>CM077091.1:78240513-79569023 GCA_039513925.1 Platanthera zijinensis
CACATTATACTGTGTCCTAGTGGGGTGCAATTAGAATTAACTCAACATCCCTATGCCAAGTTTGAGGATGTTGAGCGATAAGTTGATCTTGTGGCATAGTGACCATGAGAGCCACTAAACTATTTAATTAGACAAGTATTTAATTAATTATTGTCTTATATCTTCTCAGACTTTAAGTACAACTATCTTATCTCTAAAATGCACATGTCTTGCAATCAAGAGACATTTAGTAGAGTCATAAACAAGATGAATTCTACTTATCTCTGTCTAGTGGACTAGGAGCTGATAATGGATTCACAGCCTCTGAGCACACAAGCTTTCTTGATCCTGAACTTTATCCATTGATATGCATCTGGCTTTCTTTTGCAAGCTCCCACCTTAATAATTGCACATGTGTTAGGCATCTTTGTGTATGCTAGTCAATTCATCCAATCCTTTTACCAAGACTTAGGTCTGGTATAACTCTGTCCAAGGACCATATATGGGCATGGCAACTTGGACAATCATGTAAGAAATAATTTACCTTACCTTAGGAACCCAATATGACTTGGTTCCTAGGTTCCTGTTAGCATAAGAATGCATATGTCTACCTACAAGAGTCCTGTCAGGAAGACACTGCCTTGCCTTTTGTACACAGGGGTTTTGCAAAAAATCTATGGCAAAGTGGCCCACTTTGTCACATCACCAACATTCATGGATGTTGTATCTCCTTTTCTGAACACACCTTGAAGTGTGCAAGCAACTTCAGGCTGCCTTTTGAGTGGGGAGAACTGTGTCCTTCTTCTTGTTTCTTTCAGCAAGTGCTTGACAAAAAGTGAGTCTACCACTAGAGGAACTTGGCTTACTCTGAACATCATTAGCAATAGCCTTCTTTGTAGATGGAATGTTCTTCAAGGATTCAAGGTCAGCCATGGTAGCCTCACTAACTGGCTTTCCATTGGTTTGTTTCTTGCTGGAAGAACATTAGAAGGGGCCATGGACACATCCATGAATGAGGGGGCTGTGGAACAAAATACAAAAGGTCTAGGCTGGGCCTTTTGAACTTCTATATGGGGAGCCTTCATATCACTCAATCCCATGAACTCTCTTCTTCCATTGTAAGATACTTTAGTAATCTTACAAGAAAGATTTCCAAACCTCTAATGACCATACTTACAGTCTTGGTCATTCCTGTTGGATGGTAGAATTATCTTGTGAGAGGTTGACTGAGGCCAGATAGGAGCTTGGCCTCTCCTCTGAGATTGGGTAACTTTAGAAATCCACTCAGATTTAGATTTTTTTCTTGATAGCATTTATCTTAGAGAAATTGGTGAAAATTCTCTTCTCCCTTTAAAGTTTCTCTTTAAGATCCTTGAATAGAGTCCTTATATTTAATAGACTCAACATGGATATCTACCATGTTCTTCAGATGAGCTACTTCCCTTACTTTTAGATATAGCAAAGATGAACTCTCATCTTGCTGGGAAGCAGCCTGCTATAGGGAGGCAATTTCCTCTGCTTGTTTCTTAACAAGCATCTTGCTTTTATCGAAAGCTTTTAGAAGTGCAGCATGATATTCAATCAATTGATAGATATCATCTTCTGATAGAGGACTCTTATCATAACTTGATAAAGATGCATTAGAGACAGAGCAGGATTTATATCCAGACTCTGAGGATGAGCTTAATGGGGAATATACCTCATTTTGTCCAGGATGATCCTGACAGGATTCTTCTTCTAGGGTAGTTATCGACTTATATCATCTGCATTCACCTTCCTTAGTTTCATCCACCTATGAGTCACTATCTGAGTGTGACAGAGAGGCCCTGATCTTTTCTCTTGTATCTGGATAGACTTTGTCTTCTGTAAGAGAAGTCAACAACCCAATGTTGTTTTTGTTCTCCCTGTAGACTTGGAGCTCCATTGATCTCCACACCTTAATGTTCACTTTTGAACATACATGTATAAACCTTTTTTGCTATACTTTAAGGTCTACTCAGACGGTTAGGTTATTTTCGAGTAAACTCTCTCTGATACCACTTGAAGTCCTTATTTTCAAAATATCTAAATCAAATAGAGGGAGTTGAATAGGTTTCTTGATCCTGAGTAACTATCTTTTACTTTATTTTATTTGGAAGCCTTATTAGATGATTAAGTTCTGCTTTCAAGACATGCAACCTGCACAAAGAGAACAACACAGAAAAGGACACATAGATTTATAATGGTTCCCCTGACAAGGGTACATCCACTTCCCTCCCACCTATCCAAATATCTTGATGGACTAGGCACTTCTCCAAACCTCTTCTCCAAAGAGCTTGCACATCAGATCCCTCAAGATATCACAGTCTCCTCCAAGACTCACAACTAAGCCACAAGGGCCTATAACTCAGTGATCAGATGATCACCTACCTTAGAACAAAGGTCCTACACTCAGTCTAGGAGGATAGCCCTACCTCAAATCCACTAGGGATCCTACCTCAGAGCAAACTTGCTCCTACCACTCAGATCAAAGAGGATCCTATAAGATAGAATTGGGTTGCTCAGTCTTGATTGGATACAAGAGAAATTTTTCTGTGCCAATCTACCTTAACTGAGATAGACTTAGCCCTACTTTGACAATTGGAATGTATTTTCTGAGTCTACCTTTACTTGAACGGATATATACTCAGTCCTAACTTCTTCTTCACAGCACCAGAGATTTTTCCTGCTCGAACTATGAAGTGACTACAACAAAACTAGTTGCTAACTGAGCTGAAGGATTCTTAGCTCAACTTCTTCACAGTAATAAGGATGAGGAGGCTTGTCCTAGAAGCAAATTGCAGACAATAGTTATGATTCCACTTTCTTTCCTAGGTTGAGGAGAATCAGCCCTGACTTCCTCTTCACAGCCTCCAGTAATAGATCTTTAGAGTAGAAGATGGATCTGTGAATACCTTGCTGGTGCAGATAGAAAATGACACCAGCTAACTTTCTTTTTCCTCTTCAGAGATCTGCTCAGATCTTGTTGTAGTCGATGATGAAGACAAACAATTAACTTGTTTTGCTCTTAGTCTTGCTGACTTGAGCTTCCTGTTCTTCAGTCACAACAATAATGGCGGTGAGGAAGAATGACTTCATCTCCTATAGAAAGCTTTTCCTTTTATCAATTTTGTCCCAACGGCTCTTTGAGTAGTGGGCCCCACACTTTTAATACCAGCTGTAACCTTGCTTTAATGCCAATTGTCGTATAGTAGCTCTGCGGCACCTTTTGGCTTGTACTGTAGCTTTCCCGCTATCAATTTGAAAATTGTTTACTTGTTGACTTGCTGACGTCACCAGCTGTGGACTTAGCCAAAATCAAGAAACATTAGCATAGGCGTTGAGTGAGTCAGCTTCACTCAATGCAAATTACTTGGACAAAATTATGTCAATCTAAGCATTAACAGCGTTGAGTGAGCAAGCCCCACTCAATGCTTTTTGCCTTAGCATGTTCTTCAGCCACTTCTGCATGCCTGGTGTTGATAGCGTTTAGTGAGCATGCCTAACTCAACGCTTTTTTCCTTAGCCAATTTTTTTGCGTATGCAGCATCTTAAGCACTGAGAGCGTTGAGTGAGCATGCCTCACTCAACGCTTTTTGCCTTGGCCAGATTTACTGCTACTTGGCATTGAGTGAGTATACTCCACTCAACGCCAATACCTTAACAACATTTTTGTTATCTGGCGGTGAGTGAGTGAGCTACACTCAATGCATTTGGACTTAGCAAAATTTTTGTGTCTAAAAAAGAACACTCCCTTTGGGAATTAGCCAACACATTATCACATGGCGTTGAGTGAGCTTCCCTCACTCAATGCCTGTAGACCATGTAAGTATTCACAGTTTTCCTATGGCGTTGATTGACTCAGATATACTCAATGATTATGAAGCTATATCGTTGAGTGAGTGAGCTACACTCAATGCATGTGGACTTAGCCACTTTTCTGCTCATTTCTACTTAGGCTAATACAACATTAACCTGTCTCACAACCTTTTGTTATATGGCATTGAGTGAGTTAACTTCACTCAATGCCTGTGGACATAACCACTTTTCCAGCCTGCCATTATTTTGTCTTTGACTATATAGGCTCCACTCAGCGCTATAAGTCACCTGGCGTTGAGTGATTAGCCTTCACTCAACGCCTGTGGACATAGACAGATTTCTATCTATCAACACCTTAGGTAAGAGTTTACCTGACTTAGCCACTTAGGCTATCTGTCCCATCAATATTATAGGACAACCTACAATCACTAAACTTTAGCACAAGTTAGATAACACATGTGTATACATTGTATGCTAGGCCTTCTTCAAATCCAGGACATTGGGATCAATGGACCCAACTAGAGTAATTTTAATTAAAGTCCTAATTGAAATAAAAATGTATTTTGAAATATAGTACTGAGTTTTTCTTTGCATAAATTCTTATATAATTTCCATGGAAAGTGGATCTCATTCCATTCCGTCCCTCAAAGTTATCCTTGAGAAGGAGAAACTGAGCGGGACAAATTATTTTGACTTGTATAGAAACCAGAGAATTGTTCTCAGGAAAGTGCGTAAGCTCTATGTTTTGGAAGTGGAATCCCCTTAAGAGCTAGTCGAGAATGCATCCTGATCTCAAAAGTATGCTTATAAGAAGTATCAAAAGGACTCCTTGGATGTCGAATGCCTCATTCTGGCAACCATGAAATCTGAGCTTCAAAAGCAACATGAGAATATGGGTTGTATAGAAATTGACGAGCATCTCAAGAAAATCTTTCAAGGGCAAGCTTGGCAAGAGAGGTTTGACTTCACCAAGGCATTATTTCAGTCTAAGATGTGAGCTCAAGACCTAGTCGGGACTCACATACTCAAGATGATTGGGTATATAAAGATCCTTAAGAGACTAGGCTTTCCTTTGGGCTAAGAGTTCGGTACAGATCTGATCCCACAATCGTTGCCAGACAGTTATTAACAGTTTTTCTTGAATTACAATATGAATGAAATAAACAAGACACTGCCCGAGCTCCTAGGCATTTTGAGAACTGCCAAGATCAATATGAGGAAGTTCAAGCATGTTAGCTCTATACTGATGGTGTATAAAGGCAAGGGCAAGACCAAAGGTTTCAAGAAGACTAAGGTTGGACCTAAGTCATCTCTTAATCCCAAGTCCTCAACACTGAAGAAGATAGGCTTGATGAAAGAAGGGAAATGACACCACGGTGGCAAGGCTGGTCATTGGAGGAGGAACTGCCCTTCTTATATTTAGGGTTTATGGAAAATGAAGGGAGGTATGACTTCCACTTAAGGTTTTATTTCATAAAAATAAACCATTCTGCTCCTTCATCCTGGATATTGGATACCAGATGTGGTTCTAACATTTGTATAAATGTGCAGAACTGGGAAGGAGAATAATATTGAGTATAGGAGAGGTGGACCTGCATGTTGATAATGGGGAAAGAGTTGTTGTTGTCACCATAGGAGTTTACCGGCTTTCTTTTCCAAGTGGGCTTATAATAGAACTTGATAATTGTTATTATGTTACTTCAATAACTAGAAACATTATATCCATAACATGTCTTTAAATGAAAGTATTTTTGTTTATAATTAAGAATAATTGTTGTTCAATTTTTATGAATGATGTTTGTTATGGTGTAGCCCAAATGTTTAATGGTTTATATGTTTTGAACTTACACCATCAGATCTATAATATAGAAAACACTAAAAGACTAAAAACAAATGACTCAAATCCTATGTACCTTTGGAATTGTTGTTTGGGTCATATAAATGAGAAGCGGATATCCAAGATCTATAAAGATGGACTACTGGGCTCATTTGACTATGAATTATTTGTGAGATTTGAATCCTGTTTGCCGGGCAAGATGACTAAAGTCCCTTTCCCTAGTTTTAATGAGAGGGTTGATTATCTCTTGGGTATAATAAATAGTGATGTATGCGGACCAATGAGTTTTATGGAAAGAGTTGGGTACTTCTACTTTATTACATTTACTGATGCTTTCAGTAGATACAGACATGTCACTACAACAAATTGCACCTATAGTAAGGACCTAAATCGTTACAATAAGTACCAAAAATCGTTATAAAAACTCTTTGGTAACGAAAAAAAATTTATGTAACGGTCGTCCTCTAAAGCTCGACGCTAATACTTCTTGTCACCAATGTATGTGTGTCGTTACAATAAATTAGTTACAATAGTAAAAAAGATGCCGCCAGCCGGCCGCCACCGCCGCCCGTCGCCCGCCGCCGTCGTCGACCGCCGCGCCTGCCCGCGAGCCCAGCATATTTCAAAAATTCATTGTGGAATGGGAAATATAAACCCAAAATTTATGTTTTAACTGGCAGTGTGGGACTAAAAATGGCCAAACATATTGTGAGAAAAAATTACTATTTGTAATATAATATTAGTGTTGTTACAAATACTTATATTTATAGTAACAAATTAATTTTTATTGTAACAAAATATAAAATATTCGTTACACAAAGTAATTTTTGGTAAAAACCGAAAATATTTGTTACTAAATATAGCTATTAGTAACAAACTATGTTTTAGTTATATTTTAGTCCTTATAACATGTGCAGTTTGTTGTAGTGTGTGTATCTTATGAAGTGCAAATCCGAAAACTTTGAAAATTTCAAAGAGTTTAAGAATGAAATAGCGAACTAGGTGGGTATGAGGGTTAATCACTCGGATCTGATCGAGGTGGCAAATACCTAAGTAATGAATTTTATGATCATCATAAAGAGCGTGGTATTGTATCACAGCTCACTCCACCCAGGACGCCACAACATAATGGTGTTTCTGAGTGGTGGAATCATACTCTATTAAACATAGCACAGTCGATGATGAGTCATCCATATCAGCATGTTTCCTTTTGTGGTTTTGCTCTAGAGATTGCTACTTTTACACTAAATCGTGCTCCAACAAAAACGGTTCTAAAGACACCATATGAAATATAGACTGGGAAGCGTCCTAATATGTCTTTCATTAAGATTTGGGGTTGTGAGGCATACGTTAGACGTCAAATACCTGACAAGCTGGAACCCAAGTCGGATAAATGTTATCTTGTGGGGTATCATAAGGAAACTAAAGGGCACTACCTACCGTTTGAGGTCAAAGTGTATGTCACGAGGACTTGTGTCTTTCTTGAGAAAGAGTTCTTAAGTAGAAAAACTACCAGGGTAGAACTTGAAGAAGTTCAAGAACCAGAAATATTTAATGACCTGGAATTGGAACCTGAACCTGGACTACAAGATGTTGTAGCTAGAGAACCTGCTCAAGAAACACAAGTTTCATGTAGATTTGGTAGACCAAGGTTTGAGCCTGAGAGATATGGATTTCTCATGTCTAAAATAGGTAATGTGTTGCTTATGGATCATAATGATGAGCTTGCAACCTACCAAGAGGCTATAAGTGAACCGGACTCCGAGAAGTGGCTTGACGCCATGAAATCGAAAATGGACTCCATGTATGCAAACCAAGTTTGGACCTTAGTGGAACCACCTAAAGAGGTACGACCTATAGGGTCCAAGTGGGTCTTCAAGAAGAAGATCAACATGGATGGGAATGTACAGACATTCAAAGGGCAAATGATGGCTATAGGTTTCAAGCAAATTCATGATATTAACTATGATAAGACCTTTTAGCCTATTGTAATGGTTAAGTCCATCATGATTCTGCTTGCTATTGAATTGTATTATACCTACGAGATCTGGAAGATGGATGTCAAAATAGCTATCCTTAATGAAAACCTCCTTGAGGAAGTGTATATGACATAACCTGAGGTTTTATATCTCCAGGTGAAGCCACTAAAATATACAAGTTACAGAGATCCATTTATGGATTAAAATAGTCTTCTCGAAGTTGGAATCTTTATTTTGGTGAAAAATCAAAGAGTTTGGTTTTATCAAGAACGAGGATGAACCGTGTATTTACAAGATGATTAGTGGGAGCATTGTTGTCTTCCTGATATTGTATGTAGATGACATACTAATGATTGTGAATGACAAACCGACACTATAAGTTATTAAGAACAACCTAGAGAACTGTTTTTCTATGAAAGACTTGGATGAAGCGACTTTTATACTTGGTATTAAGATCTATAGAGATGGATCGAAGAAATTGTTGGGTTTGACCCAAATTACGTAAATTGAGAAGGTGTTGAAACGGTTCAGCATGTTTGAGTCCAAGAAAGTATTCTTACCCATTTCTCATAGTGTGACTCTCTCTAAGGACCAGTTTCCTAAATTTTGTGAAGATAAGGACTACATGAAGTTGATTCCATATGCTTCGGCAATTGGATCAATCATGTATGTAATGATATGTACTCAACCCGATGTCTTTTATGTTTTGATCATGACTAGCATGTATTCTGATCCCGGTGATAGTCACTAGATAGCCGTCAATAATAACCTACAGTACTTGAGAAGGACTAATGATACATTCTTGGTAATGTGTAGAGAGGAAGAGTTCGTTATAAAGGGTTACACGGATGCTAGCTTCCAAACTGATAGGGATGACTCAAAGTCTTAGTCAGAGTTTGTATTTTTCCTAAATGGAGGATATGTTAGCAGGAAGAGTTCCAAACAGGAGACAATTGTCGATTCTACAACTAATGCCGAGTATATCGCCGCTACAAATGTGGCGAAGGAGGCTGTATGGATTAGGAAATTCGTTGGCGAGTTAGATGTAGTTCCAAGCATTGTTTGTCTCGTAGTTCTATACTATGACAACAACGGTGCAATTGCACTTGCTTCGGAACCTCGATCTCATCAGCGCTCCAAGCACATATTTCGGCGGTTCAGTCTTACTCGGGAGATTGTCGATCGAGTAGATGTGAATATTTGTAGATTGAGACTGAAGAAAATATTGCGGATCCACTGACAAAGCCTCTCATATAGAGAAAGAATGATGGTCATGTTATATAATTGGGTATAAGATACCTGAATTATCAACTCTAGTAGGAGTCTTGTGGATTATATATTTTTTTATTGTTGTAATAATTCATTTGATGAATAGAGTACTATACATTTCAATTTTATATTTTAGTAAATTCTTTTATTGTGTAAATTTATTTCTATTGTGATATATTAATTAACGTAACAAATGCCCTTAGGATGTTTGCTTTTATAGGAATCAAGTGATGATTTGAATATGAGAGCCTCTGTTCTTAGAAGCTTCATTCTTAAATGGTCCCTGGTCGGTGTATCATCTTAAGAAGCTAAGGCCGATGATGATACATTAAGACTAGCATGTGCATTGACTGATTACCGGTTCTAACAGGTCATGATATTGTGATATCAAGTCATCACATGGGTACTTGTTAGTGAACAAGTTGTACTGGAAATACCCACCATGAGAATACTTTGTGGATTATTATATGAACGTGTCACAATTATGGCTTAAGTTGCAATGGAATTTGTGGTCCTTTGACCTGAAGTAACAATATTTATCAAGTGAGGAAGAGCATCTTTAATGCTATCAAAATTCTGGTCTTGAGAAAGTTGGATGATAAAGTTGGTTATTGGGTACGTTACGAATCATTTGGATATTTGCGTGTGGACAAAAATAAGATTTGTCCTCCTATATGACAGGAGTTGCATCCATGGGCCCCTTAATGGAATGGGACTGAGAAATGCATGGCCATGCTTGGTTGAGTCAATATATGATATTGGACTAACCGATTTCTAGAATTCCACCCTAGATCAGGAAACAAGGACTGAACAATTTTGAGGGTGACACAATCTATACCTCTAGTTCTATCAGGATTTAAGGGTCAAAGGGACATGACAACATTGATACACTGGTCACAATGGCTTTTGAGTTATAAACTCGTATTACTTGGGGAGCAATGATGTATATCTAGATGTTACTAATTATTTGTGAAGCTTTTGTTTGATACTTTCAAGATCAAGAGGGATACTGTTGGTGTTACCATTATGATTTGTAAGTGATCAAGCACGTAGTCTCACTGCCAATGCAATATGAGCATATCAGGGTTGCACATAAGAGCGTTTGGAGAATTTGGAAGAATGGATTATGCTGGTCTTACTCATGTGATGAGTGAAGACCAAGTACTAGAAGGCATTTAGTGTATTGAGACCAAGCTCAACCAGGAGATGAGTGTGTCAAGACTACTCGATGCTTTGTCGAGTCAAGTGTTGATTCGTCGAGTTAGGCATTGAGTGCGTCGAGATAACTTGACGCTCCATCGAGTCAAATGTTGATTTATCTATTTAGGCGTTGAGTGCGTTGAGCCCACTCGACACTTCGTCGAGACAAGTGTGTTGGTTCTCGTGGACAACCTTAGAGGGAGGGTGAATAAGGTTTTTCGTGTTAAGCGCAATTTAAAAAATTTTGCCCCAGAAAGTCGAGTTCTTGAAGCTACCGCAGGGCGTTAGGTAGCTAATGCGTGGCGGTATGTCTATGAACTCATTTTCATTTGCAGATTCGGTTGTACACCTTACAAATGAAAACCAACTAACAATCACAGTAGATAATATAAGTTATAAAGCAGAAAATGAATTTCATTGCAAGAATTAGAACAACAAATTTTTTGACAATAACAAAATTATGATCCCCGTGACGCCGGAGATCAAAGGCAGTGAGAAAGAAAAATCTTTTGTTTTCTATACCGACCCGCTCCACGGATTAGTTGGCTCTCTCCCTTTCCCTCCAAAAAGTTCTTCGAGTCGGCTCTTCAACTCCACGCAAGGAAGGGTCTTAGAGCCCCTCTAGATCACCTGATCAAGACGTCCCTACCCCAGAACGATATCTCATGGAATCCTTCCCGGATTCTGACGACCTTCATTGGTCGATTCTCCCCACCACATGAATATAAAATGAGAAGAAAATGTACAATAGAAGTAAAAGAATCTAAGTTCGAATCTCCTTCAAAAACTTTCTCCGTTGAGCGATCCGCAACCGGTGCTTGAAATCTTCGAGCGCTTGCAACCGGTTGACTCTTCATAGTCGTTGTCTTTCATTGCTCGTTGAAGTACTTCGTTCATGAACGAGAGTGAGGTGGTTTTATTTTCCTTCGATGAAGACGATTGGAACGGAGCGCAGAGAGGCGGCCCAACCCTATAATGCCATAACTTGATCTCTTTTCGTCGTGGTATGGAATACAGAACACGAGGTGCCTTATATACATCTTTATGAAAATATGTTACCGCTGGCGATAAGACTAGCGCCAAGCGATAGGTTTGCGCACTTCGTTCTGACAGCTGTCCTACAAATTTGAAAAAATATTTAAAACAAATATTTTCTTTTTCATGGAGCTAGCGCGGAGCGTTAGTAGTTATCGCGGAGTGGTATATCTAAGTCAATGCCTCTGACTCGACGCTCTCGACGCCTCTGTCTAGTCAATTGTTGACTGAGCTAACGCCGTCGGTAGGACTAGCGCGGTGCATTAGCTTCTCGAGCTCTCTGCCCAATTAATTCCTCAAGCTATTGCCTCCGGTATCGCCTGGCGTTAGGGTCGGCGTTAATGATGTTACTGCAGCACGATATGAGTTGACTCCTGCGCGGTAATTTCCCAAGTGCCCTGTCTAATTAATTCGCGGTTACCGCCATACGGTAACTCCTATCACTCGGCGTTAGTATCCCTAGGAGACTTCTCTTTCTTTACTAGAAACTATCAACCTGGACACTCTATCAAAAAAACAAGACGTGCTCAAATACAACCTGGGAGTTGATATTGATATTGTCAAACACAGGGAATGTAAAACATCAATTCAAATAAACTATACCTTTTGATAATATCAAATCACATTCATGAGAAATTACAATGAGATGTATGATAGAGTGAATATATATAAAAGAAAAGTTTAGATTTCTGGTTCTAAATAGCTCCCCTACATGCACGCTCTCCATATCTACATGTTCTCCGTGCTCCCCCTATCTACGTGCATACATTGTGACAATCTCCCCCTACATGTGTTCTTTCCTAACCCGTGACTCATACTTGATAGTTTTACTTTCAAGACAACCTAAACACCTAGAGGGGGGGGGGTGAATAGGTTCTAAAGCTTGTTAACACTTTTTGGCAGAATTCAATTACAGAATTAAAACACACAGCACAGTAGTCACAGAAATTTAATCATCACAGATTGCACACTATTTTATAGTGGTTCCCCAAGGTCTAGGTACATCCACTTTCCCCCTTCACCTATCTAGCAGTATGCTAGATTCGGCCAAACTTCCTCTTTACTCAGATCCACAGATCCTACAGCTCAGAACATGAAAAGGTTCTTACAACTCAGGCTCAACAGCCCTACCTCAGCCTTATCACAAAGCCTACAACTCAGAGAAGAACCTTCTCCTACACTCAAGCAAATAGCCCTACCACTCAGAGATCAACTATCCTACACTCAGCCTTTATAACACAGGCTTACAACTCAGATCTGTATTGACAGATCCTACAGAAATAAGAAAAGAAGTTTTTAATGTCTTGCCTTTGTTGAGAGAGAAAAGAACAAGACAAATCTTGATCAGCTGATGAAATCAACTGAATCTGAGCTTTCTTCAAAGCTTCTTGAATCTGAACTTAGCTGAGTTGATTTCCAAACAGCTTCTTGAGAAACCAATGATGGCTTCCTTCTTCTTCTTCAAGAGGCTGGATCCCTCTTTATCCAACACCTTTGATGATACTTCTGAATTCTTGAAAGAATTCTACTTAGACAGATCCTGAGATCGTCTTCTTAGATCTTCTGATGAAGATCTTCTTTTGTGTATTACTCCTTCTTGATTTGATTTCTCAAATTGATTGCCAAAATTCAATCTGTTACTTCTCTCTGAATCTGTCTATTTATAGATCTTTTTCATGGTAACCGGCTGTTCCGGTTTCTAACTGACTTCTGACAAGTCTGACAACATCAATTAACCGGTTGCAACCCAAAGAGGTCAAGTCTTCAAACAGATCCTGTGCCTTAGTCTTGGACAGCAAAGTGTTGAGACAGACTTTCAGAAAGTGTCGAGACCAACTGTCTATATGTGTCGACACAAGTGACTTTGGTGTCGACACAGCCTTTGATGATGTTGACTAGTTTGCCTTTAAGTCGACACTGCTTCTTCAGAACTTCATCTTTTAAATGAGTCGACACAGAGAATTTGTGTCGACTCAACACTTCATCTTTCTTCAGAAAATAACTTGGTCTTGACTTTGCAGTGTGTCGACACAAGTCCTGTGTGTCGACACAGTTGTTGTAGATTCATAACTCAGTATGTGTCGACTCTGCCTTCAAGTGTCGACATAGTTGAGGTCGACTATCTTTCTGTGAGTCGACACTGCTTCCCAGTGTCGACACAAGTGTGGTCGACTATCTTTCTATGAGTCGACACTGCTTCCCAGTGTCGACACAAATGTGGTCGACTATCTTTCTGTGAGTCGACACTGCTTTCCTTCAAGTGTCGACACAATTATTCTGAAGTGTCGACACAATTTCTTCAGGTGTCGACATATGGACTTAGAATAATTTCCTGTATTCTTTAATACTTCTTCACCTGCACATATCAACTTAAAACAACATCAAATACACCTTGATGTATATCATTAAGCTAAGTTAGGCTTCTTCAAATCAGGTACACATTTTCCAATGTACCCAACAATCTCCCCCTTATTGGAGAAGTCATAACCCTTTTAGTTAATGATATACACCATTTATAACAAATATAATGATGATGTATGACATTACAGAAATACTTAATATAAACAAAATATTAACATTTCATCACAGAGTGAACATGAATATATGATTCCAAACAAAATTTTGTTTATAACTTGGTAATGTTTGATTACAGATGTTTACATTGAATGATTAAACAAAACATTACAAAACACTTTTGAAAGAACTTAGAACTAAGACTGATTAGGCTCTTTTATGACAATTCCTTTGCCAGATTGGATTTGAGCCTTCACAGGAGCTTCAGCAACTTCAGCTGGCTTCTTGCCTTTTAGCTCAGCTTTCTTCTGTGCTTCTTCCTTGAGCCTTTGCCTTTCAAAGTAATGAAAGGGCTTTGGAAAGTACTTGCTCGGCTCCTGAGCATCTGGTGGCAGCCTTCCCAGCTTGGCTTTTCTCCTGAACTGTACTTTGGCTTCCTGCCTAGCTTCATACTTTTGCCATTCCATTTCATTATACCACTTTCCTCTTTCATGTACTTTGTCCTTTACAGCCTTCCATGCAGTTAGTATAATATTTCTTGAAGTAGGGATCCACTGCTCAAAATCTGGCTTAAGTTCAGCCTGCTCTCTAAATCTTTTCTTTGATAGTAGAGCATCTTGCTGTTCTTGCAAGTTGGCATCAGGATTATCAACTTTTTCAATAATAACCTTGGTAACCTCCTTTGGAGGACTATACATATCCTGAACTTGCTGATCAATCATATCAAAATCAGGAGGAGGGTAAATGACTTGGGCAATCTCAGGTTGATTGCCTTCAAGTAGACCTGTTTGAATTCCGGACTCAGCCACCATAGCATCATCACACAAAGGTGGATATCCCAATGTGGCTCGAATACTATTTGTCACACATTTGGTGTGCTCTGAGCCAGCATGAACTAACAACCTCTCCCCCTTTATGACTTCTCTGGTAATATGATCTCTTAGATCATTCTTTTGAAATCTGATCTGGCCATCTAGATAATTTACACCTTCTTTAAAATATGGTTTCAATTTTTGTAGTTTGTCAGATATGTCCTTCTGAGATGTAGTGATGGCAGTCTTAACTGATTCAATGGCTTCTTGAAGTTTCTTATCAAACTCTTCCATCTCCTTTGCTCTTGCTTCAGTCATCCCTGCAGTAGCCTTTGTGAACTCTTTAAGAATTTCATGGTGAGATTCAGTCAAATTATCATTCATCCTTAGCTGATTCTCCAAAACATAACCTTGCTTTAAAGCAATATCATCTACTTTAGTGAGGATGGACTGCTGTTGTTTAGCCAAAAACACTACAGCATTACCTCCCTTATGGAAGCAATCTGTCATCTCCTTCTTATTGATATTTACTTCAAATCTAATAGATTTAATATCTTGAGCCAAGTCAAATGAAGGGATTTATTGCTCTCATCAACATACTTTTCAACAGCCAATCTGTGTTCATCCAAGTTAACTTGCAAGTCTATCATAAACTTGTTATAATTAAATTCAGAAGGAGATTGGAGAGGTGTAGTTTGTAGAGTCTGTTTATAGCTTTTGCTCCTTCTCTTAAAGACCATGAGCTTTTTCTTCTTAGCCAGTCTGGCTTCTTCATTCTCAGAATCAGATGAACTTTCAATTTGAACTCTATCAGGAGAAGTATGAGGAATATCTGTCTCAGTGCCATGTTGTTCAGCCTCAACATGCACAGGCTCCCCCTCAACTACTTGCTCCTTCTCAACTCCTTGTTCTTTCTCAGCTTCTTGCTCTATCTCCATATCTAGTGCCTTCTCATTTTCTTGCTCCTCCTCTATTCTATCAGTAGCAATTTCAATATTAGGAAATAACTCATCTAGAGTGTATTCCTTCTGAGCTTGAACAGATGTTGAATCATCCAGATCTGCAATATTCAAATCTTTTGATAAATCAATTTGTTCTTCCTCTTGCACTTGTTCAGACATTTGCACCTCCTGCACTTGTTTAGTATGTGGAATTTCCTGCGTAGGAGAATGTACTTGCTCCCCCTGTACCTGTGCAGGAGTAAAAATATTAGGAATGTCCTTGGCAGGAAAACTCACTTTCTTTCCCTTTACCTGTTCTGAAGTAGATACATTCTAGGCAGGAGAGTGAGCTTGCTCCCCCTGCATTTGGGCAGGAATGGTTTCATCTTGAACAGACTCAGGCTGATCTTCAACCTGCTTTCTCACTTGCTCTTCTTGATGCTGGGTAGTGCCTAGATCATGTGCAGGGGATCTCACAGGGGTGTCCTGCCTCTTCTCATCAGGCACATCTTTAGACAGTACCCTATCCCACCTTGAAAATAATCTTATATCCATTTTCCTCATGTGATTAATTTTTGTCCCAGGCAGTTGTTGCATAACCTCAGGGATCACTTCAGTTAGGTATAAACTCACAATTCTAGCCAGATTTGGCTTCGTGATTCCTTCCTTGATCTTATCAAATACTACAGCTGACTAGTTAGTTGGAATTATAAATACAATTCTGGTCATTAGGCTGAACATATAGGCTGAAATCCTATCATGTCCACCTGGTTTGCACAAAATTACTTTCCCAACTACTTCAGACAAAAATTTCCTTGTTGATTCATTCCTTTTCTATTGAAAGCAGCTCAAATCTTCAGGGTTGGATCCAATCCACACCATTGGAGAGCCTCCCTTGACTTAGAAGCTGGGACCTCTTCTTCATTCTCAACTATAGGCAATTGTAGAATCTTTCTCAAACTTCTTGGTGTGATTTTCACCTTTGTCCCATGAACTGTAGATTTTATCTTGAGACCAGCTGAATCCACTAATGCAGAGGTGAAGAATTCAAGTACCTCCTTCTTCCATATCTTTGAAGGTTCAGAAACTAGAAACTCTATTCCAGATTCGGAGATTAGAGTTATAACCCTCTGAATATCTGTCGGGGCATCAGCAAAGGCATTGCGTACCAACTCATATCCTTCGTTGATGTTATCTTCAACCTTTGGTGCCATTGATCAGACGAGAAAGCTTGAGAGAAGAGAGAGAGAGAATGTCGACACAGGGTTTCAGTCTCGAAAACCTTGTAAGCGTGTCGACAGAATAAGTTCTTGACCTATTTATACCTTCAATTGAAAGAAGATCAAAAGGCGGGCAAAAACAGTATATAAGTGTCGACACAGATGGAGTGTGTCGACACAAACTTCTATTGTCTTGACAGCAAGTCTGTCTACTATGTGTCGACACCAATTGTGGATATGTCAACACCTGAGAGACATAGTAGAGCATCAGAAATTCTGTGTCGACTCTTAGGATAAGTGTCGACACAACATCTGTAAGTGTCGACACCACTATTCTGGTAAAGTCGACACTACATTCCTGGATGAGTCGACTATTTGATTCTTAAGTGTCGACACAAATTCTCTGTGTCGACATATATTCTCTGACTAGTCGACATGACTTTACTGAGTCGACACATTTTCACTGAATGTGTCGACACAATTTTACTTAGCCAATTTCTATTTTTGTCAATACCACTTGATAATCTAATGCCATTTGTAAGTTTGTTGATAACCTAATCAATGGTCAGCATGCCTAATTCAATTTTAAATTTATTGAATTTTGTTTCATCCAGTGGCTTAGTAAATACATCTGCTATTTGATAATCTGTTTTAACAAATTCCAATGAGATGTCTTCTCTTTCTACATGTTCTCTAAGAAAATGGTATTTAATTTCTATATGCTTAGTTCTACTATGAGAAACAGGATTATTAGCAATAGAAATTGCACTCTTAGAATCACACAAAAGAGGTGTTCTACTTACTTGAATACCATAATCTTTAAGCTAATGCTGTATCCACAATAGCTGTGCACAGCAGCTGCCAGCAGCAACATATTTTGACTCAGCTGTGGATATTGCCACACTGGTCTGCTTCTTACTACTCCATGATATCAATCTCCCTCCCAAGAATTGATATGTACCTGTTGTACTCTTTCTATCCTCTCTACAGCCTGCAAAGTCAGCATCTGAATAACCTGTTAGTAGAAAATCTCTATTCCTAGGGTACCAAAGGCCTAGATTAGTGTGCCCTTAAGATATCTCAGAATCCTTTTGACTGCAGTATAATGAGATTCTTTAGGGCAGGCTTAATACCTAGCACAGACACATGTAGCATACATAATATCTGGTCTACTAGCAGTGAGATATAGTAGAGAGCCAACTATCCCTCTATACAAAGATTCATCAACAGGTTTACCTGTATCATCTTTGCATATAGGCATACTTGTACCCATAGGAGTTCTCATAGTGGAGGATGACTCCATACCATAATTCTTAATTAATTCTTTGGTGAACTTAGACTGGGATATGGACAGGCCATCATCAGTCTGTCTTACTTGGAGTCCCAAGAAGAACTTAAGTTCCCCCATACTGCTCATCTCAAACTTCCCTTACATAAGTTTGGCAAACTTTTTACCAAGGTTGTTTTCAGTAGATCCAAAGATTATGTCATCAACATATATCTGAACTAAGATGATCTTTCATTTGGATTCCCTAAGGAATAGAGTTTTGTCTATTTTTCCTCTTGAGAATTTATTCTCAATAAGGAAAGTAGACAGGGTTTCATACCAAGCCCTTGGGTCTTGCTTTAACCCATATAAAGCTTTCCTAAGCTTATAGACATAATCTGGTTTAAGAGGATCTACAAAACCTGATGGCTGCTCTACAAAGACTTCCTCTTTTAAATCACCATTCAGGAAGGCTGATTTCATATCCATCTGATACACTCTGAAGTCTTGATAGGCTGCATAGGTAAGGAACATTCTGATTGCCTCTAGCCTTGCTACTGGGGCAAAGGTTTGATCAAAGTCAATCCCTTCTTCCTGTCTATATCCTTTTGCAACCAATCTTGCTTTATTCTTCACTATTATTCCACTCTCATCCAATTTGATCCTATAAATCCACTTTGTGCCAATTATGTTGTGGCCTCTTGGTTTAGGAACAAGCTCCCAGACATTGCACCTTCTGAATTGATTCAGCTCCTCTTGCATAGCATCAGTCCAGTGCTAGTCTTGGATGGCTTCTTCAAACTTCTTAGGCTCCACTTGAGACAGGAAACTTGAATGCAGGTCTGTGCTTTGATTTCTGCTTCTAGTCTGCACTCCCTATCTTGGATCACCTATAATCTGATCAGCTGGATGATCTATTAAATGTCTTGTAGCTGGAGGAAGGTTCCTTTCTGGTTGAACATCTCCAGCTCCTTCTTCATGCTGAACCTCTTGGTTTTCATCAGCATCTATTGAGTTTTGTACTCCCCCTGGACAGTAGCCTTCATTTTCCAATGCTCCATCTTCCTTTGATGCTTCAGTAATGGAGAGCTTGTCCATTCTTTTGCTTATACCTGTTGAATCATTTGATCTACAAGACAACTCACAGTTGATTAATCTTGTTTCATCAAACACAACATGTACAGATTCTTCAACAACTTGAGTAGTCAAGTTGAAGACTCTATAGGCCTTACTAATTATGCTGTACCCAACAAATATCCCATCTTGGGATTTGGCAGCAAACTTAGTTAGGTATGTCTTGCCATTATTAAGTATATAGCATTTACAACCAAAGATCCTGAAGTAGGATAGATTTGGTTTTCTACCTTTCATAATCTCATAGGGAGTCTTTTTGTGGTTCTTGGTAATAGAAGCCCTATTGATCACATGACATGCAGTGTTAACTGCCTCAGCCCAGAAATATTCTGGAAGAGAGGTGTCACTTAATAGAGTTCTACCAGCTTCAATTAATGTTCTATTCTTTCTTTCAGCAATGTCATTTTGTTGTGGTGTTCTAGGTGAGGAGAACTCTTGGAAAATCCCAAAGTCTTAACATAACTTTGTCATGCTTTCAGATTGAAACTCAGTACCATGGTCACTTATGATTTTGACCACTGTACTATTCAGTTCATTCTGAATCTGCTTCACAAAATTAAGTAAGACACTTGGGGTTTTTGATTTCTGTCTCAGAAAGAACACCCATGTAAATCTAGAATAGTCATCTACAACCACAAAAGTGTAGACCTTCCTACCTAGACTATGAACTGGCATAGGACCAAAAAGATCCATATGCAAGAGGTATAAGGACCTCACAGAATCCTTTTTTTCAAGGTTATGAAAGGAGGATTTTGTCTGCTTGTCCTTTTGACAAGCTGAGCATATCCCTTCCTTTATACACTTAACTTGGGGACCATTCCTTACTAACTCTTTGCTAAAGAGTTGGCCAATTGTCTTGTAGTTAAGATGAGCCAATCTCTTGTGCCACTTGACATAATGAGAAGCATTATCATCAGCTACAAGACAGATGGAAGAAGCCTTGCTCTTACATACAAAATTAAGATAATATACATTTCTCTTCCTATATCCAGTCAATATGATCTCTTGATCACTTGACCTTTTGATATGACATCCATCCTTAACAAATGAAATGCCATATCCTAAATCACTCAGCTGGCTTATGCTTATTAGATTGTGTTTCAAAACTTTTACATAAGCCACTTGGGTGATAGTAATTAGGTTGGTAGAAATGTTACCAAACCCTTTGATGATTCCTTTTTCAGATCCACCAAAGATCAGTTTAGGTCCATCTTTGACAGATGTATACTCCTTCAGCAGCCCCTTTGTTCCAGTCATGTGCCTGGAACAACCACTGTCTAAGTACCATATAGGGGCATGGCCACTTGGACTTTCCTGCAACACAGATTTACTTACCCTTAGAACCCAAGTAAGTCTTGGGTCCTTGGTTCAGGTTAGCATTAAAAAAGCTACCATTATCTCTTCTAACAGGTAGACTATTGTTCTTTCTGACACTTGTGTTATGCCAGCAGTCTAATGCAAAATGGCCTCTCTTGCCACAGCACCAACATTCAAACTTATTGTATCTAGTTCTAGATAGACCCTTGACAGAGGAATTTCTGTCCATTGCTGGTGCTGCAGCAGCTTCACCCACTGATTTCTTATAACTATTGGGTTTATGAACATAGATAGGCCTGTTGGCATTTACACCCTTGTTTATCAGAACATTAGTCTTAAAATGACCATGAATATCTTCATGATCATATTGGTTAGAAGGCACTTGCACCTTTCTAAACTTAATAGGGACTGAAAAAGTTCAGTGGCTTGACATGAGCTTTGCCTTTCCTCTTGAATTGGGCTGCCCTGGGGTTACCTTTGAATCCTAATACTGCCTTACCCTTTTGAGTAACAAATTCATCTATCAAGGGTAAGACAGACTTTGGCTTAGAGTAACTTGCCACTAACTCCTTTTCTATTCTTAGTCTGGCCTCCAGACTCTTCACTTGATCATTGGTATAATTGATTGTGCCCATCTAAATAATAGTTATATTCTTTAGTTTGGCAATTTTATTTAACTTCTGATCAATTACTTTTTCAGACTCAGTTGCAGCTACCTTTAGATCAGCAATTTCCTGAGCCTGAGATTTAACCAGGTTCTTGCTTTTCTTAAGGGCCTGCAACAAGTCCCCATACTTATCTATCAATTGATAGACATCTCCTTTAGATTCAGATGCATCTACATCACTTGATGCAGATGTAGCTGATTCTGCACTTGTACTATAAACAGATTTTATTGAAGGACATAGTACCTTACTAGGACCAGACTGATTCTGGTACATGTCTTCTTCTAATCCTGCCATCAGTCCCATGCACTGATGATCTTCTTGTTCATAGATGGAGTCTAGCAATTGCATGAACTCCTCTTCTTCAGTAGCAGCATACAGTCCAATATATGCTTCAGCTTCAGATTCTGATTCTGAAGTTGATTGATCTGTTAGGCTCTTTTCCTTCTTTGCAACAAAGGATTTTTCCTTCTTGCCCTTTTGATAAGTCTTCTTCTTGTCTGATGACTCCTTTCTCTTATCAGGACAGTCAGCCACTACATGTCTAGGTCTATTGCAACAATAGCAGACAATCTTTGAAGTAGTGGCCTTGCTGGGCATTGTTCTGCTCTTCTCTTTCCTTGATGACTTTTTCTTCTGATAATAGTCATCAAATTGCTGTGATGAGGAGGGCCTAGACTACCACTGCTTCTTCTTTAAGAATCTCTGGAATTGCCTTGTAAATGCAGCAAAATCTGCATTTGACTCACAGCTTTCTGAACCCTGATTATCTGAATTTTCAGAATTAACTTCTGCAACTTCCTTAGGAGGAGATGGTGATATCCTCCTATTCTTTCTAGTGGCTTCTGACTTGAAGGCCACTGTCTTCTCTCTATGCTCTCCTTTTGAATTCTTTTCCTCCTCCTTCCTCACCATAAGTTGCATTTCATAGGATAGCAACTTTCCAAATAAGGTTGGAGGAGAAATCTCTGCCAGTTTAGCCACTTCTCTTATGGCACAGATCTTTGTGTCCCAATCCTTTGTTAAGGATCTTAAAAATTTGTCATTCAGTTCATAGGTACTGAATACTCTTCCATAGGACTTTAACTCATTCACAATTCTATAGAATTTCTTATAGCATTTAGTTATGCTATCAGTTTTTCCTTGTCTAAAACTTTCATATTCCTGGTTGAGCATAGACTTCCTATCCTGTCTTACTTCTTCAGATCCCTCCATGTAGACAATCAAGGTGTCCCACGTCTCTTTGGAGGTCTTGCAGTGAATCAGATTCTGAAATGTAGAATCATCTATGTCACTTACAATAATATTCTGAGCTCTCTCGTCCATGGTTGCCAAAATGATTTCATCCTTGGTCATTTCAGAATAACTCTTTGGAGTTTGAATATTAGCATCAAGAACTGATACCTTCATTGGAATGAAGGGTCCTTCCTGAACTGTGATGTATATCCTTGGGTCAGATGCTTCCATGAACAATCTGACTCTTTCTTTCCAAATTCCAAAGATTTCCTTCCTGCAGATGGGTAACTTCATTGACCCTAACTCCTTGTGATTTTCTCCAGAACCCATCTTCTTGAATCTTGATTCTGCCTTTCAGATCTACCTCAGACTGTTAAGTCCTTTTTGAGGAACCTCCCTCTAATACCACTTGATAGTTTTACTTTCAAGACAACCTAAACACCTAGAGGGGGGGTGAATAGGTTCTAAAGCTTGTTAACACTTTTTGGCAGAATTCAATTACAGAATTAAAACACACAGCACAGCATTCACAGAAATTTAATCATCACAGATTGCACACTGTTTTATAGTGGTTCCCCAAGGTCTGGGTACGTCCACTTTCCCCCTTCACCTATCTAGCAGTATGCTAGATTCGGCCAAACTTCCTCTTTACTCAGATCCATAGATCCTACAGCTCAGAACCTGAAAAGGTTCCTACAACTCAGGCTCAACAGCCCTGCCTCAGCCTTATCACAAAGCCTACAACTCAGAGAAGAACCTTCTCCTACACTCAGGAAAACAGCCCTACCACTCAGAGATCAACTTTCCTACACTCAGCCTTTATAACACAGGCTTACAACTCAGATCTGTATTGATAGATCCTACAGAAATTAGAAAAGAAGTTTTTAATGTCTTGCCTTTGTTGAGAGAGAAAAGAACAAGACAAATCTTGATCAGCTGATGAAATCAACTGAATCTGAGCTTTCTTTAAAGCTTCTTGAATCTGAACTTAGCTGAGTTGATTTCCAAACAGCTTCTTGAGAAACCAATGATGGCTTCCTTCTTCTTCTTCAAGAGGCTGGATCCCTCTCTATCCAACACCTTTGATGATACTTCTGAATTCTTGAAAGAATTCTACTTAGACAGATCCTGAGATCGTCTTCTTAGATCTTCTGATGAAGATCTTCTTTTGTGTATTACTCATTCTTGATTTGATTTCTCAAATTGATTGCCAAAATTCAATCTGTTACTTCTCTCTGAATCTGTCTATTTATAGATCTTTTTCATGGTAACCGGCTGTTCCGGTTTCTAACTGACTTCTGACAAGTCTGACAACATCAGTTAACCGGTTGCAACCCAAAGCTGTCAAGTCTTCAAACAGATCCTGTGCCTTAGTCTTGGACAGCAAAGTGTTGAGACAGACTTTCAGAAAGTGTCGAGACCAACTGTCTATATGTGTCGACACAAGTGACTTTGGTGTCGACACAGCCTTTGATGATGTCGACTAGTTTGCCTTTAAGTCGACACTGCTTCTTCAGAACTTCATCTTGAAAATGAGTCGACACAGAGAATTTGTGTCGACTCAACACTTCATCTTTCTTCAAAAAATAACTTGGTCTTGACTTTGCAGTGTGTCGACACAAGTCCTGTGTGTCGACACAGTTGTTGTAGATTCATAACTCAGTATGTGTCGACTCTGCCTTCAAGTGTCGACATAGTTGAGGTCGACTATCTTTCTGTGAGTCGACACTGCTTCCCAGTGTCGACATAAGTGTGGTCGACTATCTTTCTATGAGTCGACACTGCTTCCCAGTTTCGACACTAATGTGGTCGACTATCTTTCTGTGAGTCGACACTGCTTCCTTCAAGTGTCGACACAATTATTCTGAAGTGTCGACACAATTTCTTCTGGTGTCGACATATGGACTTAGAATAATTTCCTGTATTCTTTAATACTTCTTCACCTGCACATGTCAACTTAAAATAACATCAAATACACCTTGATGTATATCATTAAGCTAAGTTAGGCTTCTTCAAATCAGGTACACATTTTCCAATGTACCCAACAATACTCATTAACAATCTCTTCTCCCCCTTTGATAGTATCAAAAAGGGCCAGGTCGGACTACGCAGAAATGCCGGAGGAGAACCGTATAAATGATGAGTGTGATATAGACAGTAGACTGTGCACACAATCAGTAATGCAAGAAGTTAGCAACATAAGGGTGGCCGAAAAAATACAAATCAGAGAATATAAAGCACATGAGTCACAAACAAAGAGCGAAGGACACAAATATAGAATAAATCAATTATCAGAGTTCATATAGATCGGACAACACAGATTAAACTAAGCACCAAACGAGTAAGAATACAATGCTATGAGAGTTAAAGAGTTAATCCCATCGAAACATTGTTAATGTCAAAAGTATAAATCGTGTGCTAGTACCTATGTGCTAAAAACAGATAGTGTAGCTTTAGCCCAATTCTTATGCATGGAAGCGTTAAATAAGGCAATGACATGTGGATATATAACATCATAAGAGAGAAAACACCAAGTAGAAATTTCATATTGTACATGTTTTATATCGATCCTATAAAATGCTAACACAAGAGAAATAGAATGAATAATTACCTCACATGTCTATCTATGTCATACCAAGACTTGAAATAAGGGCACTAAGCTTAAGGTAGAGTCTATGCATAAGATCAAAATGACTCTTTGAACCAAGGTGATCATCCTCATAATGCTCATAAAGACTTATCAGGATGAGTGAGTAGTGCTTGGGGGGTCCTTGACACGATTTTTGATAGCTTGCATAGATTCTTATAAGTTTACTTTGAGCTATCACTTTTATATATTTTTTGAATTCAAGGAGACCCGAGTCAATTGAAATCTATCCACGTAGATAGATACACTTTAACTTATATACATTAGACTTTAGAACTAGATATTTGGCCCAAAGTTTTAATCTTTATATAAGCACATATATATCGTGACATTGATGATTCAAATTATTTCTAATGTGTTAAGATACAATGTCACGAGTTATAGCTTGTAAGTCTAGTATTTGTTCATGAGTGATTCGTCTAGGGATGTGTGAATAGTGTGAAGTCATTCCCCTATCTAAGTCCTCACACATACCTAGAAGCATAATCAATAGACACTAACATGTATTGTCACACTCAGTGTCTAAGAACCTATAGATTCGACAAACCATGACCGGGGACAATGTTCACATGGATTAGCACTCATAATATAAACATTGTATGTACTCGTTATGGTCTAAGTTCAGGTCATTTGTGCCCGCATACATGATCCAATTTCATTTTTTTTGGGTTTTATTTATTTATTTTAAATTTTTTTCGAATTTAGTATCAAATAGAAAAAACATAAATAGAACAAGCAAAAACTGAGAAGAGGAAGGAAAATAGCCAGATACATATTTTTTTATTTTTTTTGATTTTTTTGTTTGTTATTTTTATAAAAAAATTGTAACAAAATGTATGTAAAAAACACACACAGCAAAAAAAACAATAGACACGAGCGATTATGCAGAAAGATCCAAAACACCCAGCTCGAGTCAAAGTAACGAGAAACATGCATCTGGGAGTGGTTTTGTAAAAATGTCAACTAGTTGGTCGTCGGTGCCAATGAAGCTTACCCGTATGTTGGCTTTCTTAATGTGATCCCGAATGTAGTGGTAACATAAGTCAATATGTTTTGACCTTGAATGATGCACGAGATTATTCGTAAAATCTATAGCACTGAAAGTGAGGGATAGATCAACTTTACACTAGAGGGGGTGAATAGTGTATTTTAAAAACATTAATTTATTTTTATAGTAGATTTAAAGTAGGTGATATATATATAAAGATAAAATCACAACACACAAATAAAAAGAATAACAATCACAGATGACATAAGGAATTTATAGTGGTTCCCCAATAAACCTGGGTACATCCACTCTTCTACCACCCTGGTAAGAATCCACTACAGGTTTTTGATCAGGTGCCCTGCCACCACATGTTTTTACTCAGCTGCCCTTTCATAATAAGATCTATTTTTCTAAGAGAGATCTAGTAACCCTTTGAGCTTTTGATCAGGTGCCAAAAAACCAAATTAAGTCTTTTGATCAGGAGACTTAGAAACCAAAAGGGTAACTTTTGATGAACGTTAAGAACCATGTACACAGTTTATGAAAATAAACAAAAGGAATGATGGTGTCTTCTCTGTCAAGAATCTTTGAGAAGACTAGTAGATGTTGAAGAAGAAAGCTCCCCCTGATTTGAGAAGAGTTTATGATCAGGAGAGGGAGTCCTTTCTTCAGGGTGTAGGTATTCTTGTATTTGAGAGATTGAATACTTTGCACAAGCAGAGACTGAAGATATAATTCTGTAAGAGTGTATGTTGATCTTTAAGTCTCTAAGTTAGTAAATCTAAGTGAGCAACCTTGTTCTGTAACCTAGGTCTGTAACCTTGGTTTGTAACCTTGAGGCATCAATCTTCTGTATATATATATAGAGAATGTAGAGAAGAATTCAAATATTTGAATTAGTTGATTCTGAAATGTCTGAGAGATTTCCTGAGAATGGAAACTGCCTTGAAAATAGATCATCCTTAAACTCTGTGATAAATCCATATTTAATGCTTCCTCTAAACGACTATATTAGTTAGAATATTTTGCATTAAATAACAGAGTCATAGCTTTCTGTAATTAAGCCTTTAAATCATTCTGCCTTCAAAATATAATCGGTCCTAAAATTAAGCCTGAAACTTGTTCTCCCTTCTGTGATGTCGCGGCCTCTCCACCACCACTTGAAGATGATCCGGACGATGAGATGCTACAATAAAAAGATTTCAGGCGACATGATGACTCTTTGGCCGCTAATAGAAGGCAACGTTACTATCTTCGTCCGCTGCACACGAAGCCCACTTAAAGGCTCATTTGAAGAACATTTCATATTTCTTTAAAATTCTTTAGTTTATTTAAAGCTTGTAATTTTTAATTTTCTGAAATTTATTTTTGGTGTGCTACTAGCCATCCGGATTGACGAGGTTTCATCTCAATCTTGGATGGTTGGATCTATTTTGTAACTCCTATATAGGAGGCTTATTAAGAGAATGAGATGATGAATATTGAACCCTAAAGTAGCCCCCAAAGGAGGAGTTTGGCCAAGGCTTATGACTAGCCGCCGCCCCCACTTGCCCCCTATATTCTTCAGCTTGGCCGCCCCCCCCCCCCCCCCCCGTGGAGCTTTCGGTATGGTCTCTTGGTGCGATGCCAAGGAAGAAAGACGGTAATACCACTTGGTGCAAAGCCGGTGGATCCATTCGGTGCATCGCCGGTGGGAATCGTGGAGAGACTAATTCTCCCACAAGTTATCAAGTGTGTTTCCACCAACGGGTTGGGTAAACTCTTCCCCTCTCTTGTGCTTCTTCTCGAGATTTGTGGAAGGTGAACCATAGTGTTCTTCGTGGCTTTAAAACTTTAATATCTTTCAAATATTTGAGTAGAAATCGTTATTGTTCTTATTTCTTATTTCCGGACCGGGTAGGTCCATTTTGCTTGAGCCGATCTTGGCCTATAGCCTTAATCTTTCTCTCAAAAGGATTGGCAACCTTTGCGTTAATTTTGGGGAATGAGTCGACTTATTTTTCACCGCTGTTTTAGAGTCGACCATTCTTCGATTATGTTTATGCTTGTGCGCGAAATGATTACTTAGTAAGGGTGATAAATGCTAGTGTAGGTGTGGCAGAACAAGAGTGTGTGATGGAGCCGACTTCCCACGACATATGGCCAAGGAGCGTCCTCCCTTTGACGATGATGGTGACCCGATAGATATGAATGGAGATGACGGCCCGCAACTACTTGAAGACGGCGATGGTGCACTGACACTTGACCACGAAGAGCGTCGCCACAATAGCCGTCCGGAGCGCAATCCCATTAATAATTTATTAATAATAAATATTAATAAATTATTATGGAGTATTATTATATTTTATTACTTGTTTTATTTCAAAATTATCATTGTTATTTCGTGTTTAATTTCATGTATTAGTTGTTACATGGTTATGTTATAAAACCATGAGTTTAGATATCATTTTTCGTGTTGGGCTGCATATAGGCAGTTGGAGTGTTTGTTGTAGCCTATATATAGGCATGTACCCCTTTGTTTCTCATTAGTGAATGAATGAAAAGAAAACCAAATTTAAGAATTGAAATACTCCTCCTCCTCCAAGGCAAGTTTTCGGCCCTCCTCCCTCTTCTTCCTCTTTGGCCGTCGGCCACTTCTCCCCACCTCTCTATCTCGGCCTCCCTCCTTCTTCCTCTCCTCTACTCCCTTACAAACCCAAGCCCTAGACACTACCTTCCTACTCGGCCCCTCCTCCAACCTCTAAGTCGCCACCTCCTCTCTCACAAACCCGGCCACCACCAAACTCCAACAACCCGAGCCCCTCCCTCCTCCACAAAATCTTAGCCGCCAACCACCAACACCAACAAGCCCGACCCCCTTCCTCATCCCCATCCCAAATCCAAATATCACTTTCCAAATTAAGCCTCTTAGCTTACCATAATAGAAATATTTCATTCCCTAAATATTTCTCAATCCACCACCTTTTCTCTCTCCTGCCTTATTTGGAGATATTTGTTTCTATATTTAGAAGATTCTGCCGGGACTTTCAAAATACAGCGTGACATGAAGAAGGCGACGAATTTCTCTCCCTCCAGCGTATCTCTGGTGGTACCGTTAAGGAACGATTCTAGTCGAGTGAATCAGATTCATCAAATCCGGTTGGGTAACGAAAATTTCCACCTTTATGAGTTTCTCTTCTTTAGATAATTCCTATGGCATTGGCAAATAGCGCGCCTTGTGTAACGCTTGATTTTATCATGGTTAAAATTCTTTTAGTTATTGTCAAGATTATTTCTTTCGTTTAAGTTCGTGAGGTGTGGCGGCCCTCGTTTGTATTTTGTTTGGAGAGAACCACCCTTGCCCGAATCTTTTGTTTTCGGTGGTTTCTCTTTTAGTACAACACGCTCGATCGAACCGTGTGGGTTCTTTTCGCTTGAGAGGACCTTGGCATATCGCATTGGTATTATCTTTAAGTGCTTTGCGAACCCTCCGTAATTGTTAGTGTAGTAATAATATTAATTAAACCGCTGCGACGTTAAATTCTTGAGTGTGACGAGAGAGTTATTCGAGAGTGTCGCGTTTGTTTCGTCGACCACCAAAATGCTCGAAAGAGCGGGCCTACATCAATTTGGTATCAGAGGGAGGTTCTCGTCAATTTCCTAATTGGCACTCCTCCCCCTCTTATGTGGAACGTATGTACGCACTCACCGTTTCGTTGCAGATCAATATTTAGAAAATTAGTTTTCATGAAATGCATTGAAATTCCACAATTTCAAATTTCAAATTTAAAACAAATAAATTTCAAATTTTTAAATTTCAAATTTCAAATTTCAAATTTCAAATTTCAAATTTCAAAATTCAAAATTTCAAATTTCAAATTTCATAATTTCAAATTTCAAATTTTGAAATTCAAAATTCAAAATTCAAAATTCAAAATTAAAAATTTCAAATTTCAAATTTCAAAAATCAAAATTAAAAATTTCAAATTCCAAATTTCAAAATTTTTTCTCCAAATTCCAAAAAAATAAATTTTTTTTTCTGGCAATTGCCGGCTAAATTTTATTTTCAGCAATAAAAAAATCAGAAAAAAATAATTAATAATTTCCATATTTTTGCCAGCAAGAATATGAAAAAAAAATTTATATATTATTTTGAAATATTAGCGGGAACAAATCTATCTTTGAAAATAAATAGGACAAGGCTATTTTCTACTTTGTGTGTGCACCGGTTTTGGTTGAGTGTTCTCTCCGATTCCCTCTGAAATGGCCCATGACGTCAACGTCTCCCGAGGAAAAACTATAGGTTCCAATAGGAACGTAAGGAAATCTGTCCATTCCTTAATAATGGATGAGATTACTGCTTTAGTTGCTCAACTAAAGGCTAGTCAAGTAGCACCGCCACCACGCACCTCTAGGCGTGTTAGGATTCCTGCTCCGACATATGATGGGCTAGGTGGACCGCGAGTGTTTCTATGTTGGGTGAAAGATATGGAGTGTTATTTTGAGCAATATCATATTGTGGATCCCCACAGGATTCCCGTTGCGAGACTTCAACTATTTGGTCGAGCCTATACCTTCTGGCTCAATGAGGAGAGACGTTTTGGGACATCCCTCGACGATTCCCCTGTAGGTTAGAATATTATGAAGAATCTATTAACGGATAAGTATTACCCTCCCAACTGTCGTTCTCAGTCATCTGAAAATCTGCGTGAGGCGCCATCTATGATTATGCCTACACCGAACCAGTACGATACCTCGTACTCCCATACTAGGACATCACATAAGTTTACTTCTCCCCGCCAGGGCACTAGACCCCAACTTGATTATGAGAGTGTTCCTATCATCGTGGGTAGTCAGGCGATCAAGACACATGAGACTAGTGACACGTCTGGGTTTAGCACTATCGATCATTTTATTCTAACTACGCCCGTAGTCTCCTTAGAGTCGCCCCCTGAGCTGTCAGATCTAGTTATTGATTCCCCTGATGAGTCTGAGGTTGATTATACGATTGCGCCTGTCACTGAGGATGAGGCTATTATCGCTGACTAGTGTAGCGACGTTGAGGAGATTGGTTACCCTAGTGACCTGGACGAGGATTTCTCCCCTAAGGAATCATCTCTACCCCCCTTCGATGATATTTTAGTCATGGAGTCTTCTGATGACCCTGAGTCAGAAGACGTTTCGGCAGAGTCGGTAGAGTCATCTGAAGCTGAGAGCGTACCTGTTACTGATTTAGGTGATGACTTGCTAGGACCCGACATTATTATGGTTGACCCAATCTTATTAGATATTTCTACGGTATTGGAGGAGTCACCTTGGGATGGTTGCTCAGTTTTGGATAATCTTAGTGTGATACATCCGGGAGTTAGTTCTTTGCCGATATCATCTCCGCTTGGTATTCTAGCCAATGTATATACTCCCCGGGACTCGATTTGTCCATCCCCATATTTTGACTTAGACGATGTCCCTACCTCCTGGGAAGAATTTGTCGATATAGGATGTGATGTTGTAGTAGATTTTCCCTGCGAGAAAAAATTATCTTTGGATGACGGTAGCACTGAGGGCCCGATAAGCTTTTCTTTGATGATAGCTCCTTCGCCTTAGGCCCGAGATAGTTTGGAAATTTTATCGGATTCGAATTTGCCTACTATTGAGACGATCACTATTTCTGCCTTAAGTAAAATGTCTAATGATTTTGTGGATTCATTCTGGGGCGAAAAGTTAACTGAGGATGAGTTTTCTATGAGGACGAATCCACTATTCGAGTTTACTTTTGGTTTTGAAGGTTTGCAACCGGAGGCGTTCTCTTTGACGCCTAATCCATGCTTTGACGTTGAGGGTGACTTGGTTTCCCCTACGGAGTCAACCCTCTCGACTCTCCCTCCAGTTCCCTTAGCTTGAGTAGATGATTTTGTCATCTCTAGCCCTACATATTTAGAGAAGTTTATTATTCTCGCCTTTCCGTTAAACTTACTTAAAAGGTCGTGGGCGAACGTAGTTGGTGACGAACGTTTACTACTGACTATTTATTATGACATTTTAAAATCAAAATTTAATTCCAAAGTTAAAACGAAAACGTTGGAACCCACTACATATATTTTTGAACTTAAAGCACCTGTTCCACCGGACATAATTCCGTTATTTTTTACTATTAATTCAAGTCATGTGGCACATGGGTTCTCCCCTCATGATTTTAATTTAATTAGGCGCATTTTTAATTTCTTGACCATTCTAAATGCGTCCTTTAAATTACTTGTGAGATTGTGTCGAATAGTCGTCCATCGTTATGTGAATGGTTTGGTTTTGGTTTGTCTCACCCCTAAATGAATGCCCCCGGGAACTTTAGAAATATTAACGAATTGGCTAGTCAATTCTTTACGAATTTTACGGAAGTTTGGTGACATGACATTCCTTTTAAAATTTTCCACTGAGTGGGGCATAGCTCCTATTTTAATCGTTACATACTTTACGCTTTATGCTTTAATGCCCCTGAAATGTCTACCTCTCCGTATATATTTTCCACTATGCTTTCTATTGGGTTAGGTGGTGACAGTTTTCTAGGATCGTTCTCCTTCTCGGTCTCCATCGGAGGTACGTTGATGGATGTTGTTGAATTTTTTTTCCTTCTTTGGCAAACGCGTATTTGAGGTCCCTCCAAGACCACCTTTTGCCATGCAGGTCCTTCCCAGCCGATGACCTTTCAGGCGAGTACACACAGGCATACTCATCAGTGATGAGTATTTTAAGAGGGGGAGGAATTATGGAGCCGACTTCCCACGACATGTGGCCAAGGAGCGTCCTCCCTTTGATGATGATGGTGACCCGGTAGATATGAATGGAGACGACGGCCCACAACTACTTGAAGACGGCGATGGCATACTGACACTTGACTACGAAGAGCGTCGCCACAATAGCCATCCGGAGCACAAGCCCATTTATAATTTATTAATAATAAATATACCACCTTCATGTGCTTCCCTTTCCTACCTTCATGTCCTTCCCTGATTCTTTTGATTTAATCTCCACCTTCATGTCCTTCCCTTTCCTTCCTCTCTGCTCGGTACTTAGGAGCCATGGGGGAAGGGGTAGGGGTTGATAGGGCTTAGTCTTTATAACTAACGGTTTTCAAACCGCATCATTTTAGGGAATCGTGGAGCCCAGCATGGGGGAGCAGCCCCAGAGACCGGTGCGCTTGGAGATGGGGCAGTCTAGCTCAGGAGTTTATACAGCTAGGACCGTGAGTCTCAACCTTGAGTAAATGTTCTGTTTTTGCTTCAACATGACTGATTTGTAGTGAGGACATGATGTACCGGGCATAAGACCGTCTTTTAGTACTCTGATATATTATTCTAGGGACACTCCCTTCGTGGAGACTTTTATTTCTATACATGTGATTTCTGTGGATTTGTTTTATATTTACTTATGCTACTGTTATGCCATCAATTTTGGCGGTAGGATCGGCATTTTGTAGTGACGACCTTCCCGGGTGTGAAGGTGTCACCACAAAGCGGCGGTTCTGGGCCTAAGACCCCGGTGGTTTAAAAAGAAAAAAAATGGGGTCTTACACAATTGCGGTCGGGAGGAGCTCTTATGGGAGCGGGAGCAGACCATGCTTGACGAGTACCTAGATTTATTCCACTTAGGTACCGCTTTTGGTTTTGTGTATCTTTTCCTTTCGGTAATTTCATGGATGAAATTCTTTTAAGAGGGAGAGAGTTGTAATGCCCCGAAACTCAAAAGTGTCGTGCGCGTGTTTGACAACTCACCATGTTGTCGACGAAAATGCAGTCGACGAGCGTCGAGACAGGGAACACGGCTTGAGACACAGGCGTGTCAGAGGCCGTGTCCAGCTTGGATAGTTTGCTGGTTTGTGCAATGGAGGTTAAACGACCTGGGACACGGGCATGTCCCAGGGCGTGTCTAGCACATGGCATGTGACACGGGCGTGTCACATGGACCTTTTGTGTTTGGGACGTTTTTGGTCCTATGTCGACTGAGAGACATAACCCGGAACACAATCGTGTTCTGGTTAACACGGGCGTGTCAAAGTTGACACAGGCGTGTCTAAGCCCGTATCCCGTTTGGGACGTGACGGTTCCAACGCCGATTGGGTTACACAGCCTATGACATGGGCGTGTCCATGCGTGACATGGGTGTGTCACAAGCCATGTTACAGGCCGTGTCATTTTCTGGATTTTCCTGATTTATGACGAGTGTGGAACACGGCCTTGGATACGGGCGTGTCGCAAGCCATGTTCGGCCCAGAAATGTTATTTTTAGGGCGAATTGTGGCTGTTCGTTTCCTTATTTTAGGATCCAAGGGCTCAGGCTTATTCATCCTAGGTTAAGGATGGGAATAGGGTTGAAAACCCTCATTTCTTTTGGTTCAATCTCTTTCTAAGTTATAGAGAGAGGGGAGAGCAAGGAGGAAGAAGCAAGAGAGATCCGGTTGCCGGAGGAGATTCTGAGTGCCAAATCGCAAGCCGAGTCCAGATCTACTGAGGCGAGGTCATTGCGGTGCTTTTCATCCGTATAGATTTCCATGGCACCAAAGAGAAACCCAAGGGTAACGATTCTCTTCTTGAGCAAGTGAAGCTCTCCTTCTTTTGCATAAGGAAACCCGCTCCCGCGAGTGTGCGGTGAGTGTGCGGCGTTCCTTAGGGTAGATGTGAACTGTCCCCCATATTTGCCTGTAGAGTCCGAAATCGAGATACAGACATAGGCATGGTGTGTGAAGCATACACAGACAAGTTGGTATGGATCGGTGATGTTTCATTGTGCATTATTAGCCGGAGAAGACTCCGTGCCTTTGGTTATTTTTGGGTTTTCTACACGGTAGAATACAAAGGGAGTCTTGGGGATTAACTCCATGGTGCACCCGGAAAACTAGGCGGAAACGCATTTCTACCAACTTGGTGGCCTGTGAGCCAGCCTTGAATATAACTTGGTTATGTGCATATTTGATCGTTTTGGGACTCAGGGAAGCTTGACCAGTGCATATAGCTTAATTTGACGTTGCGGTGTGAGAAACGGGTTAGGCGGAACCATACCCGCTCTGTGTCGTTCGGTTAAAGAGACCTAAAGTACATGGCACTTACCGTTGGCATAGATGGAGGGTCTTAGGATTAGCCCGGAAAGACTAAAATGCTCACGAGTATTGCCATCTAAGGGGCGATGGTGAGACCGCGGTTTTGATCGGGTTCACCGTATAAGTGCACTGAGTGCACAGAGTGTGTAGTTGTGTATGCCTGCACCTGTGGTGTTGTGATTATTCACTATAATGCTTAATATGCTAATAAGTGCAGGGAAGGAGCATCGCTGCCCTGAGTTTGGGGGCAGGATCGTTATAATTTGGTTAGATTTAGCTGACCGTTACTTTTGTTTACACTGTTGTGGTGAATTGTGCTTGCAGGTGCTGCGGAGCCGAGCGGCAAATAGCGAGCCAAAGCCCTTGTTGTTGAGCCGACCCCTGAAGGCCTTGTTTTGTTTACTTGTTTAATTCATGTGTTACTGGCCTGCGAGCCGAAGTATTTAAGACACTATTTTAAATTTAGTGAACTCTTGTAAGGCCATAAGGCCGGTACTTTGTGTACTTTATAATTTCATTCCTATTGGGGTTTGCTAGTGGAAATTCATGCTTGTGGCTGGGTTCTTAATTTGTAACTTAATAAATTTCTTCCGCTAGAATGTACTCTGTGTAGGACGTGTGATTGGAAGAATGGTTTCATTGAGAAACTCGCCGGTCTGTCCGTGGTATATGGCATCGGGCCCCGGCCAAACCTAGTGCTATATACTATGTGATGGATAGGGGTGTTATATGGGAGGTGTCCTTTCTTCAGCATTAGCTTTATTAATTTGAGTTAGAGCAATAAGCTCATTGAACCTTGCCATTCTGAAGTTTTAGTAAAACTCAGGATCATAATGAGGTGAAGATGGCCTATCTGAATCTGATTATTGTGAGCTCCTTTGGCTTGACTACTGACTGCCCTGCTTTGATTGCTACTGCTTACTTATTTGAGATCCTGACTTTGGAGGTTTAGAGTGATCATGAGAAGTAGACTTTTGAGAAATATTTCCTGCTGCTCCTGCTGATGGAGGAGGAGCTCCTCTGCTAGACCTTGGAGGTGACAGATATCTCTTTATTTTCTTCCACATTTTCTGTTCATTTTTAGAATATCTCATCCAGTGGGGAAGTTCTAGAGTGAGTTTATCCATGCAAGATGTAGTTGAAATGTCAGCACTAGAAGAAGTTGAGGAGCAACCTTTGCACGAACTTTCTTTTTCTTATACTTTCTTTTCTTGGAACTAGAGTCATCTGACTCATCAGATTCATCATTATCAGATTCATCTTCAGGCAGATCATATTAATCATCTATCTATTTAATTAACTCTAACTGATTAGAAATTGAAACTACTGGCAGTGTATTCACAATATCTGTATCTGTTGCTTGAATATGTACATTATCGTCATCTTGTTCCATATCTTGGAAAATAATATCATCTTAATTAGGCATTGGGGATTCATCCCATGCATAAGTTGGAGGGTAACAAACTTGCTTTATAATATCTATATTCTCAATAGCTACTACAGTCTCAATGACTTGATTATAAATGGGAGAAACAACTGAAAAAATGTTTCTTAGTTGTTCTAAAACTAAATAATCAACTGGAGCAGTATAACATATTATAGCTTTAGAAGAATTCTCAAAAACTGGAAAATAACTATTGTGTAGAGTATCAAAATCTGATAACAAAGAACTTAAGTTGGTCGTGGGATTAATAGAGACATCCCCACTAGTAAAACCTAAATAAATAAGTGTTAACTCATCTGAATCAATTGAAAGCATTTCTGAATCTTGAATAACAACTTCTGTTGATGCTGAACTGACCTGAGCTTCTACTGCTAGAACCTCTGGAACTGATATTATAGATAGAGGAGATTTTTCATGAGACATCTCCCCCTACCTAGATCAAAGGAGACCTGAATCTAGGACCCCAGAAGAAGATATAGTAGAGGAAGAGGATTTCTGAGAAGAGAGATAACAGAAATGGAAGCAGCAAGAGGAGCTATGTCTTCTTCTATTAGCTTTTTCCAGAGTTAGAGTAATGAATTCAATAAGATTTGATGCAATGGAAGAGAAATAAAAAAACATAAACATAGGAGTAGTCTGAGTAGATGTAGATGGTTGATTTGGGGTGGAAGAAGATGGATCAGATCTGTTTACACAGATTTTGCAAATGGTAAAAGCTTGAGGGATATGAGGAAGATTTATTACAGGAGGAGTGAAAGTCCACGTAGTGTCAACTATCTTCACCTATGGGGGGATAGGTGTCTTTGCAGCGTATTTGCGGAATTAAGATTTTACCTGCACAAGAAAACAGAACAACCAAGCACAGAAAATACACAGGCAATTTATAGTTGTTCCCCAATTTGGGTACGTCCACTTTCCCCCTTCGACCTATCTCCCAACCAGGGACGACTCGGTCACTTCACCAACAGGATTGAAATCCAATCCTTGCACTAACGGAAGGAACCCTTCCACACGTAGGAGTCAACACTCCCACAACCCGGGTTGCACCCAACCCTTACAACTAGAGACCAATCGGTCCGTTACAAAGAAATTGAAAATAGCTTGTAAGAAATACAAACGACGTTTGGAGACTAAGGTGTCCCTCTTCGTTCGACGACGTGTTCTTGAAGTCAACGAAGAGTCCACAACCCTAGATCTCACTTGGATTGAATCTTCCCAAAACCGGCGGCGGCTTGGAGCGGCGGCAAGGTTCTCGGAATAAGCGGCGGCGACGGAGAGCTGCTGCAGTGCTATCTTGATTCAACCTTCATAGCAAAGGAAGCAAGGTCTTCCAACGGTCACACTAGGATCGGTCGTCTCGATCGATTTGGAAGGGGAAGGATTTTCCCGATCAACGAATCAAGAGACAAGGGATCTCTGGTTAGACGCGTGAGATGCTATGCTAGCCTAAGCTTCTGTCGCCGGAGATCTGGAAGAACTTGAGATCAACAGCGACGATAACTGCTCGAACGGCAGAGACGATCGGCGGAGCAAGATCGGGGATTTAGGGCTCGACGACGGCTCGTCCTTTTTGAATTCGCGTATTTTTCTGTCTATCCCTGTTCATACATACGGGGTATATATATATTAGGTCAAGTATATGACCGTTGTGGGTCCCACCAATAAGAAGACTTGAGCCCGGTTCGAAACAGTTCAGATAACTTGAATCGGTCCAGAGAACAACAGGAAATTGCCCAAGTCAAATTCGGCGAGAATCGTAGGTGATTCTCGACGAATCGGCGAGAATCACTTACGATTCTCGCCGACTTCTACTTAGCCGAATTCTGGCTGTACTGATACAGAAGCCGGGGAGAATCATCGGGAATCACACTTGATTCTCACCGAATCGTCGAGAATGCAAAGTCATTCTCGACGAATCTGTGAGAATCACTTAGTGATTCTCGACGATTCTGCCTTAGAGAAATTTCAGGCGGTGTCGAGACTGCCGGCTCCAACCGGCGAGAATCAGCTAGTGATTCTCGACGACTCGGCGAGAATCATTAGTGATTCTCGCCGATTCGGCGAGAATCACTTAGTGATTCTCGTCGATTTTTACTTGGGCGATTTCTCCTCTTTCTTTCCTTGAGCTGGTCTTTGGCCCATCCTTGCTCCTTGTCTGCTCTTGCTTTATCATAGCCCTGTACTTGAAATTAAGTACACCCCAATAGAGAGAGTACACGTAGGCCAACACACTGATCTGCTCAACGAGGGATTACGTTGCACAGACCCGTGTATATTGACCCACTGCACCCTGACATTGGTGTATACTTAGCGTGGAATAACTGCAAGCACAACTAAAAAATATTTCATCAAATACATTGTCTATTTACCTTGGCTTGCACAGGGGCTTCTTCAAATCAGGTACATTTAGGATGCAATACCCAACAATCTCCCCCTATTTGAAGAAGCCTAAACCCTACAAGCTAAGGTGAATAGAGCATATAGGAATGAAAAATCGAAACTTAAAAGTGAGGTGATAGGGATATGCATTACCAGTTACTTGAGAGCAAACAAGAACATTGAGCTACCTTAGCCTTAGCCGAGAGGGTAATCTCCCCCTTTTCGGCTTCTGCAAATCTGGGTCTGGTGCACCTGACACCATGCTCCCCCTCAGTTCGTGCACTTATGTTTTCACTTGAGTTTCTGGCAGATGCTCCCCCTAGATGCACGAGCCAGGAGCGTCTGGAGTCTTCATTCCTCATAGTTGAGCATCCCCAATTCAGTTTTGAAGAGACTGAACTTGGCCTCGTCTAGGGGCTTTGTGAAAATATCTGCAATCTGCTTGTCCGTGGGGACATAGCAGAGAGAGATGTCCTTGTTCTCCACGTGCTCCCGAATGAAGTGGTAGCGCACTTCAATATGCTTCGTTCTGCTATGCGATACTGGATTGTTTGCGATAGCAATTGCACTTGAGGAGTCACAGTACATTGGTACTTCCTTGAACTGGAGATCATAATCTGCTAACTGGTTCCGTATACATAGGAGTTGTGTGCAACAGCTTCCTGCCGAGATGTACTCAGACTCTGCTGTGGAGGTTGCGACACAATTTTGCTTCTTGCTGTTCCAGGAGATAAGCCTTCATCCGAGGAATTGGCACGTCCCGGAGGTGCTTTTCCTGTCATCCCTACTCCCTGCAAAATCAGCATCTGAAAAACCTATTAGCTCGACATCATTGTTTCTCGGGTACCACAAGCTAAGATTGGGAGTACCTTTAAGGTATCTAAGAATTCGCTTTGCAGCGACATAATGAGATTACTTAGTGTTCACCTGATATCTAGCACAAACACATGTGGAGAACATGATATCCGGTCTACTGGCAGTAAGGTAGAGCAGGGATCCAATGATGCTTCTGTATTTGGTTTCATTGAAAGGTTTACCTTTCTCATCCTTATCCAGAGACATAGTGGATCCCATTGGAGTCCTCATAGAGGTTGCATTCTCCATTCCGAATTTCTTGAGGAGTTCATTTGTGAACTTCGTCTGAGAGATGAAGATTCCTTCCTCAGACTGTTTCACTTGAAGTCCCAAGAAATACTTCAGCTCCCCCATACTGCTCATTTCAAACTTTCCTTGCATAAGTTTGGAAAACTTTTTGCAAAGATTGTTGTCAGTTGAGCCGAATATAATGTCATCAACATAGATTTGCACCAGCAAAATCTTGCCTTTGACTTCCCTGAGAAACAATGTCTTGTCTATTTTTCCTCTAGAGAACTTGTTCTCAAGTAGAAAACTAGACAATGTCTCATACCAAGCTCGAGGAGCTTGTTTTAAGCCATATAGCGCTTTATTAAGAAAATATACATGATTAGGATAAGTAGGATTGACAAAACCTGGAGGTTAAGCGACGTATACTTCCTCTTTCAAATCTCCATTCAAGAAAGCCGATTTTACGTCCATCTGATAAACTGTGAATCCTTTGTGGGAGGCATAGGCTAGGAATAGCCGGATTGCTTCGAGCCGTGCAACTGGTGCAAACGTCTGGTCAAAATCAATCCCCTCCTCCTGTCGGTAACCTTGAGCCACTAGTCTGGCCTTGTTCTTTATGATGACACCATGTTCATCCAGTTTGTTTCTGAAGATCCACTTGGTGCCAATCACATTCTGCTTTTGTGGTCTGGGCACATGCGTCCAAACGTTGCATCTTTCGAACTGATGAAATTCATCTTGCATGGCCAAAATTCATGCAGCATCTTTGTTCGCCTCGTCGAACTTCTTTGGCTCAACCTGTGACAGGAAGATAAGATGCAAAATCTCGTTAATAGTACCTCGGCGAGTTCTGACCCCGTCACGAGGATCTCCGATGATCTGATCTCTGGGATGATCCCTCACGTGTCTGAGCTGTAGAAGTCTGGCGTCAGGTGATTCGACTACTTCTTGGGCATCTCCTTCTTCTAAAGGATTTGCTCCATTTTGATTTTCAACTTCTCCGATCTGCGTAGAAGTGGACACCTTGACGTATGTTGGAGTTGCATCTTTCTCGGGCTCATCCAGTTGCAACCTTTCGATTCTAGCACCTGCATCTTCAGGAAGACGACTAGAAGTCTTGCAATTAAGCAAACTTCCTTCATCAAATACAACATTTATTGACTCCTCTACCACTAGGGTTTTCTTGTTGAAAACTCTATAAGCCCGGCTGCGGCTACTATAGCCCATGAATATGCCTTCGAAGCATTTTTCACCAAACTTAGTACGCGGGTACTTCCCATTATTCAGTACATAACATTTGCAGCCAAAGATCCTCAGGTAAGACATGGTTGGTTTCTTGCCTTTCAGTAGCTCATAGGGAGTCTTACGATGGCTCTTGTTAATCAACGCCCAGTTTTGTACATGACAAGCCGTATTGACAGCCTCGGCCCAGAAGTATTCTGGGAGAGAAGCGTCATTCAACATTGTCGTGCACGCCTCAATGAGTGTTCTGTTTCTCCTCTCCTCCACTCCGTTCTGTTGAGGAGTGCGAGGGGAGGAGAACTCATGAAAGATACCAAGTTCTTCACAAAACTCTGTCATAGCCCCAGACTCAAACTCTGTTCCGTGGTCACTTCTGATTTTGACCACGGAGCAGTTAAGTTCGTTCTGTATCTGCTTGACAAAATTAGTGAAGATGTCAAACGTATCTGACTTGCGTTTTAAAAAGAACACCCACGTAAACCGAGAGTGATTGTCTACAATTACTAGCGTATACGACTTCCCTCCTAAGCTATGAACTTGCATAGGACCAAACAAGTCCATGTGCAGAAGATAAAGACATCTGGAGGAATCTTTGTCTGGGATGCCCTTAAAGGTAGCCCGAGTCTACTTGCCCATCTGACATGCAGGACATGGACTATCTTTAATGCACTTAATAATGGGAGCATCCCTTACTAAGTCTTTGGAAAATAGCATATTAATTGTCTTGTAATTAATGTGTGCCAATCTCTTGTTCCATTGTTCGCAAAGGGATGCACTGCCTTTTGCTACTAGGCATACAGGGGTAGAAGAGTCTAAACTAAGGAAATCTAAACAGAAAATATTTCTGCTCCTAATGCCAGTTAATACTGTCTCCGAAGAGGCACATGACATTATCAGGCATTTATCCTTGCAGAACTTAACGTCATACCCTTTATCACATAACTGGCTTACGCTGATCAGGTTATGATTTAACCCTTCAACATAAGCTACGTAAAAGATAGAGAGGATACCGTTGGAAATCATACCGTAACCTCTGGTGACTCCCCGATCAGATCCCCCAAAGATAACTTTGGGTCCATTCTCGACTGGAGAGTACTCCGGCAGCAGGCTTCTAGTCCTAGTCATATGACGGGAGCATCCACTGTCCAAATACCAAATGGGAGTTTTGTTGGCCTTTGGACATTCCTGCAAAACAGAATTAATTTGCCTTAGGAACCCAATCGAACTTGGGTCCTAGATTCCTTGTTAGCATACTCCCCCTCGATTGGTTAGCCCCACGAGCGGTCGGCCTCGCACTGCTAACATAAGGAGTCTCGTTATACCTTGGATTAAACCAACAATCCACGGCAAAGTGACCAATTTTGCCACAGCACCAACAGTCAAATCTGTTGTACCTCTTCCTAAGCTCCTGCTTCACCCTGGGAATGGTGGGTACAGCTGGGGCCTTGGATCTGGAGGTGGAGGCATCATAGTGATTGCAGTCACATGATTTCTTCACCTTCTGTTCTGTCAGTATAACAGGCTTGACTTTTGGTGCCTGGTTCCTATTATGGCCGCTAGAGAATTGACCATAATTTCCCAAGTGGATTTCCTCATAAGGTGCCTTGAAGACACTCTCACCGAAGTTGCGGGGAAAAGTCCAACCATCATATCGACTCTTAGGCTTTGCAACCGAGGGCCGGAAATGATGACCAAAGGTTGACTCAAAGTCATGTTGGTTGCAGGGAAAGCTTGGCTTTCTGAACTCAACAGGACTGAGTGGGGCCTTTCCCTTTTCAGCAGCACAGGCCTTCTTGGTGGCCTTATTCTTTCTCTGGTTCCTATTTCTCCTGGATGAGGAACCGGATACCCCTACATGCCCCAAGCCAGCTCCTTTGGCCTGAGCAGAGAAGGTATCAACTAATGGAAGAACAGTTTTTGGCATAGAGAAGCTCTTGACGATCTTCCTTTCTGCCGCAAGTAGTTCTTCCAACTTGTCGACTTCCTCCTGCTTGAGATCAAGGAGCTTAAGAGACTCCGAATGCTTTGAAGTTAGTTCCAAGTGCTCCTGTCGGAGGGAGATCAAACTGGTGATCTCTTCCCTCAGGGATACACTTTCACCTTTAAGGAATTTTACTTCCTTCTTCGCAGCCTTCATTCTCTTTCGACATTCCAGGAAAGTATTGAGCAGAAGCTCATACTTATCGAGGAGCTCAGCTTCACGGGCAGAAGAGCTATCCTCAGGGTCATCATCCTGAGACTCAGGGTCATCATCCTGAGACTCAGGATCAGAGTCAGAGTCAGAGAGAGGGGTGTGAGCTTTTACCTTCCCCGTAAATGGGGGGCAGTCTCCTTCCGAGTCACAGTGACCCATTAGCCCAAAGTAGGCTTCCTCGTCATCGCTGGTATCTGATGAGTCTGATTCACTCAGCGTCTTTGACTTCTTCGCGATGTAGCTCCTCTCCTTCTTCTTGTCTTTTGAGGACCTGTGCTCCTCTCCCTTTCCCTTTTCCCTCTTTCCTTGATGGCAGTCGGCTACGACGTGTCCTGGCTTGTTGCAGCCAAAGCAAATAATGTCAGATGAGCGGTGTTTGTTCGGTTTGGATACATACCTGTCAGAAGAATAGTTCTTCTTCTGATCCCTCGAAGAGGAGCCATTTCTCTTTCTCTGATTCCTCAGCTTGAGGAACTTCTTGAATTCCCTTGTGATAAGGGATAAATCTTCCTCAGACAATTCTGAGTCGGAGGAGCTTGGTTCTGAGTCTTCCTCTTCATCTTTCTTCCACGCACGGGAAGAGACAACACCCTTGCCCTTTCTGGAATGAATGGCTTTCAGGGCCACCGTCTTTTCCTTGGCCGTGGCTTTCTTTGCTTCCTCTTCAGTCTTCCTTGTGTTCAACTGAAGATCATAGGACATGAGCTTCCCGAACAGAATCTGAGGGTCGGTTTCCGCAAGTCTGCCAAACTCGCGGATGGCGCAGATCTTTGTGTCCCATTCCTTAGTGAGGGACCTAAGGAACTTATCATTGAGTTCACCGTCAGTGAATACTCTTCCATATCCTTTGAGTGCATTGACGATCTTGAGGAAGTTTTTGAAGGTGACTCCGATCTCCTCCTTTGGCCCTTGTCTGAAGGCCTCATATTTTTGATTGAGGAGGGATCTCCGATCGTCCCTCACTTCATCTGTGCCCTCCATTAGGACAATCAGGCAGCTCTAGAGATCCTTGGCTGTCCTGCAGTTGCTGAAGTTCTGCATCATAGAGTCGTCAACTGCGCTCACCAGGATGTTCTGAGCTTTCTTGTCAAGTCCGAACAACACCATTTCATCCTTGTCCATTTTCGATAGTTTCTTGGGTACTTTCTTGGTAGGATCAATGGTGGAGGCCTTAGTGGGAATGTAAGGTCCCTCCTCCACTATCATGAAGAGCCGGGGGTCGACTGCTTCCATGTAGAATCTAATTCTTTCCTTCCAGATAGGAAAGTTCAGTCTGGTGCATACTGGGATTTTGCCGGAGTGCTTGAGTCCGTCCATGGAAGATGTCTGTCAGCTTCTTGACACTGGTGGCAGGATTCTACTCAAGGTGTGAACCTTTTTGATGAGCAACCTCCCTCTTATACCACTTGAAAGTCCACCTAGTGTCAACTATCTTCACCTATGGGGGGGATAGGTGTCTTTGCAGCGTATTTGCGGAATTAAGATTTTACCTGCACAAGAAAACAGAACAACCAAGCACAGAAAATACACAGGCAATTTATAGTGGTTCCCCAATTTGGGTACATCCACTTTCCCCCTTCGACCTATCTCCCAACCAGGGACGACTCGGTCACTTCACCAACAGGATTGAAATCCAATCCTTGCACTAACGGAAGGAACCCTTCCACACGTAGGAGTCAACACTCCCACAACCCGAGTTGCACCCAACCCTTACAACTAGAGATCAATCGGTCCGTTACAAAGAAATTGAAAATAGCTTGTAAGAAATACAAACGACGTTTGGAGACTAAGGTGTCCCTCTTCGTTCGACGATGTGTTCTTGAAGTCAACGAAGAGTCCACAACCCTAGATCTCACTTGGATTGAATCTTCCCGAAACCGGCGACGGCTTGGAGCGGCGGCAAGGTTCTCGGAATAAGCGGCGGCGACGGAGAGCTGCTGCAGTGCTATCTTGATTCAACCTTCGTAGCAAAGGAAGCAAGGTCTTCCAACGGTCACACTAGGATCAGTCGTCTCGATCGATTTGGAAGGGGAAGGATTTTCCCGATCAACGAATCAAGAGACAAGGGATCTCTGGTTAGATGCGTGAGACGCTATGCTAGCCTAAGCTTCTGTCGCCGGAGATCTGGAAGAACTTGAGATCAACAGCGACGACAACTGCTCGAACGACGGAGACGATCGGCGGAGCAAGATCGGGGATTTAGGGCTCGACGGCGGCTCGTCCTTTTTGAATTCGCGTATTTTTCTGTCTATCCCTGTTCATACATACGGGTTATATATATATTAGGTCAAGTATATGACCGTTGTGGGTCCCACCAATAAGATGACTTGAGCCCGGTTCGAAACAGTTCAGATAACTTGAACCGGTCCAGAGAACAACAGGAAATTGCCCAAGTCAAATTCGGCGAGAATCGTAGGTGATTCTCGACGAATCGGCGAGAATCACTTACGATTCTCGCCGACTTCTACTTAGCCGAATTCTGGCTGTACTGATACAGAAGCCAGGGAGAATCGGCGGGAATCACAATTGATTCTCACCGAATCGTCGAGAATGCAAAGTCATTCTCGACGAATCTGCGAGAATCACTTAGTGATTCTCGACGATTCTGCCTTAGAGAAATTTCAGGCGGTGTCGAGACTGCCGGCTCCAACCGGCGAGAATCAGCTAGTGATTCTCGACGACTCGGCGAGAATCATTAGTGATTCTCGCAGATTCGGCGAGAATCACTTAGTGATTCTCGTCGATTTTTACTTGGGCGATTTCTCCTCTTTCTTTCCTTGAGCTGGTCTTTGGCCCATCCTTGCTCCTTGTCTGCTCTTGCTTTATCATAGCCCTGTACTTGAAATTAAGTACACCCCAATAGAGAGAGTACACGTAGGCCAACACACTGATCTGCTCAACGAGGGATTACATTGCACAGACCCGTGTATATTGACCCACTGCACCCTGACATTGGTGTGTACTTAGCGTGGAATAACTGCAAGCACAACTAAAAAATATTTCATCAAATACATTGTCTATTTACCTTGGCTTGCACAGGGGCTTCTTCAAATCAGGTACATTGAGGATGCAATACCCAACAAGGAGTGAGATCAGGAATGGTTTCTTCCTATATAGAGGAGTGAGGTGGAGATGGAGATATATGAATTTGAGATGAGTGAGGTGGAGACAAAGGAAGTAGATTGGAATTAGGCAGATTAGAAATTAAAGGAGATGAGGGTGACTAATGAATGGTGATTCTTGATGAATTGAAGTGGATGGTATATATTAAGATGTAATGGGTGGTATAGGTGACTGAATAGGTGACTGAATAGGTGACTGAGGAATAAGGGAGTCATCATGTGGAGTTGATGGTTGAATAGGAGAATGTTGTGGAGATGTAGGAGGAGAAGAAGTGAGAGGAATAGAGACTTCTGCTGGGGTTTGGAGAGTGGCTGATAAGCCCTTGTGTTTCAGAAGCCGCTCTAGAAGAGGTAGACATAGAACGTTTAGGGATAACCCTTTCACATCTTCCAAACAAGGCAGATGTAATCCTTTTAGATGCATTAATATGGGTGGTATGTGACACAAGGAGTTCAGGGCTCTTAGTTTGTAGGAAAATTCCTAGTACCCTATCATAACAGACATTCTTCTTATTAATTTTCTTCTTAATTGAGTCAAATAAAATTGTTCCCCAATTCACATATTTCTTATTAACCAAGGCACACATCAACATAAATTGTTTCCTGGTTACATAGTCGTGTGCATAATATTTTCCCAACAAAACTTTTCCAACCACATCTGCCAAAAACTTATTTTCAACAGAAAAAATTTTCTTTAACAAGTGATTAGGGTTTCCCTGATTATGACCCATTCTATCTAGCATCTAATCAAATTCAGTACTAGATATTTTAATTTCATCTTCTCTATTAACAAAGCCAAAAATTTCAGAAAGAATTTCTGGTGATAGAGTAACCTGATTTCTAGAGATTGATCCAGTAACTATTGTCCGATCAGGAAACCATGTAGTGTGAACCCATTCATTGATTTCAGCAACTGGGAGTTTGATCCTTATTGTCATGAAGTTCTTCAGAGTCTGATCCTCAAACAATTTTAGAATGTCCTGGAATATTTGGTAAGAATGACGGAAGAAATCCATGTCAATATTGAAGGCAGCATCAAACTTCATCGCCGAGAGAGTTGCTTGTGAAATTGTCATCTTCCTGCAAGACAAAGAGATCAAGTGCAAGGGAAAATAGAGAAAGCGCGGGATAGATTTCGATGAAAACCTAAATATAAGTTTTCAAAAGACGAAAAGATAAATTCTGTCTGACGAAAAACAAAGCATCGAATCTTGTTCGATGAAAAATCCTAAAAAGAAAATAATTTCGTCGATCTCCGGTCGACGAAAGTTTTGCGAAAGAAATATATTTCGTCGAGCTCTGTTCGATGAAAAATATTTGAAACTAATTCATCGATCTCCATTCGACGAAAGTTTTTAAAGGAAGGTTCGTTGATCTCCGTTCGACAAACGATTAATGAAAACAACACAGTTCATCGAGCTCCGTTCGATAAAAGGTGTGCAATTCATCGATCTCAAATACAAAAATCAAATTAAAGTTTCTCCATTTTTCATGCCTAGCTGATTTAGGAAGAACAAATGTTTCTTTTCATCTAAGGGTTTAGTGAACATATCTGCCCTTTTTAAATCAATAGAAATAAAGACAAGATTAATTTTATTTTTGACTACATTATCTCTAAGAAAATGATGTCTTATTTCTATATGCTTAGTTCTACTATACAGAACTGGATTTTGTGCAATAGAAATTGAAAGTATCTAGTGTCAACTAAATCCACCTAAGGGGGGGGGGGGAATAGGTGATGTGCAATCTTACGGAATTTAAAATACCTGCACAAATAAACAAACACAGCACAGAAAAGCACACAAGCAATTATAGTTGTTTCCCGATTTGGGTACGTCCACTCTCCCCCTTCGACCTATCTCCCACCAAGGGACGACTCGGTCACTTCACCAACCGGATTGAAATCCAATCCTCACACTACGGAAGGAACCGTTCCAACTAAAGGAGTCGCTACTCCTTCACCACGGGTTACACCCAACCCTTACAACTAGGAATAAAAATTCCTTTACAACAAAACAAAAATTGAATGAACAAAAAATACAAACAAACTTGTGGAGAAACCGATGTCGCTCTTCGTTCGTTGATGCTTCCTTGAAAGAGACGAAGAGTCCATGACCGAAGTACTCTCTTGGAGAGGATCTTGACAAGATCAGCGATGGCAAGAAGTTACGGCGGCGATGCTCTGTGAATCCAATGTTCTTGACTAAGCAAGCAAGGTCTACGACGATCTCAGTTAGATCAGTCATCTCGATTGATTCGGAATGAAGAACTAACTTCGTTCAACGATTCGAGAGATAAGAGATCTCAATAGAGATGCATAAGACACACTGCTAGTCTCGGTCCTATCGCCGAAAGATCAAAGAAGCTCTAAGATCAATGTCAGCGACTAGCTTGCGATGGCAACAGCGATCGGCGGAGTTACGCGATCGGCTAGGGCACGACGTCGGATGTTTTGATTTTTCGTGAATAGTTGCTGTTGGAGTTCGAAATATGCATGTATATATACCCTGAGGCCAAACCTAAAGTACTTTGTGAGACCCACAAGGAGAAACCCTAGCCCCGGCCAAAACAGCATACGACTTCTTGAAACGGTCCAGCGAACAGATGAAAATTGCCTAAGGTAAATTCGGCGAGAATTGTTGGTGATTCTCGTCGAAGTCGGCGGGAATCACTCACGATTCCTGTTGATTCTGCCTTAGCCGATTTCAAGTCGTAAAACTAGTCAGCCCGAGGGAATCGGCGGGAATGCAACCTGATTCTCGTCGAATCGGCGGGAATCAGAACGATTCCCGTCGAAGTTGGAGAGAATCACTTGGTGATTCCCGTCGATTCTGCCTTAGCAGAATTTCTGAAGGAAAGCCGTCATCCGGAACAGGTCGGCGGGAATGAAGCCTGATTCCCGTCAAATTGGTGAGAATAACAAGTGACTCCCATCGAAGTCGGCGTGAATGCCTTAGTGATTCTCGCAGATTTTAACTTGGACGATTTTTCTCTTCCTTCCTATGAACTTGGTCTTCGACCCATCTTTGCTCCTCTTCTGCTCTTGATATATCTAGACCCTATACTTGAAAATAAGTACACTCCAATAGTGAGAGCACACCTGAGTCAACACACTGATCTGCTAACCGAGGGATTACGTTGCGCAGACCCGTGTATATTGACCCACTGCACCCTGGCATTGGTGTGTACTTAGCATGTAATAGCTGCAAGCACAACTTGATAGAAAATCATCAAATACATTGTCAATTCAACTTAGCTTGTTCAGGGGCTTCTTCAAATTAGGTATATTGTGGATACAATACACAATAATCTCTCCCTATTTAAAGAAGCCTAAACCCTACAAGCTAAGGTGAATAGAATATATGGGAATGAAAATCATAAACTAAAAATTCAGTTGAGAGTGAAATTCATTATCATTTTCTCCTGAGAGCATACTTAACGTTGGCAGCCACCTTTGCCTTAGCCGAGAGGGTAATCTCCCCCTTTTCGGCTTCTGCAAATCTGGGACTTCACTTGTAGCCACATGCTCCCCCTCAGATCTTGCATCTGTGCTCGAGCATGAGCTCCTTACTGATGCTCCCCCTTGATCCATGAGCCTTGAGCCTTATAGTCTTCACTCTTCATAGTTTAGCATGCTGAGTTCAGTTTTGAAGAGACTGAACTTGGCCTCGTCTAGGGGATTCATGAAGATATCTGCAACCTGCTTATCCGTGGGGACATAGCAGAGATATATATCTTTGTTTTCCACATGCTCCCGAATGAAGTGGTAGCGCACTTCAATATGCTTTGTTCTACTGTACGACACAGGATTGTTCGCAATTTCTATTACGCTCGAGGAGTCGCAATACATCGAAACTTCTCTGAACTGCAAGTCATAATCTTTGTGCTGATTTCTGATCCATAGAAGTTGTGCGCAATAGCTGCTTGCTAAGATGTACTCAGATTCATCCGTAGAGGTTGCGACACAATTCTTCTTTTTATTCTTCCATGAAATAAGCCTTCTTCCGAGGAATTGGTACGTCCCTGAAGTGCTTTTCCTATCATCCCTGCTTCCTGCAAAGTCAGCATCTGAAAAGTCTATCAGCTCGACATCATTGTTTCTTAGGTACCACATGTAAGACCCCCTTTTTTTTTCTTTTTCAACCACCGGGGTCTTAGCCCAGAATGGCCGCTTTGCGGTGGCACCGACTCACGGGAAGGCAACCACTACAAAACGCCAATTCTGCCGGCCCTTTTCGATCACAAGAGAGAGAAGCATTTATACAAAAATGTAAACAAGCCCACCGAAACATGTAAATAAAGTGAAATCATAACTAGTCCATCAATAGTAATAAAAGGAAAATAGATAAATGGGCTCAAGCCCAGTACATCAGAGTCCTCACTACAAGTCACTCTTCGCGGAAGCTAAGAAAATACTAATCACTCACGGAGCTGGTCGCAGGTGCACCGGTGCTAGACTGTCCCACCTCCATGCGCACCGTACTCCGCTGGTGCTGATCCCTGTCTCCCATCCGGAGCTCCTGTAATGTTTGGTTCGAAAACCATTAGTCATAAAGACTAAGCCCTATCATCCCCTACCCCTCCCACCACAGCTCCTAAGCACCGGGAGGAGAGGAGGAAAGGGAAGCTACAAAAGTGGAGAATAATCAAGCAGGTGACGGTGGACCTAACTAGCAAGTTATAATAGGTGAACAGTCTAAATGTTGTAATAGGTAGAGCAATTAATAAATAGCAAATTGTATAAAAGAAGGCAGTTAGAGAACAGTAGGTAAACAAACAAGTAAGTAAGTAAGTAACCTTAACTTATATGAATGCCCATACAAACTTATAAGTTAAGGGGTCTTCTGCAAAGCTCCCATCGTATAAAAAGTCCCATACCGATTTATACGTTGGGGTGACGGTTGTATGCAATTATGAGTGTAGTGATATGCTATGCCATGATTCATGCAAGTGCAACACACGCACACGACTCTATGCGCACAGACCTTTAGTTCCCCCTGTTCGGGCAGCTAGCTTCACTCCCACGAACCTCCGTAGTGGCAAACGGAGAAAGTGGGTCGGCCCCCCACTCCTAGGCGGGCATCCACACTACCAGGCCTAGCCCTCCCGTACGCCCCTAGAAGAACACAACCTAGAGTATCCGCGTACTGCTGCTGGATTTACCCTCCAGACTTTCTTTGGCTAAGTGTCCCACACCGCCGAGTCAGCGTACCGATGTCGGTGTGAACGACGATCAGGTACCGAAGACCCACCACCTTTATTCTGTACTCCAACCATCGAGCCCTCGGCCCCCCGGACAGTCCTGTCCGTGCATCTACCTTCAGAGCTACTGTCTGAATGGCAACAAGTCCTATTATCCTACTTTCCTAGCTATCGAGGAGTGAGTGTGTGCAATCCTAGTTATACTAGTTGCTCTTTTAATTTATTATCCCTATGGTTTACGTTAGCCCAGGACTGCCCCCGGTATACCCCATGAAGGGCTCTCAAGGGGCACTAGGAACCAAGACGGCGGCATTACGGCCCGAAGTTCCCTTTCGCAAGGCACTTATTATTATTGGTTGATCTCCCTTAGCCCGATCCCCTTTTAGTTACTTTAGTTCTAACCCTAGAGTATTAAGACTCTTCCTCTTCTTCCCGGGGTGGACGATCTTTCGTCGTTCCCATACTCCCTTATTCCAACAAGTCTCCCAATGATGAACTCGATCCTAGTTTGCCCCACCAACCATCAACTATCAAAATTCCGTGGTTTTACTATATGCAGACCACCCTAAGCTTTATGAGGTACACAAAGGGAGGTACACCAAATTATCTTCCAAATCTTCTATAATATTTACTGGAGGTCTACCATATCATAATTTGTCTAAATCCAGAAATTTATAATTTTCCTAATTAATCTGATATTTATTTAATTTTTTCCAAAGATTGGCCATGGGTAATTTTAAACATGAACTACATGATATTCTTAAGTAATGGTCACCCAAAAATTATGATCACTAAATAACAGCAAGGTAACTTCAAATACAAATTCTCAGAATTTTATAGAAAGTATTTAACCTCTAAATAATTTATTCAGTATAATCACGTTAATTCTACGTAATGAAGGAAGTACTGAAATTATTCATCTAAAAATTATAGAAAAATCACTAGTCAGTAGTATGATACATAAAAGATCTTTGTGCAGAGAATCATAATTTTACTAGCTTGCTAAACATCACTAAAGATTTAAGTAAATAATCAAGGTAAAACATACTTAATGAAGCAAGCCTTAGAATTAACCTTCCAAAAATCCCATAAAAATTCACAGAGATTTAAAATAATAATAAACGTTCTTTGCTACAATTTCATCACTTTCCAGAGAGTGTGTATTCCCTAATAAATTTTCTAAGCAAATCATACAACTACTAAATCATTAAGGAAATATCCAAAATAATGAACATAAAATTCATAGAAAAATATCCAGAGCTTGTACCATCCCTATAATTCACTCTCCCCAAATCTCACCACTTATCAATATGATTTGGTGTCATTTCTTATCTCTACAAGTTTTGCGGCCTAAACTAGGGTTAGCCTTTCAGGTATCCCAACGGTCTCCAAATTTACTAAGATTTCATCCAGAGAGCTACATTGACCCTATGGTTCTCTTCACCCAATTTCGGGTCAATCCAAGGTCATTTGACCACATGACCTTCACCAACCACCAAGATCCATCCTTAGGGTTTGGCCTTGGTCCTTAGGGCAAACTTACCCCGATCCACCTCAAACTCCATGAGGGGGTGCTAGAGAATATTACTAGCCAGTGGTAAAAATCTCAGCCTCTGTTGAGGTGATCTCACCACTCAAACTACAAAAGTGCACTTTTAACCTAAGACCCCTAATTAGGGCAAAACTTAGGGTTGATCATTTCAAATCCAAACCATCTCCAACTGACATGAAAAATTATACAGAACTTCATGGTGAACCCAGGGACCACTCATCAGAATTTGAGAGGGTTTGGAAATTATTTAACTATCTAACTAAATTCGGCTAAGATTATTGAATTTTCCTCAAAACTATAGAAAAATATTCTCCAAAAATTCTCATTTTTGGATAGCACCTAGATAAAGGTAAGATTAGGCCACATCCCAAATTTCAAGTCATTTTGATGACTGGATTGGAGTGGGGAATTTTTCTAAGGTCAAGACAGCCCTCTGGATAGACCTCACCAAAAAGGGTGCTGTGGTCTAACCAGGATTCCAAATTGAGTGAAATTAATTTTGAATAAAACTAGACTTCAAGGGCTACAGTTTCTATGTTGACCACTTTTCCTGTAGGAGCATCTAGGTATTTTTCCCAAATTATTTAACATGACAGATAAATTCATTCAGAAATTGTTTTAAAAATAGAATCCAATTTTCATGGCACTGTTCATCTTCTTCAGAGCCCGAACCAGAGGCCTAAAAACCTAATTTTCCTGTAGCTTTTCCAAGCTATTCCCCGGCCATCCAGCCATCTCCCTGGCCGGCCACCACCACCACCACCTCCGTTTAGGCGAGGGCTATCGTCGGGCGGCGGCACGGCCGCCGGAGAGGCGGTTTCCGGCGAACCCGCCACCATGAAATTTTCGGAAAACCACGAATACGCACACCCGATCTGGCTCTTTTGAGCCCGATATCTCTCCTAACGATTCCTAAGATCTATCCGCAGAAGAAGAGGGAGGGGAGGACCTTGTTCGCGGGTTGGAGGCGTGCAGAGCGTCGGGAAGCCATTTGCGCGGTGGTGGCGTCGCCGGAAATTCTTCAACAGCAAGGCGGTGGTCTGAAACAGTTTGAGGGAGTGTAACCTTTTCCTCTTGCTCTTAGGAGTTTTTTATAGATCAGCAAATGGGGAGGGGAAAAGATGAAACGTTGGAGATGAAACGTTGGCGGCCATTAATAACACCCTTATGACGTTTCGGTTATGACGAATGGCAGTTGAAAAGTTGGAGATGAAGAGGTGTTTGCCAGGTGGCAATTTCCTATTGGACCCATTTATCCTTAATTATTAACATAATTAAAGTAGGGAACGACCCATAAATACTCTTGTTTTCATTCCCATGGTCAGAATTTATTATGGCGTCGGTTACCGAAATTTCCAACCTGGCCGTCATTTCGGCCTTGGTCACGGGCGTGACACATAGGTCATGGGCGTGACAGGCCCGGTTAGCCAGTCCTGGGTTCGACGATCATTGAACTGAGATCGACGATCGTCGAAGGGTTGTCACGGGCGTGACACATGGGTCACGGGCGTGACTGGCCCGTGTGGCCAAATTCTGGGTCGACGAGCGTTGAACTGGAACCGATGATCGTCGAGCGTGTCACGCCCTATGTCACGGGCGTGACATGGCGGGTCACGGGCGTGACATGCCCGTGGGCCCATTTTGGGTCGACGACCATCGACCTGGAACCGACGATCATGGTCACGCCCTATGTCACGGGCGTGACATGGCGGGTCACGGTCGTGACAGGCCATGAGTCAAATATTTGCGCCTAACGATCGTCTACCTGGGACCGACGATCGTCGAAGGAGTCACGCCCCAGGTCACGGGCGTGACACCTGGGTCACGGGCGTGACAGGGCCGGGTGGAAAATTTTGCGCCCGACGATCGTCTACCTGAGATAGACGATCGTCGAGGGAGTCACGCCCCAGGTCACGGGCGTGACACCTGGGTCACGGGCGTGACCAACCCGTGACCCGAAATCCTGGTCGATTTATTTCAACTTTTGGGCTCCCTAGGGTTCTACCGCAACCAACCGACTCCTAGGGGTCTAGCTGGAAATGGGATGTTACAAATCCCAATAAACAAAACAAAGATTTCGTCCCCGAAATCAAGGTTAAGCCTACGGGACTCTAATCGGGAAAAGAAGCTTGTAACATCCCATGAGAATTAAAGAACTTGTTTCCCTACGTTATGTTGGCTTTATGCGGTTTCAAATCTAAGATCAATTCGCCCACTTAACTAGGTATATAAAACCCAATAAACAAAAGATTAGCCCCTATCTTTGAAGTTTCAGTTCCTTTGATTTAAAACAGGAAGGCAAATTAATTGTCCAGGGGGGTTGTGAGATATACTTGACGAAAAAGTTCCGGGTATTTTTGCCGCATCAAGTCCTGTGGCTCCCATGTATGCTCCTCCTGCCCATGATTGTTCCACAGAACCTTGACCAACGGAACCTTCTTCCGTCGCAAGACACGCACTGTTGTGTCATCAATCCTGATAGGCTCCAAGTTGACTGACCGATCCGAGGCCACCGGGCCATCTGCCGAGGAAATCAATCCCGCTAACTCCGGCGGTAGCTCCAGTCTATAGGCTAAGGGGCCGATCCTCTCCAGGATCCTATAGGGTCCCATATATCTCGGACTGAGCTTCTTCCGCCCGCAAACCCGCGAGACTCCGTGCATCGGCAGTATCTTCAAGAAAACCCGGTCTCCTACCTGGAACTCTACTTGGCGATGCCTCGCATCGTAGTATTTCGCCTGTCTGCTCTGGGCTTCCAACATCCTGTCTCGGATCAATCTAATCTGAGCATCTGTATCTCCCACAACCTCCGAGCCTAGTGCCTGCGGATCCTCATCCTGAACCCATGATAGTGGGGTTCTACACCTCCTTCCGTACAACGCTTCGTATGGAGCCATGCCTATGCTGGACTGATGAGCATTGTTGTACGAAAACTCGACCAGTGGCAGCAATCTCTCCCAAGGCTCGCCATGGTCCAAAATACATAGTCGCAACAGATCCTCCAGTGTACGGTTGGTGAGCTCTGTCTGCCCGTCGGTCTGGGGGTGAAAAGCTGTGCTGAATGTCAAACGGGAACCCAGATGGGCCTGGACTGACCTCCATTCCCTGGATGTAAACCGCCCATCCCGATCCGAAACGATAGTCTTGGGCACCCCATGATAACGCACAAACTGCTCAATGAACCTCCGTACTAATACACTGACTGGTCCCCCCTTTGCCACTGGAATGAACCTGGCCACCTTTGTCAGCCTGTCCACTATCACCCAGATCGAGTCGTTCCCCGCACGGGATCTAGGTAGCCCATGTATGAAGTCCATGGCTATATCCTCAAACTTCCACTCCGGCACTGGATGCGGCTGCAGCAAGCCTGCCGGGTTCCTACACTCCGCCTTCACGAGCTGGCAGGCCTCGCAATGCGTCACAAAATACGTAATATCTTTCTTCATACCCGGCCAGTACATCATCCTCTTTAAATCCTTTACCATCTTGGTGATCCCCGGGTGTACCGAATATCGGCTGCAATGAGCTTCCGTCAAAATATCCTCCCGGATCCGTCCTCCTGCTGGTATGTAGACTCTGCCTCGGAAACACAGGAGCCCATCCCTCAAAGAGTAATCTCCCGTCGTGCCTTCCTCCAAGGCTCGGAATATCGGCTCAGCTCTCTCATCCAGCATCTGCCCATCTCTGATGCGGTCCCGAATGTCATCAGTAGTAGCCATCGACCCCAGGTACTCCATGTACAGCTCCGGGTCATCCTCAGACACTAGCGAAATCTGCATCTCCTCGAATGATCTAATCAACTCCAAGGCCATCAGCTGCGGGCCTACTCCTGTCGTACTCGCTCTCCGGCTCAGAGCATCTGCGACCACGTTCGCCTTCCCCGGATGGTAGTGCATGGTATACTGGTAGTCCGACAGGAACTCCACCCAGCGTCTCTGTCTGATGTTTAACTCCTTCTGGGTGTCGACGTACTTCAGATTCTTGTGGTCGGAGAAGATATCACAATGTACCCCGTAGAGATAGTGCCGCCAGATCTTAAGAGCAAAAATGACTGCCCCCATCTCCAAATCGTGCACGGGGTAGTTCTGCTCGTGTTGCTTCAACTGACGGGAGGCATAGGCTATAACGTGCCCATTCTGCATAAGGACGGCACCCATCCCCTGATAGGAAGCATCTGCATACATGATGGCCGCGGAACAGAGACCTACTGTGGTTGGTTCGAAATGGTCAGATTCCGCGGGCCGGTTAGAAGATCGAGTTTTCTAACGAAAGGAGGCAAGCGCACCTATCGCAAGTAGTACTCGGTATTCGGGAAAATACCGAGGTCGTATTATTCTCGGGGACGCGTTGATTATATCTACTCTCCCAGGAACACTATTATCTTACTAACAATAAGGTGGAATTTTTTTGTTTAATTAAAACGGAAAGAAAGAAAGCGGAATTTTACTAAGTTAGTTCGATGACGGGTTAACGCTCGGCATCGAATCGGATTAAGACTAAAACAATTCTTAACAATTATTAAACTTTGTTTTTAAATTAATAAAAGGCACTTGGCCGTGGAGGTTCCAAGAACATGAGCTCACCTTGGTCTAGGGATATCGCTCACCTGGGCGCTAAGGCTATTCGACCGAACGTTAGTCCGACGAAGGATTCCCCTTAACGTCCGCATTACGCTAAGAACCCCGCTATTGGGTGGGGAACCCAATCCGGCAGAACTACGTTTCTCCTCTTTCGAGGGGGCGTACGCGGTTCTCTTTACCCAAGGGGGATCGGTCCATACGTGCAGCCTCTCGGCGTCACGTATGGATAACGGAAATAGAGCCCACACATCGATTATGTGGTCCTATGCGTCGTTAACCCGGGGTAAACCTTAAGTCCTTAAATTAAGATAAAAATAAAGTTCTTTAATTATTTCAAATCATTTTTTATGTCCCAATGCTCTTCGATGCCGAAGGCTAAAAGAAATTAGCCACTCATTGGTATGGGGACGGCTTTATGTTTTTAAGTGAAGCGTGAGTGTAAATTTAAGTTCTGAACAATTATAAGAGAAAACATAAAAAAGGCGATTAGATAAATTGAAAGCTAATTGATGCAGGCACTCACGCACACTTCAAAACCATAAAGAAAATTATAAAAAGCAAGACCTACTCAAATGAGTAGGCGGTAAATAAAAGCACGCCATTGAACTCTTAACGAGTAGGCGGAAATAAATGCACACACACACACACTCTTCTTAATTGAAGAAAGCGATAAATAAAGCGGTAAAATTATCTCCTACACGCACGCACTCTACATAATTGAGAAAGCGATAAAATTGCAAGTCCCGGCTCAAATGAGTGGGCGGGAGTAAATTTATCTCATACACACACACACTCTACTTGAAAGTAAAACACACACACGCACTCTACAGAAATGAAAACACACGCACACACACTAAGTTTTCCTACTCAAATGAGTAGGAAGAAAATGAAAGCAGGGCGCCATTTAACTCTTAACGAGTAGGCGGAAATAAATGCGTACGCACACACGCACTCTACAGAAATGAAATAAAGCAGTAAAACCTAACTCAGACACACACGCACACTTGCAGAAATTTAGAAAAAACAAAGTTGCTGAAAAATTAATACAACTGCATTTCTACCGCTAGAATGCGGTAGAAATGCATAAAAAGTGAAAATAAAAATTAACCGAGCTAAAAGGTTTTGCAAATAAACGCAAAATGAAAGTTGACGAAAAATTAAAACAACTGCACTTCTACCGCTAGAATGCGGTAGAAATGCATAAGAAGATGAAATAAAAATTAACCGGACTAAAAGTTTTGAAATTAAAAAGATAAAAACAAAGTGAGCGGAAAATTATAACGACTATATTTTCATTCCTATATTTTTATAAAAACTCCTAAAAAGTGAAAATAAAACAAAAAGGGGACAAAAATGTTTTACAATCCTAAAGAGCCTAAGTTAAAGAAAAATGAAAATAACACTTTTAGGAGAGTTTTTATAAAGCCTTATGAATGAAAAAATAGGAAAAAAGGAAAAGCTAAATCAAAAAAGGTGCGGGAAATGAAAACTAGACGGACGGCACAACGGCTAGAAAAGCCGAGAAATCCTAAATCTAACTAAGTTATGAAAGCAAAAAAAAATGAAAACATAAAAGAAATACAAAAAGAGGAACGAAAAATTACTTAAGTAGGCGCATTCAAATGGATTATCCATACAAATTAAGGGAGAAAGATTCATATTTTATTAAAGTAAAAACCCTAATACAAACTAAGAGAGAGAGAGGGGGGAGAAAATCTCCTTACATAAGTTTGGAATCCAAATGGGCAGCACCTCCCCTAAGCAAAGTGGTCAAAAAAGTGGACAAAATAAGCTTCCTGGAAGCTGTTATTTATAGACATTTTTTCGGGTTGGTCACGCCCGTGACTAGGGCGTGACAGGGGGGCGTGTCGACACTATTCACGAGCTGACCGGTTGACTTGACTGGAGCTTTGACTTCGGGGCGAAAACGTGGCGGTCACGCCCCAGGTCACGGGCGTGACAGGGGGGCGTGACCAGGAGAGCTGGCAGTTCGATGTCGGCAGAGTTGACATGTTGACCAAGCTTGCGGGTCGGCCTCGACACGGGCGTGACAAGCATTTGACACGGGCGTGACGCCGGGCGTGTCGGGCTGGGTTTGATGATGGCCGATCGGCGAGCTGGCATCTGTGGTCGGCGATCGTCGGGCTGGGTGACACGGGCGTGTCGGCCGATTGACACGGGCGTGACAAGCCGATTTTTCTGACTTTTTGGAATTTTTTCTGGAATTTTTCTGGAATAAAAATTAAGCTAAGTTAGAAATAATATTTACAAAAACAAGCAATTTATTGAATTAAACTAATAAAAAAAGACAAAAAATAAACGAAACGGACTTAAATAAAATACGAAAATATAGGTATAATTACAACTCATCAAACACCCCCATACTTAAGCTTTTGCTATTCCAGAGCAAAAGTTTGAGGTGAACTTATAAGGAATAGTAAAAAACCTAAGTTCCGCTACCGCTAAATTAATTATAAGAGAGATCAAATAAAAATATACGGGGTATAAGAGTTAAGTCCTAAAATTATTTTGATGATTTAAACAGGGCAAAAGTTTTGGCCAAAAGACTTCTTGATGTAATCAAATAGAAAGCAATAATTGTATTGGCTAGATTAACAGAAAATAGTTTGGAGTTATACGAACTTTAGCTTATAGGAGTGTTATCGGAAATAATGCAATTTACGAATTATGCTCTCAAAAAATTTTTGAATTAATTCTAGAATCATGAAAATGGCTAAGGGGGGTTGATGTTGGTTTATGAAGATGCTTGGATTTTGAGGCGAGGTTATTTTTTTCTCGAACCTCCATTATTTTTTTTTTGATTTGGATGTTAAAGGAAAACGAAATCTTATTTTCCTTAACATAAAATGTTTTCTTTCTTCATAAAAATAACCCAATGTATATGTGTTGGAGTAATGAATTTTATCCTCTTACTCCGTAACGTATAATCTTTTAATTTATTGGGTGCCTATGTTTACGGAATGAAATCTTATTCCCATTGACATAAGATCTTTTTCTTTTTGGGGAAATAATTTTATCATACCAAGTCGGTTATGATAAGTAAGGGGAGAAAAGAGAACTAGATTTTTAATTGAAAATTAATTGAGAGCAACCTTTATAAATTGTACGTTCCAATTTTTCAGAAAGCTAAAAGTAAGCATAATTGAATTCTATAGTCGTTATTTTCTAACATGGTACACATGCTCCTATCTATGAAAAATTAGAAGTAGTGCCTAAAGCAAGTCCCCTATTTTTAACAAAGTATAATAAATTCTTTAAAACTTAACCCCGGCTATTTAGATTTTTCAATCTATAATTAACAAACGAATAGTGAACAAAGAATTTATCAAATTCGCATATAAATAAACTCAAAACGAAAGTTTTGGATAGCAATAAACTCAAGAATGAAATGTTTGATTTATTTATTTCATACCAATTTTTTTGAAAATTTTTTTTTTTTGAAGTTATGTTCCTTTTTTTTTTGTAATTTTTTGTATTTTTGTATTTATATCTTTAATATATACATACTAAAAAGAAAGAAAAGAAAAAAAAAGCGAGAATAAAAAAATTTTTTGGATATTTTTTTTTTTTTTTTTTTAAGTTTTGTGAATTTTTTTGTATTTTTAATGAAAATTTCATTCTATTTACAAAAATTTGGGAAAAATTAAAAATTTTTACAAGGATGAGAGCGAAAAAGGGAGAGGGGAAAGAGAAAGAATATTTACAAAAAGTACTTATAAAATTTATTTACAAAAAATATTTACAAGAATATTTACAAAAATATAAACTAGGCTACCGCGAGATGACTCGTTATGTGGATGGCTCGATGAGCCGGATCTCGCGGACAAAGCTAAAAATAAGTAAAAGTTTCAAAAATGAAACTTCAAAAATTTTTAATTAAAAGTAAAATTTTTTTGTGTTTTTGTGTTATATATATTTTTTTTTTTGTTTTTGTTTTTGTTACTTTTTTTTTTTGATTTTTGTGTTATATAATTTTTTTTTTTTTTGTTTTATTTTGTTTTGTAAATGAAAAAAAAGAAAGTACGAAAATATGAAAACACCCCCATACTTAGATCCAACATTGTCCCCAATGTTGTATGCTAAGCATGAGGAACAAGATAGCAGAAATATGTACAAAGAAGGGAAAAAGAGGGGGGCAGAAAACGTCCCTGATCCGCGCGCGGGGAAGCCCACTAGAAACCCTGCAGTTATTAGAAAAATAGAAAACATAATAAATAAAGATGTAAAAAAAAAGATAGACGTGGGGTGCCTCCCAGGAGCGCTTTGTTTATAGTCGCGTAGCTTGACTATAGTGGCGGGTTTATATATGGAGAAGGGTTATGGTTTCGCTCCTACTGATCACAGGGTCGCCCGCTATATAAGACTTTAACCGATTACCGTTCACCTTAAAAGTGCCTTTTTCGGGGTGGGAGACGAGTACGGTCCCATATGGCCAAACCTCTTCAACCTTGAAGGGGCCGAACCATCGCGATTTTAGCTTACCCGGGAAAAGCCTAAGACGTGAATTGTAAAGAAGGACTAGATCGCCCGGAGAAAAGATTTTTGGGGTTTTAATATTTCGATCGTGATAAAACTTAGAACGCTCCTTATAGAACTTATTGCTCTCGTAAGCGTTCGCACGCCATTCATCGAGCTCGTTTAGTTGCAGTTTTCTATTCAGAGCGGCTAAGTTAGAGTCGAGGTTTAAGAGTTTTAATGCCCAAAGTGCGCGGTGCTCCAATTCTACGGGTAAATGGCACGCTTTGCCATAGACTAATCGAAACGGGGTACAACCAGTAGCGGTTTTGTACGCCGTACGATACGCCCATAACGCGTCGTCAAGCTTAGCGGACCAATCTTTCCTATTAAGTGAAACGGTTTTTTCTAATATGCGTTTTATTTCTCGATTTACTACCTCAACTTGGCCACTTGTTTGCGGGTGGTAGGGGGTGGCAAGTTTGTGCGTGACTCCATACTTAGCTAACGTCTTAGCCATGAGAGCGTTACAGAAATGCGTACCCCTATCACTAACAATTGCGCGAGGCGTGCCGAAGCGAGAAAATAATTTTTTTAGAAATGTAACGACGACTCGCGCATCGTTGGTGGGGAGAGCTTGCGCTTCCGCCCACCTTGATACGTAGTCGACCGCCACTAAAATATATGTATTTTTATAAGAAGGAGGTAGGGGGCCTACAAAATCTATGCCCCATAAATCGAAGACTTCGCATTCTAAAAACATATTTTGGGGCATCTCGTCTCGACGTGAGATGTTACCCGACCGCTGACAGCTATCGCATGCGCGCACAAAATTGTGCGCGTCTTTGAAGAGAGTGGGCCAAAAGTAGCCCGCCTCTAGCGCCTTCCTAGCGGTCTGGTTGGCTTGATAGTGCCCCCCGGCCGGACCCTCGTGGCAGTGCCTCAATATTTGCGTGCACTCCACTCCCGCGACGCATCTTCGAACCGCTTGGTCCGCGCAGATACGAAAAAGAAACGGGTCATCCCAAAAGAAATTTTTCAAGTCGGAAAAGAATTTCTTCTTTTGATGACTTGAGAAATCTTTTGGAAGTACCCGCGCGACTAAGTAGTTCGCAAAATCTGCGAACCAAGGCGAAGATGACGAAGATGAACGAATGGCGAGAAGGCGTTCCTCGGGGAATCTGTCATTTATTTCAGATTCGACGAGCGCTTCCGCACCGGAATTTTCTAAACGGGAGAGGTGGTCTGCCGCAAGATTCTCCGCGCCCTTCTTATCCCGGATCTCCAAATCAAACTCTTGAAGGAGGAGAACCCATCGAAGAAGGCGGGGTTTTGCATCGGTTTTGGCTAGTAGATACTTAAGGGCGGAGTGATCGGTAAAAACGATAACTTTAGATAGCGTAAGATACGAGCGAAACTTATCGAAAGCGAAAACGACGGCTAAGAGTTCCTTTTCCGTCGTTGTGTAATTCACTTGTGCGGAAGTGAGCGTCTTGCTAGCGTAATAGATAGGATGAAAATGTTTTTCTACGCGTTGGCCAAGAACGGCGCCTAAGGCAATATCACTAGCGTCGCACATGATTTCGAACGGAAGGGACCAATTAGGGGCCACTAGAATCGGAGAATTGATAAGCTTTTGTTTTATAAAATTAAATGCAGACTCGCAATCGCTACTAAAGACAAAAGGTGATTCCTTTTCCAAGAGGTGAGTAAGCGGCTTTGTTATTTTTGAAAAATCTTGAATAAAACGTCTATAAAAGCCCGCGTGGCCTAAGAAACTCCTAATGGATTTTATGTTTGTCGGCTGAGGAAGTTTTTCAATAATTTCTACTTTGGCCTTATCGACCTCTATCCCCTTAATCGAAATCTTATGGCCGAGGACCAAACCTCCTCGAACCATAAAGTTACATTTTTCCCAATTTAAAACAAGATTCGTGTCCTCGCATCGCTGGAGGACACGATCAAGATTACGAAGACAATTCGGGAAAGAGCATCCGAATACAGAAAAGTCGTCCATAAATATTTCCATAATATCTTCTACCAGCTCGCCAAAAATTGCTAGCATACATCGTTGGAATGTAGCTGGCGCATTGCAGAGGCCAAATGGCATTCTTCGATAGGCGAAGGTGCCAAAGGGGCAGGTAAAAGTTGTTTTCTCTTGGTCCTCGGGGGAAATGGGGATTTGGAAAAACCCCGATAGACCATCGAGAAAACAATAAAAAGGATGACCGGAAAGACGCTCGAGAATTTGGTCAAGGAACGGTAGTGGGAAATGGTCCTTGCGGGTGGCATCATTAAGTTTGCGATAATCGATGACCACACGCCAACCCGTAACAGTACGAGTTGGGACGAGCTCGTTGTGCTCATTCGCCACTACGGTTAGACCGCCCTTCTTGGGCACGACATGAATGGGACTAACCCACGCACTATCAGAGATGGGATAAATAATCCCCGCATCTAATAATTTAATTATCTCAGCTTTCACGACGTCTTTCATGTTTGGGTTAAGACGTCGCTGGGGCTGAATGGTTTTGCGGCAATTATCGTTTAAGAAAATTTTGTGAGTGCAGAAGGAAGGGTTAATCCCCTTTAGGTCAGAAATTTGCCACGCAATTGCGTGGCGATGTTTAAGCAAAACCTCCAATAAATCGGAGGTCTCCGAATCGATTAAATACGAAGAAATGATTACCGGGAGTGTATCATTTTTCCCCAAAAAGGCGTATTTTAGGGATTCGGGTAATGGTTTGAGTTCTAGGATGGGAGGTTCTTCTAGTGAGGTTTTAGTGCTAATGTCTTTCGAACCAATTGGTTCAAAAGGCATGTTCGTAGACTCGTCCTCATCGCAATAAAAATTTTCGAGAGAAAAAATATTTTCGTTTAAAAAATCGGACTCGAAAACCGGGGAAGAACTATCTCCATAAAAAGAATCTAAAGAATAGCAGAAATCGTCGCTCGGCGACGAGTCTTCCATAGAGGAGTTAATAGAAAAAGTAACTTGGTCGTCTCCTACCCGAAGGAGAAGCTGACCATTACTTACATCAATTAACGCACGTGAGGTCGCGAGGAAAGGGCGACCAAGTATTATTGGTACGTTGGCGTCTTCCTCGATGTCCAAGATGACGAAGTCCACCGGGAAGGTGAACTTGTCTACTCGGACAAGGACATCCTCAACAACCCCGATGGGGAACCTAACCGAGCGATCCGCTAGTTGGATGCGCATATTGGTAGGAGCAGGAGTACCCAAACCTAAACGCAGGAAGAGCGAGAACGGCATCAAATTAATGCTCGCGCCTAAGTCTGCTAAGGCGTATTTTACTAATACATTGCCAAAAAGGCACGGGATGGAGAACCGTCCCGGGTCGTTTTGTTTTAAGGGCAATTTACTAGTAAGAGCCGCCGAGCAGACAGCATTGAGAGATATATGCGAAATATCCTCGAGTTTGCGTTTATTAGAAAGTAGTTCTTTTAAAAATTTCGCATATTTAGGCATTTGCGAGATAGCCTCGCAAAAAGGAACATTAATGTGAATTTGTTTAAGTAATAAAATAAATTTTTCGTATTGCGCGTTAACTCGCTCTTTATCTAATTTATGCGGGTAGGGCAACGCCTTGTTTAAAATAGATTTTTCAATTAAAATCGGTAAAGGTTGCGTAGACGAAGAAGAGGGAAGAGGGGAAGGAGGTGAAATTTGTACCTGAGGATCGATCCGTTTTGGATCGACCACCTCCTTACCGCTACGGAGGGTTATAGCGTTGGCGGTTTCCCTTGGATTGGGCTCCGTGTTCCCTGGCAGTGCCCCCATGGCGCGTTCTGACATGAGTCGCGCCAGCTGTCCAACCTGGAGTTCTAAATTTTTTAGCGATCCGGTGATGTTCCGGATATTAGACTCGTTGGACGCGACATAACGATTAAAATTTTCCTCCACCGAGGATGGCTTCATAGGAGGGGGAGGAGGAAGCGTCGGCGCAAAAGGAGGGGGAGGGGGACGCTGCGCGTTGTTCGGGTTGCTCCAGGAGAAATTCGGATGGTTCCTCCAACCCGGATTATAGTGGTTACTATAAGGGTTGTTTTGAAATGAGGGACGCACCGGATTTCCCATGTAGTCCACGAATTCGTCGACCACGCAGACGTTGGAGGGGGGGAGAAAACAAGGCGGAGTGGAGGAGGAAACAGACATCTCCGCCACCTGCTTAGTTAGCCTTTCCACTTGGAGGGCTAGCTGAGCGGTGGCATCCACTTCAAAAATGCCCGCCTGCTTAGGGCGCGCCCGCGGGACGTTCCACTGGTAGGCGTTCACCGCCATTTCCTCAAAAAGGGCCTGGGCGGCCTCGGGGGTCTTATTGTTCAGAGTGCCCCCGGCAGCCGCGTCAATCATTTGACGCGTCTGACTATTCAGTCCATTGTAAAAAATTTGTACCTGCAACCACGTTGGCAGAGCGTGGTGCGGGCACCGGCGGAGAAATTCCTTAAAGCGTTCCCAAGTCTCGTAAAGAGACTCGGAGTCGTTTTGGACGAACGAAGATATGTCCGCCCGCAGTCTTGCAGTTTTCGCGGGCGGAAAATACTTCGTAAGGAATTTTTCGGCCAATTCCGCCCAGGACGTGATGGATCCCCGCGGGAGGGAGAGTAACCACGCCTTTGCCTTGGACTTAAGAGAGAACGGAAAAAGGCGCAAACGAATGGCGTCATCAGTGACGCCATTGATTTTAAAAGTATCGCAAATCTCAAGAAAATTAGACAAGTGATTATTGGGGTCCTCATCCGGCTGTCCGTCGAACTGCACGGCATTTTGGATCATCTGAATCACACTTGACTTAATTTCAAAATTATTGTTGGCCACAGCGGGCCGAACAATACTCGACCCCGTATCATCCAAATTGGGCCGAGCGTAATAAGACATAGTACGCTCGACCGGTTGGGCATTATTCGGGGGGTCGGCCATAGAAGAAGAAGAGGGTTCTCCGATAGATTCTACGGGGTCTGAAAAAGGAATTCGACGGAGAGATCGGATACGCGCAAGAGAGCGGTCGATCTCGGGGTCGAAGTCAAGATTTTCAGAACTCGAAGGTTGTCCACGGGTCATACACCCTTAAAAAAAATAAAAACGAAAAGGGGGAAGGATATATATTTTTTGTAAAATTTTTTTTTTTATTTGAAAATAAAGTAAAATTAATAGATTCCCGGATTCAATATAACAACCGTGCTCCCCGGCAACGGCGCCAAAAACTTGATGGCCGCGGAACAGAGACCTACTGTGGTTGGTTCGAAATGGTCAGATTCCGCGGGCCGGTTAGAAGATCGAGTTTTCTAACGAAAGGAGGCAAGCGCACCTATCGCAAGTAGTACTCGGTATTCGGGAAAATACCGAGGTCGTATTATTCTCGGGGACGCGTTGATTATATCTACTCTCCCAGGAACACTATTATCTTACTAACAATAAGGTGGAATTTTTTTGTTTAATTAAAACGGAAAGAAAGAAAGCGGAATTTTACTAAGTTAGTTCGATGACGGGTTAACGCTCGGCATCGAATCGGATTAAGACTAAAACAATTCTTAACAATTATTAAACTTTGTTTTTAAATTAATAAAAGGCACTTGGCCGTGGAGGTTCCAAGAACATGAGCTCACCTTGGTCTAGGGATATCGCTCACCTGGGCGCTAAGGCTATTCGACCGAACGTTAGTCCGACGAAGGATTCCCCTTAACGTCCGCATTACGCTAAGAACCCCGCTATTGGGTGGGGAACCCAATCCGGCAGAACTACGTTTCTCCTCTTTCGAGGGGGCGTACGCGGTTCTCTTTACCCAAGGGGGATCGGTCCATACGTGCAGCCTCTCGGCGTCACGTATGGATAACGGAAATAGAGCCCACACATCGATTATGTGGTCCTATGCGTCGTTAACCCGGGGTAAACCTTAAGTCCTTAAATTAAGATAAAAATAAAGTTCTTTAATTATTTCAAATCATTTTTTATGTCCCAATGCTCTTCGATGCCGAAGGCTAAAAGAAATTAGCCACTCATCGGTATGGGGACGGCTTTATGTTTTTAAGTGAAGCGTGAGTGTAAATTTAAGTTCTGAACAATTATAAGAGAAAACATAAAAAAGGCGATTAGATAAATTGAAAGCTAATTGATGCAGGCACTCACGCACACTTCAAAACCATAAAGAAAATTATAAAAAGCAAGACCTACTCAAATGAGTAGGCGGTAAATAAAAGCACGCCATTGAACTCTTAACGAGTAGGCGGAAATAAATGCACACACACACACACTCTTCTTAATTGAAGAAAGCGATAAATAAAGCGGTAAAATTATCTCCTACACGCACGCACTCTACATAATTGAGAAAGCGATAAAATTGCAAGTCCCGGCTCAAATGAGTGGGCGGGAGTAAATTTATCTCATACACACACACACTCTACTTGAAAGTAAAACACACACACGCACTCTACAGAAATGAAAACACACGCACACACACTAAGTTTTCCTACTCAAATGAGTAGGAAGAAAATGAAAGCAGGGCGCCATTTAACTCTTAACGAGTAGGCGGAAATAAATGCGTACGCACACACGCACTCTACAGAAATGAAATAAAGCAGTAAAACCTAACTCAGACACACACGCACACTTGCAGAAATTTAGAAAAAACAAAGTTGCTGAAAAATTAATACAACTGCATTTCTACCGCTAGAATGCGGTAGAAATGCATAAAAAGTGAAAATAAAAATTAACCGAGCTAAAAGGTTTTGCAAATAAACGCAAAATGAAAGTTGACGAAAAATTAAAACAACTGCACTTCTACCGCTAGAATGCGGTAGAAATGCATAAGAAGATGAAATAAAAATTAACCGGACTAAAAGTTTTGAAATTAAAAAGATAAAAACAAAGTGAGCGGAAAATTATAACGACTATATTTTCATTCCTATATTTTTATAAAAACTCCTAAAAAGTGAAAATAAAACAAAAAGGGGACAAAAAAGTTTTACAATCCTAAAGAGCCTAAGTTAAAGAAAAATGAAAATAACACTTTTAGGAGAGTTTTTATAAAGCCTTATGAATGAAAAAATAGGAAAAAAGGAAAAGCTAAATCAAAAAAGGTGCGGGAAATGAAAACTAGACGGACGGCACAACGGCTAGAAAAGCCGAGAAATCCTAAATCTAACTAAGTTATGAAAGCAAAAAAAAATGAAAACATAAAAGAAATACAAAAAGAGGAACGAAAAATTACTTAAGTAGGCGCATTCAAATGGATTATCCATACAAATTAAGGGAGAAAGATTCATATTTTATTAAAGTAAAAACCCTAATACAAACTAAGAGAGAGAGAGGGGGGAGAAAATCTCCTTACATAAGTTTGGAATCCAAATGGGCAGCACCTCCCCTAAGCAAAGTGGTCAAAAAAGTGGACAAAATAAGCTTCCTGGAAGCTGTTATTTATAGACATTTTTTCGGGTTGGTCACGCCCGTGACTAGGGCGTGACAGGGGGGCGTGTCGACACTATTCACGAGCTGACCGGTTGACTTGACTGGAGCTTTGACTTCGGGGCGAAAACGTGGCGGTCACGCCCCAGGTCACGGGCGTGACAGGGGGGCGTGACCAGGAGAGCTGGCAGTTCGATGTCGGCAGAGTTGACATGTTGACCAAGCTTGCGGGTCGGCCTCGACACGGGCGTGACAAGCATTTGACACGGGCGTGACGCCGGGCGTGTCGGGCTGGGTTTGATGATGGCCGATCGGCGAGCTGGCATCTGTGGTCGGCGATCGTCGGGCTGGGTGACACGGGCGTGTCGGCCGATTGACACGGGCGTGACAAGCCGATTTTTCTGACTTTTTGGAATTTTTTCTGGAATTTTTCTGGAATAAAAATTAAGCTAAGTTAGAAATAATATTTACAAAAACAAGCAATTTATTGAATTAAACTAATAAAAAAGGACAAAAAATAAACGAAACGGACTTAAATAAAATACGAAAATATAGGTATAATTACAACTCATCAATACACCTGGAATCCCTCCTTCCCCGATGGAAGAGCAAGGATGGGAGCCGAGGTGAGACGATCCTTCAGCTCCAGGAAGGCAGATTCGCATTGCGGCGTCCAAATAAAAGGGGACTCCTTCTTCGTCAGAGACGTAAGAGGGAGGGCAATCTGAGAGAACCCCTTTACGAACTTCCGGTAGTAATCGGCAAGTCCCAAGAAACTTCGAACATCCGTGGCCGACTTTAGTGGTGGCCAATCCTGTACTGCCTGGATCTTTGCCGGATCCACTGCCAGACCTGCTCCACTGATGACATGGCCCAGAAAGGCCACCTCCTTTAGCCAGAACTGGCACTTGCTGTACTTGGTATACATCTCGTGCTCACGCAGCTTCTCCAAGTTCAAGGTCAGATGTCTCGCGTGCTCCTCCTCCGTCCTTGAATAGATGAGAATGTCGTCGATGAATACAATGACAAAGACGTCCAGATACTCCTCGAACACCCGATTCATCAAAGTCATGAATGCGGAGGGTGCATTCGTGAGCCCGAACGGCATCACGGTAAACTCGTACAAGCCGTATCTGCTGCTGAAGGCCGTCTTCGGGATGTCCTCCTCCCGAATACGGAGTTGGTAGTATCCTGACCTCAGATCCAGCTTTGAGAACCAATGAGCTCCCTCCAGCTGATCAAAAAGCTCGTCTATCCGTGGTAAAGGATAGGTATTCCGGACTGTCAACCTGTTCAGAGCCCGGTAATCGATGAACAGTCGAAGGGTCCCGTCCTTCTTCTTAACGAACAGTACCGGAGCTCCCCACGGTGATGAGCTAGGCCGAACGAACCCGGCCTCCACTAACTCCTGAAGCTGACTTTGGAATTCCACCAACTCCTTTGGGGCCATTCGATAGGGAGCTCTGGATACCGGCTTAGCCCCCGGTACGAGCTGAATCTGAAAGTCCTTCTCTCGGTGCGGGGGTAACCCTGGTAGCTTCTCTGGAAACACGTCGGCGAAGTCCCGCACTACCGGAATTTCTGCAATGGAATCCTTGGCTACGACCGCCTCAAAGAGGACCTGATAAACCTCTTCCCCCTGCAGGTGGGCCTTAACGGCCCGCACAGACGATAGTAAAGTACGGGGTGCTGATATAATACCTTCGATAACAATGAAGGAGTCGCCGTGCCTCACGGTGATCCTCTTCGCCACGCAATCGATCTGGGCATGGTTCCAGTACAGCCAGGTCATGCCCAGAATCAGATCGTAATCTGGCATCCTCAAAACCGTTGCTGGTGCCTCAAACGTCTTTCCGCCGATCCTTGCTTCCATATTACAATGAGCAGAGGTCAATATCTCTGACCCGTCGGGTAGGCGCACCCTCACCATCTTCCCGGTGAATGGCTCCACTCCTGCCAGTCCTTTCACGAAATCCTCCGACACGAATGATTGCGACGCACCAGTGTCGAAGAGGGTGTGAGCGGGCTTGCCGCTCACGAATACTATGCCTGGGGTAATTAATTGTCTTAGTATTCTTATTGTAGTTTATCTTCTCTTAATTCCTAACCAGGTTAAGTTTAAAATAGTAGTTTATATGAAGAAAATCTGAAAAGTACTGCCATACCTGTGATAACCTGCTCCGGGTCCCGGGGCTGTGTCAGGTATAGAGCATACACCTGCTCTCTCTCTGGCCTACGACCTCGATCCTGAAATCCTCGTCCTTGGTCCTGTCCTCGTCCGCCAAACCGTCGGGGGGGGGGGGGGGGGGGGTGGAGCGCCCTGATGTGCTGGTGGGGGTGCTCGCCCCACAGGGCAGTTCCGCTTGATATGCCCCGGCTGGTCGCACTGATAGCATACCGGTGGCTGCCCTGCCTTCCTTGGCATTTCCAGCATCTGTATAGGCTGGGGAGCCAATACCCCCTGAGTCCTCTGCTCCTGCCCAAACTCCTGACGAGGCTGATCCCCGTTCCTTCTCTCCCTGATAACCTGGCCCCGAGGACGGTCTCTACGACTTCCAATCACTGAATCATCAGCCGGTCTCTTCCGATTCTTCACTGTAAGCTGATCCGCCTCTCTCTTCTTAGCCAACTCCAGAATCCTGGCCAGACTCCCCTCTGAAACGAAAAGGAGGGCCTGCCTCATGTCATCCTGCAGCCCCTTATAAAACCTCCGGGCGTAGCCAGCATCGTCTAACTGGAAAGCGTCCGCATAACGGGCCAGGTGAGTGAACTCCTGATAGTACTCCACCACAGTCCTGTTCCCCTGCCTCAACCGCAGGAACCTATCCTCCAGGTCATCTCTCGCCGACTGAGGTATAAAATGTCCCAAGAGCGCTGCTTTGAACTCCTCCCAAGTAATATCAGCACAGTCCATCCCTGCAAAGGTGGTGTCCATCTGAGATTTCCACCATCTCTTTCCGTGTGACTCTAAGCAGGAGACTGTCAAAGCGACTGCCTCCTCCGTGGGGCATCGAATCCCTGCCAGCATCTCGTAAATGGTGTCCAACCACTCCTCTGTATGTACTGCAGACTCCGTCCCCTAGTAGGATGGAGGGGAAAGTCCTCGGAAGACCGTCATCCAATTGGCCCCGGGGTTTGGCTGTGGGGCCGGGGCTTGCTGAGCTCTGAAGGCCTCCAGGATGGCCGTCAATGTTTGCCCCATCTCCGTCTGCTGGAACGGAACGGGTGCTGGCGGAGTCGGGACCACATTCGGAGCCTGAGGTGTCCCCTGCTGCGATGTAGGGTTCGTCGCAGGCTACAAGCAAAAATTCCATTTGTTAGAGAGCGAATGAATGGAATTTAAGAAGAGTTATGATGGACTTTCACATGTGATTTCCCTTATGGGCACACCACTGCTTCCGCTGCTAGTTTGTCCGCAAACTAAGCTCGCACGGGGGTGGCCCAAGGTTTTTGTGGACTACTTCTCTTTCGATCGAGGTCTCCTCTGATACCACTTGTAAGACCCCCTTTTTTTTTCTTTTTCAACCACCGGGGTCTTAGCCCAGAATGGCCGCTTTGCGGTGGCACCGACTCACGGGAAGGCAACCACTACAAAACGCCAATTCTGCCGACCCTTTTCGATCACAAGAGAGAGAAGCATTTATACAAAAATGTAAACAAGCCCACCGAAACATGTAAATAAAGTGAAATCATAACCAGTCCATCAATAGTAATAAAAGGAAAATAGATAAATGGGCTCAAGCCCAGTACATCAGAGTCCTCACTACAAGTCACTCTTCGCGGAAGCTAAGAAAATACTAATCACTCACGGAGCTGGTCGCAGGTGCACCGGTGCTAGACTGTCCCACCTCCATGCGCACCGTACTCCGCTGGTGCTGATCCCTATCTCCCATCCGGAGCTCCTGTAATGTTTGGTTCGAAAACCATTAGTCATAAAGACTAAGCCCTATCATCCCCTACTCCTCCCACCACGGCTCCTTAGCACCGGGCGGAGAGGAGGAAAGGGAAGCTACAAAAGTGGAGAATAATCAAGCAGGTGACGGTGGACCTAACTAGCAAGTTATAATAGGTGAACAGTGTAAATGTTGTAATAGGTAGAGCAATTAATAAATAGCAAATTGTATAAAAGAAGGCTGCTAGAGAACAGTAGGTAAACAAACAAGTAAGTATGTAAGTAACCTTAACTTATATGAATGCCCATACAAACTTATAAGTTAAGGGGTCTTTTGCAAAGCTCCCATCGTATAAAAAGTCCCATACCGATTTATACGTTGGGGTGACGGTTGTATGCAATTATGAGTGTAGTGATATGCTATGCCATGATACATGCAAGTGCAACACACGCACACGACTCTATGCGCACAGACCTTTAGTTCCCCCTGTTCGGGCAGCTAGCTTCACTCCCAGGAACCTCCGTAGTGGCAAACGGAGACAGTGGGTCGGGCCCCCCACTCCTAGGCGGGCATCCACACTACCAGGCCTAGCCCTCCCGTACGCCCCTAGAAGAACACAACCTAGAGTATCTGCGTACTGCTGCTGGATGTACCCTCCAGACTTTCTTTGGCTAAGTGTCCCACACCGCCGAGTCAGCGTACCGATGTCGGTGTGAACGACGATCAGGTACCGAAGACCCACCACCTTTATTCTGTACTCCAACCCTCGAGCCCTCGGCCCCCCGGACAGTCCTGTCCGTGCATCTACCTTCAGAGCTACTGTCTGAATGGCAACAAGTCCTATTATCCTACTTTCCTAGCTATCGGGGAGTGAGTGTGCGCAACCCTAGTTATACTAGTTGCTCTTTTAATTTATTATCCCTATGGTTTACGATAGCCCAGGACTGCCCCCGGTATACCCCGTGAAGGGCTCTCAAGGGGCACTAGGAACCAAGATGGCGGTATTACGGCCCGAAGTTCCCTTTCGCTAGGCACTTATTATTATTGGTTGATCTCCCTTAGCCCGATCCCCTTTTAGTTACTTTAGTTCTAACCCTAGAGTATTAAGACTCTTCCTCTTCTTCCCGGGGTGGACGATCTTTCGTCGTTCCTGTACTCCCTTATTCCAACAAGTCTCCCAATGATGTACTCGATCCTAGTTTGCCCTACCAACCATCAACTATCAAAATTCCGTGGTTTTACTATATGCAGACCACCCTAAGCTTTATGAGGTACACAAAGGGAGGTACACCAAATTATCTTCCAAATCTTCTATAATATTTACTGGAGGTCTACCATATCATAATTTGTCTAAATCCAGAAATTTATAATTTTCCTAATTAGTCTGATATTTAATTAATTTTTTCCAAAGATTGGCCATGGGTAATTTTAAACATGAACTACATGATATTCTTAAGTAATGGTCACCCAAAAATTATGATCACTAAATAACAGTAAGGTAACTTCAAATACAAATTCTCAGAATTTTATAGAAAGTATTTAAACTCTAAATAATTTATTCAGTATAATCACGTTAATTCTACGTAATGAAGGAAGTACTGAAATTATTCATCTAAAAATTATAGAAAAATCACTAGTCAGTAGTATGATACATAAAAGATCTTTGTGCAGAGAATCATAATTTTACTAGCTTGTTAAACATCACTAAAGATTTAAGTAAATAATCAAGGTAAAAGATACTTAATGAAGCAAGCCTTAGAATTAACCTTCCAAAAATCCCATAAAAATTCACAGAGATTTAAAATAATAATTTCATCACTTTCCAGAGAGTGTGTATTCCCTAATAAATTTTCTAAGCAAATCATACAACTACTAAATCATTAAGGAAGTATCCAAAATAATGAACATAAAATTCATAGAAAAATATCCAGAGCTTGTACCATCCCTATAATTCACTCTCCCCAAATCTCACCACTTATCAATATGATTTGGTGTCATTTCTTATCTCTACAAGTTTTGCGGCCTAAACTAGGGTTAGCCTTTCAGGTATCCCAACGGTCTCCAAATTTACTAAGATTTCATCCAGAGAGCTACATTGACCCTATGGTTCTCTTCACCCAATTTCGGGTCAATCCAAGGTCATTTGACCACATGACCTTCACCAACCACCAAGATCCATCCTTAGGGTTTGCCCTTGGTCCTTAGGGCAAACTTACCCCGATCCACCTCAAACTCCATGAGTGGGTGCTAGAGAATATTACTAGCCAGTGGTAAAAATCTCAGCCTCTGTTGAGGTGATCTCACCACTCAAACTACAAAAGTGAACTTTTAACCTAAGACCCCTTATTAGGGCAAAACTTAGGGTTGATCATTTCAAATCCAATCCATCTCCAACTGAGATGAAAAATTATACAGAACTTCATGGTGAACCCAGGGACCACTCACCAGAATTTGGGAGGGTTTGGAAATTATTTAACTATCTAACTAAATTCGGCTAAGATTATTGAATTTTCCTAAAAACTATAGAAAAATATTCTCCAAATATTCTCATTTTTGGATAGCACCTAGATATAGGTAAGATTAGGCCACACCCCAAATTTCAAGTCATTTTGATGACTGGATTGGAGTGGGGAATTTTTCTAAGGTCAAGACAGCCCTCTGGATAGACCTCACCAAAAAGGGTGCTGTGGTCTAACCAGGATTCCAAATTGAGTGCAATTAATTTTGAATAAAACTAGACTTCCAGGGCTACAGTTTCTATGTTGACCACTTTTCCTGTAGGAGCCTTTAGGTATTTTTCCCAAATTATTTAACATGACAGATAAATTCATTCAGAAATTGTTTTAAAAATAGAATCCAATTTTCATGGCACTGTTCATCTTCTTCAGAGCCCGAACCAGAGGCCTAAACACCTAATTTTCCTGTAGCTTTTACAAGCTATTCCCCGGCCATCCAGCCATCTCCCTGGCCGGCCACCACCACCACCACCTCCGTTGAGGCGAGGGCTATCGTCGGGCGGCGGCACGGCCGCCGGAGAGAAGGTTTCTGGCGAACCCGCCACCATGAAATTTTCGGAAAACCACGAATACGCTCACCCGATCTAGCTCTTTTGAGCCCGATATCTCTCCTAACGATTCCTAAGATCTATCCGCAGAAGAAGAGGGAGGGGAGGACCTTGTTCGCGGGTTGGAGGCGTGCAGAGCGTCGGGAAGCCATTTGCGCGGTGGTGGTGTCGCCGGAAATTCTTCAACAGCAAGGCGGAGGTCTGAAACAGTTTGAGGGAGTGTAACCTTTTCCTCTTGCTCTTAGGAGTCTTTTATAGATCAGCAAATGGGGAGGGGAAAAGATGAAACGTTGGAGATGAAACGTTGGCGGCCATTAATAACACCCTTATGACGTTTCGGTTATGACGAATGGCAGTTGAAAAGTTGGAGATGAAGAGGTGTTTGCCAGGTGGCAATTTCCTATTGGACCCATTTTTCCTTAATTATTAACATAATTAAAGTAGGGAACGACCCATAAATACTCTTGATTTTCATTCCCATGGTCAGAATTTATTATGGCGTCGGTTACCGAAATTTCCAACCTGGCCGTCATTTCGGCCTTGGTCACGGGCGTGACACATAGGTCACGGGCGTGACAGGCCCGATTAGCCAGTCCTGGGTTCGACGATCGTCGAACTGAGATCGACGATCGTCGAAGGGTGGTCACGGGCGTGACACATGGGTCACGGGCGTGACTGGCCCGTGTGGCCAAATTCTAGGTCGACGAGCATTGAACTGGAACCGACGATCGTCGAGCGTGTCAGGCCCTATGTCACGGGCGTGACATGGTGGGTCACGGGCGTGACATGCCCGTGGGCCCATTTTGGTTCGACGACCATCGACCTGGAACCGACGATCATGGTCACGCCCTATGTCACGGGCGTGACATGGCGGGTCACGGTCGTGACAGGCCATGAGTCAAATATTTGCGCCTAACGATCGTCTACCTGGGACCGACGATCGTCAAAGGAGTCACGCCCCAGGTCACGGGTGTGACACCTGGGTCACGGGCGTAACAGTGCCGGGTGGAAAATTTTGCGCCCGACGATCGTCTACCTGAGATCGACGATCGTCGAGGGAGTCACGCCCCAGGTCACGGGCGTGACACCTGGGTCACGGGCGTGACCAACCCGTGACCCGAAATCCTGGTCGATTTATTTCAACTTTTGGGCTCCCTAGGGTTCTACCGCAACCAACCGACTCCTAGGGGTCTAGCCGGAAATGGGATGTTACACCACAAGCCAAGATTTATTGTACCTTTAAGGTATCTAAGAATTCGCTTTGCAGCGACATAATGAGATTCCTTAGTGTTCACCTGATATCTGGCACATATGCATGTGGAAAACATAATATCCGGTCTACTAGAAGTAAGGTAGAGCAGGGATCCAATTATGCTTATGTATTTGGTTTCATCAAAAGGTTTCCCTTTCTCATCCTTATCCAGAGACACAGTGGATCCCATTGGAGTCCTCATAGAGGTTGCATTCTCCATTCTGAATTTCTTGAGGAGTTCATTTGTGAACTTCGTCTGAGAAATGATAATTCCATCCTCAGACTGTTTCACTTGAAGTCCCAAGAAATACTTTAGCTCTCCCGTGCTGCTCATTTCAAACTTTCCTTCCATAAGTTTAGAAAAATTCTTGCAAAGATTGTTGTCCGTTGAGCCGAATATTATGTCATCGACATAGATTTGCACCAGTAAGATCTTGCCTTTGACTTCCCTAAGAAACAATCTCTTATCTATTTTTCCTCTCGAGAACTTGTTCTCAAGAAGAAAATATGACAGAGTCTTATATCAAGCTCGAGAAGCTTGTTTTAAGCCATATAATGCTTTATTAAGAAAATAAACATGATTAGGAAATGTGGGATTAATAAAACCTGGAGGTTGCGCGACTTATACTTCCTCTTTCAAATTTCCATTTAGGAACGCAGATTTCACGTCCATTTGATAGACCGTGAATCCCTTATGAGAGGCATATGCCAGGAACAATCTGATCGCCTCGAGCCTTGCAACCGGTGCAAAGGTTTGGTTGAAGTAAATCCCCTCCTCCTGTCTATAGCCTTGTGCAACCAGTCTTGCCTTGTTCTTGATTATGACACTATGTTCATCTAGTTTGTTTCTGAAGATCCACTTGGTGCCGATCACATTCTGGTTCTTTGGTCTGGGAACAAGCGTCCAGACGTTGCATCATTCGAATTGATGCAGTTCATCTTGCATGGCCAATATCTAGGACGCATCTTTGTTTGCTTCGCCGAACTTATTTAGCTCAACCTGTGACAGAAAACTAAGGTGCAAAATCTCGTTAATTGTACCTCTCCGAGTTAACGAGGATCTCCTATGATCTAATCTCTGGGATGATCCCTCACGCATTGAAGCTCTAGGAGTCTGGCATCTGGAGCTCTGACATCTTCTCAGGCTTATCCTTCTTCTGGGAGATTTTCTCCGTCCTGATCGTCAACTTCTCCAGTTGGCGTTGAGGTGGAAACCTTGACGTACTTGGGAGTTGCACCTTTTGCAGTCTCATCGAGACTTAGCTATTCAAGCCTTGCACCTGGATCTTCAAGAATGTCACTAGAAGAATTGCTATGAAGCAAGCTTCCTTCATCAAAAACAACATTAATGGACTCCTCTACCACTAGGGTTGTCATATTGAAGACCCTATATGCCCGACTATAGCTACTATAGCCCATGAAGATGCCTTCGAAGCATTTTTCTCCGAATTTTGTACGTGGGTACTTCCCATTATTTAGTACATAGCATCTGCAGCCAAAATTCCTTAAATAGGACATGGTCGGTTTCCTGCCTTTCAGTAGCTCAAAAGGCGTCTTGCGATGATTCTTGTTGATCAACGCCCGGTTTTGCACATGACACGCCGTATTGACAGCCTCTGCCTAGAAGTACTCTGGAAGAGAAGCATCATTCAACATTGTCGTACATGCTTCAATGAGCGTTCTATTTCTTCTCTCCGCAACTCCGTTTTGCTGAGGAGTATGCGGGGAGGAAAAGTCATTAAAGATACCATGTTCTTCACAGAATTCTGTCATAGCACCAGACTCGAATTCTGTTCCATGGTCACTTCTGATCTTGACCACGGAGCAGTTAAGTTCGTTCTGAATCTACTTGACAAAATTAGTGAAGATGTCAAACGTATCTGACTTTCGTTTCAAGATGAACACCTACGTAAACCGAGAGTGATCATCAACAATCACTAGCATATACGATTTGCCTCCTAAGCTATGAACTTGCACTGGACCGAACAAGTCCATATGTAGAAGATAAAGACATCTGGAGGAGACTTTGTCTGCAATGCCCTTAAAGTTAGCCTGAGTCTGTTTGCCCTTCTGGTATGCAGGACAAGGGCTATCTTTGATGCACTTAATAGTAGGGGCATCCCTTACTAAATTTTAAGAAAACAACATATTAATAGTCTTGAAATTAATATGTGCCAATCTCTTGTGCCATTGCTCACAAAGAGATGCACTGCCTTTTGCTACTAGGAATACAAGGGTAGAAGAGTCTAAGCTAAGAAAATCTAAGCAAAAGATATTTCTGCTCCTAATGCCAGTTAATACCGTCTCCGAAGAGGCACACGATATTATCAAGCACTTGTCCTTGCAGAACTTAACGTCGTATCCTTTATCACACAACTGGCTTACACTGATCAGGTTATGGCTTAACCCTTCAACATAGGCCACGTTAGTGATAGAGAATACACCGTTGGAAATCATACCATAACCTCTGGTGACTCCTCGATCAGATCCTCTGAAGATGACTTTGGGTCCATTTTTGACTGGGGAGTAATCACGAAACAGGTTTCTTGTCCCGGTCATATGCTGGGAACATCCACTTTCCAAGTACCAGATTGGCGTTTTGGTGGCCTTTGGACATACCTGCAAAAAAGAATTCATTTCCCTTAGGAACCCAATCGAACTTGGGTCCTAGATTCCTTGTTCGCACACTCCCCCTCGGGTGGTTAACCCTACGAGTGGTCGGCCTCGCATTGCTAACATGAGGAGTCTCGTTGAATTTTGGATTAAACCAGCAATCCACGGCAAAGTGACCAACTTTGCCACAACACCAACAGTCAAACCTATTGTACCGCTTCCTAGGCTCCAGCTTTACCCTTGGAATAGTGGGTCCAGCCGGGGCCTTGGATCTAGAGCTGAAGGCATCATGATGACAGCAGTCACATGATTTCTTCACCTCCTGTTCCTTCAGTATAACAGGCTTGTCTTTTGGTGCCTGCTTCCTATTATGGCTGCTAGAGAAGTGGCCATAATTCTGCACTTGGATTTCCTCATAATGTGCCTTAAAGTCACTCTCACCGTAGTTACGGGGGAAGGCCCAACCATCGTACCGGATCTTTGGCTTTTCAACCGAGGGCCAGAAGAAGTGGCCATAGGTTGACTCAAAGTCTTGCTTATTGCAAGGAAAGCTAGGCTTTCTGAATACAACAGGGTCGAGTGGGGCCTTTCCCTTTTCTACAGTAGAGGCCATCTTAGCAACCTTATTTTTTCTCTATTTTCTGTTTCTCCTGGATGATTTACCAGGCACACCCACATGCCCTAAGCTAGCCCCCTAAGCCTGAGCAGAGAATTCATCAACCAGAGGAAGAACGGTCTTTGGCATGGAGAAGCTTTTGACAATCTTCCTTTCTGCCGCAAGCTGTTCTTCCAACTTGTTGATTTCTTCCTGTTTTTGGTCAAGGAGCCTTAGAGACTTTGAGAGCTCAGAAGTTAGGTACAGGTGTTCCTGTCGAAGAGAGATCAAGCTAGTGATCTTTTCTCTTAGAGACACACCCTCAGCCTTAAGGAATTTAACTCCCTTTTTCTGATCCCTCAACATCTTGCGGCATTCCTCAAAGGTATTGAGCAGAAGCTCATACTTTTCGAGGTGCTCAGCTTCACGGGCAGAAGGGTTGTCCTTGAGATCATCTTCAGGAGACTCAGAGTCAGAGTCAGAGAGGGGGGTACGATCTTTTACCTTCCCAGTAAATAGGGGGCAGTCTCCTTCTGAGTCAGAGCGACCCATTAGCCCGAAGTAGGCTTCCTAATCATCACTAAAGTCTTACGAATCAGATTCACTCAGTGTCTTTGACTTTTTGGCAATATAGCTCCTCTCCTACTTCTTATCTCTAGAGGACCTGTGCTCCTCTCCCTTCTTCTTATCTCTCTTTCTTTGGTGGCAGTCAGCAATGACGTGGCCTGGCTTATTGCATCCAAAGAAAATAATGTCATTAGAGCGATATTTGTTCTATTTGGATTCATACCTTTTAGAAGAATAATTCTTCTTCTGATGTCTAGAGGAGGAGCCGTCTCTCTTTCTTTGATTCTCAACTTGAGGAACTTCTTGAACTCTCGAGTGATGAGGGAGAAGTCTTCTTCAGATAGCTCTGAGCCGGAAGAGCATGGCTCGGAGTCTTCTTCCTCATCCTTTTTTTGAGAGCGGGATGAGGCTGTACCCTTGCCTTTCCTTGAGTGATTGGCTTTCGGGGCCACAGTCTTTTCTCTGGCAACAGCTTTATCGACTTCTTCTTCAGCTTTTCTTGTGTTGAGCTGAAGCTCATAGGACAAAAGTTTCCCAAATAGAATCTGGGGATCTGTTTCTGCCAGCTTGCCAAATTTTTTCATGGCACAGATCTTGGTGTCCCATTCCTTAGTAAGGGATCTAAGTAATTTGTCATTTAGTTCATCATTGGTGAACACTCGGCCATAACCCTTTAGGGCATTGACGATCTTCAGGAAGTTCTCGAATGTCACTCTGATTTCTTCCTTGGGACCCTGCTTGAAGGCCTCGTACTTCTGGTTCAGAAGGGATCTTCGATCATCCCTTACTTGATCTGTGCCTTCCATCAGGATGATCAGGCTGTGCCATATGTCCTTGGAAGTCCTGTAGTTGCAGAAAATCTGCATCATGGAATCATCGACGGCACTTACTAGAATGTTCTGAGCTTTCTTGTCAAGTCCGACAAGCAACATCTCATCCTTATCCATTTCGAAAAGTTTCTTGGCCACTTTCTTGGTTGGATTAATGGTGGAGGCCTTAGTGGGGATATAAGGTCCCTCCTCCACTACCATGAAGAGTTGGGGGTCGACTGCTTCCATGTATTACCTGATCCTTTCCTTCCAGATAGGAAAGTTCAGCTTGGTGCACACTGGGATCTTCCCTGAATACTTGAGTCCTTCCATTTCAGAGATCTTCTTTCTTTTTGACACTAGACACGGGATCTTACTCAAGGTGTTAAACTTATTGACGAGTAACCTCCCTCTGATACCACTTGAAAGTATCTAGTGTCAACTAAATCCACCTATGGGGGGGGGGGGGTAATAGGTGATGTGCAGTCTTTTGCAGAATTTAAAATACCTTCACAAATAAACAAACACAGCACAGAAAAGCACACAAGCAATTATAGTGGTTCCCCGATTTGGGTACGTCCACTCTCCCCCTTTGACCTATCCCCCACCAAGGGACGACTCGGTCACTTCACCAACCGGATTGAAATCCAATCCTCACACTACGGAAGGAATCCTTCCAACCAAAGGAGGCGCTACTCCTCCACCACGGGTTGCACCCAACCCTTTACAACTAGGAATAAAAATTCCTTTACAACAAAACAAAAATTGAATGTACAAAAAATACAAACAAACTTGTGAAGAAACTGATGTCGCTCTTCGTTCGTTGATGCTACCTTGAAAGAGACGAAGAGTGCACGATCGGAGTACTCTATTGGAGAGTATCTTGACAAGATCGACAGCGGAAAGAAGTTGCGATGGCGATGATATGTGAATCCAATCTTATTGACTAAGCAAGCAAGGTCTACGACAATCTCAGTTGGATCAGTCGTCTCGATCGATTCGGAATGAAGAACTAACTTCGTTCAACGATTCGAGAAACAAGAGATCTCAAGAGATATGCATAATACACACGACTAGTCTCGATCCTGTCACCGGAAGATCAAAGAAGCTCTAAGATCAACGTCGGCGACTAGCTTGCGAGCGGCAATAGCGATCGGCGGAGTTACGCGATCGGCTAGGGCACAGCGTCGGCTGTTTTGATTTTTTGTGAATAGGTTCTGTTGGAGTTCGAAATATGTATGTATATATACCCTGAGGCCAACCCTAAAGTCCTTTGTGGGACCCACAAGGAGAAACCCTAGCCCCGGCCGAAACAGCGCACGACTTCTTGAAATGGTCCAGCGAACAAGCGAAAATTGTCTAAGGAAAATTCGGTGAGAATCATTGGTGATTCTCATCGAAGTCGGCGGGAATCACTCACGATTCCCGTCGATTCTTCCTTAGCCGATTTCAAGTCGTAAAATAAGTCAGCCTGAGGGAATCGGCGGGAATGCAACCTGATTCTCGTCGAATCGGCAGGAATCAGAACGATTCCTGTCGAAGTCGGCGAGAATCACTTGGTGATTCCCGTCGATTTTGCCTTAGCAGAATTCCTGAAGGAAAGACGTCATCCAGAAGAGGTCGGCGGGAATGAAGCCTGATTCCCGTCGAATCGGCGAGAATCACAAGTGACTCCCGTCAAAGTCGACGGGAATGCCTTAGTGATTCTCGTCGATTTGAACATGGATGATTTTTATCTTCCTTCCTATGAACTTGGTCTTCGACCCATCTTTGCTCCTCTTCTGCTCTTGATCTATCTAGACCCTATACTTGAAAATAAGTACACTCCAATAGAGAGAGCACACGTGAGTCAACACACTGATCTGCTCAACGAGGGATTACATTGCGCAGACCCGTGTATATTGACCCACTGCACCCTGACATTGGTGTGTACTTAGCATGAAATAGCTGCAAGCACAACTTGATAGAAAATCATAAAATACATTGTCAATTCAACTTAGCTTGTTCAGGGGATCCTTCAAATCAGGTATATTGTGGATACAATACCCAACAGAAATTGCACTTGTATTATCACAAAATATATTTTAATTATTCTAGTTGTATCCATAATCTAGTAATTGATTTTGAATCCACAAGATCTGTAAACAATAACTACATGCTGCCATGTATTCAGCTTCAGCAGTTGAGGTGGACACAGTGGTTTGCTTCTTGCAAAACCATGACACAAGCCTATCACAAAAAAACTGATAAGTTCTAGATGTGCTTTTCCTGTCAACTCTGCATCCTGCATAGTCAGCATCTGAGAATCCAGCTATTTCAAATTCCGACTCTATTGGATACCAAAGTCCTAGATTAGGGCAACCTTTTATATATCTTAAAATCCTTTTAGCTAAAATTAGACGAGATTCTTTTGGATTTACTTGAAACCTAGCACAAATACATGTAGCAAACATTATGTCTAGTCTATTACCTGTTATATATAATAGAGACCCAATGATGGTCCTATATAATTTCTGATCAACGGGATTGCCCTGTTCATCATTATCAACAACAGCATTGGAGAGCATGAGTGTTTTCATAGCTGAGGCATCTAACATCCCAAATCATTTAATTATCTCTTTAGAATATTTGGATTAGGATATAAAAATACCATCAGGAGTTTGCTTCACTTGTAAACCAAGGAAGTAGGATAGTTCACCCATGCTACTCATTTCAAACTTAGAATACATTAGGTCAGAAAACCTTTTGCATAGTTTGGAATCAGTAGAGTGAAATATTCTATCATCTATATATATTTGAACTAGCAAAATTTTATTTTTATGTTGTCTAACAAATAATGTTCTACAATGCCCCTACTAAATTTATCATCTAAAAGAAAACTAGCAAGAGTCTCATACCAAGCTCTTTGACCTTGTTTAAGACCATAAAGGGCTTTGTTAAGTCTAAAAACATAAGAAGAGTGAGTTAGAGAGAAAAAATCTGGTGGTTGTTCAATATAAACTTCTTCTTTGAGCTCTCCATTTAGAAAGGAACTCTTCACATCCATTTGATATACTGTGAATTTCTTGAATGCTGCATATGCAATAAAGATCCTGATAGCCTCCAATCTTACAATAGGAGCAAATGTCTGGTCATAGTCTATGCCTTCCTCCTGTGAATATCCTTGAGCTATCAATCTTGCCTTAAACCTTACAATAATACCTTGAGCATCCAGCTTATTCCTAAAGACCCACTTGGTTCCAATAACGTGATAGTTTTGGGTCTTTGAACAAAGTCCCAAACTCAACATCTCTCAAACTTATTGAGTTCCTCTTGCATAGAAATGATCTAGTGGGGATCTTGTTCTACATCTTTGATGGATTGAGGTTCAATCTGAGAGATAAAACAGGTATGCATCTTATCTTGATTCAATTGATGTCTTGTTTAAACACCAGTTGATATGTCTCCAATCACTTGAGATCTAGGGTGATCCCTAAGTGTGACAAGATTAACAGGTAGAGTTGGTTCTTTAACTATTTATGGAGCTAATTATTCTTGTGGAATTTCATTAGCCACAATATGTTCAACATGAATTTCATGATTTTATTCATCACTAACTTCATCAGTAATCTATTGAGAAGGATATACTGTATCCTCTTATGATAGGATTAATTCATCCATTTTCTCAAACAGATTTGGTACCTGAAAAGATTCTATGGTAGAGACATTTCTATCCTTGTAAAACAAATTAGTTTCATCAAAGGTTACATGTACATATTCTTCCATTTTAAGTGTAGATTTGTAATAAACCCTATAAGCCTTGCTAACATGAGAATATCGAAGGAAAATTCCTTCTGTAGCTTTGACTTCAAATTTTCTTAAGTATTTATTATCATTATAATGAATATAATACTTACAGCTAAATACTTTAAAATAATTTACTTTAGGTTTCTTAGATTTAAGTAATTCATAGGGAGTCTTACCATTGAGTGTATGTATTAGACCTCTATTAAGGACATAGTTTGTTGTGCTTACTGCCTCTGCCTAAAAGGATAGGGGCAAGTCAGCATCTGCAAGTAATGTACCAGCAGATTTAATTAGGGTTCTATTTTTACTTTCAGCTACCCCATTTTGTTTAGGAGTTCTAGGAGCAGAAAAACAATGCATGATACCTTCCTTCTCACAGAATTCTTGCATCAGAAGAGATTCAAACTCAGAGCCATGATCACTTCTGATTAATGCAATCTGAGTAGAGTACTCAATCTTGATGCTCTTAAGAAAATCTGTAAAAACTTTAAAGTTATCTGACTTGTTTCTCAGAAAGAATACCCAAGTGAATCTAGAGAAATCATCTACAATAACTAATGTGAATGACTTTCCTCCCAAACTTTGTACAGCAATAGTTCCAAAAAGGTCCATATGTAGCAAATACACAATTTTGGGTGAATCACTTTTAGAAATAGATTTAAAACTATTTTTAGTTTACTTGCCTAATTGATAAGCCCTGCAAAGTCCTTCCTTCTTGTAAGAACCAGAAAGTAGTCCTCTAACAAGGTTGTCCTTAGAAAGTTTAGCAATAATCCTAATGTTTACATGCCCTAAATTTTTATGCCATAAATCATTTGTTTTATTGATTTGATTAAACAGGCATATTTCTGAATTAGCAGAATTAAAATTAACTAAGTAAATGTTGCCTTGTTTAATTCCAGTTAAAACAATTTTGTTTTTATCTTAAGTAATTAAACATAAAGACTTATTAAAGATACCTGATAACCTTCATCACATAATTGACTTATGGAGATGAGGTTATGCTTTAGACCATTCACATAGGCTACCTTCTTGAAGGTAACTGCTCCAACTTTGACATTTCCATAGCCTTCTGTCTGGCTACAGTTGGAGTCACCAAAGTTAACCTTTGGTCCAAGCTTTGCTTTACAATCAATTAGATTTTCTTTGCATCCTCTCATGAATTTTGAGAAACCACTATCCAGATACCACTGTTCTATGTGGTAGGATAGTTATTTACCTGCTTAAAAACAAATTAGATGTTCTTGACCCAGGTTACCTTGGGTCCAAATTTTCATTCATAATGTTAATTGGAAATGTAATAACACTCTGGTTGATCTTTATAACCAAGTGGATGATATCTCCTTGAAGGGACGATCAACATAGTAAAGGGGTTTTTCAATTTTTACTTTGATTATTGTTTTGAAAATAAGTAAAATTTCTATTTTGGAAAACTAGGTTCGACGAATTATAATTATTTTGTCGAGCTTCGTTCGACGAATAGTACTGATTTCGTCGAGCTAGGTTCATTGAAAGATAGTATTCATTCTCTGCATTCCACTTTTGTCGATCTCTGGTCAACAAATCATATTGATTTCTTCGAGCACCAGCTGTTGAGTAATTATACCCAAATTCTGGGTTCAGAGTTCGTCGATCGCCGTTTGACGAAAAATACTGATTTCGTCAATCTTGGTTTGACAAATTTTGTTGAACATGATTTTTCTGTGAATTTATATTTTGCTTTGATTTATTCTTTTGGGAAACTTTAGTAATTTTGTCTGTAATTTGAAGAACTTCTTTTCCTTTAGCTGATATGAAGTTTATAGGGGTTGATCAAGAGACTTAGAAACTAAAAGAGTAACTTTTGTGAGTTTGGTACATCCACAGACGACAAAAGGAATTTATAGTGGTTCCCAAATAAAGTTTGGTACATACACTCTTCTACCACCCTGATAGAAATCTACTACAGGTTTTTTATCAGTGCCCTGCCATCACAGGTTTTTGCTCAGGTTCCCTGTCACCATAAGATCTATTTTTCTAAGGGAGATCTAGCAACCCTTTGAGCTTTTGATCAGGTGCCCAAAAACCAAATTAAGTCTTTTGATCAAGAGACTTAGAAACTAAAAGAGTAACTTTTGTGAGTTAAGAACCATGTACACAGTTTATGAAAATAAACAAAAGGAATGATGTTGTCTTCTCTGTAAAGAATCCTTGAGAAGACTAGTGGATGTTGAAGCAGAAAGCTCCCCCTGATTTGAGTAGAGTTTATGATCAGGAGAGGGAGTCCTTTCTTCAGGGTGTAGGCCTTCTTATATTTGAGAGATTGAAGACTTTACATAAGCAGAGATTGAAGATCTAATTCTGTAAGAGTGTATGTTTATCTCCAAGTCTCTAAGTCAGTAAATCTAAGTGAGCAACCTTGGTCTGTAACCTTGGTCTGTAACCTTGGTCTGTAACCTTGGTATGTAACCTTGAGGTAGCAATCTTTTGTACATATATATAGAGAATATAGAGAAGAATTCAAACATTTGAATTAGTCGATTCTGAAGCGTCTGAGAGATTTCCCGAGAATAGAAACTATCTTGAAAATCGATCAGCCTTAAACTCTGTGATAAATCTATATTTAATGCTACCTCTAAACGGCTATATTCATTAGAATATTTTGCATTAAATATCAGAGTCATAGCTGTCTGTAATTAAGCCTTTAAATCATCCTGCCTTCAGAATATAATCAGTCCTTAAATTAAGCTTGAACCTTGTTCTGCCTTATGTAAACAAAACTGCCTAAAATACACTGCAGAGAAATAGTTGAAGAAAACATGCATTTCGTCGACCTGAGCCTTGAGTTTATCGAACTAAATCTACTTATTTGTCGACCTTAGCTCAGAATTCATCGAGCTGAGCTTGACTTTCGTCGAGCTGAGTTTCTGAGTAGAGATCGGAGTTCATCGACTGTAGCTCAATGTTCGTTGAGACAAACTCAGAGTTAAAACTCTGAGTTCGTCGAGCCGAGCTCGGTGATCGTCGAACTGTGCTTAGCTTTCGTCGACTTGAATTCTGCATTCGACTAACTGTATTTCTACTGGAATTCTTCTGAAGGAGAAACAACCATGGAAATAACCTATGACCCAAGAATATACAAAATGGTTCAATCTAAACATCCTAATAGTTATCCTATCCCAAATCAGTAATAGGTTTCCAACAAGCACTCTTGTTATCGCACCGAAGACTAATGTTCCTAAATACTAGGCAAATTCATCCAACGTTTGTGACATCCAAAGTGCTTGTGCACAACAACTTCCTAAGGCGATATATTCGGCTTCAGCGGTAGAGAGGGCAACCAAGATCTGTTTTCTACTTGACCAGGAGACTAGTCTAGGGCCTAGGAAGTGATATGTACAACTTGTGCTCTTGCGATCAAGTGAACATCCAGCATAATCAGAGTCGGAGTACCCGTGAAGTGTAAAATCAGTGGTGTGTGGGTACCAAAGTCCAAGAGTTTGGGTGCCTATAAGATACCTAAAGATATGCTTTACCACTTTCAAATGTGACTCTTTAGGGTCGGCTTGAAACCTAGTAGAAAGACACACCACAAATGTGATGTCAGGCCTAGACGCACTAAAATACAACAAATATTCGATCATACCTCTAATAATAGTTTGATCAACCGAAATGCCACTTTCTTCTTTTCCTTACTTGAGAGACGTACTCATAGGAGTTTTGACTTGTTTCAGATTCTCAAAGCCAAATCGCACAAGCATGTCTTTGATGTATTTTGATTGACTTGTAAATATTCCGTCATTGCGTTGAGAAATCGGAAATCCTAAGAAATATGTGAGTTCTCCAACTAGGCTCATTTCAAACTCGGTTTACATTAGGGTAACAATCTCCTCACAAAACTTTTCATTTGTGGCCCCAAAGATGATATCATCCACATAGATTTGTAGAATAATTAGATCTATTTCTCATTTTTCATAAAGATGGTGGTGTCCCCACAACCCATCCTAAAGCCATGACCTAGGAGAAAAGTGGTGAGCCTATCATATTAAGCACGGGGTGCCTGCTTTAGTATGTATAAGGCTTTCACCCACTTGTATACGTGGTTTGGGTAGGCGACATTCATGAATCTGGGTGTTTTCTCGACATACAGCTATTCCTTAATATATTAATTCAAGAATGCACTCTTAACATCCATTTGATATAATTTAATTTTTTTATAACTAGAAAATGCCAAAAACATATGGATGGACTCAAGATGTGCAAACAGTGTAAATGATTCCTCAAAATCCACGCCCTCTATCTGAGAGTAACCTTGTGCCACCAACCTAGTTTATTTCTAGTTATCCTAGATTCACCATCAAGTTTATTTTTGTAAACCCATTTTAAACCTATAACTGGATGGCTATCAGGACGCTCCACTAAGACCTAGAGTTTACTCCTTTCGAATTGATTTAACTCCTCATTCATAGCCAAGAACCATGTTTCATCCTTTAAGGCTTCCGAGATGTTCTTGGGTTAAATTTCAGATTGGAAGCATATGTTTAAAAATTATTCATGTAGTGCGGATTGAGTTCTAACTCCATGAGAGGGATCTCCTATTACTAGTTCTCGTGGATGTTTCTTTGAAAAATTTAAACACTTGGAGGCCTATATTCTTGTACGAGAGTTGGAGTTTCACTCGCCACTACTCTCTCCTAACTCTTATCCACTATCAGTACATCATTATAAACATCCTCTTCATTCGGCCTAGGTTCTTTGGATGGGGTATTTTTGTCCAAAATGCACATGAGCCGATTCTTCAACAACTAAGGTTATCTTATTGTAGACCCTATAGACACGACTCTTACTCGAATATCCTAAGAAGATTCCTAGATAAGATTTTTAATCAAATTTCCCTAACTGATCCTTAGTGTTTAGAACAAAACATGGAAAACCAAAGACCCTAAAGTACGGCACAGACGGTTTTTATCCAAATATTTCTCATAAGGAGTTCGCTTAATAAGGGGGCGAAGCAATACTCGGTTCATCACATAGCATGTTGTGTTAACCGCTTTTACTCAGAAAAATCATGGTAAACCGAACTCGGCGAGCATTGTGCTTGTTAACTTTTGAAGAGTGCAGTTCTTTCTTTCTACTACCCCATTTTGTTGTGGAGTGTGAGGGGCAGAGAATTCGTGCCTTATTCCTAGGGCATCGCTAAGGTTTGTGAATTCCTCATTCTCAAACTCTCCCCCATGATCTGACCTAATGCATTTTATTTTTAGCTCCTTCTCATTTTGAAGTCTCGTACAAATATTTGTGAATTCGCTAAAGGAGTCAGATTTATTTGCGAGAAAGATCATCAAGCAATAACGCGAGTAATCATCCATAAGAATGAAAGTGTATCATTTTCCACCTAGATTACATGTACTAAGGGGACCAAACAAATCCATGTGAATGAGTTCAAGTGGTCTAGTTGTGGAAACATCATTTTTTCTTTTGAAAGAGGTTTTAATAAATTTACCTTTTTGACAAGGAACACACAAGGAGTTAAAACTACCGCTTAGTTTGGGAAGTCCACGAACAAGTTTGTTTTGCGATAGTTTAACAATTAATTTGCTTCCAGAATGTCCTAGTCTCATATGCCAAAGATCTAGTTCTTCATTCTTAGTGACTAAGCATTTCAAATAAGACGCAAATTTATACTCAAAGCTAATAGTATAAACATTATGGGTTTTATAAGCAACATGTAAAACACTAGTAGTTTTGGCATCAATGATCTTACATGTATTTGTAGAGGATTAAAATGTAACATCTAGACCCTTATCACAAAGTTGGCTAATAGAAATTAGGTTAGGCTTAAGTCCATCTATAAATAGAACCTTAGAAATTGAAAATGCCTTATTACCTCTAGTTCCGACTCCAAGTATGCGTCCTTTACTATTGTCCCAAAATGTCACCATGTCTCCCATATACTTTTCCTGGCTAAGGAACTTGTCTTTATCTCCTGTCATGTGCTTTGAGTGAGACGTGCTCACTCAACACTTTCAACACCAAGCATGCAGAAGCGACTGAAGAATATTCTAGGGCAAAAAGTGTTGAGTGGGGTTGCTCACTCAACGCTGTCATTGCCTAGATAGATAGAATTTTGTCTAAGTTTTATGGCACTGAGTGAGGCTTGCTCACTCAACTCCTATTCTACTGATGCTTGATTTTGTCTAAGTCCACAGATGCTGACGTCCTCAAAATCGACAAAGTCAACTGATTTCAAATCAAGTACGGAGAAGCTACAGAACATGACAAACTTTGCCAAGAAGCTACTATTTGTCTTCTTCCATTAAAGCAAGGTGCAGCTGGAAGCTGCAGGTGGGCCCCACTGATCTCTAAGTGTCGTTGATCGACGAACTACAAAAGGAAGAGATGGGGGAAAATTCAAGATAACTTTTAGGGCAATATCAATTTCAAAAGTTTGCAGCCAGAATTCATCTCTCTCGCCATTATCGCCGAGAAAGAGCTTGATGTCTTCCGACAGGAATGAAAAGTTCAGTGAGGTGTTGCTTCTTAACCTGCTATAGCATAATCAGAAAGGTTTTTTATAGAGGAAGAAAGTAGAGCCATCATTATCCAGTGGGCTCAGTTGGCTGATTGAAGAACACAAGTTCACCTTCTTCTTCAGCAAGATCAGAATCTTTATTCTGAGTTTCTTCTAGCAGAATTTATAACTACTGCTATGAAGCAAGATAGTGTTGAGATAACTCAGACTAGCTTTTGACACAGAGAAATTTCCCTGTGTCAAAACATTCAAATACTCATCTTTCAGTTGGATCCAACTGGATCTGCGTTACAGGGCCACTGGCCTGAGGTTGGGCAATATTGCCTGCGTAGTAGGAGAGTGAACCTCTCTTAGTGTTAGGATCCCTAGTGGATCTGAGGTAGGGCTGTCCTCCCATCCTAAGTATAGAGCCTTTGGCCTGAGGTAGGTGATCAGCTGATCACTAAGTTGTAGTCCCTAGTGGATGAGTTGTAGTTTTTGGAGGAGACTGAAAGATCTTGAGGGATCTTAGGTGTAAGTTCTTTGGAGCAGTGTTTTGGAGAAGTTCCTTGACTAATAGGAAGTTGGCAAGGTGGGAGGAGAGTGGATGTACCCACAAGTTGGAGAATCAATTTAAATCTTTGTGTGATTTTCTGTATTATTTTCTTTGTGCATGTTCTTGAAAGCAAATTACTACCAACATATTTAGTGCAAAAAGAAAAACTAAAAAGAGAATAATAACAGTGAAACAACCTATTTACCCCCTATGTTGCAAGCTACCTTGAAAACAAAGACTTTTAATCCCCATCCTCAAGCACGAGCTCTAACAACATGATAATGGAAGCATCCACTACTTACACCTTATGTGGAAACTGTCATAAGTTTGGTCACACATCTGGCTCATGTCTGAGGAATTGTGCTTAGAAAAATGTGCAAATCTGGCTACCAAATTCTTCTACCTATCATATGGGTGGAACAACTTGGGTAACCAAATCTTTACCCTCATCTTCTTTTTTGGTTTGTTGGTAGGCTAGGGACAAGGAGAACGTGTGGTACTTGGATTCTGGTTGCTCTAAATGCTTTTTGCCTTGGGAAGGTTTACTGCTACTTGGCATTGAGTGAGTAAGCTCCACTCAATGCTAAACTACTAAACAAACACTTTTGTTTATCTGGCATTGAGTGAGTGTGCTACACTCAATGCATTTGGACTTAGCCAAATTTCTGTGTCTAATAAAGAACACTCCCTTTGAGAATTAGTCAATGCATTATCACATGGCGTTGAGTGACCTCGCCTCACTCAACACCTGCAGACTTAGTAATATTCACAGTTTTCCTGTGGCGTTGAATGACTGAGCTATATTAAACAATTATGAAGCTATGGCATTAAGTGAGTGAGCTACACTCAACACTTGTGGACTTGGCCACATTTCTGCTCATTTCTACTTAGGCAATTACTTCATCAGCCTATCTCACAGCCTTTTGTTGTATGGCATTGAGTGAGTTAACTTCACTCAATGCCTGTGGACATGGCCACTTTTCCAGTCTGCCATTACTTTGGCTTTGACTATATAGGCACCACTCAGCGCTATAAGTCATCTAGCATTGAGTGAGTAGCCTAAACTCAATGCCTGTGGACTAAGATAGATTTAAGTCTATCCACACCTTAGGTGAGTGATTACCTAACTAAGCCACTTAGACTACTTGTCCCATCATTGGTACTAGGACAAACCTTTATGTATGAACTTAAACATGTATTAAATATACAATTTTGTATGCGCATTAACATATTTGACTTCTTTAAATCTAGGACATTGTGGGCAATGGACCTAATAATCTCCCTCTATTTGAAGAAGTCAAAACTCTCCACCAAATATCTGAGTCAATGACATACACTAACAAATTGCAGTAATACAGCAAGAAAAGATATGATAAGAAGATAAGTTATAAAATACTTCCTTGTCTGTAGGGCATACCTGTACCTGCTCCCCCTTAAAAGCTGCTACCTTCTTTTGATGAATTTGATACCACTTGTATCCTTTTCCTCCTATATATATGAATTTGATACCTCTTTCAAGTTCTTGAATCAGTAAGCTGATTCAAGTCCTTCTCCCCCTTTTTGACTTCTGTAAATAGCCAGGGAGGATATTCTGCTCCCCCTCTTTAATTTCTCCTAGGCAACAGTTTGGACATTTTGAGAGTACTTAGAGTATTACTGGGTATGATCCCCCTCAACTAAAGCAGCATCTGACATGTTTCTTGGTAGATAGTGTAGTCTGCACTAGTCTGGACAGCACTTGAACATGATACCAATGAAGGTACACCACTTGAAATTTCTTCAATATATTGAAGAGCAATTTCATCTGCAAGTCATAATATGGCCTACAACAATTTAAGGAGCAACTAAAGATATACTAGGTTTAACATACCCAATTCAAACATGAAAGTGTTAAACTTTGCTTCATCTAGTATCTTAGCGAATATATCAGCCACTTGCTTGTCTGTTGGGACAAACTCAAAGGTGATGTCTTCACATTACATATGTTCCCAAATGAAATTATATCTTACCTTAATATGCTTAGTCCTGTTGTGAGAAACATGATTCCTAGCAATTGATATAGCACTAGTAAAATCACAAATTAGGGGGCTTCTACCTATCTGGATGTTATAGTCCTGGAGATGATGCTGGATCCATAGATACTGAGCACAGTAGCTACCTGCTGAGATGTACTCTGACTCTGCAGTTGAGATTGCAACACTTGTTTGCTTCTTGCTGCTCCAAGACACTAGTCTTTCACCCAAGAGTTGACATATGTTATAAGTGATCTTCCTGTCTTCTTTGCAGCCTGCAAAATCTTCATCTGTGTAGCCTGTTAGTTCAAACTCCCCATTCCTAGGGTACCATAGGCCAAGATTTGGTGTGCCCTTAAGGTAACTCAAAATTCTCTTTGCAGCTGAGTAGTGAGATTCTTTAGGGAAAGCCTGATACCTAGCACAAACACATGTAGCAAACATGATGTCTAGCCTACTTGCAGTAATATATAGATGGGAGCCAATTATACCTCTATACAAGATCTCATCAATAGGCTTCCCTACTTCATTCTTGCCTATAGGCATATTTGACCCCAAGGGAGTTCTAATTGTGGAGGAATTCTCCATGCGAAATTTCTTTATTAACTCCCTGGTGATCTTAGACTGGGATATGGGCAAGCCATCATCATTCTGTCTTACTTGGAGACCCAAAAAGAACTTAAGTTCACCCATATTGCTTATCTCAAACTTCCCCTGCATAATTTTAGCAAACTTCCTACAGCGGTTGTCATCAGTAGTTCCAAAGATGATATCATATACATAGATCCTTACAAGGATGATCTTACCCTTAGATTCCCTTAGGAATAGGGTCTTGTCTAACTTTCCCCTTGAGAATTTGTTCTCAATGAGAAACCTAGACAAGGTTTCATACCAGGCTCTAGGGGCCTGTTTTAGCCCATATAGAGCTTTCATAAGTCTATAAACGGAATCAACAAAGTTAGGAACAACAAAACCTGGAGGCTGATCAACATAGACTTCTACTCTTAAGTCACCATTTAGGAAGGCTAACTTTACATCCATCTAGTAGACTTTGAATCCCTTGTGTGCAGCATATGCAAGGAACAGTATGATGGCCTCCAATATTGCTACGGGGGAAAAGTTTGATAAAATCAATACCTTCTTCTTGTCTGTACCCCTTAGCCAATAGCCTTTCTTTGTTCTTAATTATAATGTCATTTTCATCAAGCTTATTCATGTAAATCCACTTGAATCCAATGATATTATGTCCTTGTGGTCTGGGAACCAGCTTCCAGACCTTGCATCTTTTGAATTGGTTCAGTTCCACTTGCATATCCACTATCCAAATTTGATCTATGTTGGCTTATTCAAACTTATTTGACTCCACCTGTGATAGGAAACTAGCATACATAGCTGTATTCAGATTCTTTCATCTAGTTACTATGCCTTGGCTAGCTTCACCAATGTGTGGTGTGTAGGATGGTCTCTCAAATGTATGATTGTAGGAGGCAATCTTCTTTCAGTAACAGCTTTAGTAATATCCCCTTGCTGATCTTCATCTGCTCCAAGTGTGTCTGGTGGACCTTCTGGTATATCCACTTCAGCTTGCATCACTGGAGCTGCATCCTTAATGGCTAGATTTTCCACCAACATTTCTATATCTACAGTACTAGAAGAGGAGCTTGGTAGCTCACTGTAAATCATGGTAGACTCATCAAAGACTACATGTACATACTCTTCTATAACTTGACTTTTCAAGTTGCAGATCCTATAAGCTTTGTTATGGTTGTTATACCATACAAAAATCCCATCAAAGGACTTTGCAAAAAAATTAGTTATATAGGACTTTCCATTATGAAGCACATAACACTTACTACCAAAGATTTTGAGATAACTCAGTTTTGGTTTTCTACCTTTCAAGATCTCATCGGGAGTTTTCTTGTGGCTCTTGGTGATAGAGGCTCTATTGAGGACATAACAAGCAGTGTTGACTGCCTCAACCCAGAAATATTCTGGGAGAGATGTGTCATTCAGTTGTGTTCTTCCAGTCTATATGAGAGTTCTATCTTTCCTCTCAATAATCCCATTTTGCTGGGGTGTTCTAGGTTAAGAAAATTCTTGATGAATCTCATGCTCTTCACAGAATCTTGTCATACTATCAGATTGGAATTCAGTCCCATGGTCAATTTTAATTTTGACCACGGAGCTGTTGAACTCATTTTGAATTTGCTTAACAAACTTAATGAAGATATCAAGTGTTTCATTCTTTCTCTTGAGGTAGAACACCTAAGAAAGCCTGGAAAAGTCATCAACCACCACAAGGGTATAGACCTTCCTACCAAGACTATGAACTAGCATAGGACCAAGCAAGTCAATATGCAGGAGGTATAGGCACCTCATAGAATCTTTGGTCCCAATGACCTTGAAGGAATCTGTTGTCTGCTGTCCCTTTTGACAAGCAGAACACAAGCCCTCCTAGGAGCACTTCATATTGCGACCATTCCTAACTAGCTATTGACTAAAGAGCTTACTAATAGTGTTGTAATTTACATGGGCTAGCCTCTTATGCCATAGGACACAATAAGAGCCTTTCTCATTTGCCACTAGACAGATAGGGGAGTCTGTATCTAAACATAGAAAGTTTAAGCAATAAACATTTTCACTCCTAGTGTCTACCAATATGACCTCTTGGTCACTTGACCTCTTGATTAGGCACTCATCCTTGTGGAAGATAATAACATAGCCAAGATCAGAGAGCGAGCTTATGCTTATAAGGTTGTTTTGCAACCCTTCAATATATGCCACCTTAGTGATGGTGACTATGCCATTGGTGATCTTACCATAGCCTCTTATTACCCCTTATCTAAACCACCAAAGATTACTTTGGGTCTAACTTTTACTAGAGTGTACTCCTTCAAGGTGCCCCTTTTCCCAGTCATGTGTGTGGAATAACCACTGTCCAAGTATCATATAGGGGTATGACCACTTGGACAATCCTGCAATATACAGTTTTACTTTACCTTAGGACCCCAATATCTATTGGGTCCTAGATGCATATTAGTCTGAAACTGAACATGTCCACCAAAACATTTTCTGACTGGTGAACTAACTCTGGTCCTGGCAACATTAGGATTATGCAGCAGTCAAAATCATAATGGCCAATCTAGCCACAGCACCAACAATCATGTATGTTGTATCTTCTTTTCTGTAAAGGCTTTGTAAGGAAGAGGTGCAACAACCATTTTCTGAATTCTTTCAGCAAGGATTTGACTAAAGGTTAGTCTGCTTGATGGCTTGTGTGGCATGTTCTGAATCATATCAGCAGCATCTTTATTTTTAGATAGTGTGCTCTTGATAGCATTAGAAAGAGCCATATTAGGCAAGCTGGCAGACTGACCCTTAGTCAGATTTTGTGCTGACAGGTTCTGAGAATGGGCTGCAACCACATTTTTTAGAGAGGGGGTTGTAGCACCGAAAAAAAATGGTCCATGATGGGCCATTTTAATTTCTTCATGGGCAGCCTTAAAGGCACTCACCCTACTATACCTTCCACAATGGCTGAGAACATCTTTTGTTCCACTTGTGGAAGCACCATTCATATAATGACTATATATACTTTCTTGGTCATACCTATTTGAAGGGAATATCACCCTCTTGAATGGGATAGGTGGCCTAGATGCCATTGGAACAACTGGAACTTTTCCTTTCCTATTGGGATGGGTTGGTCTTGTGTTACCCTTAAAGACCAACCCCTTCTTACCCTTTTGTGATGAGGAGTCTATCAAGGATAACACTGTATTGGGCTGAGAGAAACTGGCCACAATACCTTTCTCCCTCTGGAGCTTTTCCTCAAGATCTCTAATGAGAATATTCTTGCTCTTGATACCCTCCATCTGTAAGTCTGAAAGGGTTTTCAGTTGACTGAGTTCCCTAATGGTCTGATTCAGCATAGATGCTGTTTCAGCAAGCTGGGAGGCAATAGGCTGAAGAGACAGAATCTCCTTAGCCTGTTTCTTAATTAACTTCTTGCATTTTTAAAGGCATCAAGAAGTTCAGTATATCAGTCAATCAGTTGATTGACATCACCTGCTGAGCAAGAATCATCTTCACCATTAGATGAAGTGGCTTCTGTACAAGGACTAGTCTCATACCCAAACACAGAACTGGATAGGGAATGTACCTTACTTTGACCAGGCTGATCCTGGTTACCCTCTTCATCAATCATTGTCATCATCCCTCTATATCTTCGGGCATCTTCATCCACCTCTGAGTCACTGTCTGATAGTGTCAGAGGGGCCCTGATTCCTATCCTCACTAGAGACTAGACTTCTCCTACTGTAATACCTTTATCTTTAGTAGTAGTAGCAACTAGCCCAATATAGGCTTCCTTTTCTTCACACTCAGATGATGATCTTTCCAGCTTTTCTCTTTCTTAGCCACAAAGGACTTTTCTTTCTTGCCCTTGTGATTTTTGTGAGATTTCTTCTCACTATCCTCCCTTCTCTTCACTAAACAATCAACAATGACATGCTCTAGCTTGCTGCAGTAGTAACAAATAATATTAGTGGAATTGTGTTTTCTGTGTTTAGATCCATACCTGTCCTCCTTGGAGGATTTCTTCTAGTGATGTGATGAGGAGGAGGGTCTGCTCTTCCAGTGCTTCTTCTTCATCAGCCTATGGAGCTGCCTGGAGAAGACAGCAAAGTCCTTATCATACATACTATTATCTGATGCTTCTGATTCAGAGCAATCTGAATCTGCTGGTCTTCATGGAGGAAGGGTTCTTCCTCTTACTTTTCTTTGTGCCTTCAGCTTTGAAATCTAGAGACTTCTCTTTGGCCTGAGACATATAGTTAATCTCTTCCTCTTTCCTGATAGTTAATAGAATCTCATGTGAGAGCAGTTTACCAAATAGGGTGTGGGGTTGAGTGTCACCCACCTTGTCAACTTCTCTTATGGCACAAATTTTTGTGTCCCAGTCTCTGGTGAGAGACCTAAGGAACGTATCAGTTAGCTCATAATGACTTAAGATCCTTCCATAGGTCCATAGTTCATTCACTATTCAAAAGAATTTTTCATAGCAGGTGGTTATGTCTTCTCCCTTGGACTGTCTGGAATCTTCATACTCATTATTGAGCATGGAATTTTTATCATCCCTGACATCCTCTGTGCCTTCCATGTAAATCAGTAGAGTGTCCCACATTTCTGTTGCATTTGTGTAGTGAATCAGATTCTGAAGGGTAGAATCATCAAGTGCACTAACAATAATGTTTTGAGCCCTTATGTCCATGGTGGTAAGAATAACTTCATCCTTTGTAATCTCAGCATATGTCTTGGGTGTCTGGACTTTTGCATCCAGAACATGCACTTTCATAGGGATGAAAGGTCCTTTCTTAACTGTTATGAAGATTCTAGGGTCAGCTACTTCCATGAACATCCTAACCCTTTCCTTCTAGATGCCAAAATCGTCTTTCCTACAAATAGGACACTTCATTGCACCTAGCTCCTTGTAGTTCCCTCCTAACCACATAAGAACTATCTGTAGCTATCTTGGAGAATCACTCAGATAGTTAGATTCTTTTTGAGAAACCTCCCTCTGATACCACTTTAAAGTCTTTGTTTTCAAGGTAGTTTGCAACCTAGGGGGTTGAATAGGTTATTTCACTGTTATTATTCTCTTTTATTATTTTTTCTTTTGGCACTAAATGTGTTGGCAGTAGTTTGCTTTCAAGAACCTGCACAAAGAAAACAATACAAAAAACACACACAGATTTATAGTGGTTCCCCAACTTATGGGTACATCCACTCTCCTCCCACCTTGCCAACTTCCTATTGGTCAAGGCACTTCTCCAAAACACTTCGCCAAGGAGCTTACACCTCAGATCCCTCAGGATCTCTCTGTCTCCTCCAAGACCTACCGCTCAGCCACAAGGGCCTACAACTCCATGATCGGCTGATCAACTACCTCAGGCCAAAGGCCCTACACTCAGGATGGGAGGACCACCCTACCACAGATCCATTAGGAATCCTACAACTCAGAGAGGTTCACTCTCCTACTACTCAGGCAATATTTCCCTACCTCAGGCCAGTGGCACTATAACTCAGATCTCAACACTATCTTGCTTCACAGCAGCAGATAGAATTTATGCTATAAGAAACTCAGAATGAAGATTCAGATCTTGCCTAAGAAGAAGGTGAACTTGTGTTCTTCAATCAGCCAACAAAGCCCACTGGATAATGATGGATCTACTTTCTTCCTCTCTATCAGAAACCTTTCTGATTATGTTATAGTAGATGAAGAAGCAACACTTGCTAAACTTTTCGTTCCTGCAGGAAGACTTCAAGCTCTTTCTATGCGATAATGGCGAGAGAGATGATGTCCGGCTGTAACCTTTTGAAATTGATATTGCCCTAAAACTTATCTTGTGTTTTGACACCATCACTTCCTTTTGAAGTTCGTCGATCAACGACTCTTAAAGATCAGTGGGGCCCACCTACAGCTTCCAGCTTCACCTTGCTTTAACGGAAAATGACATACAGCAGCTTCTCGACAAAGTTTGTCGTGTTTTGTAGCTTCTTCGTACTTGATTTGAAATCAGTTAACTTTGTCTATTTTTTTGACGTCAGCACCTGTTGACTTAGCCAAAATCGAGCATCGGTAGAATAGGCGTTGAGTGATCAAGCCTCACTCAGCTCCATAATACTTAGACAAAATTCTTTCTATCTAGGCGTTGATAGCGTTGAGTGAGCAAGCCCCACTCAACGCATTTTGCCTTAGCATATTCATCAGTCGCTTCTGTATGGTTAGCATTGAGAGCATTGAGTGAGCATGCCTCACTCAACGCTTTTTTACTTGGCCAGATTTACTATTGCTTGTCGTTTAGTGAGTAAGCTCCACTAAACACCAAACTACTTAACAAACACTTCTGTTTATCTGGAGTTGAGTGAGTGTGCTACACTCAACGCATTTAGACTTAGCCAAGTTTATGTGTCTAAGAAAGAACACTCCCTTTGAGCATTAGTCAACGCATTATCACATGGCATTGAGTGACCTCTCCTCACTCAATGCTGATGGACATCGTAAATATTCACGGTTTTCTTGTGGCATTGACTGACTGAGCTATACTCAACGATTATGAAGCTATAGTGTTGAGTGAGTGAGCTACAATCAATGCATGTGGACTTAGCCACATTTCTTCTCATTTCTACTTAGGCTATTACTACATTAGCATGTCTCATAACCTTTTGTTGTATGCCATTGAGTGAGTTAATTTCACTCAACGTCTGTGGAGTTAGACACTTTTCCAGTCTGCCATTACTTTGGCTTTGACAATATAGGCTCCACTCAACGTTATAAGTCATCTGGCGTTGAGTGAGTAGCCTTCACTAATGCTTGTGGACTTAGATATATTTTTGTCTATCCACACCTTAGGTGAGTGATTACCTGACTAAGACACTTAGGCTTCTTGTCCCATAATTGCTACTAGGACAAACCTACATGTATGAACTTGAACATGTATTAAATATACCATTGTGTATGCTCATTGACATATTTGACTTCTTCAAATCTAGGACCTTGTGGGTAATGGACCCAAAAGGGATATCCCTCCATAAATTTTTACCTTATTTTGAGAATTATTAATGTTAGTCCTAGGCTATTCATGATAGTGATTTCCGCTCGGTGGTAACGTTCGACTTACGTACCCTAGTCCAAGTTTCCCAAATCAATGACACTATGCTCCCAATAACATATCCAGTGATTTTTTGCCTATTCCAATTTTTTAGATAGCACAGTTGAGATCATGGATCCTCGCCTTTAAGGCAGTGTTTTCAGTGACTAGCATTACGCACCTATTGGCAAATTACTTTTTACCTTCCTCTATCTTGGCAAGAGACATTTGAAGTCTTTTCTCCAAGACATTCCTTTCATTGATGAGACTGTTTCTTCTCAGTGATGCCTTGGAGAGACTTGCTTTTAGTTCTTCGATCATTGTCATCGAGTGAGGTCACTCTAGACACTCGATCTTGTCTTTCCCACTTTTTATTAATTCAATTTTTAAATTATCTAAGTCCCTTTTAATTATCTTATTTTCGTTTCGAATGGACTTCTTCTCCTGTATAACACTATCTAACTTCTCCCACAAATGTTCATAAATATCAAGAAGTTCAGTATAGGTGGGTTGAGTTACCTTTGTGTCACTCTAGACACTGGACTCGTTGTCAGATTCCTCTTGATTCCTTCCCATGAGGCACAAATTTTCCTCATCTTCGCAGCTCGAGTATGAGGATCTAGACTTGTCAGATCAATCCTCGTCCCAAGTTAGCGCCTTCAACACCTTCTTCTTCCCTTTGTGTCGGCTTTGCTTCTCCTTTTCCTTCTTCTGGATTCTTGGGCATTCCCTCCTTAAGTGCCCAGGCTTGTGGCATTGATAGCACTCGGGCTGGGACATCTCATCATCGCTTTCTGTCTCCTTCGTTGGCTTGTTCCACCTTCTGGCTTCTCCATTTCCTCTCTTCAGGAATATCTTAAATTGTCCCTGCTTCTTGGGATTCTTCATGAACTTTTTGAATTCCCGAACATAGAGGCTTTCCTCGTCGTCCTCCTCAAATTCTTTAGCAGCCTTTCTCTCCCATGAGACCTACAATGCCAGTACCTTCTTCTTTATTTCCCTGGGTACTCCTCCACTTGAATCCTTAGATCAAGTTCGCGTGTCTTTAGATTGCCGATGAGTCTCTCTATCTCTTGGGTGCTTATATCATAAGATTCGGCAATAGCAGTCACCTTCGGGTTAAAGCGAGGGGGCAAAGATCGCATGATCTTTCTCACTAGATCTCCATTTAAGAAACTCTTCCCGAGGGATTACGAAGCGTTGATGATCTTGGTGAAACGTGTATACAAGATATCTACTTCCTCGTCGATCTCCATCGAGAATTGTTTGTATTTAGATTCGAGTCAGAACAACTTCGACTCCTTCACCTACGAGGTACCATCGTGAGTAAGCTTAATTAGATGCCATATATCATAAGAAGTTTCACAGTTATATATTATATTAAATTCAGTTTTGTCCAAAGCGCAGAATAAAGAATTCATAGCCATAGCATTATTTGTACATCTAAGCTTGTCAGCGTCATCCCACCTATCATGTGGTTTTTTTAAGACGGTATCCACTACTATGGTAGTGGGTGCAGTGTACTTCATCTCTACCATGGCCCAAACGTCCATGCCTTGAGTCATCAGAAAATTTTTCATTCGGGCCCACCTATGACTATAGTCATTCTCTATGAACAGTGGAGGTCTACTCACACCTTGTCACTAAGAAAACATGTGAATAGAGTTGGCCATCTTACTTCAGGATTTAAAGCCTATTGAAGTAACCTAGCTCTGATACCACTATTGGATCTCGTGGCCAATTTTAGAGGGGGGGTGAATAAGATTTTTCACGTTAAGCAAAATTTAAACAATTTTGCCCTAGAAAATCAAGTTCTAGAAGCTTCCGCGGGGCGTTAGGTAGCTAACGCGCGGTGGTATGTCTATGAACTCATTTTCTGGTGAAAAGTTGGTTGTACACCCTACAAAAGTAAACCAACTAACAATCACAGCAGATAATAGAAGTAATAAAGCAGAAAATGAATTTCATTGCAAGAATTAGAACAACAATTTTTTTTGACAATTACAAAATTGTGATCCCCATGACGCCAGAGATCGAAGGTGGTGAGAAAGAAAACTCTTTTGTTTTCTATATAGACCAGCTCCAGGAACCGGTTGGCTCTCTCCCTTTCCCTCTAAGGAAGGTCTTCAAGCTGGCTCTTAACCTCCATATAAGGAAGGGTCTTAGAGCCCCTCTAGATCACCCAATCTAGATGTCCCTACCCTGGGACGATTTCTCATGGAATCCTTCCCGGATTCCGACGACCTTCACTGGTTGATTTCCCCCACCACAAAAATATAAAATGAGAAGAAAAGGTACAATATAAGTAAAAAAATCTAAGTTTGAATCTCCCTCAAAAACTTTCTCCATTGAGTGATCTGCAACCAGTGCTTGAAATCTTCGAGTGCTTGTAATCGGTTGACTCTTCGTAGTCGTTGTCTTTCATTGCTTGCCAGAGTTCTTCGTTCACGAATAGGAGGGAGGCAGTTTTCTTTCCCTTCGACAAAGATGATTGGAACGGAACGCAGAGAGGCGATCGAACCTGAAATGCCAGAAATTGATCTCTTTTCGTTGTGGTATGGAATACAGAACACGAGGAGCCTTATATATGTATTTATGAAAATATGCTACCACCAACGGTAAGACTAGTGCCCGACGGTAGGTTTGGGCACTTCGTTCTGGAAGCTATCGTGCAAATTTGGCAAAATATTTAAAACAAATATTTTCCTTTTCATCTAGCTAGCGCGGAGAAATAATAGTTATCGCTGAGTGGTATCTCTAACTCAATGCCTCTGACTCGATGCTCTCGAGGCCTTTGTCTAGTTAAACGTTGATTGAGCTAATGTCGGCGGTAGGACTAGCGCGGGGTATTAGCTTCCCGAGCGCTCTGCCAAATTAATTCCTCCAGCTATCGCCTCCGATATCGCCTGGCATTAGTTTCGACGTTAATGACGCTAGTGTGGCGTGGTATGAGTTGACGCTTGCGCAGTAATTTCCTGAGCACTCCATCGAATGAATTCATTACTACCTCCTGTCGATAACTTCTATCGCTCGTCATTAGTATTCATAGGAGACTTCTCTTTCTTTTCTTGAACCTGTCAACCTGCACACTCTATCAAAAAACAAGAAGTGATCAAATAAAACCTGGGAGTTGATATTCTCATACACAGGGAATGTGAAACATCGGTTCCAATAAAGTGTTGATTTGTTGAGGCGTTGAGAGCATCGAGACCACTCGACGCTTCGTCGAGTCAAGTGTTGATTTGTCAAGGAATTGAGTGCGTCGAGACCACTCGACACTTCGTCGAGTCAAGTGTTGATTCATTGAGGTGTTGAGATCATTGTGTCCACTCAACGATTTGTCAAGTAAATGTTGATTCGTTGAGTCAATTTTCGAGGCCACTACCAGGCGTTGAGTGCATTGTGACCACTTAATGATTCATCGAGTCACATATTGATTCGTAAAATCGATGTTCAATATATTATGGGCCTGCCGATAGCGATAACTTTCTGCTATTTATTCCTTTTAGTATAAATAAAAGATGTCTTAGGGTTTTACAAGACAGTTGATCTGAACCGTGAAACCTGAGAGTAAAAGGCTGACAGAAATCGTTTCCGAAAGTCTCGATCCCATCGCCGTCCCTCAGCCCGTTTCCGGCGCCCATCATCACCGCCTCTTCTAGAGCAGACCTAGCAGTCTGTGAAGACGTAGAGTGCTTTCTTCCAACCTAGATCTTTTTTGAAAAGAGTCTAAGGGTTCTCCCATTCACGTGGATCACCTGTAGAGGCGTGGGCATTATTCTGCGCTCGGAACTCCAGCGTCTAGTGATCGACAAATTTCATGGAGCATCTTGGTTAAGTATTGACTCAATCCCGCAAAGGTAAATTTTATTTACAGCACTTTACTTCTTGATCATAGTTCATCGCAAGATCTATTTCTTTAGGGGTTTTCTTATTTCTTATTCCGCTGCGCACAACTGTTGTGACGTATAGAAAAACTCAACACTGACGTCATCCCAAATTCAAATGTATAGGGTATTGTGAGCTAAAGGACAAATGGAGCTACATGCCTTCTGTAGTACAGTTAATGGAAAAGCTACTTTATAGCTGTCCATACAAATTACCTATACGGATTAAAGAGCAATTGCACAGGGGGATATAAAGTAAAAAAATAGAGTTTAACAGAGAAAATAATATTTTGCTTGCTAAAGTGGTTGGAATCAAAAATGGGATAGAGACTTCAGCAAGAAAGAAAACCCTTTCTTCTTGCAAGGGTTAGCTAGCAGAGCACTCATCATTGTTGTTGTTTGCCTTCAAGGATGTTGCATTCTACTTAAAATCTTATCAAGCTTGAAGGAGCAGAGCTCTACAACAGATCTTCTCAGCACAAGCATAAAACTTTGAAGATTCACTCATCATTATTGTTGTGAAGAGTTAGGGTTATTTCTACACAGTCAAGATGAAGATGAATATTTCAGTTATTATTTTGAATAGTATTTTGAAGGTCTCTAGTGTCGACAAAATCCACCTATGGGGGGGGGGGGAATAGGTGTCTTACAGTCTTTTGCGGAATTAAATTTACCTTCACAAATTAACAAACACAGCACATAAAAAAAATAAAGAGTTATAGTGGTTCCCCGATTTGGGTATGTCCACTTTCCCCCTTCGAACTATCTCCCACCAAGGGACGACTCGGTCACTTCTCCAAACGGATTGAAATCCAATCCTCAGACTCCGGAAGGAACCCTTCCAACAAAGGAGTCACAACTCCACCACCACGGGTTGCACCCAACCCTTAAAACTAGGAATAAAAATTCCTTTACAACAAACAAAAATTGAGTGTAAAAGAAAATACAAACAAATCTTTTGGAGATTCCGATGTCCTTCTTCGTTCGATGAAGCTTTCTTGAAAGTTACGAAGAGTCCACAACCGAATTTCTCTCTTGGAGAGGATCTTGTCAAGATCGGCGGTGGCAAGTGATTGCGGTGGCGATACTTTGTAGATCCAACCTTCTTGACAAAGAAAGAAAGGTCTACGAACGATCTCAGTCGGATCAATCGTCTCTACCGATTCGGAATGAAGAACTAGTCTTGTTCAACGAATTGAGAGACAAGAGATCTCAAGAGAGATACGTGAGACGCTCTGCTCGCCTCGATACTATCGTCGGAAGATCAGAGAAGCGCTGAGATCAACGATGGCGATGAACTTGCGAGCGGCTACAGGCGATCGGCGGTTTCCGCGATCAGCTAGGGCACGACGTAGGCTATTTTTGATTTCCGAGAATGTCTTACTGTAGAGGTTCAAAATATGCGAGTATATATACCCTGATCTAACCTTAACGACTGTTGTGGGGCCCACAAGGAGAAGCCCTAGCCCCGGCCAAAACAGTGCACAGCAAGTTGGTTCGGTCCAACGAACGAGGAAAATTGCCTAAGGCAAAATCGGCAGGAATCGTTAGTGATTCCCGTCGAAGTCGGCGGGAATCACTCATGATTCCCGTCGATTCTGCCTTAGAAGAATCCCTGTTTGAAAACTATCAGCCGGAAGAAGTCGGCGGGAGAGGCTAAGTGATACTCGATGAATCGGCGGGAATCACTAACGATTCCCGTCGAAGTCGGCGGGAATCACAAGTGACTCTCGTCGAAGTCGGCGGGAATGACTTAGTGATTCCCGTCGATTTTGACTTAGAAGATTTTTCTCTTCCTTCCTTTGAAGACTTAGTCTTTGACCCATCTTTGCTCCTTCTTCTGCTCTTGATCTACCTTAACCCTGTACTTGAAAATAAGTACACTCCAATAGAGAGAGCACACGTGAGTCAACACACTGATCTACTCAACGAGGGATTACGTTGCACAGACCCGTGTATATTGACCCACTGCACCCTGACATTGGTGTGTACTTAGCATGGAATGGTTACAAGCACAACTTGATAGAAGATCGTTAAATACATTATCAATTCAACTTAGCTTGTTCAGGGGCTTCTTCAAATCAGGTCCATTGTGGATACAATACCCAACAATCTCCCCCTATTTGAAGAAGACTAAACCCTACAAGCTAAGGTGAATAGAACAGATGGGAATGAAAATCATAAAATGAAAATGCAGTTAAGAGTGAAATCAATTACCATTCTACTGAGAGCATACTTAGCATTGGCAGCCACCTTAGCCTTAGCCGAGAGGGTAATCTCCCCATTTTCGGCTTCTGCAAATCTGGGACTTCACTTGGAGCACAAAGCTCCCCCCCAGTTCTTGCATCCATGCCAGATCTTGAGTTCCTCGCACAAAGCTCCCCCTTGATCCAAGAGCCTGGAGCCCTTCAGTCTTAAATCTTCATAGTTCAGCATGCCGAGTTCAGTTTTAAAGAGAATAAACTTGGCCTCATCTAGGGACTTTGTGAAGATATCTGCAATCTGCTTATCCATGGGGACATAGCAGAGAGATATCTTTGTTTTCCACATGCTCCCAAATAAAGTGGTAGCGCACATCAATATGCTTTGTTCTGCTGTGCGACACAAGATTGTTTGCAATTGCTATAGTGCTCGAGGAGTCGCAATACATAGGAACTTCTCTGAACTGCAAGTCATAATCTTCGAGTTGATTTTTGATCCATAGAATTTGTGAGCAACAGCTGCCTGCTGAGGTGTACTCTGATTCAACCGTATAGGTTGCGACACAGTTCTGCTTTTTACTGTTCCATGAATTAAGCCTTCTTCCGAGGAATTAGCACGTCCCGGAAGTGCTTTTCCTATCATCCCTGCTTCCAAGCTCGAGGAGCTTGTTTTAAGCCATATTATGCTTGGATTATTAGGATGATCATTTGGATCCACGATTCGAAGTACGAGGGATGTCATGTCATGAAGGACTCCATAATAAGCATTATATCTTTTCCCAAATTCCTTGCTCTAGTGCAAGCCTGGAACATCTCTTGTCTAGGTCCCATCATGTTCATGGGTACCTAGACTATCCTGCAAAATAGAATTACCTTACCTTAGGAACCTAATAGGCATTGGGTCCTAGGTTCCTTGTTAGCATACTCCCCCTCGGTTGTTTAACCCTACGAGTGGTCGGCCTCGCATTGCTAACATAAGGAGTCTCATTTTATCTTGGATTAAACCAGCAATCAATGGCAAAGTGACCAACTTTGCCACAGCACCAACAGTCAAACCTGTTGTACTGGTTCCTAGGCTCCTGCTTCACCCTTGGAGTGGTGGGTCCAGCCGGGGCCTTGGATCTGGAGGTGGAGGCATCATGATGACATCAGTCATATGACTTCTTCACTTCCTGTTCCTTCAGTATGACAGGCTTGGCCTTTGGTGCCTGCGTCCTATTATGGCCGCTAGAGAAGTGGCAAATAATTCTCCACTTGGATTTCCTCATAAGGTGCCTTGAAGACACTCTCACCGTAGTTGCGGGGGAAGGTCCAACCATCATACCGGCTCTATGGCTTTTCAACCGAGGGTCGGAAGAAGTGGCCATAGGTTGACTCAAAGTCCTGCTCATTGCAAGGAAATCCCAGCTTTCTGAATGAAACAGGACTGAGTGGAGCCTTTCCCTTTTCTACAGCGGAGGCCTTCATAGTAGCCTTATTTTTCCTCCGATTTCTGTTTCTCCTGGATGATTTACTATGCACAGCCACATGCCCTAAGCCAGCCCCCTTAGCCTGAGCAGAGAATTCATCAACCAGAGGAAGAACGGTCTTGGGCATAGAGAAGCTTTTGACAATCTTCTTCTCTGCCGCAAGCTGTTCTTCCAGCTTGTTGATCTCTTCCTTTTTTCTGTCAAGGAGCCTTAGAGAATCTGAGTGCTCAGAAGTCAGGTCCAGGCATTCCTGTTGGAGAGAAATCAAGCTAGTGATCTTTTCTCTTAGAGGCACACCCTCAGCCTTAAGGAATTTGACTTCATTTTTCTGAGCCCTCAACCTTTTGCGGCATTCCTCAAAGGTATTAAGCAGAAGCTCATACATTTCGAGGAGCTCAGCTTCACGGGCAGATGGGTTGTCCTCGAGATCATCTTCAGGAGACTCAGAGTCAGAGTCAGAGAGGGGGATGCGATCATTTACCTTCCCAGTAAATGGGGGACAGTCTCCTCTTGAGTCGGAGCGACCCATTAGCCCGAAGTAGGCTTCCTCATCATCACTGGAGTCTAAAGAATCAGATTCACTCAGTGTCTTTGGATTTTTAGCAATGTAGCTCCTCTCCTTCTTCTTATCTCTATAAGACCTGTGATCCTCTCCTTTCCCCTTATCTCTCTGGCTTTGGTGGCAGTCAGCAACGATGTGGCCTGGCTTATTGCATCCAAAGCAGATAATGTCAGCAAGAGCGATGTTTGTTCTGTTTAGAATCATACCTGTCAGAAGAGTAATTCTTCTTTTGATGTCTGGAGGAGGAGCCGTCTCTCTTTCTTTGATTCCTCATCTTGAGGAACTTCTTGAACTCTCGAGTGATGAAGGAGAATTCTTCTTTAGATTGCTCTGAGCCGGAAGAGCATGGCTTAGAGTATTCTTCCTCATCCTTTTTTTAGGAGCGGGATGAGGCTACACCCTTACCTTTCCTTGAGTGATTGGATTTCTAAGCTACAATCTTTTCTTTGGCAGCGGCTTTATCGGCTTCATCTTCAGCTTTTCTGGTGTTCAGCTTAAGCTCATAGGACATAAGCTTCCCAAACAGAATCTGGGGATCAGTTTCTGCTAGCTTGCCAAATTCTCTGATGACGCAGATCTTGGTGTCCCATTCCTTAGTAAAGGATCTAAGGAATTTTTCATTTAGTTCACCATCAGTGAACACTCTGCCATAACCCTTCAGGGCATTGATGATTTTCAAGAAGTTCTCGAATTTCACTCCGATTTATTCCTTGGGACCTTTCCTGAAGGCCTCATACTTCTGGTTCAGAAGGGATCTTCGATCATCCCTTACTTCATCTGTGCCTTCCATCAAAATGATCAGGCAGTACCATATAACCTTGGCAGTCCTGCAGTTGCTGAAATTCTGCATCATGGAATCATCGACGGAGCTTACTAAGATGTTTTGAGCTTTCTTGTCTAGTCCGACAAGCACCATCTCATCCTTATCCATTTCGGAGAGCTTCTTGGGCACCATCTTGGTAGGATCAATGGTAGAGGCCTTAGTGGAGATATTAGGGCCCTCCTCCACTATCATTAAGAGTCGGGGGTCGACTGCTTCCATGTAGAACCTGATCCTTTCCTTCAAAATGGGAAAGTTCAGCTTGGTGCATACTGAGATCTTTCTTGAATACTTGAGTCCGTCCATTCCTGAGATCTTCTTTCTTCTTGACACTAGAAGCAGGATCTTACTCAAGGTGTTAACCTTATTGATGAGTAACCTCCCTTTGATACCACTTGAAAGTCTCTAGTGTCGACTAAATCCACCTATGGGGGGAATAGGTGTCTTGCAGTCTTTTGCGGAATTAAATTTACCTGCACAAATTAAATAACACAGCACAGAAAACACACAAAGAGTTATAGTGGTTCCCCGGTTTGGGTACGTCCACTTTCCCCCTTCGACCTATCTCCCACCAAGGGACGACTCAGTCACTCCTCCAAACGGATTGAAATCCAATCCTCACACTATGGAAGGAATCCTTCCGACAATGGAGTCACAACTCCACCACCACGGGTTGCACCCAACCCTTACAACTAGGAATAAAAATTCCTTTACAACAAACCAAAATTGAGTGTAAAAGAAATTACAAACAAATCTTTTGGAGATTCTGATGTCCTTCTTCGTTCAATGAAGCGTTCTTGAAAGTTTCGAAGAGTCAACAACTGGATTTCTCTCTTGGAGGGGATCTTGTCAAGATCGGCAGCGGCAAGTGATTGCGGCGGTGATACTTTGTAGATCTAAACTTCTTGACGAAGCAAGCAGTGTCTACGAACGATCTCAGTCGGGTCAATCGTCTCCACCAATTCGGAATGAAGAACTAGTCTTATTCAATGAATCGAGAGACAAGAGATCTCAAGAGAGATACGTGAGATGCTCTGCATGCCTCGGTACTATCGTCAGAAGAGCAGAGAAGCACTGAGATCAACGGCGGCGACGAACTTGCGAGCGGCTACAGGCTATCGGCGGTTTCCGCGATCGGCTAGGGCACGTCGTCGGCTATTTTTGATTTCCGAGAATGTCTTAATGTAGAAGTTCAAAATATGGGAGTATATATACCCTTATCCAACCCTAACGACCATTGTGGGGCCCACAAGGAGAATCCCTAGTCCCTGCCGAAACAGCGCACAGCAAGTTGGTTTGGTCAAACGAATGAGGAAAATTGCCTAAGGCAAAATTGGCGGGAATCGTTGGTGATTCCCGTCGAAGTAGGCGGGAATCACTTACGATTCCCGTCGAATCTGCCTTAGCAGAATCCCTGTTTGAAAATTATCAGCCGGAAGAAGTCGGCGGGAGAGGCTAAGTGATACTCGACGAATCGGCGGGAATCACTAACGATTCCCGTCAAAGTCGGCGGGAATCACAAGTGACTCCCGTCGAATTCAGTGGGAATGACTTAGAGATTCCCGTCGATTTTGACTTAGAATATTTTTCTCTTCCTTCCTTTGAAGACTTGGTCTTTGACCCATCTTTGCTCCTTCTTCTGCTCTTGATCTACCTTAATCCTGTACTTAAAAATAAGTACACTCCAATAGAGAGAGCACACGTGAGTCAACACACTGATCTACTCAATGAGGGATTACATTGCGTAGACCCGTGTATATTGACCCACTGCACCATGACATTAGTGTGTACATAGCATGGAATGGCTGCAAGCACAACTTGATAGAAGATCGTCAAATACATTGTCAATTCAACTTAGCTTGTTCAGGGGCTTCTTCAAATCAGGTCCATTATGGATACAATACCCAACATATTTTATATTATGTTTTGATATTTATGTGTTCTCTTTCTTTATTTTTATTTAAAATTATCTTAAAAATTACTAATTCTGGTACTAACATTATATTTTATTTTGTAGGAATTTGACAGGCCTCGGGTGATTTTATTGCAATCTATAAAAGTTCACGCCATCACCGCCACCTTTGCATGTTGTCATCGCCATCACCTCCATGATCGCCGCCACCTTTGCAAAAAGTCGTCGCATTCGCCGTCGTGTACCCGTCCATGTCGCCATCGCCACACTAGTCCCTGTGCAGCCCTTTGTTGAAGACTATAATTGATGCAACCCGTCAACCTCCATGAAGTCCAACACTTCATTATTTTCATGGTGTCCAAGCCCGTCATATTCCATAATCCAAAGCCAACCATCCCTCACGTGCAGCCCTTTGAAGATTTATTTTTAAGCAGCCCCGCCTCTCCTTGTTAATGCCAAACATTGAGCCTCTTTTGTTGCAGCCCATTTTCAGCCCACCTCCACTTCATTAATCCTTGCAGCCCACTTACTGCTCCACATTCAATGACAAGCAGTCGGCCATCCTCATTGATTGAAATCCGTCCACTTCAAAACCAACCATGCATGCAATCCATTTAAATCAAATAAACTGCCACCTTGCATGAATTTCCTTATCAATTTACCGGCCACTCCTTTTCTCTCTCCCTATATTATTTTCTTTCTCCTCTTTTATTCTCATTCACCCCCTTCTCCCTCTTTCATCCTCAATTAAATCTCATCCATCTCCCCTCTTTTATATTTCTATTTTATATTTTTATTTTTAATTTCTTTTAAATAAAATGCATGCATGTAACTCTTTCTCTCTCCATCTCATTAAACCCCATTCATGCATTTAGCCTCCTCTCTCTCCTCCCATTTATCATTAGTCATGCATCTCCACCCCCTTTGGTTCTCTTCATCTCCTCCATCTAGAACATGCTCCCTCTCCTATAAAAGGACCCCATCCCTCAAGCTTTAGAGGTAATGTAGAAAGTAGAGTGCTAATATAGAGAGTTAGAATATTTTAGAGAGCAAGCTTCCATTTCAAGTATTTGTATTTTCTAATTGTTTTTCCATTTCTCCAAGCAATAGTTTAGTATTTTTCATCTTGTTATGTACTCTTATTCCAAGTTTAATGAAAATGCAATTTTCTTTTCTTTTGTTTACTCTCTCTCTAATGCATAGCAAATTTTCTTGTTTGTGCCCGATCACGATGATCTTTGCAATAAAAATAATATCTTTCATTTTATGTTGCATTTGTATTTTTTATTTTTGATCCGACCTTGAATTATTTTGTATCGACTCCGTATTTCTAGTATACGGTAGTAGATTCTAATCTCATATTTGAGTAGCCGAGAGGCTCGTGAATGTGAAAGATCACTCAAGGAAGGAAGGAGTTGCACGCAATACTAGAGATAAGACGACATAAATCCTCCGGATTTGAGTCAAATCCAATAGTGCGGGTCACCTCGATAATGCGACTTTAGGCATTTTGATTTGCAAAGAGATTTCGGTCAAAACATATAAAAGTTAGGAGATTTAATGCTCTAGCGAGATTATTTCTTATTTTTGGATCCGTCACGGTCTTAATAGAATTGCAAATGTTAAACTAATTTCTTCTGTTATTTTATTTCAAAGTGAATCGTCGATCGAGCACTCTTTCGCAATATTTTATTTCTCATTTAATTAAGCTTAGTTCATTTTCATTTTCAAAACCCATCAATCGTTCGGTAGAATAATAGAGTCGTTGTGAGTAATAGTACTTGCCTGCCCTGAGTTTTTATATGACCTTGATTTATTTATATCACTATACTATGAAACGATAAGTACACTTGCCTATTTGGATTGTAATCTGTGAGACAAATTTTACGCATCACCAGGAAGCTGACTCAGGGGATTATCTCTTTGGAGTCATCAATCACCACAAACATCTTACACAAACTATAGGATCACTGTGTGATCTGAGCTATAAGCCTGTATTATAAAGGCTAAGTGGTAGGAGCTGTTGTCTCTGAGTGGGTAGGATCGAGGGGTGGATCTGTGGTAGGAGATCCGGTGTATCGCTAAGTGTAGGGTTGCTGAGCCTGAGGTAGGAGTTGATTAACTTTGAGTGTAGGGTTATTGTGACTCAGGTAGGACTATCTTAAGTCTAGGTAGTAGGAGTGAGATTCACACTGAAGCGTAAGATCCTAATGGATCTGAGGTGTAAGATTAAGGAGCTGAGATTATTGGAGAAGTTAATCGAATCTAGCACACTGCTAGATAGGTGGAGGTGAAAAGTGGATGTAACCAAGATAGGGGAACAACTATAAATCTTGTGTGTTGTTGTTTAATCATGAAAGCTAACAACTAACCAAAATGACGGATTTCTTATACTCATGTCCATGGGGAAGCACACAGAGAGAGGTAAAAAAACTCAAACATCCACCATGAGGGATAGAGTAGATCATACCTCTAGAGAAATAAATCTATAAGTGGAGTCAAGAAATCGGTGGAAAGGTTACAAGTAGAATCCCCAAAGAACAAATAGGCAAACCGCCTCACCTCTCGGTTCACCATGAACCCAAATAGTAAAAATCGATCTACTCCATTGATTGGAGGAGTAGAAAGGAAATGCTTAGACCTCCTTCTCCTGGCCCCGGGTGACTCCAAATGGTCGAACCATGTCCAGTCGCCGGAAGAAGTGAAATGAAGGGAGGAACCAGTTGAGAGCAACTATCTCGGGTTCACACAAGGAGATCATCTTGTCGAGCAACCTACTGTAGCCTTGCCGAAGCCAAGGGCGACACTCCAGGCGGTCTGGTATCTCCAGGAAAAATGGGAAGATTTCGCCGTCGGGTAGGTTTTGGGAGCACGATAAAAAAAAACCGTAAAACACTATCTCTTTTATTAACCTTGAGCAAGGAGTTTATATACTCAATTTATTAGGGCTTTGATCTTTGGTCAAGATTAACCCTCCATATTGCTCATGAGATAACCTTAATATAATTAGCTTATGTTAGTTGATTGAGATAATAAAATGTGTCGCCTCACTATCAAAAACATGATGAACCTATTCATCACATCGCTTAATAGTCGCACAAAATCACAACTCGACTTGGTCTAAGCATGTCGAAGAATGACATTAAAAATTACGCACTTATTATGGTATTTTTATTGCATGTTGTATGAAATCAAATAAATAAAAAAAGTCGAACCGAGACTATTCTCGTTCATATGGTGTGACCTTACAGAGGATCCATGTCGACTTGGTGATAACATAACCACTTATGTTATGAATTACAAGAGGTTTTATCAATGTATTATAGTCTCCATAACAACACAGTAGTAAGGTAACGAAACATGATGCCCCTTGTCTATCTATGTCACATGATATTATAAATATTGTGTGAAATCGGACCGTGTCATTTTCACACAATATTCATCTTGCTTGGTCTCATAAGTGAATTGTATTTAGAACTACATTAGTTATATTGCATGCATTACAATCTAACTTTACCAAGGGGCCCGCCAATATCATAACCCAAAATAGTTTGAGGGACAGACGATATTTTGATATGAAGATTTCTTATGCACAAGCATGAGCAACGAATGACAGTATTTATCACTATCAATAGATAGTATTCAATTGTAATCACATTATTGACTCTGATGCGATAAATCTCCACACCTAAATTCTTTGATTCAAAAGATACGTTGAGAACATTAATGACACTAATCACAATCCGTATAATGTAACAACTTGGGATAGGTCAATCTCAATATGTACAAGATATACACACATACATATCTATATGATTAAATGACAATCATTTGTCAACATTCATAGAACTACAGAGTACTTTAATCGATATGACAATCTAAATTCGGCAATCAATGTTCCTCTTTGATTGCCACGATTGTGATAAACAACATAAGATTTTGTGAAATGATAAACTCAGGGTTCTATTGTTTAGGACCAAGAGCATCTTCCCGAACCTAACATGAGATAAAACACATAATCAAGGAACAAAATGTGAAAACATTTTAGATCATGAACAAAAGAAAAAAGAATTCACAACTTTCAAAACACGACAATCTTCAATCTCCCACTTATTTTTAAAGTTTCTTAACCAAAGAAAAATAAATGGAGCAATTATAATTATTACCATTATGATCTGAAAGTGATCAAGCATGTAGTCTCACTGCCAACGCAATATAAGCCTATCATGGTAGCACATAAGAACGTTTGGAGAATTTGGAAGATTGGATTATATTGGTTTTGCTCATATGATGAGTGAAATGACTTAACTCAGCCAGGTGTCGAGTGTGTTGAGACCACTCAACGCTTTCATCGAGTCAAGTATTGACTTTTCGATTGATGGCATCGAGTGCGTTGAGACAACTCAATACTTTCGTCGAGTCAAGTGTTGACTCATCGAATGATGGCATTGAGTGCGTTTAGTTCACTCAACAATTCGTTGAGTCAAGTGTTGATTCGACGAGTTTGGCACTTTGGCGTTGAGTGTGTTGAGTTCACTCAACGATTCGTCGAGTCAAGTGTTGATTCGATTATTCTGGCACTTAGGCGTTGAGTGCATTGAGTTCATTCAATGATTCGTCGAGTCAAGTGTTGATTCAAAAAGTCTGGAGCTGAGAGCATTGAGTCTACTCAATGCTTTCATCGAGTCAATTGTTGATTCAATGAATCTGGCGTTGAGGGAGTTGAGAGCGTTGAGTCCACTCAGTGGTTTAGGCGAGTCAATTGTTGATTCAACGAATGTGGCGCTGAGTGCATTGAGTCCACTCCACGCTTTACAAGAGTCAATTGTTGTCTCGTTGAATTCTATATTCCAAGTCTTTCGGGTCTGTGGATAAGACAGGGCTCTTCTCTTTATTCCTTTGGGTATAAATATAAGATGTTTTTGGGTTTTAATTAATTCATTTATGAGATAGCACACAAGCCGCACTGTGCAAAACCCGAGACATAAAGGCTGACAGAAAGCATTTTCGCAAGGGCCTATCCCGTCGTCGAGCCCAATTCCAACGAGTGTCATCGCCGCCTCTTCTAGAGCAGACCTAGCAGTCTGTGAAGATGCAGAGTGCCTTCTTCCAACCTAGATCTTTTGGGATAAGAGTCTAAGGGTTCTCCCGTTCGTGTGGATCACCTATAAAGGCACGGACACTATTCTGCGCTCAGAATTATAGCCGCTAAGTAATCGGCAGATTTCCTTGAGCATCTTGGTTGAGTATTAACTCAATCCCGCAAAGGTAAATTTTATTTTACAACACTTTACTTCTTGATCAATGTTCATCGCTAGATCCGAACTATTTTGGGTTTTCTTGTTCCTTATTTCCTATGCGCACAAGTGTTGTGATGTTTAAAAAAACCCAGCAGTGGTATCAGAGCAAGGTTTTGTGATGATCATTGTTTCAAAAGTTGCTAAATCCATTGCGTGTAGATATGGAAATTTAGAAGTGTTCTAAATGCCCAAATCTATTCTTGGAATCCTTCCAAGAACACATGTGATTTCTTTGTGATATCTTTGCTACACCTTAACAGTAACCGTCCCTCTTGTTGGTTTCTGAAACCAAGTGTGTTAGATTTTGAATCTAACATAGAGAGACGATCTTGTCTACCGTGTAAGTAGTGTTTGTGTTGCTCATGTACAATGCATGAAAATTTGAAGATTTAGAAGGTTTCTAGATGTTCAAAATTAGCCCAGTATATCATGTGTTGATGATCTTTCTTTGTGCACATCTAGGATGTATTTGGATTGTGAGTGTTGTTATTTCATTTTTTGGATGTGCACATTGGTTAATTGTTAACCATAATTAAAGTGTTAATCAATTGTCTAAAAATCCCTTAAGCAATATTAAGTATTCAGATGCCTTCCGATGGATGACACTCTTCCTGGCTCGATCGATGAAGTGTGGGCTTGACAAAGCAAGGTGCATTAATCTATCTTAGTAAGGGTGTTAGCAGATAATTGAGATATCCCACTGTCGACATCAGGTCAATCTTAACTGGGTGACCTCAAAGGTTGAGTGCCTAGAGGCATAGGGTTAACATGCACCATATGATGGATGTGAATAAAAAGTTATTCACCAACAATATAGGAGTTGCATAGTGATGAATTCGTAAATCCTGTCTACCTAAATAACTGCATTGTGAGAGAAAAGCCAAAGCTGACTCATAGTGTTGGTGATATATATATATCTATTCCACTAAGAGAGTTACTCGCATAAACTCTCCGAATTGATATCGAGGGTTATTAGTTTGATAAAAATAATGGGAGTAATTTTGATTAAAGTCATAATTGAAAGAAGAAAATGTTCTTTTGAAATGTAGTACTGATTTTACTTTGCTTAATCCTTGTAGAATTTCCATGGAAATTGGATCTCACTCCACCCTTTCCCTTAGAGCCATCCTTGAGAAGGATAAACTGAGTGGGACAAACTATTTGAACAGGTACCGGAACCTAAGAATTATTCTCAGGCAAGATCGTAAGCTCTATGTATTGGAAGAGGAATCCTCTGAAGAGCCTGCCGGGAATGTGCTCATTCTGATAAATATGCTTACAAGAAGTATTAAGATGACTCCTTAGACATCAAATGGCTCATGTTGGTAACCATGAACTCTGAGCTTCAGAAGAAACACGAGAACATGGGTTACAAGGAAATTGACAAGCATCTCAAGAAAATGTTTCAAGGGCAAGCTTGTCAAGAGAGGTTTGACATCACTAAGGTGTTGTTTCAGTGTAAGATGGGAGCTCGAGACCTCGTAGAGACTCACATACTCAAGATAATTGGGTATATAGAGAACCTTGAGAGACTAGGCTTTCCACTAGGACAAGAGTTGGCTACAGACCTGATCTTGCAATCGTTACCGGACAGTTACTAGCAGTTTGTCTTGAACTATAATATGAATGAAATAGACAAGACACTCCCCGAGCTCTTAAGCATGTTAAGAACTGTCGAAATCAATATGAAGAGGGTCAAGCCTGCTAGCCCCATACTGATGGTGCATAAAGTCAAGGGCAAGTCCAAGGGATTCAAGAAGATAAAGGTTTGACCTAAGTCATCTCTTGAGCCCAAGTCTTCAGTACTGAAAAAGAAAGTCTTTGTAAAAGAAGGGAAATGCCACCACTATTGCCAGGTTGGTCATTGGAGGAGGAATTGTCCTTCTTATATTGAGGGTCTGCATAAGATGAAGGGAGGTATGTATTCCGCTTCAAGTATCTATGTTATAGAGATAAACCTTTCTGCTCCTTCATCCTGGGTATTGGATACCGGATATGGTTCTCACATTTGTATAAATGTGTAGGAACTGGAAAGGAGAAAATTGCAGAGAAAAGGGGAGGTGGACCAACATAATAGAGCAAGAGTTGTTACTGTCACCGTAGGTGTTTACTGTCTTTCTTTGCCCAGTGGGATTATATTATAACTAGATAATTATTATTATGTTTCTTCCATAACTGGAAACATTATATCTATTTCGTGTTTGGACATGATTGGATTTTCTTTTTTTATTAAGAATAATTGTTGTTCTTTATTTAAGAATGATGTTTGTTATGGTATAGCCCAAATGTTTAATGATTTATATGTTTTGACCTTAGACCATCAGATCTATAGTATAAAAAATACTAAAATACTAAAAACAAATGACTCGAACCCTACGTACCTTTGCAATTGTCGTTTGGGCCATATAAATGAGAAGCGCATATCCAATCTCCATAAATATGGACTACTGGAATCATTTGATAGATGTGAATCATGTTTGTTAGGCAAGATGACTAAAGTCCCTTTCATTGGTTTCAATGAGAGGGCTGATGATCTCTTGGGTATAGTTCATAGTGATGTATGTGGACCCATGAGTCTTATGGCTAGAAGTGGGTATTTCTACTTTATTATATTTACTGATGATTTAAGTAGATACGTATACGTGTATCTTATGAAATGCAAATCAGAAACCTTTGAAAAGTTCAAAAATTTAAAGAACAAAGTAGAGAACTAGCTGGGTAAGAGGGTTAAAGCACTCTGATTTGATCGAGGTGGAGAATACCTGAGTCATGAGTTTTGTGTTCATCTGAAAGAGTGTGGTATTGTATCACAGCTCACTCCACCCAGAAAGCCTCAGCAAAATGGTGTGTCTGAGCAGAGGAATCGTGCTCTGTTAGACATGGTGCGATCGATGATGAGTCATGAAGATCTGTCTGTTTCCTTTTGGGGTTTAGCTCTAGAAACTACTGCTTTTAGACTAAATCATGCTCCAATGAAAGCGGTTCGAAAGACATGATATGAGATATGGACTGGGAAGCTTCCTAGTATGTCCTTCATTAAAATTTGGGATTGTGAGGCATACGTGAGACGTCAAATGCCTGACAAGCTGGAACCCGAGTTAGATAATTGTTATCTTGTGGGGTATCCTAAGGAAACAAAAGGGTACTATTTCTACCTACCGTCCGAGGGCAAAGTGTTTATCGCGAGGACTAGTGTCTGAAAGTATCTAGAGTCTACCTAAATGACCTAAAGGGGGGTGAATAGGTGATTTTTGCGTCTTTTTGCGGAATAAAAATTATCTTAAAGAACAAGCAAACAAACGCAGAGATTTATAGTGGTTCCCCGTATTGGGTACATTCACTATCCCACCTGACTTATCTACTATGAAGGGATAGATTCGGCTACTTCACCTTTCTCATATTAACAAAATCTTACAACTCGGAGCCACGCTCCTACAGCTTGATCGACAACCAGATCTAAACCTCGATCCACAAACCGGATATACAAACTTGATCACACACGAATCTACAATCACGATCCACTAACAAATCTACACTCGGAAGAACAAACTTCCTACAATCTCGGAGGCAAAGTTCCTACAATAGAAAAAACCAGTTTTTATAATAACAATAAAAATTTGTTCTTCGAGATTTTAAATCTTCAGGGATCTTAATTCTTGAAAACTGAAAAGCTCTGTGAAGAAGATTGAGGAAGAAATCCGAGAAAACTTGATCTAAAAACCTTGGATCGGACACGATCAAATAGATGGTAAAGAATCTTGGAATCTTGGATCTGTCGAATCGTTTCTCTTCTTGAATCGATGGATCGGCAGAGAAGAATGTCGATGGAGTCGGTGGCTTCTCCCAATTTTTGGAAAGTGCGATTATGATTACAGTCGTGATTATTCTTAGGGTTAGCGAATCAATTAGAAAGGACTATTTATAGAACATCTTCTAATGGTCATAAATAATTAAGGAAAGATCCACTAATGGATCAATCGTCTTCAACTTAGATTAATTTGAAAACCCGTCAGAATATTTGAAACAAAAAGTATGCAAGTCTATTTCTCGAGAGTAAATAGGTTTCTCGAGAAATGACTATCTTCCTCGAGAAAAAACATGGTTTCTCGAGAAAAGACTTGGCAAAAATTCTCTGAAGAATAATACTGATTTCTCGAGAAGGATATTATTTCTCGAGAAATGGTTTGCTTTCTCGAGAAATAATATGGCTTCTCGAGAAATTTATTTAGCGCAAATTCTGTGAAGTGAAAGATTTATTTCTCGAGAAGAATATGATTTCACGAGAAAAGAATTGCTTTCTCGAGAAATGGCCTGACTTTCTCTAGAAATTACTTAACGATAATTCTGTAAACTGAAGCATTGATTTCTCGAGAAAGAATTGATTTCTCGAGAAAAAGACCTAGCTTCTCAAGAAATGATTTCGACTTCTCAAGAATTGCTTTGCATTTCTCGAGAACTAACTTGGCTTCTCGAGAAATCTTCAGGGCATTTCTTGAGAAAAGTACTTAGAATATTTCTAGACAATTTCCCGAGAAATCTTATAGTTTCGCGAGAACAACTTTGATTTCTCGAGAAATAGACTTAGACTTCTTGAGAAACAGTCATCAATTTTTCGAGAAATGGACTTAGTAAATTTTTAAGAAAATTTTTTTTTTCTTCTTGCTGAAAGCCAGCAACCCTTCCTTTATTTCATTGCCTTAGTACTTGAAAATGAAGTGCATCCCAATAGAGAGGTTATACATGAGTCAACACCATGGATCACACAATGAGGGATTACATTGCATGGTCCTGTGTTTAATGACTCATTGTAAACTTGCATTGGTCTACACTTAACAATAATGACCTGCAAGCACTCAACTACAGAATAACAACAAATACAAACTTAATTCATCTTAGTTCAATGGTGACTTCATACAAATATGGGTTAATGTGGATGCAATACCCAACAATCTCCCCCTATTTGTAGAAGTCAGAATCCTCTACACTAAGGTGAATTATATCAAGGTAATTAAAGAAATAACGAACAAGTAAAATAATGTAGATAAAGACAGATAAGAAATAATAAGATAAACAAAATTCAGAATTATATATATATCGAGTTTGTCCATAAGAATACTTATGTCCACAAAATTCTATAATACTGATAAACATAGAATCATTTGAATTGTTGTTGGTGCAGTCTTTCCTTCTTCTTTTATGATCTCTTCTGATAATTGAGGGGCTTGGGATAGTACTTAGAAGGTCAAGGAGGAGTTGTAGGATTATTACGACCATATTCTCGATCATAAATCCTTTTTTTAGTCAATGACTTCTCATATAACTCTCACTCTTTATTACTGTAGTTATCATCTTTATTTTCATTATATTCTACACCAGCTTCAGGGTATCTAGAATAAGAGACTTTGAAGTTGGACTCCACACTTCAGCAAATTCTTTTTCTTTCCTATGGGCAGCTGATTAGCTCGGGATGGATCTACTGGCAGAAGTACCATCACCATATTTTCTCTTCTTGAGCACTGGAATCTCAGGAAGCAGATCTTGAAGTATCTCTAGCTGTTTTGAAGTCCATATTTGAGAATAACTTTCAGGAGGAAGTTCATACAGTTAAGGTCCAGGAGAGAAAGTAGGCTTGAATATATTAGGTTCAAGATGAGGAGGTGGAGCCTCATTTGGGTCAACCTAAAAATCTTGTAAGATTTTGTTATGCATCCATACTGCAGTCTCAAAAGTATATATGTTTACTCCTTTAATATGCTTTTCCACACTTGTATTGATTTTTTTCAATTGATCATCCAATTGACTTTTCATCTCTTGAACTTTCTTATCAAGATTTTCTTTTACTCTATCATCCCACTTTTTGACTTCTATAGTAATGGTTTCTATGCAGCTTCCTTGATGTTCTGCTGTTATGTTTTCTTTAGCAATTGAATCTGATTGTTTGCCACTGTAACTGCTTGATCCATGAACTGACCAACACTAGTGATAGTGTGGTCTATAGCCTTTCCACTAATGTTTAGCAGCCTTTTGAACTCATCTGTATTATGCTGAATTTTAGCAAATCCTCTGCTCATTTCTTTTTCAAGACAAGTGACTTTTGCAGTTACCTCTTAGTGAGACTTGTCAAAGTACTCTATTTTCTGATTTAACATAATCTCAATTTAACCCAAAATGGTATCTTCAGTAATAATATCAGCTGGAGGAGGTGGAGGAGGTAGAATTTCATATGTCCATACTAGGATGTCTTCAATAACTACGGTACTTCTCCCTCTTTGGGCAGAAGTAATAATATCTCCTTCCTCTCAAAGAATAACAGGCATGGAGAAATCTAAGTTCCTGAGAGGAGTTTCTGCTGGTTCTGGGATAACTTTATCCTCATCAAAAAGTAACAACACATTCTCCCCCTTACTATGTGTATGGGGCTGAGAATCTTCTGGAGTTTCTTCAGGGATTTATTCAGGAATCTCTTCAGGAATCTTTGCAGGAGACATTTCAGGAGTGAGGAACAGGGGATCATCTGAAGTGAGATTTTATACCAATCTGTCAATGTCAACTGAAGTAGCATCCATTTAAGTATCATCAAGGTTTTCTTGATCAGAGGGGGAGTCAACATTCAAACCTGAGCCACCACCATGTATAGAGGTGCTCTGCTCATCATCAGATTGAGCTAGACCTTCCTTTTCGACAGTCTCAACATCATCCACAACTTGCTCTAGAATCTAGGCTGCAGGAACATCTGACTGAACCTTTGTGTCTTGTACATCAACTTGTTGATCCTCTACATGAACTGAAGGAGCAGGCTTACCATCAGCAGCTGCACTAAATGTGCCAACTGTATTAGTATGAGGAGGAGATGGGGTCCTGCCCTCATTATATACAACTCTAGGACCTATAGGAGATTGCCCTAGCTTCTGAATTCTTATCTCCCATCTACTGATGCTTAAGATAGTGACTTTCTTTAGGTGGTGGATTGATACACCTTTGGACAAGTCCAAGATCTCTGGGTAAGCTTGATTTAGATACAGAGAAATTATTCTTCCAAAGTTTGGTGTTTTCAGACATTCCTTGATATTCTAAAATAGCATGTATCCCCACTGGAATTTCTTCTGACACACAACAACAATCATCATGTCAAAGAAATCTGAGGAGATGTATCCAATGTAGCCTGTCCTGCAGAGTAAGACCTTACCTAGAATGTAAGCCAGAAGTTTACTTTCGTCTGCCATGTGCTGTCTTCAAACAGAAGTGGTGGACTGGGGAAAACCACGGAAGGAGAAGGTTCTTGAGTAATCATCTGCTTCCAGATAGTCTTCCTCATCAACTGATGGTAATTTGATAAAATGTGTCAAGAAAGATGGCTTTATTCTGATTTTGATATCTCTAACTGAGCTCTTCAAAAAATTTCCAGACCTTTTAATCTTGGCATTATAGAAAAACTCCTCAACTTTAGGTAGACAAACTTTAAAAGGATGTTCTAGGATGAAGGTGAGGCTGGAGGATTCAAAAAGTAGCAGAACATTTTGGAAATCATCAAAAATATCCTCAATACCTACACAAACGAATTCACTGCTGACGACGATCCTAGCAGAGGGATCCATTGAATGGAGAGAATGAGAAACTTCTTATTTTCTTGAGAAGAAGTGGAGGATATTGCGAGAAGAATGGCGGTGACCTTCGCGGAACTGAACTGTCTTTCTCGTGAAAAGTTTTTTGAATTCATGGATTTGGATATTTCTATGGACTTATATTCTATTTATATAAAATTATGAATTTTCAAGTGTAATGAAAAGAGTACTTGAATGGCGGTTCGAATTCTTCAAAGATTCATTCTGGCGGGTTTTTGAATTTCTCGAGAGACATAAGGGTTTTCGAGAAATCCAGAGGCCATTTCTCGAGAAATATAGGACTTCTCAAGAATTATAAGGCATTTATCGGGAAATATAGGACTTCTCGAGAAATACAGTAGTTGTTCTCGATAAATTACGAAGCTTTCGTGAAATCCAGTATGTTCTCGAGAAATATAAGTACTTCTCGAGAAATATCAGTAGCTTTCCTAGAAATCCATTTCTGAGCTTGAGAATTTTCTGAGAAAGAATTCTCTTGAAATATTCTGTGTGGCTTATGCTGAATTTTCTCTTGAGTTCAAATATGAACTTTTCAGGATTCCAAGTTGATCATACCAAGTTCTGTCTTAAAGAAGGAGAACTTGGCCTCGTCTAGCAGCTTCATGAAGATATTTGCAACTTTCTTGTCCGTCGGGACATAGCTGAGGGCTAAGTCCTAGTTCTCCACATGCTCCCGGATGAAATGGTAGCGCACCTCGATGTGCTTGGTCCGGCTGTGGGAAACTGGATTATTTGCGATAGCTATTGCACTAGATGAGTCACAATACATAAGAATTTCTCTGAACTTCAAATTATAATCATAGAGTTTAGTTCTGATCTATAGAAACTATGCACAACAACTACCTGCAGATATATACTCTGACTCGGCAATAGATGTTGCCACACAATTTTGCTTATTACTGCTCCAAGAAATAAGTCGTCATCCGAGAAATTGGCACGTCTTGGAAGTGCTTTTTCTATCATCCCTAGGGGTTGTGCTACGTATACTTCCTCTTTCAGATACCCGTTGAGGAATGCTGACTTCACGTCCATTTTGTAGACGGTGAAGTCTTTGAGGGTAGCATACGCAAGAAACAACCTGATCGCCTTCAGCCGAGCCACTAGAGCAAATATCTTGTCAAAGTCGAACCCCTCTTCTAGTCTATAATTTTGAGCAACAAGCCTGGCTTTGTTCTTGATAATTACTCTGTGTTCGTCCATCTTGTTTCTGTATATCCACTTGGTGTCGATCACATTTTGTCCCTTTGGCTAGGGCACTAGATCCCAAACTTTGCATCATTCAAATTGGTTGAGCATCTCTTACATTGCCAAGATCAAGGAGACATCTTTGTTTGCTTCCTCAAACTTCTTTGGTTCAACCTTAGACATAAAGCTGAGATGAAAAATTTCATTAGTTATACCTCTTCTGGTTCTAACGTCGTCGCCTGGCTCTCCAATGATCTGATCAGCTGGGTGATCCCTTAGGTGTCGGAACCCTAGATTCCTTTCCCTTCCTTTAGCAGGACCTGCAATATCTTGTACAACCTCTATAGGTTACAGCAATTCTTCCTCTAGTGGTTCTTCATCCACCAAGTATGGATCAACAATATTGACTAAGCTTGGAGCTTCTTTGATAGGTTCATCCATGCTTAGCTCCTTGAACTTGGTACCTGCATCTACACCAATAACACTAGACGAGCTATTATGAAGCATGCTAGTCTCATCAAATACAATATTTATAGACTCTTTCACCACTAGTGTTTTCTTATCTAAAATCCTATATACCTTACTATGGCTACTATATCCTACAAAAATACCTTCAAAACACTTTTCACTAAATTTTGTGCATTAATACTTCCCATTATTAAGTACGAAGCATTTACTTCTAAAGATTTTAAAGTAGGACACAGTAGATTTTCTGCCCTTCAATAGCTCATAGGAGGACTTACGATTGTTTTTGTTGATGAGTGCTCAATTTTTCACGTGAGAAGCTGTGTTGACTACTTCAGCCCAGAAGTACTCCGAAAGTGAATCATCGTTCAACATAGTTGTACATGCTTCAATTAAAGTTTTATTCCTTCTATCAGCAACTCCATTTTGTTGTGGAGTGCATGGGGAGGAAAACTCATGAAAGATACCTTGTCTTTCACAAAACTTTGTCATAGCACCAGACTCAAATTTATGTTTTGTGTAACTTCTATTTTTGACCACTGAGAAGTCCAATTCATTATGAATTTGCCAGACAAAATTAGTGAAATAATCGAAGGTGTCTGACTTGTGTTTCAGAAAGAACACCGAAGTGAAATGTGAGTAGTAATCAACAATCACTAATGCATAGACCTTACCGTATAATTTGTGAATAAGCATAAGACCGAATAAGTCCATATGATATAAGTATAAGCTTCGTGAAGAATCCTTTTAAGCAATACCCTTGAAGGTAGCCCGTGAATGCTTACCCATTTGACAGGAGTGTCATGGACTCTCTTTAAGGCACTTAATGTTGGGGGCATCACACACTAAGTTGTGAGAAAATATCATGTTTAAGATTTTGAAATTAATATGTGCTAATCTCTTGTGCCATTGGTCACAAAGAGGCGCACTATCTTCTGCAATAAAACAAACTGGGGTAGAATTGTCTAACCAAAGGAAATTTAAACAGAAAATATTTCTGCTCCGAGTGCCAGTTAATACTGACTCCGAATTTACAGATGACTTTATCAAGCACTTGTCCTTCATAACTCAACGATGTTGCCGTTGTCACATAGTTGACTTATGCTTATGAGATTATGGTGTAATCCTTCAACATAAGCTACGTCTGTGAAGGAGACTATGCTGTTGGAAATCATACCATAGCCTTTATTAGTCCCCCGATCATATCCTTCGAAAATGACTTTTGGTTTGTCTTTGACTGGGGCATAATCAAGTAATAGGCGTCTTTCCCAGGTCATATACCGAGAGCATCATCTGTCCAAGTACCAGATAGGATTTTTGGTGGCCTTTGGACATACCTTCAAAAGCAGATCATTTTACCTTTGGAACCCAAACGTATTTGGGTCCTTAGTTCCTGGTCAGCTTTACACCACTAGGAACATTAACTTTATGATTGTTCTGTCTCACATAGCATACCCGTGGGGTTACAAAATTAGTGGGGTTGTACAAGCAATCTATGCCAAAGTGTCCAACTTTGCCGCAACACCAACAGTCAAACATGTTGTACCTTCTCAAGTGCTCCTGCTTTACCTTTTGAAACTTAGGTCTAGTAGAGGCACCATACTTTGAGGTGGAGGACTCATGATTGCAGCATACACAAGGTTTCTGCATCGCTTCTTTCCTTTTATATAACGGGGTTGGCTTTAGGTGCCTTCTTAATGTTATGACCATGAATATATTGACCATAATTTTTCAAATGAATTTCTTCATAAGGTGCTTTGAACACACTCTCACAATAGTTTAGGGGATGGGTCCATCCTTGATAATGTTATTTAGGATATACATAAGTAAGCCGAGTATAGTGCCCATAGGACAACTCAAAATCAAACTTGTTCGTTGTGAAGATTGTCTTCTTAAATGAGGTTTGACCAAGAGGGGCCTTCCCTTTCTCTTTGGTAGAGGCTTTCTTAGCAGCCTTACCTTTTTCAACCTGGTGGCCAAGACCACTACCCTTCTTCGGAGTGGAGAAATCATCAATGACAGGGAGGAAGTCTTTGGCTTGGAGTAGCTCTCAATGAGTTTACACTCTACCAAAAGCTTTTCTTCCAGATCATCAAGATATTTATCTTTTAGACTCAACATCTCAGTAGAGCCCTTGAGTTCCTCCTTCAAAGAGTGGACTTCATCTCTAAGAGGAAGTAATTGTTAAATTTCTTCCTTCAGATTTGCTTCCACTGCCTTGAGGGAGGCAATCTCTTTTAACTGCTTTTTGACTACATTACGACATTTTTCAAAAGTCGTTAAAAGGTTCTCGTGTTGAGCCATCAACTCAGAATCACCTTCATCTTCAGAAGAGTAGGGATCATGACCATTCGAGGACATTCCAGATTCAGAGAGAAACATGTGCAAGTTTACCTTCCTGCGGTACTCAGAGTTGCCAACTTCCTCGTCTGTATGAGACATGAGCCCAAAGTAGGCTTCTTCATTCTCAGAGCTAGAATCACTCGAGTCACTATCACTGAGAGTCTTCGACTTCTTGGCGACGAAGCTCTTTTATTCTTTCTTCTTCCCTTTGAAGGATCTCTTCTCGTACTTCCTGGAGCTATTCTTCTTCTTATTTGGACACTCCGCAATCATGTGACCAGATTTATTTCAGTAGTAGAAAACAATGTCAGAGGAAGAAAATTTATTAGGTTTTGATTTATACCTATCCTCCTTATTGTATCTTTTTTGGTACGATCACCATCACGATGTAATCTCCTGGAATCTGAAGAGAATGACTTATTTTTCAATTGTCTCCTCTTGCTTAGCAGCTTCTTGAATTGCTTGGATATTAGGGAGAACTCTCCGTCCGATAGCTCGGAGCCTGATGTGTTGGGCTCATAGTCTTCAGGAGTTTTTAGAGCTTGTGTCCTTATGGGTGATACAACTTTGGACTTCCTTGTACCTTTAGCCTTTAGGGTTATAGACTTCTCTTTTCTTGAAAATCGATTGACTTGCTCCTCCTTCTTTCTGGTGTTCATTTGGAGTTTGCAGGATAATAATTTGCCAAAAATATTTTAAGGGTCAATCTTCGAAAACTTTCCAAATTCTCTAATGGCGATGACCTTTGTGTCCCAGTCCTTTATGAGGTATCTAAGGAACTTTTCGTTCAGTTAACCATGAGTGAATTCATGGCCATTGTTCCTAAGTCTGTTGACGATCTTGAAGAACTTCTCAAAACTGTCAGCTATGGAGTCATTGGCACCTTGATTGAAGGCTTCATACTCCTGGTTCCATAACGATATGCAATAGTTTCTCAATTCTTCAGTACCTTCCATTAGGATACAAGACAGTCCCACATCTCTTTAACAGACTTGCACTGGAATAAGTTCTGCAACATTGAATCATCCACTACACTTGCTATGATATTATTTGCCTTCTTGTCAAGGGTGACTAAGTAAATCTCAACCTTGATGAGATCCATCATCTTCTTGGGAATCATGATCGCTAGATTTATCGTTGAATCCTGTGTAGGGATGTGTGGTCATTCTTCCACAATTTGAAAAATCCTCGGATCAGCAGCTTCCTTGTAGAACCGTACTCGTTCTTTCCACATGGGAAAATTTTCCTTGGTGCATACTGGTAACTTCATGGATGACATGCCTTTGCTTCGATCCATGGTGAATATGCGGAATCTCTGGATGCTAGATCAGGGATCTTGTTCAAGGTGCTAGCCTTATCGAACAAAACGCCCCTCTGATACAAATTGAAAGTATCTAGCATCTACATAAATCACATAGAGGGGGGGGTGAATAGGTGATGTTTGCATCTTTTTGCAGAATAAAAATTATCTTAAATAATAAGCACACAAACGTAGAGATTTATAGTGGTTCCCCGTATTGGGTAAGTCCACTATCCCGCCTCGCCTATATATCTACCATGAAGGGATAAATCTTGCTACTTCACCTTTCTCAAATTATAACAATCTTATAACTCGGAGCCACAATCCTACACCTCGACCCATAATCGGATCTACACCTCGATCCACAAACCGGATATACAAACTCGATTTACAAAAGAATCTATAATCTCGATCCACTAATGTATCTACACTCGAAAGAAAAAACTTCCTACAATCTCGGAGACAAAGCTCCTATAATATTAAAAACAATTCTTACAATAACAATAAAAATTTACTCTTCCAGATCCGAAATCTTCAGGGATTTTCCTTCTTGAAAACTGAAAAGCTCTGTGAAGAAGATTGAGGAAGAAATCCGAGAAAACTTGATCTAAAAACTTTGGATCCGACACGATCAAATAGATGTTAAAGAATCTTGTAATCTTGGATCTGTCAAATCATTTCTCTTCTTAAATCGCTGGATCGGTAGAGAGCGACAAAGAAGAATGTCGATGGAGTCGGCGGCTTCTCCCGATTTTTGGAAAGTGCGATTCTGATTTCTGTCGTAATTATTCTTAGGGTTAGCGAATCAATCGGAAAGGAATATTTATAGAACATCTTCTAATAGTCATAAATCATTAAGGAAAGATACACTAATGGATCAATCATAATTAACTTAGATTAGTTTTAAATCCCGTCAAAATATTTGAAACGTAAAGTATGCAAGTCCATTTCTCGAGAGGAAATAGGTTTATCGAGAAATGAATCTTTCTCGAGAAAAAGACATGGCTTCTCGAGAAAAGACTTGGCGAAAATTCTCTAATGAATAATACTGATTTCTCGAGAAGGATATTATTTCTTGAGAAATGGTTTGCTTTCTCGAGAAATAATATGGTTTCTCGAGAAATTTACTTAGCGCAAATTCTATGAAGTGAAAAATTTATTTCTCGAGAAGAATATGATTTCTCGAGAAAAGAATTGCTTTCTCGAGAAATGTCCTGACCTTCTCGAGAAATTTACTTACCGATAATTCTGTAAACTTAAGCATTGATTTCTCAATAAAGAATTGCTTTCTCGAGAAAAAGTCTTAGCTTCTCGAGAAATGATTTCGACTTCTCAAGAACAGCTTTGCATTTCTCGATAACTAACTTTGCTTCTCGAGAAATCTTCAGGGCATTTCTCGAGAAAAGGACTTAGAATATTTTAGACAAATTCAGGAAAAGTCTCATGGTTTCGCGAGAACAACTTTGCTTTCTCAAGAAATAGACTTAGACTTCTCAATAAACAGTCTTAAATTTCTCGAGAAATGGACTTAGGAAAGTTTTAAGAAAAAATTTCTTTTCTTCTTGTAGAAAGCCAACAACCCTTTCTTTCTTCCATTTCTTTAGTACTTGAAAATGAAGTGCATCCAAATAGAGAGGTTACACATGTGTCAACACCATGGATAACACAATGAGGGATTACATTGCATGGTCATGTGTTTAGTTACTCATTGTAAACTGACATTGGTCTACACTTAGCAATAATGACCTACAAGCACTCAACTACAGAATAACATCAAATACAAAATTAATTCATCTTTGTTCAAGGGTGACTTCATACAAATCTGGGATATTGTGGATACAATACCCAATAGTGTCTTTCTTGAGAAAGAGTTCTTAAGTAGAAAGACTACCAGGGTAGAACTTGAAGAAGTTGAAGAACCACAAACTATGAATGAACCAAAATTGGAACCTGAGCCAGGACTACAAGTTGTAGTTAGAGAGCTTGCTCAGGAAACATAAGTTCCACGTAGATCTGTTAGACTAAGGTTTGAGCCTATGAGATATTGATTTCTCGTGTCTCAAATAGGTAATTTGTTGCTTATGGATCTTAATGATGAGCCAGCAACCTACCAAGAGTCTATGAGTGGACCGGACTCTGAGAAGTGGCTTGAGGCCATGAAATCTGAAATGGGCTCCATGTATGAAAACCAAGTTTGGACCATGGTGGAACCAACTGAAGGGGTAGTACCCATAGGTTGCAAGTGAGTCTTCAAGAAGAAGACCGACATGGATGGGAATGTACATACATTCAAAGGGCGACTTGTGGCTAAGGGTTTCAAGTAAATTCATTGTATTAACTATGATGAGACCTTTTCCCTATTGCTATGGTTAGGTCCATCATAATTAAGCTTACTATTACTACGTATTATGATTATGAGATCTAGCAGATGGATGTAAAAATAGCTTTCCTAAATGGAAACCTCCTTGAGGAAGTGTATATGACACAACCCGAGGGTTTTGTTTCTCTAGGTGAATCCACTAAAATATGCAAGCTGCAGAGATCCATTTATGGATTAAAATAGGCTTCTCGAAATTGGAATCTTCATTTTGATTAAAAGATCAAAGAGTTTGGTATTATCAAGAACGAGGATGAACAATGTGCTTACAAGAGGATTTGTGAGAGCATTGTTGTCTTCCTGATATTGTATCTAGATGATATACTGCTGATCGGGAATGACAAACCGACCCTATAAGTTTTTAAGAATAACCTAGGGAACTGATTTTTTATGAAAGACTTGGGCGAGGCGACTTATATACTAGGTTTTAAGATCTATAGAGATCGATTGAAGAAGTTACTAAGTTTGACCCAAATCACATACATTGATAAGGTGTTGAAACAGTTCAACATGTTAGAGTCCAAGAAAGGATTCTTACCCATATCCTATAGTGTGAGTATCTCTAAGGACCAGTTTCCTAAGTCTTATGAAGATAAGGACCGGATGAAGTTGATTCCATATGCTTCTGTATTTGGGTCAATCATGTATGTAATGAGATATACTTGACCCAATGTCTCTTATGCCTTGAGCATTACTAACAGGTATCAATATAATACTGATGATTTTCACTAAATAGCCGTCAAGAATACCATAAAGTACTTGAGATAGACTAAGGATATGTTCTTGGTATTTGGCTAAGAGGTAGAGCTCATTGTAAATGGTTACACGGATGTTTGCTTCCAAACTGATAGGGATGACTCGAAGTCTCCATCAGGATTCATATTTTTCCAAAATTTAGAAGTTGTTAGTTGGAAGAGTTCCAAGCAGGAGACGGTTGCTGATTCTACAACTTAGGCCGAGTATATCGCCGCAGCAAATGCGGCGAAGGAAGCTGTATTGATTAAGAAATTCATCAGCAAGATAGATGCAGTTCCTAGCATTGCTAGTCCCATAATTCTCAACTGTGACAAGAACAGTGTAATTGCACTTGCTTTGGAACCTAGATCTCATCAGCGCTCCAAGCACATAGTTCGGCGATTCCATCTTATTCGATAAATTGTCAATCGAGGAGATGTGAGCATTTGTTGATTATCGACTGAAGAAAATATTACGGATCCACTAGCAAAGCCTCTCGCACAGAGAAAGCATGTTGGTCATGTTAGATCAATGGGTATTAGATAACAAAATGATCAACTCTTATAGGAGACTTGTGGATTGTATATTTCTTGGCTGTAATAATTAATTTGATGAATAGAGTACTATGCATTTAATTTATATATTTTGGCAAGTTCTTTTATTGTGTAAATTTATTTCTATTGTGATAGAGTGATTTAACATAATAAATGCCCTTTGAATGTTTGCTTCCATAGGATTCAAGTGGTGACTTAAATGAGAGAGCCTATATTCTTAGAAGCATCATTCTTAAACGGTCCCTAGTCGGCGCATCATCTTAGAAGCTAAGGGCAATGATGACACATTAAGACTAACATGTGCGTTGACTTATGACCGGTCCTCACAGGTCATGATATTGTGATATCAAGTAATCACATGGGTATTTGTTAGTGAATTAGTTGTGCTGGACAGATCCATCATGAGAATACTTTGTGGATTGTTATATGAACAAGTCACAAGTATGGCTCAAGTGAAAATGGTGTTTGTTGTCTTTTGACCTAAAGTCACAACATTCATTGAGTGAGGAAGAGCGTGTTTTGATGCTGAAAGTATTAAAGTTCAAGGATAGCTAAATCACCTAAAGGGGGTGAATAGGTAATTTGTCTCTTTATTAATTCTTTTCCTTTCTTTTAGTTTACTGCTTAAGTGGATGATTAATTTCTGCTTTCAAGATGATTTACCCTGCACAAAGATAACAAAACAGCAAAGCACACAAAGATTTATAGTAGTTTCCCAACTGGATAAATCCACATTCCCTCCCACCTATCCAACAGTCTTGTTAGACAAGGCACTTCTCCAAAATGCTCCAAGGAGCTTACACCTTAGGCCCTCATCCTAAGACTCAGATTCTTCACAAAATCCAAACTCAGAACCACAAGGGTTCCTACCTCAGAGCCCTGCAGAGCTCTTACAGCTAAGTGATCCACTGATCACCTACCTCAGCCTTATTTCTAAGGCCTACAACTAAGGCTCTATAACCCTACAATTTTAGGCACATAGACCGACTCTAAAAGTGCTGCAACAATCCTACAACTCAGTACCCTTTCAGGTACCTACAGCTCAGATCCAGGTAAACTGAATCCTACAGGATGAAAGTGGGTTGATGGATATGCTTGACACAAGGGATATTTCTCTGTGTCAAGCTTCTTGACTGAGATAGACTCAGTCCAATAATGACTGCAGGAGATTATTTTCTGAGTCAACCTTTACTAAAAGAAGATATACTTAGTCCTAACTACTTTCACAGCAATAAGTAATTACTTGTGCCGGATGCAACTTGCAGAACTCTGTTCTGCTCTTCTCTCTTTCCTGGGCTGAGCTGATTCTGCCCTAACTATGAATCCTGAGGAATACTCCCTTGAGCATTCTTTAAGATCTCTATTTCTTCAAGCTTTCTTCTCTTCATAGCGTCCAGATAAAGATCTTCAGGTGTTTGAGTTGCTACAACTGTGAAGAACCTGTAACAAGGGTCGGACCTTAGTTGTAATCTTATGATCAGAAAAGATACTCTGAACAAGCTTGCTGGTGTAAGTGAGAATGGCACTAGTTATCTTGCTGTTGAAGATGTTGATTCCAATAGCTGACTTTCTCTCTTTCTTTCTCAGCTTGAGCTTCCTGTTCTATTGCTCCACTTTAATGGCTGAAATAAGAACACTTGTTCCTTCTTTTATGTATTTAGACCCAACGGCTCTTTTAGCAATGGGCCCCACACACATTTAATACTGGCTACAAGTTTGCTTTAACGCCAATTGTCATACAGTAGGTCTGCGGCGACCTTTGTGGCATATTGTAGTCATCCCGAAACTAATTTGAAATATGTTGACTTGATGATGTCACCAGCTGTGGACTTAGCCAAAAATCAAGCATCATAGAATAGGCGTTGAGTGAGTAAGCATCACTCAACGCCAAAACACTTAGAAAAATTCACTATCTCTTGGCGTTGAGTAAGTCACCTTCACTCAATGCCAAACTACTTAGAATATTAAGACTGATTCTAGGCATTGAGTGATTCAGCTCCACTCAACCCAATTCTTTCTTTATCATCTTTTAGCTGTTTGGCGTTGAGTTAGTAAGCATTACTCAACGCCAAACCCCTTAGACAAAATTCTATCTTCACTAGGAATTGACGGCGTTGAATAAGCAACCTCCACTCAATGCTATTTGCCTTAATAAATTTTTCTTATTATTCAGTAACATTAGTGTTGAGAGCATTGAGTGAACATGCCTCACTCAACGCTTTTTGCCTTGGCAAATTTTTTGCTTATTCAGTAGTAAGGCGTTGAGAGCATTGAGTGAGCATGCCTCACTCAACGCTTTCTGCCTTGGCCAATTTCCTGCCTATTCAGTAGCATGACATTGAGTGAGATGACTTCACTCATTGCCTGTGGACTTTGCCATATTTTAGCTCATTCCAACTATGGGCTTTTACTGTTTTAGCCTGTTTCACAGCCTTTTGCTGTATGGCATTGAGTGAGTTGACTTCACTCAACGCCTGTGGACTTAGTCATTTACTCAGCTTTCCATAGCCTTGGCTTTGACTGTATAGGCTTCACTCAGTGTTATAAGCCATCTGGCGTTGATTAACTGATCTTCACTCAACGCCTGTGGACTTAGATAGTTTTTTGTCTTTCCACCACTTAGGTAAGAACTTACCTGACTTAGCCACTTAGGCTACTTGTCCCATCATAGCTTATCAGGACAAACTGCAATCATTCACTTTAAACACAAGTTAGATCACAACATGTGTATACATTATTTTGCTAGACCTTCTTCAAATTCAGGACATTGGGGTTAATGGACCCAACAATCTCCCCTTATTTGAAGAAGTCAAAACCAAAGCTAATGTATACACTAAACATACCTAAGTTTTCACTATTTAACTCATCACATCATAGACATAATCATCACAGCATAATTCAGATAAATAATATACATGCCAAATGATGTAGCAGAAAAGTCAAAGACAATAAATGAAGAGTTAGACAGATCATGATTATAACAAAAGGTTGTACTATTTAATCATATAGGGAATAAATGTTTAAGCAATTATAAACACAAAGTTTCATCCCTAGCCCTGAAAGTAGAACCTGAAACATTTTAAGTTTCAGGTTCCCTTAACATAATTCTAATGCCTCTAGATTTCTTTGCTGGCTTGTCTTCATCTTCAGCAATCTTCTTCTCTTTCTTATCAACTCCATCAGCAACCTTAGCCTTAGTAGCTTCAGCTTTATTCTTTTGTCTCTCAAAATAGCTGAAAGGCTTGGGAAAGTACTTGGATGGTTCCACAGCATCAGGAGCCAAAATATTTGCCTTTTTGTTCCTCCAGAAAGTCCTTCTTTCTGTCTCTCTCTTTTCCATCTTATCCCATTCAGTTTTGCTGTACCATTTATCTCTATTAGATCTTTTTTCTTTGACCTGATCCCAAGCAAGTAGAATAATAGATCTCAACTCAGGGCTCCACTGCTCGAAATCAGGCCTTTGTTCTATTTCTTCTCTATATCTCTTTTTTCTTAGCTTAGCCTCCACTTCAGCATCATCAGTGATTCTTTCTTTGATATGTAATGACCGGTCTACTTTGGGGCTGAAGGAAGGATTCTGAGCACCAGTAGTATTCTCTCGTAACTGAGCATTAGCACTGTCACCTTCTTCAATGTACTGAACATATTCTTGATTGTGTTGAACTTGGGCTTCACTGCAATGCATCTTGTTTAAAGCATCTTTTACATGGTCAGGCATCATAGGGATGTTATTATATTGCAGTGGATCCATTACCAATGAGCCACTCACAGTATTTGAGGCCCAGATCATATTATCAGTATTTGTTTTGATGACATTACTCTCCCCCTTTTTGACTTCTTGAATCACTTGAGTAGTCCGAGAGGTGCTAGCTTTGTTTCTTTCCCATTCAAGGTAGTTAACTCTAGCAGTTACTTGATTTTAAACTTGTAACTTGTGGTCATCAAACATCTTGGTGCAGGCATCCATCTTAGTGAAGATCTCAATGTTTTGTTCTTTTCTTAGAATTTTGTCATTCTCATGAATGGTCACAGAGTTATTAGCCTGAATAGTTTGATTTTCAACTATAATATCAATATTCTAATTTGATACATACAATTTCTCCATTGTGTAATCTACAGTAGGAGCAGCTCTTGTGAAGAATTTTATTGTTTCTCCTTTCAGCAGATTCAGTCAAAACCTTATAGATTTGATCTCAATTGCAAGATCATTTCTAACATCCTTGAGGGCTTCATCCACATAGTTTTCCAATGCCCTTCTTTGCTCATCTAGCAAACCTTTTAGCTGGGCCATTAAGGTAGATGGAAGCTGGTCAATTCTGGCAGATGTGCCCTCATCCAAGGCTTCAGTTTCTCCTTATACAGGCTTTCTCCCTGTTCCTTGAGCAGTACCACTCTTTGGCTGTTCTGTTTCTGGATGTGATGAGTAGTGTGCTTTCTTATCACTGTCTTCCTCTTCCTTAGATTCTGATGACACAAGATTATGTACCTCATGAGCAGGGAGACCATAAGATTTCTCCCCCTCAACCTCTGCCATGCTTTTGTTTGCATGCAGGTCTACAATAGAAAAATCCTTTATTTGAGGAACCTCCATTTGCTCCCCTATAAATAATGTATCATGCATTATTTCTTGCATCAGTTGCTCCCCCTTAATCTTAGAAATCCTTCCCTCAGAACTAAGAGTTTCCAAGTTTTTATCCTGAACTTCCTCATCTTCGGACATAGGTATTTTCCTATCTGCATCTTCTAATTTGGCAACATCACCCCCCATTCCTGCAGATATTTTGTTAACAATTTCCTCTGCAATTTGGCCAGCATCCTTGGCTGGAGACAAATCCTCTCCTTCCTCTCCAGCAGATCCAGCTAACTTGGTAGCAATCTCATCCATTTCAGGAACTGAATCTGACTCTAGTCTTCTCGCATGACTAAGAGGGCTAAGTTTAGATGAGATGGAAACGTGGATATTCGTGTCCCTTCTGGACACTTGATGACTAGTTTTAGTCATCATTTTTGGGGTAATTTAGTAGCCTAAATACCTAAGTTTATTTATAGTTTATGCTCGTTATTTCATGTTTTAATATCTTTCTATAATATATTATAGTTACTAGTTTTATTATAGTTTTATTGTGTTGTCGCTATTTTATTTATGTTATTATATAAAAATATATAGTTTTATTATATGTATTTTTATTATTATACTTGTTATGTATTATGTTTCATGTTTGTCTAATTTTAATATCAAGTTATAAATGTTTTATGTGCTATGTTATGTGATAGGTTATGTTTTATTTTTATCTTTTTTGTTCATGTTATGTTATAATTAACTAATGTATGTTTTATTTTTTGTATTTTGTAGGTTGGCCGGCCACCCATCAATCCTCCAAGTGCATGGCCGAGCCTTGTCCAAGCCCCTCCCTCAAGTGCAGCCCACATGTTCTTCACCAAGCAGCCCTACCCGAGCCCAAGCATGCAGCCCTTCATGATGGAGCAGCCCACAAGCCTCTACCCGAGCCCTACATGATTCAAGCACTATTGGGCGAGCCTACATGTCCTTCAGCATGCATCCCTTCATGATGGAGCAGCCCACAAGCCTTTACCCGAGCCCCTCTCCCCTCATAAAGCCCACACAAAGCAGCCCATTATGAATCCCTTGCATTGGCCGGCCACATACATGCATGCATACACCTTGCCACCTTCCTCTCTCTCTCCATATTTAATATATTACATGCATGAACCATTCCCCTTGATGAGGCCGGCCACCTATTTTATTTTTACTCTACATTCACCCCTTCTTTCCCTCTCTCCCATGCTCATTTATTTCTCATTCATCTCCCCCTCTCTATTTTATATTTTCTATGTCATTCCCTTTATTATCATACATGAATCTTCCCATTCTCTCTCCCCTTCATTGAATACATTCATGCACCCTTCTCTCCCTCCATGTGGCCGGCCACCCCTATGTCTCCCTCATCTAGAACATTCCTCCCTCTCCTATAAAAGGAACCCCTCCCCCTTTGTTTGAAGTTAAGTAGTTTGAGTTTCAAGTAGTTTATGTCATGTAATTTTAGTTTAGTTTTTGAGAGATCTTGTAGAGAGCAAGTGAGGTTATTTTCTTATTTTCATGTTGTAGTTTTTATGGTAATCTCTTTCCTTTAGTAGTATAATTTTGTTTTGATCTTATTTTGTACCTCTTCTATTTAAGTAATGCAAATGTCATTTCCTTCTCTTATTCTCATTTCATTTTTCATTATGCTTAGCTAGTTCTTTTTGTGTCCGATCGCGATGATCTTTGCGATGAAATAACGTATCTTTATTTTTATGTTTTCCTTTGTATTTTTCTATTTTGATCCTTCCTTGAATTATTTTGTATCGACTCCGTATTTCTAGTATACGGTAGTAGATTCCGATCTTATATTTGAGTAGCCGAGAGGCTCGTGAATATGAAAGATCACTCAAGGAAGGAAGGAGTTGAACGCACCCCTACAGATAGGATGACGTAAATCCTCCGGATTGGAGTTAAATCCAATAGTGCGGGTCACTTCGATAATGTGACTTTAGGCCATTTTGACTTGTAAAGAGATTTCGGTCAAAACGTCTATAAGTTAGGTGATTTAATGCTCTAGCGAGATTACTTCCTAATATCGGATCCGTCACGGTCTTAATAGATTTACAATTATTAAACTAAATTATTTCGTTATTTTATTTCAAAGTGAATCGTCGATCGAGCACTTTTCTCGTAATTGTTTATTTTCTCTTTTTAACTTAGTTTATTTTCATTCTCAGAACTCATTTATCGTTCGGTAGAATAATAGAGTCGTTGTGAGTAATAGTACATGTCTTCCCCGAGTTTTTATACGACCTTGATATTTTTCATATCCTATGCTATATTTCGATAGGTACACTTGCCTTAATCGAGTATAGATTGGAGAATACAATTTTCTCTATCAACACTTCAGTAGATGAAGATAGATCGGGATCATAAGGTTCTTTGCCCTCAGATGAGCTGCTAGAAGAGCTGGGTTCAGCAACAACTATTCTCTTCCCTTTTCTCACCACAGCTTCTGTACCATGGGGCAGAAGGACCCTATCACATCTCTCAAGCATCCTGATGTCCATCCTTCTCATATGGTGTATCATAGAACCAAGTTTCAGATTCAGAATTTTTGGAGCAGTTTCTCGCAGAAATAATGACAGGATTGTCCTAAAATTGGGTTCTGCCAAGCATTCCACTATTCTTTCAAACATCATTCTTCCCCAATCAGTTCTCTTGGATAGTATAACCGTAGCCATAAGTTCAAACATCCTTTTTTAGATTTTGTCATGGGAACCTGTTTTGCATATCAGGGCTTTCCCAATGACGTTAGCTAGGAACTTTCCTCTCAGGTTTAGTTCCTTCCTTTGAATCGATCCAGTTGTGTACTTGGAAAGTCCACACCATTTCATTGTCGACCTTGCATTGTCAAGCAATAGCACTTCTTCGTCCTCAGTTGTAGAGAGCTTTGGTAGCTGCAGAGCCATGCTCAGCCTTCTGGCATTATATTGATCTTCTTTCCGCTTACCATGGTCTTAATTTTCCTAGCCGAAACATCCACTTTGGCGTTTGCAAATAACTCCAGAACTTACCTCTTCCACAGAAGACAAGGTTCCGTCAGGACGAAATCAAGGTTAGATTTCTGCAGAAGATTAAACACCTGCAGAACTTCTTCTAGAGCATCAATGAATCCATTTTGCACCAGTTCATCACCTTCAAAGAGGAAATATGGTCCCTTGGGATCCATCTCTCTAGAGAATTTGAGAAAGCAGGCGAAAGCGGCTTTCCGTCGATTTAGCTAATGCGGGCGGGAGAGGGTAAGGAATAGTGACTTAGCGTATTGCACAAGTCCTTCTATTTATAGGTATTGCTACCAGGAAGGCGGAAGGTCACTAATCAATCTTTGTTGGTTTAATTTTGATCAATGGCCAGGATTGAGTCCCAACACATATCCGTAGTCCGTCTTTTCTTCAGTATTAGTTAAGTGGGCTTAATTTGCTTAAACTATGTATTCTTTAGTAATTAAAAGTTTTAATTTAAATTTTTAATTAGCTCCTAACTGTGTTGTCCTAAATTGCAAGGGACATTCTAAGCCGTGTTATATTGGGGTGCAATTAGACGAAATTTTGATAACCTTATATTTATTTCAACTAAGAGAGTATTAGTCCCCAAGCTCAATTGACTCAACCAAATTTTGATACTAGCCTAGCTTAGTATTCCATATGCAATATGTCTTTGGGTATGTTTAGACAAGTTAAATTTTTGTGGCATGGTGAACATGTAAGCCACTAACACATGAATTAAGAAGAGATGTTGTTTTTACATCTTCTTAATCATTTGTTCCAATTACCCTTCTCATGCATGAGTAGTCAATTCTAAAATTAGGTGGTAGAATAAAAGAAAGATGAATTCTCATTATCTCTGCTCTGTAGACTTGAAGTCCAAGTTGGATTCATAGTTTCTTAGCATACCAGCAACCTTGCATCTGAGCTTTAGCCCTTGATGTTCATCTGGATTTCCTTTGTAAAGCTCCCCCTTATTAATTGAACTTATTTAGTGCATGTTGATAAGTTGAATCATTTCTTGTACCAAGACTTGGGTCTGGTACAAAATTGTTCAAGGACCATAAATGGTTATGGCCACTTGGAATATCCTGCAAGACGGAATTACATTCCCTTAGGAACCCAAGCTGACTTGGGTCCTAGGTTCTTATTAGCTTGAAAAGAAAACAAATGTATACCTAAAGGAGCCCTGTCAGGAAAACTTTCTCTTGCCCTTTGCACACAAGGTTTGTGCCAACAATCTATGGAAAAGTGGCCCACTTTGCCACATCACCAGCACTCATGAATATTGTATCTTCTTTTCTGAGCAAGTCTGACAACATGTTTGACAGCAGGCTGAACAGAAGAAGAAGAAGCAGCTTCCTTGTTCCAAATTCTCTTAGCCACAGTTTGACTGAGAGTAGGTCTGACATGATAAGAGCTTGGATTTTCACAAGGTCCATCAGCAGTAGTTCTCATTGCAGAGGGCATGCTGTTGGTGTCCTTGAAAGATTCCAAGTCTTGCATACTGGCAGATTTACCCTTGGTCAGAGTGTGAGCAGGGATATTTTAAGAAAAGGCCACTGCCTTGCTCAAGAGAGATCGTGTTGATGCATTAAATATAAAAGGTCCAGGATGGGCCTTTTGTACTTCTTCATGGGGAGCCTTCTGAGCACTCAGACCCATGTCCTTTCCTTCTCCATTGTAAGAGACATTTGTAGTCTTACAAGGAAGATTCCCATTCCTCCAGTGACCATCCTTGGGTTCTTGGTCATACCTGTTAGATGGGAGAATTACCTTGTGAAAGGTATGCTGAGGCCTGACAAGAACTTGGCCTCTTTTCTGAGAATAGATTACTTTAGAAATCCACTCAGATTTAGATCTTCTCTTGATATAATCTATCTTAGAGGAGTTAGCCACAATTCTCCTCTCCCTATCAAGTTTCTCCTCAAGATTCTTGAAAATAGAGTCCTTGTATTTTAAGGACCCAATATGGATATCCACCATGTTTTTCAGATGAACTGCTTCCCTCTCTTTTACACAGAGGAAGAATAAAACTTCATCCAGCTAAGAAGCAGTCTTCTGTAGGGAGGCTATTACATCTGCTTGTTTCTTAATAAGCAGCTTGCTTTCCTTGAAAGCCTTCAGAAGGGCAGCATAATTGTCAATAAATTGATTGATATCATCATCTATCAAAAGACCCTCATCATCACTAGATGAGGAGACTTCAGAGTCTGTACAGGATTCATATCAAGACTCTGAGGATGAGCTAGATGGGGAATATACCTTATTTTGACCAGCCTGATCCTGGCAAGATTCTACTTCTGGGGTATCTATTTGTCCATGGCATCTACATTTCTCGTCTACAACTTCATCCACCTCTATGTCACTCTCTGAATGTGATAGAGGGGCCATGATTCTTGCTCTTGCATCTGGAAGTACTTTGTCATCATCAAGAGCAGCCAATAGCCTAATGCTTGTACAACCCCATATTCGCTGAGTGGAACCCAGAAACACCCATGTCCAGGTTTGGGCTAGCTTTTGGCTAGCCCCAGGTGAAGAAAACTGCTCTCGCTCAGCTCGAATTTTGTCGAGCTCAGCTCAGGTCTCATCGAGCTGGGCTCGACATTCGTTGAGCAGGTTCATAACTGGAGAGCTCTAGGATTGCAGCAGGCGAGAACGATCGCGCTCATGAAAGCAGTTCGTCGAGCAGAGCTCGATGCCTGCCAAGGCAGTATGGGCTTCGGCAGAGACCTACTCTCGCCCAGAGGCGGGCGAGAAGGATCGCGCCTCGTAGAGGCGGGAGCAGGCGTATCTAGTTGCATTCTTCAACAGTTCTATATTCTTTTAGCTCCCGCTAGATGAATTCGGGAGAGTTCTCGGCAAGGCGTAAGCACCTTCAGTTCTCGGCAGGAAGGTTCCCGCATGGTGGGGCCCAAGGTTAAATTACCTGGATGCCCTACGGTAAAATTACATATATACCCCCAGGGTCTACATTTAGCTCCTCAGAACAGCGGAGTTTGGCTATTTCCAGACTAGCCAAGGGGAATTTAGTAATTTAAGTTCAGCAAAGGCTATAAATAGACTCGTAGGGGCTCTTCAAAAGGCAAGCTTTCATATTTCTCTAAGATCTTGTAGTGCTTTCTAAGGAGCTCCAAGCACAGCATTTGGCTTTGGAGGGGAAGCTCTCAGAGATCTTTTGGGTAAGAGGTGGGACCTCCCTGCTAAGGCTTTGGGTCGGTTCTTGATCCTTTACAACCAGGTATAGATCGGAGCTTGGGGGAAGTAGGTGTTGGCTACGCCCCTATTGTCGAACTTTCGTTGAGGTCATGTTTTGGCTTCAACAGTTTTGGTGCGGTGAGCATGGAAGGTAGCCAATACAAGAAAGCCTTGAGTTTAGTCCCATGGATGGAGATGAAGGTGAAGGATCGAGTTCTGGAGTTCCCCCGCCCACCCCCCCCCCCCCCCGGGGATTGGAGGAGATAAGGAAGATGCTTAAGGACTTAAGGCGAGAGATCCTGTAGACCATCAACATGGCCTTCTCGGCAAGGAGAGAGTGGGAAACCCCTCAGGTTCCAGTTAAGGCGGTCCCACTCTTAGGTAAGAATGCTCCTGGCCAACGCCCCAGAAAGGAGGTCTCGGCAGAGGTTGTCTAGAGGGACGTAGTCGTGCGAGAGCTCTTCCCAGGCCAGCGTCTATAAAAGGAGGTTTCGGTAGAGGTTACTGAGAGGGAGGCGGTTTTGCGAGAGATCTTCCCTGGACATGGTCTCGCGGATTTGGCAAGCTAGCAGAGGCTGCGAGACGTTCCTTCTCGGCAGGCAGGTGGAGAGAGCCCTTTCAATGAGCTTATCATCTCGGCTCCAGTGTCGGAGGGGTTCTGGGAGCCTGACATGTCCTACTATTCGGGGAAAGATGACCCTGTGCAGCATGCACAGTGGTTTGAAGATGTTGTTTCGATAAGGCAGATGATGGATGCCTTCAAGTGTCGGATGTTTTCCATCACATTGAAGGAGAAGGCCTGGGACTAGTTCCACCAGTTGCCAGCAAGTTCAATCTACAGTTTTGAGGATTCTCATCGAGGGTTTCGGTTGAGGTTCTCGACATCGAAGAAGCAGAAGGAGTCAGAATTCACGTTTTCGGTGAGGGAGAAGCAAGATGAGACACTAGGTCATTACCTTGACTGGTTTCAGGAGGAGATCCCCGTGGTCTAGGAGGTCCTAGGGTATGCACGAATGCTGGATTTTACCTTGGGACTGAGGCTGGGATTCTTTAGCATGGATTTGAATAGAGTGCCCCCACTCTTTTGAGGAGCTCATGGAGAGGGCGGCAAAGGAGATAGACTTCGAAAGGGCCATTGCAGCCTTTGCCAGAAAGCTGGCCAGGGTGGCGGAGGATGATGTGTAGGAACCAGGAACAGGAAGGCAGAGGGAGCAGAGGGAGTAGAGAGAAGAGAGAAGGTGGGAGGATCCCCAAGGGTAGGGGCAACATCAAGGATGGGGGGCCCGAGAGCCAAACAACCGGTTGGGTTGGAGGCCTTAAGATGGTCTCCCCAAGGGACAAGGAGGAGGCTTTCAACGAAGAGATAAATTCTATGAGCCGAGGAGGTTCGAGCAGCTAGTATGGAGGCAGGGCATAGGGATCACTTCTTGCCATAGCAAGAAGCAATAGAGGTCGGCCGAGGTAGAGGAGGAAGGAGAAGAGTTCGGGTAGGATCTGGAAGAAGAGGAGGTGGAGAAGAAAGAGGGGGTAGGGTTCCATTGCCTTTCTATGACTTCCACCAGGAGGAGGGTCACGCGATGGCCACCTGCCCAGAGTTCCTAGAAATGAGAGAAGCCAGAGGGCTAGGGAGGCAGGATCCACCGATAAGGATCGTGGAGGTGTAGCAGGGAGATGGGGAAGACAGGTGCGAGGAACGGGAAGACTTGGGAACTCGGGGAGGGATCGGGGTTATCTATGGATGATTTGGGATTGAGGCAACTCGCAAGGGGAGCCTTCAAACTATGTTCCAAAGGGGGGTCGCCACGACCTCCCAGGATCCCCCTCCGGATGAAAAAAAATTACTTTTTCATTAGCAGATATGCCAGACTTCGAAGACCCGTTCTGCGACGCTTTGGTGATCCAGACATCAGTAGAGAACTTAACGGTCTTCAGGATCCTGGTCGAACACGGGAGCTCCATGAATATGATCTTCAAGAAGGCCTTCGACGAGATGAAGGTCGTGGCCAAGAGGGTATTTGCTACGGACGGTCCATTATTTGGATTTTAAGGAGAAAGGAAGGAGGTAGAAGGAGGAGTAGGGTTGCATGTGAAGTTGGGGGGCGTATCATGGAACTGTAGGTTCGTGATAGTGGGCGCCCCAAGTAGTTACAACGTTATCTTTGGGCGCCCCCATATCAGCGCCTTTCGCTGCTTCCCCTCCTCATTCCATCAGTGCCTCAAGTTCAACAACGGAGGGGTGCAGGTGAGGATTAGGGGGGACTCGAAGGTGGCGAGGCAATGCTATGTGATGGCGGTCAACACCGTATCTTTGATTGCAGATACGGAAGAGCTGGATTGGTAGTTTCAGAGCAGGAGGAGGTTGTCAGAGAGGAGGTGAGCCTTGAGGAGGTGATCTGGGAGATTATGGAGGAGCAGAGAGGAGTTCTGCAGGAGGTCCAGAGAGATGGAGAGTCGGAGCCGCGAGAGGGATGGCAGGAGGAAGGAGTTGAGGAAGTAGGAGGAGAAGGAGTTGAGATGGAGGCCCTAAGGGGCATTGAAGTTGAGCAACATGAGAGTCTGGGAGAGGCGATGGAAGTGGAGGAGGTAGGAGGGGAGGAAGAGTTTGGGAATAAAGAGGATGCGAGAGACGGCTAGGATCAGTCGCGGCTGGAGCCGGCTGAGGAGGTGGTGGAGATGGAAGTCTTCACCAACGCCTGTCAGGTGCAAAGGGTGCGGATCAGTCGGAGCTTAGGTCCCGAGGACCAGGAGAGGATGTGGGCTTGCATCCAGAGAAACGTCAACATCTTTGCTTGGAGCGCGGTAGACATGTCGGGCATCGATGCGGATGTATCCTGCCACCGCTTGAACCTGGACCCCCGGACTCGCCCCATTCGCCAGAAGATGAGGACCACCGCTACCAAGCTGGAGGAGCTCATCCGCGAGGAGTTCAAGAAGCTTCTGTAGGCCAGCTTCATCTCGGAGATCCAGTATTCGGGCTGGATCTCAAATGTGGTAATGGTAAAGAAGGGGGGAGGAAAATGGCGAATGTGTTTTGACTTTTCCTTATTAAATAAATCATGCCCCAAGGATTGCAACCCCCAACCTCGGATCGATGCGCTGGTTGATTCAGCCGTTAGTTTTTCTATTATGAGTTTTTTGGATGCTTTTTCAGGTTACCACCAGATTCAAATGCATCCTCCTGATGTCAAGGATGTTTCCTTCATTATGAGGGAGGGGTGATTCAGCTAAAGGATGATGCCCTTTTGGTAGAAGAACGCAGGGGCTACATACCAACGCATGATGGATCGAGTCTTCCAGGGCCAAAGGGGGAGGAATCTAGAGGTCTATGTTGACGATCTGATGGTCAAGAGCAAGTGTCTGGACTCGCCCTAAAGGACCTGAAGGATACATTCTCCACCCTACGGAAGTTCAAGATGAGGCTGAACCCCTTGAAGTGTCTTCGGGGCGAGCCGTGGGAAGTTCCTTGGACACCTTCTGACCCCGGCAGGGGTAGAGCCCAACCCAGATAAGGAAAGGACATCATAGAGTTGGAGTCACCCGCAATGCTAAGGAGGTCCAACGCTTGATAGGAAAACTGACCGGGCTGAGCAGGTTCCTCTCCAGGTCGGGAGAGAAATGTTCATCGTTCTTCAAGGTACTGCGGGGTAATAAAAAATTTGAATGGACCACCGAATGTGAAGAGGCTTTTCAAGCGCTGAAGAGGAAGCTCTCCCAGGCTCCGTTACTTCAAAGCCCAAAGGAGGGGCAGGATCTAGCCTTATACCTCGGAGTTGGAGAAGAGGCCATGAGCTTTGTCCTGGTCAAGAAAGAGGGGAAGAAGAAATGGCCAATCTATTATGTTTGCAGGACCCTGAAGAAGTCGGTGCTTCGCTATCCCATTTTAGAAAAGCTGGCATATGCTTTGATCATTTCAGCCAGGAAGCTTTGGCAATATTTCTAAGCCCATTCAATCAAGGTGGTGACGGACCATACCCTCCGCAAGATTTTTAAGGAGTTGAGCACTTAAGATGGTTAGCCAAGTGGTCCATCAAACTGAGCGAGTTCGAAATCTTGTTTGTGCCTAGGATCTCTATCAAGGCGCAAGTGGTGGCTGACTTCTTGGCCGACTATGTTGTTGAGGTCAGGGCCGAGGAGCCGCGGTCGTAGGGGGCCTGGAAGATGGTGGTAGACGGGGCCTCGGGAAAGTATTCCCTCAGGGGAGGAGTGGTGTTGATAAGACCTCGGGGGGTCACTATAGAATAAGCACTGGTATTGCACTTCCCCGTGACTAATAAACAAGCGGAGTATGAGGCCATGATAGCCGGCCTTCCTTTGGCAAAGGAGATTGAGATCCAGGATGTGGAGGCATTTATGGACTCGTTGGTGGTAGCATCACAGACCCGAGGAGAGTTCGAAGCTCGGGAGCCCACCCTTGCAAAATATTTGTCCAAGGTGAGGATGATCATCAGAGGGTTCCAGAAGTTCTCAATCCAACACGTTCCAGGGAAGAGAGTGTAATAGCCGATTGGCTGGCTAAGTTTGGGCCTCGGGGGGAGGAACCTTGACCGAGATATTTCGACCAACAATCGAGGAAGGAGAGTTAATGGAGGTTGATCGGCAACTCTCATAGGTAGACACATTGGTAACCTTTCTGACCACTGGCGAGCTTCCGGAAGGGACTAAGGAGGCCAAAAGATTCAAGCACAAAGCAGCCCATTACCTAATGCTAGAAGGAGGGTTGCATCAGAAGATGTTCTCAGGGCTCCTAGCTAGGTGTGTGACCGAGGAAGGGATCCCGAGGATCCTAGAAGAAGTGCATTCAGGTGAGTGTGGCAGTCACTCGGGAGGAAGGACGTTGGAATCAAGGGTGGTAAGGCAAGGGTATTTCTGGCAGACCCTGAGCAAGGATGTGACTGAGTTTGCGAGTGGGTGCAAAAAGTGTCAGTTATACACCCCCTTCAGCTCTTGCCCGCTCAAAGGCTCCTAAGCTTCACGGCACCATGGCTTTTCGCCATCTGGGGGATGGATCTAGTCGGGCCTTTTCCTCCGGCTAGTGGGCAGAGAAGATTTCTTCTAGTCATGATTGATTACTTTTCAAAGTGGCTGGAGGTCAAGGCACTGCCAAGGTCACCTCACAAGTTAATAGAAACTTTGTGTGGGGAGAGATCATAAGTAGGCATGGGTTGCCCCAGGCAATAGTGACACACAATGGCCCCCAATTCGCTAGCGAAGAGTTAATCAGCTTCTGCACAAAACTCGGGATAGTCCTTAGGTTTGCCTCCGTCCACCACCCCAGGAGAAATGGTCAGGTGGAGGCGGGAAACAATATCATTGTGAACTTGCTCAATAAGAAGGTGGAGAACTTGAGGGGGGAATTGGGTGGAACAGCTCCCCTCAGCTCTATGGGCCTAGCGGACAACCCCGAACACGGCCATCGGTGAGACCCCCTTCAAATTTTCTCATGGCTGTGAGGCAGTCCTGCCTATGGAGTTTGAGGTCCAGCCCCTGCGGGTCATGGCCGCGAGAGAAGTAGGCGAATTTTGGAGGCTGGAGAATGAGGGGGAGTTGCGCCTCTCATTGGATAAGGTTGAAGAGCTGCGTGATGTCGCAGCTATCAGACAGGAGCAAATAAAGCGGGGAGTGGAAAAATACTTTGACAAGCACATCAAAATCAAACATTTCACATAAGGAGATATAGTGTTAAAGAAAGTCGATGATGTGGGAAGATCAACCCCCGTGGGAAAGCTCAACCCAAACTCGGAAGGACCTTAAATTGTCGAAAACATTCTAAGAACGGGAGGTAACCACCTCCAAGACGTTGAGAGGAGATCCATGAGCCACACCTGTAGCGGTGAAGACTTGAAATGCTTCTACCCATAAGGGGGGAAGGTGAAATTGTATATTCAAAGACAAATTATAATATTATATTGACTAACTTGTTGTTGTTTTGGCTTTACCTATTGTGAAATTCTGATGATAGGATGGTTGGATGATTGCACTACCCCGAGCCTGGCTCGGCCCCAAGTAGAATCACTCCACAGGCTCTCACTAGCTAGTAGGTCTAAAGGCTCGCCTGTGGGGGTAAGGGACCCCGAGTGCTGCTCGGCCCCGGGTAGACTCGCTGCTTAGGCTCTCATTAGTTAGGAAGAGAGGTAGGCACTCCTGGGGGGAAAGGGCTTGATCTTGGATGTGTTCTTTGAGATACTTCGGCTTAGATGATTACACTACCCTGAGCCTGGCTCGGCCCAAGGTAGACTTGATAGGCTCTCACTAGCTGGCAGGTCCGAAGGATCGCCTGTGGGGGTAAGGTACAACGTGTATTGCTCGACAACGGGGAGACTCGCTGCTCAGGATCTCATTAGACAGGCCGGTCGGTAGGCACACCTGGGGGGAAAAGACTTGATCTTGGATGTGTTCTTTGAGATACATCGGCTTGGATGATTGCACTTGTAACGCCCCGAAACTCAAAAGAGGGACGGGTGGCGTTTTGAGCCAAGTCTGGGACTTGGTAGAGGTCACACGGCCTTGTACACAGGCATGTCCTAGGGGCGTGACGTATGTAACACCACAAAAACTCTAAGTCCCAAAAATGGGTTCAGGCTGGGTGATACGGCCTGGGACACGGGCGTGTCCCAGGGCGTGTCCAGTGCATACGGCCTGGTATACGGGCGTGTACTGCTCGGGCGGCATTGAGTGGAGTGGCGTTGAGTGGAGTGGCATTGAGTGGCATTGAGTGTGGTATACGGCCTATGACACGGGCGTGCCACAGGGGCGTGTTGAGCACACGGCCCAGGACACGGGCGTGTGCCTTAGCTGTGTCCTTCTCGGGTGTTTAAGGCTTGTGTTGATGAGGTGACACGGCCATCCACACGGCCATATACTGGTTGACACGGGCGTGTAAGAGAGTGACACGGGCCTGTCGTATCCCATGTATTGTTCCAAATTGAGTCGGTTCCTGAACCGCTCAAGGAACGCGTTCTGTGATACGGGCGTGTCGCAGGCCGTGTTAGCTCTGTTTAGATGCTTTTCAAAGCAATCAAGGTTGTTCGTTCCCTTCGATTTTGATCATGTTGTCCCAGATCATCCCTGCTCTTATAAGGCCGAGAATGGAGATGAATATCTCATTCTCATATTGGTCATTCTCTTTCTAAGTGAAGAGATTGAAGAGAGCAAGGAAGGAAGAAGTAGAAGCTTTCCGACCGCCGGTGGAGCTTCAACAGTCCGAATTGAGAGCCGAGTTTAGCGTTACGAAGGTAAGGCTGTTGTGGTGCTTTCCTTCCGGCTAGTTCTTTCATGGCGCCGAAGCGATCGTCAAGGGTAACGGTCTTTCTTCCTTGGGCAGGTGAAGCCCTTTGTTTATGTATGTATATCTGTGGAATCCTCCATCAAAAGATGGAAGAGCGTAAGTGATTCCAGTGGTTGAGTCTGCATCTAGAGCCGGAAATGTGTAATACGGCATAGGCATGCTGTGTAAAGCTCATTTGGATGGATGTCTGGATTGGAGATGCTGCGAACTAGAGAATACTCCGTGTATACGTTAGTTACCGTATGGAGATGGTGAGGACGATTGTGATGAGCTTTTTATAGCTCCTTATGTTGTATGCTCGTTGCGAGCTGTATTGATGGAATGGAAAGCGGCACTATGTGCCAGTGTTGAGAAGGAATGCGAGAACCTCTGAGTGGGTAGGGCACCAACCAAGTTAATTGATCGGATTATTGTAAGCGAACACCTCTAAGTGGGTGGGTATGAGAGGCCTCCAACAGGGGTTCGGCGGCTGATGCCCATAGCGAACAAGTTAAGAACCTCTGAGTGGGTGGGCCACCCAACAAGTTGAGTGGTAGGATCGGGTGATTGGTCGATTGGTAGCAATGCAGCGGGGCAATTTCCCTAGGCTTGTTACACTACGAGGGTAGGTCGACTGACAGCGCTCACAGTTTGTTATGAGAAGCATGCCTCTGAGTGGACGGGTGAGTGAGGTCTTCAACAGGGGTTTGGAGGCTTATGCCTTGCCAACAAGTAAATAGCTCGAATCGGTGGTGGAACCATGAGGAGCTTGGTACACCATAAGTTTGCCCTGAGTGCAAGGAACGTCTTGCATGAAGGCCGACGTTTGTGATGATAATGTGGATTATATATATGTGTTGAGATTGGAATACATGGAAGGAAGGAACCACTGCCCCGGGTAAGGGGTAGGGTCGTTATAATTGGTCAGCTGAATGCTGACCGTTGTTTTGTTTGTCACCCCTGGGGTGGATGTCCATATGCAGGTGCTGATCTTGTGGATGCTGAAATGGATTGAACGGGCTGAAGCCCATGTTGCTGCTGGTAGGCCCACGAAGGCCATGCGAAGATTTGGATTTCATGTGTGTGCGGCCTGCGTGCTGATGTATGAAGTCATATGTTTGTAAAGAGAAATGTGTAAGGCCTTAAGGTCGTGAGCGGTGTGCTTGTGTACATTCCTGTTCTTGTATATAAATATGTTGTTTATATAGTAGTGGACATTCATGGATTGAGTTCGTACAACTTATAAAATTCCGCTAGAATGCTCTGAGTTAGGATGCATGGTATTTTGGTATTAACCTGTGACCTCGCCGTCTGTTTGTGGCATATAATGTGGGGCCCCGGCCGGACCTTCTATTATATGTTATTTATCGGGTCGGGTTGTTACATTTTGGTATTAGAGGCCTCTCGGTTTTCCGCTTTCGAATTCGTGGCCAAATTATTTTGTCGGGTGGCAAGCACGTGTACGTGCGAACCGTTTTAACATAATTGAACTCAAGAATATCCATTGGGAATGTGCGCATGTGTATTCGGTATGTTTGCCGTTTTGGATTGGAGGTTGATTATTGATATCTTGTTAAGATATAGGTGACAAGGAGTGGTGCTGGGCAGTCTGAGCCCCAGCGTTCGGATGAGAGTGCGGCACCATCAGAGGTTCCCACACCTCCTCCTTCTGCGGAAACTGTACGCCTAATTGCGTAGGCAGTATTTGTCATGATTCAAGCACAACCTGTTAGGAAGGCAAGGCCTGTCGTGGAGCCAGTTCGGGTTGGTGCAAGGCAAGAGCGTGTGGAAGCTCGAGAGGACTAGCGAGCGATGTACGAGCAATTGAAGCAGTTTATGGATTTTCATCCACCTACGTTTGTCGGGGTGCATTTCCCAATGCTGGTGTAAGATTGGCTTTCAAGAGTGAATAGGATCCTAACAGCGCTCAGGATTGATGAGGTGCAGAGAGTGGCATTAGCCACTTTCCTACTGGAAGGAGAGGCAAGACTGTGGTAGGATGACGTCGAGATGCACCAGTTGGCAGGCAGAGGCCTGGGAGAGATTTCGAAGGACGAATTCTCCAGATTATTTTGGGCAAAAAATTTGCCAGTATCGCGGAGAATTGCTATGGAGACCGAATTCCAACGTCTGATGCAGGGTGAGAATACTGTGGATGACTACCTGCAATAATTTACCAGGCTGGGATGTTTTGCGGGGTCGACTTTTGTGGAAGAAGCGCAGAAGACGAATAGATTCTATGAGGGACTCCGAGATGAGTTGAGATTGGTGCTTCTGAGTTTAGTGAACCAAGGCTTCCAAGCCTTAGTAGATACAACCTGTGCGCTTGAAAAAGATTTGAAACGAGTACATGACAAGAAGAACTTGGCGGCGGACAAGTCGGAGTTCAAAGTCCCGCAGTCCGAAAAGTCGGAGTTTAGGAAACGGGATAAGAAGAGGTTCAAGCCTTCTGAACAAACGTCTTCGGATGTTGCTTCGGGCGCGACGTTTGGTAAAGGATGTGTTGAGTTGCGTACCTGTTTCATTTGTGGGAAGCAGGGGCATATCGCTCGTTATTATTGGAAAGGCCCATCAAAGAATGAACAAAAGACAAGCGCGTCCTATGAGGAAAAGGGTAAGGCTGTAGCAGAATCATCTGCATCCCAGGCGCAACCGCGAGTGTACAATCTCGGAGTGCAGGAGCCGCAAATCTCACATAGTTAAGTGCAACAGCCTCGAGTGATTAACCTAGAGTTGCAGGAGGCTGTTAAGAAGCTGTTTAGCGACTCAGATGCGCAGAAATAAAGTGGAGGGTGCACTTTATTGCTTTTATGTTGCGCTTTATATATTGTATGTATGTGTGTTTGGGAAAACACTTGTGTTGGTGCGAAAAAAAACATGGGGAGAGTAACCCCAGATCATTTTGGTTAATAGTGCATCGATTGCATTGTTGTGTTACCATTATCGTTGCGCGAAATTTTGAGATGAAATTTCTATAAGGAGGGGAGGATTGTAACACCCCAAAAACCCTAAGTCCCAAAAATGGGTTCAGGCTGGGTGATACGGCCTTGGACACGGGCATGTCCCAGGGTGTGTCCGGTGCACACGGCCTAGGACACGGGCGTGTCCTAGGGCGCGTCCTGCTCGGGCGGCGTTGAGTGGAGTGGCATTGAGTGGCGTTGAGTGGAGTGGCATTGAGTGTGGTACACGGCCTGTGATACGGGCGTGTCACAGTGGAGTGTTGAGCACACGGCCGAGGACACGGGCGTATGCCTTAGCTGTGTCCTTCTCGGGTGTTTCAGCCTTGTGTTGATGAGGTGACACGGTCATCCACACGACCGTCTACTAGTTGACACGGGCATGTCAGAGTGTGACACGGGTGTGTCGTAGCCTGTGTTCTGTTCCAGATTGAGTCTGTTCCTGAACCACTCAAGGAATACGGCCTGTGACACGGGTGTGTCATAGGTCATGTCACCTCTGTTTAGATGCTTTTCAAAGCAATCGAGGCTGTTCGTTCCCTTCTATTTTGATCCTGTGGTCCCAGATCATCCCTGCTCTTATAAGGCCGAGAATGGAGATGAATATCTCATTCTCATATTGGCCATTCTCTTTCTAAGTGAAGAGAGAGAAAGGAGAGCGAGGAAGGAAGAAGGAGAAGCTTTCCGACTGCCGTTGGAGCTTCAACGGTCCGAATCGAGAGCTTAGTTCAGCGTTACAAAGGCAAGGTCGTTGCAGTGCTTTCCTTCTGGCTAGTTCTTTCATGGCGCCGAAGCGATCGTCAAGGGTAACGGTCTTTCTTCCTTGGGCAGGTGAAGCCCTTTATTTATGCATGTATATCTGTGGAATCCTCCATCAAAAGATGGAAGAGCGTAAGTGATTCCAGCGGTTGAGTTTGCATCTAGAGCCAGAAATGTGTAGTACGGCATAAGAATGTTGTGTGAAGCCCATCTGGATGGATATCTGGATTGGTGATTTGTCAAACCGGAGAAGACTCCGTGTATACATCGGTTACCGTACGGAGATGATGAGGACGATTGTGATGAGCTTTTTATAGCTCCTTTGGTTTTATGCTCGGCACGAGCTGTATTGATGGAATGGAAAGCGGCACTATGTGCCAGTGTTGAGAACTAATTCGAGAACCTCCGAGTGGGTAGGGCACCCACCAAGTTCATTGATCAGATTTTTGTAAGCGAACACCTCTGAGTGGGTGGGTACGAGAGGCCTCCAACAGGGGTTTGGTGGCTGATGCCCATTACCAACAAGTTAAGAACCTCTGAGTGGGTGGGCCACCCAACAAGTTCAGTGGTAGGATCTGGTGAGCGTTCGATTGGTAGCAATGCAGCGGGGCGATTTCCCTAGGCTTGTTACACTATGAGGGTTGGTCGACTGATAGTGCACACAGTTTGTTATGAGGTGCGTGCCTCTGAGTGGACAGGTGCGTGAAGTCTTCAACAGGGGTTTGGAGGCTTATGCCCGGCCAACAAGTAAACACCTTGAACCGGTGGTGGAACCATGAGGAGCTTGGTACACCGTAAGTGTGCCCTAAGTACACGGAACTTCTTGCACGAAGGCCGGCATTTGTGATGATAATGTGGATTGTATATATGTGTTGAGATTGGAATACATGCTGGGAAGGAACCACTGCCCAGGGTAAGGGGTAGGGTCGTTATAATTGGTCAGCTGAATGCTTACCATTGCTTTGTTTGTCACCCCTGGGATTGATGTCCATTTGCAGGTACTGATCTTGTGGATGCTGAAATGGATCTAGCGGGCTGAAGCCCATGCTGCTGCTGGTAGGCCCTAGAAGGCCGTGCGAAGATTTGAATTTCATGTGTGGTCATCCTGCGTGTCGATGTATGAAGTCATATGTTTGTAAAGAGAAACGTGTAAGGCCTTAAGGCCGTGAGCCATGTGCTTGCGTACATTCCTGTTCTTGTATATAAATGTGTTGTTTATATAGTAGTGGACATTCATGGATTGAGTTCGTGCAACTTATAAACTTCCGTTAGAATGGTCTGAGTTAGGATGCGTGGTATTTTGGTATTAACCTGTGACCTCGCGGTCTATTTTTGTTATATAATGTGCGTCCCCGACCGGACCTTCTATTATATGTTAGTTAACGTGTTGGGTTGTTACATCGTGCTTGGGTTCGACGATGGTCGTGTGGTTGATGAAATTATAGTTGACGATCGTCGAACAGTGAACACGTCCTGAGACACAGGCGTGTCCCATGCCGTGTCCTACTCAGGTTGTTAGCAGAGTTGTGTCAGGGGAAAGACAAGGCCTGAGCCCATGCGTGTTTGGGTCCAACACGGGCGTGTCAAATTCGACACGGGCGTGTCATATTTGACACGGGCATGTCGAATACCCGTGTTCTCCTCGAGTTGGTGCTGGACCTTTGTCGATGGAAGAACATGCCCGGCTACACGGGCATGTACTCGATGATACGGGCGTGTCAAACTTGACACGGGCGTGTCGAGAGCCCGTGTTATTTTTGGGACGCAACAGTTTCAGCGTCAAATGATGAACACGGCCTTGGACACGGGCGTGTCGCAAGCCGTGTTCGGCCCAGGTTTTGGATTTTAAGTGCGAATCGTGGCCATCTATTTCCTTATTTTGGGATCAAACGGCTCTGTGCAATTCTTGCTGGGATATACCCAGGAATAGGGCTTAGAAACCCTCATTCTATTTGGGTTTTCTCTTTCTAAAGTTCTAAAGAGAGGGGAGAGCAAGGAAGAATAAGAAAGTGAGATCCGGTCGCCGGTGAAGCTTCGGAGCTCCGATTCTCAATCTGAGTCCAGATCTTCGAAGGCGAGGCCGATACGGTGCTTTTCATCCGTATAGATTTCCATTGTGCCAAAGAGAAACCCAAGGGTAACAATTCTCATCTTGGACATGTGAAGTCCTCTTTCTTTCTGCCTAGGAAGCCCGCTCTCGCGAGTATGTGGAGAATGTGAGGCGTTCCTTCGGGTAGACATAAATAGTTCCCGCTTTGTTGCATGTAGAGTCTGAAATCGAGATACAGACATAGGCATCGTGTGTGAAGCATACCCAGACAAGTTGGTCTGGATTGGTGATGTTTCATTGTGCATGATTAGTCGGAGAAGACTCCGTGCCTTTGGTTGTTTTCGGGTTTTATACGCGGTTGATTGCAACAGGGAGTCTTAGGGATTAACTCCAAGGTGCACCCGAAAAACTGAGCGGAAACGCATTTCTGCCAACTTGGTGTCCTGTGATCCAGCTTTGAACATAACTGGGTTATGGGCATGTTTGATCGTTTTGGGACTCAGGGAAGATTGACCCGTGCATATGGCTTAAATTGACATTGCGGTGTGAGCAACGGATTAGTCGGAACCGTACCCGCTCGGTGTCGTTCGGTTAAAGAGACCTAAAGTATATGGAACTTACCGTTGGCATAGATGGAGGGTCTTGGGCTGAGACCGGAAAGACTAAAATGCTCATGAGTATTGTCTTCCAAGGGACGGTTGTGATACCGCGGTTTTGACAAGGTTCACCGTGTAAGTGCCCTGAGAGCACGGGGTATGCGGCCGTGTGTGCCTGCATCTGTGATGTTGTGATTATTCACTATAATGCTTATTATGCTAATAAGTGAAGGGAAGGAGTATCGCCGCCCCGAGTTTGGGGGCGGGATCGTTATAATTTTGTCAGCTTTAGCTGACCGTTACTCTTGTTTTCACCGTTGCGGTGAATTGTGCTTGCAGGTGTTGCGGAGCCGAGTGGCAAATAGCGGGCCAAAGCCCTTATTGCTGACCCGGCCCTTAAAGGCCTTGTTTTGTTTACTTGTTTAACTCATGTGTTACCAGCCTGCGAGCCGAAGTATGGAAGACACTGTTTTAAATTTAGTGAACTCTTGTAAGGCCATAAGGCCGGTACTTTGTGTACTTTGTAATTTCATTCCTGTTTGGATTCGATAGTGGACATTCATGCTTGTGGTTGGGTTCTTATTTTTGTAACTTAATAAATTTCTTCCGCTAGATGCTCTGTGAAGGACGTTATGTTTGGAAGAATGGTTTCAATGAGTAACTCTTCGGTCTGTCTGTGGTATATTCCGTCGGGCCCCGGCCTAACCTACTGCTATATGCTATGTGACGAATAGGGTGTTACAATTTGGTATCAGACTACCGGTTTCGATCAGGCTTAAATGAATTCATGGACGAATTCACTTGAAGGGGTGGTGAGCACATGTGTGTGCGTCATCGTTATAACATGAAAAGAACCCATGAATGTACACTTAGGAATGAAAATACACATGTTTGAGGAACCTGCGTGTTCCTATAATTATTTTTGCAATTTTGTTCGGTCACTTATTGGTGTTTTGTACAACTATAGGTGTCCGGGAGTGACACATGGTAGTCTGATCGCACGTTTTCTGAGAAAAGTATTGCATCCGGCGATGTGCCTGAGACCCCTCCTTCTATTGAAACCATAATAAGGGTAGTTGAAGCGGTGTTCTCTGTGACCAATGCACAACATGGAAGCATTGTGCAACCCTCTGTCCCTGAGGTGGCCTCGACACCGAGTGGTGTGATGGAGCAAATGGCATTTAGAGGACCATTGGGGACGCATGTGAACATGCTTTTAGTGCAGGGAGTGCACTCAGTCGGCGAATATTTGCAGACATTCCTTATGTTAAGGCGCTACCCAGGATTTTAGTTGGAAAGCGAGAAGTCTATAGTTGATAGATTTTATAATGGTTTGCGTAGCGAGTTGTGAATCCTACTGCTAGGACCAAAGTTATTGGGATTCCGAGCCTTGGTGGATTCGGCCAGATCTTTGGAAGTAGAGTTGGGGAGAACTCACCAGATAAAAGTGAGTAGGGTATTGAACCCTGCAGATCCTATAAGGGATACCTACCACAGAACGCTGAGAAAGAAGCCTAAGCATTTACTCGCAAAGCTATTTACACTTATCATAGTTGTGGAAAGAAAGGGCACTTTTCCAGAGATTGTCGGGAGGGTGCTCAGACGACAAAGAAAGCTATGTTAGGAGCATTTGGAGACTCTGGTGCTAAGAATTCAGAGATTAAGGTGCCGACTTCAAAGTCTGGTTTCCGAAGGTTGAATAAGAAGGCTAGAGCTTCGGGTCCAGCCCCTTCTTCAAGTGCTTCGGGAGCGACTACAGGTCGTGCACCAGGCGCTTTCTTTACTTGTGGGAAGCCGGGGCATTTTGCCCGTGACTGTTGGAACGGACGCCCAAAGTCCGAGAGGAAGCAGGGAGCAACTTACGAGTAAAAGGGCAAGGCGGTGGAGTCAACCGCATCCCATTATGCTCCGACTCAACCAAGAGTCTACAATCTTGGCCAGCAAGAGGCCATCGAACAAGCAGATGTGGTGACAGGTACGGTTTAAATTTATAGAAATTTAGCTTTAAATACTGTTACCCTGTGCTTGTTTGCATTTACTGTTTGTATAGGCTTTGTTTTTATTTTTGATAATCTGGTGAGAGCACTCTTCGATATGGGAGCTTCGCACTCCTTTTTGTCCGAAGGTTTCTATCGTGGATCAGAGTCCCTTCTTCGGTGGCAAAGGACAAATTGGATGTGTTGTTGCCGAATGGGTGTTCTATGCGCGCGGACAGAGTTTGTGCCGTAAAGATTCGTATTGGGAGTTAGGAGTTCGACTTGTTAGCGTCGTTACTGCCACTAGTAGAATTCGACGTCATTTTTTTTAGTATGGACTGGCTTTCGGAGAAGAAGGCATACATTGATTGCAATCGTAAGGAAGTCAAGTTGGGAGCTGACCGAGAGACAATGTTTGCGGGTTTGAAGGGGTCGAGCAAGACCTTAATGTCTGCTCTTAAGGTGGCAAGGTAGTTCGTGCTGGTGCAAAGCTGTTCTTCACGCTAGTGGAGGCTGTAAAGCCTAAGACCACTTTGGGTAGTATCCCAGTAGTGTGTGAGTACCCTGACGTGTTCCCGGACAATATCCCCGGAGCCCTACCCCAGTAGGAGGTCCACTTCACGATTGAGCTAGTGCAAGGTGCCAAACCTGTGTAACACTCTCCTTATAGGTTGGCGCCTAAGGAGATGGTGGAGCACTTGAAGAGTTGTTGGAGAAGGGTTATGTGCGTCCAAGTTTGTCGCCTCTGAGCGCACCGGTCCTCTTTGTAAAGAAGAAGGATGGAAGTTTGCGACTGTGTATCGATTATAGAGAATTGAACAAGTTAACGGAAAAGAACAAGTACTCGATCCCAAGGATTGATGATCTGTTTGATCAGTTAGTCGGGTCATTGGTGTACTCAAAATTGGATCTTAAGTTCGGTTACTATCAGCTGATAATAAGGGAAAGTGATATCCCAAAGACACCGTTTAGCATGAGATATTGGCATTTTGAGTTTACGGTCATGCCGTTCGTGCTGACTAATGCGCCATCAGTGTTCATGGATCTGATGAACAGAACGTTCAGGGAGTACTTAGACCACTTTGTGATCGTCTTTATCGATGACATATTGGTATACTCGCAGTGCGAAGAGGAAAACTTCAAGCATCTGCATTTGTTTTTAGAGATGCTGAGGAGGAATGAACTATACGCAAAGTTCTCCAAATGCGAGTTTTGGTTGCCCTCAGTAGCGTTCCTTGGTCACATAGTCAGTAGAGAAGGGATTGTGGTGAATCCGGCGAAGATAGTTGCAATACGGGAGTGACCTGTGTTGTTTACGGTAGCGGAAGTCCGGAGTTTTCTAGGGCTTTCCGGCTATTACTGGCGCTTTGTAGAGAACTTCTCGCGGATAGCATTACCTCTCACGAAATTGACAAGAAAAGATCAGAAGTTTGTTTGGACGCCGGAGTGCGCGCAAGCTTTTAAAGAGTTGAAGGGTCAGTTGACCACGACGCCCGTACTAAGTCCGCCGAGTGGGACCGAAGGATTTGAGATCTACAACGATGCTTCGAGCTGCATGCTGCTGCAGCATGGAAGTGTTATAGCTAATGGCTCACGTCAGCTGAAAGTGCATGTGAGAAATTATCCGGTCCATGACTTGGAGTTAGCGGCCGTGATTTTGCTCTTAAGCTGTAGAGTCATTATTTGTACGCCATAAAGGTCGATATTTATACTAACCACAAGAGCCTGAAATACCTGATAGACCAGAAGGATCTAAATATGAGGCAGCGAAGATGGATGGAGTTCCTGGGGGACTATACATTCAAAATTCATTATGTCCCCGGGAAAGGCATTGCAGTTGTGGATGCGTTGAGTCGCAGGGCTCCCGCGCAAGCCAACTAGTTGTTAGTTCATGATGAGCGGTTGATTCGGGAGTTTGAGTCGTTAGAGATCTCTTGTGTTGACCAGCAGACTAGCGCCAAAGCGCTATTGAACTGGACGGAAGTTCAGTATGACCTGGCTGATCGGATTTGAAAGGCTATAGACTTGGATAGCAGCATGAAGCAAATCATGGATGCATTTTTGGATGGGTCAAATTCCCAATTTACGGTTGTAGATGGACTGCTAAGGAAGGACAGTCATTTGTGCATTCCAAATATGAGCAATTTACGGGTAGAGTTGATGTACGAAGCTAATCATACCAATTAATCGATTCACCCAGGGAGCACGAAGATGTACCGAGATCTGAAGAAGTTGTTCTGGTGGCCAGGACTCAAGAAGGATGTGGCACTATATGTAGTAAAGTGTCAGACTTGCACCTTAGTGATGGCAGAGTTCCAGAAGCCAGGGGGTTTCTTGAAGTCTTTTCCTATTCCGGAGTGGAAGTTCGACGATAACTCAATGGACTTTATGCATGGATTGACAAGGTAATAGAAGAGAAACAACGCAATCTGGGTGATCATAGATCGGTTGACAAAGGTGTCGCATTTCATTCCGAATAGGAAGGATGATTCGGTGAGAAACTGGCAAAGCTTTATGTGGATAACATTGTTAGACTACATGGTGTGCCCCATAGCATCGTGAGTTATAGAGATGGGCAGTTTACGTCCAATGACTGGAGGTTGGTGCAGCAAATACTGGGAACAAAGTTGAGGTTTATGTTGGGATTTGTCTCCACAATACCTCAGATTTGTAGGAGGTCAGACCTTGAACTAAGATGAATTAAGGTGTATTTGATGTTGTGGTTAAGTTGTATGTGTGCAGGTTCTAATTGCCAAGTGTAGACCAATGTTAGTCTATAATGGGTCACCAAACACAGGACCATACAATGTAATCCCTCATTGTGTGATCCAAAGTGTTGGCCCATGTATAGCCTCTCAATTGGGATACACTTCCTATATGCACTTGGATTGATGGACAGAAGCATTGGAACTAATTTCCTCAGAAAAATTTCTAAGTCCAAAATACTCGAGTAACCCCTTTGTTATACTCGAGTATTAGACTTAATACTCGTGTATATATTTCCATACTCGAGTAGTTAATTAGACTTACTCGAGTAATCAGTTAGACTTACTCGAGTAGGCTCTGAATACTCGTGTATATATTTCTATACTCGAGTAGTTAGTTAGTCACTCGAGTAAGTTGTTTTCATACTCGAGTAAGTAACGTAATCACTCGAGTAAATCATATATCATACTCGAGTAGATCCTTTTCTTCTCTTTTCTGCAAGTTCAAGTATTGATACTCGAGTAATTGATTTTGATACTCGAGTAAATTATTCGATACTCGAGTAGTTGATTTTAATACTCGAGTAGGTGAATGTTTCCCAGATTCATATGCTGATACTCGAGTATATCTTTGCTGATACTCGAGTATATCTTTTCTGATACTCGAGTATATCTCTTCTAATACTCGAGTAGTTCATTTCTCTTTCAAGTAAATTTCTATTCTCATACTCGAGTATATGTCTCTTTGTCACTCGAGTATCTAAATTCCATACTCGAGTATATCTTCTCTTACTCGAGTATAGCAGTTCCCTATTCCAGAATTCTTTTAAGTTCGAATTCGCTAAGTATTTTGAATCCGTCATTTCTGATTGGTCCACGTGTCATCCTTAATTAAGATTATGACCGTTGGAGTCCACCTATAAATAGGTCATTTCAGAATTGACTAATTACAAGATTACAGAGATATTCTCTTTAAGAAAAAGAAAATTCCGTGAACCCTAATTCTCACGCCGCCGCCGCCATTGCTGTTCACGGAAGAAATTCTGGATCGTCGATCTCCGTCTTCAAGGACTATTTCTCCAGCTATCCAGACAAGAGTGAATCACTCGATCTCGCCGAGCCTCAAGGATCTCAGATCTATCTTCTCGATCGAGGTGGTTCTAGTTTTCAGATTCGTGGATCTTTCTCTCAAGTCATCTTCAACCTTTTCTGATCAAGTCAAAGCTCCTAAAGAAGAAGACTGTCAAAGATCCAGATCTGAAATTTGTTGTTTTGAATTTTTATTCTCAAACCAAAATTGATTTGTAGGAGTTTTTCTCCGAGATTTGTAGGAAGATCTTTCTTCCGAGTTTTGTAGATCCAGTTGGATCGAGTTTTGTAGGAACGTGGTTCCGAGGTGTAGGATTGTTTTCAATCCGAGATAGTGGAGTAGCCGAGTCTAGTGATTTGCTAGATCGGTGAGGAAAGTGGACGTACCCAAGGTTGGGGAACCACTATAAATCTCTTGTCGTCTGTGAGTGCTTGATGTGTGCTGTGTTAATTTTTTAATTCCGCATTTGACACGCAATTCACCTATTCACCCCCCTCTAGGTGATTTAGGCTAACAACTTAGACCTCTCAATTGGTATCAGAGGCAGGTTGATCATTAAAAGGTTAACACCTTGATCGTATCCTTCTAAGTTGAGTATCAAGCATGAGTAAGACTAAGGATTTTGCCAAGCTCCCTATCTGCACCAAGAACAACTTCCCTATGTGGAAGGAAAGGGTCAAATTCTTCATGGAAGCTGTAGACCCTCGGATCTTCATGATTGTTGAAGAAGGTCCTCATGTTCCTATGACCGCATCAACAATAGATCCAACCAAAAAGGTACCAAAGAAATTGATGGATCTAGACAAGGATGAGATTGCACTTGTCTCTCTGGACAAGAAAGCAAAGAATATCATAGCAAGTGCAGTCGATGACTCGATGCTGCAAAATCTGATTCATTGCCAATCTGCCAAAGAGATGTGGCAATCCCTAGTGACTCTAATGGAAGGTACAGAGGAAGTGAGGGATGATCGGAGATCCCTTCTGAATCAAAAGTATGAAGCCTTCCGGCAAGGTCACAAGGAAGCCATAGCTGACACGTTCGAGAACTTCTTCAAGATAGTAAACGGCCTAAGAGTTTATGGCCGAGTCTTCACCAACGGGGAACTCAATGACAAATTCTTAAGATCCCTAACCAAGGAATGGGACAATAAGGTATGTGCCATTCGGGAGTTTGGAAGGTTAGCTGAGACGGACCCGCAGAATCTGTTCGGAAAGCTTATGTCTTACGAGCTGCAAATCAACTCAAGAAAAGCTGAAGAAGAGACAAGCAGGTCTGCATCCAAGGAGAAATCTGTCGCTCTAAAGGCAGATAGCTCAAGGAAGATAAAGGCTAGCTCTCCTGCCCCAGTTCCTGAGGCTGATGAAGAAGAATCATCTGAGCCTAGCTCATCTGGCTCAGAACTATCTGATGGAGAGTTCTCCCTACTCTCAAGGCAGTTCAAGAAATTTTTGAACAAGAAGAAGCAATGGAGAGGCAAGGATGCCTCATATAGAAGATCACGACATGACAGTGATCATCGGAAGAAAGGCTCAAGTAGCCATGATAGGTATAATTCTAAACCGAACAAACAGATTTCTACTGACATCATTTGTTATTGTTGCAATAAGCCAGGTCACGTCATCGCCGATTTCCCTCACAAAAAAAAAGAGTGTGGAAGAAGAGAGGAAAAGAAATCCTCACACCACAAGAAGAGGACAGAGAAAAGCTTAGTAGCCAAGAAGAGCAAAACTCTCAGCGACTCTGACTCATCTGAGTCGAGTGAAGAAGAGGAAGCTTACTTTGGGCTCATGGCTCATTCAGATGATGAACAAGTCCCCCAGTTTGCTGGGGAGGTAAAATCTCATACTCCTCTCTCTGATTCTGATGATGACAATGAGCAAGAGGGATATTCCTCTGAAGATGAATCTGAACTCATGGGACAGTATAAGGAATTACTCACCGCTTACGAGAAATGTCGTAGAATGGTGAAAAGTCAAGCCAAAGAGATCAATTCTCTACAGGCTAGTGAGAGCAACTTGAGAGAAGAAGTCAATAGGACTAACTCTCTTCAAGAGAACCTCAATGAAGCTATGGAGGAATACAATAAAGCTCTCAAGCACCTCGACCTTAAAGAGGAAATCATCAAAGAACTGGAAAAACAACTCGAGGCTGAAAAGAAGCTTGTTGAGAGTTTCTCTAAGCCTAAGACAGTTCTTCCAATCGTTGCTGAATCCTCTACTAAGGCCAAGGGTGCTGGTTTAGGCCACATTGGCTCTTCTAGTAAATCCTCTAGGAGAAACAAGGCCAAGAGAAAGAATAAGGCTGCCCGGAAGGCTCTAGCTGAAGAAAAAGGGAAAGCTCCCTTGGAACCTGTTGTGTTCAAGAAAGTTATCTTTCCCACGAACGAACTCGATTATGAGTCCACCTACGGACACTTTTCTAGGCCGATCCCTGAGAAGCCTAAGTCAAGATACCAAGGTTGGACTCGTCCTCGTAACTTTGGCGAGAGTGTCTTCAAGGCACCTTATGAGGAGATTCAGCTTCAAAGCTATGGACCTTATGCTCATGGTCATAATTTCAAAAAGACACCAAAAGTAAAACCCATTGTAGAAAAGCCTATGAAGGAGAAGACCTCATGTAACTGCCATCATCATGAAGCCTCCTCCTCCAAGAGTAAAGCTCCTGCCAGACCTTCATTCCAGAAAGTCAAGCAGGACTACACAAGGCAAAGATACAACAGGTTCAACTGTTGGTGCTGTGGCAGAATTGGTCATTTTGCCAGTGATTGTTGGTTCAATCCTGAAAATGCTGCAACCCCTAAGGTTAGCAACGTGAGAGTGACCACTCATGAGGCTAATACTCGTAGGGGGAGTATTCTAACTCGAGACCAAGGACCCAAACTTGTTTGGGTTCCTAAGGCTAAATGATTGTAATTGCAGGAATGTCTAAAGGCCACCAAAATGCCAATCTGGTACTTGGACAGTGGATGTTCTCAGCATATGACCGGGACAAGGAGCCTACTACAGAATTACACCTCAGTCTGTAACGGACCAAAGGTCATCTTTGGAGGTTCAGACCGAGGAAAAACTAAAGGCTATGGTATGATCTCTAACGGTAGCGTATCCTTTTCGGATGTAGCCTATGTTGAAGGATTGGAACACAATCTCATCAGCATAAGCCAACTATGCGACAAAGGATACGTAGTTGAATTTCATGCTGACAAGTGTTTGATAAAATCGGTTAACAATATGGAAACTATTTTATCAGGCACTCGAAGCAGAAATATTTTCTTTCTGAATTTTATTTGTATAGACTCTTCGACACCAGTGTGTCTTTTGGCAAAAAGTAGTGCATCTCTTGCTGACCAATGGCACAAGAGACTACAACAAGACAGCAGCTTACCTGAAGACAGGATCCCATCTCCTCCTCTACATCAAACTATTGCTACCTCTGGTGCCTTAGTTGAGGGGGAGCCTGCCTCTTCTCTTTCTCAGCTTAAAGTTTCTTCTGAATCAGTGATTCCAGCACAAGAAGAAGTCAGAGTTGCTACTCCTCCAGTTTCTCCTACTCCAACTCATCTGCAATCAGCAATTCCTGAATCTGAAACTTCAGATACAGCTCCCCTACTGTCTACAGCTGAAGACATCAACAGATTCATAGATGAGCTAAGCTCAGATGATCCTCTTTTTCAGAATGTTTCAGCTGCCAAGTCTCCTACCAAATCTCCATTACAGTCTCCTGCCAAGTCGCCTACCAAATCTCCATTACAGTCTCCTGCCAAGTCTGCTGATAGTGAGCCAACCATATCTGATCATGTTATCTTGTCTGATGATGAGGAAATGTCTCCAGATCCTGTGGAGGCACCTCTGAGGACTTTGGATTTCTCCCTGCCATCCTTCCTCAGTCCAGAAGAAGCTGTTGTAATAGAACCCTTCAAAAGGGCTGTCAGCTCAGTGGTCCTAACAGAAATTCCTTCTTGGACTGCTCCTCCTCCTACTCCTTCAATTCCTGCACCACCCTCAGCACCCTCTTCTTCAGATTTGGTAAGTCAGATTGCCCAGTTGCTCCTTGCACAGAGAACCTATTTTGATAAATCTCTAGCATCAGTCAATAACAAAGTCACTACTCTTGAACAAGAGATGAGTAGAGGCTTTGCAGAAATCCAGGCAAATACTGATGAACTAAAAATATTGTTCCAGCTAGGTGGCAAGGCCATAGATCACACTATCTCAAGCATAGGAGAACTGAGAAATCAGCAAGAAACTGTTGCAAATAATCAGATCCATTTGGACAAGAATGCTGATGCCAATCTTATGAAAATTTGTGAAGAAGTGGGCAAGTTCAGAGATGAAGCTATAGCTCAGCTATCTGTAGATATCACCAAGGGGGAGAAGACAGTAAAAGAACAAGTGGAAAAACTATCTGAACAAGCTCAAGCAGTTTTAAAAGAACAAGTTAACAAACTATCTCTCCAAGCTCAAGCTACTGTGGATGGTCTGGTAAAAGAAATGAAAGCAGAAATTCTCTCCCAGCTCCAGTCTGTAAAATTCTATACCTATGATACTGCTGTTTGGCTACACAACATGAATTTCCCTAATGCCCAGCTCAACCCAGCCATCATTCCACACTTCTTGAATCCTCTTGAAGCTCAACCTCCTACAGATGCTCCAGACCAGGCAGCCATTCCTGAAAGTATGCCAGCTTTCTCACCTAGACCTGAGGATGATGTGACTGAGCCCCCTCTCACCTATTCTGATATGTGGCAAGATGATTTTCCTTCCAGTTCTCAAGGCCCTTCTAAGAGGAAAAGAAAATATGGTGACGGCGCTTCTGCAAGCCGTTCTGCACCAAGGAAAGAGCCAGCTCCTGAAGGTAGACCACCTATTGTTCATGCTGAAGTATGGAGTCCTACCTCTAAGTCCCTAATTCTTGATACTTTGAGGTTAGTGACTGATCTTGGGGAGAACAGAGATAACTACTACAGCTATTCAGAGTGGAAAGCCTATGAAGCTTCTCAGATAAAGATCAGGCTACATGACAGAAATTGGGGGCATAACAACCCAGCTGCTCCTCCTAGGCCCAGGACTTACTTTCCAAAACCTTACAGCTACCTAGAGAGGCAAGACCTGAAAAGAGAAAGGATGCACAAGGATGCTCCATCTTGAGTTGAACTGAGAATGTGGAATTGGACCTTTGTTTCTGTGCTTAAAACATTTCTATATATATATATTTAATTCTGGTTATGGCTATTTCATTAATTAACCTGCTTTAGCTTATGTCTTGCTTTTCAAGTATATGTGCATTGTTCTTTTTACTCTGTATAATTCACCTTAGTATAGAGGATGCTGACATCTACAAATAGGGGGAGATTGTTGGGATTTGTCTCCATAATGCCTCAGATTTGTAGGAGGTCAGACCTTGAACTAAGATGAATTAAGGTGTATTTGATGCTGTGGTTAAGTTGTATGTGTGCAGGTTCTAATTGCCAAGTGTAGACCAATGTCAGTCTATAATGGGTCACCAAACACAGGACCATACAATGTAATCCCTCATTGTGTGATCCAAAGTGTTGGCCCATGTATAGCCTCTCAATTGGGATACACTTCCTATATGCACTTGGATTGATGGACAGAAGCATTGGAACTAATTTCCTCAGAAAAATTTCTAAGTCCAAAATACTCGAGTAACCCCTTTGTTATACTCGAGTATCAGACTTAATACTCGTGTATATATTTCCATACTCGAGTAGTTAATTAGACTTACTCGAGTAATCAGTTAGACTTACTCGAGTAGGCTCTGAATACTCGTGTATATATTTCTATACTCGAGTAGTTAGTTAGTCACTCGAGTAAGTTGTTTTCATACTCGAGTAAGTAACGTAATCACTCGAGTAAATCATATATCATACTCGAGTAGATCCTTTTCTTCTCTTTTCTGCAAACTCAAGTATTGATACTCGAGTAATTGATTTTGATACTCGAGTAAATTATTCGATACTCGAGTAGTTGATTTTAATACACGAGTAGGTGAATGTTTCCCAGATTCATATGCTGATACTCAAGTATATCTTTGCTGATACTCGAGTATATCTTTTCTGATACTCGAGTATATCTCTTCTAATACTCGAGTAGTTCATTTCTCTTTCAAGTAAATTTCTATTCTCATACTCGAGTATATGTCTCTTTGTCACTCGAGTATCTAAATTCCCATACTCGAGTATATCTTCTCTTACTCGAGTATAGCAGTTCCCTATTCCAGAATTCTTCTAAGTTCGAATTCGCTAAGTATTTTGAATCCGTCATTTCTGATTGGTCCACGTGTAACATCCCATTTCCGGCTAGACCCCTAGGAGTCGGTCGGTCGTGACAGAACCCGAGGAAGCCCAAAAATCGAAATAAATCGGCCGAGTTTTTGGGTCACGGGTTGGTCACGCCCGTGACCGACCCGTCACGCCCGTGACCTGGGCGTGACTACTTCGACGATCGTCGATCTCCACGAGACGATCGCCGAACGTGCTGTCTGGGCATGTCACGCCTGTGACCAAGGTGTCACGCCCGTGACTATGGGCGTGACCCCATCGACGATCGTCGATCGCCGTGAGACGATCGTCGACCTTGCAGCCCGGGCATGTCACGCCCGTGACTTAGCTGTCACGCCCGTGACCTAGGGCGTGACCAGCCTTCGACGATCGTCGATCTCAATTCGACGATCGTCGACATCGAAATATGCCATTCGGGCCTGTCACGCCCGTGACACAAGGTGTCACGCCCGTGACCATCATCGACGATCGTCGATCTCAGTTCGACGATCGTCGAACCCAGGATTGACTATTCAGACCTGTCACGCCCGTGACCTACGTGTCACGCCCGTGACATTGGCCGAAACGACAGTTCAGGCCCGAAGTTATTCCAACACGCGTGGTATTAAATGCTGGTGTGGGAAGTTACACCAGGAGTAACTACCGGCCGTTTTCCTTCTGAAATTTTATAATAAATGAGGAAAAGGTGGTCCAATAGAAAACCGCCAGCTGTACACACCTGTTCAGTTCCGCCGTTTCTTATCCCTTCACCGTAACCGAAACGTTAAGGGGGAAACTTCATGGCCATAATGGTTTTACCCATTCACCTTCCCACTTCCTGAGTTATAAAAGCCCACCTGGACAAGAGGAGAAGGTTACACGCTCAAGTAATCAGAACAGACCTTTGTTCTTGCTGTAGGAGAAGTTCAGCAAACGCCACCACCGCGCCATGGCACCCCGACGCTCTTCTCGCCTTCAAACCGCGAACAAGGTCCTCCTCTACTCCTTCTCTTCCATGGGTAGATCTTAGGATTCTTAGAAAGGAGGTTCGCGCTCAACGGAGCCGGATCCATCTCTCGTTTTCATGGAAAAACCATGAAAAAGGTATTTTGAGTTCGCCGGAAACCGCCACCTCCGGCGGCCAAACCACCGCCGACCGCTAGCCATCGCCTCAACGGAGGTGGTGGTGGTGGTGGCTGGCCAGGGAAGTGACCGGACGGCCGGCAACGGATCACGAAAACGTTACAGGAAAAATGGCTTCCTGGTTCTGGTTTCGGGTTCTGAAGAAGATGAACAGTAGATTTAATATATAATACATAGATTATTATATAGTACGTAATGGAAAAGAGATTATTTGAATGTATTTTTGAGGCTGCAAAACGAGGCACTTAGAGGCCGAATTAGGAAAAATGACCAGACACAAAAGTTGTAGCCCTCGGGGTCTACTTTAATTTAAAATTGATTTTATTCAATTTGGGTGAGTGGTTCGAACACAGCACTCATTTTGGTGGGATCAAGACCTAGGTTAACCAGAAATTAAAATGGTTGCCCACGGTTCATAACAAGTCCAAATGACTTGAAATTTGGACTGGAGGTCTATAATATGTATATCGAGAGGCTGTCCAAAAATGAGAATTTTTGGAGAACTTTTGCCTAAAGTTTTTGTAAAAATTTAATAAACAATATAAAATTAATTAGGAGATGAAATTAAGCCCAAACTCCCCCAAATTTTGGGTGGTGGTCCCTGGCATCAATATTAAGATCTGTACAAAATTTCAACTCGAATGGTCGAGTTTTGAATAGGGAATTATCAAGTCCTAGATAGGCCTTGGTGAGGGGTACTTTGGGGAAAAGTACAATTGGAGATGGAGTGGACAAATCTCCTCAAGAGAGGCTGAAGTTGTCGGCCACTGATTTGTTGAGTCTATGTCTACCCTCTTGGGTAACATGGTGTGGCTTAGGGTGGATTTTACCCTAAGAGATTGGCTCAACTCCAACGGGTGGGAGTTTGAGGTTTGTGAAGGACATAGGAGCAACTGCTCTTGTATGCCCTTGAAATTTGGAGGAGAGGGGGAGGATATGATGAAAACCCTCTGGTTGAAATAGTGAAGGAATTGGAGGTAGTTAGGTACCTCGAAAGTTGAGATTTTGGAAAAGGATAAACATGTAATTTAATTATTTTAAGCACTAAATCTAATCCAAAAATTATGAAACTCGGGAGGAGAGAGTTTTAGGATGTATTAGACTGATGGTAATTTTTCTGGAATTTTATGATTAATATATATTATACTTCATGTGTTAAAGAATTATTAGCCCAATTTGTTGTTTCAATTATTTGGTGGCTTTACATTAATTATAATCAGTTAAAATTCTGGATTTAGATCTTGACTAGTAGAACATTGATCCCTGAATTTTTATAGAATTTTATGTTGAGTAAATCTAGTACATTATTCACAATTGATAGAAAGGGCTTTTATGTTTAAAAAATTATTACGGATAGAACACTTGCTGGAAAATTATGAAACTTAGCCAGTGCAAATTTTAGGCCTTAATCTTCATGTCATAAATTATTTAGAATTTTTGGAAGAATATTTTCTGTACTTGATTCATAAACTATAGAAATTAGAGATTATTTCCAAATAGTTTTTCAGGTTATTTTGATGATAGAAAATTATGATACTTAGGATTTAGCCTTCTGAGATAGCCTACTAATTATCATAAATTTGCTGGACATCTTGCATGAATAATTAGGATAGTTCATGTTCAAACCGGTGGCCCTTGAGATTTTCGAGGAATTTAATTAAATGCCAAATAAATTAGGAAAATTTCCATTTTCTGGATTTAGGTTATTTATATCAAGATAAGTCTCCAGTAAATAGTTTAGGGCATTTGGATGAGTAATCGATCATTGCATAACCGGTTCGACATGTAGCCTAGGTTGGTCTGCATTTAGTAAATTTGTGAAATGCAATAGGATATGATCTGAGGAAGATATAAAGAGTAGTGAGTAGTGGTGATAGTTAGAGTTAAGAGGTGCTCGGGTTTGGCGAAAGATCGCTTTTCCCGAGGAGTGGAAGGTTTAAAAATCACCCCAGGATAGTCTATCGTAATATGAGAAGGAAATCGGGCTAAGGGAAAACAACCAATAACAATAAGTGCCTTGCGAAAGGGAACTTCGGGCCGTAATGCACCGTCTTGGTTCCTAGTGCCCCTTGAGAGCCCTTCACGGGGTATACCGGGGGCAGTCCTGGGCTAACGTAAACTGTAATAATAAACTGGCAAGAGTAACTTAGTAACTAGGATTGCACCTTTCACAAACACTGTTGGCACAGGAAGATTGATGAGAGCTTCGGCTCGGTTGTTCTGGAGACGGACGGGATGGTCCGGGGAGCTTCGGCTTGGTTGGTTGGAGACGGACGTTTGGTCCGGGGAGCTTCGGCTCGGTTCTGTTTGTTTTGCGATTAAACTTGCATGTGCATAAGATAGGAAAGTTAAGGTGGTGGGTCTTTCGATATCGGGGAGTTCGATTGCACCGACACCGATATCGTTGACTCGGCGAGGTGGTTAGCACTTCGCCAACAGAAGTCCGGTGCGCCAGCCGGCAAGAGTACGCAGGCGTCCGCTTAGTGCACCAAGCGTTGAGGCGTACGATAGGTCAGACCAGTGGTGCTTTTACTGGTTTTGAGGTGGGCGAGGCCCAACCCACCGCTTCCGTTTGCCACTACGGAGGTATCCTGGGAGGTAACGGCTCCGAAAGGGGGAACTAAAGGTCTGTGTGCACAGAGTCGGGTGTGTGAGTTGCACTTGCATGTTTCATCATACCCACTAGCATGTCAGAGCATAATCGATTCATTAAACCTTGACACCTAAAGTATAAGTGGTATGGGACGCTTATACATTAGGACCTGCAAAACGACCCCTTGGCCTATAAGCTTGTGTGGGCAAGTTTATAAATCAAAGGTTAAATTTCAATATATAACAACCATTGCTGTTTGATAACCGACACCCCAACGTATAAGTGGTATGGGACACTTATACGATGGGAGCCTTGCAAAAGATCCCTTTGCTTATGTGTTCTCGCATAAGCGAAGGTTTAAATTCATATAATTGCTTTTCTTACTGCTAGACCTATTATAACAATCATATTAACTGCTCACCGAATACACCTTGCTAGATTAGTTTCCGCTGCCATCTGTTTCATGTTTATCTCTACCATCATGTCCTTCCCTTTCTTCCTCTCCGCTCGGTACCTAGGAGCCATGGGGGAAGGGGTAGGGGATGATAGGGCTTAGTCTTTATGACTAACGGTTTTTCGAACCGCATCATTTAGGGGATCGTGGAGCCCAGCATGGAGGAGCAGCCCCAGAGATCGGTGCGCCTGGAGATGGGGCAGTCTAGCTCCGGAGTTCATACAGCCGGGACCGTGAGTCTCGACCTCGAGTAGTTTACTGTTTCGCTTCCGCATGAGAGACTTGTAGTGAGGACATTTTGTACCGGGCATAAGCCCGTATTTATAGTACTCTGATGTTTCTGTGGACACTCCCTTCGTGGAGTCTTATTATATTTATGTGATTTTTATTATTGTGGACTGCATTGCTCTTACTTCAATAATTGTGCTACTTTCTGTGATCGAAATTGGCCGGCAGAATCGGCGCCTTGTGGTGATGACCCTTCAGGACGTGAAGGTGTCGCCGCAAAGCGGCGGTTCTGGGCCTAAGACCCCGGTGGTTGAAAAAGAAAAAAAAAGGGGGTCTTACAAGTGGTATCAGAGCAAACATCGATCAGAAGGAAGTAGCAGTCCACAAACCCTAGGTCACCCCCGCTCGAGTTTAGTTTGCGGACAAACTAAGCAGCGGAAGCAGTGGTGTGCCCATATGGGATCACATATAATTTGTCCACCTTTATATAGTATTTGAACGTTTTCTCAGCGTGTGTTTTTGTTACGCAGCCTCCAGCACGGACTACGCCTCAGGGTGGAGTTCCACAGGCTCAGGATGTTGCACCACCCCCACCGGCCCCCACTCCTTTCCTTCAGTCAGACATGGGACAGACCCTGACTGCCATTCTGGAGGCCTTCAGGGCCCAGCAGGTTCCGGCCCCGCAGCCAAATCCGGGGGCCAACTGGCTAAGCATCTTCCGAGGACTGGCTCCCCCGTCCTATTTGGGGACAGAGTCGGCTGTTCGGACGGAAGAGTGGCTAGATATCATGTATGAGATGCTGACCGGGATTCGGTGTCCATGGGAGGAGAAGGTGGCTCTGGTTGTCTCCTGCCTGGAGTCCCATGCCAAGAGGTGGTGGAAGACGCTGTTGGACACGACCTTTGCTGATAGGGAGGTTGCGGAGATTACTTGGGAGGAGTTCAGGGCCGCACTGCTGGAGCATTTCGTTCCGCAGTCGGCTAGGGATGACTTGGAGGAGCGGTTCTTACAGCTGAAGCAGGGTACTCGGACCGTGGTGGAGTACCATCGAGAGTTTGACCATCTGGCTCGATACGCAGATTCCTACCAGCTGGACGAGGCAGGGTATATCAGGAGGTTCTACAAGGGCCTACGTGAGGACTTGAGGGAGGCTCTGCTGTTCGTATCTGATGGGCCCATCTCCCGGATCTTGGAGATGGCCAAAAGGATTGAGGCAGATTGGCACGCCACCCGGGGTCGGAAACGGCCAGCAGAGGATCAGGGACGAAGAGGAAGGAATGACCAGCGGCGGGGTGCAGTACCAGAGGGAAGGAGGACAGAGGACCAGCCTCGTCAGGACGTGAGGCCGGAGCCGAGGGAACAGGTGGTATTGGCCCCTCCACCCCTTCGGATGCAGGAGATGCCGAGACCCGGGGGAATGGCGTATCCCCCAGAGTGTTACTTTTGTCATCAGATTGGGCACATTCGGAGGAACTGCCCCATGAGGGGGGCACCACCTCCAGCACATCAGGGCGGCCCACCAGCTCAGCATTACGGAGGCCGAGGACGCGACCGCGGTCGAGGATACCAGGGGGAAGATCGTAGACAGGGAAGAGAGCAGGTATATGCCTTGGACCTTGCACAGCCGCGGAATCCGGAGCAGGTCATCGCAGGTATGCCGAAATGCTTCTTTGTTTTCATAGAATTTCCCCTTTAAGTTGTTAAAACTTGAATCGCACTAGATTGATAGCAAGGAAAGTAAAAACTTATTATAGAACCCTAAGATATCTAATCACCCCAGGTATAGTCTTCATCAGCGGCAAGCCTGCCCGCACGCTGTTCGATACTGGAGCTACTCACTCCTTTGTGTCGGAGTCGTTCGTTGAAGGACTGGAAGGTGTGGAGCGGTTCACAGGCTCGAGGATGAGGGTGCGACTACCGGATGGATCTGAGCTCCTTACCACGGATCACTGCAATATGGAGGCGGAGATTGGTGGAAAAGCGTTCGAGGCTCCAGCGACGATTTTGAAGCTGACGGACTACGACCTGATCCTGGGCATGGTATGGCTGCACTGGAACTATGCCCAGATTGACTGCCAGGCAAAGAGGATCACCGTGAGACACGGGGACTCTTTCATTACCATCGAAGGTATAAGACCTGTCTCCCGTATACTCTTATCTTCGGTACAGGCCGTCAAGGCCCATCTACAGGGAGAGGAGGTCTATCAGATTCTTTTTGAGATGGCGGAGGTTAAGGAGTCGGTGACAGACATCCCGGTGGTGCGAGATTTCGCTGACATCTTTCCGGAGAAACTGCCAGGACTACCACCACACCGAGAGCAGGATTTTCAGATACAGCTTGTGCCGGGGGCCAAGCCGGCGTCTAGGGCCCCTTATCGGATGGCCCCAAAGGAGTTGGCAGAGTTTCGGACTCAGTTGCAGGACTTAGTTGAGGCAGGTTTTGTTAGACCGAGTTCCTCGCCATGGGGAGCTCCGGTTCTGTTCGTGAAGAAGAAGGATGGGACACTCCGCCTGTGCATCGATTATCGAGCACTAAACAGGCTGACCGTCCGGAATACCTATCCGCTCCCACGGATAGACGAATTATTCGACCAGCTGGAGGGGGCCCATTATTTCTCGAAGCTGGACTTGAGATCAGGATACTACCAGCTGCGGATCCAGGAGGAGGATATCCCGAAGATGGCCTTTAGTAGCAGATATGGCCTGTATGAGTTCACCGTGATGCCCTTTGGGCTCACGAATGCTCCGTCGGCATTCATGAGTCTCATGAACAGGGTTTTCGAAGCCTACTTGGATGTGTTCGTCATAGTATTCATAAACGACATCCTGATCTACTCTAGGACGGAGGAGGAGCACACTCGGCATCTGGCACTGACTTTGGAGAGGTTACGGGAGCATCGCCTTTATGCAAAATTCAGCAAGTGTCAGTTCTGGTTGAAGGAGGTGGCCTTCCTAGGCCACATCATCAGCGGAGCCGGGTTATCAGTAGATCCAGCAAAGATTCGGGCAGTTCGCGATTGGCCGCAGCTGAGGACAGCCACAGATGTACGCAGTTTCTTGGGACTTGCCGGTTACTACCGGAAGTTCGTGGAGGGGTTCTCTCGGATTGCCCTCCCCCTCACATCTTTGACAAAGAAGGAGGCACCTTTTGTTTGGACCCCGCAGTGCCAGGCGGCTTTCCAGGAGCTGAAGGACCGACTCATCTCTGCCCCTATTCTGGCCCTTCCATCCGGAAAGGAGGGATTCCAGGTGTATACCGACGCATCATATCAAGGGATGGGAGCGGTGCTGATGCAGAACGGACATGTCATAGCATATGCCTCCCGCCAGCTGAAGATCCATGAGAGGAACTACCCGGTGCACGACCTCGAGATGGGAGCGGTCGTTTTTGCTCTGAAGGTCTAGCGTCATTACCTTTATGGAGTCCACTGCGATATCTTCTCCGATCACAAGAACTTGAAATACGTGGACACTCAGAAGGAGCTGAATATCAGGCAGAGGCGTTGGGTGGAGTTCTTAGCAGATTATCAGTATGAGATGCACTACCACCCAGGGAAGGCAAACGTGGTGGCCGACGCGTTGAGCCGGAGAGCGGCCACTTCCGAAGCTGGGCCCCAGGTTATGTCTATGGAGCTGGTCCGGTCATTCAGAGACATGCAGATATCCCTAGTGTCCGAGGATGACCCAGATCTGTATAGGGAGTATCTGGCATCGATAGTGGCCATAGACGATATTCGGGATCGCATTCGGGACGGACAGAGGACAGATGCGTGGGCGGAGCCGATGTTCCGAGCTTTGGAGGAAGGTTCGACATGAGATTATTCCCTGAGAGATGGTTTGCTCCACTTCAGAGGCAGAGTATATATACCCGCAGGAGGCCAGATCCGAGAGGATATTATGATGGAGGCGCACTGCAGCCGGTACTCGGTACACCCAGGGATCACAAAGATGACCGCTGATTTGAAGAGGACGATGTTTTGGCCGGGCATGAAGAAGGACATTACGTACTTCGTGACCCATTGCGAGGCGTGTCAGTTGGTGAAGGCGGAGTGCAGGAACCCCGCAGGATTGTTACAGCCACTCCCGGTGCCGGAGTGGAAGTTCGACGATATAGCGATGGATTTCATACATGGTCTTCCCCGGTCTCGGACAGGGAATGACTCGATTTGGGTGATTGTCGATCGGTTGACGAAGGTGGCCCGCTTTGTACCGATCAGGAAGGATGACTCGGTGGGAGTGCTGGTACGGAAGTTTGTGGAGCAGTATGTCCGATATCATGGCGTGCCCCGGACGATAGTATCGGACCGCGATGGACGGTTTACATCCAGGGAGTGGCGGTCAGTGCAGGCATATTTGGGCACCCGGTTGACTTTTAGCACGGCCTTCCACCCTCAGACAGACGGGCAGACAGAGCGCACCAACAGGACGTTGGAGGATCTACTACGACTGTGTATACTGGACCGAGGGGAGCCGTGGGAAAAGATGTTACCGTTGGTCGAGTTCTCCTACAATAATAGCTACCAGTCCAGCATCAGGATGGCGCCTTATGAAGCCTTGTATGGACGAAAATGTAGGACCCCGCTTTCTTGGGTTCAAGACGAGGATCCGAAGCTGTTGGGATTGGATTTTGTGGAAGACACCGAGGCTCAGGTGAGACTGATCAGAGATAGGATGTTGGAGGCGTAGAGCAGACAGGCTAAATACTATGACGCCCGGCATCGTCAGGTGGAGTTTCGGGTAGGGGATCGAGTGTTCTTGAAGATCCGGCCCATGCACGGAGTCTCACGGGTGCGCGGTCGGAGGAAGAAACTCAGCCCTAGGTATATGGGCCCTTACCGGATCCTGGAGCGGATCGGACCCCTAGCCTACAGGCTAGAGTTGCCCCCGGAGCTGGCAGCTCTACACGACGTCTTCCACATCTCTTCGCTGAGAAGGGCTCTACTACGCCCGGAGCAGCGGATTTTGACCATCGAAGGGCCGGTATCTTCAGACCGATCTGTTCACTTGGAGCCGGTTCGGATCGACGACAAAGGAGTGCGGATCTTGCGGCGCAAGAAGATCCCCTTAGTCAAGGTTCTGTGGAGAAATCACGGTCAGGAGGAGCACATCTGGGAACCGCAGGATCTGATGAGGCAAAGATACCCGGAGTTGTTCAGTCAGGTACATCTCACCACCTCTCGGTATATTATAGACTGACTTTTTGTTTTGGAATGATAAGACTAGATAAGGAAAATCCAGGACCTAGGCATGCGCACTTAATCAGAAAGGTAGGGGCTAATCTTTTGTTTATTGGGGAGATTGTCTTAGTTATCAAACGAACAGTCGCCTGAACCCAATAGAAAGATCGTATGGGATGTTACAAGTTTAATTTATTCCGATAGAAATCCCCATAGGCTCAACCTCAATATCGGGGACGAAATTTTTGTTTTGTTTATTGGGATTTGTAACATCCCATTTCCGGCTAGACCCCTAGGAGTCGGTCGGTCGTGACAGAACCCGAGGAAGCCCAAAAATCGAAATAAATCGGCCGAGTTTTCGGGTCACGGGTTGGTCACGCCCGTGACCGACCCGTCACGCCCGTGACCTGGGCGTGACTACTTCGACGATTGTCGATCTCCACGAGACGATCGCCGAACGTGCTGTCTGGGCATGTCACGCCCGTGACCAAGGTGTCACGCCCGTGACTATGGGCGTGACCCCATCGACGATCGTCGATCGCCGTGAGACGATCGTCGACCTTGCAGCCCGGGCATGTCACGCCCGTGACTTAGCTGTCACGCCCGTGACCTAGGGCGTGACCAGCCTTCGACGATCGTCGATCTCAATTCGACGATCGTCGACATCGAAATATGCCATTCGGGCCTGTCACGCCCGTGACACAAGGTGTCACGCCCGTGACCATCATCGACGATCGTCGATCTCAGTTCGACGATCGTCGAACCCAGGATTGACTATTCGGACCTGTCACGCCCGTGACCTACGTGTCACGCCCGTGACATTGGCCGAAACGACGGTTCAGGCCCGAAGTTATTCCAACACGCGTGGTATTAAATGCTGGTGTGGGAAGTTACACCAGGAGTAACTACCGGCCGTTTTCCTTCTGAAATTTTATAATAAATGAGGAAAAGGTGGTCCAATAGAAAACCGCCAGCTGTACACACCTGTTCAGTTCCGCCGTTTCTTATCCCTTCACCGTAACCGAAACGTTAAGGGGGAAACTTCATGGCCATAATGGTTTTACCCATTCACCTTCCCACTTCCTGAGTTATAAAAGCCCACCTGGACAAGAGGAGAAGGTTACACGCTCAAGTAATCAGAACAGACCTTTGTTCTTGCTGTAGGAGAAGTTCAGCAAACGCCACCACCGCGCCATGGCACCCCGACGCTCTTCTCGCCTTCAAACCGCGAACAAGGTCCTCCTCTACTCCTTCTCTTCCATGGGTAGATCTTAGGATTCTTAGAAAGGAGGTTCGCGCTCAACGGAGCCGGATCCATCTCTCGTTTTCATGGAAAAACCATGAAAAAGGTATTTTGAGTTCGCTGGAAACCGCCACCTCCGGCGGCCAAACCACCGCCGACCGCTAGCCATCGCCTCAACGGAGGTGGTGGTGGTGGTGGCTGGCCAGGGAAGTGACCGGACGGCCGGCAACGGATCACGGAAACGTTACAGGAAAAATGGCTTCCTGGTTCTGGTTTCGGGTTCTGAAGAAGATGAACAGTAGATTTAATATATAATACATAGATTATTATATAGTACGTAATGGAAAAGAGATTATTTGAATGTATTTTTGAGGCTGCAAAACGAGGCACTTAGAGGCCGAATTAGGAAAAATGACCAGACACAAAAGTTGTAGCCCTCGGGGTCTACTTTAATTTAAAATTGATTTTATTCAATTTGGGTGAGTGGTTCGAACACAACACTCATTTTGGTGGGATCAAGACCTAGGTTAACCAGAAATTAAAATGGTTGCCCACGGTTCATAACAAGTCCAAATGACTTGAAATTTGGACTGGAGGTCTATAATATGTATATCGAGAGGCTGTCCAAAAATGAGAATTTTTGGAGAACTTTTGCCTAAAGTTTTTGTAAAAATTTAATAAACAATATAAAATTAATTATGAGATGAAATTAAGCCCAAACTCCCCCAAATTTTGGGTGGTGGTCCCTGGCATCAATATTAAGATCTGTACAAAATTTCAACTCGAATGGTTGAGTTTTGAATAGGGAATTATCAAGTCCTAGATAGGCCTTGGTGAGGGGTACTTTGGGGAAAAGTACAATTGGAGATGGAGTGGACAAATCTCCTCAAGAGAGGCTGAAGTTGTCGGCCACTGATTTGTTGAGTCTATGTCTACCCTCTTGGGTAACATGGTGTGGCTTAGGGTGGATTTTACCCTAAGAGATTGGCTCAACTCCAACGGGTGGGAGTTTGAGGTTTGTGAAGGACATAGGAGCAACTGCTCTTGTATGCCCTTGAAATTTGGAGGAGAGGGGGAGGATATGATGAAAACCCTCTGGTTGAAATAGTGAAGGAATTGGATGTAGTTAGGTACCTCGAAAGTTGAGATTTTGGAAAAGGATAAACATGTAATTTAATTATTTTAAGCACTAAATCTAATCCAAAAATTATGAAACTCGGGAGGAGAGAGTTTTAGGATGTATTAGACTGATGGTAATTTTTCTGGAATTTTATGATTAATATATATTATACTTCATGTGTTAAAGAATTATTAGCCCAATTTGTTGTTTCAATTATTTGGTGGCTTTACATTAATTATAATCAGTTGAAATTCTGGATTTAGATCTTGACTAGTAGAACATTGATCCCTGAATTTTTATAGAATTTTATGTTGAGTAAATCTAGTACATTATTCACAATTGATAGAAAGGGCTTTTATGTTTAAAAAATTATTACGGATAGAACACTTGCTGGAAAATTATGAAACTTAGCCAGTGCAAATTTTAGGCCTTAATCTTCATGTCATAAATTATTTAGAATTTTTGGAAGAATATTTTCTGTACTTGATTCATAAACTATAGAAATTAGAGATTATTTCCAAATAGTTTTTCAGGTTATTTTGATGATAGAAAATTATGATACTTAGGATTTAGCCTTCTGAGATAGCCTACTAATTATCATAAATTTGCTGGACATCTTGCATGAATAATTAGGATAGTTCATGTTCAAACCGGTGGCCCTTGAGATTTTCGAGGAATTTAATTAAATGCCAAATAAATTAGGAAAATTTCCATTTTCTGGATTTAGGTTATTTATATCAAGATAAGTCTCCAGTAAATAGTTTAGGGCATTTGGATGAGTAATCGATCATTGCATAACCGGTTCGACATGTAGCCTAGGTTGGTCTGCATTTAGTAAATTTGTGAAATGCAATAGGATATGATCTGAGGAAGATATAAAGAGTAGTGAGTAGTGGTGATAGTTAGAGTTAAGAGGTGCTCGGGTTTGGCGAAAGATCGCTTTTCCCGAGGAGTGGAAGGTTTAAAAATCACCCCAGGATAGTCTATCGTAATATGAGAAGGAAATCGGGCTAAGGGAAAACAACCAATAACAATAAGTGCCTTGCGAAAGGGAACTTCGGGCCGTAATGCACCGTCTTGGTTCCTAGTGCCCCTTGAGAGCCCTTCACGGGGTATACCGGGGCAGTCCTGGGCTAACGTAAACTGTAATAATAAACTGGCAAGAGTAACTTAGTAACTAGGATTGCACCTTTCACAAACACTGTTGGCACAGGAAGATTGATGAGAGCTTCGGCTCGGTTGTTCTGGAGACGGACGGGATGGTCCGGGGAGCTTCGGCTCGGTTGGTTGGAGACGGACGTTTGGTCCGGGGAGCTTCGGCTCGGTTCTGTTTGTTTTGCGATTAAACTTGCATGTGCATAAGATAGGAAAGTTAAGGTGGTGGGTCTTTCGATATCGGGGAGTTCGATTGCACCGACACCGATATCGTTGACTCGGCGAGGTGGTTAGCACTTCGCCAACAGAAGTCCGGTGCGCCAGCCGGCAAGAGTACGCAGGCGTCCGCTTAGTGCACCAAGCGTTGAGGCGTACGATAGGTCAGACCAGTGGTGCTTTTACTGGTTTTGAGGTGGGCGAGGCCCAACCCACCGCTTCCGTTTGCCACTACGGAGGTATCCTGGGAGGTAACGGCTCCGAAAGGGGGAACTAAAGGTCTGTGTGCACAGAGTCGGGTGTGTGAGTTGCACTTGCATGTTTCATCATACCCACTAGCATGTCATAGCATAATCGATTCATTAAACCTTGACACCTAATGTATAAGTGGTATGGGACGCTTATACATTAGGACCTGCAAAACGACCCCTTGGTCTATAAGCTTGTGTGGGCAAGTTTATAAATCAAAGGTTAAATTTCAATATATAACAACCATTGCTGTTTGATAACCGACACCCCAACGTATAAGTGGTATGGGACACTTATACGATGGGAGCCTTGCAAAAGATCCCTTTGCTTATGTGTTCTCGCATAAGCGAAGGTTTAAATTCATATAATTGCTTTTCTTACTGCTAGACCTATTATAACAATCATATTAACTGCTCACCGAATACACCTTGCTAGATTAGTTTCCGCTGCCATCTGTTTCATGTTTATCTCTACCTTCATGTCCTTCCCTTTCTTCCTCTCCGCTTGGTACCTAGGAGCCATGGGGGAAGGGGTAGGGGATGATAGGGCTTAGTCTTTATGACTAACGGTTTTTCGAACCGCATCATTTAGGGGATCGTGGAGCCCAGCATGGAGGAGCAGCCCCAGAGATCGGTGCGCCTGGAGATGGGGCAGTCTAGCTCCGGAGTTCATACAGCCGGGACCGTGAGTCTCGACCTCGAGTAGTTTACTGTTTCGCTTCCGCATGAGAGACTTGTAGTGAGGACATTTTGTACCGGGCATAAGCCCGTATTTATAGTACTCTGATGTTTCTGTGGACACTCCCTTCGTGGAGTCTTATTATATTTATGTGATTTTTATTATTGTGGACTGCATTGCTCTTACTTCAATAATTGTGCTACTTTCTGTGATCGAAATTGGCCGGCAGAATCGGCGCCTTGTGGTGATGACCCTTCAGGACGTGAAGGTGTCGCCGCAAAGCGGCGGTTCTGGGCCTAAGACCCCGGTGGTTGAAAAAGAAAAAAAAAGGGGGTCTTACAAGTGGTATCAGAGCAAACATCGATCAGAAGGAAGTAGCAGTCCACAAACCCTAGGTCACCCCCGCTCGAGTTTAGTTTGCGGACAAACTAAGCAGCGGAAGCAGTGGTGTGCCCATATGGGATCACATATAATTTGTCCACCTTTATGTAGTATTTGAACGTTTTCTCAGCGTGTGTTTTTGTTACGCAGCCTCCAGCACGGACTACGCCTCAGGGTGGAGTTCCACAGGCTCAGGATGTTGCACCACCCCCACCGGCCCCCACTCCTTTCCTTCAGTCAGACATGGGACAGAGCCTGACTGCCATTCTGGAGGCCTTCAGGGCCCAGCAGGTTCCGGCCCCGCAGCCAAATCCGGGGGCCAACTGGCTAAGCATCTTCCGAGGACTGGCTCCCCCGTCCTATTTGGGGACAGAGTCGGCTGTTCGGACGGAAGAGTGGCTAGATATCATGTATGAGATGCTGACCGGGATTCGGTGTCCATGGGAGGAGAAGGTGGCTCTGGTTGTCTCCTGCCTGGAGTCCCATGCCAAGAGGTGGTGGAAGACGCTGTTGGACACGACCTTTGCTGATAGGGAGGTTGCGGAGATTACTTGGGAGGAGTTTAGGGCCGCACTGCTGGAGCATTTCGTTCCGCAGTCGGCTAGGGATGACTTGGAGGAGCGGTTCTTACAGCTGAAGCAGGGTACTCGGACCGTGGTGGAGTACCATCGAGAGTTTGACCATCTGGCTCGATACGCAGATTCCTACCAGCTGGACGAGGCAGGGTATATCAGGAGGTTCTACAAGGGCCTACGTGAGGACTTGAGGGAGGCTCTGCTGTTCGTATCTGATGGGCCCATCTCCCGGATCTTGGAGATGGCCAAAAGGATTGAGGCAGATTGGCACGCCACCCGGGGTCGGAAACGGCCAGCAGAGGATCAGGGACGAAGAGGAAGGAATGACCAGCGGCGGGGTGCAGTACCAGAGGGAAGGAGGACAGAGGACCAGCCTCGTCAGGACGTGAGGCCGGAGCCGAGGGAACAGGTGGTATTGGCCCCTCCACCCCTTCGGATGCAGGAGATGCCGAGACCCGGGGGAATGGCGTATCCCCCAGAGTGTTACTTTTGTCATCAGATTGGGCACATTCGGAGGAACTGCCCCATGAGGGGGGCACCACCTCCAGCACATCAGGGCGGCCCACCAGCTCAGCATTACGGAGGCCGAGGACGCGGCCGCGGTCGAGGATACCAGGGGGAAGATCGTAGACAGGGAAGAGAGCAGGTATATGCCTTGGACCTTGCACAGCCGCGGAATCCGGAGCAGGTCATCGCAGGTATGCCGAAATGCTTCTTTGTTTTCATAGAATTTCCCCTTTAAGTTGTTAAAACTTGAATCGCACTAGATTGATAGCAAGGAAAGTAAAAACTTATTATAGAACCCTAAGATATCTAATCACCCCAGGTATAGTCTTCATTCAGCGGCAAGCCTGCCCGCACGCTGTTCGATACTGGAGCTACTCACTCCTTTGTGTCGGAGTCGTTCGTTGAAGGACTGGAAGGTGTGGAGCGGTTCACAGGCTCGAGGATGAGGGTGCGACTACCGGATGGATCTGAGCTCCTTACCACGGATCACTGCAATATGGAGGCGGAGATTGGTGGAAAAGCGTTCGAGGCTCCAGCGACGATTTTGAAGCTGACGGACTACGACCTGATCCTGGGCATGGTATGGCTGCACTGGAACTATGCCCAGATTGACTGCCAGGCAAAGAGGATCACCGTGAGACACGAGGACTCTTTCATTACCATCGAAGGTATAAGACCTGTCTCCCGTATACTCTTATCTTCGGTACAGGCCGTCAAGGCCCATCTACAGGGAGAGGAGGTCTATCAGATTCTTTTTGAGATGGCGGAGGTTAAGGAGTCGGTGACAGACATCCCGGTGGTGCGAGATTTCGCTGACATCTTTCCGGAGAAACTGCCAGGACTACCACCACACCGAGAGCAGGATTTTCAGATACAGCTTGTGTCGGGGGCCAAGCCGGCGTCTAGGGCCCCTTATCGGATGGCCCCAAAGGAGTTGGCAGAGTTTCGGACTCAGTTGCAGGAATTAGTTGAGGCAGGTTTTGTTAGACCGAGTTCCTCGCCATGGGGAGCTCCGGTTCTGTTCGTGAAGAAGAAGGATGGGACACTCCGCCTGTGCATCGATTATCGAGCACTAAACAGGCTGACCGTCCGGAATACCTATCCGCTCCCACGGATAGACGAATTATTCGACCAGCTGGAGGGGGCCCATTATTTCTCGAAGCTGGACTTGAGATCAGGATACTACCAGCTGCGGATCCAGGAGGAGGATATCCCGAAGACGGCCTTTAGTAGCAGATATGGCCTGTATGAGTTCACCGTGATGCCCTTTGGGCTCACGAATGCTCCGTCGGCATTCATGAGTCTCATGAACAGGGTTTTCGAAGCCTACTTGGATGTGTTCGTCATAGTATTCATAGACGACATCCTGATCTACTCTAGGACGGAGGAGGAGCACACTCGGCATCTGGCACTGACTTTGGAGAGGTTACGGGAGCATCGCCTTTATGCAAAATTCAGCAAGTGTCAGTTCTGGTTGAAGGAGGTGGCCTTCCTAGGCCACATCATCAGCGGAGCCGGGTTATCAGTAGATCCAGCAAAGATTCGGGCAGTTCGCGATTGGCCGCAGCTGAGGACAGCCACAGATGTACGCAGTTTCTTGGGACTTGCCGGTTACTACCGGAAGTTCGTGGAGGGGTTCTCTCGGATTGCCCTCCCCCTCACATCTTTGACAAAGAAGGAGGCACCTTTTGTTTGGACCCCGCAGTGCCAGGCGGCTTTCCAGGAGCTGAAGGACCGACTCATCTCTGCCCCTATTCTGGCCCTTCCATCCGGAAAGGAGGGATTCCAGGTGTATACCGACGCATCATATCAAGGGATGGGAGCGGTGCTGATGCAGAACGGACATGTCATAGCATATGCCTCCCGCCAGCTGAAGATCCATGAGAGGAACTACCCGGTGCACGACCTCGAGATGGGAGCGGTCGTTTTTGCTCTGAAGGTCTGGCGTCATTACCTTTATGGAGTCCACTGCGATATCTTCTCCGATCACAAGAACTTGAAATACGTGGACACTCAGAAGGAGCTGAATATCAGGCAGAGGCGTTGGGTGGAGTTCTTAGCAGATTATCAGTATGAGATGCACTACCACCCAGGGAAGGCAAACGTGGTGGCCGACGCGTTGAGCCGGAGAGCGGCCACTTCCGAAGCTGGGCCCCAGGTTATGTCTATGGAGCTGGTCCGGTCATTCAGAGACATGCAGATATCCCTAGTGTCCGAGGATGACCCAGATCTGTATAGGGAGTATCTGGCATCGATAGTGGCCATAGACGATATTCGGGATCGCATTCGGGACGGACAGAGGACAGATGCGTGGGCGGAGCCGATGTTCCGAGCTTTGGAGGAAGGTTCGACAGGAGATTATTCCCTGAGAGATGGTTTGCTCCACTTCAGAGGCAGAGTATATATACCCGCAGGAGGCCAGATCCGAGAGGATATTATGATGGAGGCGCACTGCAGCCGGTACTCGGTACACCCAGGGATCACAAAGATGACCGCTGATTTGAAGAGGACGATGTTTTGGCCGGGCATGAAGAAGGACATTACGTACTTCGTGACCCATTGCGAGGCGTGTCAGTTGGTGAAGGCGGAGTGCAGGAACCCCGCAGGATTGTTACAGCCACTCCCGGTGCCGGAGTGGAAGTTCGACGATATAGCGATGGATTTCATACATGGTCTTCCCCGGTCTCGGACAGGGAATGACTCGATTTGGGTGATTGTCGATCGGTTGACGAAGGTGGCCCGCTTTGTACCGATCAGGAAGGATGACTCGGTGGGAGTGCTGGTACGGAAGTTTGTGGAGCAGTATGTCCGATATCATGGCGTGCCTCGGACGATAGTATCGGACCGCGATGGACGGTTTACATCCAGGGAGTGGCGGTCAGTGCAGGCATATTTGGGCACCCGGTTGACTTTTAGCACGGCCTTCCACCCTCAGACGGACGGGCAGACAGAGCGCACCAACAGGACGTTGGAGGATCTACTACGACTGTGTATACTGGACCGAGGGGAGCCGTGGGAAAAGATGTTACCGTTGGTCGAGTTCTCCTACAATAATAGCTACCAGTCCAGCATCAGGATGGCGCCTTATGAAGCCTTGTATGGACGAAAATGTAGGACCCCACTTTCTTGGGTTCAAGACGAGGATCCGAAGCTGTTGGGATTGGATTTTGTGGAAGACACCGAGGCTCAGGTGAGACTGATCAGAGATAGGATGTTGGAGGCGCAGAGCAGACAGGCTAAATACTATGACGCCCGGCATCGTCAGGTGGAGTTTCGGGTAGGGGATCGAGTGTTCTTGAAGATCCGGCCCATGCACGGAGTCTCACGGGTGCGCGGTCGGAGGAAGAAACTCAGCCCTAGGTATATGGGCCCTTACCAGATCCTGGAGCGGATCGGACCCCTAGCCTACAGGCTAGAGTTGCCCCCGGAGCTGGCAGCTCTACACGACGTCTTCCACATCTCTTCGCTGAGAAGGGCTCTACTACGCCCGGAGCAGCGGATTTTGACCATCGAAGGGCCGGTAGCTTCAGACCGATCTGTTCACTTGGAGCCGGTTCGGATCGACGACAAAGGAGTGCGGATCTTGCGGCGCAAGAAGATCCCCTTAGTCAAGGTTCTGTGGAGAAATCACGGTCAGGAGGAGCACATCTGGGAACCGCAGGATCTGATGAGGCAAAGATACCCGGAGTTGTTCAGTCAGGTACATCTCAACACCTCTCGGTATATTATAGACTGCCTTTTTGTTTTGGAATGATAAGACTAGATAAGGAAAATCCAGGACCTAGGCATGCGCACTTAATCAGAAAGGTAGGGGCTAATCTTTTGTTTATTGGGGAGATTGTCTTAGTTATCAAACGAACAGTCGCCTGAACCCAATAGAAAGATCGTATGGGATGTTACAAGTTTAATTTATTCCGATAGAAATCCCCATAGGCTCAACCTCAATTTCGGGGACGAAATTTTTGTTTTGTTTATTGGGATTTGTAACATCCCATTTCCGGCTAGACCCCTAGGAGTCGGTCGGTCGTGACAGAACCCGAGGAAGCCCAAAAATCGAAATAAATCGGCCGAGTTTTCGGGTCACGGGTTGGTCACGCCCGTGACCGACCCGTCACGCCCGTGACCTGGGCGTGACTACTTCGACGATCGTCGATCTCCACGAGACGATCGCCGAACGTGCTGTCTGGGCATGTCACGCCCGTGACCAAGGTGTCACGCCCGTGACTATGGGCGTGACCCCATCGACGATCGTCGATCGCCGTGAGACGATCGTCGACCTTGCAGCCCGGGCATGTCACGCCCGTGACTTAGCTGTCACGCCCGTGACCTAGGGCGTGACCAGCCTTCGACGATCGTCGATCTCAATTCGACGATCGTCGACATCGAAATATGCCATTCGGGCCTGTCACGCCCGTGACACAAGGTGTCACGCCCGTGACCATCATCGACGATCGTCGATCTCAGTTCGACGATCGTCGAACCCAGGATTGACTATTCGGACCTGTCACGCCCGTGACCTACGTGTCACGCCCGTGACATTGGCCGAAACGACGGTTCAGGCCCGAAGTTATTCCAACACGCGTGGTATTAAATGCTGGTGTGGGAAGTTACACCAGGAGTAACTACCGGCCGTTTTCCTTCTGAAATTTTATAATAAATGAGGAAAAGGTGGTCCAATAGAAAACCGCCAGCTGTACACACCTGTTCAGTTCCGCCGTTTCTTATCCCTTCACCGTAACCGAAACGTTAAGGGGGAAACTTCATGGCCATAATGGTTTTACCCATTCACCTTCCCACTTCCTGAGTTATAAAAGCCCACCTGGACAAGAGGAGAAGGTTACACGCTCAAGTAATCAGAACAGACCTTTGTTCTTGCTGTAGGAGAAGTTCAGCAAACGCCACCACCGCGCCATGGCACCCCGACGCTCTTCTCGCCTTCAAACCGCGAACAAGGTCCTCCTCTACTCCTTCTCTTCCATGGGTAGATCTTAGGATTCTTAGAAAGGAGGTTCGCGCTCAACGGAGCCGGATCCATCTCTCGTTTTCATGGAAAAACCATGAAAAAGGTATTTTGAGTTCGCCGGAAACCGCCACCTCCGGCGGCCAAACCACCGCCGACCGCTAGCCATCGCCTCAACGGAGGTGGTGGTGGTGGTGGCTGGCCAGGGAAGTGACCGGACGGCCGGCAACGGATCACGGAAATGTTACAGGAAAAATGGCTTCCTGGTTCTGGTTTCGGGTTCTGAAGAAGATGAACAGTAGATTTAATATATAATACATAGATTATTATATAGTACGTAATGGAAAAGAGATTATTTGAATGTATTTTTGAGGCTGCAAAACGAGGCACTTAGAGGCCGAATTAGGAAAAATGACCAGACACAAAAGTTGTAGCCCTCGGGGTCTACTTTAATTTAAAATTGATTTTATTCAATTTGGGTGAGTGGTTCGAACACAGCACTCATTTTGGTGGGATCAAGACCTAGGTTAACCAGAAATTAAAATGGTTGCCCACGGTTCATAACAAGTCCAAATGACTTGAAATTTGGACTGGAGGTCTATAATATGTATATCGAGAGGCTGTCCAAAAATGAGAATTTTTGGAGAACTTTTGCCTAAAGTTTTTGTAAAAATTTAATAAACAATATAAAATTAATTAGGAGATGAAATTAAGCCCAAACTCCCCCAAATTTTGGGTGGTGGTCCCTGGCATCAATATTAAGATCTGTACAAAATTTCAACTCGAATGGTCGAGTTTTGAATAGGGAATTATCAAGTCCTAGATAGGCCTTGGTGAGGGGTACTTTGGGGAAAAGTACAATTGGAGATGGAGTGGACAAATCTCCTCAAGAGAGGCTGAAGTTGTCGGCCACTGATTTGTTGAGTCTATGTCTACCCTCTTGGGTAACATGGTGTGGCTTAGGGTGGATTTTACCCTAAGAGATTGGCTCAACTCCAACGGGTGGGAGTTTGAGGTTTGTGAAGGACATAGGAGCAACTGCTCTTGTATGCCCTTGAAATTTGGAGGAGAGGGGGAGGATATGATGAAAACCCTCTGGTTGAAATAGTGAAGGAATTGGAGGTAGTTAGGTACCTCGAAAGTTGAGATTTTGGAATTATTAATATATATTATACTTCATGTGTTAAAGAATTATTAGCCCAATTTGTTGTTTCAATTATTTGGTGGCTTTACATTAATTATAATCAGTTAAAATTCTGGATTTAGATCTTGACTAGTAGAACATTGATCCCTGAATTTTTATAGAATTTTATGTTGAGTAAATCTAGTACATTATTCACAATTGATAGAAAGGGCTTTTATATTTAAAAAAATTATTACGGATAGAACACTTGCTGGAAAATTATGAAACTTAGCCAGTGCAAATTTTAGGCCTTAATCTTCATGTCATAAATTATTTAGAATTTTTGGAAGAATATTTTCTGTACTTGATTCATAAACTATAGAAATTAGAGATTATTTCCAAATAGTTTTTCAGGTTATTTTGATGATAGAAAATTATGATACTTAGGATTTAGCCTTCTGAGATAGCCTACTAATTATCATAAATTTGCTGGACATCTTGCATGAATAATTAGGATAGTTCATGTTCAAACCGGTGGCCCTTGAGATTTTCGAGGAATTTAATTAAATGCCAAATAAATTAGGAAAATTTCCATTTTCTGGATTTAGGTTATTTATATCAAGATAAGTCTCCAGTAAATAGTTTAGGGCATTTGGATGAGTAATCGATCATTGCATAACCGGTTCGACATGTAGCCTAGGTTGGTCTGCATTTAGTAAATTTGTGAAATGCAATAGGATATGATCTGAGGAAGATATAAAGAGTAGTGAGTAGTGGTGATAGTTAGAGTTAAGAGGTGCTCGGGTTTGGCGAAAGATCGCTTTTCCCGAGGAGTGGAAGGTTTAAAAATCACCCCAGGATAGTCTATCGTAATATGAGAAGGAAATCGGGCTAAGGGAAAACAACCAATAACAATAAGTGCCTTGCGAAAGGGAACTTCGGGCCGTAATGCACCGTCTTGGTTCCTAGTGCCCCTTGAGAGCCCTTCACGGGGTATACCGGGGGCAGTCCTGGGCTAACGTAAACTGTAATAATAAACTGGCAAGAGTAACTTAGTAACTAGGATTGCACCTTTCACAAACACTGTTGGCACAGGAAGATTGATGAGAGCTTCGGCTCGGTTGTTCTGGAGACGGACGGGATGGTCCGGGGAGCTTCGGCTCGGTTGGTTGGAGACGGACGTTTGGTCCGGGGAGCTTCGGCTCGGTTCTGTTTGTTTTGCGATTAAACTTGCATGTGCATAAGATAGGAAAGTTAAGGTGGTGGGTCTTTCGATATCGGGGAGTTCGATTGCACCGACACCGATATCGTTGACTCGGCGAGGTGGTTAGCACTTCGCCAACAGAAGTCCGGTGCGCCAGTCGGCAAGAGTACGCAGGCATCCGCTTAGTGCACCAAGCGTTGAGGCGTACGATAGGTCAGACCAGTGGTGCTTTTACTGGTTTTGAGGTGGGCGAGGCCCAACCCACCGCTTCCGTTTGCCACTACGGAGGTATCCTGGGAGGTAACGGCTCCGAAAGGGGGAACTAAAGGTCTGTGTGCACAGAGTCGGGTGTGTGAGTTGCACTTGCATGTTTCATCATACCCACTAGCATGTCATAGCATAATCGATTCATTAAACCTTGACACCTAAAGTATAAGTGGTATGGGACACTTATACATTAGGACCTGCAAAACGACCCCTTGGTCTATAAGCTTGTGTGGGCAAGTTTATAAATCAAAGGTTAAATTTCAATATATAACAACCATTGCTGTTTGATAACCGACACCCCAACGTATAAGTGGTATGGGACACTTATACGATGGGAGCCTTGCAAAAGATCCCTTTGCTTATGTGTTCTCGCATAAGCGAAGGTTTAAATTCATATAATTGATTTTCTTACTGCTAGACCTATTATAACAATCATATTAACTGCTCACCGAATACACCTTGCTAGATTAGTTTCCGCTGCCATCTGTTTCATGTTTATCTCTACCATCATGTCCTTCCCTTTCTTCCTCTCCGCTCGGTACCTAGGAGCCATGGGGGAAGGGGTAGGGGATGATAGGGCTTAGTCTTTATGACTAACGGTTTTTCGAACCGCATCATTTAGGGGATCGTGGAGCCCAGCATGGAGGAGCATCCCCAGAGATCGGTGCGCCTGGAGATGGGGCAGTCTAGCTCCGGAGTTCATACAGCCGGGACCGTGAGTCTCGACCTCGAGTAGTTTACTGTTTCGCTTCCGCATGAGAGACTTGTAGTGAGGACATTTTGTACCGGGCATAAGCCCGTATTTATAGTACTCTGATGTTTCTGTGGACACTCCCTTCGTGGAGTCTTATTATATTTATGTGATTTTTATTATTGTGGACTGCATTGCTCTTACTTCAATAATTGTGCTACTTTCTGTGATCGAAATTGGCCGGCAGAATCGGCGCCTTGTGGTGATGACCCTTCAGGACGTGAAGGTGTCGCCGCAAAGCGGCGGTTCTGGGCCTAAGACCCCGGTGGTTGAAAAAGAAAAAAAAAGGGGGTCTTACAAGTGGTATCAGAGCAAACATCGATCAGAAGGAAGTAGCAGTCCACAAACCCTAGGTCACCCCCGCTCGAGTTTAGTTTGCGGACAAACTAAGCAGCGGAAGCAGTGGTGTGCCCATATGGGATCACATATAATTTGTCCACCTTTATGTAGTATTTGAACGTTTTCTCAGCGTGTGTTTTTGTTACGCAGCCTCCAGCACGGACTACGCCTCAGGGTGGAGTTCCACAGGCTCAGGATGTTGCACCACCCCCACCGGCCCCCACTCCTTTCCTTCAGTCAGACATGGGACAGACCCTGACTGCCATTCTGGAGGCCTTCAGGGCCCAGCAGGTTCCGGCCCCGCAGCCAAATCCGGGGGCCAACTGGCTAAGCATCTTCCGAGGACTGGCTCCCCCGTCCTATTTGGGGACAGTGTCGGCTGTTCGGACGGAAGAGTGGCTAGATATCATGTATGAGATGCTGACCGGGATTCGGTGTCCATGGGAGGAGAAGGTGGCTCTGGTTGTCTCCTGCCTGGAGTCCCATGCCAAGAGGTGGTGGAAGACGCTGTTGGACACGACCTTTGCTGATAGGGAGGTTGCGGAGATTACTTGGGAGGAGTTCAGGGCCGCACTGCTGGAGCATTTCGTTCCGCAGTCGGCTAGGGATGACTTGGAGGAGCGGTTCTTACAGCTGAAGCAGGGTACTCGGACCGTGGTGGAGTACCATCGAGAGTTTGACCATCTGGCTCGATACGCAGATTCCTACCAGCTGGACGAGGCAGGGTATATCAGGAGGTTCTACAAGGGCCTACGTGAGGACTTGAGGGAGGCTCTGCTGTTCGTATCTGATGGGCCCATCTCCCGGATCTTGGAGATGGCCAAAAGGATTGAGGCAGATTGGCACGCCACCCGGGGTCGGAAACGGCCAGCAGAGGATCAGGGACGAAGAGGAAGGAATGACCAGCGGCGGGGTGCAGTACCAGAGGGAAGGAGGACAGAGGACCAGCCTCGTCAGGACGTGAGGCCGGAGCCGAGGGAACAGGTGGTATTGGCCCCTCCACCCCTTCGGATGCAGGAGATGCCGAGACCCGGGGGAATGGCGTATCCCCCAGAGTGTTACTTTTGTCATCAGATTGGGCACATTCGGAGGAACTGCCCCATGAGGGGGGCACCACCTCCAGCACATCAGGGCGGCCCACCAGCTCAGCATTACGTGAACCCTAATTCTCACGCCGCCGCCGCCGCCATTGTCGTTCACGGACGAAATTCTGGATCGTCGATCTCCGTCTTCAAGGAACTAATTCTCCAGCGATCCAGACAAGAGTGAATCACTCGATCTCGCCGAGCCTCAAGGATTTCAGATCTATCTTCTCGATCGAGGTGGTTCTAGTTTTCAGATTTGTGGATCTTTCTCTCAAGTCATCTTCAACCTTTTCTGATCAAGTCAAAGCTCCTAAAGAAGAAGACTGTCAAAGATCCAGATCTGAAATTTGTTGTTTTGAATTTTTATTCTCAAACCAAAATTGATTTGTAGGAGTTTTTCTCCGAGATTTGTAGGAAGATCTTTCTTCCGAGTTTTGTAGATCCAGTTGGATCGAGTTTTGTAGGAACGTGGTTCCGAGGTGTAGGATTGTTTTCAATCCGAGATAGTGGAGTAGCCGAGTCTAGTGGTTTGCTAGATCGGTGAGGAAAGTGGACGTACCCAAGGTTGGGGAACCACTATAAATCACTTGTCGTCTGTGAGTGCTTGATGTGTGCTGTGTTAATTTTTTAATTCCGCATTTGACACGCAATTCACCTATTCACCCCCATCTAGGTGATTTAGGCTAACAACTTAGACCTCTCAGTTTAACACAGCCTTTCATCCGCAGATGGATGGTAAGACCGAGAGGGTCAACAGGACGATGGAAGACATGCTTCGCATGTGCGTCTTAGATTTCAAGAAGTAGTGGGAAGACCATATGTATTTAGTGGAGTTTGCGTACAATAATAGCTACCAAGCGAGCATACAAATGACACCCTTCGATACCCTATATGGTAGAAAATGTCGCACGCCGTTGTCGTGGATAGAAATGGGTGAGGCGAGGTTGTACAAAAAGTAAGTGGTGGAAAGCGCCACTTCATTGGTATGAACCATTCGAGAATGTTTGTTGATCGCTTAGGAAAGACAGGCCAAATACTATAATGCCAAGCATCGGAATGTGGAGTTTGCTGTTGGCGACTGGGTGTATTTGAAGATAAACCCGTTCAAGGGTGTTTCACGGGTACGACGCTTGAAGAAGCTGAGCCCGAGGTACCTTGGACCATTTGAGATCCTGGAGAGGATTGGTGAAGCGGCTTATCATCTAAAGCTATCAGTGGAGTTGAGTGGTCTACACGACGTATTCCAAATATCAGCATTGCGGAAGGCGGTGCAAGAGCCTTCGTAGGTGATCGCCGTTGATCAAGTACCGGTGGACAAAGGGTTGGCGATAAGGGTCAAGCCTGTTCGTATTGAGGACTCTGATGTCAAGTGACTTCGTAACAAAAATATTAGGATGGTCAAGGTACGTTGGGACAATTGCGGTCGGGAGGAGCTCTAATGGGAGCGGGAGCAGAGAATGCTTGAGGAGTACCCAGAGTTATTCCGCTCAGGTACCGCTTTTGGTTTTGTGTATCTTTTCCTTTCAGTAATTCCCTGGACGAAATTCTTTTAAGAGGGAGAGAGTTGTAACGCCCTGAAACTCAAAAGAGGGATGGGTGGCATTTTGAGCCAAGTCTGGGACTTGGTAGAGGTCACACGGCCTGGGACACGGGCGTGCCCCAGGGGCAGGTCGTGCTCGGGTTCGACGATGGTCGTGTGGTCGACGAAAATGTAGTTGAAGATCGTCGAACAACGAACATGGCCTGAGACACGGGCGTATCCCATGCCGTGTCCTACTCAGGTTGTTAGGCGAGTTGTGTCGTGTCCAAGGGGCAGGTCGTCCTCGGGTTGGTGCTGGACCTGTGTCGATAGAGGAACATGTCCAGCTACACGGGCGTGTATTGGATGACACAAGCATGTCAAACTTGACACGACTGTGTCGAGAGCCCGTTTTCTTTTCGGGATGCGACGGTTTCGGTGTCGAATGAGGGACACGGCTTTGGACACGGGCATGTCGCAAGCCGTGTTCGGCCCATGTTTTGTATTTTAAGTGCGAATCATGGCCATCTGTTTCCTTATTTTGGGATCCAACGGCTCAGGGCTATTCTTGCTGGGATATACCCAGGAATACGGCTTTGAAACCCTCATTCTATTTGGGTTTTCTCTTTCTAAAGTTCTAGAGAGAGTGGAGAGGAAGGAAGATGTAGGAAGTAAGATCTGGCCTCCGGTGGAGCTTCAGAGCTCCAATTCTCGCGCTGAGTCTAGATCTGCGAAGGCGAGGTCGATACAGTGTTTTTCATCCGTATAGATTTCCATGGCGCCAAAGAGAAACCCAAGGGTAACGATTATAATCTTGGACATGTGAAGTCCTCTTTCTTTCTGCATAGGAAGCCCTCTCTCGCGAGTATGCGGTGAATGTGATGCGTTCCTTCGGGTAAACATGAATAGTCCCCGCTTTGTTGCATGTAGAGTCCGAAATCGAGATACAGACATAGGCATGGTGTGTGAAGCCTACCCGAACAAGTTGGTCTGGATCGGTGATATTTCATTGTGCATGATTAGACAGAGAAGACTCTGTGCCTTTGGTTGTTTTCGGGTTTTTTACGCGGTAGATTACAATAGGGAGTCTTGGGGATTAACTCCAAGGTGCACCCGGAAAATTGGGTGGAAACATATTTCTGCCAACTTGGTGGCCTGGGAGCCATCCTTGAACATAACTTGGTTATCTGCATGTTTGTTCATTTTGGGACTCGACGAAGCTTGACCCGCGCATATGGCTTAAATTGACATTGCGGTGTGAGCAACGGGTTAGGCAGAACCGTACCCGCTCTGTGTTGTTCGGTTAAAGAGACCTTGATAGTTTTACTTTCAAGACAACCTAAACACCTAGAGGGGGGGGGGGTGAATAGGTTCTAATTTCTTGTCTATAAATCTAGGCAGAATTCAATTACAATTTAAAACATCTAGCACAGCATTCACAGACAACTAAGCATCACAGATTGCACAATGTTTTATAGTGGTTCCCCAAGGTCTGGGTACATCCACTTTCCCCCTTCACCTATCTAGCAATATGCTAGATTCGGCCAAACTTCCACTATACTCAGATCCTCAGATCCTACAGCTCAGAACCAGGATAGGTTCCTACAACTCAGGCTCAATAGCCCTACCTCAGCCTTGCCTCAAGGCCTACCACTCAGAGAATAATCTTCTCCTACACTCAGGCAAATAGCCCTACCACTCAGAGATCACCTCTCCTACACTCAGCCTTTATAACACAGGCTTACAACTTAGATCTGTGTAAACAGATCCTACAGAAATTTAGAAAAAGATATTTTGATGTCTTGCCTTTGTTGAGAGAGAAGAGGACAAGACACTTCTTGATCAGCTGATGAAATCAACTGAATCTGAGCTTTCTTCAAAACTTCTTGAATCTGAACTTAGCTGAGTTGATTTCCAAACAGCTTCTTGAGAAACCACTGATGGCTTCCTTCTTCTTCTTCAAGATGACTGGATCTCCCTTTATCCAACACCTTTTTTGATACTTCAGACTTCTTCTTCTTAGACCTTCTGATGAAGATCTTCTTTTTCACTTTCTTGAATTGAAACTTCAACAGGATCATAATCCTTCTGTTTCTTCTTCTTAGATCTTCTTCTATTATTTTTCTTAGCTTAGCTGCATATATAATTCCTTCTGAATGTGTCTATTTATAGACTTTTTTCTTGGTAACCGGCTGATCCGGTTTCTAACTGTTTTCTGACAGGTCTGACAGCTTCAGTTAAACAGTGGCAACCCACAGCTATCAAGTCTTCAAACAGTTCTTGTACCTTAGCCTTGGACAGCAAAATGTCGAGACAGTCAGTTAGAAAGTGTCGAGACCAATCTGTCTATCTGTGTCGACACAAGTGACTTTGGTGTCGACACAGTCTTTGATGATGTCGACTAAGTTGCCTTTAAGTCGACACAGCTTCTTCAGAAAATAACTTGGTCTAGACTCTGCAGTGTGTCGACACAAGTCCTGTGTGTCGACACAGTTGTTGTAGATTCAGAACTTAGTATGTGTCGACTCAGCCTTCTGGTGTCGACACAGCAATCTTCAATTCTGCCAAAATGTGTCGACTCAGTCTTCTGGTGTCGACACAAGCATAGTCGACTTCTGCCAATATGTGTCGACTCAGTCTTCTGGTGTCGACACATCCACCCAGTGTCGACACAGTTGTGGTCGACTATCTTCTTCTGTAAGTCGACTATCTTTCTCTGGTCGACTATCTTTCACTAGTCGACTAACTTTTTCTGGTCGACTATCTTTCACGGTGTCGACTCTGCTACCCAGTATTGAGGTCGACGATTTTCTTTATGTGTCGACACTGCTTCCCAGTGTCGAGATAGTTGAAGTCGACTATTTTCTTTATGTGTCGACACTGCTTCCCAGTGTTGAGGTCGACGATTTTCTTTATGTGTCGACACTGCTTCCCAGTGTCGACATAAATGTGGTCGACTATCTTTCTCTGTGTCGACACTGATATTCTGAAGTGTTGACACAAATATTCTGAAGTGTCGACACAATTTCTTCAGGTGTCGACATGTGGACTTAGAATATTTTTCTGCATTATTTAATACTTCTTCACCTGCACATGTCAACTCAAAACAACATCAAATACACCTTGATGTATATCATTGAGCTAAGTTGGGCTTCTTCAAATCAGGTACACATTTTCCAATGTACCCAACAATCTCCCCCTATTTGGAGATGTCATAACCCTATAGCCAATGATATACACCATTTATAAAAAGTATAAACTGATGATATATGACATAACAGGAATACTTAATATAAACAAAACATAAAAACAATCCATCACAGAATGAATATTATATAATACCAACCAACATTTTGTTTATAACTTGATAATGTTTGAATACAGAGATTTACATTTAATGATTTAATCAAAACATTACAAAGTAATTTGAAAGAACTAAAAATTAAGACTGATCAGGCTCTTTAATGATAATCCCTTTGCCAGATAAAACTTGAGCCTTCACAGGAGCTTCAGAATCTTCAGCTGGCTTCTTGCCTTTTAGATCAGCCATCTTCTTTGCTTCTTCCTTGAGCCTTTGCCTTTCAAAATAATGAAAGGGCTTTGGGAAGTACTTGCTTGGCTCCTGAGCATCTGGAGGCAGCCTACCCAGCTTGGCTTTTCTTCTAAACTGTACAATGGCCTCTTGCCTGGCTTCATACTTCTGCCATTCCATCTCATTGTACCACTTGCCTCTTTCCTGCACTTGGTCTTTGACAGCCTTCCATGCAGTGAGTATTATATTTCTGGAAGTAGGACTCCACTGCTCAAAGTCTGGCTTAAGTTCAGCCTGCTCTCTAAACCTTTTCTTAGATAGAAGAGCATCTTGCTGGTCTTTCAAAGTAGCCTCAGGCTTATCAACCTTCCCAATAACAATATTAGTAACCTCCTTTGGAGGACTATACATCCCTTGAACCTGCTGATCAATCATATCATAATCTGGAGGGGGGTAAATGACTTGGGCAACCTCAGGTTGATTGCCTTCAAGTAGACTTGTTTGTATTCCTGACTCAGCCACCATAGCATCATCACACAATGGGGGATATCCCAATGTGGCTCGAATACTATTGGTCACCCATTTGGTGTGCTCTGAGCCTGCATGAACTAGCATCCTCTCCCCCTTTATGGCTTCTCTAGAAACATGATCTCTGAGATCTTCCTTTTGAAATCTGATTTGGCCATCCAGATAATTCACACACTCTTTAAAAAATGGTTTTAACTTTAGAAGCTTGTCAGATATTTCCTTTTGAGAGGTAGTGATTGCAGTCTTAACAGAAGCAATAGCAGCTTGAAAGTTCTTATCAAATTCTTCCATTTCTTTTGCTCTATCTGCAGGCAGGCCTGGAACAATCTTCTTCAATTCCTCAATGATCTCATGATGAGATTCAGTTAAATTGTCATTCATCCTTAGCTGATTTTCCAAGACATAGCTTTGCTTTAAAGCAATATCATCCACCTTAGGGATGATAGTCTGCTGTTGTTTTGCCAGATATACCACAGCATTACCTCCCTTATGGAAGCAATCTGTCATTTCCTTCTTATGCATATTGACCTCAAACCTAATTTATTTTATATCTTGAGCTAAGTCAAATTGCAGGGACTTGTTGTTCTCATAAACATATTTTTCTATAGCCACTCTGTGTTCATCCAATTTCACTTGTAAATCTACCAAGAACTTGTTATAATCAAAGTCAGAAGGTGTGTGATGTGCTGTAGACTGTAGAGCCTGCTTATAGCTCTTGCTCCTTCTCTGGAAGACCATAAGTTTTCTCTTTTTAGCCACCCTGGCTTCTTCAGTCTCTGAATCAGAAGTACTATCAATTTGAACTCTTTCTTTGGGAGGAGGAGAAACAGCTGCTTCAGTGCGATGTTGTACAGTCTTAACATGCACTGGCTCCCCCTCAATTTCTTGCTCCACTTCCAGACTATCAGTAATTATTTCATCATTTGGAAATAACTCCTCCAAAGTATATTCCTTCTGGGCTTGATCATTTGCAGTATTCAAATTTGGAGATTGATCAATTTGAGCATCTTCTTGCACTTGCTCCCCCTAGACCTGTGCAGAAATAGAAATATTAGAAATCTCTTTTGTAGGAAAATACACCAGCTCCCCCTGCACCTGTACCTGGTCATGAGTAGATACAGTTTGTGTAGGTGAATAAATGTGCTGAGCTGGTATACTTACTTCTTCTTCTTGAACTGCAGGTATTGTGGCATCCTGAACTTGTATAAATGCAGGCTGATCTTCAACCTCTAGTCTTACTTGCTCTTCTTGTGGATGCCCAGTACTGGTAGCATGACCTGGGGATTTCTCAGGTGAATCCTTCCTTTCCACTTCAGGCATCTCTTTGGTCAGCACCCTATCCCATCTGGAAAACAATCTCATGTCCATCCTTCTCATGTGATTAATTTTAGTTCCAGGTTGTTGTTGCATAACCTCAGGAATCTCCTTACTTAGGTATATACTCATTATCCTAGCCAGATTTGGCTTCTTGATTCCTTCCTTAATCTTCTCAAAGATTACAGATGACCAATCCGTAGGAATTGTAAAAACAATCCTGGTCATTAGGCTGAACATATAGGCAGAAATCCTATCATGTCCACTTGGCTTGCACAGAATAACTTTTCCAACTACTTCTGACAGAAACTTGCCTTGTTGATTCATTCCTTTCCGATTGAATGCATCTCCAATTTTCATGGTGGATTCCAATCCACACCATTGAAGAGCCTCCCTAGATTTAGAAGCAGGGACATCCTCTTCATTCTCAATTGTAGGTAATTGCAGAATTGTTCTTAACTTTCTTGGTGTAATCTCCACAGGTGACCCATGAACTGTGGATTTTATCTCATGACTTTCAGAGTTTACAGATGCAGAGGTAAAGAACTCGTGCACCTCCTTCTTCCATATCTTTGATGGTTCGGAGACCAGAAATTCTAAACCTGAGTCGGAGAGGAGAGAGATAACCCCAAGAACATCTGGAGGGGCAGCTGCAAAGGCCTGGCGCACCAACTCATATCCTTCATTCACATTGTCTTCAATCTTCGGCTCCATTGATCAGTCGAGAAAGCTTGAAAGATGAGAGAAAGAGAGAGAGAGGGAGAATGTCGACACAGGGTTTCGAAAACCTTGTAAGCGTGTCGACAGAATGAGTTTTTGACCTATTTATACCTTCTGTTTAAAGAAGATCAAAAGTCGCCAAAAATAGACTATAAGTGTCGACACAGATGGATTGTGTCGACACAAGCTTCTATTGTCTCGACTACAAGTTCGTCTACTATGTGTCGACACCAATTTGCGGTTATGTCGACACCAGAGATATATAGTAGAGCATCAGAAATTCTGTGTCGACTCTTAGTATAAGTGTCGACACAAAATCTGTAAGTGTCGACACCACTATCCTGGTGAAGTCGACACTACATTCCTGGATAAGTCGAAAATAAGATTCTTAAGTGTCGACACATATTTTCTGTGTCGACACAATATCTCTGACTTGTCGACATTACTACCCTGAGTCGACACATTATTACTGAATGTGTCGACACCATCTTACTTAGCCAATTTCTGTTTGTTCATCACAACTTATAAGTACAACAAAGTACTTTATACTACTTCAATGTGTCTTAATATCACTTGAATGTCTTGTTACCACTTCAACTTTATTGTTGATGATTTTGTGATTACACTAATCAATGGTTAACATACCTAATTCAATTTTGAATTTATTGAATTTTGTCTCATCTAGGGGCTTAGTAAACACATCTGCTATTTGATAATCTGTTTTCACAAATTCCAATGAGATGTCTTCTTTTTCTACATGTTCTCTAAGAAAATGGTATTTTATTTCTATATGCTTAGTTCTACTATGAGAAACAGGATTATTAGCAATAGAAATTGCACTCTTAGAATCACACAAAAGAGGTGTTCTACTTACTTGAATACCATAATCCTTTAGCTGATGCTGCATCCATAATAGCTGTGCACAACAGCTTCCAGCAGCAACATACTCTGACTCAGCTGTGGAAATTGCCACACTAGTCTGCTTCTTACTACTCCATGATATTAGTCTTCCTCCCAGGAATTGACAAGTACCTGTAGTACTCTTCCTATCCTCTCTACATCCTGCAAAATCTGCATCTGAATAGCCTGTTAGTTGAAAATCTCTATTCCTAGGGTACCAAAGGCCTAGATTAGGTGTGCCCTTAAGATATCTCAGAATCCTTTTAACTGCAGTATAATGAGATTCTTTAGGGCAGGCTTGGTACCTAGCACAGACACATGTAGCATACATAATATCTGGTCTACTAGTAGTGAGATATAGTAGTGAGCCAACTATTCCTCTATACAAAGTCTCATCAACAGGTTTACCTGCATCATCTTTGCATATATGCATACTTGTTCCCATAGGAGTTCTCATGGTGGAGGATGACTCCATACCATATTTCTTAATCAATTCTTTGGTGAACTTAGACTGGGATATGGACAAGCCATCATCAGTCTGTCTTACTTGGAGTCCCAAGAAGAATTTCAGTTCCCCCATACTGCTCATCTCAAACTTCCCTTGCATAAGTTTGGCAAACTTTTTACAAAGGTTGTTTTCAATAGATCCAAAGATTATGTCATCAACATAGATCTGAACTAAGATGATCTTGCCTTTGGATTCCCTAAGGAATAGCGTTTTGTCAATTTTTCCTCTTGAGAATTTATTCTCAATAAGGAAAGTAGACAGGGTTTCATACCAAGCCCTTGGAGCTTGCTTTAACCCATACAGAGCTTTCCTAAGCTTATAAACAATATCAGGTTTAAGAGGATTTACAAAACCTGATGGTTGCTCTACATATACTTCTTCTTTAAGATCACCATTCAGAAATGCTGACTTCACATCCATCTGGTATACTTTGAAGTCTTGATAGGCTGCATAGGCAAGGAATATTCTGATTGCCTCCAGCCTTGCTACAGGAGCAAAGGTTTGATCAAAGTCAATCCCTTCTTCCTGCATGTATCCTTTTGCAACCAATCTTGCTTTATTCTTTACTATTATTCCACTTTCATCTAGCTTGTTCCTATAGATCCATTTTGTGCCAATTATGTTGTGGCCTCTTGGTTTAGGAACAAGCTCCCAGACATTGCACCTTCTGAATTGATTCAGCTCCTCTTGCATAGCATCAATCCAGTGCTGGTCTTGGATAGCTTCTTCAAACTTCTTAGGCTCCATTTGTGACAGGAAACTTGAATGTAGAACTGTGTTTTGATTTCTGCTTCTAGTTTGCACCCCTTGTCTTGGATCACCTATTATCTGATCAGCTGGATGATCTCTTAAATGTCTTGTAGCTCGAGGAAGATTTCCTTCTGGTTGAACATCTCCAGCTCCTTCATTTAACTGATTCTCTTGATTTTCATCAGCTTCTATAGTGTCTTGTTCTCCCCCTGGACTGAAGCCTTCATTTTCCAATGCCCCATCTTCCTTTGATACTTCAGTAATGGAAATCTTGTCCATACTTTTGCTTATACCTGTTGAGTCATTTGATCTACAAGACAACTCACAGTTGATTAATCTTGTTTCATCAAACACAACATGCACAGATTCTTCAATAACTTGAGTAGTCAGGTTGAAGACTCTATAGGCCTTACTATTTGTGCTGTACCCAATAAATATCCCATCCTGGGATTTGGCAGCAAACTTAGTCAAATATGACTTGCCATTGTTAAGTATATAACACTTGCAACCAAAGATCCTAAAGTAAGATAGATTTGGTTTTCTACCTTTCACAATCTCAAAGGGAGTCATTTTGTGGCTTTTGGTGATAGTAGCCCTATTGATTACATGACAAGCAGTATTAACTGCCTCAGCCCAAATATATTCTGGGAGAGAGGTGTCACTCAATAGAGTTCTACCAACTTCAATTAATGTTCTATTTTTTCTTTCAGCAATTCCATTTTGCTGAGGTGTTCTAGGTGAGGAGAACTCTTGGAAAATCCCAAAGTCTTTACACAAGTTTGTTATGCTTTCAGATTGAAACTTAGTACCATGGTCACTTCTGATTTTGACCACTTTACTATTCAGTTCATTCTGAATTTGCTTTACAAAATTAAGCAATACACTTGGGGTTTCAGATTTTTGTCTCAGAAAGAACACCCATGTAAATCTAGAATAGTCATCTACAACCACAAAAGTGTAGACCTTCCTACCTAGACTATGAACTGGCATAGGACCAAAAAGATCCATATGCAAGAGGTATAAGCACCTCACAGAATCCTTGTTTTCAAGGCTTTGAAAGGAGGATTTTGCTGCTTGCCCTTTTGACAAGCTGAGCATATCCCTTCCTTTATATACTTAATTTGAGGTCCATTCCTCACTAACTCTTTGCTAAAGAGTTGGCCAATTGTCTTGTAGTTTAGATGAGCCAATCTCTTGTGCCACTTAACACAATGAGAAGCATTGTCATCAGCTACAAGACAGATGGGAGAAGCCTTATTCTCACATTCAAAATTAAGAAAATATACATTTCTCTTCCTATACCCAGTCAATATGATCTTTTGATCACTTGACCTCTTGATATGACATCCATCTTTAACAAATGAAATGTCATATCCTAAATCACTTAGCTGGCTTATGCTTATTAGATTATGTTTCAAACCTTTTATATAAGCCACTTGAGTGATAGTAATTAGGTTAGAAGAAATGCTACCAAACCCTTTGATGACTCCTTTTTTAGATCCACCAAAGATCACTTTAGGTCCATCTTTGACAGATGAATACTCCTTCAGCAGCCCCTTTGTTCCAGTCATGTGCCTGGAACAACCACTATCCAAGTACCATATAGGGGCATGGTTAATTGGATTCACCTGCAACACAGAATTACTTACCCTTAGAACCCAAGTAAGTCTTGGGTCCTTGGTTCAGGTTAGCATTAATAAAGCTACCATAACCTCTTCTAACAGGTAGACTATTGTTCTTTATAGCACTTGGGTTATACCAACAGTCTAGTGCAAAATGGCCTCTCTTGCCACAGCACCAACATTCAAACTTATTGTATCTAGATCTAGATACATCCTTGTCAGAAGAATTTCTGTTCATTGCTGGTGCTGCAGCAACTTCACCTACTGATTTCTTAAAACCATTGGGTTTATGACCATAGGTAGGCCGGCTTGCATTTACACCCTTGTTCTTCAGAACATTAGTCTTAATGTAACCTTGAATATCTTCATGATCACATTTGTTAGAAGGCACTTTCACCTTACTAAACTTTATGGGGACTGAAAGATTTAGTGGCTGAATAGGAGCTTTGCCTTTCCTCTTGAATCTGCCAGCCCTGGAGTTACCTTTAAATCCTAATCCAGCCTTACCCTTTTGAGTGACAAATTCATCTATCAAGGGTAAGACAGATTTTGGCTTTGAGTAACTAGCCACTAAATCCCTTTCAATTCTAAGTCTGGCCTCCAGACTCTTCACTTGATCATTAGTATAATTAATTGTGCCCATCTGAATAATAGTTATATTCTTCAGCTTGACAATTTCATTTAATTTTTGATCAATAACTTTCTCTAACTCAGTTGTAGCAACCCTTAGTTCAGCAATTTCCTGAGCCTGAGATTTAACCAGGTTCTTGCTTTTCTTAAGGGCCTGCAACAAATCCCCATACTTGTCTATCAATTGATAGACATCTCCTTCAGATTCAGATGCATCTACATCACTTGATGCAGATGTAGCTGATTCTTCACTTGTATAACAAACAAATGTAATAGAAGGACATTGTACATTATTAGGACCAGACTGATTCTGGCATATGTCCTCTTCTGATCCTGCCATTAGCCCCATACACTGATGATCTTTTTGTTCATTGATGGAGTCTAGCAACTGCAGAAACTCCTCTTCTTCAGACACAGCATATAGTCCAATATATGCTTCAGCTTCAGATTCTGACTCTAAAGTTGACTGGTCTGTTAGACTCCTATCTTTCTTTGCAACAAAAGATTTCTCCTTCTTGCCTTTCTGATGAGTCTTCTTCTTGTCTGAAGACTCCTTTCTCTTATCAGGACAGTCAGCCACTACATGTCCAGGCCTATTGCAACAATAGCAGACAATCTTTGAAGTAGTGGCTTTGCTGGGCTTTAATCTGCTCTTCTCTTTCCTTGATGACCTTTTCTTCTGATAATAGTCATCATCTTGCTGTGATGTGGAAGGCCTAGACTTCCATTGCTTCTTTTTCAAGAACCTCTGGAATTGCCTTGTGAATGCAGCAAAGTCTGCATCTGAATCACAGCTTTCTGAACCCTTATCTGAATTTTCAGAACTATCTTCTGCAACTTCCTTAGGAGGAGATGGTGATTTCCTCCTATTCTTTCTGGTGGCTTCTGCATTGAATGCCACAGTCTTTTCTCTATGCTCTCCTCTTGAATTCTTTTCCTCCTCCTTCCTCACCATAAGTTGCATTTCATTGGATAGCAACTTTCCAAACAAGGTGGGAGGAGATATCTCTGCCAATTTAGCCACTTCTCTTATGGCACAGATCTTTGTGTCCCAATCCTTTGTTAAGGATCTCAAGAATTTGTCATTCAGTTCATAAGTACTGAAGACTCTTCCATAGGACATAAGCTCATTCACAATTCTATAGAATTTCTTGTAGCACTCAGTTATGCTATCAAATTTTCCTTGTCTAAAACTTTCATACTCCTGATTGAGCATAGATTTCCTGTCCTGCCTTACTTCTTCAGATCCCTCCATGTAGACAATCAATGTGTCCCACATCTCTTTGGAGGTCTTGTAGTGAATCATATTCTGAAATGTTGAATCATCTATGGCACTAACAATAATGTTCTGAGCTCTTTTATCCATGGTTGCCAAGATGATTTCATCCTTGGTCATTTCTGAATAACTCTTTGGAGTTTGGATATTTGCATCAAGAACTGATACCTTCATTAGAATGAAGGGGCCTTCCTGTACTATGATGTAAATCCTTGGGTCAGATGCCTCCATGAACAGTCTGACTCTTTCTTTCCAAATTCCAAAAATTTCTTTCTTGCATATGGGTAATTTCATAGACCCTAGCTCCTTATGATTCTCACCTGAACCCATCTTTTTGAATCTAAATTTTGCCTTTCAGATCTACCTCAGACAGTTAAGTCCTTTTTGAGGAACCTCCCTCTGATACCACTTGATAGTTTTACTTTCAAGACAACCTAAACACCTAGAGGGGGGGGTGAATAGGTTCTAATTTCTTGTCTATAAATCTAGGCAGAATTCAATTACAATTTAAAACATCTAGCATAGCATTCACAGACAACTAAGCATCATAAATTGCATAATGTTTTATAGTGGTTCCCCAAGGTCTGGGTACATCCACTTTCCCCCTTCACCTATCTAGCAATATGCTAGATTCGGCCAAACTTCCACTATACTCAGATCCTCAGATCCTACAGCTCAGAACCAGGATAGGTTCCTACAACTCAGGCTCAACAGCCCTACCTCATCCTTGCCTCAAGGCCTACCACTCAGAGAATAATCTTCTCCTACACTCAGGCAAATAGCCCTACAACTCAGAGATCACCTCTCCTACACTCAGCCTTTATAACACAGGCTTACAACTCACATCTGTGTAAACAGATCCTATAGAAATTTAGAAAAAGATATTTTGATGTCTTGCCTTTGTTGAGAGAGAAGAGGACAAGACACTTCTTGATCAGCTGATGAAATCAACTGAATCTGAGCTTTCTTCAAAGCTTCTTGAATCTGAACTTAGCTGAGTTGATTTCCAAACAGCTTCTTGAGAAACCACTGATGGCTTCCTTCTTCTTCTTCAAGATGACTGGATCTCCCTCTATCCAACACCTTTTTTGATACTTCAGACTTCTTCTTCTTAGACCTTCTGATGAAGATCTTCTTTTTCACTTTCTTGAATTGAAACTTCAACAGGATCGTAATCCTTCTGTTTCTTCTTCTTAGATCTTCTTCTATTATTTTTCTTAGCTTAGCTGCATATATAATTCCTTCTGAATGTGTCTATTTATAGACTTTTTTCATGGTAACCAGCTGATCCGGTTTCTAACTGTTTTCTGACAGGTCTGACAGCTTCAGTTAAACGGTGGCAACCCACAGCTGTCAAGTCTTAAAACAGTTCTTGTACCTTAGCCTTGGACAGCAAAATGTCGAGACAGTCAGTTAGAAAGTGTCGAGACCAATCTGTCTATCTGTGTCGACACAAGTGACTTTGGTGTCGACACAGTCTTTGATGATGTCGACTAAGTTGCCTTTTAGTCGACATAGCTTCTTCAGAAAATAACTTGGTCTAGACTCTGTAGTGTGTCGACACAAGTCCTGTGTGTCGACACAGTTGTTGTAGATTCAGAACTTAGTATGTGTCGACTCAGCCTTCTGGTGTCGACACAGCAATCTTCAATTCTGCCAAAATGTGTCGACTCAGTCTTCTGGTGTCGACACAAGCATAGTCGACTTCTGCCAATATGTGTCGACTCAGTCTTCTGGTGTCGACACATCCACCCAGTGTCGACACAGTTGTGGTCGACTATCTTCTTCTGTGAGTCGACTATCTTTCTCTGGTCGACTATCTTTCACTAGTCGACTAACTTTCTCTGGTCGACTATCTTTCACGGTGTCGACTCTGCTTCCCAGTGTTGAGGTCGACGATTTTCTTTATGTGTCGACACTGCTTCCCAGTGTCGAGATAGTTGAAGTCAACTATTTTCTTTATGTGTCGACACTGCTTCCCAGTGTTGAGGTCGACGATTTTCTTTATGTGTCGACACTGCTTCCCAGTGTCGACATAAATGTGGTCGACTATCTTTCTCTGTGTCGACACTGATATTCTGAAGTGTCGACACAAATATTCTGAAGTGTCGACACAATTTCTTCAGGTGTCGACATGTGGACTTAGAATATTTTTCTGCATTATTTAATACTTCTTCACCTGCACATGTCAACTCAAAACAACATCAAATACACCTTGATGTATATCATTGAGCTAAGTTGGGCTTCTTCAAATCAGGTACATATTTTCCAATGTACCCAACAGACCTAAATTATATTGAACTTACCATTGGCATAGATGGAGGGTCTTAAGCTTAGGTCGGAAAGACTAAAATGCTCACGAGTATTTCCGTCCAAGGGACGGTGGTGAGACCGCGGATTTGATAGGGTTTACCGTGTAAGTGCCCTGAGAGCACGGGGTGTGTGGCCGTGTGTTCCTGCACCTGTGATGTTGTGATTATTCACTATAATGCTTATTATGTTAATAAGTGCGGGGAAGGAGCATCGCCGCCCCGAGTTTGGGGGCGGGATCGTTATAATTTGGTTAGATTTAGTTGACCGTTACTCTTGTTTACCACCGTTGCGGTGAATTGTGCTTGTAGGTGTTGCGGAGCCGAGTGGCAAATAGCGAGCCAAAGCCCTTGTTGCTGAGCCGACCCTTGAAGGACTTGTTTTGTTTACTTGTTTAACTCATATATGACCAGCCTGCGAGCCGAAGTATGGAAGACACTATTTTAAATTTAGTGAACTCTTGTAAGGCCATAAGGCCGGTAATTTGTGTACTTTGTAATTTAATTCCTGTTTGGATTTGATAGTTGACATTCATGCTTGTGGTTGGGTTCTTATTTTTGCAACTTAATAAATTGCTTCCTCTAGATGCTCTGTGTACGACATTATGATTGGAAGAATCGTTTCAATGAGTAACTCTTCGATCTGTCCGTGGTATATGGCGTCGGGCACCGGCCAGACCTACTGCTATATGCTATATGACGGATAGGGGTGTTACAACACTACCCCAAGCCTGGATCAGCCCCAGGTGACCCGCTTCGCAGGCTCTCACTACCTGGCAGGTCTGAAGGCTCGCCTGTGGTTGTAAGGGACCCCGAGTGCTGCTCGGCCCCGGGTTGACTCGCTGCTCAGGCTCTCATTAGTTGGGAAGGGCGATAGGCACACCTAGGGGAAAGGTCTTAATCTTGGATGTGTTCTTTGAGATGCTTCAGCTTGGATGATTGCACTACCCTGAGCTTGGCTCGGCCCAAGGTAGACCCATTACGCAAGCTCTCACTAGCTGGAAGCTCTAAAGGCTTGCCTGTAGGGGTAAGGTACCCCGAGTGCTGCTCGGCCCCGGGTAGACTCGTTGCTCAGGCTCTCATTAGCTGGGCAGGGCGGTAGACACACCTGGTGGGAAAGTACTTGATCTTGGATGTATTCTTTGAGATACTTCTGCTTGGATGATTACACTACCCTTAGCCTGGCTCGTCCCCAGGTAGACCCGCTGCGCAGGATCTCATTAGCTGGCAGGTCCAAAGGCTCGCCAGTGGGGGTAAGGGACCTCGAGTGCTGCTTGGCCCTGGGTAGACTCGCTTCTCAGACTCTCATTAGCTGAGCAGGGTGGTATTCACACCTAGGGGGAAAGGACTTGGTCTTGGATATGTTCATGGAAGTACTTTGGCTTGAAAGCTTCTGCTCCACCCTGAGCGAGGCTCGGCTTTGGACGGACTCGCTATCTAGGCCCTCGTTCAAACAGACAGGATAGGAGGCATACCCGGGAGGCAGAGGAAAGAATTTGAGAACCTTTTTGTGCAGGAGGGACTCGGCCAAGATTTTCTCGGCAAAGTGAGTTCTCGGCAGGAAGGCCTTCGGTGGGAGCTCTTGGCCGGACAGCGAGAAGTCCTCGGCAAGGCTCTGCTTGATTCGTGTAATATGAAGGGCGGTAACTCTCTTAAGAACCTACGGTCGGTGCTTTCGGCAAAAGTTTCTCGGCGAAAGGCACTCAGTAAAAACACGCTGGGCCTTGAGCTCTCGGTTGGGTCCCACCAATTAACCTATCATTAAAGGATGCGACTCTACTGAGGGGGCCGAAGGCCCTGGCGAAAACGCACTTGAGAAGCATTAGACAATATAAGCTGCTTTTATAAGAAGACAAGAATGGAACCGGTCATATATATATATATACATATACCAATGCGTTCACAAAAATTGACTACAAGCGAGAACATCTCGCGCAGCCAAAAAGAGCAAAAAAGAAAGGGGCGGTGAAAATCCTCAGTGGGTATCATCGGATTCCCCGCTCGAGCTCTCCCTAGAGCTCCCACTAGAACTCTAGCCAGAGCTCTCGGCGAATGTCCCGCCAGCCACGACGGGAGATTTCGAGACATTCGAGGGTGGGGAATCGGGTTCTCTCGGAGGCTTGGGGATAGGCTCAAAAAGCCAAGGGAGAAGCCGGTGAGCAACGATGGTCTCGTCGCCCTTGTTCAAGAAGCCCACCTCCCGCAACGTCTATATCATCAACCTGGCTATTTCCTGGGCGTTGAACTACAATAGCTTGTTGATATTCTCCTCAGCCTCTCGTCCAGCGAGGGAGGGGGGATCGCAGCTACAGCCACTTCCACACGCCGGACCTGGTCCTTCAGCAATATGTTCTCGCACTCCAGGCTGGCCAGCTTTGCATGAAGCAATATGCTTTGGGAGGAGTCCTGTGCATATAGGAGAAGCTCGTCAGCACAATGAAGGGAAAGAGGATTTTGAACTAAGGGGAGTGGGAGCGAGAAGCCATGGAAGATCTCGCTTACCTCATCCATCGGGCACAGAGATAAAAGCTGCTTGGCACCTTCCAGCTTGACCTTAAGGGCAGCCGCATTGGCCGCCACCTCGTCCCTCGCCCTGTACACATCTGTGAAGTTGTGGTCGATAATAATGCTCTGACGCACACACATATGTGCGAGCTCGATCCCACACATCAAGGCCCTGATGGATTCGAAGGCCAGGAGCCAGGTGGACGATCGGTCGAACGTGTCAGCATCTTCTCGGCTGTAAAGTCCATAGCCCAGCACAAAGGCATCATTGGTGACCTCATCCTCCTCCGCCCAGCTAGGGAGGAGGGTAGAAATGGAGGCTCGGTTGGCCTCAGGATCCCACTGGAACAAGGGTGTCCCTTCCATATGTAATAACTTCTCGCCAAGGCCGAATTTTAGATGCCCTTTTGGCATCTGCTTGGGCGAGGCCTAAGCGGAAGCCTCGGCAGTCTCCCTCTCATCACCAACTCTACCGGTGACTGGCAAGCTCTTGGCAGGTGCCCCGGCGGTAGTCTCGACAGTGGTCGTCGCCTGACCCCCTATCAATAGGCTTTCGGCGAAGGACCGGCCCTCGACAACAGTTCGAGCAGGAGAGGCCACCACAGATTTTTCCCTTTTCCGCAGCGGTTGGCTTTTGTCTTTTGAGAGCAGAGAGGGGGAAGGCTCTTGGCTTTCGCTTCCCATCACCAGACTTGGAGCGAGGAGCTATATCGTATTGGAAAGCGAGAGCTGCGTAATTTACATGGGCCAGGGGGTCGGTCGCAACCCTTTGTACGTCAAACGACTGATTAAGAGGGATTTCTCGCTCTCCTGCGAGATCAATAGTGATTAGTTCTCCGCATCTTAAAGCGTAAGAGCCCATGGTAAAGGCGGGGTCTTACCTTCGCCTGGAAGTATGGGTTGAAGGGAGTCGATGTCCCGCCTGAGGAACTGGACGTCGAAGTCCTTAGTTCAAAAAATTTGAGGATGGCGCTCTTGCGTGACCCAAGAGCAGGCGGCTTGTAAGCAGCGTCTTTGTACTAGATGGTTGCGAGAGGAACGTTGCCGAATTCGCCAGAAACATAAACAAACTTCTCGCTCTAGTGGTGATTTTTGTTGGCTAGGCCGCAGGTCTTGAGCAGCTGTCCTGAGAAAGAGACCACCCCGCCACTCTTAGCCCAGAAGATGAAGAGCTTCCGGAATATGAATAGGTTGAAATCTATCAGCTCATCTCACATATAGCAGATGAACGCAACTAAGATTGATACTGAGTTAGGATTGAGTTGAGCGGGAACCACCCTATAGTATTGGAGGGCTTGCCGCATCTCAGGCCAGAGGGGGAGGCGGAAGCCCACCTCAAAATGCTCTAGGGGGATGGCGAGCTCCCCCTCTTGCACGAGATTAACCCTGTCATTATTGCTCGGGTTCCTCGCGGTGAAGCCGGCTGGGATGTAGTTGGAGGTTTTCAGCTGGAACTCGTCTAGAGTCAAGCGGCAGGGGGGAAACTTATGCTTAAGAAAAGCTTGAGCGCAGTTGGAGCGGCCTACGCTCTCGCCCGACATCATGACTAAGGGGAGAAGGCGAGAGTTGTTGAAAATGAGGCGAGAGTTGTTGGAAGCGAGAGAGAGAGAGAGGTGTGATAACGGTTAGGAAAGAGACGAAGGTTTCGGATTGTAGAAAATAATAAATGCGGTAGGTGGATCGGCCTATTTATAGAATATCGTGGAACTGAAGTTTTTCCAAAAAGATGGCGGGGGTATAATTACCAAGTCCCGAGGCGTTGGTGCCTCGCTTTCCGTTCTGATATGCTTCAGTGGCCTAAGCCAGCGGTGAGTAAGTCCCCATCCTAGGGATAAAATGGTGATTAGTAGACAGAGCAGATGTTCGCACGAGCACCACCAAAAATTAAGCATAAAACAAAAGCAGTTGGCAGAGCAAAAATAAAAGAGGGGCTCTCGCCGAGCGAGAACCTCATAATAAAAAAATAATAATAATAACAGAGGTTTATTTATTATTGTCCAAATTCTCGAGGTACATAGAGGAAGGGTAGGCTGAGAGATGGAAGATGCGAGATGTCTTTGATTCAATATTTCTCCCAGGGCCATCATACCCGGTCCCACCTTCCTGTCCTTGGAGGAACCCGCAGGTTAAAGTAGGATGTCAGGGCGGTGCATCTAAGGTTGATCAGGCACGCTTAGTCCCGAATTCACGTAACATACCACCCTGGGGAGGTCTCGGTAGTAAGAGTGTCCTGCCGCACCGTCTCGCCCACGAGTTGTCTATAGTCCCGTTCGATGACCGCCATGTGCCACTCCACCATCCTGTGAAGGCTCCTCACGGCCAAGGAGTTGGCATGCTCCCTCCACGCGAGCTTTGAGAACAGCGTCGTCACCCTCTTTCGTCATTTCCTGCCATTACTGTGGCATCCAGGAACTCTTCCATCTCTTTAGAAGAAGGGAAGGGGGAGCTCTCGGTGTCTTCATCTTCCTCTTCATCCTCGCCTCCGTCAACATCTTCCTCCGTATCGATTCCCACCCGGGGCTCCGCATCCCTTGGCGAGATAGAGAGTTCATGTCTCGATAAGGGTAAAGTAAAGGAAGTGATGATTTCTCACATACCTACAGCATGGCGAGAGCCATCGACCAGTGGCGGGAGAGAAGGCCCCGACTCCCCCCTAATTTCCTTCCCAAAGAGGAGGTGGATCGGCTTTCTACGCCTCGGGCGGAATTTCTTACGTGTGGCGATCCCAGCGTGGCCGGGAAAAGGGGCGAAGTTGTCTTCCCTTGCGTGGTGGCGAGCCTCCTGCAGAGGTGTGGGGGTCTCAGTGGTCACCCCTCCCACCGATGGGGCGGGATCAGCTGTCTGGGCGCCCGAATTGGGATCACAATTTCATTCCCCTGGGTGGCGAGACTCTGGCTGGCGGGAGCTAGCGCTGTGGGAGGTCAATTCAACAGTTCAGAACACTATGATTGGAAAGATAAAATTGGACGAAATGAGGGTAAAAGGTTACTTGGAGTTCTCGGAGAATCAGCCAGAGAGGGGCCTTCGGGACCTAGAGTGAATCCCTGGGGAGGAGAGAAGTTGAATCTGGGGGCGCTAGCACGGACCCGGCGCCGCCATCTTGAACTGCCTCCTGCGAGAAGTGATGCATGTCAATCGTCGGTCTTTCTTCCATATCAATTCACAGTTCTCGCTAACAGACGAATCAAGGAAACATACCTGTTGCGGAGGTGAAGGATTATCTGCGTGGCTTGGGGATTGGGTAGGCAAGCCCCGGTTCTCGTTCAAGAGGTCTCGCTTAACCGATTTCACCCTCTTATTTTTCTTTTTATTCAGCTGTGGGGGCTCAGCGGCTGGCGCCTTTCTCGCCAGCTAGGGGGCCACCAAGGAACTATTGGCACGAGATCGCGCATATGCCGCATCGATGCAGTCCTGCAAGCCTTGCGAGAGCGGCTTCCCGACGTGTTCAGGGTGTATGGCGAGATCGCACGAGGATTCAACAGGGAGATAACAATGGCAGGAATGAAATTTTAACTATTAGGCAGTTTACGTATATATAGTCGTGGGATGGCCCACCAAAAGATTCCCTTTTTTCAGGACAGTAAGTGCTCAGCGAATATAAAGGGTTTGACGTGTCTTTTCAAGCACAGGGCTAGATCGAAAAGAGAGGGGATTGTGTACAACCCTATATTCGCTGAGTGGGACCCAAAAACACCCAGGGCCAGGTTTGGGCTAGCTTTGGGTTAGCCCCAGGTGAAGAAAACTGCTCTCGCCCAGCTCGACTTTCATCGAGTTCAACTCAGGTATCATCGAGCTGGGCTCGACGTTCGTTGAGAAGGTTCATAACTGGAGAGCTCTCGCATTGCGGCAGGCAAGAACGATTGCGCTTAGGAAAGCAGTTCGTCGAAACGAGCTCGATGCCCGCCAAGGCGGGATGGGCTTCAGTAGAGACCTACTCCCGCCCAGAGGCGGGCGAGAAGGATCGCGCCTCGCGGGGGCGGGAGCAGGCGTATCTAGTGGCATTCTTCAACAGTTCTATATACTTTTAGCTCCCGCTAGGTGAAGGCGAGAGAGTTCTCGACAGGAAGGTTCCCGCCGGGTGGGGCCCAAGGTGAAATTACCAGGATGCCCTCAGGTAAAATTACCTATATACCCCCAGGGTTTGTATTTAGCTCCTCAGAATAACGGAGTTTGGCTATTGGCAGACCAACCAGGGGTAATTTAGTAATTTCAGGTCAGCAAAGGCTATAAGACCTGCAGGGGCTCTTCAGAAGGCAAGCTTTCATATTTCTCTAAGATCTTCTAGGGCTTTTTTAGGAGCTCCAAGACCAGCTTTTGGCTTTGGAGGGGAAGCTCTCAGAGATCTTCCGGGTAAGAGGTGGGACCTCCCTACTAAGGCTTTTGGTCGGTTCTTGATCCATTGCATCCAGTCAGAGATAAGATCCTATGGGAAGTAGGTGTTGGCTATGCCCCTATTTTCAAACTTTCGTTGAGGTCAAGTTTTGGCTTCAATAATGTTGATATTGTCCTCTCTACAGATTTGCTGCTCCATATAGTTCATCATCTTATGGTTCATCCTTGAGCACATAAGTTTAACCTTTTATCTATCCTTAGAGGTCAACTCAGACTGTTTTGTCCTTTTTGAGTAACCTCCCTCTGATACCACTTGAAAGTCTTTATGTTCAAGGATAGCTAAATCACCTAGAGGGGGGTGAATAGGTAATTTGTGTCTTTATTAATTCTTTTCCTTTCTTTTAGTTTTCTGCTTGAGTGGTTGATTAATTTCTTCTTGCAAGATGATTTACCCTGCACAAAGATAACAACACAACAAAGCACACAAAAATTTATAGTGGTTCCCCAATAGAGTACATCCACATTCCCTCCCACCTATCCAACTATCTTGTTAGACTAGGCACTTCTCCAAAATGCTCCAAGGAGCTTACACATCAGGCCCTCAGCCTTACAATCAGATTCTTCACAGAATCTGATAAGTTGTAAATATACGTATTTTTAAGTACTTCTATTAGGTAGTTTTTTTCTATATTTGTTATTTTAGTTATTCTTCTTCAATAAAATGTTTCTTTTTTTGTAAATATTGTTCTAACTTAGTTTTATTTTGTTTTTTTAGAATTTTTTCAGAAAAAGTCAAAATTTCAAAGTACACGCCTGTGTCCCAAAATGACACGCCTGTGTTTCAGCCTGACACGCCCCGTGTCATGCCACTCAACACTCGATGCCTTCAGTTCGACGATTGACATTCGACGATTTACTGAACACGGCTATGTCCCTATTAACATGCCCGTGTCCAGCCCCCAGCTCGAGGTTCGTCAACCCCGGCTTAACGCTCGACGCTTCCAGCAATAATCGACGCTTTGTCGAACACGCCCGTGTCCCTATTGATATGCCTGTGTCCATCCCGTTCGAAGTTCAACGTTCAATGATCGACGCTCGGCGCCTTCACCAATCATACCTTTCTGACATGCCCGTGTCACCCCTGACACGCCCGTGACCAACACGTGTCCTATTCCTAAACCTTCCAGAAATCGTCCAGTCACAAGAATTTTGCCGTATAACAAAAGCAGGCCTAACATGCCCCCCGACACGCCCGTGTCCAGGCCGTGTCACCACCAAAATTTTGCTTATAAATAAAACTTATTTGTAATGACCAAAGGGTTCAATCTTTTGATCCATTTTGCTGTTGTGCTGCTGCTAGGAGACTTTTTGTGCTATGTAAGGATATTTTCCCCATCCTCTTTGTGTTTGTTTTAGCTTTTGTAATCTGACTTTTTACTTAAATTTTTTTTTAGTTTTTCATCCATATGTTTTACTGGAATGCCTCTTAGTGCCTCTCTTTCAGCAATATTATGTATCTTCATTTTTTTTTTCGTATGGGTGTGTGTGTGTGTATGAGTTAGATTTATGGAATTTATGCTTTCAAATGAAAAAAAAATAACTTAGTTTTATCTTAGATTTTCTCAAATTTACTAGTCGTTATTATAGTTTTATTTTCTTATCTTATTCCTTAGATTGGTATAGATTTAGGATTTTTATGCTTTTATATTCATTCTTATGAATTTGTAAAATTATTTATAAAGTTATTTTCAGGAGTCTTTAACTTAGATTTTCCTTTTTAGGTTGTAAAATTTTTGCTTCTTTTTAACTTTCTTCCACTTTTTTAACCCTTTTACAAAGTAATAAGAATGGATTATGTGTTATTTCAAATTTTTCAACACTTTGATTTTCACATTTACTTAAAAACTCTTTTGCTCAAACAATTTTTATTTCTACTTTTTATGCATTTCCAGCAAATTCCATCGATAAAAATGTAAACATTCTAAAATTTTCGATCACTTTGCTTTTATCTATTTTTTCTTGTGTGTGTGAGTGTATGAGATAGTGTTTATTGCTTTCTTTCAATTATATAGAGTGTATGCGTGTGTGCATCTATTTCCTGCTACTCGTTCGAGTAGGACTCGCTTTAATTTCCCGACTACTCATTTAAGTAGGACTTGTCATTTTATTGCTTTAATTTCTCGCCTGCTTATTTGAGTAGGATTTTTCATTTTATTACTTTCATTTCCTACCTACTCGTTTGAGTAGGACTTGTCATTTCTCGCCTACTCGTTTGAGTAGGACTTGTCATTTCCCGCCTACTCGTTTGAGTTGGACTTGTCATTTCCCGCCTACTTGTTTGAGTAGGACTTATCATTTCAATTATGCATTTTATTTTTTGTAACTTAGCTCTTTTTTTCTTTATTATGAGTTTGGTTTAGTGCATGCGTTTTCCTTTTTAGTAGCTTTTCTTTTTATAATGTTAGGTTACCTTATTTGCTCTTATTTTTTGCAACCCTTCAGTGTTTAATTTAGAACTCGCGCCTCGCCAAACTCATAAGTTGTCCCCCTTCCGATGAGTGGCTAATCGTTCTTAGCCCTCGGCATCGATGAGCATTGAGACAAATAAAATCACTCTAAATAATTAAAGAATCTTCTTCTCACTTTAATTAAAGGGCTTAAGGTTTTCCCTGGGTAAACGCCGTGTAGAACCACATATCGATGTGTGGGGTCTATTTCCGTTATCCATACGCTAGCAAGCTGAGACGCCGTGCATATGGACTGATCTACCTTGGGTAAAAAGAGTTGTGTGCATACCCTTGAGAGAGGAGAAGGGTAATTCTACCGGATTGGGTTCCCCACCCAATAGTGGGGTTCTTAGCGTAAAGAGGGCATTAATAGGAATCCTTCGTCGGACGAGAGTTTGGTCGAATAGTCTTAATGTTCAGGTGAGCGATATTCCTAGAGCTAGGTGAGCTCATGTTTTTGGAACCTCCACGTCCATGTTGTCTTTAATTAATTTGAAAAATAAGTTCTATAATTATTAAGAGTCATTTTAGTTTTGATCTGATTCGATGCCGAGCGTTAACCCTTCATCGAATATTTTCTAAGTCATTTTACAACTTTCTCTTTTAACCGCTTTAATTAACTAAAACCCGACAAGTTATTTTCGGTAAAATAATAGTCCCTCTGAAAGGAGTAGAAATAGTTACAAAGCCCCGGGAAATATACGACCTCGATATTCCCCACCGGAATATCCTGTATTACTTGCAATAGGTGCACTTGCCTTCGTAAAAATTTCACCGCGCGGAACCCCTTTCCCTCCGCGTGCATCAAGTTTTTGACGTCGTTGCCGGGGAGTCTCTTCGTGTTGCTATTTTGAATTTCCGAGTCTATTAATTTTACCTATTTTCTAAAAAAACAAAAAAAAACTTAAAAACTCTATTTAAAAATCGAAAAAAATAATAAATACAAAAAAGGAGTTTATTTAGTTTATATTTTAGGGTGTATGACCTGTGGATAACCCTCGGAGTCTGAAGATTTTTATTTCGACCCTGAGATCAAACGCTCTCTTGTGCGTATTCGATCTCAATGCCGAATTCCTTTTTTAGACCTCGAAGAATCTATCGGATAACCCTCTGCCGTAGTTATGGCCAACCCTAACCCTTCCAAAGCGACCGAACGTACTATGTCTTATTATGCCCGACCTAACCTGGATGATATTGGGTCTAGTATTGTTCACCCTATGGTGGTACATAATAATTTTGAAATAAATTCAAGTTTCATTCAAATGATCCAAAACGCCGTGCAGTTCGAAGACTGCCGGATGAGGACCCGAATGTCCACTTGTCCAATTTTTTTGAAATATGCGACACCATAATAATTAATGGCGTCACTGATGATGCCATTCGCTTGTGCCTATTTCATTTTTCCCTTAAATCCAAAGCTAAGGCGTGGTTGAATTCCCTCCTGCGAGGATGTATTACCACCTGGGCTGAGATCACGGAGCGCTTCCTGACGAAGTACTTTCCGCCCGCAAAAACTGCAAATTTGCGGGCGAACATTTCTTCATTTGTGCAGAACGATCCAGAGTCTCTATATGAGACTTGGGAACGGTTTAAGGAGATCCTCTGCTGGTGCCCGCACTACACGCTGCCAACGTGGTTGCAGGTACAAATTGTTTATAATGGCCTTAATATTCAAACGCGTCAAATGATTGACGCGGTTGTCGGGGGCACATAAAACAACAAAACCTCCGAGGCCGCCCAGGCTTTATTCGATGAAATGGCTATGAATGCCTACCAGTGGGACGTCCCGCGGGGACGTCCAAAGCAGGCAACCGGCATTTTTGAAGTGGATTCCACTACTCTGTTAACCCTTCAAGTTGAAAGGTTAACAAAGCAGGTGGCGGAGATGACTAATGCCTCCTCCACTCCGTCTTGTTTTATTCCCCCTAACATCTGCGTGGCTGAAGAGTTCGTGGACTTCATAGAAAATTCGGGTAGTCCTTCCTTCAACCCCAACAACAACCCTTATAGTAACAACTATAATCCGGGTTGGAGGAATCACCCCAATTTCTTTTGGAGCAACCCGAACAATGTGCAGCGCCCCACTAATTCTTTTGCGCCCGCATTTTTCAATACTCCTCCTCCAAAACCATCTTCGGTTGAGGAAAATTTTTATAAATACATAGCGTCCAACAAATCAAATATCCGAAACATCACCAAATCGCTAAAAACCCTTGAACAACAGGTTGGACAACTAGCGAGAATGATGTCCGAGCGTGCGCTCGGGGCACTGCCAGGAAACACGGAGCCCAACCCTCGGGATAACGCCAACGCTATAACCCTCCGTGGCATTAAGGAGGTGGTCGATCCAAAATAGATCGATCTGCAGGTATATATTTCCCCTCCGACCCCTCTTCCCCCTTCTTCGATTACGCCTCCTTTGCCTATTTTAAATGAAAATTTTATTTTAAACAAGGCCCTGCCATATCTGCATAGGTTAGATAATGAGTGTAAGGACGTGCAATACAAAAAAATTATTTTACCATTAAAACAAATTCATATTAAAGTTCCTTTCTGCGAGGCGATCTCGCAGATGCCTTTGTTTGTGAAATATTTGAAAGAACTTTTTTCTAATAAACAAAAATTAGAAAAAATTTCACATATCTCTCTCAATGCAGACTGTTTGGCGGCTCTTACTAATAAATTGCACCCAAAATAAAACGACCCGGGAATGTTTTCAATCCCGTGCCTTTTTGGCAATATATTAGTGTAATACGCTCTTGCAGATTTAGGCGCGAGCATTAATTTGATGACGTTTTGGCCCTTTCAAAAATTAGGTTTGGGCACTCCGACCCCTACTAATATGCCTATCCAATTAGCGGATCGCTCGGTTAAGTTTCCCATCGGGGTAGTGGAGGACGTCCTTGTCCGAGTTGACAAGTTTATCTTTCTGGTAGACTTCGTCATCTTGGACATCGAGGAGAACACCGATGTTCCAATTATACTCGGTCGCCCTTTTCTCGCCACCTCCCGCGCATTAATTGATGTGAGTAATGGTTCTCTTCTCCTTCGGGTGGGAGATGATGAGGTTACTTTCTCTATTAATCCCTCGATGGACGACTCATCATCGAGCGATGATTTTTGTTATAACTTAGATACTTTTTTCGTAGATCGTTCTTCTCCCATTTTCGAGTCAATTTTTCTTAACGACGATATTTTCATGCTCGAAACTTTTAATTGTGAAGAGGATAAATCTATAGGCTTTCCTTCCGAACAAATTGATTCGAAAGACATTAGTATCAAAATCTCGCTAGAAGAACCACCCATCCTAGACCTCAAACCCTACCTGAATCTCTTAAATACGCTTTTTTGGGAAAAAATTATACCCTTCCCGTTATCATTTCTTCGCATTTGAGTGATTCGGAGACTTTTGAATTATTGGAATTTTTGCTCAAACATCGCCACATAATTTCGTGGTAAACTTCTCTTTTTGTACTCATTAGATTTTCCTCAACGATAATTGCCGCAAATCAATTCAGCCGCAGCGACGTCTTAACCCAAACATGAAAGACATCACTATAGCCGAAATAATTAAATTTTTAGATACGGGGATTATTTATCCCATTTCAGATAGTGCTTGGGTTAGTCCCGTTCATGTCATGCCCAAGAAGGGCGGTCTAACCGTAGTGGAAAATGAGCATAATGAACTTGACCTAACTCGTACTGTTACGGGTTGGCGGGTGTGTATCGATTATAGGAAATTAAATGATGCCACCCGTAAGGACCATTTTCCACTACCATTTTATAGTTTTCTTGATGATTTATCGGGGTTTTTCCAAATCCCCAATTCCCCCAATGATCAAGATAAAACAACTATTACCTACCCGTTTGGTACCTTCGCCTATCAAAGAATGCCATTTGGCCTTTACAATGCACCAACAACATTCCAAAGATGTATGTTGACAATCTTTGGCGAGCTGGCAGGAGAGATTATGGAAGTCTTTATGGATGACTTTTTTGTTTTCGGATGCTCTTTCCCATCTTGTCTTAAAAATCTAGATCTTGTCCTCCAGCAATACGAGGACATGCATCTCGTTTTAAATTTGGAAAGTGTAACTTCATGGTTTGAGAAGGTTTGGTTTTCGGCCATAATATTTCGACTAAGGGGATAGAGGTAGATAAGGCCAAGGTAGAAATCATAGAAAAACATCCCCCGCCTTCCAACGTAAAATCCATTACGAGTTTCTTAGGCCATGCGGGCTTTTATAGACGTTTAATTCAAGATTTTTCAAAAATAACAAAGTCGCTTACTCGCCTCTTGGAAAAAGAATCTAATTTTGTCTTTAGTAACAAATGCAAGTCCGCATTTAATTTTATAAAACAAAATCTTATCAAATCGCCCATTTTAGTGGCGCCCGATTTGTCCCTTCTGTTCGAGATTATGTGCGACGCTAGTGATATTGCTTTAGGTGCCGTTCTTGGGCAACACGTAGACAAACACTTTCATCCAATTTATTACGCTAGCAAGACGCTCATTTCTGCACAAGTAAATTACACGACAATGGAAAAGGAACTTCTAGCCATCATTTTCTCTTTTGATAAGTTTCGCTCGTATATGATGCTATCTAAAGTTAAGCGTATAAGTGGCCAAGTCGAGGTAGTAAATCGAGAGATTAAGCATATATTAGAAAAAACCGTTTCACTTAATAGGAAAGATTGGTCTGTCAAACTCGACGATCCGTTGTGGGCGTATTGGACGGCATACAAAACCGCAATTGCTTGTACGCCGTTTCGGTTAGTTTATAGCAAAGCGTGCCATCTCCTCGTAGAACTAGAGCATCACACTCTTTGGGCTTTAAAACTTGTAAACCTTGACGCTAACTTAGCCGCTCAAAATAGAAAAATGCAACTAAACGAGCTCGATGAATGGCGTGCAAACGCTTACGAGAGCAATAAGTTCTATAAGGAGCGTTCTAAGTCCTATCACGATCAAAAAATCAAGTCCCAAAATTTTTTTCTCCGGACGATCTTGTCCTTAATTACAATTCACATCTAAGGCTTTTCCCGGGTATACTAAAATCATGTTGGTCCGACCCCTTCAACGTTGAAGAGGATTGTCCATATGGGACCGTACTCATCTCCCACCCAGAAAGAGGGTCGTTTAAATTAAACGGTCATTGGTTAAAATTATACATAGCGGGCGATCTAGTGATCGATATTAATGAAACCATAACTTTCCTCAACATTATAACCCCGCCATAATAGTCAAGCTATATGACTACAAATAAAGCGCTACTGGGAGGCACCGCACGTCTACCTTTTTGCTCTTTCCTTATTTTGTTTGCTACTCTTTTTAATAACGCAGGGTTTCTGATGGGCCTCCTCAAACACGTTCCAGGGAAGTTCCTACCCTCCCTTTTTATTTTTTGTACATACTGCATTTCATTTCTTTTCTATTCAGCATACTTATATTACAACATTGGGGACAATGTTGGATTTATGTATGGGGGTGTTTTTGTGCTTTCTTTTCTGCCCTTCCATTTTATGCACTTAAAACATTTTTAAAAAATAAAAAAAATGAAAAAAAACAAAACTAAACAAAAAATTTATAAAATGAATACTCAAAAAAAAAATTAGTTTGTTTTATCATCAAAAATTTACAAAAATAAATATTACAAAACAAAAATTCAAATATATATATATATATAGATTTACTTTGTAAATATTTTACTTTGTAAATATTTTTTTGTAAATATTTTTTTTGTAAATATTCTTTTCTCTCTCCCCTCTTCCTTTCCTCCTATTTGTAAATAACTTCTCTCTTTTTCCTCTTTTGTAAATATTTGCTTAAAAATCTTAAAAATACAAAAAAAAAAATTAAAAAAAATATAAAATCTTTCAAATATATATATATATATATATATATATATATTTCGCATTTTTAGTATGCATATATTAGAGAAATAAACACAAAATACAAAAAAAAGATAATAACTCCAAAATTAATAATAAGAAATAAATTAAAAACATAAAAAAAAAGATGATAACTTTAAAAATTCAAATATTATAAAACAAATAAATTGAATATTCCATTCTTAACCATTTTTGCTCTCCAAAAATATCGTTGTGAGTATATTTATATGCAAATTTCATTAATTCTTTGTTTACTATTCGTTTATTAATCTGAGATTGATAAATTTAAATAGCGGGGTTAAGTTTTAAAGAATATCTTATGTTTTTCTTCTTAATATAGGAGACTTGTTTTAGGCACAACTTATAAATTATCTAAAATAGAGGCTCGTGTATTATGTCAGAAAAAACAACTATAGACTTCAATTATTTCTACTTCAAGCTTCTTGAAATACAAGAACTTTCAATTTATCAAAGTTGCTCTCAAAATTTTTTATTAAAAACTAGTTTCTTTTTAAAAAAAATAAATCATATCTACCCATATTTATCATGTTTTACTTAACATGATAAAATTTCTATCCTTAAAAGAACCTATGTCAATGAGAATAAGATTTCGTTCCATAAACATAAGCATCCAATTTTTTTAAAGATTATATGTTACAGAGTAATAGGATAAAATTCATTACTCCTATACATATACATTGGGTTATTATGAAGTTGTTCAAAATATGTATATGTTAGGAAAATAAGATTTCATTTTCCTAAAACATCCACACACAAAAAAAAATTCATTAGAGGTTCGAGAAAAAAATTAACTTGCCTCTAAGCCTAAGCCCTCTTCATAAACCAAAACAACTCCCTTAGCCAATTTCAACGATTCTAGAATTAATTTAAAATCTTTTTGATAGCATAATTTTAAATTGCATTATTTCCTTTAAAACACTTATAAGCTAAAATTCCTATAATTCCAATCTATTTTTGTTAGCGAACGATTACAAATTATGTTTGCTATTTGGTTACTTCAAGAAGTCTTTTTTGCCAAAACCTTTCCTCTATTTAAATCATTTTCATGGATTAGGACTTAACTCTTATACCCTGGATGTTTATTTAGATCTCTCTTTTAATTAATTTAAGCGGTAGCTAAATTTAGGATTTCTTTTAATTCCCTATAAGTTCATCTCCAATTTTTGCTCTGGAATAGCAAAAGCTTAATTATGGGGGTATTTGATAAGTTGTAAATATACGTATTTTTCATCACTTCTATTAGATTATTTTTGTCTATTTTCGTTGTTTTTAGTTATTTTTCTTCAATAAAATATTTCTTTTTTTGTTAATATTGTTTTTACTTAGCTTAATTTTTTTTGTAGAATTTTTTCAAAAAAAGTCAAAATTTCAAAGTACACAGCCCTAACCCAAAATGACACACCCGTGTTTCAGCCTGACATGCCCCATGGCACGCCACTCAACACTCGACGCCTTCAGTTCAACGATCGGCATTCGACGATTTGTTGAACACGGCTGTGTCCCTATGAACATGCTCGTATTCAGCCCCAACTCGACTTTCGTCGAACACAAGTCAACGCTCGACGCTTCCAACAACACTCGAAGCTTTGTCGAACACGCCCGTGTCCCTATTAACATACATGTGTCCATCCCGTTTGATGAGCAATGTTTGTCGAACGACGCTCGGCGCGTTCACCAATCATACCTTTCCAACATGCCCGTGTCACACCTAACACGCCCGTGACCAACACGTGTCCTGTTCCTAAAGCTTCCAGAAATCAACTAGTCACTAGAATTTTGCCGTCTTCAGCAAGCCAGCCTGACACGCCCCCCGACACGCCCGTGTCCAGGCCGTGTAACCCCCGAAATTTTGCTTATAAATAGAACTTTTTTGTAATGACCAAGGGTTCAATATTTTGATCCATTTTGTTGTTGGACTACTGCTATGACACTTTTTGTGCTATGTAAGGATAATTCCCCCCCCCCCTCCTCTTTGTGTTTGTTTTAGCTTTTGTAATCCGACTTTTACTTAATAAAATTTGTTAGTTTTTCATTCTTATGTTATACTGGAATGTATCTGAGTGCCTCTCTTTTAGCAATCTTATGTATCTTCATTTTTTATTTTTGTATGGGTGTGTGTGTTTATGAGTTAGATTTGTGGAATTTATGCTTTCAAATGAAAAAAATCACTTAGCTTTATCTTAAATTTTCTCAAATTTACTAGTCATTATTATAGTTTTATTTTCTTATCTTATTCCTTAGATTGGTTTAGATTTAGGATTTTTATGCTTTTATATTCATTCTTATGAATTTGTAAAATGATTTCAAAAGTGGTTTTCATGACTCTTTAACTTAGATTTTCCTTTTTAGGTTGTAAAACTTTTGCATCTTTTTAACTTTCTTCCACTTTTTAAACCCTTTTACAAAGTTATAAAAATGGATTATGTGTTATTTCAAATTTTTCAACCACTTTGATTTTCACATTTACTTAAAAACTCTTTTGCTCGAACAATTTTTATTTCTACTTTTTATCAATTTCCAGCAAATTCCATCGGTAAAAATGTAAACGTTTTAAATTTTTCGATAACTTTGCGTTTCTCTATTTTTGCTTGTGTGTGTGAGTATATGAGATAGTGTTTATTGCTTTCTTTCAATTATGTAGAGTGTGTGCGTGGGCGCCTCTATTTCCTCCTACTCGTTCGAGTAGGAATCGCTTTAATTTCCTGCCTACTCATTTGAGTAGGACTTGTCATTTTATTGCTTTAATTTCCCGTTTACTCATTTGAGTAGGACTTGTCATTTTATTGCATTCATTTCCCGCCTATGCGTTTGAGTAGGAATTGTCATTTCCTGCCTACTCATTTTAGTAGGACTTGTAATTTCCCGTGTACTCATTTGAGTAGGACTTGTCATTTCCCGCCTACTCGTTTTAGTAGGACTTGTCATTTCAATTATGCATTTTTATTTTCTTAACTTAGCTCTCTTTTTCTTTATTATGAGTTTGGTTGAGTGCGTGCGTTTTCCTTTTTAGTAGATTTTCTTTTTCTAATGTTTGGTTACCTTATTTCCTCTTATTTTTTGTAACCCTTCAGTGTTTAATTAAGAACTCACGCCTCACCAAACTCATAAGTCGTCCCCATTCCGAAGAGTGGCTAATCGTTCTTAGCCCTCGACATCGATAAGCATTGGGACAAATGAAATCACTCTAAATAATTAAAGAATCTTCTTCTCACTTTAATTATGTAAGACCCACCTCCCGGAACACAAAACACGGCACGAGAGGGGTCTTATGCCCAGAACAGCCGCCTTGCGGTAACACTAACACTCAGGTCAGCCTGTACCACAAGACGCCTATCCTGCCGGCTATAACCAATATCAACAAATAAATGCCAACCCAACCATAATAATATAAAGAAGTCAATCCACACTAAGCATAAGTCCATAAGTGCAACAAAAGAGAAGCAAAACAAGCTTCTACATAATCATAGTACGTAAATAGAATTGCCCCGAAGGGCTACAACAAAATCTCTCTCACTCACATCTGTAACCGACAGTAGTGAAGGTACCGTCCCCTCAGGCCCTGTCGTCCTGGCCTGGCTGTCCAGCTGCAAGACCTGCTGCTCTACCTGCGGGGTTTCCTCCTAAAAAGGAAGACGTAGCAACCGTTAGTCATAAAGACTAAGTGGATTCACATCCGCTCCCCCAGCGACTCCTCGGCACCAGGAGGAGAACGGAACAGGTACAATGTATATAAAAAAGTAGTACAAGCAGGTGAAGTAAGTATACATGACATAAGTAGCAATATAGTAGTGTATAAGGAGTTCCGACGATTTCCCTCTGCTCTATCGGTTTCGCAAGGTCCGCGATGACGGTAAGGTCGATCGGCAAAATGGCTAGGGTTCGGCTATATCTTCCCTTAAAAACCGATGTATTAGGTTAAGTCCCTTCCGCTACATGTCAACGTCCAATTGGACCGCCCCTAATAGGTCATATTGAAGTGAACCGGTCCAAGGCAGCCAAGCCGCAGCAAGCCCGGTCTGGTTCAGTCCGCACGCACAGGACAGCGGAACCTAGGAAAACTGTCTAAGGAAAAATCGGCGGGTATCATCCTGATACCGTCGATCGGCGTGCATTGCTACCGATACCCGTCGATCGGCGGGTATCATTCTCGATACCCGTCGATCGGCGTGCATAACTACTGATACCCGTCGATCGGCGGGTATCATTCTCGATACCCATCGATTGGTGTGCATAGCTAAGGATACCAGTCGAATTTCACTTAACCTACTTCTCAATTTACAGCTCTGAATCCGGCGGGTATCGACCACCGATACCCGTCGATTTCGGTGGGTATCATTCTCGATACCCATCGATTTTCACTTGGCCGAGTTCCTTCACTCCAGCTACTGGTTGGGGTATCCTTAAACCCAACCCTTCATGCCACACTCCTGACACCCTCTGTCAGTGCACCACGAGTCTGAGTCAAGTCTCTTGACTCAAAACTCGTGCGTGGGGCCTAGCCCGAAACGGGACGTTATAATTCCTATAAACAAAATAAAAGATTTCGTCCCTGAAATCAGGCTAGGGTTATGGGGATGCAAGTACAAAATATTATGCGCTATAAGATGTTATCTTGGGAGAACAGCTCCGGGTAGCGCTTTTGCATCAAGTCCATCGGCTCCCATATGAACTCATCCTTCCCATGATTAGACCATAGCACTTTTACCAAGGGAACACTTTTGTGGCGCAAGGCTCTTATCTCATTATAAACGATTCGCACCGGCTTTAGTCGCACAAGTCTGTCAGACTCCACAGTACTATCAGTTGTGGGGATGTATTGTTCGGGCCGCAACAGTGCCTTACGAAGCGACGATACATGGAACACATCGTGGAGATTCTCTAACTCGGGCGGTAGCTCCAGCCGATAGGCCAAAGGGCCAATCCTTTCCAATATGACATAGGGCCCAACATACCATGGGCTGAGCTTCTTCACTCCCTGCACCCGTGACACTCCATGCATTGACTGGATTTTCAGGAACACTTTATCACCCACTTGAAATTCCACCATACGGTGCCTTGCGTTATAATACTTCGCCTGCCAACTTTGAGCCTCTAACATACGATCCCGTATTAACATAACCACCGCATTCGTGTCATCTATATATTCAACACCAAAAGTCTTTGGGTCTTCATCTTGTACCCAAGACAAGGGGGTCCTATACCTCCTTCCATATAGGGCTTCATGGGGCGCCATGCCAATTCTAGCTTGATGGTTATTGTTGTAGGAGAATTCCACTAAGGGCAAGAGTCTTTCCCACGACTCTCCCCTATCTATCACACACAACCTCAACAGATCCTCCAATGTTCGGATGGTCCGCTCAGACTGCCCGTCCATCTGAGGATGGAATGCGGTGCTGAAGGTAAGGCGCGAGCCCAAATACGCCTGTACCGCCTTCCACTCTTTGGAGGAAAAGCGACCATCACAGTCCAAAACTATCGTCTTAGGTACGTCGTGATACCGTACAAATTGCTCCACGAAAAGGCGTACTAAGACATCCACATGAGCCTCCTTCTTCATAGGAATGAACCGGGCAACTTTCGTAAGGCGATCAACGATCACCCATACTGAATCATTTCCTGAGCGGGAGCGAGGTAGCCCATGTATGAAGTCCATGGAAATATCCTCGAACTTCCACTCAGGGATTGGCAATGACTGCAATAAGCCACCGGGACACCTGCACTCCGCCTTCACTCTTTGGCAGGCTTCACAATGCGTGACAAAGTATCAGACATCCTTCTTCATTCCTGGCCAACACATCGTCTTCCGTAAGCCTGCGTACATCTTGGAAATTCCCGGGTGCACTGAATATTGAGAGCAATGTGCCTCTCTCAAGATATCATCCTAGATTTTAACACCCTTGGGAATGTAGAGCAGGCCGTGAAAGTAAACGAGGCCGTCCTTTAGTTTATACTCGTCGGTAGCCCCATCCTCGATCAACTTGAGTGTCGGGGCCAGAGCCGCATCCAATCCTTGCTCAACTCGGATTCGGTCCCGGATATCACAAACCATGCTCATGCTGGACAAGTACTCCGTATATTCTGTCGAAGGAGCCTTAAATATCAATGTAACATCCATCTCCTCAATCATCTGTGCCAACTCCATGCTCATCAACCGAGACTATGGGCTCGAGCCGGGTACTTTCCTGCTCAACGCATCTGCTACAGAGTTTGATTTTCCCGGGGTGGTAGTTCAAGGTGAACTCATATTCACATAGAAACTCTAACCACCGCCGTTGTCTTAGGTTCAACTCTTTCTACGTATAAACGTACTTCAAGTTTTTATGATCCGAGAAGATTTCGTAGTGGACGCCGTATAGATAATGCCTCCATACCTTCAAGGCGAACACCACTGCTCCTAGCTCCAAATCATGCACCAGGTAATTGATTTCATGCTTCTTCAATTGTCTTGAAGCATAATCAATCACGTGGCCATGCTGCTTCAACACCGCTCCCACCCCCTGATAAGACGCGTCCGTGTACACTTGAAATCCTTCCTTTCCTGGCGGCAGGACAAGAATGGGGGCGGAGATGAGTCTATCCTTCAATTCCTGGAATGCCGCTTCACATTGGGGTGTCCACTCAAATTGCACACCTTTCTTTGTCAAAGAAGTCAGCGGGATAGCAATCTTGGAGAATCCTTTTACGAACTTGCAGTAGTATCCGGCAAGTCCAAGAAAACTCCTCACATCGGCCGCCGACTTCAAGGGCGACCACTCCTTCACGGCACGCACCTTGGCCGAATCCACAGCTAGTCAAGCCCCACTGATTACATGACACAAGAAAGCCACTTCCCTAAGCCAGAATTCACACTTACTAAACTTGGCGAATAGGGCGTGCTCTTTTAACTTTTTCAGAACTAAGGCCAGTTGCTCGGCATGTTCTTCCTTCGTCTTCGAGTAGACTAAGATGTCGTCAATAAACACAATGACGAGGACATCTAGATAGGCCTCAAACACTTTATTCATCAAGCTCATGAAAGCTGATGGGGCATTTGTGAGCCCAAATGGCATCACCGTAAACTTATATAAGCCGTACTTTGAGTTGAAAGCCATTTTCTGGATATCATCCTCTTATATTCTCAATTGATAATACCCCGAGCGCAAATCTAGCTTGGAGAACCAATGCGCTCCCACCAGTTGATCGAATAACTCATTGATCCGAGGAAACGGATAGGTGTTCCGTACCGTCAGTCGGTTGAGCTCCCGATAGTCTATACACAAACGCAGGGTTCCATCTTTCTTCTTAACAAATAGAATAGGGGCTCCCAAAGGTGATGAACTGGGGCGAACAAACCCTGATTCTACCAACTCTTGCAGTTGAACTCTAAACTCTGCGAGTTCTTTTGGGGCCATTCGATAAGGGGTCCTGGAAACAGGCTTAGCTCCTGTTACAAGCTTAATCTGAAAATCCAATTCTCTATGCGGGGGAAGCCCTGGTAATTTCTCAGGAAATACCTCAGGGAAATCTCGTGCTACCCGCACATCCTTCACTTCTACCCTCACCTCCTTTAGTTTGAAACATATCATGTAGACTTCATCCCCTCTCATATGATCTTTCTCGGTCTGGATTGAGGATAACAATAATCGTGGTGCGAAATTTATACCTTGGAAGATTACATCAGTGTCTCCATTTCTCAAATAGATTTGCTTCTCCGCACAGTCGATTCTTGCATGGTGCCAATCCAGCCACGCCATGCCCAGAATGAGGTCGAATTCTGGTATTCTCAAAATTGTGGTGGGGGTATCAAAGGTCTTCCCCCAATAGTTATCTCCAACTCACACTTCACGGTTGCCATCATCTCAAATCCGTCTGGGAGGCATACTCTTTGAGCAATACTAGTGAAATATTGCACTCCGTGTATATCCTTGATGAAGTCTTAAGACACGAAAGAATATGAGGCACCGGTGTCAATTAATGTATAAGCCAGTTTCCCGCCGACCATCACGGTGCCTAAGTGCCATTAATAATCCTCAAGCTAGGCATCTAGTATATCTTAAGCCACTAGAGGATATTAATGGAAGAAAAATGGCTAATTCAAGTCGTACCTGCAATCATCTCATTAGGATTCCACACTTGAGTCATATCCAAGGCATACATCTGATCCCGAGCGGGTCCGAGGTTTCTTCCTCATGGTCTACGTCCTCGACCACGCACATACCCTTGCTCCCGAGGGGCTGCTGGAGGGAAAGCAAAAGGCGCATCTCCAAACAGTTGCAGGTAGTAGCGTCGAATGTGGCCCGGTTGGTTGCATTCAAAGCACACCCGTTCCTGCCTTCCACCGTGTTACTGAAATTATTGAGGTGGAGGTAATGCTGGCAGTTGCAGAACCGAGCGTTCCTCTCTAAAATTCTGGGGGAAACACCCGCCACCTCTCCGATGCCCTCTTCCTCTTCTATTGTCAAATCTCCTTCTATTGCTGGGGTCGGCTTCCATCACGCCCTCCGCTGGCCTCTTACCACTTCCCAAGTTGTCCGCTTCCAATCTCTTTGCCATATCGATAATCTCCGCCAGACTAGAGTCCGCTATAAACAAAAGGGCTTGCCTTAGGGGATCTCTCAAGCCTTTGTAGAATCATTTGGCGTACCCTCTATCATCCAACTCATAGGACTCTGCAAATCTAGCTAAGTGCTGAAACTCCCATTGGTACTCTGTCACTGACTTGGACCCTTGCTTTAGTTGCAAAAATCTCTCTTCAAGATCATCCCGAGCGGCCGAGGGGATGAAATGCTCTAAGAAGGCTTCAGAGAATTCGCTCCAACAAATGTCCGTGTACACTCTTCCATGAAAAGTGGAGCCCATGAGGGACTTCCACCACCTTTTGGCGTGCAGCTCTAAGAGTGTCACCACAAGGGTCACCGCCATGTTGTTTGGGCATCTTATTCCTGCCAACAACTCTTGTACAGTGTCGAGCCACTCTTACGTACGCACCGCCGACTCTGTCCCAATATTAGCGGGAGGGGAGAGAGCTCGGAAAATGCTTAACCAACTAGATCCCGGACCATGTTGTTGTACATGTACCTGCTGAGATTGGGACCTAAAGGCGTCCAAAATAGCTGTTAGCGTCTGCCCCAGCTCTGATTATTGGAATTGTGTAGGTACGGACGGGGCAGGGGTGCTCCTCCCTGGCTCAACATGTACTGGGATCTACACATAGGGTACAAACCTAAGGTTAGGTTGGCTAATCTAAGGTCAAAGATTGACAAACTTAGTGTGAATTACATATGGGCACACCACTGCTTCCGCTAAGTTAGTTTGTCCCCAAACTGACTAATCAAACAGGGGTGGCACCATTGTTAAGTGACTTTCTCCTTGGAGTATCGTAGCAAGATGATACCATTTGTAAGACCCCCTCCCGGAACACAAAACACGGCACGAGAGGGGTCTTATGCCCAAAAACAGCCGCCTTGCGGTAACACTAACACTCGGGTCAGCCTGTACCACAAGACGCCTATCCTGCCGGCTACAACCGATATCATCAAATAAATGCCAAACCAACCATAATAATATAAAGAAGTCAATCCACACTAAGCATAAGACCATAAGTGCAACAAAAGAGAAGCAAAACAAGCTTCTACATAATCAGAGTATGTAAATAGAATTGCCCCGAAGGGTTACAACAAAATCTCTCTCACTCATATCTGTAACCGACGGTAGTGACGATACCGTCCCCTCAGGACCTATCATCCTTGCCTGACTATCCAGCTGCAAGACCTGCTACTCCACCTGCGGGGTTTCCTTCTAAAAAGGAAGACGTAGAAACCGTTAGTCATAAATACTAAGTGGCTTCACATCCGCTCCCCCGGTAACTCCTCGGCACCTGGCGAAGAAAGGAATAGGTACAATATATATAAAACAGTAGTACAAGCAGGTGAAGTAAGTATACATGACGTAAGTAGCAATATAGTAGTGTATAAATGAACAACCTCTTAATCTACAATTCTACCATCTACAGCAGCAAAGGAGTATAATGTTATAACAATAAGTAACTCAACTTATATGGATGCCCATACAAGCATATAAGTTGAGGGTCGTTCAGCAGTAAGTAACCCATCGTATAGGAGTGCCAATACTAACTTATACGATGAGGGTCTTGTGTATGTAATGAAGTGCAATGCTATGTATGCAATGCAATGACACACCCATGATCAAGCACATGCAATCGCTATGTTGACACAGACTTATAGTTCCCACTATTCGAGCAGGTAGCTAACCTCTCAGGCGTCAACCGTCATGGCCAAACGGTGACAGTAGAGCGGGCATCTCCACTACTAGGTTGGTCGCCACACTACCTGGCATAGGCCTCTGTACGCCTCAACGCAAAGAACACAATATCGGAGCTCATATGTGTACTACGACTCAGCGGGTTCTCTTGGGTAAATGTGCACCAAGATCCTAGCCCCGAACTGGCCTAAGGTATGACATGGAAGGAGCCCCGGAAACGAGTACGGGTACCAAGCCCAACCGTTCAAGGTCTAACCGCCAACTCCCATCGGTGTGACGATTGGTGATCCCGTAGACCTGCCACACAATCCTGAACCCGAGATTACGACACCACATATCGACTAACACCACACGCAATTCTGCAATATCGTGGCATGGAAGGAGCCTCGGGACGTGAACACTGAGTACCAAGCCCAACCATCCAACTTTACTCAGCTCAACCTCATTCCAACTAGTGACGGTCAACACCGCACTTGTTACTTCCACAATGATACCCGTAGGGAGATGACACTCTAAGCATTAGATTACTAATTCCCTTCTATCCATTCAACATACATCATGGCAATAGTTAAATCATTTATACATCTACCAATTTATATCTACCAATTTATATCTACCAATTTATATCTGGCTCTTTCCTTCAATTAAGCTTATTCACAACTCGTTATACGAATTCAGATTTATAACCTCAACTTATCATATCACTATGATGATTATGTCAAAAGAGTTCACCCAAGCCTCGAGTTGGATTGCAACATTAAATTCCACCAAATCGCACTCCACATTACACAGCCCAGAATTTAGGTGCAGCCTTAATCCAGACAGCAACTTCGACCAAGTATTTCTGAGGCTACAGAAGTTCGGTGAGTGCGTGTAACCACTCATTGGAAAGATAATTTCAAGGGCTAATACTTTCGTGTTTAGTTGAAAGCCCCGATCTGATCGCATCAAACCAAAAATTCGCTCGAAGCCTGCTGCGTGAAGGATACAGATTTCCTGGGTGGAATTTTCCCCAATCGCAGCAGATTTGAACTCACTTTCCCATGGCTGCAGGTAACGCCTGGAAATGTGCAACCACTCGTTGGAAAGATAATTTTGAGGGCTACGACTTTCATGTTGAGTCGAAAAACTAGATCTGGCCAGAACACCCCCGAAATTGGCCACAAAGATCGCTGCGTGCAGAAATCAGATTTCTGCACGCATCTTAAGGCGAGATGAATGGCATCCGTTCATCTTTCTTCTTGCACCGATCTCCTAAAAACTCCTCCAGAAATTCGTCCACCCTTATTCACCCTCACAATGCCATATTGCTCCACGAATCCCTCTCTCATCTTCACTTTGAATGATGAGGAGGGTGAAGACACCTAAACCTAGAATAACAAATCTAGGCATGGCTTTCCCTAGGAAATCATCTCCTCACCATCAAGACTCTATGGAGTCGATATCTCTCCTAGAATATAACTACAGATCTAGCACCAAGGGAGAGGGGAGGAAGCTCACCTCATTTCCAGAGGTACCATCATTCCCGGCCATGGATCTAGTCATCCTCCTCCGCAGAATCCTTGCTTGGCGCAGTTGTTCTTCACGACAAAGGAAGGAGAGAGAGAGAGAGAGAAGGCCGCCTCCAGGAGTTCTGACGATTTCCCTCGGCTCTATCAGTTTCGCGAGGTACTTGATGACGGCAAGGTCGATCGGAAAAATGGCTAGGGTTCGTCTTTATCTTCCCTTATAAACCGATGTATTAGGTTAAGTCCCTTCTGCCACGTATCAACGTCCCATTGGACCGCCCCTAATGGGTCATATTGAAGTGACCCGGTCCAAGGCAGCCAAGCCGCAGCCAGCCCGGTTCGGTTCAATCCGCATGCACAGGACAGCGGAACCTAGGAAAACTGTCTAAGGAAAAATTGGCGGGTATCCCGATACCCGTCGATCGGCATGCATTGCTACTGATACCCGTCGATCAGCGGGTATCATTCTCGATACCCGTCGATCGGCGTGCAAAGCTACTGATACCCATCGATCGGCGGGTATCATTCTCGATACCCGTCGATCGGCGTGCATAGCTACGGATACCCGTCGAATTTCACTTAACCTAATTCTCAATCTACAGCTCTGAATCCAGTGGGTATCGACCACCGATACCCGTCGAATTCAGCGGGTATCATTCTCGATACCCATCGATTTTCACTTGGCCGAGTTCCTTCACTCCAGCTACTGGTTGGGGTATCCTTAAACCCAACCCTTCATGCCACACTCCTGACACCCTCTGTCAGTGCACCACGAGTCTCTGTCGAGTCTCTTAACTCAAAACTCGTGCGAGGGGCCTAGCCTGAAATGGGACGTTACAAATTAAAGGGCTTAAGGTTTTCCTCGGGTAAATGATGCGTAGAACCACATATCGATGTGTGGGCTCTTTTTCTTTTATTCATATGCTAGCTAGCTGAGAGGCCGTGCATATAGACTGACCACCCTTGGGTAAAAAGAGTTACGTACATACCCTCAAGAGAGGAGAAGCGTAATTCTACCGGATTGGGTTCCCCACCCAATAGCAGGGTTCTTAGTGTAAAGCGAGCATTAAGAGGAATCCTTCATCGGACGAGAGTTCGGTCGAATAGTCTTAATGTTCAAGTGAGCGATATTCCTAGAGCTAGGTGAGCTCATGTTTTTGGAACCTCCATGACAAAGTTGCCTTTAATTAATTTGAAAACTAAGTTCTATAATTATTAAGAGTCATTTTAGTTTCGATCTGATTCGATGCCGAGCGTTAACCCTTCATCGAATATTTTCTAAGTCTTTTTACAACTTTCTCTTTTAACAGCTTTAATTAACTAAAACCCGACAAGTTATTTTCGGTAAAAAAATAGTCCCTCCGGAAGGATTAGAAATAATCAATAGGCCCCGAGAAATATACGACCTCGATATTCCCCACCAGAATATCATGTATTACTTGCGACAGGTGCACTTGCCTTTTTAAAAATCTCATCATGTGGAACCCCTTTCCCTCCGCGTGCATTAGAATCCAAACTCAGAACCACAAGGGTTCCTACCTCAGAGCCCTGCAGAGCTCCTAAAGCTCAGTGATTCACTGATCACCTACCTCAGCCTTATTTATAAGGCCTACAACTCAGGCTCTACAGCCCTACAATTTCAGGCACACAACCATACTCTCAGAGTGTTGGAGCACTCCTACAACATAGTACCTTTCAGGTACCTATAACTCAGATCCAGGTGAACTGAATCCTACAGGATGAAAGTTGTTTGATGGATATGCTTCACACAAGGGATATTTCTCTGTGACAAGCTTCTTGACTGATATAGACTCAGTCCAACAATGACTACATGAGATTATTTCCAGATTCAACCTTTACTAAACTAAGATATACTTAGTCCTAGCTACTTTCCCAGCAACAAGTAATTACTTGTGCTGAAAGCAACTTGCAGAACTCTATTTTTCTCTTCTCTCTTTCTTGGGCTAAGGTGATTCCGCCCTAACTATGACTCCTGAGGAATACTCCCCTGAGCCTTCTTTCAGATCTCTGCTTCTTCAAGCTTTCTTCTCTTCACAGCTTCCAAATAAAGATCATCAGGTGCTTGAGTTGCTGGAAGTGTGAAGAACCTGCATCAAGCGTCGGCCCTTGGCTGCAATCTTATGATCAGAGAAGATACTCTGAACAAGCATGTTAGTGCAGGTGAGAATGACACTAGCTATCTTGTTGTTGAAGATGTTTATTCCAACAGCTGACTTGCTCTCTTTCTTTCTCAGCTTGAGTTTCCTGTTCTATTGCTCCACTTTAATGGTCGGGAAGAAGAACCCTTGTTCCTTCTTTTATGTATTGAGACCCAACAACTCTTTTTGTAATGGGCCCCACACACATTTAATGTTGGCTGCAAGTTTGCTTGAATGCTAACTATCGTACATTAGGTCTGCGACGACCTTTCTCGCATACTGTAGCCATCCCGCCACTAATTTGAAATATGTTGACTTGTTGACTTGTTGATGTCACCAGCTGTGGACTTAGCCAAAAATCAAGCATCAGAGAATAGGCGTTGAGTGAGTAAGCATCACTCAATGCCAAAACACTTAGATAGATTCACTCTCTCTTGGCGTTGAGTGAGTCACCTTCACTCAATGCCAAACTACTTAGAATATTAAGACTGATTCTAGGCGTTGAGTGATTCAGCTCCACTCTACCTCAATCTTGCTTTATCAACTTTTAGCTGTTTGGCATTGAGTGAGTACGTATTACTCAACGCCAAACCCCTTAGACATAATTCTGACTTCACTAAGCGTTGACAGCATTGAGTTAGTAACCTCCACTCAACGCTATTTGCCTTAATCAATTTTTCTGCTTATTCAGCAACATATGCACTGAGAGCGTTGAGTGAACATGCCTCACTCAATGCTTTCTACCTTAGCCAATTTTCTGCTTATTCAGTAGCAAGGCGTTGAGAGCATTGAGTGAGCATGCCTTACTCAATGCTTTCTGCCTTGTCCAATTTCCTGACTGTTTTGTAGAATGGTATTGAGTGAGTTGACTTCACTCAATGCCTGTGGAATTAGCCATATTTTAACTCATTCCAACTATGGGCTTTTACTATTGTAGCCTATTTCACAGCCTTTTGTTGTATGGCATTGAGTGAGTTGACTTCACTCAACGCATGTGGACTTATCCATTTTATCAGCTTGCCACAGCCTTGGCTTTGACTGTATAGGCTTCACTCAGTGATATAAGCCATTTGGCATTGAGTGACTGATCTTCACTAATTGCTTGTGGACTTAGATAGTTTTCTATTTTTCCACCACTTTGGTAAGAACTTGCCTGATTTAGCCACTTATGACCCATCATAGCTTATCAGGACAAACTATAATCATTCACTTTAAACACAAGTTAGATCACGACATGGGTATACATTATTTTGCTAGACCTTCTTCAAATTTAAGATATTGGGATCAATGGACCCAACATATTCTATCAAAAGTCCAGTCTTGAGAAAGTTGGATGATAAAGGTGGTTATTAGGTATGTTACGAATCATTTGGGTATTTGCTTGTGAGTAGAGATGGGATTTGTCCTCCTATATGACAAGAGTTGCATCCATGGTCCCCTTGATGGAATGGGACTGAGAAATGCATGGCCATGCTTGGTTGAGTCAATGTGTGATATTGGGCTCACCAATTTCTGAAGTCCATTCTAGATCAGGAAACTAAGTTTGAACAATTATGAGGGTGACACGGTCTATACCTCTAGTTCTATGAGAATGTAAGGGATGAAGGGACATGACAACATTGATACATTTGTCATAATTGCTTTTGAGTTTTAAACTCTTATTACTTGGGGAGCAATGATGCATTGCTAGATGCTGCTCATTTTTTGTGAAACTTTTGTTTGATACTTTTAAGATCAACTGAGAGACTATTACTATTAACATTGTTATCTGGAAGTGATCAAGCTTATAGTCTCACTGCCAACGTAGTATGAGCCTATCAGGGTCGCACATAAGAACGTTTGGAGAATTTGGAAGATTGGATTATTTTGGTTTTGCTCATGTGATTAGTGAAAGGACTTAACTCAGCCAAACAAAGAGTATGTTGAGACCACTCAACGCTTTCGTCGAGTCAAGTGTTCACTTGTCGAATGATGGCATCGATTGCATTGATACAACTCAATACTTTCATCGAGTCAAGTGTTGACTCGTAAAATGATGGGATTGAGTGTGCTGAGTTAACTCAACGATTCGTCGATTCAAGTGTTAATTCGATGAGTATGGAACTTAGACATTGAGTGTGTAAAGTTCACTTAATTATTCGTCGAGTCAAGTGTTGACTCAATGATTTTGTCACTTAGGAGTTGAGTGTGTTGAGTTCACTCAACGATTCATCGAGTCAAGTATTGATTCGATGAGTCTGGCGCTGAGATTGTTGAGAGTGTTGAGAGCATTGAGTCCACTCAACGCTTTCGTCGAGTAAATTGGTTATTTGATTAATCTCGTGATGAGGGCATTGAGAACATTGAGTCCACTCAACGCTTTCATTGAGTCAAATGTTGATTCGACAAATGTGACGTTGAGTGAATTGAGTGCATTGAGTCCACTCAACGCTTTCATCGAGTCAATTGTTATCTTGTCGAATTCTGTATTCCAAGTCTTTCGGGTCTGCGGATAGTGATGGGGTTGTTCTGTTTATTCCTTTGGGTATAAATAGAAGATGTTGTAGGGTTTTAATTAATTCATTCAGTAAATAGCACATGAGCTGCACTGTGCAAAACCCGAGACCTAAAGGCCGACGGAAAGCATTTCCGCAAGGTCGATCCCGTCACTGAGCCCGATTCTGGCGAGTGTCACCACAACCTCTTCTGGAGTAGACCTAGCAGTCTGTGAAAATGTAGAGTGCCTTCATCCAACCTAGATCTTGTGGGAAAAAGTCTAAGGGTTCTCCCGTTCGTGTGGATCACCTATAGAGGTGCGGACACTATCCTGCGCTCAGAACTCCAGCCACTAAGTGATCGGCAGATTTCCTGGAGCTTCTTGGTTGAGTATTGACTCAATCCCGTAAAGGTAAATTTTAATTTACAACACTTTACTTCTTGATCAATGTTCATCGCTAGATCCAAACTATTTTTGATTTTTTTGTTCCTTATTTCTGATGCACACAAGTGTTGTGACATATAGAAAAACCCAATAGCAACCTGTAAAATCATTCAACAAGCCACTCTCCATGGTATAACAACCCCATAGATTCGTAATGAACATCTCCTTTTGCTCTAGATAAAGGTTTCGTGAAGGGATCAGCTATGTTGATGTTTGTGTCTATCAATAAAAGAGCAATCTTGCCTTCATCAATGAAGTCGCGTGTGACAAAATACTTCTTATCCATGTATTTGTTTTATGATGTGACTTTGGCTCCCTGATTTGAGAAATGGAAGCATTATTATCATAAAACCATTTCGTGGGCGCTTCACTTGACGCAACAACTCCAAGTTCCTAAAGGAACTTCTTTATCCAAACTCCCTCCTTGCTTGCTTTGCAGCCGCTATGTTTTAACACCCTATTACTAATTTGGGCAAGGATCACTAAGTTTTTATGAAATCAGTTTGACCTAGATGTATAGTTGAAAAGGTCAAGTTAGAATGAGTCTAGGGCTTAGAACATAGGTTTGAAGCTTCCCCCAGGACCATTCATTGTTCAAGACTTAGAGCTGAGACAAAGACAGTTTTCGTCGAGCTCAGGTCGACGAAAGTCGAACTCCGTTCGACGCTCTCTGAGCTACAACTCTGCTAAGTCATCGAACTCCGGTCGACGATCTTTGAGCTCAGATCGACGATCTGCCTTCAGCTTATTCTTCAGGTCGCTGAGCTCCGGTCGACGATCTTCGAGCTCAGGTCGACGTTTTCTGTCTGATGTTCAATCCAATCTCTAAGCTCAGGTCGACGATCGTAGAGCTCAGATCGACGTTTTTCTGAGAGATCGACGACTTTGAGGATTCAAATTCAGTCAGCTTTTGGAATGTTTTTCAAATTCTCTCAGCATTTATTTCAAGAGATCTGCTAGCCGTTTTCATTTATTATGGAGAAAGTTTCAAGGGATTTATTAGAGAATGTTTATTGGACTTTCCTCCAGAAGTCAAAACATTTATGGAAGACATTTATTGACTGCTAATGGCTTTCTTGGACAAAGGATCTTCAGAGAATAAAACATCTTTCTTCTCTAGTCTAACACACAATACAATAAGATACTACACAAGAATAGACAATCTACAACATGAGAAAAAGAAAAAGAAATTCTCAGTACAGATTCATAGGATAGTGAGATCAACTCAGAAAAATCAAGTGATCAATCCTGGAGAATTAGTTGAATATTGGCATACTGAAAAGTGATCATAGCTTCAACATCAAGGACTCCAGACAATTCATATTTCAGCCTCTACTGAAACCATCTTCTGTTGGAGATCTGAAGCATCTGAACACCTATCACCCTAGCAAAGATCTCATCTCTGAACCATCTATATCTCAGGGGGAGCTTTGACAACACAATCAATCCACTAAGTCTTCTCTCAGTGATTGAGACAGAGAAGACAACTTCACCTCTTCCTTTTATTTTCCTGCTGTAAAAGGGTTATCAAGACACCCTTCAAAATTTTTTATTCTGGTTCTGAGAGCCTTGTCAAAACTCAGTGGTAGCAAGAAACCTGATCAAAAAATCCAGTTTGGTTTTTGAGCACCTTATCAAAAGCTCATTGGTGCCCAGGACACCTGATCAACTCATCCTGCAGTGGATTCCTACCAAGGGTGGTAGAAGAGTGGATGTACCTAGGTTTTTGGGGAACCGCTATAGCTCCTTGTGTCTTCTAGTTTCTTGTGCATATTCTTTGCTGTGTGCTGTGGTTTTTATTTTACTGCTTTAGTTTTATTTCTACATCAAAGCACCTTACACTTATACATAAATTAAGCCTTTATTGCTGTGCATTTTTAAATTATAAATTTACTTTAAAATACTCTATTCACCCCCCCACCCCCCCTCTAGAGTTAAGATAGATCTTACCCTCACTTTCAATTGGTATCAGAGCGAGGTTGGTTGTTCATACAGGCTAACACCTGAACCAAAAGATCCTTGATAAGATCAATCTTTTAAGAGGGTTATTTTCATTATATTTAATTTTATATAAAGACATGGCACAGAACAAAGATTATTCAAGCACCAGGCCTCCAGTGTGCAATCTATCCAAGTTTGCACTTTGGAAAGCAAGTATTAGACTTTATATGAATTCTATTGATGAAGACATATTTAATTCTGTTTTGACAGTGTGCCCAAGTCCACCAGCAAACACAAGTACAAGTGTTGTTCCACCTCCTTCCGGAACAGATGCTAAAATAAAGAAGTGGAAGACTGCAGATGCCAAGGCTATGAATATCTTAGCTCAGACAATGTCTGATGAGATATTTCAGAAGGTAGCTGAATGCAACTCAGCTAAAGAAATTTGGGACAAACTCTCTGAAATTGTCTTAGGATCTGCTGATGAAAGGAAAGACAAGAGATCCCATCTTATAAGCCAATATGAGAATTTCAAAAAGGGAGAAGATGAATCAGTGGCTGACATATACAACAGACTAAGTCTGATTGTCAATGAGTTAAAGACTCTGGATAAAGAAATCTCATTGACTGAGCTGAATGACAAAATCCTAATATGCTTCCCCAGCACTTGGGATTGAAGAATCTGGCCAATCAAAGATGCCAGAAGTCTAAATGAGATTACAACTGAAGCTCTCCTGGGCAAGCTCAAATCTTATGAGTTGCTCATTAAAAATAGAGAAGAAGAACAGAAGGCTGGCTCACCAGCCACAAGGAAAGAGAAGATAATAGCATTCAAAGCTACAAAAGAGGAGCCTGAAGATAAAGCTACAGGAAATGATGAGCTCCTAAGTCTACTGGCCAAAAGATTCTACAAAATGGCTAGAAAAGACTTCAGAAAGAGATCATACAAGGGACATGATAAGCCAAGGTATGATAAATCCAATAACAACAAAGAAATTATATGCTTTGGTTGTAGGAAACCAGGCCATATTATGCCTGACTGTCTAGAAAACAAAAACAAGGACAAGAAAGATAGAAGAGAAAGAAGAAAGGAGAAAGACTTCAAGAAGAACACCTCAGACAAACCCTCCTACAGCAAGAACACACATACAAGGAAGGGATTTGCTGCTGAGACATGGAGTGAAACTAAAGAGGATTCTGAAGCCTCATCCAGCTCCAGTGATGATGAGGATGATACTGATGAAAAGGAATTTTGCATGATGGCTATCAATGCCTCTCAAACAGATTCAGAAGCAGAAGAGTCAGAATCAGATTCAGAAGTTCAACTAGAAGAAGATCAGGTAATCAATTCATTTGATTTTAGTTCTGAGGACTTTAGACATGAGTTTAAAGTATTATGCCTAGATTTGTTGGAGTCTGAGAAGGAAATCACTTCCCTCAGAAAACAACTGTCTGAGTATAGCACTTTAAAATCAGAGAACCTCAAACTCTCTGAAGAGTTAGAATGCTATAGGGAGGAGATAGCTTCACTGAAGAGTGAACTATCCAAGGCCAAGCAGTTTGAAGAATCCCTTAATGGGAGAAGCATCAAACTGATGGATATCACAGGCACAGTGAACTTTAGACTTAATAGTACACTGGGCTTGGGAGCTTCATCCAGCCAGCCTATAGTTCTGACAACTCCAATCAAATTTATCTTTGATAAAGGGAAGGAAGTTGTAGAGGTAGCTAGGAAGAATGCATATTTGCCAAAGAAAATATAGTTCAACAGAATGCGTCGAATAGAGCTCGACGATCGTCGAACGACGCTTGACGATCCAAGAAACGATCGTCTAACTCAGCTCGACGACACCTGATCATTGAACTCCAGGACTATCGATCTTCGAACAGAGATTGACGATCTGACCCAAGATCGTCGACCTCAGCTCGACGATCGTCGAACAGAGATCAGGACTTTGAACAATCCTTCAAAGGTACATCTAGATTCAATCCTAGAAGTCCTACATCCCAAGGTTTCAACCCCTATACTGAATGGATAGTACCTCCTAGGAGATACCATCCTGAAGGTTATAAGAGTCAACCTGGGATGTCTTTCATTTTTGAATTTAAGGGATATTAACCTAGGCCCAAGGTAAACTGGGTCAAAAACATATAAGCTATTCATGTGCAGGTGAAGACCTATCCAACATCAAACCAGTCATGGTATCTGGATAGTGGGTGCTTAAAGCACATGACAGGTAACAAGGACAACTTCACATCCTTTAAAGCCAAGCTTGGACCCAAAGTAATCTTTGGTGATTAAAACTTTGGAACAACAAAATGATATGGTGCAGTCCAAATTGGAACAATCACCTTCAAGAAAGTAGCTTATGTTGAAGGACTCAAGCATAACTTGATAAGTATCAGTCAACTTTGTGATGAAGGATATCAAGTGACTTTCAACAAAGTAATATGCAAGAACAAGTCAGAAGACAACGCAACTGTGTTAACAGGTAACAGGAAAGGTAAAATTTACTTAGTAGATTTTCATTCATCTAAGGTAGATATTTGTCTATTCAATTCCATATCTAGACCTAATATACTATGGCATAAGAGACTAGGACACATTAACCTTAGAACCATTGCTAGGGTATCCATGGACAACCTTGTTAGAGGACTACCTTCTGGCCCCTACAAGAAGGAAGGACTTTGCAAGGCATGTCAATTAGGCAAGCAAACTAAAAATAGTTTTAAATCAATTAACAAGAGTGATTCTCCTAGGATTTTGTATCTGTTACACATGGATCTTTTTGGGCCCATTACAGTACAAAGCTTAGGAGGGAAATCCTACACTTTAGTGGTTGTAGATGACTTATCAAGATTCACATGGGTGTTCTTTCTGAGGAAGAAGTCTGATTACTTTAAGTGTTTGACAGAGTTTCTCAAATGCATACAGATTGAGTTCAACACTCACATTGCCCTGATCAGAAGTGATCATGGGACAGAGTTTGATTCTCTTCTTATGCAAGAGTTCTGTCAGAGTTAAGAGATCAGGCATACATTCTTAGCTCCTAGAACTCCTCAATAGAATGGGGTAGCTGAAAGGAAAAATAGAACCCTAATTGAATCTGCAACTACATTATTTACAAATGCTCACCTTCCTCTATCCTTTTGGGCTGAGGCAGTGAACACCTCCAATTATATGTTGAATAGAAGTCTAATACATAAACTGAAGGGCAAGACTCCCTATGAATTGCTCAAAGGGAAGAAACCTAAAGAAGACTATTTTAAAGTTTTTGGTTGCACTTGCTATATTCACAATAATGACAAGAGATATTTAGCAAAATTTCAAGCAAAAGCTGATGAAGGAATGTTTCTGGGATACTCCATGATCAGTAAAGCTTATAGGGTTTATAATAAAACTACTCTAAAAATAGAAGAATTTGTTCATATTTCTTTTGATGAAACTAATATGTCTTTCAAGGAGAAGAATGCTTCTACCATAGAACAATTGCAGGTACATTCTCTAGCTGAAGACTTGGACAGATTGCAAGTTACTCAAAAGGATGAAAGTAGTGAAGATGAAGAAGCTGCTCAACATCTGGAAGAAAATCTTCTTGAAGAGCCAGTTGCTGTTCCACAAGAGGAAACAGCAACATAGGTTGGTGAACAATCAACACCACCTGTTGATTTAGTAATATCAAGAGATCATCCAATCTCCCAAGTGATTGGAAACATCTCAACTAGTGTGCAAACCAGAAATCAGGTCAACCAAAACCTGATGCACACTTGCTTTCTCTCACAAATTGAACCTCAATCCATTCAAGATGCAGAGCAAGATCCACACTGGATCATTGCAATGCAAGAGGAGTTGCATCAATTTGAAAGAAACAAAGTCTGGGAACTAGTGCCTAAGCCAAAGGATCATTCCATTGTTGGAACAAAATGGGTGTTCAGAAACAAATTGGATGATCAAGGAATTATTGTTAGGAACAAGGCAAGGCTAGTTGCTCAAGGATATTCTCAAGAAGAGGGGATAGACTATGACCAGACCTTAGCACCAGTTGCAAGGTTAGAGGCCATAAGAATCTTCCTGGCTTATGCTGCTCACAAGGGATTCAAAGTCTACCAAATGGATGTGAAGAGTGCTTTTCTCAATGGGGAGATCAAAGAATAAGTCTATGTCAGACAACCCCCAGGTTTTGTCTCTCCAACTCATCCTGATTATATTTTCAAACTGCATAAAGCATTATATGGTCTAAAGCAAGCTCCTAGAGCATGGTATGAGACCCTAGCATGCTTTCTTCTGGAAAATGATTTCATTAGGGGGAGAGTAGACCAAACTCTTTTTGTTAGAACCCATAAGTCCCATACCCTACTAGTATAAATATATATAGATGACATCATCTTTGGTTCTACTGATTCAAACTTGTGCAAAAAAATTTCCAAGCTTATGCACTCTAAATTTGAAATTAGTAGCATGGGTGAGCTATCCTTCTTCTTAGGATTGCAAGTCAAATAACATGTTGAAGGCATATTTATTTCTCAAACCAAGTATGCAAAAGAACTGGTTAAGTAATTTGGTATGTCTGATGCATCATGTAGGAAAACATCCATGCTTACCAATGCTGTATTGGATGCTGATGAACATAGGAAACCAGTTGATCAGACAACATATAGAGCAATGATTAGCACTTTATTGTACCTTACAGCTAGTAGGCCTGATATAATGTTTGCTATATATATATGTGTGCTAGATTCCAAGTTATCCCTAGAGAGTCACACTTAACTTTAGTAAAGAGGATTCTTAGGTATGTTAAAAGCTGTCCAAATCAAGGACTCTGGAATCCAAAAGATTCAGCATTTGACTTAACTAGATTTTCAAATGCTGATTATGCTGGATGCAGAATAGACAGGAAAAGCACCAGTGGAACTTGTCAGTTTCTTGGTGATAGACTTGTCTCATGGTTTTGTAAGAAACAAACATCTGTGTCAACTTCAACTGCTGAAGCTGAATATATGGCTGCAGGTAGTTGTTGTTCACAAATCTTAAGGATTCAAAATCAACTCCTAGACTATGGTTACAACTTAGAGAAGTCTAAAATATTTTGTGACAACACCAGTGCTATTTCCATTGCACAAAATCCAGTCCTCCATAGTAGGACAAAACACATAGAAATTAGGCATCATTTTCTAAGGGATAATGTTGAGAAAAATAAAATTGAACTTCAATATATCCCAACTGATTTGCAAAGGGGAGATATTTTCACAAAGCATTTGGATGAAAAGAAACACAACTTCTTCCTAAATCAGTTAGGCATGTTAGATGAAGGAAGTCTAAAATAAATTACAAGATTTTGAAAAGCTAAAAATAGACCAAGATTAGGCTAAAAACTCATTTCTTTTTGTGTTTGTAGGATAGTTTCTGTCTCTGAACTGCGCTCGACGTTTTCCCCAGAAATCGTCGACCGTCGATCGACGGTTTCCCGAAAAACGTCAAACAGAGATCGACGTTTTCCCAAAACGTCGACCGGAGTTCAGAGCTTGTTAGATAGTTGTATACTATCTCTTTCAGGCCTTCGATCGTCGAATAAAGCTCGACGTTCTCTAGATCGTCGAATTGAGATCTATGATGTTGAAGACCTTTCCGCTTCCCTTAGGAGTCTTGATCGTCGAACGGAGATCGACGATCCTTCCTTTTTCGCGTCGAACCTTAATATAAAATCATTTTTCGGCCGCCGCTCGTCGTTTACGCTTTCATACTCTCTGCAAATTTTTATCTTTCCCTCCAAACTCTCTACACTTGGTCGTGTTTGTTGAATCTTTGCAGGTACAGATGGCAGTGTCGGTGACCGCTCTTTCTAAAATGAAATTTGACACATGTTTTGACATAGATATGAACTCCTTCGATTGTAGTGATCAGTGGTTCAAAGATATTCTGAATCTTTTCCGCGAACAGCAGTTAGTTCAGTTGATGACCACCATAATAAAGATTGCAGCAGATGAAATAAGAGAATGGGTTTTTACTGCCACCAATGAGAATGAAAATTCTATAGTCGGCACTATCAATGGAACTCAGGTACCAATGTCCCTCACTCTTTTGACAGAAGTATTCGCCTTAAGTATTGGGAATGACTCCATCGATTTGTCTGGAGAGGAATATGATTCGTTGTTAGATCGAATGGGTCACTCTGCTGTGAACCCTAATAAACTGCTGAAAAAGAATTTATCAATTGAATTTCAATTTTTGGCTGATGTTGTTGGGAAAGTGCTTCTGGCAAAGAAATAAGCTCATGATACAATCTCAAGGTATCATTTATGCTTAATGGGAGCTTTAGTTGATAAGAAACATCTGTATTGGGGATCTATCTTCTTTAATTTGATCAAGAAGAAAATTAGCAAAAGCTGTGTCAGTTTGGGGAGGATTATAGGGGTTTACCTACATCACAGGTTCCCTGATCTGCTGGTTTCAAGTGGGATGCACATCAATGCATCCAAAAGGCTCACCTGTGCCCTTTTTAGCAGGTAGGACACGCAGATTATCAAGCCCAATAGGGCTGCTGCAGCAACATCTGCTTCAGGCACAAGGACTGCCTCAGTCACTCCTCCTCAGGTCTCTGCCCCAGCAGAAGATTTGCCTGCTTCTCCTCCTCCTCTAGCTATCTCTGCCTCAGTCTCCACATCAACCACACCAGTCATATCAACCTCACCACTCATCTCAACCATAGACATATCTTCCCCCATTACAATCTCATCACCCATTTCACCTCCTCTAGCCATTACCTCAGAACCATTACATCCTTTGTACTACTATCCACCTGTCACCACTTCATCATTTCATCTTCTAGATGACTCCTTCATGGATGATTCTCCTCCCATTCCTCCTGAGATTCCATCTACATCTTCCTACCAACAACTTCTACAGGACATACTCTCTCAATCATCCTTCACCCCATCCTTTTCCTCTCCCATATCATCCATCTCCACTTCAGTAACATCAATCTCAACAATTCCTACTACTGAGCCATCCATCCCTATACCTCCTACCTCCACACCATCCATTCCATCAGTCCCAGTAAACATCATTCCAGCTACATCAACTCCTACCTCTACTCAAGCCCCTCTTGAGCATGTAGATCTTTCAGCTTTGGCAGACAGGTTATATGAGCTTCTAGTCCCCAGGATAACCTCATTGCTGGAGACCACCTTGGCTCCATGATAGAGAAAATAGTATTCTCCAATCTATACTCGATTAAGGCAAGTGTACCTATCGAAATATAGCATAGGATATGAAAAATATCAAGGTCGTATAAAAACTCGGGGCAGGCAAGTACTATTACTCACAATGACTCTATTATTCTACCGAACGATTAATGAGTTTTGAAAATGAAAATAAACTAAGTTAAAAAGAGAAAATAAACTATTACGAGAAAAGTGCTCGATCGACGATTCACCTTGAAATAAAATAACGGAATAAATTAGTTTAACATTTGTAATTCTATTAAGACCGTGACGGATCCAATATTAGGAAGTAATCTCGTTAGAGCATTAAATCCCCTAACTTGTAGACATTTTGACCGAAATCTCTTTACAAGTCAAAATGGCCTAAAGTCGCATTATCGAAGTGACCCGCACTATTGGATTTGACTCCAATCCGGAGGATTTACGTCATCCTATCTCTAGGGGTGCGTTCAACTCCTTCCTTCCTTGAGTGATCTTTCATATTCACGAGCCTCTCGGCTACTCAAATATGAGATCGGAATCTACTACCGTATACTAGAGATACGGAGTCGATACAAAATAATTCAAGGAAGGATCAAAATAGAAAAATACAAAGGAAAACATAAAAATAAAGATACGTTATTTCATCTGCAAAGATCATCGCGATCGGGCAATAAAACTATTTAGCTATGCATATTGAAAAAGGAAATGAGAATAATAGAAGGAAATGACATTTGCATTACTTAAATAAAAGAGGTACAAAAATAATAATAATACTAAAAAGATAATATTGCACTAAAAAAAGACTATTACAACAATGAAGGAAGAACACTTGAACTAGCACTCTCTACCAAAACTAAAACTACTTTAAACTCAAACTACTTGAAACTCAAACTACTTAACACAAAAACTACTTCTTGAACAAGAGGGGAAGGGGTCCTTTATATAGGAGAGGATGGAAGATTCTAGATGGGAATGAAGAGGGGGAAGCCAAGGGGTGGCCGGCCACATGATGGAGGAATGATTCATGCATGAGTTTTAATGATGGAGAGAGAATGGGAGGATTCAATGTATGATATTTATGGGAATGAAAATATAAAAATAAAATAGATAGGGGGGAATGCATGTAGAATAAAGAGGGTGGAAAATAATAAATGAGAGAGAATGAATGTATGGAATTAATGAGGGGAAAGAGGGGGGTTCGGCCATGTGGATGGAAGAATGCATGCATGAGAGTGGGAAAGAGGGGGTGAATGTGAAATAAAAGAAATAAAATAAAAGGGGGAAAGAGAGTGGCCGGCCACATGATGGGAGAGATTCATGCATGAATTAAATGATGTGGGGAGAGGGAATACATGAGGTGGCCGACCATTGCATGGATAAAATGGGCTTTGTATAGGCTTTAATGTAAGGGCTCGGGTTTGAGGTTGTGGGCTGCTCCAAGTTGGGATTGAGGGCTGCACTTGAGGGCTCGGGTAGGGCTGCATGTAGTGGGCTCGGCTAGAGGGCTGCATGGGCTTCACTTGTGCTCGGGTAGGACAAGGGCTGCTCCAAGTGGTGGGCTGCAATGAGGCTCGGCCATGCATGTGTCGGTTTCTTGCTTGGGCTTGTAGGTGGGCTCGGGTAGACTTGTAATTGAGGCTTGGGCTGGCCGAGCATGGATGAAGGGATGCACCATGTAGCATGTACCTACAAAACAAGATAAAACATGTTAGATAAATTTAATAATATAACCTTAATTATTATACTAAATAGAACATAACAAACATAACACATAAAACATTTATAACTTGATATTAAAATTAGACAAACATGAAGCATAATACATAACAAGTATAATAATAAAAATACATATAATAAAACTATATATTTTTATATAATAACATAAAATAAAATTGCGACAAAACAATAAAACTATAATAAACTAGTAATTATAATATATTATAGAAAGATATTAAAACATGGAATAACAAGCATAAACTATAAATAAACTTAGGTATTTAGGCTACTAAATTACCCCAAAAACGATGACTAAAACTAGTCATCAAACTCCCTCATGCTTAGACTTTTGCTATTCCAGAGCAAAAAGAAGAGAAATATTTATAAGGCATTATAAAATTTTCAATTAAACTAAATTTTTTTTTACATCAACTTCTAGCCAAAAATAAAATTTAGGGATTTAAGAATCAATTCCTAAATTATGAAATTAAAGTGAAAAGAGAGAAATATTTAGCCAAAAATTCTCTAATAAAATAACTAGCATTCAAAATGGAGTAAAGTGCAAACAAGGTTAGATTGAAATTATAAAAACCATAACTTGAAAGAAACTTAAGGAAAAATGCAACCTACTACTTATGCTCTCCACATATTTTAATTTAAAAACTAAGACAATGATATTAGCTAAGGGGTTTGGGGAGGAAATTAACATGAAGAGGTCTTTGATTGGAGGTGATCATCATTTTTTTTTCACACCCCACACAATTTTGTTTTTTTTTAAATAATATATATGTAATACCAGAAAATGATAGACTAACATCCTATCACTTCCCCCGACATATATGAACTTTTTAATTCCTCTCTTCATTTTTGGGTTGCATATGTGTACCAGAGAATAAGGAACTAACATCTCCTTATTTCCATGACATATGATCTAACAAATAAAAAGAAAAATGATGGGGTTAAACAAAATTTTTAGAAAATAAACTAAAATACTAAAGAGCAACTACTAGTAGATTGAGATTTCCTAAGAATCTAAAAGCATGAAGTAATAATAATTGGAATCCAAAATTGTTTTAGCAAAATTACTACAAAATTGAAACTATTTAAAATAAAAGAGAAAAGGTGCTAAATAAATTACTCTAATTAAATTAAAATCATAAGATGATTCTCAAAACAAAATCACTAAAAGTTAAATTTAAGTAAATATGATGAAATAAAGATTAGCAAATAAAAAATGCTTATAAACTAACTCAAACTAAATTTCTGAAAATAACAAAAATCTAAGCATGACGTTTATTATATTTTTGTTTTTTTTGACATTTTTCATTTTTTTTGGGTTTTGAAATATGATCTTTTTTTTTGGAATTTTTTGGATTTTTCTAATTTTTTTGGGTTTTTGATAAGGCTAAATAGAAGTAGTACTAAAGAAAGTTAATAAAAAAAACTTAATAAAACTATACTAATTTTTTTGAAATTTAAAACCATTTTTTTTTGGAAAAGAAAAAGAAAATAAAATAACTAAACCCTCCCCCATGCTTAAACCTTTCATTGCCCTCAATGAAAAATAAAAATAAGAAAGAAAAAGGAAGAAGAAAGGGGAGGGGGGATACAATAAAGTAAAGAAAAAAAAAACGACTTGCCCGGAGTCGTAAGACCGAATGCAGATGTCGCTCCCCCATGCTTGAGCTGGACACCGGCTCAGGCCTAAGGAAGAGAAGAAATGATGGAGCCAAACAAACCACCGGGGGGTTTTATTCCTGCAAAGCAAAACAAGCAAATAAAAGAAGAAAAAAAAGGATAAGCAAGGGGTGCCTCCCAAGAGCGCTCTTTATTTAACGTTGTTTGAGCCCGATGTTATTTGTTAGCTAAAGGGAAAATAAAAACTAAAGTGAAGAGGTAACTCCCTAAGTATGCGCTTAGGAGAGTAAAGTAAAAAAAAGAAGAAATGAAGAATCGCACCGACATGCGGTGGAATCTTCATGGGAATGACGCCCAAAAATTAACGGACGGAGTTATAGAAGAACTCCGCCGTATGTAGAACGGGAAAGAATGGGTCGTCAAAAGAATAAGAATAAAAAGAAGAAGAAATAGAAAGAGGAATAAAAGAAGCAGAAAAAGAATTTTCATTATCGGAAATTTCACAAGGAGAAGGAGAATCTTGTGAAATTTCAAGAGAAGAAGGGGTAGAGAGAACTAAAGGAGAATTATCTAAAAGAAAAGAAGAAGAAGACTCGCTAAAACTAGAAAAATTTGGAACAGTTATAAATTTAAGCGAAATAGAATCACAAACGTCTTCAGATGGAGAAATAAGAGACGTCTCATCATCCTCAATGGGTAAGAAGCATACCGGAATATCCATAGAGGTGTCTTCCAAAGGAGGAAGGAAACAATCCGGGATATCCGAATAGTTATCCTCCTCGAGAGGAACAAGACAAGCCGGGATATCCGGTGACTTATTACATAAAGAAATTGGAGGAGACGGAGAAGAAGACGAAGAAAAAGATGCGGCCTCACGAGAAAGATAATCCATAATGGTCTTGAAATGCGAACTAATATTATCAATAGAAGTTTGCAATTCAAGATACCCATTATCGAGAGAATTAAAATTAAAATTTGGGGGCGCGGCGCTTTGCGGGGCAAAATCATAAGAAAAATACGGTTTTCCCGCCTCCCAAGTAGGATAAAAATCGGAGTAAGGGTCAAATTGGCCACTTTGACCTTCTCTAGAAAAATTAAAATCAAAAGAGGGAGGGGTTCCCGAAAGACATTCAGAATAAAAATGGTCGGGCGACACGCAAAAAGCGCAAAAATATGACGATTCCATAAAAAAAACTGTTACAAAAAAGAAAAAGAAAAACAAATTTTTTTTTTGATTTGTTTTTTTTAGATATTTTTTTTAGATATATTTATTTTTTTGAAAAATAGATTTTTTAGTGGATTGGCTCTCGAACTTTCCAAGGGCTACCCGGTGAAGGGTTCGCAAGGTACTAGGTAAAATGGTGACGCTTAAAGCCCCTTACCCTTTTCGAGAGATTTTAGGTTGGGTAGAAATAAGTTGATGTGGGTGGATATATAATAATAATAATATATATAATAATAATATTTTTGTTTTTTTAGTAGAAGTAATAAACTCGGTGCTTTCGTAATATTGCCAAAAAATTCCCCGGCAATGGCGCCAAAAACTTGATAGAGAAAATCGTATTCTCCAATTTATACTCGATTAAGGCAAGTGTACCTATCGAAATATAGCATAGGATATGAAAAATATCAAGGTCGTATAAAAACTCGGGGCAGGCAAGTACTATTACTCACAACGACTCTATTATTCTACCAAACGATTAATGAGTTTTGAAAATGAAAATAAACTAAGTTAAAAAGAGAAAATAAACTATTACGAGAAAAGTGCTCGATCGACGATTCACCTTGAAATAAAATAACGGAATAAATTAGTTTAACATTTGTAATTCTATTAAGACCGTGACGGATCCGATATTAGGAAGTAATCTCGCTAGAGCATTAAATCCCTTAACTTGTAGACATTTTGATCGAAATCTCTTTACAAGTCAAAATGGCCTAAAGTCGCATTATCAAAGTGACCCGCACTATTGGATTTGACTCCAATCCGGAGGATTTACGTCATCCTATCTCTAGGGGTGCGTTCAACTTCTTCCTTCCTTGAGTGATCTTTCATATTCACGAGCCTCTCGGCTACTCAAATATGAGATCGGAATCTACTACCGTATATTAGAGATACGGAGTCGATACAAAATAATTCAAGGAAGGATCAAAATAGAAAAATACAAAGGAAAACATAAAAATAAAGATACGTTATTTCATCTGCAAAGATCATCGCGATCGGGCACAAAAACTATTTAGCTACGCATATTGAAAAAGTAAATGAGAATAATAGAAGGAAATGACATTTGCATTACTTAAATAAAAGAGGTACAAAAATAATAATAATACTAAAAAGATAATATTGTACTAAAAAAAAGACTATTACAACAATGAAGGAAGAACACTTGAACTAGCACTCTGTACCAAAACTAAAACTACTTTAAACTCAAACTACTTGAAACTCAAACTACTTAACACAAAAACTACTTCTTGAACAGAGGGGAAGGGGTCCTTTATATAGGAGAGGAGGGAAGATTCTAGATGGGAATGAAGAGGGGGAAGCCAAGGGGTGGCCGGCCACATGATGGAGGGATGATTCATGCATGAGTTTTAATGATGGAGAGAGAATGGGAGGATTCAATGTATGATATTTATGGGAATGAAAATATAAAAATAAAATAGATAGGGGGGAATGCATGTAGAATAAAGAGGGTGGAAAATAATAAATGAGAGAGAATGAATGTATGGAATTAATGAGGGGAAAGAGGGGGGTTCGGCCATGTGGATGGAAGAATGCATGCATGAGAGTGGGAAAGAGGGGGTGAATGTGAAATAAAAGAAATAAAATAAAAGGGGGAAAGAGAGTGGCCGGCCACATGATGGGAGAGATTCATGCATGAATTAAATGATGTGGGGAGAGGGAATACATGAGGTGGCCGGCCATTGTATGGATAAAATGGGCTTTGTATAGGCTTTAATGTAAGGGCTCGGGTTTGAGGTTGTGGGCTGCTCCAAGTTGGGATTGAGGGCTACACTTGAGGGCTCGGGTAGGGTTGCATGTAATGGGCTCGGCTAGAGGGCTGTATGGGCTTCACTTGTGCTCGGGTAGGACAAGGGCTGCTCCAAGTGGTGGGCTGCAATGAGGCTCGGCCATGCATGTGTTGGTTGCTTGCTTTGGCTTGTAGGTGGGCTCGGGTAGACTTGTAATTGAGGCTTGGGCTGGCCGAGCATGGATGAAGGGATCCACCATGTAGCATGTACCTACAAAATAAGATAAAACATGTTAGATAAATTTAATAATATAACCTTAATTATTATACTAAATAGAACATAACAAACATAACACATAAAACATTTATAACTTGATATTAAAATTAGACAAACATGAAGCATAATACATAACAAGTATAATAATAAAAATATATATAATAAAACTATATATTTTTATATAATAACATAAAATAAAATTGCGACAAAACAATAAAACTATAATAAAACTAGTAATTATAATATATAATAGAAAGATATTAAAACATGAAATAACAAGCATAAACTATAAATAAACTTAGGTATTTAGGCTACTAAATTACCCCAAAAACGATGACTAAAACTAGTCATCACTCCACTTCTGAAAAATGTTCAGGAGCTGTCTACCAGGCTATCTCCCTTCCTCTCCTCTCAGGCAATCCCTTCCTCTGGGTGCCTCGATCCAGTTTTCACTGAATCCAGGCAGGGGGAGATGCCTAATGAAGCTCTGGATTTGCCTGAGGCTGCTGAAGTTTAAGAACCTGCTCCAGTATTTGCAGTGGATCTTCAGAGCCTGCTGTCAGTTTTTGATACTATGTACTTCAATTCTTTACCAGTTCAACAAGTTGAAGACCTTACTAAGGCCATTATGCCTATTTTATAATGTGATCCCAGCCTGATTGCATCATATATCAACTCTTTCAAGGCTGAGGATACTATTGCTTCTATTTTTACTGCTGCTGCTGCTACTGCTGCTACTGCTGTTATATCTATTGGATCTTCTAACATTTAAATGTTGTCTGTTGTTGCTGATGCTGCTGCTGTTGACGAACTTGCTACTTATCTGGAAGAACCTAAACCTGCTGCTCCAATTACTTTTTCTCATATTGATGCTTCAATAAGTTTTGTTTCTGCTGCTGCTGCTGCTCCTGCTTTGACTCCTGAACAACTGAAACAACAAGAGAAGTACATCAAAAGCATTGATGATCTGTATGATAGACCCCAGAGCTCAGAAAGTGATCAATTTCACACTGACTTTGATGACTCTTCTGGTACCATTACAAAGAAAAGGAAGGCCAGAAGCAAGGCCATGATGAAGGTCCCTCCTGCTAAGGCTAAGGATGCTAATGATATACCCTACTATATTCTGCATGATTGCCAGATAAGTGAACCATGGATGTAATATTCTAAAAACCAACTAAAGGCCATGAAGAAGAAAAGAAAGTTTGATAAGTATGAGAAAAGTTCATCCTAGTTTCAGCCTCCTCCTCCTCCTCTAGATTCAGAATCAGGTGGAGGCTTAGCTTCTCAAACCTCAACTCCAAAGCAAAGTTCCTCCCAATCCTCTCAAAGATATCATCCCAGGGGGCAATATCAAAGAGGTTATCAGTCCAGAAGGGGACAATATAGAGGAAATCAAAGAGAACATAGATTTCAAGCAAGGGAAGGACAAAGACACAAGGACTCAACTCAAGGTCCTTTCCCTTATAAACTCAGAGAAACTGTTGATACAAGAACTCCTACTGCTTCCGAAACTGTCAACAGATATGAGCCTGCAGTTACTTTTGAAGATCCAGAGAACAATCCATTATCATGGATTGCTAGGATGAAAGAACTTGCTGCCTTAGATCAGCTGAAGAAGGCCAGAGAGCAAGGGAAAGACACTTCCAACATTACAACCTTGTCAGATAAAAGAAAGGCAGAACTAGAAAGGTATGCATCAAGGAAATTCTTTGACCCAGTGGACTACATGAAACTGCATCCTGAGGCTGTGGTTCCCAGGGCTAGATCTCAAACCTCCTTAGGTGCAGAGGATGATAGAAGGTCAAAGAAAGAAGCTCTAAATCCCAACAGGGAAATCTTATTTAAGAAGGGAAGTGAAAAGAAATGATATTTTTAAGCAGACAGTATACTCATTTTGAACATTTGTTGATATTCCATCTGTTTGTTGATATGCTGCATGATCTACTCTATTGTGTTAGATTTTTGTTTTTCTGTATATTGATTTTGTATTTATTACTGAGTTCTGTAAATAGTAATCCTAACCCAAATAGGGGGAGATTGTTGGAACACCCTATTACTAATTTGGGCAAGGATCACTATGTTTTTAGGAAATCAGTTTGACCTAGATGTATAGTTGAAAAGGTCAAGTTAGAATGAATCTAGGGCTTAGAACTTAGGTTTGAAGCTGCCCCCAGGACCATTCATTGTTCAAGACTTAGAGCTGAGACAAAGATAGTTTTCGTCGAGCTCAGGTCGACGAAAGTCGAACTCCGTTCGACGCTCTCTGAGCTCAACTCTGCTAAATCGTCGAACTCCGGTCGACGATCTTCGAGCTCAGATCGACGATCTGCCTTCAGCTTATTCTTCAGGTTGCTGAGCTCCGATCGACGATCTTCGAGCTCGGGTCGACGTTTTCTATCTGATGTTCAATCCAATCTCTGAGCTCAGGTCGACGATCGTAGAAATCAGATCGACGTTTTTCTTAGAGATCGACGACTTTGAGGATTCAAATTCAGTCAGCTTTTGGAATATTTTTCAAATTCTCTCAGCATTTATTTCAAGAGATCTGCTAGCCGTTTTCATTTATTTTGGAGCAAGTTTCAAGGGATTTATCAGAGATTGTTTATTGGACTTTCTTCCAGAAGACAAAACATTTATGGAAGACATTTATTGACTGCTAACGGCTTTCTTGGACAAAGGATCTTCAGAGAATAAAACATCTTTAATCTCCAGTCTGACACACAATACAACAAGATACTACACAAGAATAGACAATCTACAACAGGAGAAAAAGAAAAAGAAATTCTCAGTACAGATTCACAGGATAGTGAGATCAACTCAGAAAAATCAAGTGATCAATCCTGGAGAATTAGTTGAATATTGGCATACTGAAAAGTGATCATAGCTTCAACATCAAGGACTCCATACAATTCATATTTCAGCCTCTGCTGAAACCATTTTCTATTGGAGATCTGAAGCTTCTGAAGACCTATCACCCTAGCAAAAGCTCTCATCTCTGAACCATCTACATCTCAACGGGAGCTTTGACAACACAATCAATCCACTAAGTCTTCTCTCAGTGATTGAGACAGAGAAGACAACTTCACCTCTTCCTTTTCTTTTCCTGCTGTAAAAGGGTTATCAAGACTCCCTTCAAAGTTTTGATTCTTGTTCTGAGAGCCTTGTCAAAACTCAGTGGTGGCAAGACACCTAATCAAAAAATCCAGTTTGGTTTTTGAGCACCTTATCAAAAGCTCATTGGTGCCCAGGACACTTGATCAACTCATCCTGCAGTGGATTCCTACCAAGGGTGGTAGAAAAGTGGATGTACCCAGGTTTTTGGGGAACCACTATAGCTCCTTGTGTCTTCTGGTTTCTTGTGCATATTCTTTGCTGTGTGCTGTGGTTTTTATTTTACTGCTTTAGTTTTATTTCTAAATCAAAGCACCTTACACCTATACATAAATTAAGCCTTTACTGCTGTGCATTTTTAAATTATAAATTTACTTTAAAATACTCTATTCACCCCCCCCATCTAGAGTTAAGATAGATCTTACCCTCACGATCACGCCATGACTTCTACTGTAGTGGTTGAGTCAGCGGTAGTTGATTATTTGCAACTACGCTAACTCACGGCCGAACCATTCAGAAGAAACACGAACCTAGATTGAGAAGTCCTGTCATCCAGATCTGATATAAAACTGGCATCTGTGTAACCTTCGGCGGCAAGCTCCTTATGCCCACCAAAAACAAGAAACTTATTCTTGGTCCTTTTCAGGTACCTAAGAATGTTTTTGACTGCAATCCAATGATTAGGACTAGGCAAAGCCTAATGTCGGCTAGTCATGCTCAGAGAATACGCAAAATCCAGTTTTGTATAGGTCATGACATACATGATGGAACCTATAGCCGTATGGCACATTTTTCATGTATTCAATGTCTTTATGCATTGTAGCGCAGTGAGACATGCCAATATGTACATAAATTTTCTTTGACACATTACCTTTCTTAGAGTTCTCTATATGAAACCTTTCTAAGATTTTGTCAATATAAATACTTTAACTTAGGCCAATGATCCTTCTCGACCGATCTCTGTATATCTTAATTCCCAAGATAAATTGGGCTTGACCCATGTCCTTCATTTAGAAAGTTGTTTTCAATGAGTCTCTTGCTTGTTCCATTAAAGACAATTCATTCCCTATCAATAAAATATCATCGACAAACAAGACTAAGAAAATAATTTGACTCGAACTGGTCTTCTTATACACCCAAGCTTCTTCCTTGCTCTAACTAAATCCAAGAGTTTTAACCTCTTCATCAAAGCTTTTTTACCAACTCCTCGATGTTTGCTTCAAGCCATAAATGGCCTTGCGAAATTTGCACACTTTGTTGTTATTATCTGGATCTTCAAAACCTTGAGGTTGCTTCATGAAGACATCCTCATCAAGTTTTCCATTCAGAAATGTTGTTTTGACATCCAACTGCCATATTTCATAGCCATAAAAGGCAGTTATTGCCAACATGATCTGAATCATTTTGAACATTACAACTGGCAAAAATGTTTCATCATAGTCAATCCCTTGGACTTGAATGAAACCTTTTTCCACAAGTCTCGCCTTATAGGTTGTCATGTTTCAATTAATGTCCATCTTCCTCTTGAAAATCCACTTGTTAGGAATGGATTTCTTTCCATCATGATGTTTAACCAAGTTCCACACTTGGTTGTCATACATGGATTGTATTTCAGATCTCATTGCTTCTTGCCAGGCACAAGAATCTATCCTATTAATTGCCTCTTCATAAGTTAAGGGGTCTTTGGAGTCAATAACCAAGACTTCATGAAAACCCAAAAAAAACGTTAGGTTTTCTTTTCACCCTTGAATACCTTCTTAGTTCCTTTTGCACATTGAACTCCTCTTAAGTCTCCCGAATTTAGTCCACAATCTCTTGTGGATTTGATTCATGCTCAACACGAGTCAAGTGGTTTCTTGGTGGTGTAGTATGGACATCATCAACAAATATTTGTGGAGGCAGATTGCTTATACTCCTATATGGCAAAGGGACTTCATGTGACATGTCGTGATCATCTTGAATGTCAAGATTTATCTCATGATCACACCTTAGAAGGTCCTCTTGAGTTTCCTCAAGTATTACCCTACTATCATGACCTTTAATTCTTTCAAGAAATTCTTACTCTAAGAATGTTGCACCCTTCTTAATGAATATGGTATTCGTCGGCTTGTGCCAAAAGTTATGCTCTTTCGTTTCTCTTGGGTATCCTATGAAGAAACATTTATTTGCTTTGGGTTCTAATTATGTCAACAACATATGCTTGACATACACCATGTAACCCCAAATTTTGAGAAAAGATAAAATGGGAGGCTTGCCCACCCACATATAATGAGAAGTTTTATCAATAGATTTTGTTGGAACAATGTTTAATGTGTGATCCGCAGTGAGGAGTGCATGGCCCCAGAAGTATAAAGGGAGATCGGTCTGACACAACATGGAACGAACCATATCTAGTAGGGTATGGTTTCTCCATTCACAGACACCATTCCACTAATAGGTGCCAGGTGGAGTAAGTTGTAGTACAATACCACACTCCTTTAGGTAAGTAGTGAACATATTTCTCAAGTACTCACCTCCTCGATCATTTCTCAAGATTTTAATATTCTTGTCGAGTTGGTTCTCTTCTTCATTCTTGTATTCCTTTAATTTCTCAAGGGATTCAATTTTATGCTTCATAAGATAAACATAGCTATAGCGACTATGATCATCTGTGAAAGTGTTGAAGTACCTATAATCATCTTTTGTAATAGAGCTCATTGGATCACATACATCAGAGTGTATCAATTCCAATAAGTTGTTCGCTCTTGTACCTTTCTTGTTGAAAGGTGTCTTGGTCATCTTACCAGATAAGCATGATTTGCATGTTTCTATTGCATCAAAGTCAAAAGAATCCAAAAGATTTGCTTGGTGCAATTTCCTTATGCATTTTTGTTTATGTGATTAAGACAATGGTTCCATAAGAGTGTCTCATTTATATGGGATATCTTGAGTCTTTTGTTGTTGGCATTCAAAATGGGTTTATCTTCAATTACATTGAGCAAATACAAACTATTTAAAATGAAAGCATTTGCATAAAATAAACCATCCTTCTTAATAGTCATATGTGAATTGCTTATCTCAAAACAAAAACCTTTCGTGTCCAGGCATGACACAGAAATGATGTTTCGAAAAACAGAAGGGAGATGATAAACATTTATCAAAATTAAACGTAAGCCACAAGATAAGTAAAGGTCAAGGGTGCCCACAACAATAGTAGAGATGCTCGCACCATTTTCAACCTTCGGCACTGTTGAAATTTGTGAAGTGGAGTGGGTGATCGGGCAGACCAGGTAGCCTAGGTGGACTGTCCATGCGTACTAATGGAGCATCCTAGCGGTTTGGTGATGGCGGCCTGATGTGGTGTTCTGGAGGTAGTCGTGCGGATAGGAATGGAGTTCATCATGTTGGGCGGACTTGGATTGGAGTGTGCCTGCTTCTGCGACCCGGCTGATCACCAGTTTGATTTGCAGGATTGGAGCTTATCTGCAGACTATGCAGACTGGTTGCGAGTCCAGTAGTTGGCTGCTGGCTTGGATGCTATGCGAATTAGAGCTTGTGATTTTTGCCTTACTCTGGTGGAGCGTTGGAGATCTATCTTGTGATCTGATCGGACAGCTTTGTGCGGACTAGCAATTTGGCTAGCAGGTCATCTGTAGCTGCGATCTTGTATTGTCTTGTGCTTGATGGTTGGCAGGCTGGTTGCATGTCCGGCATTGTTGGTGCGAACAATGCAGACATGGCGGACTGTCTTGTTAGCTGCGATCAGGGGGCGGTTAGCCTATCTCATAGGGCGGTGATCACACTCCAACTTGCTCTTATAAATAAGACCCCTGGCACCTCATTTGTAAAAGAGTGAACAGTAAGTTGAGACTTGGTTAATTGTTGCAGCCTCGGTTTTCTTATACGCTCGGGTTTGAGAAGAGTTAACTGGTTTCTGTTTGTAGGTTGTGCGGCTAGTACTGTGAAGCCAGGAGTTTAGTTCGGACTTCAGTCAGGTTCAGTGAATCTTGTGGTTTGCAATCGGCGGCATCAGTAGGTCTCTTCTGCGGCTTGCAAATTTTTTTTGCTTTAACTTTTCCAAGTTCAATAACCTGTTCACCGGATTTGGTGGTTAGATGGTCTGTTCTTCAGTTTAGCAGTAGTCAACGAATAACGTTGTGTTTGTGCAACTTCACGGTCTCGGCGGACTCCATGTTCTATTCGTCATGTAGCAGCATTTCAGACGATCTCGGAGACTTCGGCCGACTAGGCAGTCATGACGGTCTCCGATTTTGTACGGTCAGATTGATTCTTGTAATCTTTTTTATTTTCCATTGTATACTAGAGAAATCTTGTCTCGCAACGTATACCTAGCCATGTAAATAAGATAATAAAAATATGATCTGCTTGTTCCTTCTATTTGCATCTAGTGTTTGAGCTTGCTTTCCCAGTTTCCGCTTGATCAATGTGTGATCTTAATAGCTCTGAGAATATTAATTTTGCGTCAGACTATCTCATTGATCATCTTGAGTGAAAATTTAACATGGTATTAGAGCTAGGTTAAATTTCTTGAGCAGTGATCAACTTATGTTGTGCTCTGTGCTTCTGGAAGCTTAGAACCGGGTTGTTGCAATGGAAGGAGGTTATGTAAGAGGTCTGGGTATTGAACTCTTAACGCTAGCTAATTTTAAGAAGTGGAAGTCGTGCACGAAGAGTTATCTTCTATGCGAGGACTTATGGGAGGTCGTCAGTGGTGACGATAGGCAAGAAGTTACAACTGGATTTGGGACTGCTGAGCAGGTGAGAGTCTGGAGGAAAACTAATGTAAATGCTGAGTTTACCCTCAAGCGGGCTGTCTCACCGAAGCTATTTGATCACATCATTGGATGTGAGTCAACTGCTGATATTTGGACTTCCCTCGATGGGTTGTTCAACAGGAAGAACATAGCTAGGATACAGTTCCTGGAGAATGAGTTGGCTAGGACAACTCAAGGAGACCTGACAATCTCTAAGTTCTTTTTGAAGATGAAGAGTTTGTGTGCTGAGTTATCAACGCTTGATCCTGATGAGCCCATCTCTAAGGATAGGTTTAAAAGGCACATAATCCGCAGCTTACGGAAGGAGTATGTGGCCTTTGTAACCTCTGTTCAAGGCTGGGCAACTCATCCATCTTTGCTAGAACTTGAGAACCTGCTTGCTTTGCAGGAAAGTTTGGACAGACAGATGGCTGGAGTCACTATCTCTTAAGGAGGTAGTGAAGCGCTCTTCACAGGCAAGAAGAAGAAGAGATGGGAAGGAAAGAAGATGAAGAAGACCGTTGTTGAAGATGAGTCTTCAACCTCTTATCTGTAAGACCCCCCTTCCGAAACACAAAACACGGCACGAGAGGGGTCTTATGCCCAGAATAGCCGCCTTGCGGTAACACTAGCACTCAGACTAGCCTGTACCACAAGACGCCTATTCTTCCGGCTACCAATAATATCAACAGATAAATGTCAACCCAACCATAATAATATGAAAGTCAAATCCACACTAAGCATATGTCCATAATATCATAAATAAAGAAGCTACAGCAATCTTCTAATATCAGAGTACGTAAACAGAATTGCCCCGAAGGGCTACAACAAAATCTCTCTCTTACTCACATCTGTAACCGACGGTAGCGACGGTACCGTCCCTTCAGGCCCTGTCACCCTAGCCTGGCTGTCCGTCTGCATAGCCTGCTGCTCTACCTGCGGGGTTTCCTCCTAAAAAGGAAGACGTAGCAACCGTTAGTCAAAAAGACTAAGTGGTTTCACATCCGCTCCCCCGGCGACTCCTCGGCACCGGGCGGAGAGAGGAACAGGTACAATATATAAATAACAGTAGTACAACAGGTGAAGTGAGTATACATATTATAAGCAGCAACATCAGCAGTGTATAATAAACAAGCTCTTATTTTCAAAACTACAAACTACAGCAGCAAGAGAGTATATAACTAGAGCAGTAAGTAACTCAACTTATATGGATGCCCATACAAGCATATAAGTTGAGGGTCGTTCAGCAGAAAGTAACTCATCGTATAGGAGTGCCCATACAAACTTATACGATGAGGGTCTTGTGTATGTAATGAAGTACAATGCTATGTATGAAATGCAATGACACACCCATTCTCAAGCACATGGAATCGCTATGTCGACACAGACTTATAGTTCCCACTATTCGAGCTGGTAGCTAAACTCTCAGGCATCAACCGTCATGGCCAAACGGTGACAGTAGAGCGGGCATCTCCACTACTAGGCTGGTCTCCACACTACCTGGCCTAGGCCTCCGTACGCCTCAACGCTAAGAACACAACAGCGGAGCTCACATGCGTACTACGGCTCAGCGGGTTCTCTCGGGTAAATATGCACCAAGATCCTAGCCCCTGACTGGCCTATGGTATGATACGGAAGGAGCCTCGGAAATGAGCACGAGGACCAAGCCCAACCGTTCACTTGGCACGGAAGGAGCCTCGGGACGTGAACATCGAGTACCAAGCCCAACCGCCCAAGGTCTAACTGTCAACTCCCATCGGTGTGACGATTGGCGAGCCCGTAGACCTTCCACACTATCCTTAACCCGGGATTACGACACCGCGTGTCGACTCACACCACATGCAATTCCACAATTCTGTGGCATGGAAGGAGCCTCGGAGAAAGCACGAGGACCAAGCCCAACCATCCATCAAATACGGAAGGAGCCTTGGGACGTGAACACCGAGGACCAAGCCCAACCGTTCACGTGGCACGGAAGGAGCCCCGGGACGTGAACACCGAGGACTAAGCCCAACCGTCCAATTTTATCCAACTCAACCTCATTCCCATTAGTGATGGTCAACACCGCACTTGTTAACTTCCACAATGCTACCCATGGGGAGACGACACTCTAAACATTGGACTATCCATTCCCTTCCATCAATCCATTATTCATCCTGGCCATAGTTCTAATCATTTACAAATCCTTCCAAATGAATTCAACATATTATAGACAATGCGCATAATGGAGATCTACCAAATATAACAAAGCCTTTCATTCACTTAGGCTTGATTCACATCTCGGCATAGGGATTAAAGTCCTCAAAGATCAATCTTCACATTACCTCGGTGATTAACACAAAAGAATTCACCCAACCTCGAGATGAATTGCAACATCTATTCCATCGAATCCAAGTTCATATTATAATCACCTAGAATTGTATGTAATCTGGTCAGCAACTTTGAACGAGGATTCCCTGGCTACAGGTATCGCCTGAAAACGTGCCACCACTCGTTGGAAAGGAAATTTTAAGGGCTACGACTTTCATGTTTAGTCAAAAGCCCAGATCTGGTCACATCATACCATAAATGCAACTTGAAGTCTGCTGCGTACAGGATACAGAATTCCTGGGCATTAACTTCCAACCGCAGAAGATTCAAACGGACTTTCCCGTGGCTACAGGTATCGCATGGAAACGTGCGACCACTCGTTGGAAAGGTAATTTCAAGGGCTACAACTTTCGTGTTTAGTCGAAAGCCCAGATCCGTCCCCTTCTTGCTTAAAAAATGCCGAGAAGGTCGCTGCGTGCAGAATACAGATTCTGCACGCATCTTGAAGCGAAGTGAACGACATCCATTCATCTTCCTCCTCAAGCGATTTTTCCCAAATCGCAGCCAGAAGTTCCTCCACCCTTAATCTCCCTCTTGAGGCCATTTCCTCTTCACGAGACAACCCCTATCATCACTTTGAAGCGAGGGGAGGTTGAAGACGACTAAGCTTTAGAGCACAAGCTCTAGCATGGCCTTCCTAGAAAGCTTCATCTCACACATCAAGACTCGTTTGGGTCGATGTCTCGCCTAAGAATAACTATAGATCTAGCACCAAGGGAGAGGGGAGGAAACTCACTTCATTTCCAGCGTTTCCTCCGTTGCCGGCCATGGATCGCGTTACTCTTCGTGGCAGCATCCATGGTGCAGTTGTTCTTCACGGCATAGGAAGGAGAGAGAGAAGTCCGCCTCCAAAGCTCGCACCACCAGGCTCTCCTCCGGCGATCTGTGATATTCTCCTCTACCTTCGCTCCCAACAATTTGTATGGTGACGGCTCGGCAAGAAGGATCGGATGCGATGGTTAGGGTTTGGTTTACTCCCTTTTTATATTACATATTAGGCTAAGTCCCTTCCGCCACGTGTCACTCTCTAATTGGACCGCCCAAATTAGGTTTCATTTGAAATGCCCGGTCCAAAGATCATTCAGCACGAATCCCGAGGTCCAGTTCGGTCCGCCTGTACAAGCCGGTGAATCGGCCTGGGCGCAGAAAACGCACAAGTCAAATTCGGCGGGAATCAGCCAGTGATTCCCTTCGATCGGCGAGTATTGGCGGGTCATTCTCGACGAATTCGTCGAGTATCAACACTGATACTCGATGATTTTCCCTTAGCCGTTTTATCGGACATCCTGTTGCTGTGTGCGTTGAGTATCAGTCAGTGATACTCGACGATCGGTGGGTATCACCGGGTATTCTCGGCGATCGGTGAGAATCGTCAGGCATTCTCGACGATTTTCCCTTAGCCTACTGCAGTTCTGAGTCCGGCAGGTATCGACCATCGATACCCGTCGAATCGGCGAGAATCAACCTCCATTCTCGACGATCGACGAGCATCAACCTCCATTCTCGATGACTTTTACTTAGCCGAGTTCCCTTATCTCGGCTACTAGTTGGGGTATCCTTGAACCCAACCCTACACATATTCAATGCACCTGACACCTCGCGTCAGTGCACCCCGAGCCCGAGTTGAGTATCTTGACTCAGAACACGTGCGAGGGGCCTAGCGCGAATTGGGACGTTACAAATCCTATAAACAAAATAAAAAGATTTCGTCCCCGAAATCAGGCTGAGGTCGTGGGGAGTAAAGCATACAGAAAACAAAATATGCTTTTAAATAAAATTACCTGAAGCAAACAACTCCGGGTAGCATCTTTGCATCAAATCCATTGGCTCCCATGTGAATTCCTCCTTCCCATGATTAGACCATAACACTTTTACCAAGGGGACACTTTTGCGGCGCAAGGTTATTATCTCATTATCAACGATCCGCACCGGCTCCAGTCGCACAGATCTGTCAGACGCCACAGTACCATCAGTTGTGGGGATGTATTGTTCGGGCCGCAACAGTGCCTTCCGAAGCGACGATACATGGAACACATCGTGGAGATTCTCTAGCTCGGGCGGTAGCTCCAGCCGGTAGGCCAAAGGGCCAACCCTTTCCAATATGACATAGGGCCCAACATACCGTGGACTGAGCTTCTTCACTCCTCGCACTCGTGACACTCCATGCATCGGTCGGATTTTTAGAAACACCTTATCACCCACTTGAAATTCCACCATACGGTGCCTTGCGTTGTAATACTTCGCCTGCCGACTTTGAGCCTCCAACATGCGATCCCTTATTAGCCTAACCACCGCATCAGTTTCATCTATGTACTCAATTCCCAAAGTCTTCGGGTCTTCATCTTGCACCCAAGACAAGGGGGTCCTACACCTCCTTCCATATAGGGCTTCATGGGGCGCCATCCCAATACTAGCTTGATGGCTATTGTTATAGGAGATTTCAACCAAGGGCAAGAGTCTTTCCCACGGCTCTCCCCTATCTATCACACACAACCTCAACAGATCTTCTAATGTTCGGATGGTCTGCTCAGACTGTCCGTCCGTCTGAGGATGAAATGTTGTACTGAAGGTAAGACGTGAGCCCAAATACGTCTGTACCGCCTTCCACTCCTTGGAGGTGAAACGACCATCACGATCCGAAACTATCGTCTTAGGTACGCCGTGATACCGTACAAATTGTTCCACAAACAGGCGTACCAAGACATCCACATGAGCCTCCTTCATAGGAATGAACCGGGCAACCTTCGTCAGGCGATCAACGATCACCCACACTGAATCATTCCATGAGCGGGAGCGAGGTAGCCCATGTACGAAGTCCATGGATATATCCTCGAACTTCCATTCGGGGATTGGCAACGACTGCAATAGGCCACCGGGGCTCCTACACTCCGCCTTCACTCTTTGACAGGCTTCACAATGTGTGACAAAGTACCGGACATCTTTCTTCATCACTGGCCAACACATCGTCTTCCGTAAGCCGGCATACATCTTTGAAATTCCTGGGTGCACGGAATATTGAGAGCAATGTGCTTCTCTCATAATATCCTCCCGGATTCTGCCACCTTTGGGAATGTAGAGTAGGCCGCGAAAGTAAACGAGGCCGTCCTTTAGTGTGTACTCGTCGGTAGCCCCGTCTTCGATTAACTTTATTGTCGGGGCCAAAGCCGCATCCAATCCTTGCTCCACTCGGATCCGGTCCCGGATATCACAAACTATGCTCATGTTGGACAGGTACCCCGTATATTCCGAAGAAGCCTTAAATATTAAGGTGATGTCCATCCCGTTGATCATCCGTGCCAACTCCATGCTCATCAATCGAGATTCTGGGCTCGAGCCGGGTACTTTCCTACTCAACGCATCGGCTATTGAGTTTGCTTTTCCGGGGTGGTAGTTCAAGGTGAACTCATAGTCGCATAGAAACTCTAACCACCGCCGTTGTCTTAAGTTTAATTCCTTCTGGGTATGGACGTACTTCAAATTTTTATGATCCGAGAAGATTTCGCAGTGGACGCCGTATAGATAATGCCTCCATACCTTCAAGGCGAACACCACCGCTCCTAGCTCCAAATCATGCACCGGGTAATTGATTTCATGCTTCTTCAATTGTCTTGAAGCATAAGCAATTACGTGCCCGTGCTGCATCAACACCGCTCCCAACCCCTGATAGGACGCGTCCGTATAAACTTGAAATCCTTCCTTCCCAGACGGAAGGACAAGGATGGGGGCGGAGGTAAGTCTATCCTTCAATTCCTGGAATGCCGCTTCACACTGGGGTGTCCACTCAAATGGCACTCCTTTCTTTGTCAAGGAAGTAAGCGGGAGGGCAATCTTGGAAAATCCTTTTACGAACTTGCGGTAGTATCCGGCAAGTCCAAGAAAACTCCTCACATCGGCCGCTGACTTCAAGGGCGACCACTCCTTCACGGCGCGCACCTTGGCCGGATCCACAGCTAGTCCTGCCCCACTGATTACATGGCCCCAGAAAGAAACTTTCTTAAGCCAGAATTCACACTTGCTAAACTTGGCGAACAGGGCGTGCTCTTTTAGCTTCTCCAGAACTAAGGCCAAATGTCCGGCATGTTCTTCCTCCGTCTTCGAGTAGACTAGGATGTCGTCAATGAACACAATGAAGAAGACATCTAGATAGGCCTCAAACACTTTATTCATCAAGCTCATGAAAGCCGATGGGGCATTGGTGAGTCCAAACGGCATCACTGTGAACTCATATAAGCCGTACCTTGAGTTGAAAGCTGTTTTCTGTATATCATCCTCCTGTATTCTCAATTGGTAGTACCCCGAGTGCAAGTCTAACTTGGAGAACCAATGCGCTCCCACCAGTTGGTCGAACAACTCATCGATCCGAGGTAACGGGTAGGTGTTCCGTACTGTCAGTCGGTTGAGTTCCCGATAGTCTATACATAAACGCAGGGTTCCATCTTTCTTCTTGACGAATAGAACAGGGGCTCCCCAAGGCGACGAGCTGGGGCGAACAAACCCTGATTCTACTAACTCCTGCAATTGCACTCTAAACTCCGCAAGTTCTTTTGGGGCCATCCGATAAGGGGTCCTGGAGACAGGCTTAGCTCCTGGTACAAGCTTAATCTGAAAATCCACTTCTCTTTGCGGGGGTAACCCTGGCAGTTTCTCGGGAAATACCTCAGGGAAATCCCGTGCTACCCGCACATCCTTCACATCGACCTTCATCTCTTTTAATTCGAATCATATCATGTAGACTTCATCCCCTCTTATATGAGCTTTCAAGGTCTGGATTGAGGATAACAAGATTCATGGTGCGAAATTTATACCTTGGAAGACTACATCAGTATCCCCATGTCTCAAATAGATACGCTTCTCCGCACAGTCGATTCTCGCATGGTCCCAATCCAGCCACGCCATACCCAGGATGAGGTTGAACTCTGGTATTCTCAAAATTGTGGCAGGGGTATCAAAGGTCTTTCCCCCAATGGTTATCTCTAACTCACACTTCGCGGTTGCCATCATCTCAGATCAGTCTGGGAGGCGTACTCTTCGAGCAATACTAGTGAAATATTGCACTCCGTGTATATCTTTGATGAAGTCTTCAGACACGAATGAATGTGAGGCACCGGTATCAAATAACATATGAGCCGGTTTCCCGCCGACCATCACGGTGCCTAAGTGTCATTAATAATACTCAAGCTAGATGTCTAGTATATCTCAAGCAACTAGAGGATATTAATGAAAGCAAAATGACTAATTCGAATCGTACCTGCAATCATCTCTTGAGGGTTCTGCTCTTGAGTCATGTCCAGGGCATACATCTGATCTCGAGCGAGTCCGGGGTTTCTTCCTCGTGGTCCTCGTCCTCGACCACGCACATATCCCCGCCCCCGAGGGGCTGCTGGAGGGAAAGCAAGAGGCGCATCACCAAACAGTTGTGGGCAGTAGCATCGAATGTGGCCCGGTTGGTTGCATTCAAAGCACACCCGTTCCTGTCTTACGCCGTGTTGCTGAAACTGTGGAGGTGGAGGTAATGTTGGCGGTTGTGGAACCGGGCGCTCCTCTCTAAAGTTCTGGGGAAAATGCCTGCCACCCCTCCGATATCCTCTTCCTATTTTATTGTCAAACCTCCTTCTGTTGCTGGGGCTGACTTCCATCACGCCCTCTGCTGGCCTCTTACCACTTCCCAAGTGGTCCGCTTCCAATCTGTTCGCCATATCAATAATCTCCGCCAGACTAGAGTCCGCTATAAACAAAAGGGCTTGCCTTAGGGGGTCTCGCAAGCCTTTGTAGAATCTTTTGGCTTACCCTCTATCATCCAGCTCATAGGAGTCAGCGAATCTAGCAAGGTGCTGAAACTCCCGTTGGTACTCCGTCACCGACATGGACCCTTGCTTAAGTTGCAAAAATCTCTCTTCCAGACCATCCCGAGCGGCCGAGGGGATGAAATACTCTAAGAAGGCTTCGGAGAATTCGCTCCAACTAATGTCCGTGTACACTCTTTCACGAAAAGTGGAGCCCATGAGGGACTTCCACCACCTTTTGGCGTGCATCTCTAAGAGTGTCACCACAAGGGTCACCGCCATGTTGTTTGGACATCTTATTCCTGCCAACAACTCTTGTTTAGTGTCGAGTCACTCTTCCGTACGCACTGCCGACTTTGTCCCAATATAAGCGGGAGGGGAGAGAGCTCGGAAAACGCTTAACCAACTAGATCCCGGACCCTGTTGTTGTACAGGTGTCTGCTGAGATTGGGACCTAAAGGCGTCCAGAATAGCTGTGAGCATCTGCCCCAACTCTGATTGTTGGAATTGTGTAGGTACAGGCGGGGCGGGGGTGCCCCTTACTGGCTTAACATGTGCTGGGATCTACACATATGGTACAAACCTAGGGTTAGGTTAGCTAATCTAAGTTTAAAGATGGACAACTTAGTGTGAATTACATATGGGCACACCACTGCTTCCGCTAAGTCAGCTTGTCCCCAAACTGACCAATCAAACGGGGGTGGCACTATTGTTAAGTGACTTTCGCCTTGGAGGATCGTAGCAAGCTGATACCATTTGTAAGACCCCCCCTCCCGGAACACAAAACACGGCACGAGAGGGGTCTTATGCCCAGAACAGCCGCCTTGCGGTAACACTAGCACTCAGGCTAGCCTATACCACAAGACGCCTATTCTGCCGGCTACCAACAATATCAATACATAAATGCCAACCCAACCATAATAATATGAAAGTCGAATCCACACCAAGAATATGTCCATAATATCATAAATAAAGAAGCTACAACAAGCTTCTAATATCAGAGTACGTAAACAGAATTGCCCCCAAGGGCTACAATAAAATCTCTCTCTTACTCACATCTGTAACCGACGGTAGCGACGGTACCGTCCCTTCAGGCCCTGTCACCCTGGCCTGGCTGTCCGTCTGCATAGCCTGCTGCTCCACCTGCGGGGTTTCCTCCTAAAAAGGAAGACGTAGCAACCGTTAGTCAAAAAGACTAAGTGGTTTCACATCCACTCCCCCGGCGACTCCTCGGCACCGGGCGGAGAAAGGAATAGGTACAATATATAAATAACAGTAGTACAACAAGTGAAGTGAGTATACATATTATAAGCAGCAACATCAGCAGTGTATAATAAACAAGCTCTTATTTTCAAAACTACAAACTACAGCAGCAAGAGAGTATATAACTAGAGCAGTAAGTAACTCAACTTATATGGATGCCCATACAAGCATATAAGTTGAGGGTCGTTCAGCAGAAAGTAACTCATCGTATAGGAGTGCCCATACAAACTTATACGATGAGGGTCTTGTGTATGTAATGAAGTGCAATGGTATGTATGCAATGCAATGACACACCCATGCTCAAGCACATGCAATCGCTATGTCGACAGAGACTTATAGTTCCCACTATTCGAGCAGGTAGATAACCTCTCAGGCATCAACTGTCGTGGCCAAACGGTGACAGTAGAGCGGGCATCCCCACTACTAGGCTGGTCTCCACACTACCTGGCCTAGGACTCCGTACGCCTCAATGCTAAGAACAAAATAGCGGAGCTCACATGCGTACTACGGCTCAGCGGGTTCTCTCGGGTAAATATGCACCAAGATCCTAGCCCCTGACTGGCCTATGGTATGACACGGAAGGAGCCTCAGAAATGAGCACGAGGACCAAGCCCAACCGTTCACTTGGCACGGAAGGAGCCTCGGGACGTGAACACCGAGGACCAAGCCCAACCGCCCAAGGTCTAACTGTCAACTCCCATCGGTGTGATGATTGGCAAGCCCGTAGACCTGCCACACTATCCTTAACCCGGGATTACGACACCGCGTGTCGACTCACACCACATGTAATTCCACAATTCCGTGGCATGGAAGGAGCCTCGGAGAAAGCACGAGGACCAAGCCCAACCATCCATCAAATACGGAAGGAGCCTCGGGACGTGAACACCGAGGACCAAGCCCAACCGTTCACGTGGCACGGAAGGAGCCCCGGGACGTGAACACCGAGGACCAAGCCCAACCGTCCAATTTTATCCAACTCAACCTCATTCCCATTAGTGACGGTCAACACCGCACTTGTTAACTTCCACAATGCTACCCGTGGGGAGACGACACTCTAAACATTGGACTATCCATTCCCTTCCATCAATCCATTATTCATCCTGGCCATAGTTCTAATCATTTACAAATCTTTCCAAATCAATTCAACATATTATAGACAATGCGCATAATGGAGATCTACCAAATATAACAAAGCCTTTCATTCACTTAGGCTTGATTCACATCTCGACATAGGGATTCAAGTCCTCAAACATCAATCTTCACATTACCTTGGTGATTAACACAAAAGAATTCACCCAACCACGAGATGAATTGCAACATCTATTCCATCGAATCCAAGTTCATATTATAATCACCTAGAATTGTATGTAATCTGGTCAGCAACTTTTATCGAGGATTCCTGTGGCTACAGGTATCGCCTGAAAACGTGCCACCACTTGTTGGAAAGGTAATTTTAAGGGCTACGACTTTTGAGTTTAGTCAAAAGCCCAGATCTGGACACATCATACCAGAAATGCAACTCGAAGTCTGCTGCGTACAGGATACAGAATTCCTGGGCATTAACTTCCAACCGCAGCAGATTCAAACGGACTTTCCCGTGGCTACAAGTATTGCATGGAAATGTGCAACCACTCGTTGGAAAGGTAATTTCAAGGGCTACAACCTTTGTGTTTAGTTGAAAGCCCAGATCCACGCCCTTCTTGCTTAAAAATAGCCAAGAAGGTCGCTGCGTGCAGAATACAGATTCTGCACGCATCTTGAAGCGAAGTGAACGGCATCCGATCATCTTCCTCCTCAAGCGATTTTCCCCAAATCGCAGCCAGAAGTTCCTCCACCCTTAATCTCCCTCTTGAGGCCATTTCCTCTTCACGAGACCACCCCTATCATCACTTTGAAGCGAGGGGAGGTTGAAGACGACTAAGCTTTAGAGCACAAGGTCTAACATGGCCTTCATAGAAAGATTCATCTCACACATCAAGACTCGTTTGGGTCGATGTCTCGCCTAAGAATAACTATAGATCTAGCACCAAGGGAGAGGGGAGGAAACTCACTTCATTTACCGCGTTTCCTCCGTTGCCGGCCATGGATCGCGTTACTCTTCGTGGCGGCATCCTTGGTGCAGTTGTTCTTCACGGAAAATGAAGGAGAGAGAGAAGTCCGCATACAAAGCTCGCACCAGCAGGCTCTCCTCCGGCGATCTGCGATATTCTCCTCTACCCTTCGCTCCCGACGGTTTGCACGGTGACGGCTCGTCAAGAAGGATCGGATGCGATGGTTAGGGTTTGGTTTACTCCCTTTTTATATTACATATTAGGCTAAGTCCCTTCCGCCACATGTCACTCTCTAATTGGACAGCCCAAATTAGGTTTCATTTGAAATGCCCGGTCCAAAGATCATTCAGCACGAATCCCGAGGTCCAGTTCGGTCCGCCTGTACAAGCCGGTGAATCGGCCTGGGCGTAGAAAACGCACAAGTCAAATTCGGCGGGAATCAGCCAGTGATTCCCGTCGATCGGCGAGTATTGGAGGGTCATTCTCGACGAATTCGTCGAGTATCAACACTGATACTCGACGATTTTCCCTTAGCCATTTTATCGGACATCCTGTCGCTGTGTGCGTTGAGTATCAGTCAGTGATACTCGACGATCGGTGGGTATCACCGGGTATTCTCGGCGATCGTTGAGAATCGTCAGGCATTCTCGACGATTTTCCCTTAGCCTACTGCAGTTCTGAGTCCGGCGGGTATCGACCACCGATATCTTCGAATCGGCGAGAATCAACCTCCATTCTCGACGATCGACGAGCATCAACCTCCATTCTCGATGACTTTTACTTTGCCGAGTTCCCTCATCTCGGCTACTGGTTGGGGTATCCTTGAACCCAACCCTACACTTATTCAATGCACCTGACACCTCGCGTCAGTGCACCCCGAGCCCGAGTTGAGTCTCTTGACTCAGAACACGTGCGAGGGGCCTAGTGCGAATTGGGACGTTACATATTCAGCAAGAGAGGATCATTGCTCCTAAGAAGGAATGAAAGAAGAGTTTGAAGTGCTACATGTGTCATCAGCCGGGTCACTTCAAGAATGACTGTAAGGTCTAGCTACAGCCTGGGCATGCTCCAGGCAAGGAGGAAGCTTGCTCTAGTATTAAGGAAGCTGGATGGGGTGGAGCTTTCATGATAGGAACTTGTGTCCGTGCCTTGTCCACCATCAACTTCGAAGACGACTGGATCGTGGACTCCGGGTATGGTCATCATCTCACCGGAGACAAGTCGAAGTTCTCCTCGCTACAAACTTACATAGGTAACGAAGCTATTATTACTGCTGATAATACTGTTCATGTAGTAGAGAAGGAGGGGGTTGTGTCATTAGGTTGTGATAAGGGGCCACTCATGTTAAGGAGTGTGTATCATGTATCAGGAATGAAGAAGAACCTCTTCTCTGTGACCAATACGGTAGATGAGGCTATCACATTCTGTTTGGGCCAACAGAAGTGATGTTTTTCATAACGTATCAGCAGTGAAGTCTGATGTTGCTCACGATGGGAGGAGAGTAAAGGACTTATTTGTTCTTGCAATAAGCTCCTACGTTGAACGAATGAGTACCAATGATAACGTCGCTATTTGGCATGAGAGGCTAGGGCATGTAGGGATGGACAAGCTGAAAGCTGTGGCATTGAGGATCCTTGTGAAAGGCTTGACAAAGTTTTCATCCTACGGAGATGGCCATGTTTGTGCAGGTTGGCAGTTCGGTATGGCTCATCGCCTTCCGTTTGGAAAATCTCAAACAAGGAGCAAGGCACCATTGGAGTGCATCCATGGTGATTTGATGGGGCCAACTGCTACCGCTAGCCTTGGAGGCAGCAGATATATGTTGGTGCTGATTGATGACTACTCAAGATACACTTGGGTGTATTTCATGAAGGAAAAATCAGAAGCCTTCCAGTTGTTTGCGGATTTCAAGGAACTGGTGGAGCACCGGCTTGGCCTGTGGATTAAGAAGTTCAGATCAGAAAACGGTGGTGAGTTTGTATCATCAAACTTTTCTAACTTCTGCAGGAAGCACGAGATCCAGAGAGAGCTTACTTTTTCTCATACTCCACAACAAAATGGAGTGGCAGAGAGGAAGATCTATCATTTGATAGAAACTTGCAAGTGATGGCTTCATGCAAAGGGCATTCCCAGGTCTTTTTGGGCAGAAGGAATTGCCTGCGCAACCTACATCATCAATCAGATGCCTCTGTGTCCGATCAACATGAAGTCTCCTCATGAGTTGGTATTTAAGGAGAAGCCCAGTATTAAACAACTTCGGGTGTTTGGATCAACCTCCTATGTTCACATCCCGGATTCTCAGAGGACCAAGCTTGATGCAAAGGCGAGGAAGCTCGTCTTTGTGGGCTATGATGAGAGGAAGAAGGGTTGGAAGTGCTTAGATCCTGCGACAAGAAAGTTTGTTGTTTCAAGAGACGTTGTCTTTGTTGAACTAATGTTGTATGGAGGTGGCACTGTTGAGCTACCAGAGAGCAAGGTTGATGAAGAGCAGAAGGTGGTTGCTGAAGTTCTTCAAGAGGAGCTTGTTGCATCACCAGCAGTTCTTGTTTCTTCAAGCTCTGGGGCAGAGGCTTCTGGTTAAGGAAGCAGGGGGAGAATTGCTTAATGTTTGCCCGGAAATGGAGCTGAGCCTAAAGAATCAACGGAGGTGGTGAGCAAGGAGCAGACCCTTCGGAGATCAAAGAGGACTATCAAGCCACCGGCTCGATAATGTGAAGGGAATGAAGTAAGCTTTGTCTCCTATTTCTTTGCAGGCCCTATGGATGAGCAAGAGCCTTTAAGCTTCAATGAGGCCACTGGAGTCAAGGAGTGGGAAGATACCATGTAAGAGGAGATGGCTGCTCTAGAGAAGAATGAAACTTGGGACCTTGTGCCCAGGGTTGATGGCATTAATCCAGTGACTTGCAAATGGGTGTACAAGTTAAAGAAGATGGTTGATGGGAGCATCGAAAGATACATGTCTCGCCTTGTTGCTTGAGGATTCTCATAACAGTATGGAGAGGACTATGAGGAGACGTTTAGTAAAGTCGTGAAGATGACTTCGGTTCGGGTGGTGATCGTCTTGGCTGCTTGCTATGGATGGAGGATGTGGCAGCTTGACATAAAGAACGCTTTTCTTTATGGGGAGATTGTAAAGGACATCTTCATGGATCAGCCGCTTGGATTTGTCTCTAATGTTCATCAAGACTACGTCTGCAAAATCAGGAAGGCTCTTTAGGGGTTGAAGCATGCTCTAAGAGCTTGGTATGGGAAGATAGAATAATACCTCCAATTCTGAAGATATCTTGCTTCCAACTCCGATTCAAGCTTATTCATCAAGAAGAAGGGGGATCTTCCGGTCTTGGTCTATTATATGTTGATTACATGATCATCAAAGGGAATTCCAAGGAGGAGGTAGTTAGGCTTAGGACTTAGCTAGCTATTTGCTTCGAGATGAAAAACTTGGGAGAGCTTCATCACTTTCTTGGTCTCGAAGTGGAGAGGAAGGAGAGCGGGATACTCATTTCCCAGAAAGGATATGCGGATTGCATTATGAATCGATACGGCATGAGGGAAGGGAAGAGTTGCTCTACTCCTTTGGATTATGGGCTGAAGCTTCGATAAGATGAAGGAAGGATTCTTCCTGATCCCTTAGTGTTTAGAGCTCTAGTAGGGAGCTTGATCTACCTAACGATTACAAGGCCATACATTGCTTACGTTGTTGGCCGAGTAAGTCATTTTATGGCAGAGCCAAGGAAGTATCATCTGGTGGCGGCAAAGAATATCTTGAAGTATGTAAAGGCTACTTCTGCTATGGGACTCCTTTATAGGAGGGACATAAGCTTTTCTTTGCTAGGATACACGGATGCTGATTATGGTGTTAACTCAGATGATCGAAGATCAATATCGGGTTATGTTTTCACTTGTGGATCAGCTAGCATCTCGTGTTGTAGCAAGAAGTAGGACTCAGTGTCCATCTCTACTACGGAAGCAGAGTACAAGGCTTCGGCCTTGGCTGCCCGAGAAGTCATCTAGCTAAGGAGGGTAGTAGAGGACATCCATGAGGAAGTGCAAGGTCCTACTCTACTCCGAGGTGACAATGAGAGTTCTCTCAAACTGGTGAACAATCCCGTTTGTCACACAAGGACCAAGCATATAGAGATCGAGCACCACTTCATAAGGAAGAAGGTGTTGGAGGTGTTGGGTCCGGCGTTCCTTCACTTGACCCGTGGCGCTCTACTACTTATATAAAAAATTAAGTATCACCCTCTCCAATAGTCCGGGCTTTTGGTGCAGTTGGGTATGCGCTTGATCCTTCAATTGGTATCAGAGGGATTTCACGGGTTCAAGACCGGGGGGGGGGGGGGGGGCGCTATTAAATCCTGATTTTTCCCTTCTACCTGTGTGGGTCCGGTGGGTCAGGCAACTGTGGACATGTGGTAACCCCACCTCTGAGCCGTGTGGGCAATGTGGTAACCCCACCTTTGAGCCGACGGGTTGTGCTGGATGCCGGGGGGGATTGTTGGGTCCGGCGTTCCTTCACTTGACCTGTGGCGCTCTGCTACTTATATAAAAAATTAAGTAGCGCCCTCTCCAACAATCCGGGCTTTTGGTGCAGTTGGGTATGCGCTTGATCATTTAGGAGGGATCTCTTATGGTCGGGCATGTTCGAAGTGAAGACAACCTTACTGACATCTTCATGAAACTGCTATCTATGGGGCCATTTCAACGGCTACGGGGACTACTGGGCTTGATCACCACTTCTCACTTCAAGGCGGAGTGTTGAAATTTGTGAAGTGGAAGGGGGTGATCGGGCAGACCGGGCGGTCTGGGAGGACTGTCTATGCAGACTAATGGAGCAGCCTGGCGGTCTGGTGATGCCGGCCTGATGTGGTGTTCTGGAGGTATCCGTGTGGATAGGAATGGAGTTCGACAGGCCAGGCAGACTTGGATTGGAGTCCGCCTGCTTCTATGACCTGGCTTATCGCCAGTTTGATTTGCGGGATTTGAGCTTATCCGCGGACTGGTTGCGAGTCCGGTAGTTGGCTGTTGGCTTGGCAACTGTGCGAATTTGATCTTGTGAGTTTTGCCTTGCTCTGGTGGAGCGTTGGCGATCTATCTTGCAATCTGAGAGGACTACCTTGTGCGGCCTGGAAATCAGGCTTGCAAGTCAGCTGTGGCTGAGATCTTGCACTGTCTTGCGCTTGATGGTTGGCAGGCTAGTCGCGAGTCTTGCATTGTTGGTGCGGACAATGCGGACTCGGCAGACTATCTTGTTAGCTGTGATCAGGGGGCAGTTAGCCTATCTCATAGGGCGATGATCACACTTCAACCCTCTTATAAATAGGACCCCCTAGCACCTCATTTGTAACAGAGTGAACAGTATGTTGAGACTTAGTTAATTCTTGCGGCCTCGGTTTTCTTGTCTGCGCGGGTTTGAGAAGAGTTAACTGGTTTCTATTTGCAGGTTGTGCGGCTAGTACTATGAAGCCAGGAGTTTGGTTCTGAGTTCGGTCAGGTTTAGTGAAGCTTGCAGTTTATAATCGGCGATATCAGTAGGTTGCTTCTGCGGCTTGCAAATTTTCTCTGCTTTAACTTTTCCAAGTTCAATAACCTGTCTGCCAGATTCGGCGGTTAGGCGGTCTGTTCTTAAGTTCGGCAATAGTCAGCGAATAATAGTATGACCGCACGACCTCGCGGTCTTGGCAGTCTCCGTGTTTTATTCGTCATCTAGCAGCAGTTCGAGGGTCTCAGCGACTTCGGCAGACTGGGCGGTCTCAGCGGTCTCTGATTTTGTCTGCTTGGATTAATTCTTGTAATCTTTTCTGTTTTCCATTGTGTACTAGTGAAATCATGCCTCGCCACGTAAACTTCACCCTGTAAAGAAGATAATAAAAATATGATCTGCTTGTTCCTTCTATTTGCATCTGGTGTTTGAGCTTGCTTTCCCAATTTCCTCTAGATCAAGGTGTAATCTTGATAGCTCTGAGAATATTAATTTAGCATCATACTATCTCTTTGATCATCTTGAGTGAAAATTTAACATCACTACCTCTCCCTTGAAGAGTGGTCTCCTATCCCTTAGTGACTGCACATTAGAAACTAAGTGAGCACATAATCTGACATCCATTACCCAGTCTAGGATAGTTGTGGCCAAGTTTAAATTAAATTCAAAAACAAATATACTTTTAGGATGCTTGCGCTCAATCTTACCTTCATACAAGTCACGCTTATACTTGGGACAATTCATCTTTTAGTGTCCTTTCTCATGACAATGGAAGCATTTGGTGACAAACGTTGGAGAGTTCTTCATTTTGCTTCCCTTGGAGTTGCTCGCTTGAGCTCCTCCCTTATTGCCTTTGGATGAGAACTCTTTACTTGAGGTCTTGTTTGCGATATGATTTTTATTCTTGAAATGCTTCTTGCTACTAGACTCAATGGCCAAGACAGAGTTTGCCTTTGTCTTACCCATGTTGACCTCAACAATTTTTAGGGCATTATGGAGCTCATTTATGGTCATCTTCCTCTCACACATATGATAATGCACTATGAAATCCTTGAAGGAGTAGGGAATAGACCCCAAAATGATATCCTCAGCAATGTATTCAGGAATTTAAGAATTCAATTTCTCCAATTTCTCCAGATAGCCCTACACCATTAGGAAGTGCTCTGAGACACATTCACCCTCCATCATCTTGCACCGTGTGAGTGCTATTGTGGTCTTATATCATTCATTTTTAGCACTATCAGTGAACATCTTCTCCAATTATGCCACGATTTCCTTGGCAGGAGTATCACAAAATTTCCTCTGCAGCTGGTCACCATTGCTAGATAAGATCAGTGTCTGTACAACACGCTGTAGGTCATTCCATTTCTTTTGCTTCTCCTTTTAAACATCATTTGTCTTTACTTTCTCCTTCTCTTCTGGTCAATCGCCATCGCGAATTTGTTTGATATTTTCCAGGCGCAACACGATATCAGACTTGAGGATCTAATCAGAATAGTTTTGTTGGGTCCATTGCCCACAATGTCCTAGATTTGAGAAAGTCAATCTTGTCAATGATATACATATATCTGTAGATGACAGTGATAGGACAGGTAGCCTAAGTGGATAAGTCAGGTAAACACTTACCTAAGATGTGGGCTGACAGAAATCTGTCAAAGTCCACAAGCGTTGAGTGAAGGTGACTCACTCAACGCCAGATGACTTATAGCGCTGAGTGAAGCCTATGCAGTCAAAGCCAAAGCAATGGCAAGCTGAGAAAGTGGCTAAGTCCAAAGGCGTTGAGTGAAATAAACTCACTCAATGTCATACAACAAAAAGCTATGAGATAGGCAAAAGCAGCAAAAGCCTAAGTTGAAATGAGAAAAAAAAGTGTCTAAGTCCACAGGCGTTGAGTGAAATAAACTCACTCAACGCATTGTAGCTAAAGGCAAATATATGGATAAGTAGTTTGGCGTTGAGTGTTGAAGACACACTCAACGCCACACAACAAAAAGTTGTGAGTTGAACTCAGTTCAAAATTCGTCGAACTGAGTTCAGAGTTCGTCGAGCTGAGCTCACCATTCATCGAACTCAGTTCAGTTCGTCGAACTAAGTTCAAAAATTTGTCCAAGGCAAAAAACGTTGAGTGAGGCATGCTCACTCATCGCTCTCAATGCCTAAGATGCTGAGGCAGAAAATTGGCTAAGGCAAAAAGTGTTGAGTGAAGCATGCTCACTCAACGCTCTTAACGCCTAAGTTGCAGAAAGCTTTTCTAAGAGAAAAAGCGTTGAGTGATGAAGACACACTCAATGCTCTTAATGTAGAGAAGCAGGAAGTTTTTGCTAAGGTAAAAAGCGTTAAGTGAGGCTTCTTCACTCAACTCTCTCAACGCCTAGATCGACAGAAATCTATCTAAGTGTTTTGGCGTTGAGTGATGCTTACTCACTCAACGCCTATACTAATGTTGCTTTATTTTTGGCTAAGTCCACAGCTGATGATGTCAGCAAGTCAACAAGTCAACATAGTTCAAATCAAGTGCAGAGATGCTACAGAACACGACAAACTCTTCCGAGAAGCTACGGTACGTCTTCTTACGTTAAAGCAAAGCGCAGCTGGAAGCTGCAGGTGAGGCCTACCAATCTCTAAGAGCCGTTGATTGGTGAACTACAAAAGGGAAGTGATGGGCCAAGACAGAGATAACTTTTAGGGCATTTATCACCTTCAAGAGTGAGTAGCCGTCTTCTTCTTTATTGCCATTGTTGTATATAGTAATCTTGAAGCTCTCTAGTAAGAAAAGTTTAGATAGCTGTGCAGTCTCCATCTGCCATAGTAGGATCAGAAATATTTTTGATGGAAGAAGAACCTTCAGCCTTTTGCTGGTTCAGTTAGCTGCTTGAAGACTCTAAAATAACAGATCTTTATTCTTCTACAGCAAGTTCAGGAGTAAGCTTCTGAGATCTCCCAACAAAGTTTTTCTCTTCTGTGAGGAGAGTTAGAGCAAAAATTTCTCAGCTCTAGTTTTTTACACAGAGAAATTTCCTTGTGTCAAAGTTAATTAAATTATCTCTTATTGTAGGATTCTTCTAGATTTGAGGTGTAGGGCCTCAGGACTGAGGTAGGGAAAATTTGCCTTAGCTGTAGGAGAGGGTTACTTTCTGAGTGTGCCCTTGTGGTTGAGGTATAAGTCTTGGAGTAGACTGAGAGATCCTGAGGGATCTGAGGTGTAAGCTCCTTAGAGCATTATTTTGGAGAAGTGCCTTGACTAGCAGGAAGTTAGCAAGGTGGGAGGAGAGTGGATGTACCCATAATTTTTGGGAACCACTATAAAAATACTTGTGTGTTTTTCTGTGATTATTTTTGGCTTGCAGGTACTTAAAAGCATTCAACTAATCACTAACAAAGTAACTTAAGAAGAATCAATAAGAAAATAAAAAAGGCCTAGATAAACCTATTCACCCCCCCCTTAGGTTACCAGCTACCTTGAATATAAGAACTTTCAAGTGGTATCAGAGGGAGAATGCTCAAAAGGGATTTAACAATCTGAGTTATCTCCAAAGATAGCTGCAGTTAAGTGATCATGTACTTTAGAGAGAGCCAGATAGAGCTGAGTTCCATGAAACTCCCCATCTATAGGAAGGAGTATTTTGGAATATGGAAAGAGTGGGTAAGGCTATTTATGGAAGCATATGATCCAAGGATCTTTGCAATAGTCAGGGAGGGACCTGTCATTCCTATGAAGGTCTCTACTCTGGATGCCAACATCTAGATACCAAATAAATACTATGAAAAGACCAAAGATGAGGTCATCTTAGATGACTTGGACAAGAGAGCACAGAACATCATTGCTAGTGCAGTAGATGACTCATCTTTTCTGAACTTGGTTCACTGCCAAACCTCCAAGGAGATGTGGGACACCCTTGTGTTCTACATGGAGGGTACTAAAGAGGTAAGGGATGATAGTAAGTCTCTGCTCAACCAAGAATATGAGGCTTTCAGGCAAAACCTGAAGGAGAACATAACTGCTTGTTATGAAAGAGTCTTCAAGATCATAAATGAGTTGAAGACCTATAGGAGGGTCTTCAATAATTATGAAATAAATGACAAGTTTCTCAAGTATCTAACAAGAGACTGGGATACTAAGATCTATGCCATAAGAGAGGTGACTAAGCTTGTTGACACTCCTTACCAAATATTATTTGGAAAGCTGCTCTCCTATGAGATGCAGCTAGCTTCTAGGAAGGAGGAGGAGGCCACCAGCAAAGCCCTGGCCAAGGAAAAGTCCTTGGCCTTCCGAGCAGAAAGCACAAGGAAGGGAAAGGAGAGGATTCCTGCTCCACCAAGAAAACCAGCTGAGTCAGATAGCTCAGACTCAGAGGCGTCGGACAGTAGCATGTTTGATGAATACTTTGCAGCCTTCTCCAGACAACTCCAAAGGCTGATGAAGAAGAAGCATTGGAATGAGATGCCTTCCAATTCCACTCATCATATGAAGAATCATTCTAAGACTGATAGGTATGTTTCCAAACCTAATAAATATAACTCTTCTAAAGTAGTATGCTACTATTATAAAAAGCCTAGGCATATGATAGCTGACTGCCCAGAGAAGAGGAAGGAGGCTGAGGAGAAGAAGCATCATCAATACAAAGGGAAGAAGGAGAAGTCTTTCATTGCTAAGAAGGAAAAGAGTTAGACATACTCATCATCTTTTGAGTCTGAAGAAGAGGAAGCCTACATTGGGCTAGTTGCTGCTGTGCTAATGATAAAGCTGTTGTAGTAGGAGAAGTCAATCCTCTAGTGAGGATAGGAATCAAGGCCCCTCTGAAACTGTCAGATAGTGATTGAGAGGTGGATGAAGATGATATCCATAGCTGCAAAGGGCTGATGGCAGTGATAGATGAATAAGCCAGTCAGGATCAGCCTGGTTCTAGCAAGGTACACTCTTTACCTGATTCTGCTCTTGTGTATGGGTATGAGACCAGTCCTTGTGCAGAAACGTCTTCACCTAGTTGTGAAGATGATTCTAGATCTGAAGGCGATGTCATTCAATTGATTGACAAGTATGGGAAACTTCTGAATGCCTTTAATAAGTACAATAAGTTGTCTAAAAAGCAGGCTAAATAAATATCTTCTCTTAAGCTTGCAGTTGCCCAGCAGACTATAACAACAAATCTCCTGGTCAGAAAGCTCGGGAAATAATCCAACGGAAAACTCTCTTGGACATTCAGATAAGCTCCATCAAGAGCAAGAACTATCTCATTAGGGTTCTTGAAAAGAGGCTTGAGAAGGAGAAAAGAATAGTGACTAGCTATTCTAAGCCAAGTACTGTCCTCTCCTTAATAGACACCTTCTCCTCTCAAAAGGGCAAGAATGGGTTGGGATTCAAGGGAAGCACAAGAGTTGCTTATCCCAAAAGAAAGGGAAAAGCTCCAGCTCTAGCTCAACCTATTGCTTCAAAGCCTCCCATTCTTTTTAGAAAAGTTATGTTACCTTCTAACAAGTATAACAAGGAAAGCTCATGTGGTCGCTAGGATAAGGGTTGTTCCTCAGGGGTGAACAAAGATGTTCACTGCCATGGAGAAAGCTATTACAGGGTAAGTGCATTTGTGGCTGCCCATGATAAAATTCAGATGGCCCAACCAGGATAATTTGTTTTTGGTACTTCAAAACCAACACTCAAGAATATTGCTGCAGCCAAGGCTTAGAGTCTGACAGCTAAGATTCAGACTAAGGGCATGTATCAAAGTCAGGCTAATCTGGGCATATCTGAAGCCATCAGAAGCATGCTCTCTAAAAAGAAGCTTGCTGCTACTAGCACTTAGGGCAGATCAAATCAGCTAGCTAAAAGACTTACCTTCAGTCAAGTTCTAGTTAGAAGAAATCAGAAAGAGGTTGCATCACATCTTTCTCCTGTTATGGATGCTGTTATCCAAGCTGCAGGTCCTACACAGAAGATAAGATATAACATACATGACTGTTTGTATTGTCGTAATATAGGGCATTTTTCCATTAACTACTAGCACAATCAAAATGTGGTCAGAGCTAGGGTCAGTCCACCTGCCAGAAATTCTGATGATGGACATGTTCTGTTTCATACTAATATGCACATTGGACCCATTAGATGTTGGGGTACTAAGGTTAAGTGAATTGTATATTGCAGGTTAGACCAAGAGGGCATACCCCTATATGGTACTTGGACTGTGGTTGTTCCAAGCACATGACTAGAACAAGGAGAAACTTGAAGGAGTTCACTACAGTAAAAGATGGACCCAAGTCATCTTTGGTGGTTCAGATAGAGGGGTAACTAGAGGATATGGTAAGATTACCAATGGCATATTCACCATCACCAAGGTGGATTTTGTTGAAGGGTTGTAACACAACCTGATAAGCATAAGCCAGCTCATCGATCTTGGCTATGTTATTGTTTTCCATAAGGATGAGTGCCTAATTAGGAGGTCAAGTGACCAAGAGGTCATCTTGATAGGAACTAGGAGTGGAAATGTTTATTGCTTAAACTTTCTATGTTTAGATACAGATTCTCCAATTTGTTTAATGTCAAATGAGAAAGTCTTCTACTGTGTCCAGTGGCACAAGAGGCTAGCCCATTTTAATTTCAAGACTATTGGCAAGCTCTTTAGTCAAGATCTAGTTAGGAATGGCCTCAATGTGAAGTGCTCCAAGGAGGGCATTTGCTCAGCATGCAAAAAAGGCAAGCAGACAAAAGTCTCATTCAAGGACATTGGGACCAAAGACTCTGTGAGGTGCTTATACCTCATGCACATAGAACTATTTGGTCCTATGCCAATTCATAGTCTTTGTAGGAAAGTCTACACCCTTATGGCGATTGATGACTATTCCAAGTTTACCTGAGTGTTCTTTCTTAAGAAAAATAATGAAACCCTTAATGTCTTCATGAGGTTTGTCAAGCAAATTAAGAATGAGCTTGCCAGTTCTGTGGTCAAAATCAGAAGTGACCATGGGACTGAATTTCAATATGATGGCATGACAAGGTTCTTTGTAGAGCATGGGATTCATCAAGAATTCTCTTCTCCTAGAACACCATAGCAAAATGGGTTAGTTTAGAGGAATAACAGGACTCTCATAGAGGCTGGTAGAACACTGTTGAGTGATATATCTCTCCTAGAATATTTCTAGCCTTAGGCAGTAAATACTGCATGTCATGTCCTCAATACGACCTCTATGACCAAAAGCCATAAGAAGACTCCATATGAGATCTTGAAGGGAAGAAAACCAAATCTGGGCTATCTAAGAATCTTTGGTAGTAAGTGCTCAGGGGTACAGGAAAGAATAAGGCATTGACTTTGATCAAACCTTTGACCCTGTAGCAAGATTGGAGGCCATCAAATTGTTCCTTGCATATACAACACACAAGGTATTCAAGGTCTACCAGATGGATGTGAAGTCAGCCTTCCTGAATGGTGACTTAAAAGAGGAAGTCTATGTTGATCAGCCTCCAGGTTTTTTTATTCCAAACTCACCTGATTATGTTTATAAACTTAGAAAGCTCTATATGGGCTAAAGCAAGCCCCTAGAGCATGGTATGAGACTTTGTCTAGCTTTCTCATTAAGAAAACATTCTCAAGGGGGAAAATAGACAAGACCCTATTTCTAAGGGAATCTAAGGGTAAGATCATCCTAGTTCAGATCTATGTAGATGACATCATCTTTGGATCTACTGATGACAACCTCTGCAAAAAGTTTGCTTAACTTATGTAGGGGAAGTTTGAGATGAGTAGTATAGGTGAACTTAAGTTTTTCTTGGGCCTCCAAGTAAGACAGACTGATGATGGCTTGTCCATATCCCAATCTAAGTTCACTAGGGAGTTGATAAAGAAATTTGGCATGGAGAACTCCTCCACCATGAGAACTCCCATGGGGTTAAGTATGCCTATAGGCAAAGATGAGGCAGGAAAACCTATTCATGAAACTTTGAATAGGGGATAATTGGCTCCCTTCTATATTTGACTGCAAGTAGGCCATACATCATGTATGTTTTATGTGTTTGTGCTAGGTATCAGGCTTGCGCAAAAGAATCTCACTATTCTGCAACTAAGAGAATTTTGAGGTATCTTAAGGGCACTACAGATCTTGGCCTATGGTACCCTAGGAATGGGGAGTTTGAACTAATAGGCTATTCAGATGCCAATTTTGCAGGCTGCAAAACGGAAATGAATAGCACATCTGGCACCTGTCAGTTCTTAGGAGGGAGACTAGTATCTTGGAGTATCAAGAAACAAACAAGTGTTGTAATATCAACTACAGAGTCAGAGTACATCTCAGCAGGTAACTGTTGTGCTCAGTTGTTGTGGATCTAGCACCAGCTTCAAGAATACAACCTCCAGATAAGTAGAACTCCTCTATTTTGTGATTCTACTAGTACAATCTTAATTGCTAGACATCCTGTCACACATAGCATGACTAAGCACATAGAGATTAGATATCATTTCATTAGGGAGCATGTGGAATGTGGAGACATCATCCTTGAGTTTGTTCCAACAAATATGCAAGTGGCTTACATCTTCACTAAGACACTAGATGAAACCAAGTTTAACACCTTCAAATTTGAGTTGGGTATGTTAAACTTAGTATATCTTCAGTTGCTCCTCATCTGGTTGCAAGCTATTTAATATTTTGTAGATGGAGTTATTTTTTAAAGAAATGAAGATTCTACAATTGAGGGGGAGCATGTACAATGCAATTCCAACAATTAACTGCTGCCTAATATAGGGGGAGTAGATGATAAGACGATCAAATGATAAGATGAATCCTACCAGCTATTTGCTGAAGTCAAAAAGGGGGAGGAAAAGATGATCAGATGATCAGATTTATGTTCAAGTGTGTGGTAGCAGCAATTCAGGGGAAGTAGGTGCAGTGATGTTCCACTATGTAGGCTCGAAAGTGTGGTAACTATAGACCACTTCTCAATTATATAGTTTTCTATTATTATGCTTATTGCTGCATGGTTCTGTGTTTGTCATTGACTCACTTGCTTAAGATTTTTGACTTCCTCAAATATGGGGAGATTGTTTGGTCCATTGCCCACAATGTCCAAGATTTGAGGAAGTCAATCTTGTCAAAGATATACATATATCTGTAAATGATAATGATGGGACAGGTAGCCTAAGTGGCTAAGTCAGGTAAACACTTACCTAATATGTGGGCTGACAGAAATCTTTCTAAGTCCACAGACATTGAGTGAAAGCAACTCACTCAACGCCAGATGACTTATAGTGCTGAGTGAAGCCTATACAGTCAAAGCCAAAGTAATGGCAAGCTGATAAAGTGGCTAAAACCACAGGCATTGAGTGAAGTAAACTCACTCAATGCCATATAACAAAAAGCTGTGAGATAGGCTAAAGCAGTAAAAGCCTAAGTTGAAATGAGTAGAAAAGTTGCTAAGTCCACCAGCATTGAGTGAAATAAACTCACTCAACGCCATGCTGTTAAAGGCCAAATCTATGACTAAGTAGTTTGGCGTTGAGTGTTGAAGATAAACTCAATGCCACACAGCAAAATTCTATGAGTTGAACTCAATTCAAAATTCATCGAACTGAGTTCAGATTTCATCGAGCTAAGCTCACCATTCGTCGAACTCAGTTCAGTTCGTCGAACTAAGTTTAGAAATTTGGCGAAGGCAAAAAGCGTTGAGTTAGGCATGCTCACTCAACGCTCTCAACGCCTAAGATGCTGAGGTAGAAAATTGGCTAAAGCAAAAAGCGTTGAGTGAAGCGTGCTCAATCTACGCCCTCAACAACTAATTTGCAGAAAGCTTTTCTAAGGGAAAAAGCGTTGAGTATTGAAGACACACTCAACGCTCTCAATGCTAGAGAAGCAGGAAGTTTTTGCTAAGGCAAAAGGCGTTGAGTGAGGCTTCATCACTCAACGCTCTCAACGCCTAGATTGATATAAATCTGTCTAAGTGTTTTGGCGTTGAGTGGTTCTTACTCACTCAATGCCTATGCTAATGTTACTTGATTTTTGGATAAGTCCACATCTGATGACGTCAACAAGTTAACAAGTCAACATAGTTTAAATCAAGTGCGGAGATACTAGAGAACACGACAAACTCTGCCGAGAAGCTAGTGTACATATTCTTCCGTTAAAGCAAGGCACAGATGGAAGCTTTAGGTGGGCCCACCGATCTCTAAGAGCCGTTGATTGGCGAACTACAAAAGGGAAGTGATGGGCAAAGACAGAGATAACTTTTAGGGCATTTATCAACTTCAAGAGTGAGCATCCATCTTATTCTTCCTTGTCATTGCCGCATGTAAAAAAGCTTGAAGCTCTCCAGCAAGAAAAGTTCATATAGCTGTGCAGTCTCCATCTGCCATAGCAGGACAAGAAATAGTTCAGTTAGTTCCTTGAAGTCTCTAGATCAACAGATCTTTGGTCTTCTATAGCAAATTCAGGAGTAAGCTTCTGAGATCTCCCATCAAAGTTTTTCTCTGCTGTGAGGAGAGTTAGAGTAGAAATTTCTCAGCTCTAGTTGTTGACATAGAGAAATTTCTCTATGTAAAAGTTAATTAAATTATCTCTTGTTGTAAGATCCTTCTGGATCTGAGTTGTAGGGCCTTGGGCCTGAGGTAGGGAAAATTTGTCTGAGCTGTAGGAGGGGGTTCCTCTCTGAGTGTAGGATCCTACTGGGATCTGAGGTAGGTGAGTTTTACTCACTAAGAAGTAGGGAACTTGTGCCTGAGTCAGGTTCTTGGGTGCTGATCTGTGGTACGACTATCCTCCATAGCCTGAGTGGTAGGGCTTAATTGCCTAAGATAGGTGATATTTGTATCACTAAGTGTAGGCCTTTGTGGCTGAGGTGTAAGTCTTGAAGGAGACTGAGAGATCCTAAGGGATCTGAGGTGTAAGCTCCTTGGAGCATTATTTTGGAGAAGTGCCTTGACTAGCAGGAAGTTAGCAACGTGGGAGGAGAGTGGATGTACCAATAATTTTGGGGAACCACTAAAAAAATACTTGTGTGTTTTTCTGTGATTTTTTTTTGGCTTGCAGGTACTTAAAACAACTTATCACTCACAAAAAAACTTAAGAAGAATAAAAAAAAAGGCCTAGATAAACATATTCACCCCCCCCCCCTCTAGGTTACTAACTATCTTGAAAATAAGAACTTTCAAGTTTGACCCTTCATTAGCAAGAGGGATCATATCGATCATGGAACACAAAAAATTTGGAAGGGTAGACATGATTCTATAAAAAAAATATAGAAAGAGAATAAGATTTCATGAAAAAAATACTATATCAAAATATAGGGTCCACACAAGATCCTTTCTAAACAAGCGAACTCATCCATTTTTTTTGTTCAGGTAGGTACAAGACACCAATCATAACCTTTTAAGCAAGTTTTAAACCTTATGACTCTTTAAATTAACATGCTGGTAAAAAAACTCTTTCCCAAAAGATTCAAGTCTAGATTTTGAAATTTTTTATTATAAAGAAAACTCATTTTATTTGGCAACTAGTGTAGCCAAGATATTCCCACAAGATGATCAAGTTGTTCCTCACACAATATTCACTCACTTGCGGCCTAATATAAAGTTTACACACACTACACTATGTCTAGTAATTGAAATCACACTCATGACCAGTCAAGTTACTAGCTTAAGTGGATAAAATGAGAAGGAAAGCCAATCTTAACTTTTTTATTTTGCAAATTCCTTTAAAGAGCTAAGGAACCAAAAACAAACCATAACACAGGCATTCTAGTTATTACATCCACCTCAAAGAATACATTCCAGAGAACAATATGAAATAAAAAAATATATAACTCCTCCTACAAACAAAAGAAACCAAGTTTTGGATGGTTCATGTTACCCAAGCTCCAAGAATCACCTAGATCATTTCCTTATATATATATATATATCATAGAATTTAAATGATCTCCACATGATGCATAAGGAATGAATCATGAAAAATTCGATTAGAGCTTTAGATATGACAAAACCAAAAAAAGAGAGCACAGGTACTAAACTAGCACCATTACCATGAGTAAATTCTAAAAGCCTAGCTCTGATACAACTAAAGGATTTCTTATACTCATGGTCATGGGAAAGCACACGGAGAGAGGTAAAAAAACTATAACATCCACCATGAGGGATAGATAAGATCATACCTCTAGAGAAATAATTCCCTAGGTGGAGTGAAGAAATCGGTGGAAAGGTTAGAAGTAGGATCCCGAAAGAATAAAGAGGCCAGCCGGCTCACCTCTCAGTTCACCTTAAACCCGAACAGTCAAAAATCGATCTACTCCTTTGATAGGAGGAGTAGAAAGGAAAATCTTAGACCTCCTTCTATTGGCCACCGGAGAGTCCAAGTGGCCGAACAATGTGTAGTCGTCGGAAGAAGAGAAAAGTCGAGAGGCACCAATTGAGAGAAACTACCTCGAGTTCACCCAAGGAGATCACCTTGCCGAGAAACATATTGTAGTCTTGTCGAATCCATGAAGCCAGGGCGACACTCCAGGCGGTCAGGTATCTCCAGTAAAAATGGAAAGATTTTGCCATTGGGCAGGTTTTAGGAGCACGATCAAAAAAAACCTTGAAACCCTATCTCCTTTATTAACCCTTGAGCAAGGAGTTTATATACTCCATTTATCAGGTCTTTGATCTTGGGTCAAGATCAACCCTCCATATTACTCATGAGATAACCTTAATATAATTAGGTTATGTACTTAGTTGATTGGGATAATAAAATGTGTCACCTCGCTATCAAAAACATGATGAACCAGTTCATCACATCGCTTAATAGTCGCACAAAATTACAACTCGACTTGGTCTAAGCATGTCAAAAAATGACATTAAAAATAACACCCTTATTATGGTATTTTGATCGTATGTTATATGAAATCAAATGCACAATAAAATTAGAATCGAGACAGTTCTTGTTCATATGGTGTGACCTTATAGAGGAACCATGTCAACTTGGCGATAACATAACCACTTATGTTATGAAATACAAGAGGCTTTATCAATGCATTATAGTTTCCACAGCAACACGGTAGCAAGGGGAAGAAACATGATAACCTGTGTCTATCTATGTCACATGATATTACAAATATTGTGTGAAATCAGACTGTGTCATTTTCACATAATATTCATCTTGCTTGGTCTCATAAGTGAATTGTATTTAAAACAACAACAGTTATATTGCATGCATTACAATATCACTTTACCAAGGGGCCCGCTAATATCATAACCTAAATAGTTTGAGGGACAGACGATATTTTGATATGAAGATTTCTTATGCACAAGCATGAGCAACGAATGACAATATTTATCACTATCAAGAGATAGTCTTCAACTGTAATCAAATTGTTGACATAGATGCAATAAATCTCCACACCTCATATTTTTGATTCAAAAGACACGTTGAGAACATTATTGACACGAAACACAATCCATATAATATAACAATATGGGATAGGTCAATCTCAATATGTGTAAGATACACACACATACATATCTATATGATTAAATGACAATCATTTATCAACATTCATAGAACTACAATGTACTTTAATCGATATGACAATCTAAATTCGGCAATCAATGTTCCTCTTTGATTGGAACGATTGTGAGAAACAATATAAGATTATGTGAAATGATAAACTCATGGTTCTATTATTCAGGACCAAGAGCATCTTCTCGAACCTAACATAAGATACAACACATAATCAAGGAACAAAATGTGAAAACAGTTTAGATCATGAACAAAATAAAACAAAATTTACAACTTTCAAAACACTAAATCCTTCACATAACACACACTAAGCTCGTAACTTTAAAATATTCAAAATAGTTAAATCAAACCTATTCACTCCCCCCCCCTCTAGGCATTTAGCTACCCTTTAACATAGACTTTCAAGTGTATTTAATGGTGTTCCTCGGTCATGTAGTTAGCGGAGAGGGAGTTGCGGTGGATCCATCAAAGATAGTTATGATACGGGAGTGTCCTGTGTTGTCTACTATAGTGGAAGTCCAGAGTTTCTTGGGACTTGCCGGCTACCACAGGCACTTCGTAGAGAACTTATTGTAGATAGATTTACCCTCACTACCTTGACTAGGAAGTATCATAAGTTTATTTGGTCGTCGCCACGCGCACAAGATTTTGAAGAATTGACAAGTCCTCTGACCACGGTGCCTATTTGGTGCTTGCCATATGGTTCAGAGGGCTATGAAATCTATAGTGACACCTTAGGGAGCGGATTAGGATGCATTCTACTTTAGCATGGGAAGGTGATAGTGTATGGCTCTCGCCAGTTGAAAGTACGTGAGAGGAAATATCTGGTCCACGACTTGGAGTTAGAATCCGTGATATTTGCTCTGAAGCTTTGGAGGCACACCCTCTATGGCATAAAATTTGATATCTTTATGGACCATAAGAGCCTAAAATATCTGATAGAATAGAAAGACTTGAACATGCGTCACATCAGTGGAGGTGGATGGAGTTCCTTGGGGGCTACACATTCAAGATACATTACATTCCCGGCAAGTCAAATGTTGTTGAGGATGCGCTGAGTCATAGGTCTCTTGCACAAGCCAACTGGATACAAATCCACGATGAGCATCTTATTCGAGATTTGGAGACCTTGGAGATCTCTTATGTTGATGGGAGATCAAGTGCAAATTTGTGTTTGAACTAGATAGAGGTGAAGTGTGACCTTGCAGACCGGATTTGGAAGACGTTAGAGCTTGATGAAAGCATTAAGCGCTACTTGGTAGAGTTTTTGGATGGGTCAAATGCCCAGTTTTCTGTTAGTGGTGGCCTATTGTGGAAGGACAGTCGATTGTGCGTCCCAAATGTGGGCAAATTACTAGAGGAATTGATGTACGTGGAATATTTAACAAAGTACTCAATCCACTCGGGGAGCACAAAGATGTTCAAAGACATGAAAAAAGATGTTCTTGTAGCTAGAGTTGAAGAAGGGAATTGCTCTTTATGTGGTGAAGTGTCAGACCTATGCCCTAGTAAAAGTTGAATTTGAGAAGCCCGGTGGATTTCTGAATTCATTACCAAAACAAGAGTGGAAGTTTGATGTTAAATCTATGGATTTAGTGGACAGTTTGTCGAGATCGCAGAAAGGGAACGATGTCATTTGGGTGATCGTTGACCGTTTAATGAATGTGTCACACTTCATTCTGAATAGGAAGGACGATTCAGTGGAAAATATGGCGAAGCTTTATGTTTATAATATTGTACGATTGCACATTATGCCCCAAAACATCGTTAGTGACCGAGATGGGCACTTTACGTCTAATGATTGGAGATCTATTCATCAACTATTAGGTACCAAATTTAATTTCAGTACAGCCTTTCATCCTCAGATGGATGGTCAGACCGAGAGGGTAATTAGAAAGATGGAATACATGCTTCACATGTGCGCCCTAGATTTCGAAAAGAGGTGGGAGGACCATCTTTATATTATCAAGTTCACCTACAATAATAGATACCAAGCAAGTATTCAGATGGTGCCTTTCGAGGCCCTTTGTGGTAGAAAGTGATGTTCTACCTTGGCATGGCTGGAGGCGGGAGAAATGAAGTTTTTTAAGTGAAATGAAGTTTAAGATGCTACTTGAACTATACGAACAATTTGTGAGCGATTGTTAATCGCTCAGGATAGGCAGGCCAAATACTAAAACGCCAAGCACAGAAATCTCGAGTTCACCATGGGCGACTGGGTTTATCTAAAGATCAGACTATTCAAGGGCGTATCAAGGATTCGAAACTTGAAAAAGCTAAGTCCGAGGTACCTTTGGTCGTTGGTGATATTGGTGTGCATTGGGGAAGTTGCCTATTGATTGAATCTTTCAGCTGAACTAAGTGGTCTACATGATGTATTCCACATATCAATGTTGCGGAGGGCAGTCCAAGAGCCTACACAAGTTGTTACTGCAGATCAAGTGTCAATCGATAGTGGGTCACAACAAAGGTCAATCCCATTCAAACGAAGACATGGAGTTCAAGCAACTGCGAAATAAGTCGGTCAGAATGGTCAAGGTCCATTGGGACAACTTTAGACATGAGGAAATATCATGGGAGCGCGGGTAAACCATGAGAGCGGAGTTTCCCAAGTTGTTTCCTTAGGTTATACACTGTAATATTCAAACTTCTATATTTTTCTTGCAAAGTGTAATTTCGGGACGAAATTTCTTTAAGTAGGGGAGATTTGTAACGCCCTAAATTTCCCCGTAGCCAAGAATTTTGTTCTGGGAGCTACCGCCCGGCGGTATGGATAGTGTTGGCGGTAGCATTACAGTATTTGTTGTAGGAGCTCTCTGTGAGATACCACCTAGCATTAGTTTGAAACCGTGCGACAATAGTTCTCGATGCCCTTGACGGTCTCAATGCTTAATACTCTCAGGCAGTAGTAGTGTGTTACAACGTCGTGTTAGTGTGGTTGATTTAATCAACAGAGCTCTCAGTAAGCTACTGCCCGGCGATAACTTAAGTACTGGCAGTAGTATAGCCGATATAATTGGTAAAGCTCTCGGTGAGTTACACCCCGACGGTAGCAGAGCAGTTGCCACACAGCGGTTGAAGGACCATTACAGCATGACCACGTGTCGACGTAGGATTGGAGATATTGATCGGTGTCTTATCGGAGAAGCTACCGAGCGGGGCTATCGCGCGATGTTATCTTCTTACCATATAGCGGCATTGCTCTGTACAGAGAAGAATTTTGAATTATAGCCATTCGCCAAGATCCGATGGTAGGTTGTGATTTCTGCTGGTTTAAGTCCGTGGGATGAGAGATGTCTCTCATTCTAAACCTAGGCTTTATCTCTCTAAGAGTTAGAGATAAGGGAGAGCAAGGAAGTGGAAGAAGAAGCCGAAACTTGCTATTGCTCGAGCTTTGGAGCCCCAAATAGTGAACCGATTCCAGATCTACGAAGAGCGGCCCGGTGCAGTTCTTTCCATCTATTTGGATTTTGTTATATGGCTCCAAGGAGGACTTCAGGGTAACAATCTTCCTTCTTGGACATGTTAAGTCCTTTGTTTTTGCATGTGAGGGTAGACGCTCCCCAAACACGTAAAAGTGATTCTCTCGACAGGTTGATTGGTTGAATCTTGGATATATTTGCATTTAGAATCCGGAATCAAAGTATGTAATATGTATGCTATGTGAAGCCCTTCCGGACATATTGTTTTGGATCGGTTATGATTGTTTTGTATGCTAGAGAAGACTCTATGGTAAACATGTAATTTACTAAGTCATGGGGTGTACAGGTTATAGCTGTGAGAGTACTGGAGTAGGTCTCCAGGAACACACCGATTTTGGGGAAGATACGATAGTTTGTCCCCTATCGCGTGGTTGTAGCGCTACCGACGGCAGTAGCTCCCAATCGGCAATGATTATAAGGACTGTCTCTCGAAGACTTGGGGGCCTTAGTGTTGAGTTCAGAGCCTGGAAGGCCCAACTTTGGTGGTCGTGAGTGCCAACCTTAGAACATAACGTGGTTATGTATATTTTGTATTATGGGAAAGGGGAAGCTAACCCACATCGTTGTCATTAATTGGCACGGTGATCTGAGTAACGAGAATGACCTAAACTGTACCAGTACTATGTAGTTCTGCTAAATAGACCTAAAGTGTGTGACAGTTGTCATTGGAATAGGAGAGATTCATAGCTTTAGGTCTGGCTAGTAATGCTCAGGTGAGACCGTCCAGTCTGGGAGTGAGGACGGTGCTGGGAATCATGGAGATCCCTATATGGGTTCTTTGACACTAGTTATTGTATTGATGGAAAAGGTGGGACCTTGGGTGATCTGGTACACTGATAATGTTCCTTGAGTGCACGGGACGGTTAGTCAGTCATGCCATCGTCTATGTTATTGGTGCTTACATTGCACTTCCGTGTATATTGTGATCACGTGTATTGTTGCAGGGAAGTAGCACCGCCACCCCGGGTGAGGGGCAGGTTCGTTATAATTTGGTCAGCTAATGCTAACTATTGCTTTGTTTGCCACTATTGGGGTGGAATGCTTTTGTGTAGGAACTGCTGAGCCAAGTAAGAAGTAAAGGGCTGAAGCACTATTTGCTGTGTCAGTCCTCGAAGGCCAAGAAAACATATTTCTATCATTTCATGTGTGGTTGGCCTGCATGTTGATGTCTGTAAAACACTTATAATTGAGAAAAACTATGTAAGGCCTTAAGGCCATAACATTTTGTGTATTTGGGTTATCATTCTTATTTTACTATTAGTGGACATTCATGTGTTTAGGTTCCAAGCAATTTAAATACTTTCGCTAGAATGCACTCTGAGTTAGAATGTATGGTTGGTTTTGGGAATCAATGCATAACTCCACTGACTATACGTGGAATATAGTGTGGGGCCCCAACAGTACCTTCTGTAATATTTTATGTGACAGATAGGGGTATTACAAGGTGTCACTCTCCTATTTGACCAAACTTGGTTATATTTAAAAATAAGACTTTAAAAAAGATAAGGGGCCATACCGCGCCATTCTGTACGAGTCCAGAAAAATATATCTGCTCTAGATCGAACTATATTATTTCTCAGGCCGCAAATGTCAAGACAACAGAGAAGAATTTATGTCTATTCCACTCGACGAGTTTGTCGAGTTTACATAAGATCTCTCTCTAATTCCATCTGAACCTACCAGCCAACCCTATGACCTTATTCTCTCTCTCTCTCTCTATCTCTCAAACTTTCCTAACGGGCCTAAGCCACCGAAGATGAAACAAAACGCACATGAGGGGTCTAGCTAAAAATTGGACATTACAGATGACCTCAAAATGGGACATTACAGATGACCATAATGGTATGTATCCTATAACATATGCAATAGTTTTTAGAGAAAATAAGGAATTATTTATTGGTTTACTAATATTGGATTTGAATATTGTGAATAATTATACATGGACCATCATTTTGGATAAACAAAAAGGTCTTATAAGAGCAATTAAAGAGTTATTACCCAACATAGAATATAGATTTTGTCCACGACATATGTGTAGTAATTTCAAGAAAATACATAAAAGATTACATATAAAATCTTAATTGCAGAAGGCTGCATATGCTACTAAACTTATTAATATTTTCATTAAAACAGATAAGATTAAAGCATTCAATTTTTGTGTCTATATAATTGGGTTAAAGTAAAGCTGAGAAATTGGGCAAGGTCTCATTTCAGCACATGGACAAAGTATGATATGTTACTTAGCAATTGGTGTGAAAGTTTCCATAATGCAATACTAAAGGAAAAAAGGGGAAAAATAATAACTATTCTTACAATAATAAGAACACTTATGATGAAGAAATTGTATACATAATGAGATAAACTATTGAAATGGAGTGGAAAAATGTATTCCAACATCCAAACGATCCTGGAGAACAACAAAAGTGTGTGTGTATTGGGGGGGGGGGGTTAGGGGTTAGGGTTTAGGGTATAAATGTATAGACAATTCAGCAAATCAAAGTTGTTGTTGTAATAAGTGAGACCTTAGTAAAATTTTGTTTGTGCATGATACAACGTATATCTTCTATAAAAAAGAAAATGTTGAAGATTGTGGAATATTGGTATATGAAAAGTAAATTTTTGAAAGCTTATGATCATATGTTAAATCCTATAAAAGGTCAAAAAGTGAGTGGCCTCATGCTAACTTGAATCTTGTTGTATCATGGAATTACAAATAAAAAAACCCAAATGAACATTTTTGCATTCTAGAAGGAAAGTAAAGACATGTTAGATTACACAAAATATGGTGTAAAAAGCATAGAACAAAATATTCATGCTCTAAATATGGAATAACATGACATAACAAAAAATATGAGGCCATTCGAAGAATACAGAAACGCCTTTGCAAACAACATTTACTTCAAGATTAAAGCTACGGGTTAGTGATGCTTTTATTTCTAGATTTAATTTAATATTGAAAAAATGGTGCATATTAACATTCAATAATCTTCCTTTTTCATGTAGATGAAGAAGAAGGGTGCATATTCACATTAAGCATTTAGTAGACCATCAGATGATTCACTTGCAGGTTCAAATTAGTCATTATTATATTTTTTAAAAAATAAATTTTCTAATTAATTTCTTTTATTTTATATAGGCAAGGAAAAGGGTGCTGAAGACATCAACTAATAGAAATCATCCCAGAAGATTGATATTTTGATCCAGTGAACCCTTAGAGATCGATATCATTACATTAAATTTTTTGATCTCTTAGGAGATCAATTTTGATAACATACTAAAAAAATTAGTCTAGGAGATTAATATTGTGATTTAGTTTGATCTTAGTAGATTGATATTGTTACAGTATATTTTTGATCTCTTATAAGATCAATAATTACAATATATAATATGTAAGTTAATAGATCATTTCAAAAAATATAACTTGAACAAAAAACACAGTCTACTAGTTCTTTATTTTAACCAAGGTGAACAATATTCCGATTTAGAGCACTCTTAAGAGATCGATACCATTGCATTAAATTTTTGATCTCTTAGGGGATCGATTATGATCTCCTAACAGTTTACACATATATAGTATGTAAGTTATTTGATCATTTTAACAAATGTTGCAAATATAAATAGTAGGATCTAATAGTTAATTGATCCCATAATAATATACATATATATAACATGAAAGTTGTTAGAACTTGGCGGTCTGACAGGCCAAACTTGGCGGTCTTGAGGTCTGGCAGACTGATCTTGGCAGTCTGGTAGTTTGGCGGTCTGATGATAACTTCTCAAAAAGAGGTTATCTAGCCTAAGTTTTGGACCTTTTACTCGTTGATCCGGGACAAAATCCGTTTAATTGAAGTTTAAATGCAAGTAAATTCACATTTATTTTATTTATGATTAAAGTGGTCTTTTTCTTAGGTGTTGGTGCAAGAGAAGCCAAAGAGAATGACTTGGAAGAAGGATTTTTTTCAAATATGTTGTCCTGGGAAAAAAGTTGCAAGATCATGAAATAGGTTGCAACCCTGCCTGAACATATTTCAGAATTTAAAATTCAAATCTTATGTCATTTCGCATTCGGAAGGAGGCATATTTTGGGCAAGGGATGCACGTTTTTATCGGAAGAATATTATAGATTAAAGAGGAGAGAGTAAAATTCGGATTTTTAGAGGGGGCATTTAGGTTTTCAAGACGATTCTTCTTAATTATTCAATTTTTTTAGGAAGTCTTCTTCTTCCTCATCCTTCAAGGGGGGCTATAGAAAAAGAGGAGATTTTTTCCGGGCTGATCGAGGGAGCGACTCCGGCGAAGGAATCCTATGTCATTTAATCTTTAATTTCAACACGATTTGTAAGATCTCACCAACCGTTATGTGTGTTTTCTCCGTCGCCATGAACTAATCATTTTTAATCTTGTATTGTGAAAGTACTATCTTCTGTGTTGATGGAATCTTAAGCTTTTCTTTATGAATGTTTGGTGTATGTCTTTATTGAATCTATAATCTTTACTTTGAAACTTTTGGCCAAAGTTTGGACATTTTACTACGCTTCATAATTCGAGAGAGGAGTTGCATAAGTGTGTTATAGATCTGGTATAGTATTTGAAGGGAGAAAGAGATTTCTCCTTAGTATTAGCAACTTTAGTTTTCAATCTTTATGCGGTACTTGTCTCTACCGAGGGGGAAATAGAGGCTAGGGATTTCCAATATCGAGATCATTGTAAGACGTGTCACCACTCACTATCAGAAAGTAATCTTCACAAGATTCGTCACACTAGACTTAGGAAATCATAAGAAAAGATTATTTCTTTTATGACCAAGTATTTTTTTCTTTATAAATCATAGTCTATTTTAATTTGTAGTCTTTGTAATTCATAATTTTAGTATTTAACAAATCACTATTTTATCTAACTTGGATTTAAAGAAAAGGAATAACTGGTAATTGCGAGCACTAAATCCACCACCTCTCCGTGGTAACAAACTTTACTCTCTCTTTATTACTTGATATGACACATGCACTTGCGTTTAATACGTATACCTATTTTGGGCGTATCAAGTTTTTGGCACCGTTATCGGGGAGGTGCGAAAATTTAGCGTGCATTTCTTGCAATATTAGGGAAGCTTTAGTATTTAGAGTTCAAGCCTGTTCTGTTGTTTATTATCGTTTTTACTGTAATTTTTTCTGCATTGCTTGATTGTTTCGTTTGTTTATTGTCAATTTTCATTCTGCTATTGTGCTTAGTTTATGTCCAAGTATCGATCACTTGAATTATTATCTCTGAACCTAGAAATTTAATGGACTTGCAGGCGGAATAGAAAAATATCTCAATTACAAGATAATCAACCTGCAACAATGGATCCAAATAATCAAAATGTTAACGTTAATAATAATCAGGAGGATTTAGGACAAGAGGGTGTGGTAAAATAGAATGTACAACCTGCTGAGGTTAGGAGAACCTGTAGAGAATATAATATGCTTTTTAGTGGAGTGGTCTATTATATCATCATTAAGCCGGCCATCGAGGCGAACAACTTCAAAATTGATTCCATGGTTTTGAACTTAGTCTAGTAAAAATAATTTAGTGTACTTAGTCATGAGGACCTGAATTCCCATATATGGACTTTCATGGATGTGTGTCGTTCAAGATTGATGGCACATCGGATGAGGCAATTAGACTACGCTTGTTCTCGTTCTCCTTGAATGGTAGAGCAAAAGAGTGGCTTGATTCACAATATTGTCTCACCACTTGGTTACAAGTGGTAGAGAAATTCTTAGCCAAGTTTTTCCTACCAATTAAAACTGCAATGTTAATACGGGATATAACTAACTTTACAGGGGAAATGCTTTATGATGCGTGGGAGAGATTCAAGGAGTTATTGCGTAAGTGTCCTCATCACAGATTCGCCATACACCAACAAATATGGACCTTTTATAATGGCCTCCAAACATCACCATTATTCAGGTAGATGGAGCTGCGAGAGGATCTCTCATGGGTAAATACCCTGAGGATGCATATGCCATCTTAGAGGACTTATCCTCTAACAATTACCTATCATTTGAGAGACAAGTTCCTTCCTCTTCCGTGAGTGGATTATACCAAGTAGACCAACTGAACTCATTTGCTGCACAAATGACTGCCCAAGTTAACTCCATTAACAAGAGGTTAGACGCATTAACTTTAAATTGAAATCAGATGAACCCACAAGTGTATAGCATTATGACACCTCTTACCACAAACCCTTCATTTCCTATTGAACAACTTGTAAGCGACCCGACCCCTAGTTATAATGAAGAAATCAACTATATAGGAGGGCAACCTAGGTATAATAACAACAGCAATGCGATCCCAAATTATTATAACCTGAAGTTGAGCAACCATCCTAACTTCTCTTTGAAGAACAATACTGGAATGGCACACCCACCCGGTTTTAAGTCAAACCAACGTCCACCCCAACATAATAACTACAATCAACAAGGACCTTCTAGGAAATATTTTTATGAGTTGATTGTCGAATAAATCCAAAAGAGTGACGCTCGCATCAATAGTTTAGAGTGTTCCTTACGGGTAATTGAAATGTAATTAGGAAAGATTGCAAGCGCATTGAGCCTTAGACCCCAAGGAACACTCCCAACGGACACCATTCAAAATTTGAAGGGAGATAATCAACATTGTAAGGCGATCACTTTAAGGAATCGTAAGGAGTTAGTGGGTGCGCTGGCAAAGGAATAGATAAGGATGGTAAGCAAAGAAAATGAATTGGAGGAGGTTAGTCTGAATGTGCCTAGTGAAGAGACAAAACAAGTTATAGGGTTGACGAAGGAGTGGAAGTGTTAGGAGAGGTAGAAAGTGAGACACTCGTTGAAAATATAAAGAAGAAGAGTAGTGCAATAGTCTATCCACCACCACCATTCCCTCAACGGGAATAGAAGAGTAAACTTGACCACCAATTTCAAAAATTCGTTGAAATGTTTAAGAAATTGCAAATCAACATTCCTTTTGCAGAAGCTTTGGAACAAATGCCAAGCTACGTGAAATTCATGAAATATATCCTATCTAAAAGAGAAGATTCAGTACGAATGAGACGATGGCACTCACTCGAGAGTGCAGTGCTATTCTTCAAAAAATACACCCACCAAAGTTGAAAGATTCGAGGAGCTTTACAATACCATGTTCCATAGGATAAAAGTTTGAGGGTAAGGCCCTGTGCGATCTTGGAGCAAGCATTAACTTAATGCCACTCTCGATATATAGAAAGCTAGGTTTCGGGAAATTTTCCAAGACTTCCATAACCTTGCAACTCCTCTATAGAACCCTGGCATTTCCGAAAGTTATAGTTTAGGATGTACTAGTAAAGGTGGATAAGTTTATTTTTCCGACAGATTTTGTGGTCTTAGATATGGAGGAAGACAAGGAAGTTCCTATTATCATAGGGAGACCGTTCCTAGACACGTGTAGGATGTTCATTGATGTGTATATGGAAGAATTGACAATGAGAGTGAACGAAGAGCAAGTAACATTTAACTTACATAAGTCAATGTAGTTTCCCCATCGAGAGGAGGACAACATGGAGGTGGTAAATCATGTTTCCATATATGATTATGAGTCGACTCGACCATTATCTGATGAATAAGATGTTTTATTGACTCTCGTATTGATAGAGGAGGATTTATCCGAGGAGGAGGAAGAAGTTCAAGAATGCTTACAAGCATTTGAGAAGCAGCCTGCTTGTTTTCGTAAGCCGGAGCCACAAGAGATGCCCTAGAAGTCCACCTCAGTAAAGCCTTCCATTGTTGAGCCACCATCATTAGAGCTAAAACCACTTCCCGAACATCTTTCTTACGCATATCTAGGTGAGAACGAAACTCTACCGGTAATTGTTAACTCCAAATTAGAAGCAGAACAACTACTAAAGCTTATTGAACTTTTAAAATGATACAAGTATGCAGTAGGTTGGAACATAGAAAATATTCGGGGGATTAGCCCATCATTATACATGCATAAGATCCGCTTAGATGAATATTACAAGGGATCGATTAAACCCCAATATCGTCTAAGCCCACAGATGAAGGAGGTGGTAAAGAAAGAAATTACTAAATAGTTAGACACAGGGATCATCTATCCTATCTCAGATAGTTCATGGGTGTCGTCGGTGCATTGTGTCCTTAAGAAAGGAGGGATGACGGTAGTGAAGAATGAGAAGGGTGAGTTAGTATCCACTAGAACGATTACCGGGTGGAGAATTTGTATCGATTATAGGAAGTTGAATAAAGCCACCAAGAAGGATCATTTTCCCCTTCCCTTCATTGATCAAATATTAGAAAAACTGGCAAGGAATGATTTCTTCTGCTTTCTAGATGGTTACTCTGGTTACCATCAGATTATGGTGGACCCAGAGGATCAAGAAAAGACTACCTTCACCTGTCCTTACGGGACGTTCGCATTTAGAATGCTTCCTTTTGGCCTATGTAACGCACCGGCTACTTTCCAGCATTGCATAATCACACTCATCGCAGATCTTTTAGAAGAGGGCGAACACCCTAAAGATTATGGCATCGAGGTCTATATGGATGATTTCTCTATATTTGGCAAGTCATTTGAGGCTTGCTTGGTTTGTTTAGAGAGGGTTCTTGCGCGGTGTGTGGAGGCTAATTTGGTGTTGAACTTGGAGAAATGTCACTTCATGGTACATGAAAGGATAGTGTTGGGTCACCTTGTCTCTAAGAGTGGGCTAGGTGTAGACAAGGTGAAGCTAGAAATGATAGAACAAATACCTCCACCCATGAGTGTGAAGATGTTGAGGAGCTTCATAGGACATGCTGTTTTCTACCGTAGATTTATCAAGGATTTTGAAAAAAGCAAAGCCACTAAGTGGGTTATTAGAGAAAGAAACGAAGTTTTATTTCAACGATGAATGTTTAGAAGCGTTTAACGAACTGAAGAAACATTTGACCATGGCACCGGTCGTTGTGACACCTGATTGGAAAGAGTCTTTTGTTTTGATGTGTGACGCGAGTGATTATGCGGTGGGAGTTGTATTGGACCAAGTGCAGGAGAAGATATTCCATACAATAGCTTATGCTAGCAAAACTCTCGTTGAGGCCCAAGTCAATTACACTACCACTGAGAAGGATTTATTAGCAGTATTATTTGCATTCAAAAAGTTCAGGTCATATCTCTTATGCATAAAGTTCATTGTGTACACCGATCATGCTGCAATTCGATATCTGATGGAAAATAAAGACGCAATGCCAAGCTTGATTCGATGGTCACTCCTCCTATAGGAGTTTAATGTAGAAGTTTGAGACAAAAAAGGAATGGAGAACCCAGTAGCGGATCATCTATCTAGGATTGAGTGTGCACATCCGTCACTATGTTCTGAGATTGACAAGAGATTTCCCGATGTGTAGCTTCTTGCTATATCTGAGAGTGACGCACCTTGGTATGCTGATTACGTGAATTACTTAGACATCAACATCATTCCTGTTGAACTTACCTATCCACAACGAAAAATATTCTTACACCAGGTGCATTCATATTTATGGTATGACCCTTATCTGTTAGAGATTGGAGTCGATGGAGTGTTGAGACATTGTGTTCTTGAGGGTGAAACGAGACCTATCTTGGAAAAATGTCACAACTTGCCATATAGAGGTTATTTTATGGGCACTAGGATGGCCATGAAGGTGTTAGAGGCCGGATTCTTTTGGCCTAACTTATTTAGAGACTCCAACTCGTTCGTTAAATAATGTGATAAATTCCAACGAGTAGGGAACATACAAAATAATGATGTGATGCCCATGAACATCATGCTAGAGATTGAGTTATTTGACATGTGGGTTATAAACTTTATGGGCCTGTTTGTGAACTCATGTGGAAATATTTATATTCTTCTAGCCATCGATTATGTATCAAAGTATATAGAGGCCATCGCCACGTCTAAGAATGATGCTAAGATGGTCCTGAACTTCTTGAGAAATTTCATATTCAATCGATTTGGAGTGTCGAGGGCAATAATTAGTGACGGAGGAAGCCATTTCTACAACGCCAATTTCGCTGCACTACTACGGAAATACGGGGTGACTCATATGGCAGCATTAGCTTATCATCCACAAACGAACGGGCTCACAGAGGTTTCAAACAAAGAAATTAAGAAGATTTTAGAAAAGACGGTGACTGTTAACCGTAGAGACTGGGTGCAAAAGCTGAACGACGCCTTGTGGGCATATCGCACTGCATTTAAAATGCCAATTGGACTAACCCCATATAGGCTAGTGTATGTAAAATCATGTCATTTACCCCTCAAGTTAGAGCACTGTGCCTATTGGGCGATAAAGAAGATCAACTATGATTTCAGGGATGCAGGAAAGAATCGGCTCTTGCAACTAAACGAATTAGAGGAGATTAGGATATGAGCCTATGACAATTCTAAAATCTATAAAGAGAAAACAAAGAAGTGGCACGACCAAAGGTTGAAAGAAAAACACTTCGAGCCGGGACAATTAGTCTTGTTGTTCCCATTTACGATTATTTCCCGAAAAGATTAAATCCTGTCGGTCAGGCCCATTTATGGTCAAAGAGGTGCATATGTATGGCACAGTTATTATTATAAAAGAAAGTGATGGAATGGATTTTAAAGTGAACGGTGCAAGACTGAAATGATATCTTAAGGAGGACGACAACAAGGCGGTGTCTTGCGTGACGCTTCAATAGTTTTGTACCGTCTTGCCGGGATGGTAAATTAGGCGCTTGGTGGGAGGCAACCAATCGGTAGTATAGTACTTATATAGCTAATAATATAAATTAAGTAATTCATCAATTTAAAGTTTGTTACAAAATGTATCCCGGAGAAAACAACGTGCAGGGAAGAACTTAAGAGAGTAAGTTTGGATGTTACAACCCAAAATTCTTGGTTTCAACCTTTATTTTTCTGCCTATTCTTGATGGGAACGGCTGGGTCTAGTCCAATCGAACCAACACTTTTTTGTTTAAAAATTTTCAGAGGTTTCAACCCAAAATTTGGGGTTACAACCTTATTTTTCTTGTTCGGTTACTAATTGGACGTTGTTCATAGCACTGGTTCGGTTCACGTGAAACGGAATACCATTTTGTTTTAAGTAGCCCGGTCCACTCAATCTAAAAAGAATTAGGTTGGTTTTATATTATTCCTAATTAGAATTCTACCCAAATTAAAGCACCTAATATAAACCTCTCGTAGTTAATCCTCTTCATTTCGAGAACGCCTGCCCCGACATTGCCTTTTCGTCTTCCCCATTACAGACGCAATCTAGGGCACTGGGGAGTTTTGGTGATCGGAGTTGGCAGAGAAGGAAATCCCAATGGGCGACTTCATTTTATAGGGGCACGGGAGATTTGCCGGCCATCATCGCCGACGGGAGAGTTTCCACACAATTAAGCACAATATTCCGTGACCTAACAAGGTAAATACCTGATCGCTAGAACTTGAACGTGGAGATCTTTGGTTTCTTTTTTTGGGATCATTCATCTTAGTTAGGTTTCGTTTTTCATTAGATTGAAGATGACTCCCAAAAGAAAAGATACGGGGAAGGAGAAGGAGGTGGCCCGAAAAAATGTGAAGTTTCTATCGGAGGAAGTGTGGCACTGTTTTGAGACTCTCAAGTCCTCCCCTTTCATCTATGAGATGGGATTCAAAATAGAGAACAGGGAATGGATCCGGGTGAATGTCTAACACATCAAGGCTCTCTGGTGGGAGACTTTTCTCATCCACGAATGGAGGCCGTACTTCCACGGGTATATGAGTTCTACGCCAATGCTAGGTACCGGGAAGGCAACACTGTTACGGTTAGAGGAAAATATGTGGATTTTTTTGAAGCAAAAATCAACAACCTCTGCTATCTCGGCGTCAAAACTGAGGGCAGCCTGATAGCACTCCAAGAGACCGTGCCACCAACTGACATTATCGCTGTCATTTGTTGTGTACCTAAACCTGAATGGGCACGCCGGTTTTTCAAGGCAATCAAGTCTCCTAGCCTGTCGAGGGAGGCCAAAGTGTGGCTCCTTTTCATCAATGCCAGCATTCGACTGATTCGCCACCAGAACAATAATTCTTTGGACCGCCTAACCTAGATTTATAGCATTTTGAAGAGTAAAAGAATCAACATAGGCAGGCTCATTGCTGAGCAACAGGCTCATAGAGTGAAGCATGACAAGGTACGACCGCTTTGGTTTCCCACGCTTATCACATAATTATGTCGCTTGGCCGGTGTAGGAAGTGCAAAAGGAGACCTTGTGACGCAGGTGGGACACCACATCACTGAGATTGTAGTGGAGGTTAACATTAAGGTGGCTGCTAAAACCGAAGAGAAGAAGTCGAAGTTGAGCAGGTTACGTTGTGAGGGACCCGAGCCATCTGAAAAACCTATGCCAGCTGCCCCTATCACGTTGGTGATCAGATGATCTAAGTTTAAGGGGGAACATGGACTAGCAACAGAGAATGCAAAGTATATGAAGGCCTTCCTCAAATGTCAGCATGTGTACTACAAGTCTAGATTCGAGTAAATCCGTTGGAACTAGGAGAAGATGATACACATGGCAAGGATCCTGGTGGAGTCACCCTCATACTAGCTTCAGTAGCAGTTTGACATAGAGGGATATTTGCTTCAGAGCAACTGGTCACGAGCCGACCCCGCCAAAATTGCTACAACTGAATCCGACTTGGAGGAGGAGACCGAGACCGAAGATTAGACGGTGATGATGATGATGAGGACGGGGAGGAGTCTAGGGATAGTAAGACCGACTAGTAGTTCTCTTCTTCTTAGATTACTGATTTGGAATTTTGATATTTAGGGTGCTGACGGGTTATTTTTGTTATTTTGTTGGACATGATTTCTTTTTGTGTGATATTTTGTGATGATGTCCAAGACTGTTGATTCTTTTGGATATTATTTTGTCTGATTATAGTACTGCTTCACATCTTGTCTACATCACTTTCCTTCTGAGTTGAAAAATATTATCTTGTACTACTGTGATCTTCTTGCTGAGAGTTCATTGAATGATGATTGTTGGATATGGCTTGTCTTGAAATATTACTTATAATACATTTTGTGATATGCTCTTTTAATGTGATGATGTACTATATTTGTGATTAAGACATGGGATTCTATAAATGTTAATTTAAGTGGTTGTCTAGTATGTGGTATGAGTTCTTTGCAGGTCGTAACACACGGGTAGGATTGATGAACTATCATGTCGTAAGGGAGTTTATTGAACACAAAAATGCAGTTTTGGAAAGCTCTTCAGACACCCAGACTTTAAGGGAGTTTTTAGATTTCAGTATTTCTTGCTTTTCTTAGCCTAATTATATTTGACCTTATGGACGTTTCTCTAAAAAAAATATCATTATGAGTAGTGAGGTCTCTTTACTAGGGACTAACAAAGGCCAAAAGTGTGGAGGTGGGGGTAGTGTGACCCCTACCAATTGGGTGAGGGTATGACCCCTACTAATTGGGTGAGGAATGAATATATAATAATTGTTGATCCTAGTTCTCTAAATAATTAATGAATAATGTATTCTACAGTCCATGAACATTTTAATCTAGGAGGATAGCCGAGCTTAATGGTTCACATCATTTTTTATTTGAAGTTATCAAGATGGGCCAAATTTCTTTTAATATTTCATCTTCCCACATTATTCTTTAAAAAGAGCGATCTTATTAAAAATAGACCTGTATGAACTTCTAAAAATAATAATGGAGGGCAAGCAAGAATCGAGTTGGATATGTAAACCAAAGCATTGACCACCAATTGTACCCCTTTGAGCTTGAACGTTGAACTTTTATGCATATTTCCCCTAGGCACCTATTTGAAGATTTTTAGTATGCTCCTCAATTATGAGTGTTTGTTAAAATAAAAATGTGTTAGTCATAGTTATATGTGTCCTAAGTGTGTGTACACCCACTTGGAATGATCCCAACTATGGACTCTCTTAAAAAAACTATATATATGAAAATATGTCATAGTGATATGCGGCCTAGGTATGTGCGTTCATACCTGCAATGATCCCAACTGTGATTATAAAAAAAAAGTAAAAAGAGAAATGAGTCGTATTGATATGTGGCCAAAGTGTTTTTACAGCTACTTGGAAAGATCCCAATTACGAACCAAAAAAGAGAAAATAAACCTCATAGTTTGGAGAGTCGCTAAGAATTTTTCATCTAGGGAGACACCTTCTACCATCCATACATATTTCTAACCATGCCAAAGAAACTCTCACCACTAACCATCATGACGTCTCTTCAAACCAAACTACTAAATCTTGCGGAGGTTAAGTCAAAGACTGAGCTTATTCTAATTCTTTTTTAGTCATTAAAGAAAGTTCAATGGGAAAGTTGAAGGGAAGTGAACGATTTTAAAGGGTATCACACACCACACTAGAAATTTTAATTGAGATTTCTCTTCCATCAAGCTAACGAATTCTCAATTTTTTGAACTTTAATGATCGCCAAATCATCAAATAGTTTAATCGATACTCTGGACTATACTTTTTTAGTTATCTTTGAGAAAAAGGATCATGTAAGTTCTTTATTTTGTTAACTATCACCTCACCCAATTCGGTGATTAGAATTTTCTTTGCTAGGGACTAGCAAAGGTTCAAGTGTTGAGGTGTGATAACTTCTCAAAAAGATGTTATCTAGCCTAATTTTTGGACCTTTTGCTCGTTGATCTAGGAAAAAATCCGTTTTATTGAAGTTTAAATGCAAGTAAATTCACATTTATTTTATTTATGACTAAAGTGGTCTTTTTCCTAGGTGTTGGTGCAAGAGAAGCCAAAGAGATTGACTTTGAAGAAGGATTTTGTTCAAGTATGATGTCCTGGGAAAAAAGTTGCAGGGTCCTAAAATACGTTGCAACTCTGCCTGGACGAATTTTAGAATTTAAAATTCAAATCTAGTGCCATTTTTAGATTCAGAAGGAGGCATCTTTTGGGTAAGGGATGCATGTTTCTATAGGAAGAATATTCTAGAGTTAAATAGGAGAGAGGAGAGAGAAAAATTCGGATTTTAAGAGAGTCATTTAAGTTTTCAAGATGATTCTTCTTGATTATTCAATTTTTTAAAAAGTCTTCTTCTTCCTCATCCTTCAAGGGAGCGGCTAGAGAAAAAGAGGAGATTTTTCCGGGCTGATCGAGGGAGAGACTCCGGCGAAGGAATCCTACGTCGTTTAATCTTTAATTTTAACATGATTTATAAGATCTCTCCATCTGTTATGTGTGTTTTCTTCGCCGCCCTGAACTAAACATTTTTAATCTTGTATTGTGAAAGTACTTTGTCTTTTGTGTTGATGGAATCTTAAGCTTTTCTTTGTAATTGTTTGTTGTATGTCTTTATTGAATCTATAATCTTTACTTTGAAACTTTTGGCCAAGGTTTCGCCATTTTACTACGCTTCATAATTCGAGAGAGGAGTTGCGTAAGTGTTTTATAGATCTGGTATAGTATTTGTAGGGAGAAAGAGATTTCCCCTTGGTATTAGCAACTTTGGTTTTCGATCTTTATGCGGTACTTCTCTCTCTTAAGTGGGAAATAGTGGCTAGGGATTTCTGATATCGAGAGGTACGGATCTTCTATCTTAAAATCACTGCAAGATGTGTCATCACTCACTATCACAATATCATCTTCACAAGATTCGTCACACTAGACTTAAGAAATCATAATACAAGATTTCTTCGATAACCAAGTATTTTTTTCTTCGCAAATCGTAGTCTTTGTTATTCATAATTGTAGTATTTAACAAATCACTATTTTATCTGACTTGGATTTTAAAAAAAGGAATAACTGGTAGTTGCAAGCACTAAATCCACCACCTCTCCGTGGAAACGAACTTTTCTCACTCTTTATTACTTGATCTAATACATGCACTTGCGTGTAATACGTATACCTGTATTGGGCGTATCATCTGACATACTAAGCTTGGTGGTATGGACATTTAGCGGTCTGACAGATTGAACATGGAGTACTAGTGGTTTGATCTTAGTAGAATGATGTTTTGGCTGACTTATGGTCTGGTGGTCTGTATTGTTGTTTAGCGATATGATAGGTTGTCTTGAGAAAAGTCGACCTTGGTGGACTAGTTCCAGTAGTATGGTATTATGCATCTAAATGGCCTTTTGATCATTTAGACCACCTCCATGATAGGACGAGGAGGCATGCTCTAACAGTAGTTGTGTATTGTTGCTCAAGAGTCTAAAGCTTCTATGAATTGAGGGATCATGGTACACTTACCACTGTTGAGGTTTAGCGGACAAGTGGCTGGAGCTGCTGAGGTCTGTAAAATACAAACATCTGACCGTTTATGGTGCTTCTGGTGGTAAGATACGGTCTAAGGAGCAAACCATGCAGACACTTGATACACAGAGGATAGTATACCTTAACCGCTCAATTCTTGCAAAATGTAAGTGTAAGTCTGCTTAGTTCATATATTGTAATTTAGTCCCACATCATCTGTTGTATTATCTCTCTTTTTTCTCACCCTTATAAATAGGGGTCGAACCCATATAAATTAACTTTTTGATGAATGAAAAACCATGTTATTTAGCTTTTATCACATGGTATCAAAGACAAATTTTGATCCTCTTTTTTCCTAACTACCTATAGAGCTCTTCAGTGGTCTCTGTGGACTTCAGTTTTCTAGCCGCCCTTTATTTCCTTTATTGTGATGTTCTTCTCATATAAACTCGCTCTATATGCCTCTTACGGTCTCATGTTCGCATCGTGCAAACTCCAATGGATTCTTCCTCTATCCGCACGGTTGCCTTATCTATCCGCGCGATTGGTTTTTTTATCTGCATGGTTTCTTTCACTGTCTGAGCAGTTTATTTCTCTATCCAGAGTTTCTTTCTCTATCCGCGTGATTTCCTTCTCTATTCGAGCGGTTGCTTCTTTGTCTGTTTTTCTCTATGGAGACTATACCTCTCTTTTTTTTTACTCTTTCTACACCTTCCCCTCAGACCACAACCTCTATTAACACTTCTTCTGACATTCTTAGAACTGCTTCCAAGCTGAAAAACCCAAATTATTCGGACTGGAGTGTTTCATTTTTGTTCTTGTTGTGGTCTCAACTCAAACACCATCATCTTACTAATGACCCTCCAGTTAGAGGGTCTATTGCTTTTGATAAATGGGATGCTAGTGATGCTTTGGTCAGGTCATGGCTTACTAATAATCTCTTTGATGAGTATATGCATATCATTCACCATGATGAGACAGTTAAAGCTACTTAGACTCATCTTGCTACTGTACTCTAAGAACACTCGAACTTCACGCATATACACATTATATGTAAGACCCCCCTCCCGGAACACAAGACACGGCACAAGAGGGGTCTTATGCCCAGAACAGCCGCCTTGCGGTAACACTAGCACTCAGGCTAGCCTGTACCACAAGATGCTTATTCTACCGGCTACCAACAATATCAACAGATAAATGCCAACCCAACCATAATAATATGAAAGTCAAATCCACACCAAGCATATGTCCATAATATCATAAATAAAGAAGCTACAGCAAGCTTCTAATATCAGAGTACGTAAATAGAATTGCCCCGAAGGGCTACAACAAAATCTCTCTCTCACTCGCATCGGTAACCGATGGTAGCGACGGTACCATCCCTTCAGGCCCTGTCACCCTGGCCTGGCTGTCCGTCTGCATAGCCTGCTGCTCCACCTGCGGGGTTTCCTCCTAAAAAGGAAGACGTAGCAACCGTTAGTCAAAAAGAATAAGTGGTTTCACATCCGCTCCCCCGGCGACTCCTCGGCACCGGGCGGAGAAAGGAACAGGTATAATATATAAATAACAGTAGTACAACAGGTGAAGTGAGTATACATATTATAAGCAGCAACATCAACAGTGTATAATAAACAAGCTCTTATTTCAAATCTATGAACTACAGCAGCAAGAGAGTATATAACTAGAACAGTAAGTAACTCAACTTACATGGATGCCCATACAAGCATATAAGTTGAGGGTCGTTCAGCAGAAAGTAACTCATCGTATAGGAATGCCCATACAAACTTATACGATGAGGGTCTTGTGTATATAATGAAGTGCAATGCTATGTATGCAATGCAATGACACACCCATGCTCAAGCACATGCAATCGCTATGTCGACACAGACTTATAGTTCCCACTAGTCGAGCAGGCAGCTAACCTCTCAGGCATCAACCGTCGTGGCCAAACGGTGACAGTGGAGCGGGCATCTCCACTACTAGGCTGGTCTCCACACTACCTGGCCTAGGCCTCCGTACGCCTCCATGCTAGGAACACAACAGCGGAGCTCACATGCGTACTACGGCTCAGCGGGTTCTCTCGGGTAAATATGCACCAAGATCCTAGCCCCTGACTGGCCTATGATATGACACGGAAGGAGCCTCGGAAATGAGCACGAGGACCAAGCCCAATCGTTCACTTGGCACGGAAGGAGCCTTGGGACGTGAACACCGAGGACCAAGCCCAACAGCCCAAGGTCTAACTGTCAACTCCCATCGGTGTGACGATTGGCGAGCCCGTAGACCTGCCACACTATCCTTAACCCGGGATTACGACACCGCGTGTCGACTCACACCACATACAATTCCACAATTCCGTGGCATGGAAGGAGCCTCGGAGTAAGCATGAGGACCAAGCCCAACCATCCATCAAATACGGAAGGAGCCTCGGGACGTGAACACCGAGGACCAAGCCCAACCGTCCGATTTTATCCAACTTAACCTCATTCCCATTACTGACGGTCAACACCGCACTTGTTAACTTTCACAATGCTACCCGTGGGGAGACGACACTCTAAGCATTGGACTATCCATTCCCTTCCATCAATCCATTACACATCCTGGCCATAGTTTAAACCAATTACACATCCTTCCAATTGAATTCATCATAATATAGATAATGTGCATAATGGTGATCTAACAAATATAACAAGCCTTTCATTCTCTTAGGCTTGATTCACATCTCGGCATAGGGATTCAAATCCTCAAACATCAAGCTTCACATTACCTAGGTGATTAACACAAAAGAATCCACCCAACCTCGAGATGAATTGCAACATCTATTCCATCGAATCCAAGTTCATATTATAATCACCTAGAATTGTATGTAATCTGGTCAGCAACTTTGACTGAGGATTCCCGTGGCTACAGGTATCGCCCGAAAACGTGCCACCACTCGTTGGAAAGGTAATTTCAAGCGCTACAACTTTCGTGTTTAGTCAAAAGCCCAGATCTGGTCACATCATACCAGAAATGCAACTCAAAGTCTGCTGCGTACAGGATACAGAATTCCTGGGCATTAACTTCCAACCACAGCAGATTCAAACGGACTTTCCCGTGGCTACATATATCTCATAGAAACGTGCAACCACTCGTTGGAAAGGTAATTTCAAGGGCTACAACTTTCGTGTTTAGTCGAAAGCCCAGATCCTCCCCCTTCTTGCTTAAAAATAGCCAAGAAGGTCGCTGCGTGCAGAATACAGATTCTGCACGCATCTTGAAGCGAAGTGAACGGCATCCGTTCATCTTCCTCCTCAAGCGATTTTCCCCAAATCGCATCCAGAAGTTCCTCCACCCTTATTCTCCCTCTTGTGGCCATTTCCTCTTCACGAGACCACCCCTATCATCACTTTGAAGCGAGGGGAGGTTGAAGACGACTAAGCTTTAGAGCACAAGCTCTAGCATGGCCTTCCTAGAAAGCATCATCTCACACATCAAGACTCGTTTGAGTCGATGTCTCGCCTATGAATAACTATAGATCTAGCACCAAGGGAGAGGGGAGGAAACTCACTTCATTTCCGGCGTTTCCTCCGTTGTCGGCCATGGATCGCGTTATTCTTCGTGGCGGCATCCTTGGCTTCGTTAGCAGTGTTCTTCCACGGAAACGGCGGAGCTTTTCCTCCAGAATCCGGCTCTGGCGACCCGCGATATCTCCTCTTCCGCTCTCGTCGGTTTGCACGGTGACGGCTCGGCAAGAACGATCGGCTAGGGTTTGGTTTACTCCCTTTTTATATTACATATTAGGCTAAATCCCTTCCGCCACGTGTCACTCTCTAATTGGACCGCCCAAATTAGGTTTCATTTGAAGTGACCGGTCCAAGGATCATTCAGCACGAATCCCGAAGTCCGGTTCAGTCCGCCTATACAAGCCGGCGAATTTGCCTGGGCGAAGAAAACGCCCAAGTAAAATTCGGCGGAAATCAGTCGTCATTCTCGCCGATCGGCGAGAATCGTCAGGTCATTCTCGATGATCGGGGAGAACCGTCAGGTCATTCTCGATGAATTTGTCGGGAATCAACAATGATTCCCGACGATTTTCCCTTAGCATTTTTACTGGACATCCTGCGTTGATTGCGTTGAGTATTCTCAGCGATACTCGACGATCGGTGGGTATAACAGGGGATTCTCGACGATCGGCGAGAATCGCCGAGCATTCTCGCCGAATTTTCCTTAGTCTACTTGCAGCTCTGTGTCCGGCGGGTATCGACCACCGATACCCGTCGAATCGGCGAGAATCAGTCCTCCATTCTCGACGATCGACGAGCATCAACCTCCATTCTCGACGACTTTTACTTAGCCGAGTTCCCTCATCTCGGCTACTAGGTGGGGTAACCTTGAACCCAACCCTACACTTATTCTATGCACCTGACACCTCGCGTCGGTGCACCTTGAGCCCGAGTTGAGTCTCTTGACTCAGAACACGTGCGAGGGGCCTAGCGCGAATTGGGACGTTACAAATCCTATAAGCAAAATAAAAAGATTTCGTCCCCGAAATCAGGCTGAGGTCGTGGGGAGTAAAGCATACCGAAAAACAAAATATGCTTTTAAGTAAAATTACCTGAAGCAAACAACTCCGGGTAGCATCTTTGCATCAAATCCATTGGCTCCCATGTGAATTCCTCCTTCCCATGATTAGACCATAGCACTTTTACCAAGGGGACACTTTTGCGGCGCAAGGTTCTTATCTCATTATCAACGATCCGCACCGGCTCCAGTCGCACAGATCTGTCAGACGCCACAGTACCATCAGTTGTGGGGATGTATTGTTCGGTCCGCAACAGCGCCTTCCGAAACGACGATGTATGGAACACATCATGGATATTCTCTAGCTCGGGCGGTAGCTACAGCCGGTAGGCCAAAGGGCCAACCCTTTCCAATATGACATAGGGCCCAACATACCGTGGACTGAGCTTCTTCACTCCTCGCACTCGTGACACTCCATGCATCGGCCGAATTTTTAGAAACACCTTATCACCCACTTGAAATTCCACCATACGGTGCCTTGCGTTGTCATACTTCGCCTGCCGACTTTGAGCCTCCCACATGCGATCCCTTATTAGCCTAACCACCGCATCAGTGTCATCTATGTACTCAATTCCCAAAGTCTTCGGGTCTTCATCTAGCACCCAAGACAAGGGGGTCCTACACCTCCTTCCATATAGGGCTTCATGGGGCGCCATGCCAATACTAGCTTGATGGCTATTGTTATAGGAGAATTCCACCAAGGGCAAGAGTCTTTCCCACGGATCTCCCCTATCTATCACACACAACCTCAACAGATCTTCCAATGTTCGGATGGTCCGCTCAGACTGTCCGTCCGTCTGAGGATGAAATGCGGTACTGAAGGTAAGACGTGAGCCCAAATACGTCTGTACCGCCTTCCATTCCTTGGAGGTGAAACGACCATCGCGATCCAAAACTATCGTCTTAGGTACATCGTGATACCGTACAAATTGTTCCACAAACAGGAGTACCAAGACATCCACGTGAGCCTCCTTCTTCATAGGAATGAACCGGGCAACCTTCGTCAGGCGATCAACGATCACCCATACTGAATCATTCCCTGAGCGGGAGCAAGGTAGCCCATGTACGAAGTCCATGGATATATCCTCGAACTTCCATTCGGGGATTGGCAATGACTGCAATAGGCCACCAGGGCTCTTACATTCCGCCTTCACTCTTTGGCAGGCTTCACAATGCGTGACAAAGTACCGGACATCTTTCTTCATCCCTGGCCAACACATCATCTTTCGTAAGCCGGCGTACATCTTTGGAATTCCTGGGTGCATGGAATATTGAGAGCAATGTGCTTCTCTCATAATGTCCTCCCGGATTCTGCCACCTTTGGGAATGTAGAGTAGGCCGCGAAAGTAAACGAGGCCGTCCTTTAGTGTGTATTCGTCGGTAGTCCCATCTTCAATTAACTTTATTGTCGGGGCCAAAGCCTCATCTAATCCTTGCTCCACTCGGATCCGGTCCCGGATATCACAAACTATGCTCATGCTGGACAGGTACTCCGTATATTCCGAAGAAGCCTTAAATATTAAGGTGATGTCCATCTCCTCGATCATCCGTGCCAACTCCATGCTCATCAATCGAGATTCTGGGCTCGAGCCGGGTACTTTTCTACTCAACGCATCGGCTACCGAGTTTGCTTTTCCGGGGTGGTAGTTCAAGGTAAACTCATAGTCGCATAGAAACTCTAACCACCGCCGTTGTCTTAAGTTCAATTCCTTCTGGGTATGGACGTACTTCAAATTTTTATGGTCCGAGAAGATTTCGCAGTGGACGCCGTATAGATAATTCCTCCATACCTTCAAGGCGAACACCACCGCTCCTAGCTCCAAATCATGCACCGGGTAATTGATTTCATGCTTCTTCAATTGTCTTGAAGCATAAGCAATTACGTGCCCGTGCTGCATCAACACCGCTCCCAACCCCTGATAAGACGCATCCGTATAAACTAGAAATCCTTCCTTCCCAGACGGAAGGACAAGGATGGGGGCGGAGGTAAGTCTATCCTTCAATTCATGGAATGCCGCTTCACACTGGGGTGTCCACTCAAATAACACTCCTTTCTTTGTCAAGGAAGTAAGCGGGAGGGCAATCTTGGAGAATCCTTTTACGAACTTGCGGTAGTATCCGGCAAGTCCAAGAAAACTCCTCACATCGGCCGCCGACTTCAAAGGTGACCACTCCTTTACAGCGCGCACCTTGGCTGGATCCACAGCTAGTCCTGCCCCACTGATTACATGGCCCAAGAAAGCAACCTCCTTAAGCCAGAATTCACACTTGCTAAACTTGGCGAACAGGGCGTGCTCCTTTAGCTTCTCTAGAAATAAGGCCAAATGTCCGGCATGCTCTTCCTCCGTCTTCGAGTAGACTAGGATGTCGTCAATGAACACAATGACGAAGACATCTAGATAGGCCTCAAACACTTTATTCATCAAGCTCATGAAAGCCGATGGGGCGTTTGTGAGTCCAAACGGCATCACTATGAACTCATATAAGCCGTACCTTGAGCTGAAAGCCGTTTTCTGTATATCATCCTCCTGTATTCTCAATTGGTAATACCCCGAGCGCAAGTCTAACTTGGAGAACCAATGCACTCCCACCAGTTGGTCGAACAACTCATCGATCCGAGGTAACGGGTAGGTGTTCCGTACTGTAAGTCGGTTAAGTTCCCGATAGTCTATACATAAACGCAGGGTTCCATCCTTCTTCTTGACGAATAGAACAGGGGCTCCCCAAGGCGATGAGCTGGGGCGAACAAACCCTGATTCTACCAACTCCTGCAATTGCACTCTAAACTCCGCAAGTTCCTTTGGGGCCATCCGATAAGGGGTCCTGGAGACAAGCTTAGCTCCTGGTACAAGCTTAATTTGAAAATCCACTCCTCTATGCGGGGGTAACCCTGGCAGTTTCTCGGGAAATACCTCAGGGAAATCCCGTGCTACCCGCACATCCTTCACATCTACCCTCATCTCCTTTAGTTCGAATCATATCATGTAGACTTCATCCCCTCTCATATGAGCTTTCAAGGTCTGGATTGAGGATAACAAGATTCGTGGTGCGAAATTTATACCATAGAAGACTACATCAGTATCCCCATGTCTCAAATAGATACGCTTCTCCGCACAGTCGATTCTCGCATGGTGCCAATCTAGCCACGCCATACCCAGGATGAGGTCGAACTCTGGTATTCTCAAAATTGTGGTAGGGGTATCAAAGGTCTTTCCCCCAATGGCTATCTCTAACTCACACTTTGCGGTTGCCGTCATCTCAGATCCGTCTGGGAGGCGTACTCTTCAAGCAATACCAGTGAAATATTGCACTCCGTGTATATCTTTGATGAAGTCTTCTGACACGAATGAATGTGAGGCACCCGTATCAAATAACGTATGAGCCGGTTTCCCGCCGACCATCACGGTGCCTAAGTGTCATTAATAATACTCAAGCTAGATGTCTAGTATATCTCAAGCAACTAGAGGATATTAATGAAAGCAAAATGACCAATTCGAATCGTACCTGCAATCATCTCTTGAGGGTTCCGCTCTTGAGTCATGTCCAGGGCATACATCTGATCTCGAGCGGGTCCGGGGTTTCTTCCTCGTGGTCCTCGTCCTCGACCACGCACATATCCCCGCCCCTGAGGGGCTGCTGGAGGGAAAGCAAGAGGCGCATCGCCAAACAGTTGTGGGCAGTAGCGTCGAATGTGGCCCGGTTGGTTGCATTCGAAGCACACCCGTTCCTGCCTTCCGCCGTGTTACTGAAACTGTGGAGGTGGAGGTAATGCTGGCGGTTGTGGAACCGGGCGCTCCTCTCCAAAGTTCTGGGGAAAACGTCTGCCACCCCTCTGATATCCTCTTCCTCTTTTATTGTCAAACCTCCTTCTGTTGCTGGGGCCGGCTTCCATCACGCCCTCTGCTGGCCTCTTACCACTTCCCAAGTGGTCCACTTTCAATCTCTTCGCCATATCAATAATCTCCGCCAGACTAGAATCCGCTATACACAAAAGGGCTTGCCTTAGGGGGTCTCGCAAGCCTTTGTAGAATCTTTTGGCGTACCCTCTATCATCCAGCTCATAGGAGTCAGCGAATCTAGCCAGGTGCTGAAACTCCCGTTGGTACTCCGTCACCGACATGGACCCTTGCTTAAGTTGCAAAAATCTCTCTTCCAGGCCATCCCGAGCGGCCGAGGGGATGAAATGCTCTAAGAAGGCTTCGGAGAATTCGCTCCAACTAATGTCCGTGTACACTCTTCCACGAAAAGTGGAGCCCATGAGGGACTTCCACCACCTTTTGGCGTGCAGCTCTAAGAGTGTCACCACAAGGGTCACCGCCATGTTGTTTGGACAACTTATTCCTGCCAACAACTCTTGTATAGTGTCGAGCCACTCTTCCGTACGCACTGCCGACTCTGTCCCAATATAAGCGGGAGGGGAGAGAGCTCGGAAAACGCTTAACCAACTAGATCCCGGACCCTGTTATTGTACAGGTGTCTGCTGAGATTGGGACCTAAAGGCGTCCAGAATAGCTGTGAGCGTCTGCCCCAGCTCTGATTGTTGGAATTGTGTAGGTACGGACGGGGCGGGGGTGCCCCTTACTGGCTCAACAAGTGCTGGGATCTACACATAAGGTACAAACTTAGGGTTAGGTTGGCTAATCTAAGGTTAAAGATGGACAACTTAGTGTGAATTACATATGGGCACACCACTACTTCCGCTAAGTCAGCTTGTCCCCAAACTGACCAATCAAACGGGGGTGGTACCATTGTTAAGTGACTTTCGCCTTGGAGGATCGTAGCAAGCTAATACCATTTGTAAGACCCCCCTCCCGGAACACAAGATACGGCACGAGAGGGGTCTTATGACCAGAACAGCCGCCTTGCGATAACACTAGCACTCAGGCTAGCCTGTACCACAAGACGCCTATTCTGTAGGCTACCAACAATATCAACAGATAAATGCCAACCCAACCATAATAATATGAAAGTCAAATCCACACCAAGCATATGTCCATAATATCATAAATAAAGAAGCTACAACAAGCTTCTAATATCAGAGTACCTAAACAGAATTGCCCCGAAGGGCTACAACAAAATCTCTCTCTCACTCACATCGGTAACCGACGGTAGCGACGGTACCGTCCCTTCAGGCCCTGTCACCCTGGCTTGGCTGTCCGTCTGCATAGCTTGCTGCTCCACCTGCGGGGTTTCCTCCTAAAAAGGAAGACGTAGCAACCGTTAGTTAAAAAGACTAAGTGGTTTCACATCCGCTCCCTCGGCGACTCCTCGGCACCGGGCGGAGAAAGGAACAGGTACACTATATAAATAACAGTTGTACAACAGGTGAAGTGAGTATACATATTATAAGCAACAACATCAGCAGTGTATAATAAACAAGCTCTTATTTCAAATCTACGAACTACAGCAGCAAGAGAGTATATAACTAGAACAGTAAGTAACTCAACTTATATGGATGTCCATACAAGCATATAAGTTGAGGGTCGTTCAGCAGAAAGTAACTCATCATATAGGAGTGCCCATACAAACTTATACGATGAGGGTCTTGTGTATATAATGAAGTGCAATGCTATGTATGCAATGCAATGACACACCCATGCTCAAGCACATGCAATCGCTATGTCGACACAGACTTATAGTTCCCACTATTCGAGCAGGCAGCTAACCTCTCAGGCATCAACCGTCGTGGCCAAACGATGACAGTGGAGCGGGCATCTCCACTACTAGGCTGGTCTCCACACTACCTGGCCTAAGCCTCCGTACGCCTCCACGCTAGAAACACAACAGCAGAGCTCACATGCGTACTACGGCTCAGCAGGTTCTCTCAGGTAAATATGCACCAAGATCCTAGCCCTTGACTGGCCTATGATATGACACGGAAGGAGCCTCGGAAATGAGCACGAGGACCAAGCCCAACCGTTCACTTGGCATGGAAGGAGCCTCGGGACGTGAACACCGAGGACCAAGCCCAACCGCCCAAGGTCTAACTGTCAACTCCCATCGGTGTGACGATTGGCGAGCCCGTAGACCTGCCACACTATCCTTAACCCGGGATTACGACACCGTGTGTCGACTCACACCACATGCAATTCCACAATTCCGTGGCATGGAAGGAGCCTCGGAGTAAGCACGAGGACCAAGCCCAACCATCCATCAAATACGGAAGGAGTCTCGGGACGTGAACACCAAGGACCAAGCCCAACCGTCCGATTTTATCCAACTTAACCTCATTCCCATTAGTGACGGTCAACACCGCACTTGTTAACTTTCACAATGCTACCCATGGGGAGACGACACTCTAAGCATTGGACTATCCATTCCCTTCCATCAATCCATTACACATTCTGGCCATAGTTTTAACCAATTACACATCCTTCCAAATGAATTCATCATATTATAGATAATGTGCATAATGGTGATCTAACAAATATAACAAGCCTTTCATTCTCTTAGGCTTGATTCACATCTCGGCATAGGGATTCAAATCCTCAAACATCAATCTTCACATTACCTAGGTGATTAACACAAAAGAATTCACCCAACCTCGAGATGAATTGCAATATCTATTCCATCGAATCCAAGTTCATATTATAATCACCTAGAATTGTATGTAATCTGGTCAGCAACTTTGACTGAGGATTCCCGTGGCTACAGGTATCTCCCGAAAACGTGCCACCACTCGTTGGAAAGGTAATTTCAAGGGCTACAACTTTCGTGTTTAGTCAAAAGCTCAGATCTGGTCACATCATACCAGAAATGCAACTCGAAGTCTGCTGCGTACAGGATACAGAATTCCTGGGCATTAACTTCCAACCGCAGCAGATTCAAACGGACTTTCCTGTGGATACAGGTATCGTATGGAAACGTGCAACCACTCGTTGGAAAGGTAATTTCAAGGGCTACAACTTTTGTGTTTAGTCGAAAGCCCAGATCCGCCCCCTTCTTGCTTAAAAAAAGCCAAGAAGGTCGCTGCGTGCAGAATACAGATTCTGCACGCATCTTGAAGCGAAGTGAACGGCATCCGTTCATCTTCCTCCTCAAGCGATTTTCCCCAAATCGCATCCAGAAGGTCCTCCACCCTTATTCTCCCTCTTGTGGTCATTTCCTCTTCACTAGACCACCCCTATCATCACTTTGAAGCGAGGGGAGGTTGAAGACGACTAAGCTTTAGAGCACAAGCTCTAGCATGGCCTTCCTAGAAAGCTTCATCTCACACATCAAGACTCGTTTGAGTCGATGTCTCGCCTAAGAATAACTATAGATCTAGCACCAAGGGAGAGGGGAGGAGACTCACTTCATTTCCGGCATTTCCTCCTTTGCCGGCCATGGATCGCGTTATTCTTCGTGGCGGCATCCTTGGCTTCGTTAGCAGTGTTCTTCCACAGAAACGGCGGAGCTTTTCCTCCAGAATCCGGCTCCGGCGACCCACGATATCTCCTCTTCCGCTCCCGTCAGTTTGCACGGTGACGGCTCGGCAAGAACGATCGGCTAGGGTTTGGTTTACTCCCTTTTTATATTACATATTAGGCTAAATCCCTTCCGCCACGTGTCACTCTCTAATTGGACGGCCCAAATTAGGTTTCATTTGAAGTGACCGGTCCAAGGATCATTCAGCACGAATCTCGAAGTCCGGTTCAGTCCGCCTATACAAGCCGACGAATCTGCCTGGGCGAAGAAAACGCCCAAGTAAAATTCGGCGGAAATCAGTCGTCATTCTCGCCGATCGGCGAGAATCGCCAGGTCATTCTCGACGATCGGTGAGAACCGTCAGGTCATTCTCGACGAATTCATCGGGAATCAACAATGATTCCCGACGATTTTCCCTTAGCCTTTTTACTGGACATCCTGCGTTGATTGCGTTGAGTATTCTCAGCGATACTCGACGATCGGTGGGTATAACAGGGGATTCTCGACGATCGGAGAGAATCGCCGAGCATTCTCGCCGAATTTTCCTTAGTCTACTTGCAGCTCTGTGTCCGGCGGGTATCGACCACCGATACACGTCAAATCAGCGAGAATCAGTCCTCCATTCTCGACAATCGACGAGCATCAAGCTCCATTCTCGACGACTTTTACTTAGCCGAGTTCCCTCATCTCGGCTAGTGGTTGGGGTAACCTTGAACCCAACCCTACACTTATTCTATGCACCTGACACCTCGCGTCGGTGCACCCCGAGCCCAAGTTGAGTCTCTTGACTCAGAACACGTGCGAGGGGCCTACCGCGAATTGGGACGTTACATTATATGCTAATCTATTTTCCTACTCTACTTTGACTCCTACAGGTACTTATCATGAGGAGAAATCTATTGGAGATGAAATTCTACAACATCGCCAATTCTCCGCTAAACTTGCAGAACATCACAAACACTTCCAGAAATTCCAGGTTGTTTTTTTATCTTGTTTGCCTTCCGGATTTTTATGACATGATAAGGCAATGAATTCTTGGTGAAGCTGACTCTCCCACCCTTAATTCAACTATTGCTCGCATTGCAGCTGTTACCACTCATCTTTAGCACCCCCATCTTGCCTCACCACCACATCTCGACTCCTTTTCTCATCTGATTTGATCTGGTAATTCTAGTGGTCGTAGGGGTCACTCTGGTGGGTGTGGTCAGTCTCGCCATCTCTATTCTCATTGTATAAAAACATGACATTTGGTTGATTGTTATTGGGACAAGTATCCTCATCTTCGCCCATCTGTGGCTAACACTATAAGGATGTCCACGTACCTTTCCTCTTCTTTGAGAAGTGTTAATATGGTCACTTATGGTAAGTGGTTTATTAATTTAGGATCCACTAACCACATGACGGGAAATCCTCATTTGTTCTTCTATTTGAACAAGCATTGTCGTTCTCCTCAAGTTCATGTAGAGGATGGTATTCCGTCTCTAATTCGTGGGACTAGTACAGTCAACATCACATCGACTCTACAATTTGAGGACATGCTCTACATCCCATACTTTTTGTAAAAATTATTATCTGTTCCTATTCTTTACAAATGATTGAATTACACGGTTACCTTTACATCCAATAATTGTTCTTTTAGGACCCTAATTCGAAGGAGAATATTTCTACTGGGACGACAAGCAGTGGACTCTTCATCCTAAAAAATTTTGTTGCATTCTCTGCTTCTATTCTACAGTGGCATCTTCACCTTGGTCATTCTCCCCCTCATCATATCTACCAACTCCTACAAGATTTACCTTTAGAGTACTCCTCTTTGAACTATGAAGCCTGCCAACTTGGCAAGCACCATTTCTCTTCTTATCCAGTAAGACAAGGATGGAGTTCTTCTCATACCATTGATCTTGTTCAATCTGATATTTAGATCCTTCTCCTACTAGGTATGTTAGTAGGGGGAGTTTGTACTTTGTTACATTTGTTGATGATTTTTCTCATTGTACTTGGTTATATCTGTTAAAAGAACATTCTGAACTATTTTGGACATTCACTGCATTTTACAATGAGATACATATACAGTTTGATATTTCTATTAAAGTTCTTTATACTGATAATGCGCGAGAATATGTTGGTCAACAATTTTCTGATTTTTGCATGCATCATGGCATAATTCATCAAACTAGTTATCTCTAAACTTCTCAACAAAATGGTATTACTGAGAGTAAAGATAGTCATCTCCTGGATTTTACTCACACCCTTATCACTGAGATGAATGTTCCCTCGTAATATTGGGGTCATGCTATGATCTTCTCTTGTTATTTCATTGACCATATTCCCACTTTGGTTCTTTTGGGCAAAACTCTATTTTCCATCCTATATCCAGGAGCCCAACAATTCCTTTACCTCTCTGTTTCTTTGGCGGCATAGCGTTTGTTCACTCTCCTTCACTAGGTCATGACAAACTTTCTCCTTGCTCAGTAAAGTGCATCTTTCTGGGCAACTGTTTGACCCAAAATTAATATTAGTGTTTTGATCCCCTTCTTAGAAAATAATATGTTTTTACTGATGTTACCTTCTTTGAAAATGTTCCTAAACTTTTCTTGAGCTTCTACTCTCTTACCACCTGATGATTATTCTTTTTATTCACCTATTATTTCCACACATGCACCTAAACCTACTCCTTATCCTATGCCTCTTTCTCCTCTTCCTATACCAGATCCTCTATCTCTGTCTCTGCCTTCTACTCCTTCTATGCCTTTGGATATATTGTTGATAATTCCCAGGCTAGTACTCTCTCTGATCAATGAATCTACTACAAAAGTCTAGTCAGATCTTGACCTTCCTATTTCTCAGTGGAATGGGGTTAGAGCGTGCACTAAACATTCAATTTATGATGTTGTCTCTTATGCTCATCTTTCCCTGGCTGGAAGTAGATTTGCTCTTTCTCTCTCGACTAATGATGTCCCGACTAATTATCAATAGGCTCTTATTATTCCGCATTATAAATCGATAATCGATGAAGAAATGATGACCTTGACCAAAAGGGGTACTTAGAATCTTGCTCTAACTCATCTAGGTGCGGATCTGGTTGGTTGTTAGTGGGTCTTTGTCATTAAGTTTCATCCGGATGGCATTATTGACCGCTATAATGCTAGGTTGGTTGCTAAAGGCTTTACTCAGACATATAGTGTGGACTTCTTTGATACCTTCTCCCTGGTTTCTTGCATCATCACAATCTTTGTTCTTTTCTCTATGACGGTTAACAAAGGTTGAGAGAAATATCACTTAGATAAAAAAAATGTTTTCATGTATTGTGATCTGCATGAGGTGATTTACGACCTCAAGCAAAGTCCACAGGCTTCTTTTAACAAGTTCATCAAAGTTGTCTCTCTTGTTGGGTTTACTCAGGGTTCTGTTGATCACTCTCTTTTCATATACAAGACAATTAAATGCCTCGTGGTTCATACTATCTATGTGGATGTTATCCTCCTTACTGGTGATGATTAGGAGATAATTGATCTAATAAAAAGACACCTTCGGCAATATTTTGTTACAAAGGATATGGGAACTCCTAAGTACTTTCTTGGAATAGAGATCTCGCAAAAACACAACTCTGTGGTGCTCTCACAATAGAAATATGCATTGTATCTCTTGAAAAAAATTGGCCTTCTTGGGGAGAGACCTGTTCAGTGGACGATGGTCATTGATGATGATAAGGGTTAGACTGAGGATTCTCCTCTCCTTTTAGATAGTACTATGTACAAACGTCTATTGAGAAAACTCATCTATCTGACTATTACCAGACCAGATATTTGTTATGTAGTAGGGAAGCTCAGACAATTTATGCAAGCATCCAAAGAGTGTCATCTTTGTTCAGCCATGAAAATTTGTGATTATGTGAAAGGGTCTCTAGGAAAGGGGTAATTGTTTCAAAAACATAACCATCTGAAGTTTGAAGCATATTCTGATGCTAATTATGCTGATAATAAAGAAGATAGAAAATCTACATCTAGTTTTTGTGCCTTTGTAGGAGGAAATCTTGTTAGCTAGAAAAGCAAGAAGCAGTCTGTTGTTTCCAGGTCAAGTGTCAAAGCTAAGTACAGAAGCATGACTTTAATAACTTACGAGTTTAAATGGTTACGAGCACTTATGCTTGATTTGAGGGAAGTCTTTGATCACCTCTTCTTTTGTTCTGTGATAACAAAACCACTATTTACATCTCCAAGAATCCAGTTTTTCATGAGAGGATGAAGCACATTAAATTTGACTACCACTTTATTAGAGAAGAGATATTGAAGAATCAAATTTGCACTCCATTTGTCACTTTCGACAAAAAACTAGAAGATATCTTCACAATACCATTTTTTTGATTCTCTTTCAGATGTTTGTGACAAGCTAGGTATGATTGATATATATGCTATATCTTGAGAAGAATTCTTAGAACTTTGCTGTCTGGCAGACCAAACTTGGCGGTATTGAAGTTTTGCGGTCAAGCGGACTGATTTTGGCAGTCTGGCGGTTTGGCAATCTGACGTACTAAGCTTGACGGTCTGGAGATTTAGTAGTCTGACTGATTAAACATGGCAGACTATTGGTTTGATCTTAGCATATGATGTTTTGGCAGACTGATGGTATGACGGTCTGCATTGTAGTTTAGTGGACTGGTTCTAGTAGTGTAGTGGTATGCATGTAGATGGCTTTTATATCTTTAACACCGTCTCCTTAATAGGACGAGGAGGCCTATTATATCCACAGTTACGGACTGATGATCCGGTGTCTGAAGCCTCTGCGAATAGAGGGAGTATGGTGCTTTGATCACTGTTGAAATTTGGAGGATACATGGTTGGAGCTGCTGAAGTCTGGCAGATACGGACATCTGGCCGCTTACGGTGCTTCTAGTATTCAGTTGTGCTCTAAGGAGAAAACCAGGCAGACTCTTGATAAACATCGGATAACATGCCTTAACTACCAGTTTGTGGGAATGTAAGTGTCAGTCTGTCTAGTCCGTATGTTGTAAATTAGTCTCACATCATCTGTTGTATTTTTTCTCGTTCTTCTCTCCCCTATAAATAGGGGGTCATACCCATGTAAATTAATTTTTTGGTGAATGAAAAACCATGTTATTTAGAATTTCTAACAAAAGTTATAAGAACTTTTTTTAAAACATAACATTAGTGTAAAGAGCACAAACATCTTAATCATCATCAATAATAAAAATCTTTAAAATGCTATAGTCTATCTCAACCCTAAATAATGGTATTTTCTTTGCCTAGTTGGAAAATTCTTTCTTGGTAGCTATGCGAGGTTGCACAATGTCCTCTATGTATTTAATGACTTAGACACCGCAATCTACTACATTGCACTACATGGAAATATTTTTAACTATCGTCACTGGCCATTTGTTGAAGTTAACATTTAAGTTTTTGTAATAGCCTTTTAAAGGGCCTCGATCTGTAGAAGAAAATTTGCAAATTAGCAAATAACAATGGGTAGATTTTAGAAGGACCTCAACTTAACCAATCATTTCAACGCGTACTGAAGATTTTGAAGTGTATTTCCATTGCGAATTTAGAATGGAGTCATGTATAATCCATTTTTGCTTCTTGATGAAACCACCCAACAAAAACACATGCTCACTATGGAATATTGGCAAAAATAAGATGATGGTTTTCTAGGTTCTCCTTGGTAATTTTGGGAGAGATAAGATTTCACTAAGGAAGAGTCAATATTATCCAAAGAATTTTGGGTGTGCTTCTAAAAAATAATAATAATTGTAAGTTAAATTTCACTAACACATCACAATATTGTAAGTCGTGATAGAAACATACCCAAATATTTGAACTGACATAGAGAGATGAATGGCATAATTTGTCATCTTTTTCGCTATGAAGTTCAAAAATTCTAGCAAATGTATCAGCGTTACAATCAGAAATATAACCGAATGAATAGAGTTCCTCTATTAAATCCAAAAATCAAACGATGTTCCACCATCTAAAAGATATGTGGTTCCTGAAACATAGATGAAATTTATGAAATTTACCATATAAAATCAAAATTATTTACTAAAAGTAAATTTTAATCATACTTTGACGAAATGACGCTTGTTCTGGACTCTATAGAATCCCTTTGATGTTGATTCAGAAGTATCTTGTATTGATACTCTTCAGAATATGCATCAAAATTTTGATGCTTCTCGATAAGTCTCCGCACAAATTTAAATGGAGATTATTTTGTATATACAATGGCTAGCACTTGATCTATTGGAGACATATGCATGCTAGAAGATGGTTGTGGCCTATTGATTTACTCATCAACATGATCGCTTAATGAATTAAGTTTTTTATCTACAAAACTAACATAATAAAATATTTTTTGCTACATATCATCTGAGTGGGCTAACATTCTATAACAATTCTGGATTTACAAAAAAATTTGGGGATTTAATTAAATCCATTTTGGAGTGGCAGTTTTGTAATTATGGTGGATTTCCCTCTTCCCTCCTAAACCAATAGTCTGCCCCTCTAATTTAAATCCCGTCAACCTAGGGCTTTTCGCAATTTAACTCCCTTAACCCGCAAATCGCAACCCGTCGGTTCCAATTTCCGCCTTCCGCTCCAACGCCTCTCCCGATCTCATCTCCTCCGTCTCCCGCGATTGTGTAGTCGGCGTCTCATGCTTCTCCTGTCGCAAGCCACCCTTTCTCCTCCTGCCAGTCCTGACCGAAGCTTCGCCTCCTCTTTCTCCTTCGTCTCAAGCTGCCGACAACCTTCCTTTACCTATCATGGACGACAAGAGTTCAACCTCTACTTCTCCCTCAGGCCGACGACAACAACCCTTGCTTTGGTCGACAGTCCTTCCTCTCTTAGGGCTAGTAGCCCTGTTGCCCCTCTTCATCCTCTTAATTTTGGTCGGTGGTTGCAAGTGATCCAACTAGGGTTTGCTCATTTTTCCCCTATACTCAGAAATTTCTTCCCTGACTTGCCTCCTTAGGCTCGGATTTGGTTCCTTTTTGTAAGGGTTTCCTTTTTCCCCTCTTTTTCCTCGTTCCTTGAATTTATTTTGAATCTTACGTTCTACAGTTACATATAATTTGTGACTCATAATTTTTGCCCCTTTGTAATCGTCTAACCTTTGGGTATTTTTGTTCTTTGGCATAATTCGTCGCCCCTTGACGGTTCGTGAAGCAAATCCCTCACCGAATTAGGTTTTCCCATATCCAAGCGTCACCAAGTCTCCATCTTTGCGCGATAATCTCTTCTCCCCTCACTCCTGAGGGAGGTAAATCTCTTAGCCTCTCTTAATTTAATTATGTATCGTATAATTGTTGTGCTAGCCATTTTGTTGTCCATCATGTCAAATTATCGAACTTTGTCTTTGATTGTTCCTGAACAGGTCCAGTCAGGATTTTTGATTTTGCTAGTGTGCTTAGCCGACGCCAGTTTCAGCCTCTTTCAGGCAAGTAGAGATCTCTCTCTCTCTTGCAATCATTGTATTTCAATTATTTGGTCTGATCCTATGATTATACAAATTCACCCTTGTTTGTTTGTGTTGTCAAGTAAATTAATATATCGAATATCTAATCCGGCAAGTAATATCTTAGGGCTAACATATTTGGAATATCATGAGAGGGTAGTCACAGATAATTTTATTTGAGTATTCACTTAGATGAACGGATTTTCTTGTTTGATGTATAAACTGAAGATTGTTGGATTTTTGGGAATTGTTAACAATTATCCTAATGAGAATTATTAAGAATTGTATGAATTATACCCTTTGGATTCATACTTATATGAATTGGATCTTATTTGATGGATGGTTAGGAGACCTATAGTTCTTGTGAACATGAGCAATAATTATTTTGAAGGATATAGTTAAGATTCCTTGCTACGATTAAATGATTGGTGATTTGTGTCATGCTCGTACATATAAATACAGTTTTATTTGGAGGATATTTATGCCTGAGAATTGTTTAATCTAAATGAATATTTAGTGTCAAGAAAAGTAGCGTATGATTATCGTACCACTCATAAATACTTGAACTCGCTAAATATATTACTCCCTATGCAGTTTTGTTCGTGTCATAGAATCTTGTGACGACGAACCTTATGTCATCGATTCTTCTTACATCGAATATGTTGTCATCGAATCCGGTTTATAATGTATGCCTGGTTTCTGATGTCTGTCTATTTTCTTAGGTATGGTTCCAAGACTTGAACAAATGTTGCTTGATAACTCAATTCCTCTCTCGACGCATTCATTAACTCTAATATTATACAGCTGAATCACTAAATTTGTATCAGGTCTTGCTATATTTTGAATCTCCTAAATCATGAATCTTTTAAGTCATTATGGTCATACGCAATTAGTGAAAGGTAGTGTTAAATTGATGTGACACTCGACTCGAGTTTCTGCTTGGTTGGCAATGGAAACCAACAAATGGCCATAGCAAGCTCAATTATTTTAATAAGACTTGCATCTCGACTAACATTAGAAGCACGTGCATCAAATAAAACACTTTGACTTTTAACTGGTTACCGCCAATGACATTTCTTGTTCTGTTTAGCTCTTTTATTTGCTTGTCTTGAATAGCAAAGCTTCATGAGAAACTGGTACACTCATATATTTTTGCTTCACTTACTGTACTTTACTCTTACTGTGCTCCTATTTATTTTCAATATTCTTAGGCTTTTCCTTTCTATTTTGGAATTAACTTAGCATTCGTGTTGCGCCGCTAGGTACTCGAGCCCGATCAGCATTAAGTTCTAGGTTCTATATTTACATTTCTTTTACTGTCAAATATTTCTTTTATGTAATAATTGCAATTAGACATTTTCTCTGGAATCATGGACAGCTGCTAGCTATATAAATATTATATGTACTAGAATTCACAAATAGTTGCATATTCATTCATATGGATTTGACACTTGCATGAAAACCTGCATCCGAACTTGAAATCATGAATTTTACAAAATACATGTGCATCAAATCTCTTTTCACTGATGAATTTAAAAGCTTTCGCATAAAAATCAAGCCATTTTTACTCAATAGTAACTATTTAAAAACTATTATAATCTCTGCTTTCGCCTTCACAGACTTGGTTTTCTTTCCGCCCATGCCTATGGCATCACGACCTGCCCGAAGCACACTCTGACTTTTTTCGAGATGGCTCGTGACATTTAGTATCAGAGGGAGGTTAGAGATGTTGAGAGGTTAGTTCAGAAGATGAAGTATTTTGTAATTATTAAATATTTTGAACTTTATTATAAAAATAAATATGCATGCATCATTCCTTCACCCAGCTTGTCATTTTTGTTGTTCGCGGATGAAACACGCACATACTAACTCATAAGCATGAGTAGTATGCACACAAATGTTAAGTGGTTATGGGCAAACTTAACATTTTTGTGCATATGAATTTCCACTAGGATATACACCGCTTGCGGATATTAAATTGTATGGGTGGTTTAATATTTTCAAGTGCGCTGACATTAGAGCCCTAATATGCATGACACGTTAAGTGATATGGGCGCTTAACATGGCATGTGTATCCATTCATTTGTATTCATATCATAAATCATTGCATAAGTGTTAAGCCAAGAACAGCAATAATGATTGTACACACATAGATTTACTATCCGCTTGACATCACACATGTTCTCATTGTTGCACTTTCATGAATATTACCTAGAGTTATCCATTGAAAATGTTGTAGTTATTACATAATTTAAGTACCTGATAGTAGGAAATGTGTTAGAATTTCTTGTCTTAAGTCTCTAGTATTCGTATTCAATCTACTTATTCTACTCGACTAATAATCTTATCTAGTTCTCTTATATCTCCTTCTAGATAGCTCCTTAGTGTCAGCAAGGAATGAGATTCTTCTAGTGAATTGCTCTGCTATATTTCTTTAGCATTGATTTGTGTTCTTCCATCTCTACGATGAATCGCTTCTGTGGACAATCAATCGTCACTCTGTTTCTTTTCCCTGTTGATGTTATATCTTTGCTTCGTGCAAGATTTTTTCGCTCCCGGATTCGTGTGTCTTGCCGCTCAATTTCGAGCTAATTGAAGATATTCCTGTGTTTTCTGATGTAAATCTTTTGTATCTTGTCATACCCTCTAAATCAGAAGAGTTCTCCTATAAACTTGAATCTGACCTGCATTGCAAGTATCTGTAACTTTTCTATTGATCTTATTAAGTCTCTGCGCTTGATCTACTCTATGTTTCTTTGTATTCATAGTTAACTTCTATGCCTTGATCTCCAGACATTGTTGGAATGAATGTCGTCTGAATCTTCGTTGTTTTTGACCCCATTTAGAGAATTCTAAGAAAGTTTCGGGACGGAACTTCCTAAGTATGGGAGAATGTAACAATTCAGGATTTACAAAAAAAATGGGTATTTAATTCAATCTTTTTTGGAGTGGTAGTTTTGTAATTATGGTGGATTTCCCTCTTCCCTCCTAAACCAATAGTAAATCCCTCTATTTTTAATCCCGTTGACCTAGGGCTTTTCGCAATTTGACTCCTACAACCCAAAAACCGCAGCCCGTTGGTCCCAATTTCCGCCTTCTGCTCCAACTCCTCTCCCGATCCTGTCTCCTCCATCTCCCATAATTGTGCAGCCAGTGTCTCATGGTTCTCCTGTCGCAAGCCGCCCTTATTCCTCCTACCAGTGCCGACCGAAGCATCTCCTCCTCTTGCTCCTCCATATCAAGCTATCGACAACCTTCCTCCTCCTATAAGGGCCTACTGGAGTTAACCTCGGCTTCTCCCTTAGGCCGACAACAGAAACCCTTGCTTTGGTCGACATTCCTTCCTCTCTTAAGGCTAGATGCCCTATTTCCCCCACCCTGATGATACATAATTTGACCTAAATTATTAATATAAAAATCTAAATAATCTAATATAAATATATTTATAATGTTAATTTTATTCGCTAAATCGTATCTTTTTATAATTCTATCCTAATGATGCCTACTTTATTATATTTTCTGCGCGCAGCAAACTTCGGGGCCACTTTTGGACATGTTGTGGCCAGAATCAGATCTTGAGCTGAACACGAAAGTTGTAGCCCTCGGAAATACCTTTCCAACGCATGGTTACACGCCTTCATCGGATTTCTGTAGCTTCGGGAATCCTCCGTCAAATTTGCTGTCCAGCAGATTTCCTGCATGAATGATTCTCGTCTTTGAGCAAGAACCGAGGATCCCGGGACAAATTGCATTATCAATTCTAAAAGAACATGCCTTCAGTTATAGTGTGCCAAAATAAATGTCGAGTGCACTCATGTCATGGTGTTGTTGAACTATATTCAAGAATGGAATGAAGCCACAATGGTCCGATGTGATTTTTTCTTACAAGTGTGAAATAGGCTAGCCACCTTTTGACTTTATATTCAACATGTGTCCTTAAAGGAAGCTTCATGGGAAGAGAGAAAGCTAGCCAACTTTTATCATGCTTTTCATGACAAGTGTGAAAGAGGCTAGCCACCTTTGAATTTTAAACCAACATGTGCTTTTTGACCAAGGGATGCTTCATGGAAACTTCATCCTCATGCCAAATTCCAACTCTACCCCTTTGGTTTTGGCCCTATAAATAGGCATGAAGAAGGGGGGGAAAGGATCATCATTCCTCCTTCATTTGAGCCTTCTAGAGAGCAATTGAGAGTTTATTTTTAGAGTATTTTAGATTAATGTTTTCATGCTTTAATTTTCTTGCAATCTCTTTTATCGCACTTGTAATCTTGTTATAAACTCTCCTTGTAATGTCTTTATGCCCTTTTTGTAATTTCCTTTCACTAAAAATAATATAGTTTGTTATTCCTTTTCTCTTTCTCTCTTTCTTATTTTGCATATTTTTAACATTATTTTCATTTCCTACACAATTATGAGTAACTAAATCCTCATAGTACTCGATCTTGAAGATCTGACGATGAGTTGATCAGTTATGATGCTCTAACTTTCTTTCTCTTTTTAGAATCTAGGCCTTCGATTTACTCTTGATTTATTTCGAATGAAACTATATTATCGATATATAGTCTCCATTCATGTTTTCATTCTTGGATAGCCGAGAGGCCGATAGCTTGAAATGAGCGCTCAAGAGTAAAGAGAGTTGCACGCACCTCTCGAGAGAGAATGACGTAAATCTCCCGGATTGGAGTCAAATCCAATAGCAAGGTTCACTACTTAAAGCGAGTGTTAGGTATTCGGATACGGGACGAGAGTTCGGTCGGATCTTCCTAACCTCAGTTGGGCACATCTTCGAGAGAAGCGTGTTCAAGCTTTAGGAACCCCCACGGTCAAGGTATCTTTATTTTATTAAGTTAAAGTTTGTGATTGCTTTCTTGATTAATTTTGCCAAAGAAATTCAAGATCGAGTACTTCCGCTTAAATCATCGTTTATCCTTTTTTTTATATTTGCAAGTAATTTTCTCTCTTCTCTAATTTAGTAAGCAAGCCCAAAAAGAACTTTTATTTGATAAGATAATAGTAACTCCTTGAAGTAGAAGTAATCAAACTGCCCCGGGTAATATGACCTTGATATTGAACATAATATCCTATACTATATGTGATAAGGTACACTTTCCTTCGTCGAATATAGAATCGGAGAACATCTCACAACCACACTTTCACCTTCTCTCTCCATAACTTTTTCTTCTCCACGCATCATCCCTTTTTGCACGTAATTTTTATATCAAGTTTTTGGCGTCGTTGCCGGGGACACTAGTTTTGATATTTTGAAAAGAGGATAGCGATTAATTTTATCTTCTTCTTTTTTCGCTCTCTTTATAGTTTTTCTCATTATCTCTCTCCCACTTCTCTTTCTTTTTAGTGTATGACTAGAGGAAGCTCTTCGAATATTCCTTTTGATTCTGAGATAGAGCGCACAATTTTGCGTCGCCTCCGTTCTTGTGATCAGGAATCGCATTTAGGCATCGAAGAGTCGATCGGAGACACTGCCACAGAAATTATGGATCTTAATCCGCCCAACCCAGATGAGGCCCAGCAAAGGACCATGTCCTATTATGCGCGCCCAAATCTTGAGGGTACACAATCAAGTATTGTCCGCCCAACAGTGGCGAACAATAACTTTGAGATCAAGTCCAGCATTATACAAATGGTGCAGCAGTCAGTAACCTTCGATGGTCTCCTGGACGAGGATCCAAATTGCCACATTTCAAATTTTCTCGAGATTTGCGATACTTTCAAAATCAATGGTGTCACGGATGACGCCATTCGATTACATCTTTTTCCATTTTCTTTACGGTCAAAGGCCAAGCAGTGGCTGGGCTCTCTCCCTAGAGGATCCATCACTACATGGGCCGAGATGGCAGGAAAATTTCTTACAAAGTACTTTCCTCCTGCAAAAACAGCAAAACTACGCACTGATATCGCATCATATATGCAAATAGACTCGGAGACTCTCTACGACACGTGGGAGCGCTTTAAGGAACTATTGCGTAGATGTCCACACCACGCACTTCCCACTTGGCCATAAGTGCAAATCTTCTATAATGGCTTGAATTTCCAAACAAGACAAATGATCGACGCAGCCGCTGGGGGGACGTTGAATAATAAAACCTCGGAGGCTGCACAAGAGCTTGTTGAGAAAATGGCCATGAATGCATACCAATGGAATGCATCCCGAGCTCGACCAGTTAAGCCAGCGGGAGTTTTTGAAATTGATGCATCTACGAATCTAGCCCTCCAAGTTGAGCGCCTAACTAAGCAAGTGGCAGAGATGGCTGCTTCCTCCGCCACTCCTCCTTGGGCTAATAATAATAATGTTATTTTTGAAGAACAGGTTGACTTCATGGGAAACGCGCCTCGGCCTTCTTATAACCCAAATAACGCACCGTATAACAACACTTATAATGCGGGTTATAGGAACCATCCAAACTTCTCATGGAGCAACCAAGGGAATGCTCAGTGCCCTCCAAATTTGCTTATAATCCAGCTCCCCCCCTTAATTTAAATCCACTCGGTTTTCCACCGCAACAGCCGAAGCCCTCTTCGCTTGAAGATGTCTTCGCCAAGTACGTTGCCACAAATGAATCTAATCTCAGGAACATTACCGGGTCTATTAAAAGCTTGGAAAATCAGGTGGGCCAGTAGCGAAGATGTTCTCCAAGCGACAACAAGGAACTCTGCCAGGAAACACCGAACAAAACCCAAGGGAAAGCGCGAATGCAATCACACTCCGCAGCGGAAAGGAGGTAGCTTTAAAAAATGACGAACCCATGGTACCTTCTTCTACTCCTCCCCCTCCTATTTTAGCTTCGAATTTACCTACTACGTTTATGTCGCGTAATTCAAATATTCCTTATCCTGCTAAGTTAAAAAATGAGCGTGCCGAGGAGAGTTATAAAAAGTTCTTAGAAATTTTAAAACAAATTCATATTAATGTCCCTTTCTGCGAGGCTATCTCTAACATGCCAAAATATGTGAAATATCTCAAGGAGCTGCTCTCTAATAAGAAAAAGCTTGAGGATATTTCACATATTTCCCTTAACGCAGAATGCTCTGCGGTTGTACTTAACAAATTACCGCAAAAAGTAAATGACCCAGGAAGGTTTTCCATCCCATGTCTTTTTGGTAATTCGTTAGTAAAACACGCCTTAGCTGATCTAGGAGCAAGCATAAACCTCATGCCATTCTCTCTATTTAAAAAATTAGGTCTAGGATCTCCAAAACCCACCAAAATGAGTATCCAGTTAGCTGATCGATCAGTTAAATATCCGGTAGGGATAGTAGAGGATGTGCTCGTAAAAGTAGACAAATTCATCTTTCCGGTGAATTTTGTTATCCAAGACATCGAAGAGGATGCCGAAGTACCCCTTATACTCGGCCGCCCCTTCCTTGCCACCTCCCGCGCTATTATTGACGTTAGTGATGGAAAGCTCCTCCTTCGGGATGGAGACGATGAAATCACTTTTAGTATAAATCCCTCGATGCGTAATACCTTAGCTAATGACGATTCCTGCTTTTACCTAGAAGAATGCTTCGAAGGTGAATCTTCTGCACTACCCGAGTCTATATCTTCATCGTATAATGAACCCATTATCGCCGAGCGCTTCTGCTTAGAAGAAGTCTCTCGCCCCACACCACCCGAACCACTACACATCAAAACCCTAAAAATCAAAACCTCCTATGAGGAACCACCCACCTTAGAGTTGAAGCAACTTCCCGCTCATCTCAAATATCTCTTCTTAGAAAGAAACTCCAAACTTCCCGTTATAATCTCTGCCGATTTGAGTGACTCGGAAATTTCTGAGTTGGCTCTAGTGTTAAGAAATCATCGCCACGCAATTGCATGGCAGTTATCTGATATAAAGGGGATTAGCCCCTCCTTCTGTACCCATAAGATCTTCTTGGAAGAGAATTCCCACAATTCTGTCCAGCCCCAACGACGACTTAATCCTAATATGAAGGAAGTCATGAAGGCTGAGGTAATCAAACTCCTAGATGCGGGAATCATCTATCCCATCTCCGATAGTACTTGGGTTAGCCCTGTACAAGTTGTGCCGAAGAAAGGCGGTGTAATAGTGGTCGCGAATGAAAACAATGAATTAATTCCAACCCGTACTGTTACGGGTTGGCAGATGTGCATCGACTATCGAAAACTTAATGATATCACCCGAAAAGACCATTTTCCGTTACCGTTTATCGACCAAATCTTAGAACGCCTGTCCGGTCACTCTTTCTATTGTCTTCTCGATGGTCTCTCAGGATATTTCCAAATTCCTATTTCACCCGAGGACCAAGAGAAGACCACCTTCACTTGTCCTTTTGGTACCTTCACGTATAGAAGGATGCCATTTGGGTTATGCAATGCGCCTGCTACATTTCAGAGATGTATGTTGGCAATTTTTAACGAGTTAGTAGAAGAGGTGATGGAAGTCTTCATGGACGACTTCTCGGTCTACGGTAATTCGTTTAAAAACTGTTTAAAAAATCTTGAGCGTGTGCTTATTCGTTGTGAGGAGACCAATCTATCCCTCAATTGGGAGAAATGTCATTTTATGGTCCGAGAGGGATTAGTCCTCGGCCATAAAATTTCGGGAAAAGGGATAGAGGTCGACTGGGCTAAGATCAAAGTAATTGAAAAACTTCCCCCACCAACGAACATTAAAGCGATTCGTAGTTTCTTAGGCCACGCAGGGTTCTATCGGCGCTTCATTCAAAATTTTTCCAAAATCACCAAGCCGTTAACCCATCTTCTTGAAAAAGAATCTTCTTTCCTCTTTGACGATGAATGTCTTGTAGCATTTAATTTAATTAAAGAAAAATTAGTAAAATCTCTGATCCTAGTCACGCCAGATTGGTCGCTCCCATTTGAGATCATGTGTGACGCAAGGGATATTGCCGTCGGCGCTGTTTTAGGCCAACGGGTGGATAAATTCTTCCACCCAATTTATAATGCGAGCAAGACACTCACGTCCGCACAAGCCAACTACACCACCACTGAGAAGGAGCTTCTAGCGATCGTGTTTGCTTTCGATAAGTTCAGGTCTTACATCACTCTCTCAAAAGTTGTAGTCTTCACGGATCACTCCGCGCTTAGATATTTATTAAGTAAAGCGGACGCCAAGCCCCACCTTTTGCGATGGATCCTCCTCTTACAGGAGTTTGACTTGGAGATCCGGGACAAAAGGGGTGCCGAAAATTTGGCAGCTGACCATTTGTCGCGTTTAGAGAATCCTGCTAGTGAAGCATTAATAGAGTCTGATATTAACGATAAATTCCCCGATGAGCGCCTCCTCGCTCTAGAAAATCTTAAGAATTGTTCGACACCCTGGTTCGCCGATCTCGCTAACTATTTAGTAGCCTGGGTCTTGCCAAAAGAATTCTCAAATCAGCAAAAGAAGAAATTCTTTTCTGAAATAAAGAATTATTTTTGGGAAGACCCCTTTTTATTTCGTGTTTGTGCGGACCAAGTTGTGCGACGTTGTGTTTCGAGTAAGGAAGGCCTACAGATTTTACTGCATTGCCACGAGGGACCAACAGGTGGTCATTATCAGGCGAACCGCACCACAAGGAAGGTGCTGGAGGCGGGCTTTTATTGGCCCACGCTTTACAAAGATGCTCACACCCTGGTGAGTACTTGCGATAGATGCCAGCGGGCCGACAATATCTCACGTAGGGACAAAATGCCTCAAAAAATGTTTCTAGAATGTTAAATCTTCGATCTTTGGGGCATCGACTTCGTTGGCCCCCTCCCTCCGTCTTATCAAAACAAATACATTCTCGTTGCTGTCGACTATGTATCAAGGTGGGCGGAAGCCCAAGCGCTCCCCACCAACGATGCACGAGTCGTAGTTAATTTTCTAAAAAAATTATTCTCTCGATTTGGCACGCCGCGCGCTATAGTTAGTGATAGGGGAACCCATTTCTGCAATAGCCAGTTTGCCAAAATTTTGGCAAAATATGGTGTAACGTACAAACTCTCCACCGCCTATCACCCCCAAACGAGCGGTCAAGTCGAGGTTGTCAATCGAGAATTGAAGCGTATTTTAGAAAAAACTGTTTCTATAAATAGGAAGGATTGGGCATTAAAACTAGATGATGCTCTATGGGCCTATCGAACGGCATATAAGACAGCCATCGGCTGCACGCCATTTTGATTGGTTTATGGAAAGGCTTGCCACCTTCCGGTTGAGTTAGAGCACCGTGCATTCTGGGCGCTTAAATTTTTGAATTTAGATTCTACCCTAGCTTTCGATCAACGTAAATTTCAGCTGAACGAGCTCGATGAGTGGCGCGCGAACGCATACGAGAGTAATAGGCTTTATAAAGAGCGAACAAAGTTTTATCACGACAAAAATATTAAATTTCCAAAAAAAATTCGTCGGGCGATCTCGTCCTTCTTTATAACTCTCGCCTTCGCCTCTTTCCGGGAAAATTAAAATCGCGATGGTCCGGCCCCTTTATTGTTAAAGAGGCTTGGCCATATGGGACGGTTCTTATTTCCTACCCAGAAAAAGGAGAATTTAAAGTAAATGGTCACCGCCTAAAATTATATTTGTCGGGAGACAATCTGGGGAAGAATGATTCGCATGTCTTTTTGCCCTAACAATGATGCTCTCATTACCAATTGTTTTATTTATCTTTATTTTTTCGTTTTATTTTGGACAATGATGTTTGAACTTGGATAAACTATTTGAATTTGGTCTGTAATAATTTCAACATATTTTGGACTTCTTTTGGACAATTTCTTTTAAACAATATTTTTTGTTGCGTCGAGCTCAGAAGGCGTTTTAAACAAAGGGCGCTCTTGGGAGGCAACCTAAGTTATTTTTTTGTTTTCTTTCTTTTTCTTTTTTTTTGTGTGTTTGTTGTTGTTGTTGTTGTTGTTGTTGTTTTTTTACCTTTTTCCCCGGGCGATTCCGACAAGCTGAAGTTTTGCGATCGCCTGCTCCAACGTTGCTGATTCCACCAAAAGTTCAAGATGATATTTCATGAAGTTCCATAACGCAAGTATGGGGGAGCAGCATCGCCCAACCACTCGCAACTCACAAATCTGGGGAAGTACCTGTTTTAATTTATTTCATTTCAGTTTTCTTGAAAAACTTCTCTCTCTCCTTCACCTCCTTCCTTCATTGAGGACAATGTTTCATTTTAGGTATGGGGGAGTCTTCCTTTATTTTAGTCTTTTTCATATTTTAGATAATCACAAAAATATTTTATCTTTTTTTTAAGCACAAAGCAAAAAAATCATAGAAATAATATTTAGTTCTAATTAGACTAGTCATGGTAGAATCAATAGTACCCCTTACTTTATGTTTTGCTATTCTCAAAATATTCTATATAAACATAGCTAATTTTAATTTTTCCTAATCTTTCTTCTTAATTATGTTGTACAAGTAAAGTGTTGACCTATGTTGTGTTCTAATTCTGGGTAGCATGTTTATTTGAAAAGTTTTTTCTAAAACTTGCACTTCTCTATGATTTTCATCTTTTATTCTTTTTACTCTCTTATAAATTATTCATCCTCTTTTTTCCTTTTGGTTTTTAGAAAATTTTTAAAAGATAACTTTGGATTCGTGCAGTAGATGTGAATTATCCTAGAGGCTTATTATTCTTGTACTCATGAAAATTTCATTAGTCTTTATTTACTATCTAGAACTTACCCTTTTCGAAATTTTTCAAACCTTGCTTTAGATGAATTTGATAGCATGAAAATGATTTAGGCCATTTTTTTTCGTTTCAGCCTTCATGCCAACCTTTTAAATCAATCATTAGTTGCCTCTGTTGAGCCTTTTACCATGTTTTACTTGTTACATCCACTTTTTATCTCACCAAAGCCAAATATTCCAACCTATTTGATCACACTAATCTTTAGGGTTTTATTTAAATTTCACAATTGGGATAGGTTTAATTTTGTGAGATATTGGGAGAAATTCAAATGAAAGACTGCTCAAAAAAAAATGAAAAAAGAGAATGGATTGATTGGCCAATTTCAAAAAAAAAGAATTTCTTACGGCCTTTTGTTTAAAAAAAAGTGATAAAAGAAAAAAAAAATCTTTATACCTTGTTGCATGTGCTTCATGCCTTTTTGTTGTTGTTGTTTTTATAAAACTCATGTTTTGGTTTAGTGTGAATATTAGCCACCGATTTTATCTTTGAATTCCATTCCAAATCATATACCTAGGCCAAGATTCAGTCCTACAAAGTCCTTTTGATTCATGCTCTTAGGTTTGTTTTTAGTTAAGTAGAGAAAAAGAATAGATTAGCTAAGTTTTTGGGTACGAATTTAGATTCTCGGTTTTAGATTGATATGATTATAATTTGTCTCTTAGGGTATAGTAACAACTCAATGCGCTACTCTTTCGTTTCTTTGCTTTAATTCGTTTAAAGACCTTTAGGTCAAAATTTTGGATGATTAATTTTGGTTAGTAAAGTTTTTAAAAATGATCTTTCATAATTAAGTAAAAGCTTTAAATCTATTTTTCATTCTTCCCTACTTAGAATTTCGTAATGTACTCGTGTGTTGCATGATTAATTCTTTTTGATTAGTTAATTTTATGTTAGCAGTTTTTATTACTTTGCTTGAGGACAAGCAAGATAATAAGTATGGGGGAATTTGATGATACATAATTTGAACTAAATTATTAATATAAAAATCTAAATAATCTAATATAAATATATTTATAATGTTAATTTTATTCGCTAAATCGTATCTTTTTATAATTCTATCCTAATGATGCCTACTTTATTATATTTTCTGCGCGCAGCAAACTTCGCGGCCACTTTTGGACATGTTGTGGCCAGAATCAGATCTTGGGCTGAACACAAAAGTTGTAGCCCTCGGAAATACCTTTCCAACGCATGGTTACACGCCTTCATCGGATTTATGTAGCTTCGGGAATCCTCCGTCAAAGTTGCTGTCTAGTAGATTTCCTGCATGAATGATTCTCGTCTTTGAGCAAGAACCGAGGATCCCGGGACAAATTGCATTATCAATTCTAAAAGAACATGCCTTCAGTTATAGTGTGCCAAAATAAATGTCGAGTGCACTCATGTCATGGTGTTGTCGAACTATATTCAAGAATGGAATGAAGCCACAATGGTCCGATGTGATTTTTTCTTACAAGTGTGAAATAGGCTAGCCACCTTTTGACTTTATATTCAACATGTGTCCTTAAAGAAAGCTTCATGGGAAGAGAGAAAGCTAGCCAACTTTTATCATGCTTTTCATGACAAGTGTGAAAGAGGCTAGCCACCTTTGAATTTTAAACCAACATGTTCTTTTTGACCAAGGGATGCTTCATGGAAACTTCATCCTCATGCCAAATTCCAACTCTACCCCTTTGGTTTTGGCCCTATAAATAGGCATGAAGAAGGGGGGAAAGGATCATCATTCCTCCTTAATTTGAGCCTTCTAGAGAGCAATTGAGAGTTTATTTTTAGAGTATTTTAGATTAATGTTTTCATGCTTTAATTTTCTTGCAATCTCTTTTATCGCACTTGTAATCTTGTTATAAACTCTCCTTGTAATGTCTTTATGCCCTTTTTGTAATTTCCTTTCACTAAGAATAATATAGTTTGTTATTCCTTTTCTCTTTCTCTCTTTCTTATTTTGCATATTTTTAACATTATTTTCATTTCCTACACAATTATGAGTAACTAAATCCTCATAGTACTCGATCTTGAAGATCTGAGGATGAGTTGATCAGTTATGATGCTCTAACTTTCTTTCTCTTTTTAGAATCTAGGCCTTCGATTTACTCTTGATTTATTTCGAATGAAACTATATTATCGATATATAGTCTCCATTCATGTTTTCATTCTTGGATAGCCGAGAGGCCGATAGCTTGAAATGAGCGCTCAAGAGTAAAGAGAGTTGCACGCACCTCTCGAGAGAGAATGACGTAAATCTCCCGGATTGGAGTCAAATCCAATAGCAAGGTTCACTACTTAAAGCGAGTGTTAGGTATTCGGATACGGGACGAGAGTTCGGTCGGATCTTCCTAACCTCAGTTGGGCACATCTTCGAGAGAAGCGTGTTCAAGCTTTGGGAACCCCCACGGTCAAGGTATCTTTATTTTATTAAGTTAAAGTTTGTGATTGCTTTCTTGATTAATTTTGCCAAAGAAATTCAAGATCAAGTACTTCCGCTTAAATCATCGTTTATCCTTTTTTTATATTTGCAAGTAATTTTCTCTCTTCTCTAATTTAGTAAGCAAGCCCAAAAAGAACTTTTATTTGATAAGATAATAGTAACTCCTTGAAGTAGAAGTAATCAAACTGCCCCGGGTAATACGACCTTGATATTGAACTTAATATCCTATACTATATGTGATAAGGTACACTTGCCTTCCTCGAATATAGAATCGGAGAACATCTCACAACCACACTTTCACCTTCTCTCTCCATTACTTTTTCTTCTCCACGCATCATCCCTTTCTGCACGTAATTTTTATATCACACCCCCTTCTTAATCTTCATTTCAGTCGGTGGTTGCAAGTGATCCACCTAGGGTTTGCTTGTTTTTCACCTATACTCAGAAATTTCTTCCCGGATTTTCCTCCTTGGGCTCAGATTTGGTCCATTTTGGTAACAGTTTCCTTTTTCCCCTCTTTTTCTTTGTTCCTTGAATTTATTTTGAAACTTACGTGCTCCAATTTCATATAATTTTTGATTCATAATTTTTTCCCCTTTGTAATTGTCTAACCTTTGGGTATTTGTGTTCTTCGGTATCGTTCGTCTCCCCTTGACGGTTCGTGAAGCAAATCCCTCTCTGAATTAAGGTTTCCCATATCCAAGCGTCGCCAAGTCTCCATCTTCGCGTGATAATCTCTTCTCCCCTCACTCCTGAGGGAGGTAAATCTCTTAGCCTCTCTTAATTTTATTATGTATCATATAATGTTGTGCTAGCCATTTTGTTGTCCATCATGTCAAATTATCAAACTTTGTCTGTGATTGTTTCTGAACAGGTCCAGTCAGGATTTCTGATTTCGCTTGCGTGCTTAGCCGTCGCCAGTTTCAGCCTCTTTAAGGCAAGTAGAGATCTCTCTATCTCTCTTGCAATCATTGTATTTCAATTATTTGGTCTGATCCTATGATTATACAAATTCACCCTTGTTTGTTTGTGTTGTCAAGTAAATTAATGTATCGAATATCTAATCCGGCAAGTAATATCTTAAGGTTAACATATTTTGAATATCAAAAGAGGGCGGCCACAGATAATTTTATTTGAGTATTAACTTAGATGAATGGATTTTCTCGTTTGATGTATAAACCGAAGAATGTTTGTTTTTTTGGAATGTTTAACAATTATCCTAATGAGAATTATTAAGAATTGTATGAATTGTACCCTTTGGATTCACACTTATATGAATTGGATCTCATTTGATGGATGGTTAGGAGACCTATAGTTCTTGTGAACATGAGCAATAATTATTTTGAAGGATACAGTTAAGATTCCTTGCTACGATTAAATGATTGGTGATTTGTGTCATGCTCATACATATACATACAGTTTTATTTGGAGGTTATTTATGTCTGAGAATTATTTAATCTAAAGGAAAAGTAGTATATGACGATCGTACCACTCGTAAATTCTTGAACCCGTTAAATATATTTCTCCCTATCCAGTTTTGTTCATGTCATCGAATCTTGTGACGAAAAACCTTCTGTCATCGAACCTGCTGTCATCGAATCTAGTTTTTGATGTATGTCTGGTTTCTAATGTCTGTCTGGTTTCTTAGGTCTTATTCCAATACTTGAACGAATGTTGCTTAATAACTCAATTCCTCTATCGACGCATTCATGAACTCTAATATTATACAGCTGAATTGCTAAATTTGTACAAGGTCTTATTATGTTTCGAATCTCCTAAATCATGAATCTTTTAAGTCAGTAGGTCATACACAATCAGTAAAAGGTAGTGTTAAATTTATGTGATGCTCGACTCGAGTTTCCACATGGCTGGCAACGGAAACCAACAAATGGCCATAGCAATCTCAATTATTTTCATAAGACTTGCATCTCGACTTACATTAGAATCACGTGCATCAAATAAAACACTTTCACTTTTCACTAGTTACCGCCAATGACATTTCTTTTTCTTTTTAGCTCTTTTATTTGCTTTTCTTGAATAGCAAAGCTTCATAAGAAACTGGTGCACTCATATATTTCTACTTCACATACTATACGTTACTCTTACTATGCCCCTGTTTATTTCAATGTTCTGAGGCTTTTCCTTTCTGTTTTGGAATTTCCTTAGTGTTCGTGCCGTGCCGTCATGTACTCGAGCCCTATCAACATTAAGTTCCAGGTTCTATATTTATATTTCTTTTACTGTCAAATATTTATTTTATGTAATAATTGCAATCAGACATTTTATCTAGAATCATGGACAACTGCTAGGCTATATAAATATTATATGTACTAGAATTCATAAATAGTTGCATATTCATTCATCTTGATTTGTCACTTGCATGAAAACCTGCATCAGAACTTGAAATCATGAATTTTATAAAATACATGTGCATCAAATCTCTTTTCACTAATGAATTTAAAAGCTTCCACATACAAATCAAGCTATTTTTACTCAATAGTAACTATTTTAAAACTATTATCAGCTTCTTTGCTTCCAACTTAGCAAGCATGGTTTTCCTGCCTGCCCGAAGCGCACTCTGACTTTTGTCGAGACGGGTCATGACACATTCTCCACTCCAAATCAACCAAATATTTTTCATAATAAAATGGAGGGGATTTATGTGGAGGCGATGGAGGTTCTTCTATAGTGTATAGTTGGGTGGCATCTTATGGAGGAGGTGATGATGGTTGTGATGATGTAAGCTTAAGCTACAACTATATTTAATGGCAAAATTTTACAAGATAAAAATTAAAGACTATTGGAAGTTGCTTGCTAGAGAGGAGATTTTACCAGCACAAGTAACTATTGATGGATATGCTCACCGCCAGTTATCTGCATCTTTTAATATATAAATAATAATAAAAATAAATGTCATGTAAAACTTATCCATGCTCATTAGTTATATTAAAACAAGAGTTGGTTGTGGTCTATAAATGGCCCATGTTGTAATATTGAAGTAAGACAATACAAAAGGCTTAACACTTGTCTATTTTAACAATAAAAATTTGAGTTTGAATATTTCTCCTCAGTACTTGGTATTTGTATATCAAAACTCTTATTGGTATCTGAGCGTTGGTTTACTATCGACTACATCATTGGAGATTATGGCATCTGGGAGTACTTTCTTGCTTTCTCATACCTCAATTCCTATCATTAATTGTGATAAATATGATTATTATAGCATTCATATGCGTGCCATCTTCATTTCCCAAGGGTTATGGGAAATCATTCTACTGCGACTGCACCTCCTAGTGCTGGTAAGATTATTGAAAATTCAACAGATGTTAAATATTCTGATGAGTAAAGACAAAAGGATGCTTGTGCAATATGCATGATTTACCATGGCATCTCAGAACCTATTTTTCCTCTTATTATGGGTGCTAAAACTGTCAGTAACATGGGACATCCTAAAAGAGGAATATAAAGGAGATAATAAAGTTATTTCTTTAAGAATCCAAAATGTTATCTTGGACAGCCTTTGAAACTCTCGCTATTAAACCTGGGGAGATAGTAGAGACTTTATTAGCTTGTATACTGCACATCATAAATCAAATATGCAGTTACAGGGACACAATCAAAGATCACAAAATTGTGCCTAAAATATTAGGTTCTCTACCCCCAAGTTTTTACCCTGTTGTCACTGCCATTGAAGAACAAAGGATCTGAAAACTCTTTCTCTGACAACCCTTATGGGATCCTTAACAACTCATGAAGAAAGACTGATCTAAAGTAATCAACCATTGGATCAAGCTCTTCAAGCTAGGCTTCATCTTGTCAAAGTAAATACTAGAAAGAAAAAAATTGTACCTGCCAATCATAAAACACCTTTCCAGAAGAAAGGAAAATCATGGAATAACTGGAATACAGAAAGAGGGAAAGGAAAACAAGTTAGTAATAATCCAAGAATTGGTAATTTGGAAGACAAATTTTGTATTATCTGCAAAAAGAACAATCATAATTCTAAAGATTGTTTTTTAGATGCAAAACTTGTCGTATCCCAAATCACTTAGCTCAAAACTGCTGGCACAATTCAAATGAAGAGGCCAAAGTCACAGAGGTACAACAACAAAATATAGAAGACATTTTTTATTCCTCCTCTCAAAACTATGCGGGAAATCCTGAAAAATGGTATCTCGACAGTGGCTATTCAGCCCATATGACAAACAATAAAGCTAATTTCATCTCTTTGGATGATACCTTAAAATCCCAAGTGACACTTGGTAATGGAGTTTCATCAGCCATAGAAGGTAGAGGCACAATAGTTGTACAAATTCAAATAGGGGAAACAAAACACATACTTGATGTGTGTTATATACCCAGCCTAACCCAAAACTTATGGAGTGTTGGGCTGCTAGTAAAAAAGGGATACAGCCTTACCTTTGATAACACAGGAGGACACATACTATATCAAGCCTCGGGCATCCAATTAGCCTCAGCTGTTATGATAGATAATCATATGTTTCCTTTATGTATGTCTCAAATCAAGTATCATGTCCTTTCATGCACTGCTCAGAGTTTCTCCACAGTCGTGAAATTATGGAATCATAGGCTTGGACACCTTTGTTGGCAAGCCATCAAGACATTGAAACAAAAAGCTATGGTGCTTAGGTTACTGGTATTCTCTCCTAAACAAAGTTTTCCTATAAAAATTGTGCATACAGCAAAGCAAAAAAAGTAGCTTCCCCCCAAGCTACAATAGTTAAATCAAAAGCTCCCCTTAATATTATTCATGGTGATCTTTGGGGGCCAACAAATACCCCTTCCTGTGGACGTAATAAGTATTTATTACTTTTAGTTGATGATTTCTCATGATATATGTGGATCTTTCATTTAACTACAAAACATGAAGTATTTTCCACCTTTCTAAAGTTTAAAGAGGAAGTGGAAATGCAACTAGACTGCAAAATTAAAACTTTCGGGATAGACAGAGGTGGAGAGTTCACTTCTACACAATTTAATACCTTTTGTCAAGCTGAGGGAATCAAAAGAAAATTTACTACACCTAGATCCCCAGAACAAAATGGAGTGGTAGAAAGACGAAACAACACGATTCTAGAAATGGCACGTGCTCTACTGCAAGCAAAATCTCTGGCCAAAATATTCTGGCAGAAGCTACAAAAACTGCAGTATATATACTTAATTGAGTATCAACCAAAGCCTTAGAAGATTGCACACCTTATTTCATGTTATACCACAGAAATCCCACTGTCCAACACTTGAAAATCTTTGGTTGCCTAGCTTATGCCCTCACTGCACCAGATTCTAGAGACAAGTTAGAAAATAAAAGTGAAAAACATATCTTTATAGGCTACAGTGAAGAATCAAAGGCCTATAAAATGTTTCATCCCCCTTCAAACAAAACTCTAATATCTCGAAATGTTAGCTTCAATGGAAATTATCAATGGGAATGGCCTTCAGAATCACTCTGGAAATAACTCCCAGAATGGTGGTTGAGCAGTTACACTGCCCCATCTAACCCAGTTTTGAGATTAAAACTGCAGGTACCGAGCCATGTTTTTCCAGAATCACCTCCATCAATACTAAGAAGGACCAGAAGTTTAGCAGACATCTATCAGAAAACAAAAATAATGTTACATGCTTCAACACCTGCAACATATGAAGAGGCTTATGAAGATCCTATTTGGATAAAAGCTATGGATAAAGAGTGGAATACTATCAAAGATAACAAAACCTGGAGTCTAGTTTACTTACCACCAACTAAAACAGCCATAGCATTAAAATGGCTTTATAAAACTAAATACAATAAAACAGTGCAAATTGATAGACATAAAGCCAAGTTAGTTGTTAATGGATATGCTCAAATCCCCGGTGTAGATTATTTTGAAAAATTTGCACCTGTTACGAGCATTGACATCGTACGTCATGTACTAGCCTATTCTGCCCAATTTCCATATCTAGTGTTTCACTTTGATATTAAGGCAGCCTTTTTAATGGAACCATTCAAGAGGAATTGTACGTTGAACAAACCAAAGGCTATGCACAATTAGGGAAAATTAAAAACAAAGTTTATAGATTAAAGAAGACTCTTTATGCTCTTAAGCAAGCCCCTCGGACGTGGAATGCAAACATTAACCACTCTTTTCTCACCTAAGGCTTTCAAAGATATGCAAATGAACCATCTTTGTATATCAAATGGGATGAAACCCAACAAATACTTATTGGCATATATGTTGATGACATGCTCTTAATAGGAAATTTAGTGCAAATGATTGAAAGCTTCAAGCATCAGATGAAAATGAACTATGCAATAACTGATCTTGGCATAATGAAATATTTTCTTCGGATACAAGTATATCAACATCCCAAAGGTATGTTCTTACCTCAACAGAAATTTGCAGCTGAAATATTACAGAAGTATCAGTTTGAACAATGCAATCCATCCTTAACTCCAATGCCCAAAAATGAAGTATTAAGAAAGGATGATATAGAAGAAAAAATAGATGCCACTCAGTACAGATCTATTGTAGGCTCCCTAATGTATTTGTGAAATACCCAGCCAGATATAGCACATTCCGTAAATTTTGTTGCTCGCTTCATGCATTAGTCGTCTAGATCTCACTTACTTGTTGTTCATCACATATTGAGCTACATCAAAGGTACTTTAGACTATGGACTTAGTTATAAACATGAAGCACACAATACTCTACATGGCAATACTGATTCCGATTGGGGAGCAAATCTTGAAGATAGAAAGAGTACAAGCGGTTACCTTTTCATGTTAGTGTCAAAGCCAATCGCTTGGGGAGTGCGCAAACAACCAACTGTAGCATTATCAACAACGGAGGCTGAGTACATGGCCCTCAACACTGCCGGCTGTGAATGCATATGGTTAAGATGAATACTCAACGATCTTACAGGCACGATGATAACTATACCCACCATGATTGCATATGATAATACTTCAACCAACTTTCTGGCAAAGAACCCTATCACTCAGCGCAAAAGCAAACAGATCGACCTGCGATTTCACTTCATTCATTACCAAATCAAAAATGGTGAAATCTCTATAGAACATTGCCCTACCGACAATCAACTCGCCGATATATTTACGAAACCCCTTCATCAGGTACAGTTTGATAACTTGCGTACTCAAATTAGTGTGGAAAGACCTTCGACTTAAGGGGGAATGATTATGTAAGCCAAATCTAGTACTATATCCAATGGCAAAGCCTTACAAGATAAATATAAAAGACTAATGGAAGCTGCTTGCCAGAGAGGAGACTATAACTCCACAAGTAATTGTTGATGGATATGCTCACCACCTATTATCTGCAACTTTTTATATATAAAAAATAATAAAAGTATATGTCATGTAATACTTATCCATGCTCATTTGTTATATTAAAAAAAGAGCTCGTTGTAAAAGACCCATGTTGTAATATTGAAGTAGGACAATAAAAAAGGCTTAACACTTGTCTATTTTAACACTACAAATTTGTGTTTGAATATTTCTCCTCAGTACTTGGTATTCGTATATCAAAACTATTAGATTGCTATGGAAGCTCTAAAATCTTAATCATCTTTGGTCTTGGAGGAGGTGAATATGGTTTTGTTAATGGCACCTCCAACATCTTCATCCTCTTTTGTTGTAGAGGAATTAGAGAGAGCAACTTTAACTTTGAGTTGAAAAATGAGAGATGATCAACAACATCATAACATAACTCCAACACTTTTAAAGTTATGTCCACCATCTCATCCAGTACCAATAAGAACAATTTAAGTAATATGTTAAGATAAGGTACGATATAAACCCACTATAAAGAAAGAGCTTTTATTTAAAATTACATAAAAACTAACCCACTCAGCAATCATGGCAGGTGCATTGCTCAACAATTCTTTCAAATTAAATGTCACTTTATCTAACCATCTAAGTTTGGTCGAAGCTTATGAAGGCAATAATGATTTTGTTGGTATGCTCCGTGAACGATATATGAAAACATATTAAACTTGAGTTATAATCAATAATATGAATATATAGCAGTGTACACTCGCAATTAAAATGTCTACATCCATACACATATCCCAATGATGCTTGTGGTCTTTGGACAATTTTGTTGTTGGGGCAGCTTACATGTTGTACTTCTCACATTGCTTTTTTAAAAAAATGTAAGACTTTATCTTAATTATATTTGGTGAAGAACTCGGGCCCGGACATGTCCTCATACTGCTGAGGAATGCGATAAAGACTGGAAGGAAACGATTGATTGCACAACATATGTAAACATAGATTTCAAGTCAAAATTGTGTTTAGTCTTGTCCTTTTCTAACAACTCATTCTTTAAATTAGCTTTAGTCTTTGTAGTATATAGTTTGAGTTGAAAAGATACTTCCTCCCCATGATTTGGCAGCCCCATAATAAGTGTGACATTGTTAAGGGTAAACGAGAGCTCCCTCAAACCAACACAAAAAATTTCCCTTCTTAAATTATGTAATGACACCGAGCAATATAACATAGGTATATTTTGTGGGACCCTGGGAACCTAAACTATAGACCACACATTGGAAACCTTAATAACTTCTTTCCCAATCTCTTTCAACCAATCAATCCAATTGGCAAATGGGCAAATAAAGTTTCCAAAATAACATTTAAAACTACGAAAATGGCTCCAGCTGCTCCAGCTTATATCAAACGGTCTAGCAAAGAATGATAAAAAATGTAGTTTGGAACTAAGAAATTTTTAGGAATCAACTCTGATCAAAATGATTTTTGTAGGAGATCAAAAGTGATTTCTTAGGCAATCAAAAGTGATCTCCTCGAAGATATAAAGTGATCTCCTCGGAGCTCAAAAAAATCTCCTAGGAGATCATTTTTGATCTCCTAGGAGACCATATATTGTTTGCATACTAGGAGATGTCTTTGGGCCTCACAATATACGATAAATGATATCCTAGATGGTAAATTTAATATTTTAAGCAATCAAACAAATTATTCTAAGGGTTTGTTTGATTCAACGACATTGATATTGAAGTATTGACTTTTAATCCAATATCAATACACATGGGAAATGACATTGAGTTTAAATCCAATTCTTTTATTCGGCCGCATGATGACTTTCTGTCATAGATATTGACATTAAGCACTTTTTATTGTTCGTTTGCAGAAAGATTTTCAATCATAAGAATTGACATTGATCAATGCTCTCAATTAAAAATAACAAACGCGGATTTTTCGCCCGACATCAATTTTATCGTCTGGACACGATTTTTTTGTCATGACGCGATTTTTTTACCCTGGCTTAAATTTTTCGGCCCAAACGCGATTGTTTTGCACGGACATGATTTTTTCGCCCGGATGCGATTTTTTCGCCCAGGCGCGATTTTTTTGCACGGACGCGAATTTTTTCGCCCCGAGGTGTTTTTTTCGCCTATGAGCGTTTTTTCACCCGTGGGCGTTTTTTTTCACCCGGAAGTGATTTTTTCGCCCTGACGCGATTTTTTCTCCCGGGCACTATTTTTTCGCCCGGACGCTATTTTTTCGCCCCAGTGCAACTTTTTCGCACGAACGTGATTTTTCGCCCATGGATGTTTTTTTTCGCTCGGAAGTGATTTTTTCGCTCGGGCACGATTTTTCAGGCCAGGCGCGATTTTTCCGCCCGGGCGCGATTTTTCCGCCAGAAATCAATTTTTTTCCCAGACGTGATTTTTTCGGCCTGACGCAATTTTTTTGCACGAGAGCGACTTTTTTGCCCGGGCGTGAATTTTTTGCCCGGACGCGATTTTTTTCGCTCGAACTCGATTTTTTCGCCCCGACCCGAAATATTTGCTTCGAGGCGAAAAATTCACGTTCGGGCAAAAAATTTGTGTCAGGCCGAAAAAGTCGCGCCCGGTCAAAAAAATCGCGCCCGGCCAGAAAATTCACGCCTAGTCGGAAAATTCGCGTCGGGGCGGAAAATTCGCGGCTGATCGGAAAATTCGCGCTCATGTGGAAAAAATGCGCCCGGCCGGAAAAACCGCGCCGGGGCGGAAAAACCGCGCCCGGCCGAAAAAACAGCGCCCGGCCAAAAAAAAACTCCCACGGGCGAAAAAATACCTCGGGGGGGGGGGGGGGGGGGGGGAATCGCGTTCGTGCAAAAAAATTGCGTTCGGGCAAATAAATCGCGTCCGGGCGAAGAAATTACGTTCGGGCCAAGAAAACGCGTCCGAGCGAAGAAAACGCCCACGAGTGAAAAAATCGCATCTGGTCGAAAAAATCACGTCCGGGAAAAAAACGCGTCCGGGAAAAAAAATGCGTCCTGGCGAAAAAAATGCATCCGGGCGAAAAAATGTGTTCGGCCGAAAAAATCATGTCTTGTCCAAAAAAATCGAATTCATGCAGAAAAAATTACTTTTCTATTGAAAAGCCGATGTTCGCAATCTCAATATCCGCACCTGGTGATAAACATTGAACCAATGAGTTTTTAGTTATGTGTGAATATCTACAGCTTTCCACCAGAAAACCAATTCCACTCTACAATTGTTGATTCGAACGACAGAAATGACTTTCATTTTTTTAAAGTCAATACTTTAATATCAATGTCGTTGAAACGAATGGATCCTAAGAGATAATCTACTTGGATATCCCCATTTCTATGAGTTGATCAATTTGGGTATGAATATTGTCTCCTAGGAAATCAACGTGATCTCCACGAAATAATATTGATTTCCTAGGAAGTCATCGTCTTTGTTCAACTCAGTATCAATTATGAAAATGCAAAAACAAGTGGAGCATCAAATAATAACCCAGAAACAATGTTTTGCGATGGCATTTACCTCTCTCAAATATGTGAAAGAAAAATCCAACATGTACACTGGGGGAAGACGGTGATGACAACGCTAGTTCGTCAATGTGTCTAAAAGAAAAAAGGGGTTGATAAACTCTGAATAACTCTATGGGGGGAGTAGAGTTATAAAAAAATATTTTTACAAAAAAAATAAAAGCAAATAAACTAAGCTAATCTAACAACAGCACAAGCACACAAGAACACAGAAAGCACAACAAGACAACAAAAGAATTTTATAGTGGTTCCCCAACTTGGTACATCCACTCTTCTACCACCCTTGGTAGGAATCCACTACAAGTTTTGATCAGGTGACTGTCACCATTGAGCTTTGATCAGGTGCCCAAAAACCAACCTAAGTCTTTTGGAAGGAGACTTGCAACCAGGAATAATTTTAAAGGGAATTAAAACCATGTACAGAGGTGGGGATGAAAGAGTGATGAAAGTCTTCTTTTCTCAAAACAATGAGAAGACTGTGGATTCAAAGATGTTGTCAAAGCTCCCCTTGAGATGTAGAAGGGTTCAGGCTGGGAAGCTTTGCATAGGGTGAGTAGGTCTTCAACTGAGAGACTTGGTCCAGGAGCTTTAGACAGATGGTGCTGGAATGTCTTAGCAAGGTCCTGGAAGAGAAGAACAAAAAGACACTTGATTTGTAAAAGTTGTTCTTCTTGCTTCCTTCAAAGCACTGACAGAATGAGAAAACTGATGAAGAACTGCTTCAGAATGTTTTTAGGATGTTAGTAGGAACAATTTTCTGTCTTTCTCTATATGTCTATCTCTTGTCTCTGTTCAGTCATGGAATCGACAGCCTTCTTCTTTTGGTAAGATAAAATAATTTTTGACTTGAATTTCAAAAACATCCCTTTAATTATTCTGCAGGAATCGAGGAGAGACAATGACTACAATATCTGCAATAAATGATTTCCTCAATTGTCTTTGGCATATAAGACAATATAATAACTATGTGAAAGCCTGTAGCTAATGTTGCAATAGAAATGGCTATAAGCTTTGATAACATCAGCATTAACTACCAGAGATTTGATTCCATAAATATCCTTGACAAAACAAGAATGAAATCTTTAAGACAGTTGCGCAATAAGATTGTCGGACACAGATAAATAATCGCAGTGCTGAGATAAAAGATCGTTGAGCTGAGACTAGAAATCGTCGATCTGAGTTGTGAGATCGTCGAGCTCAGCTCAGAGATTTTACCTCTGCGATCGTCGAGCTCAGCTCAGAGATTTTACCTCTGCATTCGTCGATCGGAGATCTACGATCTTCGAGCCGAGATCGACGAAAGTCGAACTGATATCAGATCCACAGATTACTTCTGAGTCTTGGTCTTTGAAATGAAGTCCAATGCCGGTCTTTATGAGGTCTGCTCTACTAAGACTAACTTAGACCTATACTTTGACCCTGGCTATACAAGTGGGTCAAACAACCTAGGAGTTAACCTACCCCAAATAAAACATGGGGTTCCAATAATCTCCCCCTATTTGGGTGAGGTCACTCAACATAAAGAAACAACAAAAAAATAATACAGTGTTATAGCTATCTGATATGGTATTGAAATAATCACAAGATATATTATAGCATGTAATTCACATATAATCCAGATAGAGCAATAACAATAGATAAATAAAAAAGAGTTCAGAGAACTTAGGGTCTATCAGAAGGAGGAGCAGAAGAGGGTTTAGAAAATATGATCTTCCTGGAAGGATCTTCTGCTTCTTTCTTTGGCATCTTCATATCTTGATCTCCTAGAGTCTTCTGAGATGCTGCTCTAGGCACAATTGCCTCAGGATGAAGATACATATAGTCTGATGGATTAAATACTTTCTTGCTAACCTGCAATCTTTCAAGCTCTTTCTCTCTATATGATGATATAGTAGTGAATTGAGAGGGATCCTGACCTTCTTTCCTGACTTTATTTTTTTGAGATAGCCCAACTAATTCATTCAACCTTACCATTCTAAAGTTGGGGTCAAGCTCAGGATCAAGAGGAGGAGAAGAGGGTCTTTATGAACTAGCTTCCTAAACTGACTTCTGAGATGAAATTCTGAACTGAGTAGATTAAGCCTGGAAATTTGTAGACACCAGATTCTGCTGCTTCTGACTGGAGTACAAAGATTTTAGAGGAGGAACTTCACTAAGTTTTCCTTTAGTCTTTCCAAAAGATATAGCCCTTTTAGAATAAGAATATTTGTCTGAAGATCTAGCTGGAGGAAGAGGATTTGAAGATCTGTCCTGCCACTGATAGGTCTGGGAAATAGAAGTAGACCTTTGAGCTGCTAAACCAGAGGCTCCTGCTGTTGGAGGGGGGGAGGAGGAGGACCTCTCGTGGACCTTTGAGGAGGAGGAGGAGGAGATTACCTTCTACTTTTCTTTCTAGCCTTCTGCTCATTCTTAGATAGCCACATCCAATGAGGCATACCTGGATAAGGAGTAATCTTCTAGAGAATGTAGTATGGAGTGTCATTCTGAGGATTTGGCTTTGAGACTGCTTTAGGTGGAGCTTTTCTTTTCTTAGACACTTTCTTCTTGCTGTTATCAGAATCATCATCTTGATCATCTTCAAATGAGCTTTGGGGAAGAACATACAGTGTATCAATCTCTCTGATCACTTCCTTTGGAACTCCCTTATCAGCTAGAGGAAGGATAACTTCAGCAGGAACTACTTTAGTTTCCAAAGCAATATCTTGAGCAATGACATCATCAAGACTTGTAATTGGGCTATAATCCAAAACATAGGATGGCCCAGGAGATCTTATCATCTTCTCATCTAACTGTTCTGCCAGAGGAACTACAATACTTGCCTTTAGTTGTCTAACAACTTCAGGTCTTAGAGAGGGAGTGCAACATACAATAGCCAAAGAGTATGCCTTCCAAATTGGAAGACAATCTAGAAATAGTGTGCAAAAGGAACTCAACAACTCAAAAATATCCACAGTGGGATTGATGCAACAATCACCAACAGTCAGAACTTCTGGAAGAACTGTTTCTTATGTATCAGTATCAATATCAACAATTTCTGTATCTATAGCCATCTGATCATCTAAGAAAACATCCTCCTGCATATCTGCTGAGACTGCTACTGCTAGAGAAGGCATGGGAGCTTCTTCATTGGATATCTCCCCCTACCTGGCTTCAGAGGCATCTGTAGCCAGGCCCCCAGAAGAAGGGACAGAGGAAAGGGCAACAACTCAATGGGTAAGAGAGTTGATGGAGGTAGTTAGAGGAGCTAGAGCTTGTGCTATAAGAAGCTCTAAGGAAGGAGAAATAAATTACAGAAGATCTTTGGCTATATCTGAGAAATTGAGGTAGAAGGGTTCAGGCTCAGAGGCTGTGTAAGGAGTTTTATGACCACAGTTTGAGCAAACTGAGAATGCAGAAGGGAAATCTGTGTGAGTGTACTCATGAAAGGAGGAGGGTTGAGGGACAGTAGAGGGAAGAGATGTTGATGGAGCATCCTCTTGGATGGGGTCAGAGGGAATCAAAGAGGACAAGGATGGAGAAATGATGGGAGAAGTAATGTGCTGAGAGGAGACATGAGGATCTTCAGGATGATCTTCATGAGGAGATGCAGGATTATCAGCATAAGGAGATGCAAAAAGATCTGGATGAGGAGATGCAGGATGAGGAGAATCAAGATGATCTGGGGAGATCAGCATTTGAATAGGTGAAGCAGGAGGTGGAGGTGAAGGAACTGGAGAGGATTGGTTTTGGGAGGCAGGAACTAATGGAACTGAGGGTGAGATAGAGAGAGGAACATCTTCTAGGGTTGGGGAAGTAGCTGCATCAACTCTGGTATCCTCAGAAGTCCTGGAGGCACTAAAAGGCCTGGGAATGGTCCTCCCCCACTTTCCAAACAAAGAAGAGTCCAACCTCTTACTGGCATTGATGAATTGGGTCTGGGAGATCATCAATTCAGGAGCTTTTGCCTAGAGAAATATGCCTAAAATTCTCCCAAAGCAAACCTCTTCCTTAGAGCTTTTCCTTCTAATCAAATTAAAGAATAAATCAGCCCAGTTGACTAATTTACCATTAATCAGAGTAGACATAATAGCAAACTGCTACATGTTAATGTTATCATGGGCAGAGTGCTTTCCCAGTTGCACTTTCCCGACAATATCAGCCAAGAACTTATATTGAACAGATAAGTTCTTCTTCAGCTGCTTTGCTGGCACTCCATCAGGATGACCCATCCTTCCCATCATAGTTCTATATTCAAAATTATCTTGATCCAAACTATCATCTCCATTCACCAAGTCAAACAATTCAGAAATAATGACTGGAGTAAAAATAACCTGGTTTCCAGAAATAGTCCCAACCATGGTTGATTCATCTGGACAAGTTGAAGAGTAAACCCATTCTTTCATTTTAGCAGTTGGTAACTTGATTCTCTTTGACATAAACTTCCTCAGACCTTGAACTTCACAGAGCTGCAACATATGCTTGAATATCTGATTGCAATGGCTGAAGGAATTGAAATCAATGTCGAACCCTGCGTCAAATTTCATTGCTGACAGGATAGCTGCCAGAATCGCCATTAGAAACCTGCAAGGGAAAACACAAGATCAAGTGTAGGAGGGGAAATTGGAAAGCGCGGGATAGAGCACGACGATAAACCCTTAATATAGGTTTTTCGGAATGTAAAGAGTCGGGCTCTGTCCTACGATAAATAAAGAAAAACTTCTATCTCAGGTTGACGATAGATTTATAATTAAATATTATCGTCGGTCTCAGATTGAAGAGGGAAAATAGATCGTCGATCTTAGGTCGAAGATTTATCTTCTGAAGTAAAGGCATCGATCTCTGGTTGACGATATTTACTTCACAGAGCTGTTTTCTATCTCTGGTCGACGAATTAGCTCAAGATTAGTTCGAAGATTGTCAATCTCCGTTCAACAATTTAGGAACAGATCAAAAACCTAAGAAAGAAAAATTAAATTAATCCTTCCCATTGATCATTCAAAGATGATTCAGGAAGAACAGGTGCTTCTTTTCATCCAGGGGTTTGGTGAAAATGTCTGCTCTTTGAAAATTAGTGGAGATAAAGTCAAGATTAATTTTCTTTTTGTCTACATTATCTCTAATAAAATTATATCTTATATCTATATGTTTTGTTCTAGAATGATGCACTGGATTATGTGATATAGATATAGCACTTGTACTATCATATTAAATGATTGAATTATTTAGATTGAAACCATAATCTAAGAGTTGGTTTTGTATCCACAAAATCTGATAAAAACAACTGCCAGCAGCCATATATTCAGCTTCAACAGTTGATGTTGATACAGAAGTTTGCTTCTTGCAAAACTAGGACACAAGTTTATCACTCAGGAACTGGCAAGTTCCTGAAGTGCTCTTTCTGTCCACTCTACATCCAGCATAGTCAGCATCTGAAAATCCAGTCAACTCAAACTCTAACTCTATTGGATACCAAAGTCCTAGATTAGAAAAACCCTTTATATATCTTAAAATCCTTTTATAAAAATAAGATGAGATTATTTAGGGTTCACCTGGAACCTAGCACATAAACATGTAACAAACATGATATCTGGTCTACGTGCTGTTAGATATAGTAGGAATCCAACAATGGCCTTATACCTGGTCTGATCAACTGGTTTTCCATGTTCATCAGAGTCTAATACAGCATGGGCAACCATGGGAGTCTTCATATGGGAGGCATCAGCCATCCCAAAATTCTTAATAAGCTCATTAACATATTTAGATTAGGAAATGAAGATTCCAACAGGAGATTGTTTCACTTGGAGACCAAGGAAATAAGATAGCTCTCACATGCTACTCATCTCAAATTTGGAATGCATTAGATTAGAAAATCTTTTGCATAATTTGGGATCAGTAGAACCAAATATAATGTCATCTACATATATTTGTACTACTAAGATTTTATCGTGATGCAATGTAGTAAAAAGAGTTCTATCTACCATGGCTCTTGAGAAACCATGCTCTAAAAGAAAGCTGGCTAAGGACTCATACCAAGCTCTTGGAGCTTGCTTTATACCATAGAGAGCCTAATGCAATTTGAAAACAAAGGAGGGATGAGTTGGAGAAACAAAACCTTGAGGTTGTTCAACATAGACCTCTTGTTTAAGTTCTCCATTTAAGAATGCACTCTTGACATCCATTTGGTAGACTTTGAACTTCTTGAATGCAGCATAAGCCAAAAATATCCTTCTAGCTTCTAGCCTGGCAACAGGGACAAATATTTGATCATAGTCAATTCCTTCCTCTTGCCTATACTCTTGAGCAACAAGCCTAGCCTTGTTCCTCACAATCACACCTTAGGCATCAAGCTTATTCTTGAAAACCCACTTAGTTCCAATTACTGGATAGCCTTTAATCCTTAGAACCAAGTCCCAAACTCTACATCTCTCAAATTGATTTAGTTCCTCTTGTATTGCAATGATCCAATGGGGATCTTGCTCAGCATCAGTTATGGATTGAGGCTCAATTTGAGAGAGGAAATAGGCATGCATCAAATCATTGTTAATTTGATGCCTTGTCTGTACACCTACTGACATGTTTCTAATTACTTGGGATCTAGGGTGATCCCTAAGTATGACAAAATCAGATGGTGGAGTTGGTTAAGCAACAGCAATTGGAGTGAATTCTTCTTGTGGAATTACTTCTGTTGTTGGGGAAAGTTCAGTTGCTTCCATAGTTTCTTCTTCACTGTCTTCATTTGCTTGTGGAAAGTGATGTGATACAACCTTTGGACTAAGGTTTAAGTCATCCAATTTCTCACACAAGTGAGGTACCTGCAAAGAGTTATTGGTAGAAATCTCTTTCTCCTTATAAAACATATTAGCTTCATCAAATGAAACATGCATAGATTCTTCAATTTTTAAGGTAGATTTATTAAACATCCTATAAGCTTTACTGACATGGGAATATCGTAGAAGGATTCCCACTGCAGCCTTTGCTTCAAATTTTCTAGTGTATTTCTTATCATTATTGTGAATATAACATATGTAACCAAATATTTTAAAATAGGTGATTATAGGTTTATTCCCTTTGAATAATTCATAGGGAGACTTATGCTTAAGTTTATGTATCAAACTTCTATTCAGGACATAGTTTGATGTGCTCACTGCCTCTACCCAATAGGATAGAGACATGTAAGCATCTGCAAGTAATGTAACAACAGCTTCAATGAGTGTTCTATTTTTCCTTTCAGCTACCCCATTTTATTGAGGAGTTCTAGGAGCTGAGAAATAGTGCCTGATACCTTCCTTCTCACAGAACTCATGCATAAGAAGAGAGTAGAACTCAGTGCCATGATCACTTCTGATCAATGAAACTTAAGTAGAGTACTCAATCTGTATGGTCTTGAGAAAATCTGTAAGAACCTTAAAGGTATTTTATTTAGATCTCAAAAAGAATATCTAAGTGAATCTAGAGAAGTCATCTACAACCACAAGAGTATAAGGTTTCACTCCTAGGCTTTGTACAATAATAGGACCAAAAAGGTCCATGTGTAGCAGGTAAAAGATCCTAGGTGAATCACTCTTATTAATTGACTTATAACTAGATTTATTTTGCTTGCCTAATTGACAAGCCCTGCATAGGCCTTCCTTCTTATAAGAACCAGAAGGTAAGCCTCTAACAAGGTTGTATTTAGATAGCCTAGTAATGTTTTTCAGATTAACATGACCTAGTCTCTTATGCCATAAAATACTTTGATTACTAACTATATTAAACAGGCATACGTCAGAAGATGCAGAATGAAAATTTACTAAGTAAATGTTTCCTTGTCTATTTCTAATTAAAACATGTTTGTTTTCTGTAGATGAAATAATACAAGAGCTAGAGTTAAAAGTTACCTGATAACCTTCATTACAAAGTTGACTTATTGAGATGAGGTTATGCTTCAAACCACTTACATAAGCAACCTTCTTGAAAGTCACTGCTCCAATCTTGACTTTACCATAGCCTTTGGTCTGGCCACAGTTTGAATCACCAAAGAAAACCTTTAGTCCCAGCTTGGACTTGTAATCACTTAAGTTTCCCTTGCTGCCTGTCATATGCTTGGAGCAACCACTATCCTGATACCATTATTGATTAAATGCTGGACAGCTCTTTACCTGCAAGGATGATAGTTAGTTGTTCTTGACCCAGGTAACCTTGGGTCCTTGTTGATTTACATAATTATAACTAGAAAAGTAAGAACATTCAGGTTGATTTTTGTAACTTTTGGTATGATATCTTCTTGGTGGTATTATCCATTGATTAAAAGGATTAATATTGTTATTAGAATTTAGGTTTCTGTTATTAGGATCTGGGATCGACAATTTCTGGTGGGATCGTCGACCTGAGCTCGACGATGTTGGATGAGATCTTCGATCTCTGCTCGAACAATGAAGATATTAATTCTTGGGGAACCAAAATCGTTAATCTCTGGTCGACGAACCATACTGGTATCGTCGATCGTAGATTGAAGAATTATTATTACTGAAATTTACGTTCAGAGATCATCATTCTGAGGTCAACGATCTGTTCATATATCGTTGATCTGAGTTCGACGATAACTTCTGAACATTGTTACTTTTATTATTCTTCTAGTTTTTAAGTTTGTTCTTAGTTTCAATTTGTTTAAGAAATTCATTAACCTTATTAACATGTTTAATGTTTTTCTTTCTTTTATCAGAAACAAAATTTACAGGTTTAGAAAAATGATTCTTTTAGATTAGGATTGGTTCACTGGATGAAGCTCTTAATCCTAGTTTGCAGTAATTAGTTCTAGCATTTAATGCGCTTGTTATATCTAGCAATTTTAAACTTCTGTCATTTAATGATTCTTCTAATATCTTAGCTTTGTTAAGTTCGGATTTTAGAAAGATAATTTGTTCATTTGTAGAATTTAGTTCATTAGATAGATTAGCATTTTCAAAAGTGATTTTATCTAGATCATTTAATTTTTCTCTAAAAAGTTTTATTTCCTTCCCAGAGCTTATCAAATCTAAGCATAAATTATTAAGTTCAAATTTGAATTCATCAGATTAAAAATCATAAGATGCTAATACCTGATCTTCAGCTGATAGGTTTTCTTCATTATCAGATTCATCTATATCTGATCTGCTACTGCTAGAATCAATTACCACGAGGCAAACTTCCTTTGCCTTTGCCTCCTCTTCTTCTTCATTGGAGCTGGAAGATGTGGATTCATCTTCTGTGGCACTCCATGTGTCAGGCACAAATCCTTTGTCCTTCTTTTTGTGCTTGCTGGAAGAGGGCTTGCTGTAATTCTTGCTTTTAGTTTTCTTCACTCTTCTTCTTTCCTTCTTTTGATTTTCAGGACATTCAGACCTGACGTGCCCTGGTTTCCTGCATCCAAAACACACTACTTCTTTAGATGGGGTTTTGTCATACCTGGGCTTGCTGTCATTTCTAGATGACTTCCTCCTGAAGTCCTTCCTTGCCATTTTAAAGAATCTCTTGGCAAAGAGACTCATTAGCTCCTCATTGACTATTGGAGCTTAAGTCTCTTCAGCATCCTTGAATGCAATGGATTGTTCTTTCCTTGCTGGAGGATGAGTCCTTTGTTCTACAGCTTCTTTGAACTTGATTAACTGCTCGTAAGATTTGAGCTTTCCTAGGAGAGATTCAGTTGAAATCTCATTCAAGCTTCTAGCCTCTTTGATTGGCCAGATCTTGGTGTTCTATGAGCTTGGGAAGCACATTAGGATCTTGTCTTTTAACTCTGTGAGAGAGATGTCTTTATCCAATATCTTCAGCTCACTGATGATGGAGCTTAGTCTGATGTACATGTCACCAACAGATTCAGCTTCATCTTTCTTGAAATTCTCATATTGTGAGATGAGAGTTGATCTTCTATCTTTTCTCTCATCTGCTGAGCAACTAACCATCTGGTTGAGTGAATCCCAGATTGCTTTTGTAGAGGTGCACTCAGCCATCTTTTGAAAGATGTCTTCTGACATAGTCTGAGCCAAGATGTTCATGGATCTGGCATCAGCAACCTTAGCTTTCTTCTGAGCATAATTGTAGTCTGGAGGTGGAACTGTAACAACCATGGCGCGTACGTAACAGTGTTACGGCTTTGTTCTCTTGGCATTGCTACCGGGTTGCAGCCAAAGCACCCCAACCCCTCTCCATCCCACTAGCAAGTTGTTGGTGGCCACAGCCTCCCTTTAATGAGCGAAAATATGTGGTTAAGCGTGCACTACGGGGACTTCCCAGGAGTTCACCCATCCCAGTAATACTCCAGCCCGAGCATGCAAAGCCGTCAAGGCTCCAGCTCAAGTAGTTGAGAATGATTGTGTACCAGTCGAGTCTGGGCTAATGATGAAGGTTAGACCCATTCGGATCAAGGATCGAGCCGAGAAACAGTTGCGGAACAAGATAATCGGGATGGTCAAAGTTCGGTGGGACAATTGTGGTCGTGAGGAGCTAACATGGGAGCGAGAGCAGACCATGCGAGCTGAGTTTCCCGAACTTTTTGTATAAACTATGGACCGTGTACTTTTGTTATAACAGATCTTTTAATGTTATAGCTTTGTGATTCTAGTTTCCCTTCTGAGTACAAATTTCGGGACGAAATTTATCTTAAGGAGGGGAGGATTGTAACACCCCAAAAACCTTAAGTCCAAAAATGGGGTCAGGCTGGGTGATACGGCCTGGGACACGGGCATGTCCCAGGGCCTGTCCAGTGCACTCGGCCTGGGACACAGGCATGTCCTAGGGCGTGTCCTTTACGGTTTGCGTTGAGTCGAGTTCTTGAGACAGCACAGTCGACGATCGTCGAGAGGAAACATGGCCTGGGACACGGGCGTGTCCCAGGGCATGACCTGCTCGGGTGAATACCGGGCGGCGTTAAGTGGAATGGCGTTGAGTGTGGAACACAGCCTATGACATGGGCATGTTATAGGGGCGTGTTGGGCACATGGCCAAGGACACGGGCGTGTGCCTTTGCCGTGTTCTTCTCGGGTGATTTGGTCCTGTGTTGAAAGGGTGACACGGCCAGTCACACGGTCGTGTCAAAGTTGATACGGGTGTGCCTGCCCTATGACACGGGCGTGTTGGAGCCCGTGTTCTATTTCAGTTTGAGTCGGTCCGTGCACCGCTTGGAGTACACGGCCTGGGATACGGGCGTGTGCCCGTGTCCCAGACTGTGTCAAGTCAAATTTGGATTTTTGGGCAGACCTTGGCCATCCAATTATTTCTATTTGGATCCAATGGCCCAGGTGCTTTCCTGTAGTGATAAGGTTGAGGGTTGGCCTCTTCTCTCATTCTTATCAAGAGAGAAAAAGAGAGAGCTTAGAGGAAGGAGAAGGAGGAGAAGAGCAAGGCTTTGGCTGTGCTCTTGCGGTCCGATTCGAGATCCGAGGCTAGTTCAGTGGAGGCAAAGCTGTTGCGGTACTTTCCAACTGGCCAGATTTTCGATGGCTCCCAAGAGATCGTCAAGGGGAACGATCTTCCTTCTTGGACATGTGAAGTCCTTCTTTATGCATGAGTAAGGAATCCTCTCCACCAAAAGGTAGAAAGAGTGAGTGATTCCGGTGGGTTGATAGTTACTATCCCCTGTTGAGTCTGCATCTAGACCCGGATGTGTGTAGTACGGGATAGGCATGCTATGTGAAGCCCATATGGACATGTTGGTCTGGATTGGTTATGTTGCATTTATGCACCGGAGAAGACTTCGCGTATACTCATGTAGTTAGTGGGTTCGTTGGGTTATGCCTATGACGTGGAGTCGCAGGAAGTACTAGAATGTGGAATTCCAGGAAAATGCCCTTGTGTTGTTTGTGTTGTGGCTACGATATAGCAAGTACTTGATGGACAATGAAGCCAGTCATATTTGGACAGTGTGGCTAATGTGACGCCAGTCCTTGGCGGACGTTATGGCGATTGTGAGCTGCGAGCTCTAAAAGTCCTCGTGCCGAACAGGAACGGTGAAGCCGACCCGCGTCTTTTATTATAGCCGCAAGTACGATGTGCTTGGTGATAGCAAGGCGATTTGAGCAACGGGGGGTGGTGGATCTGTACCTGCGTTATGTTAGATGTACAAGGAAGTGACAAGTCATTGGGCTTTCATCAGCAGCATAATGAGAGCCTTAGGCCTACGTGCCATTAAGACTAAATGCTCAATGGTGTTGATCCTGGTTCGCCGGTGTACCCAAAAGTGTTCCTGAGAGCACAGATCGTCAGGTCGAGTGGCAGAAAGTTGTGATGGATTTCTTGTGTGAGAGAGCACAAAATGTATGATATATGTCTATTGATGTATTGCTCTACAGGGAAGGAATGTCACTGCCCCGGGAAAGGGGTAGGATTGTTTTAAATTGGTCAGCTGAATGCTGACCGTTACCTTATTTGTCACCTTCTGGGTGGATTGTCCCTGTGCATGTGCTGGAGAGCCGAGCGGAAAGTGAAGGGTTGGTGCCCCTGCTGCTGTTGTTGCCACTCTTGCTGTTGTTGTTGATGCTAGCCCAATTGTTATACCACAAAAACCTTAAGTCCCAAAATAGGGTCAGGCTGGGTGACACGGCCTGGGACACGGGCGTGTCCCAGGACGTGTCCAGTGCACACGGCCTAGGACACGGGCGTGTCACAGGGCGTGTCCTTTACGGTTGGCGTTGAGTTCATTTCTTGAGACAGCACGGTAGACGATCGTCGAGAGGCAATACGGCCTACGACACAGGCGTCTCCTAAGGCGTGTCCTGCTTGGGTGAATACCGAGTGGGGTTGAGTGGAATGGCGTTGAGTGGCATTGAGTGGAATGGCATTGAGTGTGGACTACGGCCTATGACACGGGCGTGTCACAGGGGCGGGTTGGGCACACGGCTAAGGACACGGGCATGTGCCTTAGCCGTGTTCTTCTCGGGTGATTTGGTCCAGTATTGAAAGGGTGACACGGCCAGTCACACGGCCGTGTCAAAGTTGACACTGGCGTGTCTGCCCAGTGATACAGGCGTGTTGGAGCCCGTGTTCTAGTTTAGTTTGAGTCAGTTCGTGCACCGCTTGGAGTACACGGGCTTGTCACAGGCCGTGTCAAGTCAAATTTGGACTTTTGGGCAGATCTTGGCCATCTAATTATTTCTATTTGGATCCAATGGCCCAGGTGCTTTCCTGTAGTGATAAGGTTGAGGGTTGGTCTCTTCTCTGATTATTATCAAGAGAGAAAAAGAGAGAGCTTGGAGGTAGGAGAAGGAGGAAAAGAGTAAGGCTTTGGTGGTGCTCTAGTGGTCCGATTCAAGATCCGAGGCTAGTTCATTGGAGGCAAAGTTACTGCAGTGCTTTCCAACCCGCAAGATTTTTGATGGCTCCCAAGAGATCGTCAAGGGTAACAATCTTCCTTCTTGGACATGTGAAGTACTTCTTTATGCATGAGTAAGGAATCCTCTCCACAAAAAGGTGGAAAGAGTGAGTGATTCCGGTGGGTTGATATTTACTATCCCCTGTTGACTCTGCATCTAGACCCGGAAGTGTGTAGTACAGGATAGGCATGATGTGTGAAGCCTATCTGGACATGTTGGTCTGGATTGGTGATGTTGCATTTATACACCGGAGAAGACCCCGCATATACTCGAGTAGTTAGTGGGGTCATTGGGTTGGGCCTGTAAAGTGGAGTAGCAGGAAGTACTGGAATGTTAATTCCAGGAAAATGCCCTTGTGTTGTTTGCTATGTGGCTACGATGTAGCAAGTCCTTGATGGACAATGAAGCAAGTCCTATTTGGACAGTGTGGCTAATGTGACGCCAGTCCTTTGCGGACGTTATGGCGATTGTGAGCTGTGAGCTCTAAAAGGCCTCGTGTCGAACAGGAAAGGTGAATCTGACCCGCATCTTTTATTATAGCCGCAAGTACGATGTGCTTGGTGATGGCAAGGCGATTTGAGCAACGGGTGGGGGGTGGATCTTTACCTGCGTTATATTGGTTGTACAGGGAAGTGCCAAGGCATTGGGCTTTCGTCAGCAGTATAATGAGAGTCTTAGGCATGCGCGCCATTAAGACTAAATGCTCAATGGTGTTGATCCCGGTTCGCCGGTGTACCCAAAAGTGTGCCTGAGAGCACAGATTGCCGGGCCGGGTGGCCGACGGTTGTGATTGATTGCTTGTGCGTGAGAGAACAAAATGTATGATATCTATCTATTGATGTATTGCTCTGCAGGTAAGGAATGTCACTGCCCCGGGAAAGGGGTAGGATTGTTTTAAATTGGTCAGCTGAATGCTGACCATTGCCTTGTTTTCAACCTTCTGGGTGGATTGTCCATGTGCGGGTGCTGGAGAGCCGAGCGGAAAGTGAAGGGCTGCTGCCCCTGCTGCTACTGTTACCGCTCTTGTTGTTGTTGTTGCTGCTAGCCCTTGAATGCTAGCTAATGTATTTTCTTCTGTTCATGTATGCCCGGCCTGCGTGCCGATGTCTGTAATCCATACTGTATAAAGAGGAACTGTAAGGCCTTAAGGCCAAACTGTGTTATTTGCTATCCCCTCATTTGAGTGGTTGTATATAACCTTGATATTATATATATAGTGGATATTCCTGGATTGAGTTCAGCCTACTATTTAGTATTCCGCTAGCATGCTCTGAGTTAGGATGCGTTGGCGGTATTAACCTATAACCTCACTGTCTGTTTGTGGCATACAATGTGGGGCCCCGGCCGGACCTTCTATTATATGTTGTTTAATGGGTGGAGTCGTTACATTTTGGTATCAGCTTGTCTCGGTCTTCCTCTTTCGAATTCGGGGTCGAATTCTTTTGTAGTGTGGCGAGCACGTGTCTGTGCGACCCGCAGTAACGCTAATGAACTCTGGAATATCCACTAAGGAATGCAAATTCACTTGTTTGAGGAATCTGCGCATTCCTACTTTGTTAGTATTGCTTGTGTATTATCGCTAATGTGTGTCTTGTCCACCCATAGGTGACTCGTTGCAATGCTAGGCAATCTGAGCCCCAGCGCTCTGATGAGAGTGCGGCACCAGCTGAGGTTCCAACACCTCCTCCATCTACGGAAACTGTTCGATTAGTTGCTGAGGCTCTATTTTCGATGATTCGGCCGACCGGGCAGGCGCCGCCGGCAGTAGTGCCAGATCGTGTTGGTGTCCGACCCAAACCGGTTAAGGCTGTGGATCCTCGAGCAGCTGAATGACAATTGAAGCAATTCATGAGCTTCAATCCACCTACATTCACGGGACTGGGATCCCCAATGCAGGCAGGGGACTGGTTATCGCGAGTCAAACATATCTTGACGGCGATCAGGACGGAGGAAACTCAAAAGGTCACTTTGGCCACCTTCTTATTAGAAGGAGAGACGAGGTTATGGTGGGATGAGGTTGAGTTACACCATTTGGCAGGCAGGCAATTGACTCAAGTATCGATTGAGGTGTTATCTCACATGTTTTTGGCAAAACATCTACCAGCGACACAATGCATTGCTATGTAGAACGAGTTTCAGCAGCTAATGCAAGGAGAAAATAGTGTTGATGCGTACCTACATGAATTTGCAAGATTGGGACGGTATGCAAGAACAATCTTCGCCGATGAACAAAGAAAAACAAATCGGTTCTAAGAAGGATTGCAGGACGAGTTGAGATTCCTGCTTTCTAGTTCAGTGAACCAATGATTTCAGGATTTTGTTGATACAGCCGGTGCGTTGGAGAAGGACATGAAGCGGGTGCAAGGCAGGAAGGACTTGGCTGTGGCAAAGCCCGAGTTCAAAGCACCCCGCTCTGGCAAATCGTACTACCAGAAGAAGTGGGGCAAGAGGTCCAAGCCTTCTGGGACCACTTCTGTGACGGTTGCATCGGTAGCAACGTCGATGCCGGAGTCTCGTACATGCTTTACCTGTGGCAAAGTGGGGCATATAGCCCGTGATTATCGGGTTGCTCAACCCAAAGGAGAAAATAAGGCGGGTGCATCTTATGCTGAGAAGGGCAAAGCTGTGGGTTATTCCTCTACATCTTAGGCACAGCCCAGAGTCTACAATCTTGGCCAACAGGAGGCTATCAAGCAAAGTGACATCGTCACAGGTACGAATTAAGATAATGCTTGTTTTAGTGATTGTATATTTGTGTATAGCTTGTGCATGATGTGTGTGCTACAGGCTTTGTCCTAATTTGGAACAATCCGACGAGAGCCCTGTTTGATACGGGTGCTTCGTATTCTTTTTTGTCTAAGGACTTCGTAACTCGAGTTGGAGTACCGATTCATGTGACGACAGATGGTGTAAAGGTGCTATTACCGAATGGTTGTGTTATGCTTGCGGATAGGACTTGCGATGTGGAAGTGCATATAGGAAATCAGGATTTCAAATTGAGGGCATCTGTGCTACCGCTATCCGAGTTTGATGTGATCTTTGGCATGGACTGGCTCTCGGAGCAGCGTGCCTTTATTGATTGCAACTCAAATGAGATCACACTGGGCTAGAATACCGAACTTGAGACGAAGTTCGCTGGTATGCGAGGATTAGGTGGGACTTTGTTGTCTGCAGTCCAAATCGTCAGTGCTGTTTGGAAGGGCGCAGAGTTATTCTTCACTCTTATTCAGGCTGTTGAGCCAAAGGCCAGTTTAAGTGAAGTTCCGATTGTGTTGGAGTTTGCATATGTATTTCCTAAGGACCTTCATGGGTTACCGCCCCAGCGGGAGATTAACTTCGTGATTGAGTTGGTGCCAGGTGCAAAACCTGTGGCCCGCTCACCATATCACATCGTGCCAAAAGAAATGGCTGAACTTAAAGTCCAATTGCAAGAGTTGTTGGAGCAGGGATACATACGCCCAAGTATGTCACCTTAGAGCGTGCCTGTTCTATTTGTGAAAAAGAAAGACAGTAGTTTACGATTGTGTATTGACTACCGTGAATTGAATAAGATGACGGAAAAGAACAAATATCTGATTCCACGGATCGATGACCTATTTGATCAGCTAGTGGGGTCAACCGTCTATTCAAAGTTGGATTTGAAATCGGGATATTATCAATTGCGGATTCGGGAAGGTGACATTCCTAAGATAGCATTTCGGACACGCTACGGTCATTATGAATTCACGGTGATGTCGTTTGGCTTATATAATGCGCCTTTGATATTCATGGATCTAATGCACCGGACGTTCCGAGAGTACTTAGATTTATTCGTAATTGTGTTTATTGATGATATTCTTGTGTACTCTCAGTCGAGAGATGATCATGCAAACCATTTGTGGTTGGTATTGCATACCCTGCAGAGGACTAAGCTGCATGCCAAGTTCTCAAAGTGTGAGTTCTGGCTATCGTTAGTTACTTTTCTGGGCCATGTGGTAAGTGGAGAGGGTATAGCAATAGATCCGGCAAAGATAAGTGCCATACGGGATTGGGCAATGATGTCTTTAGTGGCCGAAGTCAGGAGCTTCCTTGGAATAGCAGGCTACTATAGATGTTTTGTGGAAAACTTCTCACGGATTGCTTTACCTCTGACCACATTGACGAGAAAAGACAAGAAGTTCGTTTGGATGCCGGAGTGCGCGCGAGCTTTTGAAGAGCTGAAGAGTCGTTTGACCACGGCGCCTGTGTTGACATCGCCATGTGGTACAGATGGCTATGAGATCTACAGTGATGCTTCAGGGAGCGGCTTAGGCTGCGTTTTTCTGCAATTTGGTAAAGTGATTGCTTATGGCTCACGCAAGTTAAAAGTGCATGAACGGAACTACCACGTCCACAATTTGGAGTTGGCAGCGGTAATCTTTGCGCTAAAGTTGTGGCGGCACTATCTTTATGGCATTAAAGTGGATATCTATACAGATCACAAGAGCCTAAAGTATTTATTAGATCAGAAGGATATGAATATGTGACAACGGAGGTGGATAGAGTTCCTTGGGGACTACACTTTTGATATTCACTATACTCCCGGAAAGGAAAATGTGGTCGTTGATGCGTTGAGTCGTAAAATGCCAGTACGGGCAAACTGGTTGCAGAGACATGATGAGAGGCTAATCCAGGAGATGGAAGCATTAGAGATATCTTGTGTTGACAAGGATGCTACGACCGATGTATGCTTGAACTTGACAGTGGTACAATAAGACCTTTCAGACAGAGCTCGGCGAGCAATGGAGCTTGATGAAAGTCTCCAACGCTATACATAGGATGGTCCTGGTGACCAATTCTCGTAGGATGATGGCTTGTTGCGAAAAGATGGTCGGTTGTGCATCCCAAGTACAAGGAAGTTGAGAGAAGATTTGATGTAAGAAACGCACTTTGCCAAGTAATCAATTCACCCTAGAAGCACAAAAATGTACAGAGATATGAAAAAGTTGTTCTGGTGTCCTGGACTAAAGAAAGACAAAGCACATTATGTGGCAGAATGTCACACTTGTGCTTTGGAAAAAGAGGAATGCCAGAAGCCTGGTGGTTTCCTGAAGTGGTTACCGATTCTGGAGTGGAAGTTTGATGATATTTCAATGAATTTTGTGTACGGGTTGCCGAGATCTCAATGCGGTCATGATTCTATCTGGGTGATTGTATACTGGTTGACAAAAGTGGCTCACTTCCTTCCAAATAAGAGAGATGATTCAGTGGAAACCTTGGCTAAGCTCTATGTGGAACATATTGTTCGACTACACGGTGTTCCTCGGAGCATTGTCAGTGATCGTGATGGGCGATTCACCTCAATTGATTGGAGGATAATTAATCAAATGTTGGGCATAAATTAGCATTCAGTACGGCCTTTCATCCCCAAATGGATGGCCAGATTTAGCGAACCAACAGGACGATGGAATATATGCTCCGTATGTGCGCCTTGGATTTCGGTAAAAATGGGAAGAGTACATTTATTTGGTGGAATTTGCCTATAATAACAGCTATCAAGCGAGCATTGGTATGGCACCGTTTGAGGCTCTATATGTTCATAAATGACGTACACCATTAGCTTGGGAAGAAGTAGGCGAATCCAAGCTGAATGGGCGAAAGGAAGTCGAAGAAGCTACCTCGATAATACGCACTATTCTGGAGAGGCTATTGATAGCCCAGGATTGACAAGCAAAGTACTACAACGCCAAGCATCGGAACGTTGAGTTTGCGGTGGGCGATAGGGTCTATTTAAAGATCAAACTCTTCAAAGGCGTATCTAGGATTCGACAGTTGAAAAAGCTAAGTCCGAGATACCTTGGTGCGTTTTAAGTCGTGGAGCGAGTCGGGGAAGTTTCTTATCGGCTAACACTTTCAGCAGAGTTGAGTGGATTGCACAATGTATTCATCATCTCAGTACTTCGCAAAGCCATCAAGGATCCAGCTCAATTAATGAAGAATGATCGTGTACCGGTCGAGTATGGGCTAACGACAAAGGTTAGACCCATTCGGATCGAGGATCAAGCCGAGAAATAGTTGCGGAACAAGATAATTGGGATGGTCAAAGTCCGGTGGGATAATTGTGGTTGTGAGGAGCTAACATAGGAACGAGAGAAAACCATGCGAGCTGAGTTTCCCGAACTTTTTGTATAAACTATGGACCGTGTACTTTTGTTATAACAGATCTTTTAACATTATAGCTTTGTGATTCTTGTTTCCTTGCTGAGTACAAATTTCGGGACGAAATTTATCTTAAGGAGGGGAGGATTGTAACTCCCCAAAAACCTTAAGTCCCAAAGTGTGGTCAAGCTGCGTGACATGGCCTGGGACACAGGCTTATCCCAGGGCATGTCCAGTGCACACGGCCTGGGATACGGGCATATCCCAGGGCGTGTCCTTTACGGTTGGCGTTGAGTCGAGTTCTCGAGACAACACGGTCGACGATCGTCGAGAGGCAACACGGCTTGGGACACGGGAGTGTCCCAGGGCGTGTCCTGCTTGGGTGAATACCGGGGCGGCGTTGAGTGGAATGGCATTGAGTGGCGTTGAGTGGAATGGTGTTGAGTGTGGAACATGGCATGTGACACGAGCGTGTCACAGAGGCATGTTGGGCATATGGCCAAGGATACGGGCATGTGCCTTAGCCGTATTCCTCTCGGGTGATTTGGTCCTGTGTTGAAAGTGTGACACGACCAGTCACACGGCCGTGTCAAAGTTGACACACGCGTGTCTGCCCTATGGCATGGTCGAGCTTGGTGAGGCTCATGCCTTGTTTATGTATTATTTATAAGTATATATATATATGTTTATATATATATCGGTATATATGTAATAACTATAGGTTTATATATAGGTATATAAATATATGTTTATATAAGTATCTATGTTTATATATATATATATAGTTATATATATGTTTATTTGGGTTGGCTGGTTATAGCATAAGAGGGTTCTGTTCTAGATATATAACTATATATATATATATAAAATATATATATATATTATAGTATAAGACTTTCCCTTTGCTACTAGTGGCCGACCGTGCAAGGCTTCAGGCTTAGTTTTTTTTCAACTATCTAGCTGAGTGAGGAGTTTCCAAGCTTTAGTATTATTATATTAGCATTAGTGGCTGGAGATATTATAAAAAAAAGCTTAGCTAGTTTCTTTTCCCCATTTCCCGAGCCAGAGCTTAGCGTCCAGCGAAAGGAATTGGGAGGCGGAGGCGCTGGAGCTCCGGCCGGCGAATGCTGTTAGCTGAGAGCGGTTTTCTCTCGGGAAAAGAGCAGTTTTGGCTTTCTCCCATCCCAATCTTCCTTTCTAGGTGGCCGAGCTTGCCTCCAAAGCCATGAAGTGTTGCTACAGTTGCTGCATCTTGGCAGTGAGGCAAGTGGCTCCTTGCCCTTGCCAATTGTTTTGACTTCTTTTTTTTACTTGATTATTCCTGCGGTGAGTGTTTTTCTTTTTGGCTCATCTCTCCCTTATATCCTCGGTTTGGTGTCCAGAGGGTAGCTTGAGGTAGGGTATGGCTGTAGTTGCTGTGCAGGTATAGTTTAAGTCAGATGGCTGGAGGTAGGGTATAGTTTTTTTGGCTATAGTTTGAGTCAGATAGCTGTCGTTCAGGTATAAGGGTTAGGAGGTAATTTTTTTTGTCCAAATAGAGCTCTCTGGATGAGTGGCGTTTCGTGAGCTGGGGTTGGGATAACTGAGGGTTAGGCTAATTCAAAAGCGTTGAGTGAGTGTACCTCACTCAACTCCTAGACTGTTAGGCTTCTGGCATATAGTATGGTTCTCTCACTCAACGCCATGGTCGTTTTTAAGGCTAAGTGTTTTGGCGTTGAGTGAGTCGACCTCACTCAACGCCGTGGCTGTTTGGCGTTGAGTGAGGTGGACTCACTCAATGCCGCAGCTTTTCCTAGTGGTTAAGTCCTTTGGCGTTGAGTGAGTCGATCTCACTCAACACCGTGGCTGTTTTGGCGTTGAGTGTGGTGGACTCACTCAACGCCAAAGCCTGTTTTTCTGGTTAAGTCCTTTGGCGTTGAGTGAGTCGACCTCACTCAACGCCGCGACTGTTTTGGCATTGAGTGTGGTGGACTCACTCAACGCCAAAGCCTATTTCTGCTCTAAGTGATGGAGCCGTCATCCCCCGGCATGTTGATTTGGAGCGTCCCCCTTCGGACGACGATGATGATCCGGTACATGTTGAAGACCCGTGTCACGTTGCTGAGGAAGATCCCCTTCCGGATAATTATTGTGACCCGGTTATGTTTGGTGTCATTGTCCGTCGCTATGTGGAGTTTGAAGATTATGATGACCGTTGCCGCAAACTTGAAGGTTGGGACTTGACCGCGACATCCTCAACTAAGGCCGCGTCAACATCTCCGCCAAGGCCGCGTCAACATCTCCGCCAAGCCCGCGTTAACATCTACGCCAAGGCCGCGTCAACATCTCTGCCGCATCTACGCATGAAATAATAATATTGTTGTTTAATTCAAATATTTAATTTCAGCATTTTAATTATTATTTAAGCACTTTCATGTTCATTTCATGTTGGCCTATGTTTAGCCAAATTTTGTTTCTCTTTAGAGTGGGCTGCATGTAGCCACTTGTTTGTGTTGTAGCCTATATATAGGCATTATTTTGTTATAATCCAGAAGAATGAATGAAAAAAACATAAACCAAATTTCAAGTTGAAATTTTGCCTCTTCCTATTCTCCCCTTGGGCGCCGCCCCCTTCCTCTCCTTCCCTTTTTGGCCGCCGGCCCTCCCTTCTCCTCCCACCCCCCTTCTCGATTTCTACCCTCTCCTGCCCCTTCTCCATATCTCTCTTGTCCACCCGAGCCTCCTCTTCCTCCACCAAGAAAACCGACCACCCTCAACTCCTTCTCCAATAATTCGGCCAAGACTAAGAGGTGAATCTCGTGGATCTTTAACGACGACGTGAAGGCAACGAAGGACAATGTGTTTCCCTCCAATCGGTGTGCTTCCAGTGGATTCGGAAAGAGACGATTCAAGGATAGGAAAGCTGAACTCATCCATTCCGGTTGGGTAACGAACATCTCCACTCTTGAGCGTTTCGTTTCTTAGACAATTCTCGTGGCATAAGCGTAGCGCGTTACTTGTGAATGGTTTGAAATTTCGTGGTTGATTCATATTAGATTTGTTATTGTTTCTTTGTCTCCGTTTACATTCGTGAAGCGTGGCGGCCCTCGTTTTATTTTGTTGGGAGAGAACCACCCATTATCTGAATCTTTGTTTTCGGTGGTGTCTCTTTTGGTACAACTTACGCTCGACCGAACCGTGTGGGTTCATTTCGCTTGAGAGGACCTTGGCCTATAGCCTTGGTATTATCTTGAGGGGCTTAGCGAACCCCCCGTCACTTAAATATTTTAATTATTGCTATTACGTAGTTGCTGCGTTTTGTTATTGTGTGGACATAAAAGTGATAGTAGAGAAGCGTACGTGTGAATCCCTTAGCCGTCACCGTGTCGAATCTAGTAGCCTACATCAATTTGGTATCAGATGGAGGTTCTCTTCAATTCCCTAATTTGCACTCCTCCAATTTTAAAATTCAAATTTCAAATTTCAAATTTCAAATTTCGAAATTTCAAATTTCGAAATTTCAAATTTCGAAATTTCAAATTTCAAATTTCAAATTTCGAAATTTCAATTTCAAAATTAAAATTTCGAAATTTCAAATTTCAAATTTCAAATTTCAAATTTCAAATTTCAAAATTCAAAATTAAAATTTCAAATTTCAAAATTTAAAATTCAAATTTTAAATTTCAAATTTCGAATTTCAAATTCTGAATTTCAAAATTCAAAATTAAATTTTCAAATTTCAAATTTTCAATTTCAAATTTCAAATTTCAAAATTCAAAATTTCAAATTTCAAATTTCAAATTTCAAATTTTTCTCCAAAATTACAAAAAAAACATTTTTTTGTCTGGCAATAGCCGGCTAAATTTTATTTTCAGCAATAAAAAAAATCAGAAAAAAATTAATTAGTAATCTCCATATTTTTGCCAACAAGAATATCAAAAAAAAATCATATATTATTTTTAAATATTAGCGGGAACAAATCTATCTTTAAAAATAAATAGGACAAGGCTATTTTTTTCTTTGCATGTGTGCGGTTCTTTACTTCAATGGAGGGTTGTTGGAGTCTCATTCCTTCACCGTCCCAGGTTGAAGCTTTTCGCAAGGAAGTGAAGCCCCAATGTGAGGACATTATGAGTTTGATTTCACAACTTTGTGGTCATCTCACTTCTAGGCGTGTTAGAATTCCTGCTCCGACCTATGACAGACTAGGAGGACCGCAAGTGTTTCTATGTTGAGTAGAAAATATGGAGCGTTATTTTGAGCAATATCGTATTGTGGATCCCCACAGGATTCCCATTGCGAGACTGCAATTATTTGGTCGAGCCCATACCTTCTGGCTCAATGAGGAAAGACGTTTAGGAATGCCCTCCGTCAACCAATGTATAGGTTGGCAGATAATGAAAAATTACTTAACGGATGAGTATTACCCTACCTACTGTCGTTCCCAGTTTCCTGATTGTAGGAATGACTATAAGCCTCACGCTAGATACTTACCCCGCAAAGATTTGATTATCTCAAGCACGAGTACACCTACCTATGAGAGGAAAGAGAAACTTAGGACCTTTATCCCTAGGTTGTTAGACGTAAGTGCTAGGAATGCCATGAGCCCACGGGGTGAGAGTGTTCCTATTAGCATGATTTAGTCTGAGGCTGTGATTACGAGTGTGCCCGTCACTAAGGACGAGGCTATTATCAATGACGATGGTAGCGACATTGAGGAGATTGGTTACCCTAGTGACCTGGATGACTAATTCTTCCCCGAAGAGTCATCTACATTTCCCTCCGATGATATGTCCGCCTTGTCTACCTTATTGACAAGGAATTCTCTGTTGAGCCTAAGTCGAGTGATAAACTGGATGATTCGGAAGATTTATATTTCGATGCGATCTTACACAGTCGTGATTCAGGTGACGATCTGTTAGGACTTGAGCTTGATATTTCAAGCCCGAGACATATCGAAGTGCCCGTCCCTAAGATTTTTACTGCTACTGATGTCCTGACCGATGCGGTTGAAGATTGTCTTAGTGAGAGAGTCATAACTCTGGAAGACGTTATTGAAATGGAGCCGGATGAGCATCCCCTGATGCTAATTCCGTTGCCTGAATTTGAATGTGATCTTAACTCTCTCCCAATCGTAGTATTACCGACTTTTTCTACTGACCCGTTGACTCGACGAGCAAACTATTTAGGAAACGAGTGTGGTGCGTATGATTATAGTAGTCTTACGGTACGCCCTGAGTTCACTCTGCTAGTACCACCAGAGGTGGTCCCCTTGGTGGCGCCTGATCTCGTAGTATTGGTGCCGGTCTATGACCCGATCACTGAGTCTGAATCACATGATATACATAACGTATTAGAAGACATGTCGGATGAGTTTTCCGTAAGGGTGAATCCACTGTTTGAATTTTCTTATGATTTTAATGGCTTGCAGCCGGACGATATTTCTTGGACGTCAAATCCGAGTTTTGAGGTTTCGAATTGGACTTCTAGTGATACCTTGGCTATGGTGCCTTATGATGTGATGTCCCCTCGACACACTTATTTGCCAAGCCTGAACGCTCGCATTTATCCCCCTCCTTTTGATGACCCGTGCACGCGCATAATGGTGAACGCAGTTGGGAATGTTGAGTTGTATCGCCCGCACGTCTGCTCAAATCTGGGAGCGTCCAACTCTAAAGTTGGTGATAAGTGTTATCCGCTGGCTTTTCTTCACGACGTTTTAAAATTTAAATTTAAGCCTAAATTTCAAACTTCGACGTTGGACTGCACAACCTTTACCACTGATTTTAAAACACCCGTGCCACCTGACTTAGTCCCGTTATTTCCCACTGTTGAAACAAGTCATGTTGCATATGGGTTCTCCCCACACAGTTTTAAGATTGTTAGTTTGTATCGGAGAGTATCTTATTGTTATACGAATGATTTGGTTTTGGCTTGTCTCGCCCTTGAACGGATGCCTCCGGGCACCTTAGAAATATTTACGAATCGGCAAGTTCATCTTTTGCGAATTTTATGGAAATTTAGTAACATGACATTTCTTATAGAATTTCCCACTGAATGGGGCATTGCTCCTATTTTCGATTTTTCATATTTAACGCTTCATGCTTCTATGCCCCTTGAAAATTCTATCTCCACGTTTACATATTCCACTATGCTTTCTATTGGGTTGGGTGGTGTTAGCATTTCTGGATCGTTCTCTTCCCCGGCCTCCATCGGAGGTATGTGGGTTGATGTTGTGGAAATTCTTTATTCTTATTTGGCTAATGCGTTTTTGAGGTCCCCCCAAGACCACCTTTGCCTTGCAGGTTCCTTTTCCCCGGCGATTATACACAGGACTACTCATCAGTGATGAGTATTTTTGAGAGGGGGAGGATTGATGGAGCCGTCATCCCCTGGCATGTTGATTTGGAGCGTCCCCCTCCGGACGACGATGGTGATCTGGTACATGTTGAAGACCCGTGTCACGTTGCTGAGGAAGATCCCCTTCCGGATGATTATTGTGACCCGGTTATGTTTGGTGTCGTTGTCCGTCGCTATGTGGAGTTTGAAGATTATGATGACCGTTACCGCAAACTTTAAGGTTGGGACTTGACTGCGACATCCTCTACCAAGGCCGCGTCAACATCTCCTCCAAGCCCGCGTCAACATCTCCGCCAAGGCCGCGTCAACATCTCCGCCGCATCTACGCATGAAATAATAATATTGTTGTTTAATTCAAATATTTAATTTCAGCATTTTAATTATTATTTAAGCACTTTCATGTTCATTTCATGTTGGCCTATATTTAGCAAAATTTTGTTTCTCTTTAGAGTGGGCTGCATGTAGCCACTTGTTTGTGTTGTATCCTATATATAGGCATTGTTTTGTCATAATCCAGAAGAATGAATGAAAAAAACTTAAACCAAATTTCAAGGTTAAATTTTGCCTCCTCCTCTTCTCCCTTTGAGCGCCGCCCCCTTCCTCTCCTTCCCTTTTTAGTCGTCGGCCCTCCCTTCTCCTCCCACCCCCCTTCTCGGTTTCTACCCTCTCCTCCCCCTTCTCCATATCTCTCTTGTCCACCCGAGCCTCCTCTCCCTCCACCAAGAAAACCGACCACCCTCAACTCCTTCTCCAATAATTCGGCCAAGACTAAGAGGTGAATCTCATGGATCTTCAACGACGACGTGAAGGCAACGAAGGACAACGTGTTTCCCTCCAATCGGTGTGCTTCCTGTGGATTCGGAATGATACGATTCAAGGATAGGAAAGCGGGACTCATCCATTCTGATTGGGTAACGAACATCTCCACTCTTGAGCATTTCCTTTCTTAGACAATTCTCGTGGCATAAGCGTAGCGCGTTACTTGTGAATGGTTTGAAATTTCGTGGTTGATTCATAATAGATTTGTTATTGTCTCTTTGTCTCCGTTTACATTCGTGAAGAGTGGCGGCCCTCGTTTTATTTTGGTGGGAGAGAACCACCCATTATCCGAATCTTTGTTTTCGGTGGTGTCTCTTTTGGTACAACTTACGCTCGACCAAACTGTGTGGGTTCTTTTCGCTTGAGAGGACCTTGACCTATAGCCTTGGTATTATCTGTAGGGGCTTAGCGAACCCCCCGTCACCTAAATATTTTAATTATTGCTATTGTGTAGTTGCTGCGTTTTGTTATTGTGTGGACATAAAAGTGATAGTAGAGAAGCGTACGTGTGATTCCCTTAGCCGTCACCGTGTCGAATCTTGTAGCCTACATCACTAAGTCAAAGACATTGAGTGAGTGGACCTCACTCAACGCCTTGGCTGTTAGGTTTGCGTTGAGTGTGGTTAACTCACTCAATGCCGATGCTAGTTTTTACGGCTAAGTCTTTTGGCATTGAGTGAGTGGAGCTCACTCAACGTCGTGTCGAGGGGACTCGACGCCGTCCCTGGCTAGCATTTGGCGCTTAGTGAGTGAAGCTTACTCAATGCCATGTCAGGTTTGGCGTTGAGTGAGTGAAGCTCACTCAACGTCGCGTCAAGTGGACTCGACGCTTTTGCCTTGGGTTTGGTGTGCTTCCTTAGGATTGTTAGTATGGCTTTTTCCCTTAGAAGGGTGGGGGTGTTTTGTGTTCGGCTAGTTTTTGCATGCCGACTCATGGATTGTGGCAGATGGTGTGGTTTTGTGGGCTCTATAAGGGGTGAATTGTGCGTGTTGAGCTGTCGCCACCACCACCTAGGCCGTGTTGGGCTGGTATGGTTAGATGCGTGGACTCTGTAGCTGCCATCGTTTGTTTTCACCCTGGAGTGTTTTTGGGTCTAGTTGTTCGTGAGTGTTGTGCCGCCCACTCTGACCCAAGGTTTTCACAACGGCCAATAATTCACAAAGATTAGGACTGTTAGCTCCTTTCCTTTCTAGTGACTATTTCTTTTGGCATATGTTTTCCTTGGTGCTACTGCAGGGGCTTAGCAGAGCATGTTGCTCTTTATGTTCACTTGGTGTGCTTTTGCTACTTTTGGATAGTGTTTCTTCTTACTATCATGCCTTTTCCTCTACTGTTAGCTTTTTTTGTTGCTGGGTTGGTAAACCCTTCTTTTTTACTTATGAATCTAATGCTCCACTTCCTTTGATTTTCTTTTACTTGCTGAGGTATTTTTTTTTTCTTTGAATACCTCAGGTTCAGGTTGTAGCCAGTTAGACGGCTAGAGCTCTTGTGGAGTTTGTTGATAGCCTCCTGGGTAGCTGAGGTTGTCAATCTTCATCCTTGTAAGATAGTTATCTTCGTTTCTGTATAGACATGCATACTCACCAGTGGGTTCGTGTCAGGTTGTTGACGCCTACTGGTGGCTTACTTGTGATGTTAGATATGAACTAAAACTGCTACTTTTGCCTATTTGAGGTTGTTCATTTGTTTTCTGTGAAGGATTTATGTTAGGTTGCATCTTAGGTATTTTAAAACCCTAAAGCATTTCTATATGTATCTCATGCACGTCATGTTTCTAAAACTAAGACACTATTTTTTATAATAGCGTAAAGACTATATTTTTTTATACATACTGTACTAACTTTAGAGTCGTGCATACCATTTGTCGTCCCTCGGGGACACTTATGCTCTTTTAGGATGTCAAATCAACTTAACCAAAGTATTTTCCGCTGCGTATAATTATTTTTTAATTATGGACTAGCCGATCCACTGTGCTGAGGGATACGGCCGTCAAATTTAACTGATTTCCTCTCATAATAATTTATGATTTTCTTTAGATGTAGAGTCTGGAGTTTTGCCTGAACGTGTGCAGTTATCCCATGCACGACGTTGCAACATGACACGTATTTTCTCTTGCTCTGATACAATCTTATTTGTGAGAAAATGCGGGTCATGACATAGGTCTTCAACTGAGAGACTTGGTCCAGGAGCTTTAGACAGATGGTGCTGGAATGTCTTAGCAAAGTCCTGGAAGAAAAGAACAAAAGACTCTTGATTTGTAAAAGTTCTTCTTCTTGCTTCTTTTTCAAAGCACTGACAGAATGAGAAAACTAATGAAGAACTGCTTCAGAATGTTTTTAGGATGTTAGCAGGAACAATTTTCTGTCTTTCTCTGTGTGTCTATCTCTTGTCTCTGTTCAGTCATGGAATCGACAGCCTTCTTCTTTTTGTAAGATAAAATAATTTTTGACTTGAATTTCAAAAAACATTACTTTAATTATTCTGCAGGAATCGAGGAGAGACAAAGGCTACAATATCTGCAATAAATGATTTCCTCAACTGTCTTTGGCATATAAGACAATATAATAACTCTGTGAAAACCTGTAGCTAATGCTGCAATAGAAACGACTATAAGCCTTGATAACATCAGCATTAAGTACCAGAGATTTGATTCCATAAATAGCTTTGACAAAACAAGAATGAAATCTTCAAGACAGTTGCGCAATAAGATAGTCGAACACAGATAAATAATCACAGAGCTGAGATAAAAGATCGTCGAGCTGAGACTAGAAATCGTCGATTTGATTTCTGAGATCGTCGAGCTCAGCTCATAGATTTTACCTCTGCGATCGTCGATCGGAGATCGACGATCTCCGAGTCGAGATCGACGAAAGTCAAACTGATATCAGATCCACAGATTACTTCTGAGTCTTGGTCTTTGAAATGAAGTCCAATGCTGGTCTTTGTGAGGTTCTCTCTACTAAGACTAACTTAGACCTAGACTTTGACCCTGGCTATACAAGTGGGTCAAACAACCTAGGAGTGAACGTACCTCAAATCAAACATGGGGTTCCAACAGTGTCAATTGGGATAAGTCACGAAGATGTCGCCGGAGAATCTCCTACCCAATTAAAATTGCGTAAAATAGGAGTGGGTGCAAAGTTACTCTATTAAAGAGATTGGGATGTGCAAAAGTACCAAAAAATGAATTTTAGGGTGCAATGTGCTAGAGTCTAGCAGGCTCGAAAAAAGCTTGGCTTGATCTCAAGTCTAGGGAGCTCTAGCTCAACTACGAGTGGAGCTTGAGCTCACATATTGTTGTTCATCAGCCGGCTTGCGAGTTTTTTTATTTGTGCATTTTAAAAAATTATAAATATAAAAAAAATAAGGCTCGAGCAACGCTCCTGAGTAACTCGAGCTCGCGGGCTCAAAACTCGAGCTCAATAAGTAGGCATTTAGCTCGAGTATCGCAAAATGAGCTCGTCATGCTCAAGCTCGAAATGATTTGCTCTAGCCCGGAATTGTAAATTTTGCCAAGCTCCACTCATTCACATCCCTAACTGGGTGATGTTAAGTGCCAAAAATCCATTCTTTACAAGTTCCAAAATGACAGGCGCCAGTGATTAAAGGTTAAAAGCTACATATAACACTTATATTCCATTTTTATTCTAGGATAATGAATATATAAAGCAAAAAAAACTTTCAGCCCTTATTTATATGTAAACTTTCTACATTTCAAACTACTCATTTGTGCTCATTTGATAATAAATTTTATAACTATTATTTATAAAAAAAATAACTGTAGAGGAAAGTGTCCTTTCATTCCGGTCACGGACTCACGGCAACGGCATGGGGGGCGGTCCGGGCGGAGGCACATTCTGCTTGAGGGATTGCTTGGAGAGTTGCTGTGCCGTCAAAATATGTCGCTCTCCCTCCTTATTTCCTACAGCATTTCACGCAGCTTTTGTTTACTTTTGATCTCCTTTCCATGGTTGCAGGTTTAATTGCATGAGGAAGAGGACAAACCATATCACAACTCCATTATCCTGTTCGATCTTACTTAGCCACGCATTCACCCTTTTTAGGAAGTCAATGGCTTAACAGATCGGTGACTTGGAGAATGGGATATATATATATATATATATATATATATATATATATATATATATATATATATATATATATATATATATATATATATATATATATAGTTGCCGGCAACACTATGCTCCAGTCGGACCCGATTAACTTTATCTTAGCACATGGAGCGGTCGAGCGTGCAAACAGTCACAGAAAATAGAAAGCCGACAAGATAATTTTTTTGACGTGAAAAACCGCAGAAAGAGGTGAAAAATCACGAGGTCGGATCTGTGCCGACCAAACATTCACTAGATCTGAGTGTTATTACAGAGCTTTTTCAAGAACTCGAGGGCGACAGGTTGCCTCTCGTTACAATTGTTGGGGAGAGAGAGAAGAGCCCGCAGGGTGACAGACCACCGTTCGCAATACACTCGTTGTATTACGGAATCCTGTGATCTTGGAGGCGGGAGTAGCTTGTTGCACTTGTTTTGATATATGGGGCTCAGAAGCTCGTGTCACGCGCTGGGCGAGTCCTATCCTGTGTGGATCGTCAAGAATTGCTGACTTGCTGAAGCTTGGTGGGCTCGTTGTTGAGCAGAAGGCGTTGAATACTTGCAGCGGTTTTGAGAGCACAACACACGGAGATGCGCTTGGAGCGGACTTGATGGCAGAGCGCGAGAAGAGCAGGCCGATGGAGAGCGTGTGGGGAGCTTGCTGAAAGAGAGCGCGCGTGTAACACCCCAAAAATCTCAAAATATGGTTGTACACAATTTTGGGTTGGAGGCTGTTAGACACGGCCTGGGACACGGGCGTGTCCCAGGGCGTGTCGGGTGTACACGGCCTGGGACACGGGCGTGTCCCAGGGCGTGTTCAGGCTGGTCGACGTTTGAGAGTCGACGATCGTCGAGCCTGGGACACGGCCTTCGACACGGGCGTGTCCCAGGGCGTGTTCGAATTAATTTTCGAAATTGACCTATTCAAGTCAGAGCCGGACACGGCCTTGAACACGGCCTTGAACACGGGCGTGTGAGGCTGGACACGGGCGTGTCAGCTGCCGTGTTCCGACCCGTGTACTGGTTTTGGAAATCGGTGAGTACCGTGTAACAGGAGACACGGGCGTGTCTCATGACCGACACGGGCGTGTCAGGTTCGACACGGGCGTGTCGATGCCCGTGTTCTCGAATATTTCAGTCGGTGCGACTGCCGCGTGTGCCGCTTAAGGGTACACGGCCTGTGACACGGGCGTGTCACAGGCCGTGTCGGCCAAAATTCAGGGGAATTTTCAGTAGATCGTGGCCCTTCATTTTCTTTAAATAAAATCCTATGGCTGGAGTTCTTTCCTGGGCTGATAAGGCCGGGAAAAGGGGGGGAGAAGCTCATTCTTCTTTTCATCTTCTCTTTCTAAAGTAAGAGAGAGGTGAGAGCAAGGAGGAAGAAGAGGAAGTGGAGTCCGGCTGCCGGTGGTGCTACGGTGGTCCAAATTGCGAGCCGAGTTCGGATTTGCGAAGGCAACGCTGCTGCGAAAGCTTTCATCCGTCTCAAATTTCTCTTCATGGCTCCGAAGCGAACTCCAAGGGTAACGATTTCCTGCTTGGACATGTGAAGTCCTTAATTCCTGCATTGCATAGGGAAAACCCTTCCCCGCGAGTGTGCGGTGGGTTGTGGCGTCCCTTGGGGTAGATATGTGAAGTCCCCCTTGTTAGAGTCCGGAATTGGAGTACGGATCTAGGCATGCTGTGTGAAGCCCATCTGGACATGGTCTGGATTGGTGATGCTTGGTTGCATATCGGAGAAGACTCCGTGATCATTGCTTGTATGCATGATGGAAAGTACTGGAGGAAGTCCAGGAAGTGTTGAGAGTTGGACTCTCTTGTAGCCGTGAGTGCTACTTTGTGGAAGGTTGAGCCGTGAGGCTGCAACTAGGAAATGGTGGAACGGGCAAGGTGAAACTGTACCCGCGTCAGTCCAGGCGTGAGTCTGACGATGTGAGCAACGGGAAAGGTGGATCTGTACCCGCGTTATGGTTGTCTAACCTTGGGTGCTTAAGACCCTGTTAGGATCACATAGCGAGAGCCGACGGCCGGTGAGCCGATCAGGCTAAAATGCTCATAATGTGCCGTTATGTCTGGGACCTCTGAACGGTGCGAATGTGCCCTGAGTGCACGGAGCGTCGGGCCGTCGTGCCGACGTTTGTGATATGTGACTGTGCGGGCGTGCACGTCTTGCTTGAATTGCTATATATCATATTGGATGAATGCTATGCAGGGATGGAATTCCGCTGCCCCGTGCCAGGGGCAGGGTCGTTATAATTGGTCAGCTGAATGCTGACCGTTGCCCTGTTTTGCCACCGTTTGGTGGATTGGTTCTTACAGGTGCTGGAGGAGCTGGTCCGAGCGGGACTTAGCGGGCTGAAGCCCAAAGCTGCGTTGCTGCCCTCGAAGGCATTGTTTTGTTTCTTTTGTTCATGTGTGGCCGGCCTGCGTGCCGATGTATGTAAACCACACTCTTGTTAAGAGAAACTGTTGTAAGGCCTTAAGGCCAGACTCTTTTGATGTATACTTATATTCCTATATTAGTGGACAATGTTGTTTTATCTTGAGTTCATTAATTCAACCGTGAAGCTTCCGCTAGAATGCTCTGTGTTAGGATGCGTTGGTTATGATATTATTTAGTAGCGTCTCCGCCTGTTTGTGGAATATGGTGTGGGGCCCCGGCCGGACCCTCTATTATATTCTTCTTGACGGGTAGAGGTGTTACAATTTGGTATCAGCTTGTTGGTCGATCTCTTCCGAATTCGCGGACGAATTCTTTTGAGAGGGGGCGAGCACGTGTCAGTGCCGTCGTTATAACACGTAATATGAACTCAAGATTGTCCACTTAGGAATGCAAATACACTTGTTTGGTGAACTTGTGTATTCTTTTGTATGATTGCCGTTTGTATTGGTCGTTAACCTGTGTAATTTACACATATAGGTGACCAGAAGTGTTGCGGGTCAGTCAGAACCACAACGTTCTGTTGAGAGTGCGGCACCAGCCGAGGTGCCCACAACTCCTCCATCCGCTGAAACAGTCCGTCTCATTACGGAAACGGTACTTGCGGTGATGAATGCTCAGCAAGCGGGGCAAGCACGTCCTGCAGTGGTGTACGGCAAGAACCGATAGAAGCCGAAGTTGATCCGCGGGTAGCAGATCAACAATGGAAGCAATTCTTGAGCTTTAACCCTCCGCAGTTTCATGGGGCGGGTATACCGGCCCAAGCAGAGGATTGGCTTGCAAGAATCAAGAGGATTATGAGGGCTATCAGGGTTGAGGAGGAACAGAAAGTGATGTTAGCCACTTTCCTACTGGAAGGAGAGGCGCGATTGTGGTGGGATGAGATTGAACTGCATCACTTGGCCGGCAGGCAATTGGCAGAAATTACAATGGAAGAATTTTCTCGGTTGTTCTTAGCACAACATCTACCGATGCAGCATATCAATGGAAATGGAGTTCCAACGGTTAGCACAGGGAGATCGAAGTGTGGATGACTACCTGCATGAGTTCACCCGGTTGGGAAGATATGCGGGCTCGATCTTCGCCGAAGAAGAGCGTAAGACTAGTCGGTTTTATGCGGGACTGCGAGATGAGCTAAGGTATTTGCTCTCGAGTTCTGTGAGTCAGGGATTCCAAGCCTTAGTCTGTACGGCTCGTTCTTTGGAGACGGATATGACACGGGGGCAAGCAAAAGGAAACTTGGCGGTTGTGAAGCCGGAGTTTAAGCCGCCGCGTCCGGACAAGTTTGGCTACCGTAGGAGGTGGAATAAGAAGTCTAAGTCTTCTGGGCAAGCTCCTTCTGCGACTGTGACAGACACATCTGGGAATGGATCTCGTGCTTGTTATACGTGCGGGAAGGTTGGACACTTCGCACGTGAATGCCGATTTGGTCCTTCAAAGGGTGATAAGAAGACGGGAGCGTCTTATGCGGAGAAGGGGAAGACTGTGGTGGAGTCTTCTGCCTCGCACGCGCAGCCCAGGGTCTTCAACCTTGGACAACAAGAGGCGATCAAGCAGGCAGATGTCGTCACAGGTGCGCGTTGATTTTTATATGCTTGTTTTGTTGTGCTGTACTTGTTTTAATTGTAATGTTATAGGGTTTGTCCTTATACGAGAGTATCCGGCGCGAGCACTGTTCGACACAGGTGCTTCACATTCGTTTCTGTCTGAGGATTTTGTCTTGCGTGTCGGGGTGCCTATCCGGACCAAGACAGACAGTGTAAAGGTGTTGTTGCCTAACGGATGTTTGATGTGCGCGGATCGATCTTGCGGTCTTGAGGTCAAGATAGGAAGTCGGGAGTTCAAAGTGGAAACACTAGTATTGCCGATCAAAGAGTTTGATATAATCTTTGGTATGGACTGGCTTTCAGAGCAGCGTGCCTGTATTGATTGCACTTCAAAAGAGGTCACACTTGGGCAAAATACCGAACAAGAGACCAAGTTCATTGGTATGCAAGGGATGAGTGGGATGTTGTTATCCGCTCTCCAAGTTGTTAAGGCAGTTCGGAAGGGTGCGGAGTTGTTCTTCACACTCATAGAGGCGGTGGCGCCGAAGGCCAGTGTGAGTGAAGTGCTGATTGTGTCGGAGTATGCGGATGTGTTTCCAAAGGACCTTCCAGGGTTACCTCCCCAAAGGGAAATCGACTTCGCTATCGAGCTGGTGCCGGGTGCAAAACCCGTGGCCCGTTCGCCGTATCGGGTAGCGCCAAAAGAAATGGCCGAACTGAAAGTTCAGTTGCAAGAGTTGTTGGAGCAGGGTTATATACGCCCAAGTATGTCACCTTGGAGCGCACCTGTTCTTTTTGTGAAAAAGAAAGACGGTGGTTTGCGACTATGTTTTGATTATCGCGAACTGAACAAGCTGACGGAGAAAAACAAGTATCCAATTCCTCGGATTGATGACTTGTTCGATCAGCTAGCGGGCTCTACCGTCTATTCGAAGTTGGATTTGAAGTCCGGGTATTACCAGTTGCGGATTAGGGAAGGTGACATTCCCAAGACAGCGTTTGGCACACGCTATGGTCATTATGAGTTCACAGTGATGCCGTTCGGCTTGTGTAATGCGCCTTCGGTATTCATGGATCTCATGCATCGTACGTTCCGCGAATACCTGGATCTATTTGTGATTGTGTTTATTGATGATATTCTGGTATATTCACAATCGGAGGAAGATCATGCAAACCATTTGCGATTAGTATTGCATACCTTGCGAAGGAATAAGCTGTATGCCAAGTTCTCAAAGTGTGAGTTCTGGCTCTCGTCGGTGGCTTTTCTAGGCCATGTGGTAAGTGGAGAGGGCATAGCGGTGGATCCGGCTAAGATAAGTGCCATTCGGGATTGGCCGGTGTTATCTTCAGTGGCCGAAGTCAGGAGTTTCCTTGGACTGGCGGGCTACTATAGGAGGTTCGTGGGGAACTTCTCCCGGATTGCTTTGCCTCTGACTACGTTGACGAGAAAGGATCAGAAGTTCGTTTGGACGCCGGAGTGCGCACGAGCTTTTGAGGAGCTGAAGAATCGTTTGACCACGGCGCCCGTGTTGACGTCGCCATGTGGTACAGACGGATTTGAAATATATAGCGATGCGTCAGGAAGCGGCTTAGGCTGCGTTCTCCTGCAATTTGGCAAGGTGATCGCTTATGGCTCACGTCAATTGAAAGTGCATGAGCGTAATTACCCCGTCCATGATTTGGAGTTGGCGGCGGTGATCTTTTCGCTAAAATTGTGGCGGCATTATCTGTATGGCGTGAAAGTAGACATTTATACAGATCATAAAAGTTTAAAGTATCTGCTCGATCAAAAGGAGTTGAATATGCGACAAAGGAGGTGGATGGAATTCCTTGGGGATTTTACATTCGATATTCATTATGTTCCCGGAAAGGGAAATGTGGTCGCTGATGCCTTGAGTCGTCGGACTCCAGTACGGGCAAATTGGTTGCAGATACATGATGAGCGGTTAATCCAGGAGTTGGAAGCCTTGGAGATATCTTGTGTGGAAAGAGATTCTTCGACTGTTGCATGCGTGAGCTGGTTGGAGGTTCAGTGTGACCTTGCTGACAGAGTTCGGCGGGCAACGGAGTTGGATGAAAGTCTCCAACGCTATGCAAAGGAGGGATCTGGTGATCAGTTCTCCTGGGATGATGGCTTATTACGAAAAGATGGCCGATTGTGCGTCCCTAGTGCGGGTAAATTGCGGGAAGAACTGCTATATGAAGCACATTTTACAAAGTATTCAATTCACCCTGGGAGCACAAAAATGTACAAGGACATGAAGAAACTGTTCTGGTGGCCTGGTTTAAAGAAGGACATAGCCGCGTATGTGGCTAAATGTCGCACTTGTGCTTTGGTAAAGGCAGAATGTCAACGGCCGAGTGGTTTCCTGAAGTCGTTGCCGGTTCCGCAATGGAAGTTTGAGGATATTTCTATGGATTTCGTGCACGGATTGCCGAGATCTCAGCGTGGCCATGACTCAATCTGGGTGATTGTAGACCGGTTGACAAAGGTGGCTCATTTTATACCAAACAAGCGGGACGATTCAGTGGAAACGTTGGCAAAACTCTATGTGGAGCAGATAGTTCGATTGCACGGTGTTCCCCGGAGCATCGTAAGTGACCGAGATGGGCGCTTTACTTCAAAGGATTGGAGATTAGTTCATCAGATGTTGGGCACGAAGTTAGCATTCAGTACGGCCTTTCACCCGCAAACGGATGGCCAAACTGAACGAACCAACAGAACGATGGAGGATATGCTCCGTATGTGCGCCCTGGACTTCGGTAAGAAGTGGGAAGAACATCTTATTATGGTGGAGTTTTCCTATAATAATAGCTATCAAGCGAGTATAGGCATGGCCCCATTTGAAGCGCTGTATGGTCGCAAGTGTCGTACACCGCTAGCTTGGGCAGAAACTGGCGAGACTAAACTTTTAGGCAAAAAGGAAGTCGAGGATGCTACCTCAACAATACGCTCTATTCGAGAGAGGCTCTTAATAGCCCAAGATCGGCAGGCCAAGTATTACAATGCTAAGCACCGGAACGTGGAGTTCGCGGTGGGTGACTGGGTCTATTTAAAGATTAAGCCCTTCAAAGGCGTATCTCGGATTCGGCGATTGAAAAAGCTAAGTCCGCGCTACCTTGGTCCGTTTGAAGTAGTGGAACGAATTGGGGAAGCCGCCTATCGACTAGCTCTTTCATTGGAATTGAGTGGATTGCATGACGTGTTTCACATCTCGGTGTTACGCAAAGCAGTCAAGGATCCAGCTCATATAGTTGAAAATGATCGAGTGCCAGTTGAGTATGGGCTAACGACAAAGGTGAAGCCTATACGAATAGAGGATCGAGCCGAGAAACAGTTGCGGAACAAGGTAATCGGGATGGTCAAAGTCCGGTGGGACAATTGTGGCCGAGAAGAGCTAACATGGGAGCGCGAGCAGACCATGCGAGCCGAGTTTCCCGAGTTATTTTCGTAGCCTGTTCACTCGTTGTATATGTAATAAAAACCCATAAATGTTTTGTTATTTTCTCCCTATTGTTTTCAAATTTCGGGACGAAATTGTATAAAGGGGGGGAGGATTGTAACACCCCAAAAATCTCAAAATATGGTTGTACACAATTTTGGGTTGGAGGCTGTTAGACACGGCCTGGGACACGGGCGTGTCCCAGGGCGTGTCGGGTGTACACGGCCTGGGACACGGGCGTGTCCCAGGGCGTGTTCAGGCTGGTCGACGTTTGAGAGTCGACGATCGTCGAGCCTGGGACACGGCCTTCGACACGGGCGTGTCCCAGGGCGTGTTCGAATTAATTTTCGAAATTGACCTATTCAAGTCAGAGCCGGACACGGCCTTGAACACGGCCTTGAACACGGGCGTGTGAGGCTGGACACGGGCGTGTCAGCTGCCGTGTTCCGACCCGTGTACTGGTTTTGGAAATCGGTGAGTACCGTGTAACAGGAGACACGGGCGTGTCTCATGACCGACACGGGCGTGTCAGGTTCGACACGGGCGTGTCGATGCCCGTGTTCTCGAATATTTCAGTCGGTGCGACTGCCGCGTGTGCCTCTTAAGGGTACACGGCCTGTGACACGGGCGTGTCACAGGCCGTGTCGGCCAAAATTCAGGGGAATTTTCAGTAGATTGTGGCCCTTCATTTTCTTTAAATAAAATCCTATGGCTGGAGTTCTTTCCTGGGCTGATAAGGCCGGGAAAAGGGGGGGAGAAGCTCATTCTTCTTTTCATCTTCTCTTTCTAAAGTAAGAGAGAGGTGAGAGCAAGGAGGAAGAAGAGGAAGTGGAGTCCGGCTGCCGGTGGTGCTACGGTGGTCCAAATTGCGAGCCGAGTTCGGATTTGCGAAGGCAACGCTGCTGCGAAAGCTTTCATCCGTCTCAAATTTCTCTTCATGGCTCCGAAGCGAACTCCAAGGGTAACGATTTCCTGCTTGGACATGTGAAGTCCTTAATTCCTGCATTGCATAGGGAAAACCCTTCCCCGCGAGTGTGCGGTGGGTTGTGGCGTCCCTTGGGGTAGATATGTGAAGTCCCCCTTGTTAGAGTCCGGAATTGGAGTACGGATCTAGGCATGCTGTGTGAAGCCCATCTGGACATGGTCTGGATTGGTGATGCTTGGTTGCATATCGGAGAAGACTCCGTGATCATTGCTTGTATGCATGATGGAAAGTACTGGAGGAAGTCCAGGAAGTGTTGAGAGTTGGACTCTCTTGTAGCTGTGAGTGCTACTTTGTGGAAGGTTGAGCCGTGAGGCTGCAACTAGGAAATGGTGGAACGGGCAAGGTGAAACTGTACCCGCGTCAGTCCAGGCGTGAGTCTGACGATGTGAGCAACGGGAAAGGTGGATCTGTACCCGCGTTATGGTTGTCTAACCTTGGGTGCTTAAGACCCTGTTAGGATCACATAGCGAGAGCCGACGGCCGGTGAGCCGATCAGGCTAAAATGCTCATAATGTGCCGTTATGTCTGGGACCTCTGAACGGTGCGAATGTGCCCTGAGTGCACGGAGCGTCGGGCCGTCGTGCCGACGTTTGTGATATGTGACTGTGCGGGCGTGCACGTCTTGCTTGAATTGCTATATATCATATTGGATGAATGCTATGCAGGGATGGAATTCCGCTGCCCCGTGCCAGGGGCAGGGTCGTTATAATTGGTCAGCTGAATGCTGACCGTTGCCCTGTTTTGCCACCGTTTGGTGGATTGGTTCTTACAGGTGCTGGAGGAGCTGGTCCGAGCGGGACTTAGCGGGCTGAAGCCCAAAGCTGCGTTGCTGCCCTCGAAGGCATTGTTTTGTTTCTTTTGTTCATGTGTGGCCGGCCTGCGTGCCGATGTATGTAAACCACACTCTTGTTAAGAGAAACTGTTGTAAGGCCTTAAGGCCAGACTCTTTTGATGTATACTTATATTCCTATATTAGTGGACAATGTTGTTTTATCTTGAGTTCATTAATTCAACCGTGAAGCTTCCGCTAGAATGCTCTGTGTTAGGATGCGTTGGTTATGATATTATTTAGTAGCGTCTCCGCCTGTTTGTGGAATATGGTGTGGGGCCCCGGCCGGACCCTCTATTATATTCTTCTTGACGGGTAGAGGTGTTACAGCGCGGGGCACACGTTGGAGGAGAGCGCGCAAGGCATTTGCCGGAGGAGAGCGCCGAGGCACTTGTTGGAGGAGATCATACAGTTCTTGTTGGTAGAGAGCGCGCGGGGCGCTTGTTGGCGAAGAGAGCACGAAGCACTTGTTGGTAGAAAGCGCGCGAGGCGCTTGGTGGAGGAGAGCGCTCAGTGTACTTGTAGGAGGTTAGTGCGTGGGGCGCTGGTCGGCGGAGATCGCGCAGAGCGCTTGCTGGTAGAGAGCGCGCTGAACACTTACTAGAGGGGAGCGCGCGTAGCGTTGGGAGAAGAGGTGCACCCAAGGAATCGACGGGCATGAGAGCGCACATAAGCATGTAAGGAAGGGACGCGTGCAAGAGCATACAAGGAAGGGACTCGCGCAAGGAAGAGGCGTGCACGAGAGTGTGCATGGAAGCGACGAGCGTGAGAGCGCGCAAGGAGGCGGAGCACGCGAGTGCGTGCAAGGGAATGCAAAGAAGAGACGTGCACGATAGCGCGCAAGGAGAGAGAAAATCCGTAGGACGATTTTTCAACCGAGCAAAGAATGAGAATTAAGGAGGATTTGGGGCCCTATTTATAGGCTTCATGGGTGGTTATGTGGCTATCCACAGCCCATTACCACCATGATCACTATTTATAGGCAAATTTCATGAAGCATTTCTGCGCATATTATTTTATGATTTTACTAGACGCAACCCGGTCCTTTTTTAGCAACGCATTTACCCCACTACGGGAGATCACGCGGCGGTTACGTGGGTGGTTACCTATGTAATCGACAGCTGTGATCGCGGGAGTGCGATCAGATGGTGGATAATTAACAAACACCATGAACCTGGATGGTTGAGGCCCACCGGAGACAGAATCCGACCGGCGACGGAGGCCGACCAAATGGAGGAAAGGGCCAGCCGAGAGGCCAGGGGGAGGTGGCCGGCGACGTCCGAGGAAGAGAGGAGCGATGGAGGTGATGGCCGCGGTAGGGAGAAGTGATGGCGACGGTCGCCAAGGGAGAGAGAAGTGACGGCGTTGGCGGCCACGGGAAAGAGGAGGGGCGGCGGTGGCGTACGCGGTAGACAGGAGGGACGGGGGCGGCTTCCACAGCAGAGAGGAGCAACGACGGCTACGGCTACGGGAGAGAGGAACGACGGCGACGACGTCCGCGGGAGAGAGGAGTGATGGCGGCGGCGACCACGGAAGAGAGGAGGGACGGTGGTGGCGTACGCAGGAGAGAGGAGCGACGACGGTAGTGTCCATGGGAGAGAGGAGAGACGGCGGCTATCGGAGAGAGGTGCGATGACGACGTTGTTTGCCGGAGAGAGGAGCAATGGAGGCGGCATCAGGGAGAGAGGATAGACGGCAGTAATGCTCGAGGAAGACAGGAGCAACGGCGGCGGCTACCGTGGGAGAGAGAAGCGGCGACGATGCGATCCACGAGAGAGAGGAGCGACGACGGCGGTGTACACGGTAGAGAGGGGTGACAGAGGCGGTGTTCGCGGAAAAAAGGAGAGAAGACAATATCTGAGAGAGAGAGGAGTGACGGCGACGATCGTGAAGTTGGGAAACAATGTCGACGATGCCCGCGATGTTGGGAGACGACGACGGCAGCATCCGCAGAAGGGAGGGGGACTTGCGGTAGTTCCATGGTCGGCCACCCCCCGGCAACAGCCACACCACCCAATTCGGGGAGCCGCGTGCGGTGCACACCACGCGGCAGGACCCCCGCGTGGCGCGCGACACGCGGGAGGACTCCAGTGCAGCGCGCCCGCGCCAGTCCTCGCGCGCGGCGCGCGCATGAGGATTGTAACGTCCCTGAATTTTCGATAATTATTTTATTCTCCTTAGAGTCATATTAATGGCCTCAGGACATTACTTTGACTCATAGTTAACAGTGCACCGTCGTTTTTGCGTGATTTTGTCGTTGGGGTGGGTCGGCAAGTTTTTTAGACTCATTGGAATTAGAGTTTTGACTTGGGAAAATTAAAGTGATTTGTTTTTGTTGAGATTAAATTATCCAGCAAGTCACGTGTATGTGGGACTGTGTTTGGCTTCCCCACTGCGTTTCAGGTCTGGGTGTTGACCCCGGTGGGCCCATCTGGCGGAATATCCATGTGGGCCTGTGGTTGGGGTTAATCCCACATCGCATGCAGCTTTCTCCCCTCCGTGGTCATGTACCTCGCCACCCTTCATCTCAATACTTGGGTTTTGAGATGAACTGTTGTGTTGGCGAGTTCTTTCATGGTATAAGAGGAGGTTTTTTTATATGCAACATAGTATCAGAGGAGTCCTACTACGGGGGTGTGTTGAGATTAAATTATCTAGCAGGTCACGTGTATGTGGGACTGTGTTTGGCTTCCCCACCGCATTCCAGGTCTGGGTGTTGACCACGGTGGGCCCCTCTAGCAGAATATCCCTGCGGGCATGTGGTTGGGGTTAATCCCACACCCCCTGCAGCTTTCTCCCCTCCGTGTTCATGTACCCCACCACCTTTCATCTCAATACCTGGGTTTTGAGATGAACTATTGGGTTGGCGGGTTCTTTTTGTTTTAAGCGTGCTTGTGAAGTTTCGCTGCGATCAGGGCTTAATTGGAGTTTCGGTTAATTATATAAGGATCATTGTGGTTTTGTTTCAGGAATTTTTATCTCAAGTTTGGCTCATCACATTTCGAATTCGACTTTGTCGCTGGATTCGTAGCTCCGCCAAGTAGTTTTTGTGTGATTTTCATCGAAAACCGATGTGATTTGATCACTCTCATCATTTGAGTTTTTCTTAGTTATGATATTAATAAAATAATATTATATATATATATATACTTATATAAAAAAAGAAGGGAACCCTATTCTTCATCTTCCCCAACTTCAGGCCTGAGAGCGGAAAGAAGAGACGGTGACCCCCCTTCATCGTGAAACTTTCGGTCGCCGTATACGGAGCTCCGGTGGGCGAAGTCCTTGACAGATCATAGATCCAAAAAGCTATCGTCGAGCACTACGTGCGCTGTAACACCCCTATCCGTCACACAACATATAATAGTAGGTCCGGCCGGGGCACGACGCCATATACCACGGACAGACCGACGGGTTACTCATTGAAACCATTCAACCAATACACATGCCCCACATAGAGCATCTAGCGCAAACAATTATTAAGTTGAAAGAAAGAACCCAGCCGCAAGCACGAATGTCCACTAACATAACCCAGTAGGAATGAACTATAAAATACACAAAAGTACCGCCCTTATGGCCTTACAATAGTTCACCGAACTTAAATTGTTTCTTACAAACTTCGGCTCGCAGGATGGCCACACATGATTTAAACAAGGAAACAAACAAGGCCTTCGAGGGCCGGCTCAACAACTTGGGCTTTGGCCCGCTATTTGCCACTCGCCTCCGCAACACCTGCAAGAACAATTCACCGCAATGGTGGCAAATAAGAATAACGATCAGCTAAAGCCGACCAAATTATAACGATTCCGCCACCAAACTAGGGGCGGCAAAGCTCCTTCCCTGCACTTGTTAGCGTAACAAGCAATATAGTGAATAAACACACCAGCACAGGTGCAGGCTCACACGGCTACACACCCCGTGCTCTCAGGGCACTAATTCGGTGAACCCGGTCAAAACTGCGGTCTCACCACCATCCCTTGGGCGACAAATCTCGTGAGCATTTAGTCTTCATGACCTAAGCCTAAGACTCGCACGACTATGCCAGTGGCCAGTCCCTTTTCATGTATCTGTCACCAAACCACAGAGCCCGGGTCCGGTTCCACAAGCCCGTTGCTCACGCCGCACTATCAAACTTAAGACAAGCGCGTGGGTCAAACTTCGCCGGATCCCAAATTCGTTCATACAATCACATAACCCAGTTATGTTCAAAGCTTGCTCCCAGGCCGCCAAGATGGCAGAAATGCATTTCCGCCCAGTTTTCCGGGTGCGCCTTGGGGTTTATCCCCAAGGATCCCTGCTGCAATCTACCACGTAGAAACCCGAAACAACCAAAGGCACGGAGTCTTCTCCGCCTAAACATGCAAAGTAAAACATCACTGATCCAGACCAACATGTCCGGGTAGGCTTCACACACCATGCCTATATTCGTTTCTCGATTTTGGACTCTAAATGCAAACAAGGGGGACTTTATAAATATACCCCCAAGGAACACCGCAAACTCGCCGCACACTCGCGGGAGCGAGTTTTCCCTATACAAAAGACGAAGAGCTTCACATGCTCAAGTAGAGATTCGTTACCCTAGCATTCCTTTTCGATGCCATGGAAATCTACACGGATGAAAATCACTGCGATTATCTCGCCTCCGTAGATCTTGACTCGGTTTGCGATTTGATGCTCTGAATCTCCTCCGACGACCAGATCTTCCCTCCTTCTTCCTCCTTACTCTCCCTTCTCTCTAGAACTTAGAAAGAGAGATGCCAATGAAGAGTGAGGGTTTAAACCCCCAATCCCGGCCTTAACCCCAGGATAGAGAGGCCTGAACTATTAGATCCCAAAATAAGGAAACGAACATCCACGATTCGCCCTAAAAATAAACTTCCTGTGCCGAACACGGCTTGCGACACGCCCGTGTCCAAGGACGTGTAACACATTCACCGTCATTCAAGAAAATCCCGACCATGACACGGCATGTGACATGGCTTGGAGCACGCCCATGTCATGGGTCGTATGCCTCAGACGACACGGGACCAAACACGTCCCGAGCATGACATGGCCATATGACATGCCCATGTCACATGCCGCGTGCTAGACACGCCCTGGGACACGCCCGTGTCCCAGGCCATCTAACTCACTCAGCACAAACCAACAAACTTCCCGAGCAGGACACGGCCACTGACACGCCCGTGTGTTAAGCCGTGTGCCCTCACTCAACGCTCATTGAGTGAAAATTGTTGAAAGCTCGGCGAGATGTCGAACACGCGCCTGACACAGCCCTGGGACACGCCCGTGTCCCAGGCCGTGTGACCTTTTCCAAGTCCCAAACACGCCTAAAAGTGCTGCCCGTTCCTCTTTTGAGTTTCGGGGCATTACAACTCTCTCCCTCTTAAAAGAATTTCATCTACGAAATTACCAAAGGAAAAGATACAGAAAACCAAAAGCGGTACCTGAGTGGAATAACTCTGGGTACTCCTCAAGAATGGTCTGCTCCTGTTCCCATAAGAGCTAATCCCGACCACAATTGTCCCAACGAACTTTGACCATCCTGATCTCCTTGTTACGAAGTCGCTTGACTTCAGAGTCCTCAATACGAACAGGTTTGACCCTTGTCGTTAACCCTTCGTCCATCGGTACTTGATCAACTGCGATCACCTGTGAAGGCTATTGCACCGCCTTCCGCAACACTGATATGTGGAATACGTCGTGTAGACCACTCAACTCAATCGATAGCCTTAGACGATAAGCCGCTTCACCGATCCGCTCAAAAATCTCAAATGGTCTAAGGTATCTCGGGCTCAGCTTCTTCAAGCGTCATACTCGTGAAACACCCTTGAACGGCTTTATCTTCAAATATACCCAATCGCCAACCGCAAACTCCATGTTCTGATGCTTGGCATTTTAGTATTTAGCTTGTCTCTCCTGAGCAATCAGCAAACACTCTCGAATGGTTCGTACCAATGAAGTGGCGCTTTCCACCTCTTGCTTTTTGTACAACCTCGCCTCACCCATTTCCAACCACGACAACGGCGTGCGACATTTTCTACCATATAGGGCCTCGAAGGGCGCCATTTGTATGCTCGCTTTGTAGCTGTTGTTGTACGCAAACTTTACCAAATACAGATGATCTTCCCACTGCTTTCCGAAGTCCCGGACGCACATGCGAAGCATGTCCTCCATCTTCCTGTTGACCCTCTCGGTCTGCCCATCCTTCTGTGGATGAAAGGCTGTGCTGAACTTCAACTTAGTTCCCAGCATTTATTGCACAAATCTCCAGTCATTGGACGTAAAATGCCCATCTCTATCGCTCACGATGCTGCGGGGCACACCGTGCAGTCTAACAATGTTATCCACATAAAGCTTTGCCAGCTTCTCCACTGAATCGTCCTTCCTATGCAGAATGAAGTGCGACACTTTTGTTAACCGATTTACAATCATTAACATCATTTCCCTTCTGCGACCTTAGCAAACCATGCACAAAGTCCATCAAAATGTCGTCAAACTTCCACTCCGGAATAGGCAAAGGCTTCAAGAAACCCCATGGCTTTTGGCACTCTACCTTCACTAAGGCGCAAGTCCGACACTTCACCACATATAGTACCACATCCTTCTTGAGTCCTGGCCACCAGAACAACTTCTTCAGATCTCGGTACATCTTTGTGCTCCCTGGGTGAATTGAGTACTTGGTATGATGAGCCTCGTACATCAACTCCACCTGTAAATTAACAACGTTTGAGACGGACAAACAATTGTCCTTCCTTAGCAGTCCATCTTCAACTGTAAATTGAGAATTTGACCCATCTGAAGCTGCATCCATGATTTCCTTCATGCTGCTATCCAAATCAATAGCCTTCTGAATCCGGTCAGCCAGATCATACTAAACTTCCGTCATGTTCAATAATTTTTCGACGCTAGTTTGCTTGTCAACACAACAGATCTCTAACGCCTCCAACTCCCGAATCAACCCCTCATCAAGAATCGACAACCAGTTGGCTTGGGTGGGAGCCCTGCGACTCAACGCATCCGCAACTACATTGCCTTTCCCGGGAACATAATGAATTTTGAATGTATAGTCCCCTAGGAACATCCATCCATCTTCGCTGCCTCATGTTCAGATCCTTCTGGTCCAACAGGTATTTTAGGCTCTTGTGGTCGGTATAAATATCGACATTTATGCCGTACAAATAGCGCCTCCACAGCTTTAGCACAAAAATCACGGCCTCCAACTCCAAGTTGTGGACCGAATAATTCCTCTCGTGCACTTTCAGCTGACGCGAGCCATACGCAATAACACTTCCATGCTGCAGTAACACACAACCCAAACAACTGCCTGAAGCATCGCTGTAGATCTCAAATCCTTTGGTTCCACTCGGCGAACTTAGCACTAGCGCCATGGTCAACTGACACTTCAACTCTTCAAAAGCTCGTGTGCACTCACGCGTCTAAACAAACTTATGATCTTTCCTAGTCAACGTCGTGAGAGGTAATGCTATCTGCAAGAAGTTCTCTACGAAGCTCCAGTTATAGCCTGCAAGCCCAAGAAAACTCCGGACTTCCGCTACCGTAGACAACACAGGCCACTCCCGTATCACAACTATCTTCGCCGGATCAACCGCAATCCCTTCTCCACTCACTATATGACAAAGGAACACCACTGAGGATAAACAAAACTCGTATTTGGAGAACTTTGCGTATAGTTCGTTCCTCCTCAGCGACTCCAAAACCAAATGCAGATGCTTGAAGTGATCTTCTTCGCACTGCGAGTAAACCAATATGTCGTCAATAAAGATGATCACAAAATGGTCTAAGTACTCCCTGAACATCCTGTTCATCAGATCCATAAACACTGATGGCGCATTAGTCAGCCCGAACGACATGCCCGTAAACTCGAAATGCCTATACCTTGTGTTGAATGATTTCTTTGGGATATCACTCTCCCTTATCCTCACCTGATAGTAACCGGACTTAAGATCCAATTTTGAGTATACCGATGACCCTACTAACTGATAAAAAATATCATCAATCCTTGGGATCGGAAACTTGTTCTTTTCCATTAACTTGTTCAGCTCTCTATAATCGATATAGAGCCGCAAACTTCCGTCCTTCTTCTTAACGAAAAGGACCGGTGCACTCCAAGGCGACGAAATTGGACGCACATAGCCCTGCTCCAACAACTCCTCTAGTTGAACCTTTAGATGCGCCATCACCTTAGGCGCCAACATATAAGGAGAGCATGACACAGGTTTGGCACCTGGCACTTACTCAATTGTGAAATCGATCTCCCGCTAAGATGGGGCTCCGGGAAGATTGTTCGGGAACACATAAGGGTACTCGTATACTACTGGGATACTACCCAAAGTGGGCTTAGGCTTTACAACCTCCACTAACATGAAGAACAGCTCTGCACACGCATGGACTGCCTTGACCACCTGAAGAGCGGACATCAAAGTCTTGCTCGACCCCTTCAATCCCACAAACGTTGTCTCCCCACAACACCCAGCTTGACTTCCTTACGGTTGCAATCTATGTATGCCTTCTGCTCCGAAAGCTAGTCCATACCGAAAATTACGTCGAACTCTATTAGCGACAGTAACGACGCTAGTAAGTCAAACTCCTGACTTCCAATACGAATCTTTACGGCACATACTATGTCGCACTCATAAAACACCCATTCGGAAGCAACACATCCAATTTGTACTTCGCCATTGAAGAAGGGACTCTGATGAGTGATATGAAACCTTCGGACAAAAAGGAGTGCGAAGCTCTAGTATCGAATAGTGCCCTTGCTGGACTATCACAAATCAGAATAAAGCCTATACAAACAGTAATAATCTAACAAGCACTAGTTAATAGTATTTAAAGCTAACTTGCTATAAATTTAAACTGTACCTGTAACCACATCCGCTTGTTTTATGGCCTCCTGCTGGCCCAAATTGTAGACTTTTGGTTCAGTCAGAGCATAATGGGATGCGGTTGACTCCACTGCCTTGCCCTTTTCCTCATTAGTTGCTCCCTGCTTCCTCTCGGACTTTGCACGCCCGCTCCAACAGTCACAGGAAAAGTTCCCCATCTTCGTACAAGTATAACAAGCACCCGGGATTCGGTTGGTAGTTTCCCCCGACGTACCCGAAGAAGGGGCTGGACCCGATGTCCTAGCCTTCTTATTCCACCTGCGGAAACCGGATTTTGAAGACGACACCTTGAATTTTTACTTCATAACACCAGAGTCTTTCTTTGCCTGAACATTCTTCATGTCTTTTTCCAAAGATTCGGCCTTGTTGACAAGGGTCAGGGAACTCTACGTCATCGGACCCGAGAGTAGTAGTCTCAAATCATCCCTTAGACCTTCGTAGAATCGATTTGTCTTTCACTCCTCATCGGCGAAGGTAGCGCTTGCGTACTGACCTAAGCGAGCAAACTCATAGAGATATTCATCCACGCTACTCTCACCTTGTACCAGCTTATGGAACTCGTTTTCCATAGCAATTCTCTGAGTCAAGGGGAGGTATCGAGCCAAGAACAGTCTCGAAAATTCCTCTATCGAGACGTCTGTAAGCTATCTACCCCTCAGATGTTGTAACTCCAAGCCTTCCCACCATAATCTTGCGTCACCATCCAACAAGAACGTGGCAATAGTGGTCTTCTGCCACTCTTACGTCTCTTTTGCTATCATTACCCTCTTAACTCTGGAGAGCCAATCCTCCGCTTGGGTTGGGGTTCCCGTCCCCAAGAACACTGGAGGATTGAAGCCCATAACGTGCTTAAGCTGTTTCTCCATTGCTCTCAAAGGCAACACTGGCTCCACTACAACCTGCTCCACTCTCCTTGGCTCCGCTGCTTGGAGAGGTACTTGCTTTATAATAGGGGCAGGCTGCTGCACCTATCTCACAGGCTGCGCATTAATCATCGCAAACCCTGCCTCCGCTACCAATCATATGTTCTCAGCCAAAGGAGGTGTTGCCGACGCATCATTTGGTGCGCTACTTGCCTAGGAAACTGGACGTTCTGATGGCTCCGCACCACTTCTTGTCACCTATAGTCGTACAAAACACCATTAAATGACCGAACAAAATTGCAAAAAGCAATTATAGGAACACGCAGGTTCCTCAAACATGTGTATTTTCATTCCTAAGTGGACATTCATGGGTTCTTTTCATGTTATAACGATGACGCACACACATGTGCTCACCACCCCTTAATGTGAATTCGTCCACGAATTCATTTAAGTATGACCGAAACCGGTAGTCTGATACCAAATTGTAACACCCCTATCCGTCACACAGTATATAGCAGTAGTTCTGGCCAAGGCCCGATGCTATATACCACGGACAGACCAGAGGGTTACTCATTGAAACCATTCAACCAATACACACGTCCCACACAGAGCATCTAGCGGATGCAATTATTAAGTTGAAAACAAGAACCTAGCCACAAGCACGAATATCCACTAACCTAACCCAGTAGGAATTAATTACAAAATACACAAAAGTACTAGCCTTATGGCCTTATAATAGTTCACCGAATTTAAATAGTGTCTAACAAACTTTGGCTCGCAGGTCGGCCACACATGATTTAAATAAGGAAACAAACAAGGCCTTCGAGGGTCGGCTCAGTAACTTGGGCTTTGGCCCGCTATTTGCCGCTCGGCTCCGCAGCACTTGCAAGCACAATTCACCGCAACGGTGCCAAACAAGAATAACGGTCAGCTAAAGCCGACCAAATTATAATGATTTCGCCCCCCAAACTCGGTGCGACAAAGCTCCTTCCCTGCACTTGTTAGCGTAACAAGCAATATAGTGAATAAACACACCATCACAGGTGCAGGCTCACACGACCACACACCCCGTGCTCTTAGGGCACTAACTCGGTGAACTCGGTCAAAACTGTGGTCTCACCATCATCCCTTGGACGGCAAATCTCGTGACCATTTAGTCTTTCTGACCTAAGCCTAAGACTCGCACGACTATGCCAGTGGCCTGTCCCTTTTTCAGGTATTTGTCACAAAACCACATAGCCCGAGTCCGGTTCCACAAGCCCGTTGCTCACGCAACACTATCAAACATAAGACAAGCGTGCAGGTCAAACTTCGCTAGATCCCAAATTCATTCATACAATCACATAACCCAATTATGTTAAAAGCTGGCTCCCAGGCCGCCAAGATGATAGAAATGCCTTTCCGCCCAGTTTTCTGGGTGCGCTTTGGTGTTAATCCCCAAGGATCCCTACTGCAATCTACCACGTAAAAAACCCGAAAACAACCAAAGGCACGGAGTCTTCTCCGGCTAAACATGCATAGCAAAACATCACCGATCCAAACCAACATGTCCTGGTAGGCTTCACACACCATGCCTATGTCCATTTCTCGATTTCGGACTCTAAATGTAAACAAGGGGGACTTTATATATCTACCTCAAGGAATACCGCAAACTCGCAGGAGCGGGTTTTCCCTATGCAAAAGAAGAAGAGCTTCACATGCTCAAGTAGAGAATCGTTACCCTAGCATTCCTCTTTGGAGCCATGGAAATCTACACGGATGAAAAACACCGCGATGATATCTCCTCCGTAGATCTGGACTCGATTTGTGAGTTGGCGCTCCGAATCTCTTTTGGCGACCGGATCTTCCCTCCTTCTTCCTCCTTTCTCTCCCTTCTCTCTAGAACTTAGAAAGAGAATGGACAATAAAGAGTGAGGGTTTAAACCCCCAATCTCGGACTTAACCCTAGGATGGATAGGCCTGAACCGTTAGATCCCAAAATAAGGAAACGAACGGCCACGATTCGCCATGAAAATAAACTTCCTGGGCAGAACACGGCTTGCGACAGGCCCGTGTCCAAGGCCATGTAACTCCTTCGCCATCATTCCGGAAAATCCCGACCATGACACGGCCTGTGAAACGGCTTGGAACACGCCCGTGTTCCAAGTGACACGCCCGTGTAACGGTCCATGTGCTTTAGATGACACAGGACCAAACACGTCCCGAGCACGACATGGCCATGTGATACGCTCGTGTCACATGCCATGTGCTAGACACGCCTTGGGACATGGCCGTGTCCCAGGCCATATAACTCCCTCAACACAAACCAACAAACTGCCCGAGCAGGACACGACCACTGACACGCCTGTGTGTTAGGCCGTGTTCCCTTACTCAACGCTTGTTGAGTGAAAATCGTTGAGTGCTCAGCGAGACGTCGAACACGCACCTAACACGGCCCTGGGACACGCCCATGTCCCAGGCCGTGTGACCTTTACCAAGGCCCAAACATCCCTAAAAGCGCAGCCCGTTCCTCTTTTGAGTTTCGGGGCGTTACATGCGCGCGGTAAAATTTTTTTGTTTCATGGATTTTTGGGATTGGATTTAGTAGTCTAACCCTTGTTTTTCCCCAAACAGTTTTAGAGATCTTAGACGAGAAGTTATTGCTACCTATTCTTGAAGCGAAGCGCTCGAGAGGAGGCTTTTCCGAAGATTTGAGGCAAGTAGTGGTTTTTCGCTCTTGCACCGTTCTTTTCATTAGTTCCTTCTTGTTTTTATCCCTTAGTAGGTCTTTGAAAACTGTCGTCTTCACTTTTGAAATACCTTCGATTGAGTCAATCAAATTCGCCGGGATTGCGAGTGTAACTTGTTGGAAAATTCCGTGAACTCAAGTCAATTCGTCGAGTGTCCCTGAATTCATTGAGTCATATTTGTCCAGGAGGGCCTTATTCGTCATGTTAAATTCATCGGGTATCAATGTGACATCAAGTCAATTCGTCGAGTGTCTCTGAATCCGTTAAATCATATTCATTGAGTTGGACCTTATTCGTCAAGTTAAATTCACCGAGTATCGATGTGAGGTCAAGTAATTTTGTCGAGTGTATCTGAATCCATTGAGTAATATTCATCAAGTCGAACCTTATTTGTCAAGTTAAATTCGTCGCATATCAATGCGAGGTCAAGTCAATTCGTCGAGTATCATTAGGTTTTAGTTAAATTCGCCGAGTAAAATTCGTCGAGTAACCTTCCAATTCGTTAAAGATTGTCGGCGAATCTATGTGGACTTATAACTTTTTTGTTGAGTGACCTTCCAATTCGTCGAGTGATCAAAAAATCGTCGAGTATACCTTAGGAAATTATTTTGGATTTTCTTCTCTTTGCGTCGTTGTGGAAATCCGATGCTAAGTCTGGAGTTTCTTTCTGTTTATTAGTATATTTATATGATTAATTATGGCCTTTGGTTGGCAGTAGATAAAAGACCACCACCTCAGTGCCGGTTTATGAATCATTACACCTGGTGGGTTTTCTTTTCTTCTTTTTGACTTTTGGTTTGAGTTGGATAGATGGACACCGATACAGTGCCTTTTGAGATGTTTGGTTTAATGGTTTGTTGGACAAGTGGCCATCGCCTCAGTACCGTGTTTCTTTTACCGGTGTTAATGATTCACGCTTTAAAACTGATCAGTCTTTTCTTAGATATATACATATGTTTATATGCATGCACTTGCAGATGTAAATGACGTATAACTCCAAAATGCACTTGGTGCAACTTCACATATTTAAACTTCTTTGAACTCTTCAATGATTACTATTTTATGATTAAGATGTTGTGTTTTGAAAGCTATTTTGTTTGGGTTAGTAATCCTTTTAACTTGTCCAATTACTTGATTTTAATCTTCACTGTGTAAGACCCCCCCCCCCCTCCCGAAACACAATACACGGCCGATGAGAGTCTTATGCCCTTAAAATCTGCCTTGCGGTAGCATCAACATTTTGGTCGACTGGTACTACAAGACGCCTATTCTGCCGGCTAAAACCAATATTATCCATTCCAACCCAACATAAAGAATTATACAAAAGCCAAAATTCACACTAGTACAAGTCCAAACAGATTAAAACATAATAAGAAGCTACAACGACTTCTTTAATATCAGAGTACATAAAAACTGCCTGAAGGCTACAACGCAATACTCAAACTCACGTTAGTCACCGACGACAGCGAGGGTATCGTTGTATCAGGCGCTATCACCCTCACCTGGCTGCCCTGCTACATAGCCTGTTGCTGCTGCTATATCAGCTGGGTTCCCTCCAAAAATTGTAGACGTAGCAACCGTTAGTCATAAACACTAAGTGGCTATCACATCCGCTAACCCCAGCTACTCTTAGAAATTGAGCGGGAGAAACAGAAACAAGTATAATATATATATATATTTATAAATGATCAGTACAAGCAGGTGGTATATCAAATGGTGAAAGTCACACTAGTGTCAACTATCTTCACCTGGGGGGGGGGACAGGTGATGCGCAGTCATTTTGCGGAATTAAAAATTTACCTGCACAATAAAAGAAAACAAACAGAGCACAGAGAGACACAAGCAGTTATAGTGGTTCCCCGATTTGGGTACGTCCACTTTCCCCCTTCGACCTATCTCCCAATAAGGGACGACTCAGTCACTTCACCAACAGGATTGAAATCCAATCCTCACACTAATGGAAGGAACCATTCCACTCGAAGGAGTCACCACTCCTCCACCACGGATTGCACCCAACCCTTACAATGAGGAACCAACATTCCTTTACAACAAAAGTAAAAATGGAATGTATAAAATACAAACTACTTTTGGAGTGCTAGGTGTCCCTCTTCGTTCGATGACGCGTTCTTGAAGAAGACGAAGAGTCCACGACCTTAGCTCTCACTTGGAAAGGATCTCCTCGAGATCGGCAGCGGCAAAGATTGTGGCGGCGATTCTTTCAAGATCGGCGGAGGCACAAATTTCGGCATCGATTCTTTCGAGATCCAACCTTCGTAGCAAAGCTAGCAAGGTCTACCAACGGTCTTACTTGGATTGATCGTCTCAATCGATTCGGAAGGGGAAGGTATTCCCGTTCAACAAATCAAGAGATAAAGGATCTCAAGATAGACACGTGAGATACGTTGCTTAGCTAAGCTTCTGTCACCGGGAGATCAGGAAGAATCCACGATCGGCGGCGGCGACAACTTGATGCGCGGAGACGGAGGCGGAAGAGAATACGCGATATGCTAGGTCAAATCAGGCGGCGCTTTCTTTTCGTATGTGTGGATTATCTTTATTGTTCAAAATACACGATTATATATATTGTAGGTCATACTTTATGACCGTTGTGGGCCCCACCAAAAGTAGCCCTATATCCGGTTCAAAACAGCGCCTGTACATTTGGTCCGGTCCAGCGTGCCAACGAAAATCGCCTAAGGCAAATTCGGTGGGAATCATTGGTGATTCTCGATGATTCGTCGAGAATCACGAATGATTCCCGTCGAATTCTACTTAGAAGATTTCTAGCTAAAAAAGCAAGCTATCCGAAGAGAATCAGCGAGAATCACAATTCATTCTTGACGAATCAGCGAGAATGCAAAGTCATTCTCGACAATTCGGTGAGAATCACTTAGTGATTCTCTCCGATTTTGCCTTAGCAGAATTCTAGACAGCGCTGAGATAGCCGGAAGCATTCGGCGAGAATCGGCTAGTGATTCTCAATGATTCGGCGAGAATCACTAGTGATTCTCGTCGAATCAGCGAGCATCACTTAGTGATTCTCGTCGAATCTTACTTAGACGAAATTTCGTCTATCTTCCCATGAGCTGGTCTTTGACCCATTCTTGCTCCTTGTCTGCTCTTGATCTATCACTGCCCTGTACTTGAAAGTAAGTACAGTCCAATAGAGAGAGTATACGTAAGCCAACACACTGATCTGCTTAACGAGGGATTACGTTGCGCAGACCCGTGTATATTGACCTACTGCACCCCGACATTGGTGTGTACTTAGTGTGGAGTAACTGCAAGCATAACTTGAATACAAATGATCAAATACATTGTCAATTCACCTTAGCTGGTTCAGGGGCTTCTTCAAATCAGGTACATTGAGGATACAATACCCAACAAATGGTAACATCATTCGATGCAAAAAATTCTATAAGAGCAAAGCAATTAACCACAACATATAATTCTATAAAAGAAATGTAACTTAACTTATAAAAATGCTCATACAGATTTATAAGTTAAGGATCGGCTTAATAGTAAGTAACTCACCTTATAAGAGTGCTCATACAAACTTATATGATGAGGATCTTGTGTGATGTAATGCAATGCAATGCAATGATGATTTATGATGCACCCATGCAACTCACGCACTCTATTTCTATGTTGACACAGTCTTGTAGTTCCCACTTTTCGAGCAGGTGGCTAACTGATGACTAGTTTTAGTCATCGTTTTTTGGGTAATTTAGTAGTCAAAATTCCTAAGTTTTGTTATAATTATGTGTTTTTGTATGCTTGTTATGATATTTTTATAGTATAAGAATCTATAGTTTTATTTTATGTTTTGTTGTTATTTTATATTTTATGTTTAGTTTTATTTACAAATATTATTATCTTTGTTATAGTTTAGTTTCACACAACTTATGTTATGTTTTGTTATAATGATTAATGTTATGTTTTATTTTTTTTAACTAATTAATAGTTTGATTAATGTTATATTTTGTGTTTTAGTTTTATTTAAATTTTATATCATGATATGTTAAGGTGTCTAATGTTTTAATTAATATTTTGTAGGTTCAATATAGGAGCAGCCCACATGTTCATATGCCACTTCTCCACTTGAAGCAGCCCACTTGATGAAGCTCGAGCCTCCTCTCTCAAGCAAGCAGCCGGCCCTTCATTTGGAGCAGCCCAAGCAGCCACCTAGTCTACCCGAGCCCACCTACAAGCCCTACAAGCAGCCCACAAGCCACCAAAGCAGCCGGCCTTGTTATTTTGGAGCAGCCCGAGCCCATACAAACAGCCCATTTCTCCCCCCTATGGCCGGCCACACCCTCTCTCTCTCCTTTATTAGTTGCCACCTTTCTCATGCATGCACATATTTTTCTCTCTCCCCTATTTATTACATGCATGAACATTTCTCCCCCTATGGCCGGCCCCTACCTTCTCTCCCCTCTTTTATTTTCCATCCATTCCCCCCTTCTTATTTTTATATTTTCCATTTATTACATGCATGCACCCTAGCCATCTCTCTCCTCTATTAATTACAATGCATGAACAAACCCCCATTGAAGTGGCCGGCCACCCCTATGTCTCCCTCATCTAGAACATTCCTCCCTCTCCTATAAAAGGAACCCCTCCCCCTTTGTTTGAAGTGAAGTAGTTTTTGTGTTAAGTAGTTTTAGTTTTGGTAGAGAGTGCTAGTTCAAGTATTCTTCCTTCATTGTTATAATAGTCTTTTTTTTAGTGCAATATTATCTTGTCTTTTTAGTATTATTATTTTTGTACCTCTTTTATTCAAGCAATGCAAATGTCATTTCTTTTCTCTTATTCTCAATCCCTTTCTATCATGCGTAGCTAACTTTATTTTGTGCCCGATCGCGATGATCTTTGCAATGAAATAACATATCTTTATTTTTATGTTTGCATTTATTTCTTTCTATTTTTGATCCTTTCTTGATTTATTTTATGTCGACTCTGTATTCCGGTATACGGTAGTAGGCATCCGATCTCAATTCATAGAAGTCGAGAGACTCATTGATTTGAAAGATCACTCAAGGAAGGAAGGAGTTGAATGCACCCCTAGAGATAGGATGACGTAAATCCTCCGGATTGGAGTCAAATCCAATAGTGCGGGTCACTTCGATAATGCGACTTTAGGCCATTTTGACTTGTAAAGAGATTTCGGTCAAAACGTCTATAAGTTAGGGGATTTAATGCTCTAGCGAGATTACTTCCTAATATCGGATCCGTCACGGTCTTAATAGATTTACAATTGTTAAACTAAATTATTTTGTTATTTTATTTCAAAGTGAATCGTCGATCGAGCACTCTTTTCTCGTAATAGTTTATTTCTCTTTAAGTTTAGTTTATTTTAATTTTCAAACTCATTAATCGTTCGGTAGGATAATAGAATCGTTGTGAGTAATAGTACTTGTCTGCCCCGAGTTTTAATACGACCTTGATATTTTTCATATCCTATGCTATATTTCGATAGGTACTCTTGCCTTAATCGAGTATATATTGGAGAATACAATTTTCTCTATCACAAACCTCTCAGGCGTCAACCGTCGTGGCCAAACAGTTATAGTAAAGCGGGCATCTACACTACTAGGAGGGCATACTTGCTACCAAGCCTAGGCCTCCGTACGCCTCAATGCTAAGAACACAATAGTGGATCCCCTGCGTACAATGACTCAAAGGGGTCTCAGGTAGATGTGCACCAAGAACACATCTCAAACTGGCATATCATCTTTGCATGGAAGGAGCCTTTGGGAGCGTATCACCAAAGGACCAAGCCCAACCGTCCACTTGGCACGGAAGGAGCCCTGGGAATGAGCACCGAAGACCAAGCCCAACCGCCGAAGGTCTATCTGCCAACTCCCGTCGGTGTGACGACTTGCGAGCCTATAGACCTTCCACACTATCCTTATCCCAGGATTATGACACTGTGTGTCAACACACACTGCATGCAATTTCTCTTAGCTATGTCATCAAACATCCAAGGGCTCTAACCGAGTCCCTTCTCATCTTTTCAATCCAGTGCTCAAAAGCACTCAAGGGCTCCACACTGAGTCCCTTACCATCATACCAATCCAGTGCAGTCAATACACACACACTTACAACCCTTGCACATTTTTGTGCTCCCAAGCACCTAAGTGTTCATCATTATCACGGATGGCAAGCCACCTTTGACACCATGCTAGTCCCACACTGCTACCCATAGGGAGACACAAATCTAAGTAGTGGGCTACTATATTCATTCCTTCAATATTAAGATTTACCATATCACATGGCCACAAACTTTTTATCATCTAGCCTCTTTTTCATAAATCAGCAGGCACTTGCATAGCAATTATACATCTTTCCCAGATCCTAAATCACTAAACATTCAACATGTCACCTATGCTTTTACATGATCAGCACAACTCCATAAAGGATACATCACATGTTCCTCTGATGATTGTAGTTTACCTCATAGCTATAGATCACACATCCAAGCACCGTACATCACAAGCTCTTCCCAAAACTTATAACATTCATCACATTATCATTAAGATGCATCCTTACCGGATTTCATGAACCATCTGTTTGTACAACTACGGCACATCCAAACCATTAGCATCATCCTAGTTATATATAACGAGGTTAATCATTTCCACAATATCATTTGTCTATGGTCTTCCTACTGAGCCCAAAAGTCCAGATGCACACTAAACCAAAAAATAGCCTACAAATAATACTATGGTGCAACAACTTTTACTGAACATTCCTGGAGATACAAAGCTCCTATGGAAACATGTATCCATACGTTGGAAAGGTATTTCCGAGGGCTACAATGTTCATGTTCATCCCATAACCTGAATCAAATCATACCATACTCAAAAATGGCCTTGACGTCTGCTGCGCACAGAAAATATTTTTCTACACGCATCTTAAAGTCAACGAACGACATAGGATCGTCATCTTCATCTATCCATTCCTACAAAATACATTGAGCTCTTCCTCCTTCCTTATTAACACTCAATTGGCTACCATTTTTCACGAAACCAAATCCATCATCTCCATAATGAAGAGAGGAGAGGTTGAAGACAATAAAACCCTTGGACAAGGTCCTAACATGGTCTCTTCCTAGGAGATCTTCATTTCGCACCAAGTCAAGCTCTCTTAGGCCAACATCTCTACTATTTTATAACTAAAGATCTATCACCAAGGGAGGGTGTAGGAAGCTCACCTCATTTCCGCCATAGATCTTATTATTCTTCTTGGCGGCATGATTTGTTTCCTCGCTGGTATCGTGCTTCACGGGGCAAAGAATTCTTCCTCCAGAATATCCAACTCTGACAACTTCTTCGCCTCTCTTACTTCACTGCTACGGCTCGGTTCGTGAAGAAGAAGATTGGCCATAAGTCTTAAGCATTGTATATAAAGGAATGGGTTATTCACCCTAATTCTGTTGAATTTGAGAGCTACCGCCGTGCGGTATCGCTACAGATGGGCGGTACCTCAAAATCAACAACTCAGACACCGCCACCTGGCCTCTATCACCACACGGTACTCTTTCTACTATCGCGCGGTACCTCACCGAGCAATATACCAATCAATTCAGCAAGGCTATCTTCTGCGGTATCACTAATGTCGGTCAGTTGCTCACAGAGAGATAAGCCAATAAATCAATCGGCTACCGCCGCGCGGTATCCCGCTACCGCCGCACGGTATCAATCGACGATTGTTGAGTCCAATTGATGCTCTCAACTACTCTAGACATTCGTAGTATATACTCGTCGATCGCTACCGCCATGCAGTACCTACTATCGCCGCACGATAGCACTTGATAATTGTTGAGTCTACTCGACGCTCTCGACTACTCCTAACATTCGTCAAATATACTCGATAATTTCTTCCGCCGCGCAGTACCTACTACCGCATCATAGTAGCATCCAGACACTCAGTATCGAGTCGGTACTTACCCGACTCAGGTTCAAGCCTGAACAAAATGCACCCTGAGCCCATGTCAACCTACCTTACTCGAGAATGCGCACGAGGGGTCTAGCGCAAATCGGGACGTTACAAATCCTATAAAAAAATAAAAGATTTCGTCCTCGAAATCAGGCTAAGACTATGGAGGAAATTAAAGCATGAAAAATAAAAGGCATGCTTTAAGTTTACCTTGGGGAAACAACTCTGGGTAGCGCTTCCGCATCAAGTCCACTAGCTCCCAAGTATATTCCTCTTTCCCATGATTATACTAAAGGACCTTCACCAAATGAACCCTTTTTGATGCAAGCTCCTTGTCTCGGTGTCAACTATCTGCACTGCCTCTAGTAGAACAGACTTATCAGTTGCCAATGTTCCATCTATAGTAGTGAAATGTTGATCGGCCTGTAGGAGTGCTTTCCGATGCGACGACACATGGAAGACATCGCTCAAATTTTCTAGCTCTGGTGGTAGCTCCAGCCAATAGGCCAAGGGGCCAATCCTTTCCATTATAATATAAGGCCCCGCGTATCTCGGGCTGAGCTTCTTCCTACCATGAACACGTGAGAATCCATGTATTGGCCTGATCTTTAAGAACACAATGTCACCCACTTAGAACTCTACCATCAGGTTTTTCGTGTTGTAGTATTTTGCCTGCCGACACTGAGCCTCCAGCATGCGCTTTCATATCAATCTAACTATCGCATCAATACCATCAATATAGTCCACTCCCAAAATCATCGGGTCTTCATCCTGCACCCTAATAATGGAGTTCTACATCATCTCCCATAAAGCGCTTTGTTGGGCGCCATTCCGATGCTAGCTTGATGACTGTTTTTGTAAGAAAAATTCACCAATGGTAAAAGCCTTTCCCACGGCTCTCCTCTGTCTAACACGCATAACCTCAACAAATATTCCATGGTTGTGATGGTCCTCTCATACTGACCGTCTGTCTGAGGATGAAAAGTCGTACTAAAGGTAAGGCGAGAACCCATATATGCTTGGAATGCCCTCCATTCCTTGGAAGTAAAGCGACCGTCGCGGTCATAGACAATTGTCTTGGGCACCCCATGGTACCGCACGAACTGCTCCATAAAGAGATGCACTAAAACATCAACATGCGGATCCTTCTTCATTGGAAAGAACCTGGCAACCTTCATCAAGAGATCCACAATTACCCAAAGTGAATCATTCCCAGAGCGAGAGCGAGGCCACCTGTGGATAAAGTCCATGGATATATCCTCAAACTTCCACTCGGGGATGGGTAATGACTGTAATTATCCTACCGTGCTCTTACACTCCACCTTCACCCTTTGATAAGTCTCGCAGTGTGTAACATAATACTTAACATCTCTTTTTATTCCCGGCTAGAACATGGTCTTCCGCAAGTCATTATACATCTTGGAAATCCAGGGATGCACTGAATATGTGGTGCAATAGCCTCCCTCTAGATGTCTTCCCGGATTCCACCGTCCTTGGGAATATAGAGCCTGCCATGGAAATGAATGAGGCCTCCCTACAAGTCATACCCTTCAGCATATCCACTCTCAATTGCCTTATACACCAGGTCTAGAGCAGCATCCTTCCCTTGCCCTGCCCAAATCCGCTCGCGGATGTCACAAACTATACTCATTGCAGCTAAGTATTCCGTATATGTCTCAGAATAATCCTTAGACACCAGCTTAGTCTCCATCTCCTCGAGCACTTGAGCCAATTCCATACTCATCACCCGAGACTCGGGACTAGACTCTGATACCTTTCTACTTAATGCCTCTGATACGGATTTCACTTTCCCAGGGTGGTAGTTCAACATAAATTCATAATCACACAAAAATTCCAACCACATCCGCGGCATCAAGTTAAACTCCTTCTGAGTATGAACATACTTCAAATTCTTTTGGTCCGAAAATATCTCGCAGTGGACAACATATAGATAGTATCTCCAAATCTTTAAGGCGAACACCACTGATCCCAAATCGAAATCCAGTACAAGATAATTAACCTCATGTTTCTTCAAATGTCTTGAAGCGTAAGTAATCACATGCCCATATTGCATCAACACTGCTCCCATATCTTGATAGGATGCATCAGTGTAAACCTGAAATCCTTCCTTCCGAGACGGAAGATCTAGAATTTGTGCGGAGGTAATTATATCCTTCATCTCTTAGAATGCAGCCTCACATTAGGGTGTCCACTCATATGGCACGCCATTCTTTTTCAGGGTAGTGAGAGGGAGGGCTATCTTTAAAAATCCATTCACAAACCTGCGATAATACCCAGCAAGTCTAAGAAAACTTCGTACATCGGCCGCCGACCTCAAAGGCGACCATTCCTTCACAGCAAGCACCTTGGTCAAGTCTAATGCTAATCCAACACCACTAATGACATGGCCCAAGAAGGCAACTTATCAGAGCCAAAACTCACACTTGCTGAACTTAGTAAACAAGGAGAGCTCTCTTAGTATCTTCAAAAGTAAGGCCAGAAATTCAACCAGCTCCTCTTCCATCTTCAAGTAGACCAAAATATCATCGATGATGATGATGATGAAGATGTCCAAATACGGCTCAAACACCCTATTCATCAAACTCATAAAGGCAAAAGGGGCATTCATGAGCCCAAACGGCATCACCGTGAATTCGTGTAATCCGTATCTCGATCTAAACACTATTTTCTAAATATCTTCCTCTTTTATCCCCAACTGATAGTACCCCGAACGCAAATCTAATCTGTAAAACCAATGTGCTCCCACCAACTGATCGAATAACTCGTCGATCCGGGGTAAAGGATAGGTATTCTGCACCGTCAATCGATTGATTTCCCGGTAGTCTATGCACAATTGTAGTGATCCATCCTTTTTCTTAACAAACAAAACAGGGGCTCACCAGGGTGTTGAACAAGGACGAATGAACCCTAATTCAACTAACTCCTACAACTGAACTCTAAACTTAGCGAGTTCCTTTGAGACCATTCTATAAGGGGTCTGATTGATAGGCTTGGCACCCGGTATGAATTTAATCTAGAATTCCACTTCTCTATGTGGGGGGTAATACTGATAACTTTTTTGGGAATATCTCAGGGAAATCTCGCACTACCTGCACATCTTTCATACACATCATCATCTCTTTTAGTTTGAAACATATCAAATACACCTCATCCACTTTCATATAGGACTTAAGAGCCTGAATTAAAGACAACAACATTCGGGGTGCGAATCTAATACCTTGGAAAAAGACCTCAAAGTCTCCACGACTCAAAGTGATTTGCTTTGCCGCACAATCAATCCTGGTGTGGTGCAAATCCAACCATGCCATTCCTAGAATAAGGTCAAATTCTGGCATTCTCAACACCATTGAAGGGGTTTCAAAAAGCTTTCCTTCAATATACACTTCCAAGTTGCACTTTGTGGACGAAGTCATCTCGGAGCCGTCTGGGAGGCGTACTCTCCGAGTGATATTGGTTAAGTATTGCACACCATCTAGATCTTTCACAAAGTCCGTCGAGATGAAAAAATGATTGGCACAGGTATCAAATAGAGTGTGAGCTAGATTCCCACTAACAATCACGGTGCCTAAGTATCAAATCATTATATTCTCAAAGCTATATTCCTTGCACAAACTCAGGCAAGCTAAGGATGAATGTTCATAACGTATTAGTCAAATTACGATATACCTGCAATTACATCCTAAGGATTCCGCTCCTGAGCCATATCTAGATCAAACATCTTCTCCCGAGCATGTCAAAGATTCCTTTCTCATGGTGCACGTCCTCGACCACGAACTTGCCCTCGTCCTCACGGAGGTGCCTGAGGAAAAACAGGCGGGGCATTTCCTCCTAATTGCGGGAAATAATGCCGGATATGGCCCGACTGATTACACTGGAAACAAACCTACCCGAACGGCCCTCCGGTTTGTTGATAATGTTGGAACTGTGGATTTGGAGGCAACACTTGCTGTGGGGTCGGTCGTTCCATACTAATGTTCTGGTGGAAAAGTCTGTCACCTCTTTGGTATTCTCTTCCACCTCTAATATTTTTCCTCCTCCTAAAGCTAGGGCCTACTTCCATCATGACCTCGGTGGGTCTCTTACTACTAGCCTCGACTCCCAAGTTGTCCAGCTCCAACCTCTTCGCCATATCTATTATCTCTGCCATGCTCGAGTCTTCTATAAACAAAAGTGCTTGCGTTAGGGGATCTCACAGACCTGTGTAAAATAGTTTCACATACCCGTGATCATCCAAACTATAGGAGTCAGCAAACCTTACAAGATGTTGAAACTCCAGATGATATTCCGCGGCTGTCTTAGATCCCTGTTTCAAATTCACGATTCTTTCCTCGAGCTCATCTTGAGCAGTAGAGGGAATAAAGTGTTCTAAGAAGGCATCAACAAACTCACTCCAACTGATATCAGTGTATACATGTCCTTGAAATGTGGAACCCATAAGGGACTTCCACCACCTTTTCACATGTGATTTTAAGACTGATACAACTAAGGTAACAACCATACTAGCTGGACATCTGATTCCGACCATCAGTTCTTGCACAGTATCTAGCCACTCCTCAGTACGAACAGCCGACTCTGTCTTATGGTAAGAAGACGGGGATAGGACTCGGAAGGTACTCAACCAGTTTGTACCCGGGGCTTGTTGCTGCACCGAGGCCTGCTGGGATCTAAAAGCATCTAAGATTGTGGTAGGAGTTTGTCCAAGTTCTAACTGCTGAAACTGAGTAGGGACGGAAGGGGTAAGAGTGCCCACTACTAGCTCTCTGTGAGCCGAGATCTACGTATAAAGGTACAAACCTAAGGTCAGGTTGGCTAATAATAGGGTAACAAGTCGTCATACTTATTGTGAATTACACATGGTCACACCACTGCTTCTATAATGTCAGTTTGACCTCAAACTAACCAATCGAGAGGGGGTGACACCATTATTCAATGACTTCTTTAGTTCGGATCATTGCAAGCTGATAACATTTATAAGACCGCCCCCCGGAACACAAGACACAACCGAGGGGAGTCTTATTCCCAGAATAGCCGCCTTATGGTAGCGTCAACACAAGGATCGATTGGTACTACAAGATTCATATTCTGTCTTCTAAAACCAATATCATCCAAGCCAACCCAACATAAAGAATTATGCAGAAGCCAAAAATCCACACTAGTACAAGTCCAAACAGAGTACAACAGAATAAGATGCTATAACGGCTTCTTTAATATCAGGATACATAAAAACTGCCTGAAGGCTACAACGCAATACTCAAACACACGTCAGTGACCGATGACAGTGAGGGTATCCTCGTCTAATGCCCTATTACCCTGGCTTGGCTGCCCTCCTGTGTAACCTGCTGCTGCTACTTTATCTTCTGGGTTCCCTCCTAAAATGGTAGATGTAGCAACCGTTAGTCATAAAGACTAAGTGGATATCACATCCGCTCACCCCGACTACTCTTAGGCACCTGGCAGGAGAAAGAGGAACAAGTACAATATATATAATGTAACGTCCAATTTCGCACTAGACCCCTCGTATGCGTTTTGAGTCAAGAGACTTGACTCATGCTTAGGGAGCAGTGTTACAGGAGTTGAGTGTGTCGACTGGAGGAACGATGTTGAGTGTGTTTAGTGATACTCAACGCATAAGAAGAATTTGACTTAGAATAATTCTGGTTTCAGTAAGCGTTGAGTGAGTTGAGTGGTCTTAATGTCATTCGATGAGACGCTGAGTGATAATCAAAAAATAAGAAGAATTTGAATTTCAATAATTCTAGTGGACAGGCATCGAGTTCGTTGAGTGGTCTAAAAGCCATTGTACTTAGAAAATTATTCTATATTCAAGAGGTGTTGAGTACGCTGAGTGGTCTCAACGCCATTCTACTTTAACTTAGAAAATTGTTCTGGATTCAATAGGCGTTGAGTGGTCTCAATGCCAGACATAGAGTGCATTAAGTGACACTCAATACATAAGAAGAAATGACTTAAAATAATTCTAGACTCGGGAAGAGTTGACTGCGTTGAGTGGTCTCAATGCCACTCGACGAAGCATTGATTGATACTCGACGAACTCATCGCTTTGACTTAGAAACAATGGGACTCAAAAAAGCGTTGAGTGATCATAATGAATTTCGACGATTCGTCGAGTGTATATAGGTATACTCAACGATTTTGACTTAGAGTTTTTCGTCCCCGACTGTGATTGCTGGTGTAACACCTCCCCTATAATGACCGTATAATATGGGTCCGGCCGGGGCCCCACAACATACAAATTCCACAACTTAAGCATTAAAAGATAATATAAAACTACCCAACTAAAACTTAGAATAAAACAGCAAAACATAAAAACAAAAATAGAAGTTATACACCAAACCAGGAGTATCAAAATGGCTTTAAGGACTTACACAACATGAGTCTAAAACTGAATAACAATCATATCAATGTGCAAAAGCCCTCCTAGGCTACCTCGACATGCAAGCCGGATTACATCTCAAGGATCATATCATAACATCAAAACATAAGCAAATAAAGTTTCACTTAATGAGGCTTAGGCCTTTTTGGCCGGCGAGCTTGCTCTGGCTTGCGATCCTTGCCCTGTAAAAGTTTTGGTAATGTGGGTCAGCAAAGATTGACTTCAACTGTGTAACCAACACATCTCCTCCCGGTCGTCCCTAGCGGACCTCAGGGCACTCCATCAACATGTAGGTAAGCACTTCGTATGTAATATACATAAACATATAAAGCGGTTAAACAAGTTGGTTGTCTCACACAACAAACATGTTTCTATGTTGAGCATATAGAAAAAAGGGGCCTACTATATAGCATGTATGCAAGCCTGGTTTTCACCCAAGGCACACTAAAGCGTATGAATCTAACACATCATCACGCATCATCAATCTGGTACTTCCATTTTCCCCTTCGGCGTTCAAGCCGCAAACACATGGGTACTTCCAATTTCCCCAAACGACATTAAATCCGCTACTCTGAACTCTTGCCAAGGCCCCACCCGCTCGTGGGTCTCAAAACTCGGGCTTGCCTGCAAACTATGACTTCTCACGTTAGGATTTTGTCTCACACACAAATCGATTCTAAGAACCCTTGCTGGACCCCACTTGCTCGTGGCCTCAATGCCCGGGCATGTCCTAAGCTTGGCATTCTCGTCAGTTTCAGATAAGGGTACTAGTCTTGCCTGGACACTTTCCCCACATGACTTGCACATCGCAGGATAGCCAGTCGACCATGGAGACAAAGCCATACCTTAGCACATCACAATCAATAGCCTTTCCCACCCAAAATCCATCATTCGTACTGCAACGTCCCCGCACACAAAGGAAACAATCTACCGCCAATGCGGAGCTAACCTTGTCCGATTCTTGCTACACGTACTCACTTGAAAAATTGGGAAACATGCATCGCACACGACATCTTGCTGCAACGGATTCCTACCAAAAATCCTTACGACTCGCTATGCAACATCACCGAGTCGGACTTACGGTCGCGACTACGTCTTCACCCACAATGCCTAATCCACTGATGAAGCGGATCTCTAATGAAATATCATGCCGGGGACGGACACAATCGACCCGGTAGTTCCTCTTGAACCATGGCAACCCAACCCCCCCCCCCCCCTCATTTGAGAGATTTAGTGCCTAAATGCTTGAAATAAAATAGGGAAAAGGAAAAGATGCCATGCACGCATCCTATAACCGAGAGGAGAAATGTCGTTACCTTACGAATCCTCTTCCTTTCCATGGAAACCTGATTTTCACAGATGAAAACGAGCGCCTCAATGTCCTCTCCACAGATCTGGCCTCGGAACGACGATCAAATCTTTGAAGCTCCGTTAATGGCAGAGAAAGCTCCTCTCTTCCTCCTTAGAACTCTCTTTCTCAAACCCTAAGTCAACTCCAAAATGAGAACAAGTGAGGGAGAGAACCGTTCAGCCCTACTAAAGCCCTTTAGGCAGATGATCTTGCGGTCCAGGATCAACTTTGATGTTAAATCAAACGGCTAATAAATCGATCTATGAAAACCTGCATTTCAACAATTTAGTCGAACTGCTCAGAATTCGTTGAACGACCTGAGTTCGACAAATGGCCCTGAGTTTGACGAATGGCCCTCAGCTTGACGAATGGCCCTGAGTACGACTGTCATCGAGCGGCCAGAGTTCGACTTTCGTCGAATGGCCAGAGTTCGACTTTCGTCGAACAGCCAGAGTTTGACTTTCGTCGAACGGCCAGAGTTCCACTTTCGTCGAACGGCCAGAGTTCGACTTTCGTCGAACGGCCAGAGTTCGAATGTCGTCGAACGGCCAGAGTTGGAATGTCGTCGAACGGCCAGAGTTCGACTCTCGTCGAACGGCCAGAGTTCGACTCTCGTCGAACGGCCAGAGTTCGACTCTCGTCGAACGGCCAGAGTTCGACTCTCGTCGAACGGCCAGAGTTCGACTCTCGTCGAAAGGACAGAGTTTGACTCTCGTCGAACGGCCAGAGTTCGACTCTCGTCGAACGGCCAGAGTTCGACTCTCGTCGAACGGCCAGAGTTTGACTCTCGTCGAACGGCCAGAGTTCGACTTTCGTTGAACGGCCTTTGACGATCCCATAATTTCGTCGAACTACTCTGGTTCCTCAAATTTGGGGTATTACAACTCCACCCCCTTACAAGAATTTTGTCCATGAATTTAATCTTCATACAGCAAGATAGTAAGAAAATTATTGCAACAAATTTAAATATTATTACAATAACTTTACACAAATAATTTTCATTCGGGCTAACAGCAAGAAAAACGTTGCAAAGTCTTTAAACACTATTGCAACATATCAAACACAATTCTAGTCAACATTATACAAACAACTCGGGATAATCTTCGCCCATGGTTGGCTCTCGCTCCCAAGAGAACTCATCCCGCCCGCAGTTATCCCAACGCACCTTTACGAGCTTCACCTCTTTGTTCCGCAACTGCCAAACTTATGAATTCTCTACGCCCACTAGACGGACTTTCGTCCTCGAGTCCTCTTCTATCGGCACTGTTCCCGGTACAATCACCACACTAGCCTCCACCAAGGCTTTCCTCAAGATGGAGACATGGAAAACATCGTGTAATCCATTTAGCTCCGTGGACAATGCCAACCGGTATACTGCTTCTCCAATACGTTATATAACCTCGAACGGTCCCAAAAATCTCGGACTCAACTTCTTGAGTCGGCGAATCCGCGAAACTCCTTTGAACCGCTTTATTTTGAGATAGACCCAGTCGCTTATCGCAAACTCCATATTCCTATGGCAAGAATTAAAATACTTTGCTTTCCGGTACTGGGCAACCTTCATGCGCTCTTGAATGGTTCGCACCAACTTGCATTCATCAGCCACCACTTCTTTTCCCAAAAATTTTGTGTCTCCCGCCTCTATCCAAGACATTGGCGTTCGACACCGCTTTTCATACAAAGCTTCGTATGGCGCCATGTTTATACTTTCCTGGTAATTGTTGTTATAGGCAAACTCCACCATGAAGAGGTGATCTTCCCACTTTTTCCCAAAATTGAGGGTACACATTCTCAACATATCCTACATTATACGATTCGTTCTTTCTGTTTGTCCATCAGTTTGAGGATGGAGCGTCGTACTAAACTTGAGCTTCGTGCCCAGACTCTTCTAAACAAGCCTCTAGTCTTTGGAAATGAATCGTCCATCGTGATCACTAGCTATACTCTTAGGAATCCCATGTAGTCGCACAATGTTGTGAACATACAACTCTACTAGCTTCTCCACGCTGTCCTCTTTCCGATTTCGGATGAAATGAGCCACTTTGGTCATGCGATCCACGATCTCCCAAATCGCATCGTTACCCTACTGCGATCGAGGTAGCCATGCACAAAGTCCATGGAGATGTCATCAAATTTCCACTCTGTAATAGGAAGAGGCTTCAGGAACCCGCCTGGCTTCTAACACTCGACCTTCACTAAGGCACAAGTTTAGCACCGACTCACGTACAAAGCTACGTCCCGTTTTAAACCAGGCCACCAAAAGGATTTCTTCATATCCAAGTACATCGTTGTACTGCCCGGGTGAATGGAGTACTTCGTAAAATGAGCCTCAAACATCAAATCCTCGCGGAGCTTGCCAAACTATGGTACACATATTCTTTTGTCCTTCCTCAGGATCCCATCAATAATCTCCTAGGCGCTACCTTCACCCTTTTGAGATTCCATCATGAATGACTGGAACTCTACATTTAAATTCGTAGCTTCCCGAACACGATTGGTTAAGTCATTTTGTAACTAAATCCACTTCAACTGAGCCGTACTAGACTCGCCTTTGGCTACACACTTAATGCCAAGGGACTCCCAGTCCTACACCAACCGCTCATCATGAGCTTCGATCCAACCCCCTTGTCCAGAGTATTTTCTACTCAAGGCATCTACCACCACGTTGGCTTTTCCTGGCGTATACTGAATCTCCACTTTGTAGTCTACAAGGAACTCGACCCATATGTACTGTCGCATATTCAAGTCCTTATGATCTAGTAAATACTTCAGGATTTTGTGATCCGTGAAGATCTTCACCTTCGCACCATACACATAGTGATGCCACAACTTCAACGCAAAAATTACCGCATCCAATTCCAAGTTATGGACGGGGTAATTCCTCTCGTGAGGCTTAAACTTCCTGGACCCAAAAGATATCACACTCCCATGTTGCACCAACTCGTAACCCAACCTGCATCCTGATGCATCACTGAAAATCTGAAATCCTCCAGTCCCTGTAGGCAGACTTAGGATTGGAGCTGTCATCAGCCTTTCCTTCAGGGTGTCAAATGCCTGATTGCACTTCTGAGTCCACACAAACTTTTGGTCCTTACGAGTTTGAGAAGTGAGGGGTAGAGCTATCCACGTAAAGTTTTCCACAAACCTTCTATAGTACCCGGCTAGTCCAAGGAAACTTCGGACTTCCGCCAGGGTTCTCAAAATTGGCCAATCCTTGATGTCTTCAACTTTTGCCGGATCTACCGCCACCCCATCAACACTAATCACATGGCCCCAAAATACCACCTTCTCAAACCAGAATTCGTATTTCGAGAACTTTGCATACAGCTGGTTCTCTCTCAACACTTGCAAGACTACTCTCAAGTGAGGCTCATGCTCCAACTCTGATTTAGAGTAAACCAGAATGTCGTTAATAAAGACAACTACCAAAGAGTCTAAGTATTCCCGAAATACTCGATTCATCAAATCCATGAATAATGATGGTGCGTTTATCAACCCGAACGACATCACCAAGAACTTGAAATGACCATACCTTGTACCAAAAGCTGTCTTGGGTATGTCCTCATCTCGAATCCGCAACTGATAGTAACCTGACTTCAAGTCCAACATAGAATACACCACTGACCCCACCAACTAGTCGAACAGGTCATCTATCTGAGGGATAAAATACTTATTCTTGAAAGTCAGTTTATTCAACTATAAATAGTCTATGCACAACCGCATACTACCGTCTTTCTTCTTCACAAACAACACTAGCACGCGTCATGGTGAAGAACTGGGTCTAATATACCCCTGATCCAACAGTTCCTACAATTGTACTTTGAGTTCGGCCAACTCTTTTGGTGCTATCCTAAAAGGAGGACGTGACACCGGCCTAGCCTCTGACACTAACTCAATCGAAAATCAATCTCCCATCGAGGAGGTGCTCTAGGAAGCTCATCAGGAAACCCATCCACGAACACTTCCACTACCGGCACTTCCCCAAGTGATAACCTGAAAAGGCGAACCTCCAAGAATGCTACAAGAGCTATTCCTCCCAGGTTAACTGCCCGCACTAACTGAATGGGCGAAATCAGGGAATAGGCTACTCCACTAAGGCCCTCAAACTTAACTTATGCCTGCCCTTCTCTCCTCAGGGTCACCACCTTAGATAGACAGCCAATACTGGCATGCTGCTCTGCAAGCCAGTCCATTCCTAATATTATATCGAACTCAACCAATGGTAGAACCTCCGCTACCAATGTGAAGTCAAATCCGTACAGACTCCAACAATTGTGCCCCTTCGCCCCTATTGTCATGGATGACCCATTAGGCATGTACACCTTCAGCTCTGCATCTGTTGAGAATGACTCAAATCCAATTCTTCGGATAAAGCTTTCCGCAAGAAAAGAGTACGATGCTCCCGTATCAAACAATACCCTAGCGGGGTATCCAGAAACAAACACAAAGCCTAAAATATAGGCGACTAAAGCAACAAATAAATATTCTTAAACTTTCTCATAACTGTCACCACATCGGGTTAGCGGATCGCTTCCTATTGCCCAAGGTTAAAAGCCCTTGTTTGCACAGGTCGGAAACGAGAAGCGCTAGACTCCACCATCATTCCTTTTTCCACGGTGCTAGGGTCGGACCGCACAGACTGCTCCTATCTTGGCTCCTGCTCACCACCACCCTTGGTACAAAAACGAGCTATATGGCCTAGCTTGCCACACTTAAAGCATGGCGGTGGACGATGAAGCGAGACCCTCCAGACGTCATGTTACATTTCTCACTAGGCTTAAAATGATGAGGTTTCTTCTCCCACCTATTCTCTTCAGACCTCCCTTGCGATTTAGAAGGCTTCCCTTCTCCCTGCTTGGCTGCAAACCCCTTAAGATGCTGGATTTGCTCCATATCGCTTTCCAACATTCTGGCAGCAACAACCAGCTCATTGAAACCAATATTCTTCATAGATATGAGGGGTTGTCTAAAATTATCCCTCAGTCCATGAAAGAAGAGGTTGTCCCTCTCCTCATTGTCTGCTATGGTCGCCCCATCATAACTACCCAAACGAGTGAACTCCTGAACATACTCGATAATCGTCTTGTCCCGCTGCACCAAGTGCAGAAATTGCCTTTGAAGGGCCAGCCTTGTCGACACAGGAATGTACTTCTTCAAGAAAGCATTCCCGAACTCTTCAATAAATGGGGTGCGTCCAGGAAACTTACGACCGCTATGGCTCGCCCACCACAACTTAGCGTCTCCTTCCAACATGAAGGTCACAAACTCAGATTTATTTTCCTCTAGCATCTCTGCCGCCCTTAGAAGTTCTTGAATACTTTCCCACCAATCCTTCGCATCAGTCGGTGTGCTGACCCCCTCGAACATTGGAGGGTGGAAACTTAGAAAATATTTCATTTGTCGGTCTCCATGACCGAAGACAACTCTTTCAGCCAATGGCTCTGCTTGCCTTGCTCCTCCGCCCTGTATGACTGGTGCACCCCCCCAGTAACGAGAGTCATCTCCTTCACAGTAGGGGACACAACTTACGCTTCCGCTGCAGCTTGGGCTGCTACCATCGCTTCTGCAAGCATGCAACAGAAATCGGCCGGGGTTTCCCCAATGCCCAATGGACTTGGAGCAGTAGCACTGCTCTCCGAAGGATCGTCTCGTGGCCTTGATGTCCCTACCTCATTGCTTGCACCCTTACAAAAGTAAGGTAAACACGAATCAGTCTCTATTCACCAGACTCAAACACAAGTACACTCATGGTCCCATAATACTCCTATATGGATAACTTCTCAACGTGATCCGATTACGTTAAATCGACTACTAAACCTGACCTTGGGCACTAACCTCGCTCTGATAACAAATTGTAATTCCTCCCCTGTAATGACCGTATAATATGGGTTCGGCCGGGGCCCCACAACATACAGATGCCACAACTTAAGCATTAAAAGATGATATAAAACTACCCAACTCAAAACTCAGAATAAAACAGCAGAACATATAAACAAAACTAGAAGTTATCCACAAATTCAGGAGTATCAAAATGGCCTTAAGGCCTTACACAACATGAGTCTAGAACTGAATAACAATCCTATCAATGTGCATTAGAACTCCGTGGCTAGCTCGACATGCAAGCCGGATTATATCTCAAGGATCATATCATAACATCAAAACATAAGCAAATAAAGGTTCACTTCAAGAGGCTTAGGGCTTTTTGGCCGGCGAGCTTGCTCCTACTTGCGATCCTTGCCCAATAAAAATTTGTGGTAATATGGGTCAGCAAAGGCTGACCTCAACTGTGTAACCAACACATCTCCTCCCGGCCGTCCCTAGCGGACCCTGGGCCACTCCATCACCCTGCAGGTTTGCACTTCGTATGCAATATACATAAACATGTAATGCGGTTAAATAAGTAGGATGTCTCACACAACAAACATGATTCTACATTGAGCATATAGAAAAAGGGGCCTACTATGCAGCATGTATGCAAGCCTGGGTTTCACCCAAGACACCCTAAAGCGTATGAATCTAGCACATACCCACGCATCATCAATTGGGTACTTCCATTTTACCCTTCGGCGTTCAAGCCACAAACACATGGGTACTTCCAATTTCCCTAAAAGGCATTAAAGCCGCTACTCAGAACTCTTGCCAAGGCCCCACCCGCTCGTGGGTCTCAAAACCCAGGCTTACCTGCAAACTCTGACTTCTCAAGTCAGGATTCTGTCTCACGTCAAGATTCTATCTCACACATAAACTGATTCTAAGAACCCTTGCTGGACCCCACCCGCTCGTGGCCTCAATGCCTGGGTGTGTCCTAAGCTTGGTGTTCTCGTCAGTTTCACAGAAGAGGACTCGTCTCGCCGGGACACTCTCCCCACATGACTTGCATGTCGTGGGATAGCAAGCCGACCACGGAGACAAATCCACGCCTTAGCACGTCACAATCCATAGCCTTTCCCACCCTAATCCATCATTCGTACTGCAGCGTCCCCTCACACCAAGGAAACAATCTACCGCCAACGCAAAGCTAACCTTGTCAGGTTCCAGCTACGTGTTCTCACTCAAAAAAGGCGGAAACTTACATCACAAATGGCATCTTTCCGCAACAGATTCCTACCATAAATCCTTACGGCTCGCTATGCAACAACACTGAGCCGAACTAACGATTGCAACTACGGCTTCACCCACAATGCATAATCCACTAACAGATCGGATCTCTAATGCAATATCATGCCGGGGACAGACACAATAAACCCGGTCCAAGATCAACTTTGATGTTAGATCAAATGGCTAAGAAATCAATCTACGAAACCCTGTATTTTAGCAATTTAGTCGAACTGCTCAGAATTCGTCGAACGACCTGAGTTCGACAAATGGGCCGAGTTTGACGAATGGCCCTCAGCTCGATGAATGGCCCTGAGCTCGACTGTCGTCGAACGACCAGATTTTGACTTTCGTCGAACGACCAGAGTTTGACTTTCGTCGAACGGCAAGAGTTTGACTTTCGTCGAACGGCCAGAGTTCGACTTTCGTCGAACGGCCAGAGTTCGACTTTCGTCGAACGGCCAGAGTTCGACTTTCGTCGAACGGCCAGAGTTCGACTTTCATCGAACGGCCAGAGTTCGACTTTCGTCGAACGGCCAGAGTTCGACTTTCGTCGAATGGCCAGAGTTCTACTTTCATCGAACGGCCAGAGTTAGACTTTCATCGAACGGCCAGAGATCAACTTTCGTCGAACGGCCTTCGACGATCCCAGAATTTCGTTGAACTGCTCTGGTTCCTCAAATTTGGGGTGTTACAGTTGGTTCATATGTACGGGCTAAACCAAGTTTTCGGGAAAAGCGCTGATGGCTTATTTGGATCTAGTCTTCTCAAACAAGACCTATTAAAAGTAATGATGGGCGGTCCAATGTTAGGGTGACACGCGGTGTAATGACCCAAACCGTTAAAAACATATAATAGAAGGTCAAGCTAGGGCCCCACACTATATGTAAGAAATAGGAGGCGAGGTTATAAGTTAATACCAATTATTATTCGCATCCTAACCTAGAGCATGTTAACGGAAGCTTTACGGTTATTTGAACTCAAGCAATCATGAATGTCCACAATATATATAAACAATTACATTTATATATAAACCCAAGGAATGTATACAAAATACATAAAAGTTTGGCCTTAAGGCCTTACAGTTAAGCTTCACAGGTGAGGATTACAAACATCGGCACGCAGGATGGCCACACATGAAAATAGTAAAGTTCTTCACTTAGCCTTCGAGGGCCAGCAGCAGCAAGGGATTCAGCCCATTATTTCTCGCTCGGCTCTCCAGCATCTGCACATTGACAGACCTCTACAATGGTGGCAAACAAGGCAACGGTCAGCATTTAGCTGACCAATTTATAACGACCCTACCACTTTCCCGGGGCAGTGGTATTCCTTCCCCGAAGGCATTGCATTTCACAAGCAGATATATCACTAGATGCGCACTCACCCACAATCAATATATTACAAACGTTGGCCACAAGGCACGACACTCCGTGCACTCAGGGTGCATTCTCAGTGTACCGAAAAACTAGGGTTCCACCACCATTCTAAGGCCTCAAACCCAATGGTAAACTTTGAGCATTTTAGTCTTAATGGAGCGCAGGCCTAAGACTCTCATTATGCAATCCAACGAGACCAATAAATTAGGACTCCCAGTCGGTCAGACATAACGTGGGTACAGTTCAGCCTTGCCCATTGCCCAAATCGTCAAAATGACGTGGGTCAGCTTTCCCCTTGCACGTTTGGCACACTGGCCTTTAAAAGCTTGCAACTCACAATAGCCACAGTATCAACCAAGGACTGGCTTCACAATCAAAAAGGGAGTTAGTGCCAGCGTACGTCGCGATCGGTTGGCAGGATCAACAGAAGCTCTCTTTCTGTACCCAAACTCAACCCAAACCCTACAACATCCTGCAGTGCCAGAACACAGGTCTTTCCATAACATACATCACATGAATTACGAGGGTATTTTCCTAGAACTCCATTCTAGTACTTCCCATTACTCCACTTCACAGGCACAACCCACCGAGTCCACAAAATACTCGTTTATACGCGAATTCTTCTCCGGTGCACAAAGAAAACATCACCAATCCAGACAAACATGTCCAGATGGGCTTCATAGAACATGTCTATTCCGTACTACACATTTCTGGATCTATATGCAAGACTTATTGGGGATTTTAAGAATCAACCCAACGAAAATCCCTCAATATTCCACCTTTTGGTGGGGAAATCCATGCACATGCCAAAATAAGGACTTCACATGTCCAAGAAGGAAGATCGTTACCCTTGACGTTCTCTTTGGAGCCATGACAAAGATTTTCTACGTAGATGGAAATGATCGCCTCACTTTCCCCTTCATAATTATAGCTTCGGCTCTTAATTCCGGCCACAAGACCTTCTCCAGCAACCACAACAAGCCCTAGCTGAGTTCTCTGCTCTAGAACTGGAACACAAGGAAGAGAGGAAGAGAAAAGGAAATAATGATTTTCTCCTTCCATCCGTCTGCATAAGAGGCCTTGGACTACATCCCAGCCATATGATTAAAATCAACAAAACCCATCAACGGCTCCGGTTGAAGTTGAAAGAATCAAGCACTGCTTAATGGCCGCACAACATCTGCTTGACATGGGTCACAACTCCGCCTTGGGGATGATAACAGGCCAGAATTGTTGAGCTCAGTACGTCGTGCTCCGCTCGACGACCTTCGTCGAGCTCCACTCGACGACCTTCGAATAAAATCTGTACCATTTGGGGTGTTACAATCCTCCCCTCCTTACAACAAATTTGTCCCGAAATTTGCATACAGTACCGAGAAAACAACAACAAAGATGTTATAACATAAATTGTTTTCAACAAAGAAAAGTTATAATATTTTATACAAACAATTCGGGAAATTCAGCACGTATGGTTTGCTCCCGCTCCCATGCTAGCTCCTGACGACTATAGTTGTACCATCGGACCTTGACCATCCCGATTTTCTTGTTCCGCAGCTACTTAACCACTTTATCCTCGATCCGAATGAGCCTAACCTTCATCGTTAACCCAAATTTGATCGGCACGTGATCATTCACAATCACTTGAGCTGGATCTTTTACGACTTTTTGAAGCACTGATATGTGGAACACATCATGCAATCCACTCAATTAGGCCGAAAGAGCTAGCCGATAGTCAGCTTCTCCAATTCGCTCCACCACCTAAAACGGACCAAGATACCTTGGACTTAACTTTTTCAAGTGCCGAATCCAGGACACGCCTATGAAGTGCTTGATTTTCAAATATACCCAATCGCTAACCGCAAACTCTACGTTTCGGTGCTTGGCGTTGTAATACTTTGCTTGCCTATCTTGGGCTATCAATAGCCTCTCCCGGATAGAGCGTATCATCAAATTGGCCTCTTCGACTTCCTTACGATTATATAATTTTGTTTTGTCTGTTTATGCACAAGTTAATTGTGTACGACATTTCCTACCATACAAAGCTTCAAACGGTGACATATTTATGCTTGCTTGATAGCTATTATTGTAGGCGAACTCTACCATATAGAGATGATCTTCCCATCTCTTCCCAAAAGCCAAGGCACACATTCGGAGCATGTCCTTCATCGTTCTGTTGGTCCTCTCAGTCTGGCCATCCATTTATGGATGAAAGACCATACTGAATGTTAACTTTTTCCCCAACAACTAATGGATTAGCCTCCAATCATTCAAAGTGAAGCGCCCGTCGTGATCACTTACGATTCTACGGGGAACACCGTGCAATCACACTATTTGCTCAACATAAAGCTTCGCCAAGACTTCCACTAAATCAGCCCTCTTGTTCGAAATGAAGTGAGCCACTTTAGTCAACCGATCTGCGATCACCCAAACCGAATCATTGCCGCATTGAGATCTCGGCAAACCGTGCACGAAATCCATCGAAATATCATCAAACTTCCATTCCGGGATAGGTAGCGACTTTAGGAAACCTTCGGGCTTCTGGCATTCATCTTTCCCCAAGGCACAGGTTTGACATTTAGCCACGTAATGTGTTATGTCTTTCTTTAACCCTGGCCACCAGAATAGCTTTTTCATATCTTTGTACATCTTTGTGCTCCCTGGATGAATTGAGTATTTCGTAAAGTGAGACTCATACATCAATTCTTCTCTTAGCTTACCCATACTTGGGATGCACAAACGACCATCTTTCCGCAAAAGGCCGTCATCCCAGGAGAATTGGCCATTTGACCCATCCACTGCAAAGTGTTGCAAACTTTAATCAAGTTCCGTTGCTCGCCGAATCCTGTCCGCAAGGTCATACTGTACCTCCATCCAGTTTAAACATGCATTTGCTGTTGAATTCTTGTCAGTACAAGAAATCTTTAACGCTTCCAACTCCTATATCAGACGCTCATCATGCATCTGACCCAAATTTGCCCTCGTCGGAGTCCTACGACTTAAGGCATCTGTGACAACATTTCCCTTCCCGGAAGTGTAATGAATATCAAAGGTGTAGTCCCCGAGGAACTCCATCCACCTTTGTTGTCGCATATTGAGATCCTTTTGATCCAATAGATACTTTAGGCTCTTATGGTACATTAATATATCCACTTTCACGCCATATAAATAGTGACGACACAACTATAGTACAAAAATCACCCCCGCCTACTCCAAGTCGTGAATGGGATAGTTTTGCTCATGAACTTTTAACTAGCGTGAGACATAAGAGACCACCTTTCCAAACTGAAGAAGAATGCAGCCTAAGACGCTCCCTGATGCATCACTATAAATCTCATAGCCGTCTGTACCACATGGCGACGTCAAAACAGACGTCGGGGTCAAACAACTTTTTAGCTCTTCAAAAGCTCGCGTGCACTCCGGCATCCAAATGAACTTTTGATCCTTCCTCTTTAATTTGGTAAGAGGCAATGCTATCAGTGAGAAGTTTTCTACAAACTGTCTGTAGTAGCTCGCCAGTCTAAGGTAACTCCTGACTTCGGCCACTAAAGACAATACTGGCCACTCCCTTATGGCTCTTATCTTTTACATATCCACTGCAATGCCCTCTCCACTCACCACATGGCCAAGAAAATCCACTGACGATAGACAAAACTCACACTTTGAGAACTTGACATAGAGCTTGTTTCTCCTCAGGGTGTGCAACACCATCCGTAAATAGTTCGTATGGCCTGCTTCAGATTGAGAGTACACCAAAATATCATCAATGAAAACGATCACAAATAAATCTAAGTACTCTCTAAACGTGCAGTGCATTAAGTCCATGAACACCGATGGCACATTATATAGTCCAAATGACATTATAGTGAACTCGTAATGACCGTAGCGTGTTCCAAATGCCGTCTTGGGAATGTCACCTTCCTGAATCCTCAATTGGTAATAACCAAATTTTAAGTAAAGTTTAGAATAGACGGTTGATCCCACTAGCTGATAAAACAAGTCACCAATTCGGGGTATTGGATACTTGTTCTTCTCCGCCAGCTTGTTAGTTTTGCGATAGTCAATACACAACCGTAGACTACCATCTTTCTTTTTCACAAAGAGAATAGGTGCGCTCTAAGGTGACATACTTGGGCATATATATCCCTGTTCCAGCAACTCTTATAGTTGAACTTTCAGTTCCGCCATTTCCTTTGGCGCTACACGATATGGTGAGCAGGCCAAAGGTTTTGCACCTAACACCAGCTCAATAGCGAAGTCAATCTCCCACTGGGGCGGTAACCTAGGAAGGTATTTAGGAAACACATCAGCAAACTCCGATACAATCAGAACGTCACTCACATTGGACTTTGGCTCAGCAGCCTGAATAAGCGTGAAGAATAACTTCGCGCCCTTCCGAACAACATTGACGACTTGGAGAGCAAACATCAAAATCCAGCTCGCTCCTCGCATACTAGCGAATTTAGTCTCAAGCTCGGTATTCTGACCCAGTGTGACTTCCTTTGAGTTGCAATCAATATAGGTACGCTGCTCCGAAAGCCAGTCCATACCAAAGATCACATCAAACTCATATATTGGCAGCAAGGATGCATCCAACTCAAAATCCTGACTTCCAATCCGCACCATCACGTAGCAAGCCCTCATCGTGTAACACCCATATCCGTCACATGACATATAGCAGTAGGTCCGGCCGGGCCCCGATTCCATATACTACAAACAGACCGAAGGGTTACAGAATGAAACCATCCGATCAATATAACACGTCCTACACAGGGAACATTCTAACGGAAGCATTTTTAATGTTGAAAAGTAAAGAACCCAAACCACAACATGAATGTCCACTAAAACACAAAGTAGGAATGATAGAACCAATACACCAAATAATACTTGGCCTTATGGACTTACAAGAGTTTACTTAAATAAAAAAGTTTCTTCCAAACATTGGCACACAGGACGGTCACACATGAGTATAAAAAGTAAACGTTCGCATTGTCCTTCAAGATCGGCACAGCAACAAGGGCTTCAACCTGCTACTTGCCACTAGGCTCCGCAGCACCTGCAAACACATTTCACCGCAGCGGTGGCAAACAAAAGCAACGATCAGATAAAGCTGACCAAATTATAACGACCCCACACCTTACTTGGGGTGGCGGTGCTCCTTCTCTGCAATTTAGTAGCATAGACAAACAATATATTGAAAGTACAACAACAACAAACTTCACCACAGGTGTAGGCACGGATGGCCTCACACCCCGTGCTCTCAGGGAACTTACTCGATGAACCCGGTCTGAACTCGCTCCATTCCGCAATCCACCATCACCCCCCAGGACGGCAAACACGTGAGCATTAGAGTCCTTTCAGCCGAAGCCTAGACTCGCTCTCCAAGCCATCTTTAACCGAACTACTATGAGTGGGTAAGGTTCCACCAGCCCGTTGCTCACCTCGCAACGACCATTTAACCATCGGCGCGAGACAAGCTTCACCAAATCCAAACATATCGATCATACAACAGTACATAGCCTGACTATGTACATGGTTGGCTCCCAGGCCACCAAAACGACAGAACTTCGCTTCTGCCGAGATTTCCGGGTGCACCTTGGAGTTAATCCCCAAGGCACCCTACTGCAATCTAACACGTAGAAAACCGAAAACATACAGCACAGAGTCTTCTTCGGTAATCCATGCATAATGAAAACATCACCGATCTAGACCAACTTGTCCGGGTAGGCATCACACACCATGCCTATGTCCTTACTTAGATTCTGGACTGTATATATAAAACTACGGGGACTATACATGTCCACCCGAAGGAATACCTCACACTCACCGCACACTTGCGAGAGAGGGTTTCCTATGCAAAAAGGAAGGAGGACTTCACATGTATAAGAAGAGAATTGTTACCCTAGCGGTTCGCTTTGTCGCCATGAAGAAGAGAAGAAACTAGACGGATCAAAAGCACCACAACGGCCTCGCCTCCACGGATCTGGACTCGGCTCGCAATTTGGGGTTTCGAAGCTCCACCGGCGGCCGGATTCCTCCTTCTTCTTCTTCTTTTCTCTCCCCTCTCTCTAACTCTTTAGAAAGAGAATGGCTAAAGTAAAATTAGGAATAAACCCTACATTCCCGAACTTAACAGCCCAGGGAGGATTTCGGGCCGTCGGATCATTTCCAAATAGAACAAATGACCTCGATTTGCCCTTAAAAGAATTTCCTGGGGCCGAACATGGCCTATGACACGCTTGTGTCACAGGCCGTGTCCCATGATCTGAACACGATCGCCGAGCACAGAACAGGACACGGGCTTAGACACGCCCATGCCACTACTTGACATGCCCGTATCAGCTTCTGACACGCCCGTGTCACAGGGCGTGTTCCTCAAGCGACACAGGAAATCGTCGCATCCCGACCAGGCCACGGCTTCAGACACGCCCGTATCCCAGCCCGTGTTCAACAATCGACACAGGCCGTGCAAACACAGAGAAGGACACGGCTCTGGACACACCCGTGTCCGAGACCATGTGCCTGACATGACTTCAGACACGCCCGTGTCCAAGACCATGTACCTAACTTGACACTGCCCTGCCTACACAGAGAAGGACACGACCCTGGACACGCCTGTATAACAGGCCGTGTGAACCTAACCAGACACCAAATTGGTCTTAAAATGTTATCTGTTCCTTTTTGAGTTTTGGGGCGTTACAGTTCTCCCCCATTAAATGAATTTTGTCCCAAAATTATAGAATGGAAAGATAAACAGAATTAAAGGTACTGAGCGGAATAGCTCGGGATACTCTTCAAGAATGGTCTGATCTTGCTCCCATGAAAGCTCCTGCCGACTACAGTTGTCCCAACAGACTTTGACCATCCTGATATCTTTGTTACGAAGTTGCTTGACTTCAAAGTCCTCAATGCGAATGGGCTTGACCTTCGTCGTCAAAGCATTATCAATAGGTACTTGATCGACCGCAATCACTTGTGAAGGCTCTTGTACTGCCTTCCACAACACCGATATATGGAATACGTCGTGTAGACCACTCAATTCCACTGATAGCTTCAGTCGATAAGTTGCTTCACCAATTCGCTCTAGTATCTCAAATGGCCCAAGGTACCTCGAACTCAGCTTCTTCAAGCGTCGTACCTGAGAGACACCCTTGAATGGCTTAATTTTCAAATATACCCAGTCGCCAACAACGAACTCAATGTTCCTATGCTTGGCTTTATGGTATTTTGCCTGCTTGCCATGAGCGATCAGCAATCATTCTCTTATTGTTTGTATCAATGAAGTGGTGTCTTCCACTTCTTATCATTTATACAACTTCGACTCACCCATCTCCAACCATTACAACGACATGCGACAATTTCTACCGTATAGGGCCTCTAATGGCGCCATTTGAATACTTGCTTGATAGTTGTTGTTATAAGCAAACTCCACCAAGTACAGGTGATCTTCCCACCTCTTTCTTAAATCCAAGACGCACATGTGAAGCATGTCCTCCATCATCCTGTTGACCCTCTCAGTCTGGCCATCCATCTGCAGATGAAAGGCCATGCTGAAACTCAGCTTGGTTCCCAACATTTGATGCACTAACCTCCAGTCTTTGGACATTAAGCGCCCATCTCGGTCACTCACGATACTGCGGGGCACACCGTGCAGTCAAACAATGTAATCTATGTAAAGTTTCGCCAGTTTATCCACCGAATCATCCTTCCTATTCGTAATGAAGTGCGATACATTCATCAATCTATTTACGATCACCCAGATGGTGTTGTTTCCCTTCTGTGACCTTGGCAACCCATGCACGAAATCCATTGAAATATCGTCGAACTTCCACTCCGGGATAGGTAAAGACTTCAAGAAACCTCCAGGCTTCTGACATTCCGCCTTCACCAAGGCGTACGTTTGACACTTCGCTACATACAGTGCTACGTCCTTTTTAAGTCGTGGCCTCCAGAACAACTTTTTCAAATCTCTAAACATCTTTGTGCTCCCCGGGTGAATCGAGTACTTGGTATGATGAGCCTCGTACATCAATTCCTCCCGTAGTTTACCCACACTTGGGACGCACAAATGACTGTCCCTCCATAAAAGTCTATCCTTAACAATAAATTGGGAATTTGACCCATCCAAAGCCTCATCCATGATCTGCTTCATGCTGTTATCCCCATCCAAGGCTTGCCGAATCTTATCAGTAATGTCATACTGCACCTTTGTCCAGTTCAATTGCGCCCCGACACTAGACTGCTTATCAACATAAGAGATCACTAATGCATCCAAATCACGAACTAAACGCTCATCATGTATCGACAACCAGTTGGCCTGCATGGGAGCTCTGCGACTCAATGCATCTGCCACCGCATTGCCTTTCCCAGGCACATAATGTATCTTGAAGGTGTAGTCACCCAGGAACTCCATACACCTTCACTGTCATATATTTAGGTCCTTTTGATCCAACAAATACTTCAAGCTCTTGTGATCGGTATAGATATTAACCTTCACACCGTATAGGTAATGCCTCCACAGCTTCAAGGCAAATATTACGGCCGGTAACTCCAAGTCATGGACCGGATAATTTCTCTCGTATACCTTCAGTTGACACAAGCCATAAGCTATTACTCTCCCATGCTGTAGTAGAACACAACCTAAGCCACTGCCCGAAGCATCACTGTAAATCTCAAATTCTTCAGCCCCACTCGGCGAACATAGAATAGGCTTCGTGGTCAATCGACTTTTCAGTTCTTCAAAAGCTTGCGCGCACTCCAGCGACCACACAAACTTTTGATCTTTTCTCGTCAAAGTCGTGAGGGGTAACGCTATCTACGAGAAGTTCTCTACGAAGCGCCTGTAATAGCGGTAAGTCCCAGGAAACTCTAGAATTCTGTTACTGTAGATAACACAGGCCACTCCCGTATTGCAACTTTTTTCGCCGGATCTACCGCAATCCATTCTCCACTAACTATATGACTAAGGAATGCGACCGAGGATAACTAGAATTCGTATTTGGAGATTTTGGCATAAAGTTGATGCCTCCTCAATGTCTCCAACACCAAATGCAGATGTTTGAAATGATCATCCTCGCACTGCGAGTACACCAATATAACGTCGAAAAAGACTATCACGAAGTGGTCCAGGAACTCTCTTAACATTTTATTCATCAAATCCATAAACACGGATGGCGCATTAGTCATCCCAAACGGCATGACGATGAACTCATAATGCCCATATCGCGTGCTAAAAGCTGTCTTGGGGATGTCACTTTCTCTTATCTTCAACTAATAGTATCCGGATTTAAGATCCCATTTTAAGTACATCGTTGACCCGACTAACTGATCGAACAGATCATCAATCCTTGGGATCAGATACTTATTCTTTTCGGTTAGCTTATTCAGCTCTTGTTAATTAATGCAGAATCGTAAGATTCCGTCTTTCTTCTTAACAAAGAGGACTGGTGCGCTCCAAGGCGACGAACTTGGACGCACATAACCCTATTCCAACAACTATTGAAGTTGAACTTTCAGTTCCGCCATCTCCTTAGGCGCTAACCGATACGGAGAGCGTGACACATGTTTGGCTCCTGACACAAGCTCAATAGTGAAGTCGATCTCTCGCTGAGGTGGAGCTCAAGGGGGATCGTATGGGAACACGTCAGGATACTCAGATACAACTAGGATACTGTCCATACTAGGCTTAGGCTTCGAAGCTTCCACTAGTGTGAAAAGTGCTCTGCACCAGCACGAACTGCCTTAATCACCTGAAGAGCAGACTCAAAGTCTTGCTCGACCCTTTCATGCCAGTAAATACCGTTTCACGATTAGTTCCCAATTTGACCTCCTTGTGGTTGCAATCAATGTATGCCTGCTGCTCTGAGAGCCAGTCCATTCCAAAGATCACGTCGAACTCCACTATCGGCAGTAGCGATGCTTGCAAGTCAAACTCTTGACTCCCAATCCGTATCTTTATGAAACAAACTCTATCCGCACGCATTGAACACCCATTAGGCAACAACACATCCGATTTTTCCATTGCCATCGAAGAAGGTAATATGATGCGCGATACAAATCCTTCGGACAAAAAGGAATACGAAGCTCCTGTATCGAACAGTGCTCTTGCCGGATACTCGAAAATCAAAACAAAGCCTAGCACAACCAGTAATAAGCTAACACGCGCAAGGAAACAAGTATTTAAATATAAGTTGCTATAAATAAAACCATACTTGTCAAAACGTATGCCTGCTTCATGGCCTCCTGCTGGCCCAGGCAGTACACTCTAGGTTGGGCTGGTGCATTATGAGATGCGATTGAATTCACTGCCTTCCCTTTTTCCTCTTATGTTTCTCCAGGCTTCCTCTCGAACTTTGGGCGTCCGCTCCACAGTTATAGCACAGTTATAGCATGCGCCCGGGGTTCATCCTGTAGTAGCCCTAGAAGCACCATAAGAAGGGGATGGACCCGAAGTCCTAGCCTTCTTATACCCCTTACGTAAAATAGACCTTGAGGAAGTCGACACCTTGAACTTCTTCTTCTTTGCACTAGAGTCCTTATTCGCTTGAACTCCCTTCATATCTTTCTCCAACGATCGGGCCGTATTGACCAGGGTTATGAATCCCTGCGTCATAGGACCCGAGAGTAGTAGTCTTAGGTCATCACACAGACCCTCGTAGAACTGGTAGGTCTTACGCTCCTCATCAGCCAAATTGGAGCTAGCAAAATGACCCAACCATGTGAACTCATGGATGTACTCATCCACGCTACTGTCTCCTTGAGCCAACCTGTGGAACTCGTTCTCTATAGTGATCCTCTGAGCTGAGGGGAGGTATCTTGCAAAGAACAAGCTCGAGAACTCCTCCATCGAAACATCCGTGAGCTTCCTTCCACCCAAGTGATGTAGATCCAACCCTTCCCACCACAACCTCGCCTCACCATCCAATAGGAAGGTGGCTATGGTGGTCTTCTGCCACTCCTCCGTCTTAGTAGCCATCAAGAATCTCTTTACCCGAGAGAGCCAGTCTTCAGCCTGAGATGGAGTTCTAGTACCCGAAAACACTGGAGGGTTAAAGACCATTACATGTTTGAGTTGCTTTTCTGTCGCTCTTCTAGGTATGAACGACTCTACCACCACTTGTTCAACCCTTCTAGGTTTTGCCTCTTGAAGCGGTACCTGCTCCCCTGCATGGGCAGGCTGCTGCACTCTACTTGCTGGCTGGGCGTTTATCATTGCAAACACCGCTTCCTCTACGGGTCTTATAGTTTCTACCGAAGGAGGGGTTGCAGGCACATCATTAGGTGCACTGCTTGCCTTAGAATGCGGGTGTTCTAACGGCCCTGCGCCACTCCTGGTCACTTATAGTTGTACAAAACACCATTAAGTTACCAATCAAAATTGCAAAAAGCAATTATAGGAACACGCAAGTTCCTCAAACATGTGTATTTTCATTCCTAAGTGGACATTCATGGGTTCTTTTTATGTTATAATGATGACACAAATACATGTGCTCACCACCCCTTAAAAGAATTCGCCCACGAATTCAAATAAGCAAGACCGAAATCGGTAGTCTGATACCAAATTGTAACACCTCTATCCGTCACATGACATATAGCAGTAGGTCCGACCGGGGCCCTACGCCATATACTACAGACAGACCGAAGGGTTACAAAATGAAACCATCCGACCAAAATAACACGTCCTACACAAAGCTCATTCTAACGAAAGCATTTTAAAGGTTGAAAAGTAAAGAACCCAAACTGCAGCATGAATGTCCACTAAAACCCAAAGTAGGAATGACAGAACAAATACACAAAATAGTACTTAGCCTTATGGTCTTACAAGAGTTTACTTAAATAAAAAGTGTCTTCCAAACATCTACACGTAGGCGGGTCACACATGAGTATAAAAAGTAAACGTTCGCATTGTCCTTCAAGGGCCGGCTCAGCAACAAGGGCTTCATCCCCCTACTTGCTACTAGGCTTCGCAGCACCTGCAATCAACATTCCACCGCAGCGATGACAAACAAAAGCAACGGTCAGCTAAAGATGACCAAATTATAACGACCCCACCCCTTACTTGGGGTTGCGGTGCTCCTTCCTTGCAATTTAGTAGCATAGCCAAACAATATATTGAAAGTACAACAACAACACACTTCACCACAGGTGTAGGCACAGACGGCCTCACACCCCGTGCTCTCAGGGCACTTACTCGGTGAACTTGGTCCGAACCCGGTCCGTTCCACAGTCCACCACCGCCCCAAGGACGACAAACACGTGAGCATTAAAGATCTTTTAACCGAAGCCTAGACTCGCTCTCCAAGCCATCTTTAACCGAACCACTTGGAGTGGGTAAGGTTCCACCAGCCCGTTGCTCACCTCGCCACACCCATTTAGCCATCGGCGCGGGACAAGCTTCACCGAAACCCAATGTATCGATCATACAACAGTACATAGCCCGACTATGTATAAGGCTGGCTCCCAGGCCACCAAAACGGTAGAACTTTGCTTTTGCCCATATTTCTGGGTGCACCTTGGAGATATTCCCCAAGGCTCCCTACTGCAATCTACCACTTAGAAACCCGAAAACATACGATACAGTGTCTTCTTCGGCAATCCATGCATAATGAAAACATCACTGATCCAGATCAACTTGTCCGGGTAGGCTTTACACACAATGCCTATGTCCGTACTTCGATTCCATACTCTATATATAAAACTACGGGGACTATACATGTCCACCCGAAGGAATACCTCACACTCACCGCGCACTTGCGAGAGCGGGTTTCCTATGTAAAAAGGAAGGAGGACTTCACATGTCCAAGAAGAGAATCATTACCCTAGCGGTTCGCTTTGGGACCATGAAGAAGAGAAGAAACTAGATGGATGAAAAGCACCGTAACGGCCTCGCCTCCACGGATCTGGACTCGGCTCGCGATTTGGGGCTCCGAAGATCCACCGGAGGCCAGATTCCTCCTTCTTCTTCTTCCTTGCTCTCCCCTCTCTCTAAATCTTTAGAAATAGAATGGCCAAAGTAAAATGAGGAATAAACCCAACATTCCCGAACTTAACATGCTAGGGAGGATTCTGGGCCGTCAGATCATTTCCGAATAGAACAAATGGCATCGATTTGCCCTTAAAAGAATTTCCTGGGGCCGAACATGGCTTGTGAAATGCCCGTGTCACAGGCCGTGTCCCACGATCTAAACACGATCGTCGAGCACAAAACAGGACACGGGCTCAAACATGCCCGTATCACTGCTTGACATTCCCGTGTCAGCTTCTTATATGCCCATGTCACATGGCTTGTTCCTCAAGCGTCATAGAAACCTTCGCGTCCCGACTAGGACATGACTTTGAACACGCCCGTGTCCCAGCCCATGTTCAACAATCGACACAGGCCGTGCAAACACAGAGAAGGACACGGCTCTCGACACGCCTATGTCCCAGACCTTATTCCTGACACGACTTCAGACACGCCCGTGTCCCAGACCGTGTACCTCACTCGACACTTCCCTGCCAACACAGAGTAGGACACGGCCCTGGACACGCCCGTGTCACAGGCCGTGTGAACCTAACCAGGAACCAAATTGGTCTTAAAACGTTATCCGTTCCTTTTTGAGTTTTGGTGCGTTACAAACTACACGCATTACGCATCTGTTAGGCAACATTAGTTTCACACTATCTGCTGTCTGTAACGACTCCACCCGTTAAATAACATATAATAGAAGGTTCGGCCGGGGCCCCACACTATATGCCACAAACAAGCGGTGAAGCTACAGGTTAATACCAAATCATAAACGCAACCTAACTCAAAGCATGTTAGAGGAAGCTTAAAGTTAATATTGAACTCAACCATTTGGAATGTCTACTATAGATAAATTGCACATTTATATATATACCCTAAAGGAATGCACCAAATACACAAAGTTAGGGCCTTAAGGCCTTACAGTTCCTCTTTACATCATATGGATTACATACATCGGCACGCAGGTCGGGCATACATGAATAAAATACAACACATTTTGCTTAGCAATCAGGGTCTAGTGGCAGCAGCGGCAACAACAACAACCACATCAGTAGGGACTTTAGTCCTTCATTTTCTGCTCGGCTCTCCAGCACCTACACCAAGACAATCCACCCAGAAGGTGGCAAACAAGGCAACAATTAGCATTCAGCTGACCAATTTATAACAATCCTATCCCTTTCCCGGGGTAGTGGCATTCCTTCCCTGCAGAGCAATGCTTTAATAGAAAGATATCGTATATATAATGTGCCCTCACGCACAAGCAATCCATCACAACCATCAGTCGACCGGCCCGACGATCCATGCACTCAGGCACACTTGGGTACACCGACAAACCAGGATCAACCCTTGAGGAGTTAGTCTTAATGGCGCGCATGCCTAAGACTCTCATTATGCTGCTGACGAAAGCCCAATGCCTTGACACTTTCTTGTACAGCCAACATAACGTAGGTACAGATCCACCACGCCCCGTTGCTCAAATCGCCTTGCCATCACCAAGCACATCGTACTTGTGGCTATAATTAAAGGTGTGGGTCAGCTTCACCTTTCCTGTTCGAGAAGAAGCCTTTTAAGAGCTCATAGCTCAAAATAGCCATAATGTCTGCCAAGGACTGACTTCACAATCACAAAAGGGAAGTTAATCTCGGTGTCCTTCGTGGTCGCTATGCGGGTTCAACAGAACTCTCTATCTGCACTCAAACTCAACCCAAACCCTGCAGTTCATGTAGCGCTAGAAAACTGGTCTTTCATAGCATATAATACAAACGTTAAAAGGGTGTTTTCCTAGAATTCCTCATTCCAGTACTTTCCACTACTTCCCTTCACAGACACAACCCATTGACCCCACAAACTACATGTTTATATGCGGAGTCTTCTATGGTGCGCAATATGCAACATCACCAATACAGACCAACCTGTCCAGATGAGCTTCACACAGCATGCCTATCCCATACTACACATTTCCGGGTCTAAATGCAGACTCAATAGGGGATAGCAACTATCAACCCACCGGAATTACTCACTCTTTCCACCTTTTGGTGGATAGGATTCCTTACTCATGCATAAAGGAGGACTTAACAAGTCCAAGAACGAAGATCATTACCCTTGACGATCTCTTGGGATCCATCGAAAATCTGGCCGGTTAGAAAGCACCATAGTAGCTTTGCCTCCACAGAACTAGCCTTGGATCTCGAATCGGATCTCTGGAGCTCCACCAATGGCTTTCCCTTATCCTCCTTACCTTTACTCCAAGCTCTTCCTTTCTCTCTTGGTTTGAATGAGAGAAGATGCCAACTCCCCAGTCTTATCACTGCAGGAAAGCACCTGGGCCATTAGATCCAATTAGAAATAAATGGATGGCCAATATCTGCCCAAAATCTCATTTTTTTACCTGATACAACCAGTGACACGCCCGTGTCACAGGCCGTGTACTCCAAGAGGTGCATGAATTGACTCAACCCAGACCAGAACACGAGCTCCAACACGCCCGTATCACCTGGCAGACACGCCCGTGTCAACTTTGACACAGCCGTGTGACTGGTTATGTCACCCTTTCAACACAGGACAAAATCACCTAAGAAAAACACGACTAAGGCACACACCGTATCCTTGGACATGTTCCCAACACGCCCCTGTAAAACGCCCGTATCATAAGTCGTGTTCCACACTCAACGCCATTCCACTTAATGCCACTCAACGCCGCCCGGTATTCACCCGAACAGGACACGCCCTGGGACACGCCCGTATCCCAGGCCGTGTCACCTCTCGACGATCGTCAACCGTGCTATCTTGACAACTTGACTCGATGCCCACCGTAAAGGACATGCCCTAGGACATGCCTGTATCCCAGGCCGTGTGCACTTGACATGCCCTAGTACACGCCCGTGTCCCAGGCCGTGTCACCCAGCCTGACCCCATTTCGGGACTTATGGATTTTGGGGTGTTACAATCCTCCCCTCCTTAAGATAAATTTCATCCCGAAATTTTTACTCAGCAAGGGAACAAGAATCATAATGCTATAACGTTAAAAGATCTGTCATAACAAAATGTACACGGTCAACCGTTTATACAAAAAGTTTGGGAAACTCAGCTCGCATGGTCTGCTCTCGCTCCCATGGTAGCTCCTCATGGCCACAATTATCCCACCGAACTTTGACCATCCCGATTATCTTGTTTCCGCAACTATTTCTCGGCTCGATTTTTGATCCGAATGGGTCTAACTTTCGTCGTTAGCCCATACTCGACCGGTACACGATCATTCTCAACTACTTGAGCTGGATCCTTGATGGCTTGGCGAAGTACTAAGATGTAGAATACATCATGCAATCCACTCAACTCTGCTGAAAGCGCTAGCCGATTGGAAGCTTCCCCGACTCGCTCCACCACTTCAAACGGACCAAGGAATCTCGGACTTAGCTTTTTCAAAAGCCAAATCCTAGATACAACTTTGAAGGGTTTGATCTTCAAATAGACCCAATCGCCCATCGTAAACTCCACGTTCCGATGCTTGGCATTGTAGTACTTTGCTTGTCGATCCTGGGCTATCAATAGCTTCTCCAAAATAGAGCGTATTATCGAGGTAGCTTCTTCGACATCCTTTCGCCCATTCAGCTTGGATTCGCCTACTTCTGCCCAAGCTAATGGTGTTTACGACCATATAGAGCTTCAAGCGGTGTCATACCGATGCTCGCTTGGTAACTGTTATTATAGGCAAATTCCACCAGATAAATATACTCTTCCCATTTCTTACCGAAATCCAGGGCGCACATGGAGCATATATTCCATCATCCTGTTTGTTCGCTTAGTTTGGCCATCCGTTTGGGGATGAAAGGCCGTACTGAATGCTAAATTTGTGCCCAACATTTGATGAATTAACCTCCAATTAGTTGAGGTGAATCGTCCATCACGATCACTGACAATGCTCTGAGGAACACCATGCAGTCGAACAATTTGTTCCACATAGAGCTTAGCCAAGGTTTCTCCTAAATCGTCTCTCTTGTTCGGAAGGAAGTGAGCCACTTTTGTCAACCTGTCTACAATCATCCAGATAGAATCATGAACGTGTTGAGATATCGGCAACCCGTACATGAAATCCATTGAAATATCATCAAACTTCCACTCTAGAATTGGTAACGGCTTCAGGAAGCCACCAAGCTTCCAACATTCCGCTTTCACCAAAGCACAAGTGTGACATTCTGTCACATAACGTGCTATGACTTTCTTTAGTCCGGGCAACCAGAACAACTTCTTCATGTCTCTATCAATTTGTTTTGTGCTCCCAGGGTGAATTGAGTACTTGGATCAGTGCGCTTCGTACATCAACTCTTCTCTTAACTTCTCCTTGCTTGGGACGCACAACCGACCATATTTTCGCAACAAGCCAACATTCCAGGAGATTTGGTCACCAGGACCATCCTTTGCGTAGAGTTGGAGATTTTCATCAAGCTCTGTTGCTCGCCGAACTCTATCCACAAGGTCATATTGTACCTCCGTCCAGTTCAATCATGCGTCGGCCGTAGCATCCTTGTCAACATAAGATATTTCTAACACTTCCATCTCATGTATTAGCCGCTCAACATATCTCTGCAACCAGTTTACCCGTAGTAACGCCCTACGACTCAAAGCATTTGCGACCATATTTCCCCTTCCGGGAGTATAATGAATATCGAAAGTGTAGTCCCCAAGCAACTCCATCCACCTCCGTTATCACATATTCAGATCCTTCTGACCTAATAAATACTTTAGGCTCTGGTGATTTGTATCGATATCTACTTTAATGCCATAGAGACAGTGCCTCCACAACTTTAGCGCAAAGATTACCACCACCAACTCCAAGTCATGGATGGGGTAGTTCTGCTCATGCACCTTTAACTGGCGTGAGCCATAAGAAATCACTTTACCAAATTGTAGAAGAACGCAACCTAAGCCGCTCCCTGAAGCATCACTGTAGATCTCATAGCCGTCTGTACCACATGGCGATGTCAATACAAGCGCCGTGGTAAAATGACTCTTCAGCTCTTCAAAGGCTTGCGTGCACTCCGGCTTCCAAATGAACTTCTGATCTTTTCTCGTCAACGTGGTCAGAGGTAAAGCAATCCGTGAGCTGTTTTCCACAAACCATCTGTAGCAGGCCGCAAGTCCAAGGAAGCTCCTAACTTTAGCCACTAAAGACATCATTGGCCAATCCCGTATGACACCTATCTTTGACGGATCAATTGCTATGCCCTTTCCACTAACCACATGGCCCAGAAAAGCCACTAACAATAGCCAGAACTCATACTTTGAGAACTGGGCATAGAGCTTAGAGCTTATTCCTCCGTAGGGTATGCAATACCAATCGCAAATGGTTTGCATGATCATCTGCTGACTGAGAGTACACAAGAATATCATCAATAAACACAATTACAAATAGATTTAAGTACTCTCGGAACGTCCGGTGCATTAGATTCATGAATACCGAAGGCGCATTACATAAGCCAAACGGCATTACCGTGAATTCATAAGGACCGTAGCGTGTCCCAAACGCTGTTTTGGTAATGTCCCCTTCCGTAATCCGCAATTGATTAGATCCCGATTTCAAATCCAACTTTGTATAGACGGTTGACCCCGCTAGCTGGTCGAAGAGGTCATCGATCCGTGGAATTGGATATTTGTTCTTTTCTGTAAGCTTATTCAATTCGCGGTAGTCAATACATAATCACAAACTACCGTCTTTCTTTTTCACAAATAGAACAGGCGCGCTCCAAGGTGACATACTTGGGCGTATATATCCCTACTCCACCAACTCTTGCAATTGGACTTTCAATTCAACCCTTTCCTTTGGCGCGACGCGCTATGGCGAGCGGGCCACAGGTTTTGCACCGGGAACTAACGCAAGAGCAAAGTCAAACTCCTATGGACGTCATCACTTATATAGGTCATTAGGAAATACATCTTTCTAAACTGACCACACACAAGAAGGGTCACTTGATGGCTCCGCCATCCCCCAACATGTTGATTTGGAGCATCCCCCACCGGACGACGTTGGTGATCCGGTACATGTCAAAGATCCACGTCATGTTGCCGAAGAAGATCCCCTTCCAGATGATTATGGTGACCCGGTACATGTCATAGATCCGCATCATGTTGCTGCAGAAGATTCCCTTCCGGATGACTATGGTGACTCGGTTGATGTTGGTGCCGGCTCACACTTGATGTTCCCTCGCCTCCTTGAGATGATGATTTACTTGTTGGTGCCATTGTTCGTCGTCATATGGAGCTTGAAGATCTTTATGACCATGCCGCAAGTCGGAATTTTAAAACTTTGCCGCGACATCCACCGCCATCGCCGCGTCATTTTAATGTTGGAACTTTGCCTTGACATCCACCGCCATCGCCGCGTCATTTAAATTATTATTTCAGATTTTATAATTATGTTTTTAATTGGCCTATGTTTAGCCAAAGTTTTAATTATTTGTCATTTCATTTTGGCCTTTGTTTAGCCACATTTGGGGTGCTTATAACCCTTGTCTTTGTAAAGCCTATATAAGGCTATGTTGTATTGGATTTTGAGTAGATTGAATGAAAATTTAAAAGCCCAATTTCAGATTTTGGAATTACCTCCTCCTCTTCCCTCTTCCTCTTGGCCGCCCCCTACCTTTCTCTTTCCCTCTTTGGCTGCCGGCCTCCCTCCTCCCCTTCCAAGGCTTTGGCCACCTCCTCTCCTCCTCCCTTCCCTCTATCACCTTTCTCTACTCAAGGGTAACCGCCTCCCCATCCTCATCCCAACACCATCCATAACCCTATCCTTACCAAAAACCAATTCCTTTGGTGAGATCCAAATCAGCCCCATCTTCTAATCCAAGAGAAGAATCGGCCAAAGCTTGAGGTGAATCTTGTGAAACTTCAACGGCGTCGGAAGGCAACGAAGAACTTGGAGTTTCCCTCCAACCGGCACGCTTTCGGTGGATCCGGAACGGAGTGATCCAAAGAGAGTTAAATCGGAATCATCCATTCCGGTTGGGTAACGAACGTCTCCACTCTTGTGTGTTTCTCTCTTAGATCTTTTCTTTGGGCATTTAGCATATCGTGTGATTTGTGATTGGTAGAATTTTAATGGATAATATCTATTAAATTATTGTTATTGTTATTGATTCCCTTTTGAATTCATGAGGCGTGGCGACCCTCATTTTATTTTCGTTGGGAGAGAACCACCCGTTATCCGAATCCTTATTTTCGGTGGTGTCTCTTTTGGTACAACGTACGCTCGACCGAACCGTGTGGGTTCATTTCGCTTGAGAGGATCTTGGCCTATAGCCTTGATATTATCTTAAGGGGCCTTGCGAACCCCCCGAATTCTATTAAATTAATTGTGGAAACTTGCGTAGTGGCTGTGTTTATTCTTCGTGTGAGCGCAATAATAATTGTAATTAAGCAAGCGTGTGAACCCCTTAGCCGTTACGGTGTCGAAACTCGTGGCCTACATCATCACTCAACACGCCTTCGGCTTACAGACTGCTAGGGGCATGAAGACTCGCTCAAACATGACCGAACAACTAGCGAGCATACAAGCACTCTTGGTCCTTCGTTCAACAGAGATGGTCCTATGGTCTGCGATAACCTCAAACGACCTCTATCCATATGCATTCTTTCCACTACGGCCATGCCATTTCACTAGTATCTCTGATACCCAGATAAATACATAGGGTAGAACAAGCCGTAAACCAGCGTTTTGCTTATTCATCAAAGCATAATTATATATATACAAAACAAGTTTTAAAGCCAGCATTACACAAGCGGATATGTACAGTACATAGTGACAATTATTTATGTATAGTCCATTCTTTTTATTCTTGTTTCAACTCGTCTAAGGGACAACTCTGTAGTCTCGGGCTTTATGTCCTTCTATAACACACGAGTAGCAAATGGGTGGAACTTGCCCTGCCACCGCTCCAGCCTTAGCTTTCTTTATCCTTGGCGCATTACCATGGCAGTCCCGGGTAATTTGCCCTACGTTTCTGCACGCAAAACAAGCACGCCTTTCCTTTGTTCCCATGGTGGTAGAAGAGGTCGACTCCCGCATATGTCTATTCTTCTTCCGCTTACGATAACATGTTGTTGGCATCTGTATAACAGTGGGCACACTGGCACCGTACCTTGCCCTGAACTGATTTAAGTCCATTTCCAAAGACCGAGCTGTCGTGACCAAGGAACAAAAGCCAAGTAACTTTGGACCCACCAATAGACTTCATAGTTCTTCGCGGCGACCATTATAAAATTTGTTGATCTTTGTCTCCTCAATTTCAACCACACACTCTGCAAGTTATCTTAGCGCCACAAATGCATGAAAGTAATCCTCGACCGTATATGGTCCTTGGATCAGACGCATATTCACTGGCGGGGCCAATGCTCTTTTTCTTGCCATCTGCTCAGGCACACCAACCGGCATGAGGGGAACCATCGGGACAGAGGGTTGTACATGTCCCTCGTGGCGGGCATTGATCATTGCAAAAACCACATCAGTGATCAATCGGACCATCACTTCCGAAAGAGGGAGTGTGGCTCATTATTCCCCATTGCATGCTGGGGTTCTTGCTGTCCCTCATTACTACTAGTCGCCTACAAGCGTGAAACACACAAGTAAGCAACTAAAATGTTGCACAAAGTAGAAGCAGGAACACACAAGGACCCCAAATAGAGCACACATTCGCGCCCTCGTGCAAGCAAGAATAATAATTAGGAACGCACAGGTTCCTCAAACAAGTGTATTTGCATTCCTTAGTGGACATTCCAGAGTTCATTAGTATTACAGCGGTTCATATAGACACGTGCTCGCTACCCCACAAAATAATTCGACCACGAATTTGAAAGAGGAAGACCGAGAGACGCTGATACCAAAATGTAACGACTCCACCCGTTAAACAACATATAATAGAAGGTTCGGCCGGGGCACCACACTATATGCCACAAATAAGCGATGAAGCTGCAGGTTAATACCAAATCATAAACGTAACCTAACTCAAAGCATGCTACCGGAAGCTTAAAGTTAATATTGAACTCAACCATTTGGAATGTCCACTATAGATAAATTGCATATTTATATATGTACCCCAAAGGAATGTACCAAATACACAAAGTTAGGGCCTTAAGGCCTTACATCCCCTCTTTACATCGTATGGATTATATACACCGGTGCCCAGGCCGGCCATACATGAATAAAAGACAACACATTTCGCTTAGCCGTCAGGGGCTAGTGGCAGCAGCGTTAACAGCAGCAACCGCAGCAGCAGGGACTTCAGCCCTTCATTTTCCACTTGGCTCTCCAGCACCTACACCGGGACAATCCACCCAAAAGGTGGAAAATAAGGCAACGGTCAACATTCAACTGACCAATTTATAACAATCCTACCCATCTCCCGGGGAAGTGGCATTCCTTCCCTACAGAGTGAAAGAAATGGGGACTAGACTCTGATTAACTCTAGATGGGGGGGGGGGGGGTTAATAGAGTTCAATACAATCTTTTGAAACTTTTACGGAATTAAAATATCTTTTGTAAAATAGGTGAGTAGAATATATGTGTACAAGTGTACAAGTGCAGCAAACTAACAGAAGATATAAATCTAAGCTACACAACACAAATATCACAGCATAAGCACAAAGAAAATACAACCACACATATAACACAAGAACTTTATAGTGGTTCCCACACTGGGTACATCCACTCTTCTACCACCCTAGGTAGGAATCCACTCAGATTTTTGATAAGGTTCCTGACACCAATGAGCTTTTGATCAGGTGCTCAAAAAACCAAATCTCAAGTCTTATGGTTAGGTGACTTGTAACCAGGAATCACTTTTGAAGGGAGAGATAACCATGTACAGAGAGGGGAGAGAGAGGTTGATGATGACTTCTCTATTCTCAAAGCAAATTGAGAGAAACCTTGTGGATTCTACTAATTGTATCAAAGCTCCCCCTGAGATTAGTATATGTTCAGGAAGGGAAACTTTGTTAGGGATGGTAGGTCTTCTACTGCAAGATCAAATCCAGGATTCTCTTGACTGATTGAAATGGTTTGTCACTGAAGATCCTGAATTAGAGATAGAAGAAAGAAAAAGACTCTTGATATGTGACTGGTGTTCTTTTCTTCTTCTTCTTAAGAGAGCAATGAGATCCTGCATAGAAGGAGTATTAGAAAGTCTGAAAGCTTTTTCTCTAAAAACTTTTTCTGTCACTGTATTGTTCTTCTTGAGAGCTGTAAGCACACAAAATGCTTTTTCTCGTGTCTCTGTTCTCTTTGTGTGATTGATCTTTTGTATTCCTGCCGAGAGTATACTATAATAACAACTATTCCACACTTCCAATTCAAATTCCTGCCATTAATGTTAAGCAAAAAATCTGGGAATAGAAAATGTCAAGAATGTAAATAAAATATTCCATTCCCCAACTATCCCGGGATATTTCTCAATTTCATTTACTGATGAAAGCCATAATCAATACTGCCAAATAACGGCTATAAAATGAGCATTAATTACTAAGTAAAATCATGACTTATAATAGAAATAAATCGGAACAGATAAGGAAAGAATAAGTCAAAAACATCTTACAATTTTCGTCGACCAGAGATCAAAGATCGTCGACCTCAGAAAACACATTCTTCGACCTTGGCTCTGCGAATAAGCTTTTCAAAACTTTGGCTGAGTCTGAGCTTGAAGATTGTTGAGCTTAGAGCTGCACTGCACTGGAAGATCGTCGACCTTAGAATAGACAACTTCTTTGCCAAGTTCGCAGACTACAGAACTCTTGTCTTTCACTTAAAGTACGTCGACCTGAGCTCTAAGAACGTCGAGCTCAGAAATTACTTCAACACATAACTTCTAGGACTGTTATCTGATACTGTCTTCAGGAAGGTCCTTGATGCTGCAAGCTGTAGGACTGACCTAAGACTAGGAAGATAAAATACTTGACCCAACTATACAACATGGGTTACACCCTAAGAAGTGAACCTAGCCTAAATCACCTAGGGCTTCCAACAATCTCCCCCTATTTGGGTGAGGTTACTTCAAAAGAAAAGTAAGCAACCAATCATAGCAAAAAAAAGATAACTGATAGAATAAATAAGTTCAACATCTTTATAAAGCTATGCAAAAATTGTTCATAAGCAAAAAACACAGAAAATAAATAAGCTATTTGTCCTAATTAGGAGAATCAGAAGATTTATCAAATTTTATTACTCTGTTTGGATCCTATGCTTGTCTGAGAGTCATGGTCATGTCTGCATCACCGAAAGTCTTTTGAGATGTGGCTCTGGGAACTATGGCTTTAGGATGAAGATTCATGTATTCTTCAGCATTAAATAGATTTCCAACTTGATATCTTTCTAACTCTTTCTTCCTGTAGGATGACATTGTAGAATACTGAGAGATGCCTGGCCCTCTTATCTTGCTTTTCTGATCTGAGATAGTGCAATAGATTCTGTAAATCTGGCCATTCTGGTATTTGGATCTATCTCAGGATCATATGCTTGAATTGGAGGTCCTTCATATCTAACTTCAGGACTAACTTCACTGGAAGGGGAAGGAGAGAATGTTGGCTTGGAAGGACATTGCTGAGAACTGAGAGAGCTTCTGGAGAATGAATGATATTACTTTTAATACTGATTAGCTCTTGAAGCTTCAGAGGATCTACCATGCCTTTTGTAAGATTGAGTAGTGTTTGAAAATCTCTAATGTCCAGTACCTGAAGAGTTACCACTAGGAGGAGGAGGAGGATCTCTTCTATTCATCCTTTGAGAAGAGGGAGGGGAGAACTTCCTTTTCTTCCTTGCTTTAAGCTCATTCTTTGACAACTTCATCCAATGAGGCATGTTAGGATATGGATCAATATTATTCCTGATATAGTATGGAGTGTCATTATGAGGATTTGGAGCTTGAGCTGGAGTCTTCTTTCTCAATTTCCTTTTCTTTGTCTTGTGGGAATCATCACTGTAGATTTCTTCACTACTTTCACTGTCAAAGTTGTACAAAGCATCAGTTGCTTTTATATACTCGGGAGTTACCTAAGGAGGAGGAGAAGGAGCCTTGGGAGCTAGGATGGGAGTAGGAGCATAGATTGGAGGGATAGGGTCAGTCATATACTCAGACTCTAATTCAACAGACTCTGATTCAATAGACTCTTCAACTGCCTCTTTGGTATCAGCTACCGAAGCTTTCTTATTAATCATAGCTTCAGTCTTAGAGCTGTCTTCAAAACTATCCCTTATTGTGGTTATCACCTCTGAGGAAGCAGGTGGAGTATAGCATACAATGGCCTTGGATGATGATTCATCAGAATGTAAAGGAATTTCCATAGAAGAAAGATGGAGTATACTTTCCAAATATACTGATGGAGGTATAAAATAAAAATAATTTCAACCAGTCAGTACTTCTGGCATAGGTACAACCATCTCATCATCTGTTGCTGCTGCAAGGTCTTCTTCACAGAACATCTCCCCCTGCATGGTTTCAGAAGGTTATGAATCCATGCCCTTGGCTGAAGAAGGGGAAGGGAAGGAGGAGGCATCAAAGAGAGATGTAAGGGAATTTATTGAATTTAAGAGGTGGGATATCTCAGCTGCAATAAACTCCTTGAGGATGAGAGTCAACTGAGATATGAGGGTAACAATGAAAGTATTGTTAGGGGTTAAAGGAGGAATAACTGGGGGGGATGGTATCAAGTATGATATCATCTTGGATAGTAGGTGAGGATGGGTTCTGAGGAGAGGGAGTATGAATAGGGGATTGGAGGGGAGAAGCTTGAGAAGAAATTTCAGCTGTTATCAACTCAAAGTTTGGAAAGAGGAGGGTGGTTGAGGGAATGGTTGTAAGGTGAGAGGGAAGAGGTGAGTAAGGAGGTGTGAGGTTATGAGTAGGAGAGGGCTGATGATCTTGAGTAGGAGAGGCATGAGGGGTAAGGAAAGGAGTTCCTTTAGCCAAGAGAGGAGTGGTTGTTACAACCCTTGTGTTCTCTAAAGAACCTGCAAAGGGCTTTTCCTTAGAGGGCTTAGGAATTATCCTCTCCCATCTGCCAAATAGGGAAGAGGTTAGCCTCTTGGAGGCATTGATGAACGTAGTCTTGGGAACTAACAGTTCATTAGCCTTTGCCTTCAAGAATAGACCCAAAACCCAGGCAAAACACACTTGTTTCTTGCTGTTCCTCTTCCTGATCAAATCAAACAAAATCTATCCACAATTGACTTTCCTCTTATTCACCAGCGCATCCATCACCAGAAACTACTGCCTGGAGATGTAGTCATGGGTAGTGTGCTTTGCAAACAACACTTTCCCCACTACATATGCAAGAAACTTGTACGCAGGAGACAAGTTCTTTTTCCATAACTTGTTAGAGTTTTCACCGAGGTGACCCATAACAATTATCACCTTCTCAAACTCATCATCCTCCATATCCAAATATTATATACAATTCTCAAGTTCAAAAATTTCTATAAGAACTACGGGAGAGAGAGTAACCTAAGTCCCGCTGATGAAACCTGTCATCTCTTCCTCAGTAGAGGATGATGAGAATACCCACTCCTTGATTGCGGCGGCTTGCAGCTTGATGCGGTTGGTCATAAATGATTTCAGCTTTTGATCTTCATATAGTTGCAAAATATCCTGAAATATTTGATCAGATTGCTGGAATGAATCAAAATCAATGTCAAAGCCTGTATCGAACTTCATTCCTACTGAGCCAGACGTAGCCATTTCTGAATACTATTAAGAAATGAGAGTACCTACAAAAGGAAACAAACTATCAAGTGTATGAGGGGAATTCTGAAAGTGCGGGATTGAAGTCGAAGAAGAAAATCCTATAAAGGGTTTTCAGAATACGAAACGACATTCTTAGCCCGGTGAAAGAATAAAAATCTTCGATTATAGGTCGACAAAAATTTCATTAAGGAATATATTCGTCAATCTCAGAATGAAGAGATGGAAAGTTTTTGTCGCTCACAGAAAAATTTCCTGAAATAGAAATCGTCGTTCTCCGGTCGACGAAACTGCTTCAACAAGAGATTTCATCGATCTTAGGTCGACGAAAAATCTCAAGAACAGTTACCAGTTCATTGATTTCAGTTCGATGAACAGAAACAATTCTTTGACCACAGACAGAGCATTAGATTAAATTTTGACCATTTATCATTTCAAGCTGATTTATAAAGAACAGATGCTTGGTTTGATCCAATGGCTTGGTGAAGATGTCTGCTCTTTGCAAATCAGTAGAGATAAACTCAAGTTTAATCTTTTGCTTGTCTACATAATATCTAATAAAATGATGTCTAATATCTATATGCTTTGTTCTTGAATGCAATACTGGATTTTGTGCAATGGAAATAACACTAGTATTATCACATAGTATGGTTGAATTATTTAAGTTGAAACCATAATCTAGAAGTTGGTTTTATATCCATAAGATCTGTGAACAGCAACTGCCTGCAGCCATATATTCAGCTTCAGCAGTGGATGTTGAAACAGATATTTGTTTCTTACAAAACCAAGATATAAGTCTATCAGCCGGGAATTGGCAAGTTCCAGAGGTGATTTTCCTGTCTATTTTACCTCCAGCATAGTTAGTATCAAAAAATCCAGTTAACTCAAATGTTGACTCTATTGGATACCAGAGTCCTAGATCTGGTCAACCTTTTATATATCTCAAAATCCTTTTTATAAAAATAAGGTAAGATTCTTTAGGGTTCACCTAGAACCTAGCATAAAGACATGTGGTAAACATAATGTCTTGTCTGCTTACTGTTAGATATAGTACGGATCCAACAATGGCCCTATACCTAGTTTGATCAACTGGTTTTCCAAGTTCATCAGCATCTACAGTAGTATTGGCAGCCATGGGAGTCTTCATTGAAGAGGCATCATTCATCCCAATCTTTTTAATAAGCTCTTTAGCATATTTAGACTGAGAGATGAAGATCCCTTTAGAGGATTGTTTCACATGGAGACCAAGGAAAAAAGACAGTTCTCCCATGCTACTCATCTCAAACCTTGAATGCATTAGATCAGAAAATTTCTTGCAAAGTTTGGGATCAGTAGAACCAAAAATTATATCATCCACATATATTTGTACTAATAATATTTTATCATGATGCAGTTTTGTAAAAAGAGTTCTATCTACTAAGACTCTTGAAAAACCATGCTCTAAGAGAAAGCTGGTTAAGGTCTCATACCAAGCTGTTGGGGCTTGCTTCAAACCATAGAGAGCTTTATGCAATTTAAAAACAAAAGATGGATGAGTTGGAGAAACAAAACCTGGAGGTTGTTCTATATAAACCTCTTCTTTGAGTTCTCCATTTAGAAAAGCACTCTTCACATCCATGTGGTAGACTTTGAACTTTTTATATGCTGCATAAGCTAAGAAAATTCTTATTGCCTCTAGCCTGGCAACTGGAGCAAAGGTTTGATCATAATCAATACCTTCCTCTTGCCTATATCCTTGAGAAATAAGCCTTGCCTTGTTCCTCACTATCATACCTTGGGCAGCAAGTTTATTCCTGAACACCCACTTAGTCCTAATTACTGGATAGCCCTTAGGCCTTGGAACTAAGTCCCAAACTCTACACTTCTTAAATTTATGGAGCTCCTCTTGCATTGCAATAATCTAGTGTGGATCTTGCTCTGCATCAGTCATGGATTGAGGCCCAACTTGAGAGAGAAAGTAGGCAAGCATCACATCAGGGTTGAGTTGATGCCTTGTCTGCACACCCACTGATATGTCTCCAATCACTTGAGATCTAGGGTGATCTCTAAGTGTTACAAGATCATTATGTGGAGTTGGTTCAGCAATAATTATTGGATTTAATTCCTCTTGTGGAATTGCATCAACTGTTGAAGGAAGTTGAACTGCTTCTACAGTTTCTTCATCACTATCAGCTTCTGCTACTGATTGTGGAGGAGGATGTGATTCAGCCTTTAGGGTAAGGTCTAGATCATCCAAATTCTCACACATATTTGATACCTGCAAGGTACTATTGGTAGAAATGTTTTTCTCCTTGTAAAACCTATTAGTCTCATCAAAAGTTACATGCATAGACTCTTCAATCTTTAAAGATGATTTATTAAACACCCTATAAGCTTTGCTAACTTGGGAATATCCTAGAAAAATTCCCATTTCAGCCTTTTCTTCAAATTTTTTAATATACTTCTTATCATTGTTATGAATATAGCATACACACCCAAATACTTTAAAATAGTTGATTATTGGTTTCTTCCCTTTGAGTAGTTCATAGGGAGTCTTAAGCTTTAGTTTATGTATTAAACTCTTGTTCAGGACATAGTTTGCTGTGTCTAGTTGACAAGCCCTGTAGAGGCCTTCATTCTTGTAGGGTCCAGAAGGTAAACCTCTAACAAGGTTGTCCTTAGATAACCTAGCTATATTCTTATGGTTTACATGACCTAATCTTTTATGTCATAAGCTAGTTTGACTACTAACAGAATTAAATATACAAATTTCAGAAATAGCAGATTAAAAATTGACTAAATAAATGTTGCCTTGTCTAATTCCTGTTAAAACAGTTTTGTTGTTTAAGGAGATAGAGCATAAGGAGTTAGTGAAGCTTACTTGATAACCTGTATCACACAGTTGGCTTACTGATATCAGGTTATGCTTGAAACCATTGACATAGGTCACCTTCTTGAATATAATATCTCCACATTTGAAATCTCCATAGCCTTCTGTCAATCCAAAGCCTGAGTCCCCAAAAATTACTTTAGGTCCAACCTTGGATTTATAGTTGATAAGAAATTCCTTGCAACCTGTCATATGCTTAGAGCAACCACTATCCAAGTACCACTTGATTTGAATGATAGGGTTCTCTTCTACCTGTAAAGAAAAAGATTAGAGGTTTCTGACCCAGGATATCTTGGGTCCTTGTTGTTTGACAAAACCATAACTTGAAATGAAAGAACATTCAGGTTGATCTTTATATCCTAGGGGATGATACCTTCTAGGGGGTATAATCCACTGAATAAAAGGATTAAAATTTTTATCAGATTTTAAGTTTCTCTGATTATGAACTAGGTTCGGTGAAGTCAAGTGAGTTCGTCGAGCTGAGTTCGATGATTTGGGTTGAGTTCTTCAATCTTTGCTCGAAGAATAGAAGTATCCATTCTCAGAGCCCCTGAAACGTCGGTCTCCTATGGACGACTCAAACTGATTTCGTCGATCATAGTTCGAAGAATAATTTGGGCTATTATTTGCGTTCAGAGTTTGTCGTTCTGAGTTAGACGAACTGTGCCCATTTTGTCGTTCTGAGTTTGACAAAAATTACTGAACATAGTTATTTCTATGATTCTCTTTATCTACTTGTTAAGGTTGGTTTTCTTAAGTTCTAGTTGCTTGAGAATTTCATTAACCTTGTTAACCTGTTCAATATTTTTCTTGCCTTTATCAGATATAAAATTTACTGGTTTTGACAGTTGATTCTTCTGAATCTAAATTGGTTCACTGGGGAAAGCACCTAATCCTAGCTTACTATTGTTTATTCTGGCATTTACAGTGCTAGTTATGTCTAACAGTTTTAAGCTTCTTCCTCTAATAGTTTCTTCTAATTCTTTAGCCTTACTTAATTAAGATTTTAGAAAGGTTATTTGATGATTAGCAGATTTTAGTTCTTCAGACAAATTGACATTTTCAACAGTGATTTTATCTTGCTCTAATTGCATTTCCCTGAGGAGTTTGATTTCCTTCTCATATCCTATTAGGTCTAAACAAAAGCTTTTGAATTCTACTTTAAATTCTTCTGATTGAAAGTCATAAGAAGAAATTACCTGATCCTCTTCAGAGAGGAGTTCTTCATCATCTGATTCTTCTGAATCAGATCTGCTGCTTCCATATTATAGCCATGAGGCAAACTTCCTTTGCCTTCTAATCCTCTTCATCTTCACTGGAGCTGGAGGAAGTTGATTCCTCTTCAGTGTCACTCCATGTTTCAACGACAAAGCCCTTTTCCTTATTCTTGTAATTGTATTTGGTGGAGGAGGTTTTGCTGAGATGACTTCTTCTGGAGTCCTTTTCTTTTCTCTTATCCTTCTTTTGGACATCTGGAAATTAAGAGATGAAGTGTCCTGGTTCCCTGCAACCAAAACAGACAGCCTCTTTAGTAGGGGTCTTGTCATACCTAGGTTTGTCTTCACTTCTAGATGACCTTTTTCTGAAATCCTTTCTAGCCATCTTGTAGAATCTCTTAGCAAAGAGACTCATAAGTTCATCATTCACTGGCATACTTAGTGAGTCTTTTGCAGCTTTGATTGCTAGGCTATGCACCTTTCTTATTAGTGTTGGAGCTTTTGGTTCTACAGTTGCTTCTCTTGATTTCACCAACTGCTCATAGGACTTGAGCTTACCCAACAGAGATTCAGTTGATATCTCTGCCATGCTCATTGCTTCTCTGATGGGCCATATTCTAGAATCCCATGTGTTGGGGAAGCACATTAGAATTTTGTCATTGAACTTTGTGAAAGTGAGGATAGATACAACTCTAGAGGGGGGTGAATAGAATATTCAAAAATTATGACACCCTACTCAACTCCCTTAGAGTTAATTTGTGGAATAAGTTTATAGATATTTGAAACCCTAGAGCCTAACACAAAGTGAAGTGCACTAGAAAAAGCTAACTGTAATTACAGTTGAACTTTGATCCTATCACAGCAACTAGCAATCCTAGTTATTTCTACTCACAGCCACAGTGCAATAAATTAATTAAGCAACACAGACGACACAAGAAGTTTATAGTGGTTCCCTCTAAATAGGTACGTCCACTCTTCTACCACCCTGGTAGGAATCCACTACAGGTTTTTGTTCAGGTGCCCTGCCACCAACTGATCTGCTTCAGGTAGATCAAGTAGACCCTTTGAGCTTTTGATCAGGAGCTCAAAATCCAACACAAGTTTTTGATCAGGTGCCCTGCCACCAAGGTTCACTTTTGAAGGGAGCAATAACCCTTTATAAGTGAGGTTGAGAGAGTTAAAGTTTCTTCTCTATTATTAAAATAGATTAGAGAAGCTAGTGGATTGCAAAGAGCTAGAAAGCTCTAAAGAATCAAAGCTCCCCATGGCTTAGAGAATATCCAGGAAGAAGTCTTGCTTCAGGGTGCAGGAACTCTTCTGAACTTGAGACAGAGAACTGTCTTGAAGTTCTTGAAGGAGCAGCTTGAAGAAGACTCTTGATTTGTAGAATGATTGTTCTTCTTCTATAGCTTTTCTTTCTTCTTCTTCTTCTTCTTGAGACTCTGAGTGAATGTTCCTTGCAGCAGGATGAACTCAGGATTGAAGAAGAGAGAGTTGAAGAAGGATGATCTTCTCAGTTGAATGTATCAATGACTGAGAGCTGTAACTCTTTGAATCTGTATATGAATATCTGTGTTGATCTCTATTCTGTGTGTGTTGTTGTATATGGTGGTTATCTGCAGTCTTTTGAAAGCACTTTATATATTGGCCTTTCCAACAGCTCTAATCTTTGTTTGAATTTTGTCTTCTTCTGAAATCTGCAATCTGGGCTGCAAATAGCATAAAGCAAAACATATCCTGCAGACAGACATGCTATAAAGGGATAATGCTTTCTAAGAAGCTGCAAATCCAATCTGATAAAAGGAGTACTAAAGAAAGTCACATCAGACTAAACTCTTTACGGCCAAAGAAGACTTTTGTGTCTAACGACTATAAAGGACAGTATGGCAGAATAAAGCAAAAAGATATTTCAACTAATAAGACAAAAAAAACTTTGTCAGATAAAGCTTTAATTATGCACAAAGGATGGGGCATGGATTGCCTTGAGATGTATGCATAAAATCAATGAAATAATCTTTAATAAAATATGCCAAATAAATAGGAATTAAATTAAAGAACAGAAGGAGTACAAAATTACTAAAGACAGACAAAAGATCGTCGAACGATCCTCGGAGATCGTTGACCGAAGCACAGAGATCGTCGACCTATCAGAACAGATAGTCGAACGACACAGATAGTCGAACTATCAAAGGAGATAGTCGAAATACCACAGCAGATAGTCGACCTATCAGAACAGATAGTCGAGCTATCAGATAGTCGACCTATCAAGGCAGATAGTCGACCTATCAAGACAGATGAGCTATCAGATAGTTGAACTATCCAAGCAGATAGTCGAACTATCAAACAGAACAGATAGTCGATCTATCAAGACAGATAGTCGAACTATCAAGCAAAACAGATAGTCAACCTATCAAACAGATAGTCGAGCTATCAGATAGTTGAACTATCCAAGCATATAGTCGAACTATCAAGCAGAACAGATAGTCGACCTATCAAACAGATTGTCGAGCTATCAGATAGTTGAACTATCCAAGCAGATAGTCAAACTATCAAACAGAACAAATAGTCGACCTATCAAGGAAGATAGTCGAGCTATCAGATAGTTGGAATATCCAAGCAGATAGTTGAACTATCAAGAAATCTGTCTGGTCAAAAGAAGTCGAGCGGGGTTCGACGATCGATGAGGCAGATAGCACAGATTGTCGAGCTAACAAGAGTTGAACTAACTCAGAGATAGATGATCTGCTGACTGACGATAGTCAACCAACTGATAGACGATCGTCGACCAGTCGATAGATGATAGTCGAGCGGCATTCGACCATAGTCGAACCAAAAACAACTTAACCAAATTTTAATCTAGATAAGTGACAACTCTACAACTAGAGCAATCTAACTAAACAACTAACCTTTGACCATAAATAAATCTTGGGTCAAGAGACTAAATGAGAAAACTAAACTCAAATCCAAACTAGGGTACCAACAATCTCCCCCTATTTGGGTTAAGTCTCTCAAAAACAATACAAACAAATTAAACTACTGGAAATAAATATAATTAAGGAAAAGAAATATCTAAGCAGCAAATAACATCAATCAAACAGACAAAAAAACAACTGTCAATCGATGAAACTTAAGAAGCATCAGAATCTGGTTTAGATACAAGGGAACCAGGAAGAAAAGAAATTTTTCTGAAAGGATTTAAAGCTTCTTTCTTTGATATCTTAAAATCTTGTTCTCCAATAATTCTAGATTCTCCTGTTCTTGGTACTACTGCTTTAGGGTGCTTTTCCATATATTTTGAAGGATAAAAAACCTCAGGTCTAACCTGGAATTTGTCTAGCTCCTTTCTGAATTTAGACATAGTAGTTAAGCCTATAATATCTTTTCCTTCAGCTTTGGCTTTTCTGATTTGAGCTGATCCAACTAGTTCAAGAAATCTAGCCATCCTGAAATCAGGATTAAGCTCTTGACTTTCATATTCATTTTCACCAATTGAATCTAAAGGTTTTACAGCTTTAAATTTTGTATATAGTTCTAACATGCTTGCAGCTGGTTCTCTATTTTCTTGAATAACTAATGAAGATGGAGGAGCAAACTTAGCATATTTCTTATTGGATTTTTCAGAGAAAATAATCCTTTTACCTTTTGAATCAGTTTTCTTTACTTGAGCTGGCTTTGAGGAAGATAAGCTTTTGGTTTCTTTGGAAGGTGTTGCTCTTCTCTTGGGAGAAGGAGGAGGAGAAAAAGTTGTCTTCTGATATACTACCTCCTTTACTTGCTCTCTTGTATCAGCTTCTTGCCTTTGATATCCAGATTGGGATCTGCTTTGATATCCTGGATTGCTTTTTCTTTGATGAGATTGAGATGGAGTGAACCTAGCAGACGAGGCTGAAGGATTTGCAGACATATTTCAAGAAGCTCCTGCACTGGGAGGTGGAGGAGGAGGACCTCTAGGTGTCCATTTTGGTGCTGGACTATCATATCTTTTGGATTTCTTTCTTTGCTTTTACTGATTCTTGGAAAATCCCATCCAGTGCTGATATTCTTTGGACTTGGGATCTATTCCTTTCAAGATATAATAAGGAATATCATGATCAGGGTTAGGAGGAGGAGGAGCAGCAGCTTTCCTTTTTCTTTTAGCAGCTTTCTTTTTCTTAGACTCTTCTGAATCATCAGAGTCATCTTCATCATCAGATTGAGATGATTGAGGTAGATCATAAGGATCAAAAGCCTCTTTCTCAGCTTTTTCTTTGTATTTTAAAGCAGCTTTTTCTTTCTCTTCTTCTAAGGCATCCTGTGCTAGAAGAGTATCCAGATCTAGTCCTAGGGTGTCATCCCAGACTGTAGACTTTTCTTCTTGAACATCTAAAAATTTTTCTATCTCAACTGCAACTGTCATGAGGACCAGTTCATCATGCACAGCTACCTGAGCTGGAGGGAAGATACATGATCTTGAATAGCAGGTTCTTGCACTAGTTGTTGAGAAGGTTCTTGAGTAGCTTGAACTTCTTCCACTAGATCTGTAGTATCAGGAACACAGATTTGCTAAATGAAATTGAAACATCCCTTCTAGGTATTCACAGACTAGCATGTCAGTTAACATGTCAAGGAAATGAGTAAATGAATTACCTTCAGAATTTTCCTCAGAATTTCCTTACTCCCACAAGTCATCTAGAAAGGAGGTAATGACTCCTTCTAGGAATAGAGCAATTAAGGGAGTAGAAGCTTCTTCAAGGCATACTTTGAACGCAAATTCATGCTTCCATTATGATATCGGAAGGCTTCTGAACTGGTGCTGGAACTGCAGAAGATGTTGCAATGTCAACTGGAGCTTCTGTTACTTCTTGAATCTCAGCTTGGGGCTCTACTGGACGAGAAACAAGGGGCAGTCCTGAGGCATCTTCCTCGAACATCTCCCCCTGCCTGATTTCAGTAGAAACTGAAGTCAGGCCCCAAACTGAAGATGGCTCAGCAAAATTAGAGAGGGCTAAGATGGAGGATGACAAGGTAGAGATGGAAGAAACGAGTGGGGCAATTGCTTCTTCAATCATGATTTTGATTGAAGGAGTAATTAGCTCCAATATGTTTGAAATGATGGCTGGCGTGATTTCAAATGATGGTGGGGGAATCACAGTAGATGGATGATCATCAGGGATGGTGTTCTCCTGATGAAATGGAGTGTGAACTGGTGATTGATGGGTGGATGCAGGAAAATCAATATGATCTGAATGAGGAATTGGTGACTGAGGAGGAGTGGATAGCTCAGAAACCAATAAATCCAAACTAGGATGAGAAATCCTAGCAAGATGAAAAGGAAGTGGAGATGTTGGTGGTGATGCATGGAGAATTGTGGAGGAATCAAGAAGAAGAGAGGCAGTAGAAGGTACTTCAATTGAAGTAGATGGTAAAGCAGAAGTAGATGGCACTTCAGTAGAAGTGGATGGTAATGCAGAAGAAGTGGATGGAATGGAGAGAATGTATGAGCCTGCTTCATGTAGGTGGGGAGTGACCGAAACAGTCCTTGTGCTCTCAGACACAACTGGAGCTACCCCTGCTGGAGAAGGTATTTGAAAGCTCCTTTTCCACTTAACAAACAATGTTGGATCCATCTTCTTACTGGCATTGATGGATGTTGAGACTGTAACCAATAGTTGGGGATATTTCTCTCTTAGAAATATCCCAAGTACCCTACCCAGGGTTACTTCCTTCTTGCTATTCTTCTTTCTTATCAAATCAAACATAATTCCTGCCCAATTTATCTGTTTCTTATTTACTATTGCACATATCAAGGCAAACTGTTGCCTGGTGATGTTATCATGAGCAGAATGCTTGCCTAGAAGCACTTTTCCAACTAGTTCAGCCAAGAACTTTATCCTTAACGGAAAATTAACCTTTAGCAATTTAGAAGGAATGCCTTCTGCATGTCCTAATTCGATCAACATCCTCCCAAACTCTGGAGTATCTTGTTCATATTCCTCTTCACCATTCAGTAATCTGAAAATATCAGTTAATACGGCAGGAGTCAAACTTACCTCTTCGCCGCCAATCGTCCCAGTCATAGATTCGTCACTAGAAGACGAAGTGAAGGCCCACTCTTTAATCTCTGGGATGTTTATCTTGATCCTTGTGGACATTAGCCATTCCAGTCCTTGTTCCTTGCAGAGCTGGAGGATTTCTACTATCTCAGAATCACAGGCGCTGAAGGAGTCAAAATCTACGCTAAAGCCGGCGTCAAACTTCATCACTGACAGAAGAGCTGGAGTAATCGCCATTGATTGGGTTGGAGAAGATGAGAGAGACGACGAAAGCGAAATGGCAGAGAGCGCGAGGCAGAGCTCAAACTGAAAGATGGAATACGGAAAGATGAGCTCCGTTGATGACAAAAAGAACGATCTATTAACCTAGGCCGACCATCGGTTTTATATTAAAACAGCAATCGTCGATCTATTTTAATAGATACTGGAGACGATGGTGGAACGGTCGTTCGACGATCGTTTCCTGAAGCAGAGTAGTCGATCAATCGTTTGACTATTTCTGTCTTCACAAACAATTAAGCTGTCGTCTCCCGTAGGTCGATGATAGGCTCAACCTGTTCGACTATCGTCGAACGTCGTTCGACGATCTTTAAACAGATTTCAACAAAAGCAGAAGTCACACTTAGTCGTTTCCATTAATCATGCCTAGTTGAACCAAAAAGAACAGATGCTTCTGTTCATCTAAGGGCTTGGTGAAAATATCACCTCTCTAAAGGCCAGTGGATATGAACTCAAGGCTGATCTTGTTCTTTTCCACACAATCTCTCAGGAAATGGTGTCTAATCTCAATGTGCTTGGTTCTAAAGTGGTGCACAGGATTTTGTGCAATGGAGATAGCACTGGTACTGTCACACATGATTTTGGTGTTCTTGTGTGTGTACCCATAATCCAAAAATTGGTTTTGAATCCACAGGATCTTTGAACAATAACTAGCAGCTGCTATATATTCAGCCTCTGCAATTGAAGTTGAGACAGAAGCCTGCTTCTTACAGAACTAAGAGACCAATCTCTCTCCCAGGAACTGACAAGTTCCTGAGGTACTTTTCCTGTCAACTCTACAACTAGCATAGTCAGAATCAGAGTATCCAATTAACTCAAATTCTTATTCAGCTGGGTACCATAGTCCTAAATTTGGACAACCCTTCAGGTATCTCAAAATTCTCTTGAGAAGAATCAAATGAGATTCATTGGGGTTGATCTGGAATCTAGCACATAGGCATGTGGCAAACATTATATCTGGTCTACTTGCAGTTAAATACAATAGGGAACCAACAATGACCCAATAGTTTTTCTTATCAACTGGCTTACCCTGATCATCAGAATCTATAACTACATTAGTAGCCATAGGTGTATGCATTGCTAAAGCATCAGCCATCCCAAACTTCTTTACCAATTCCTTGGCATATTTGGATTGGGAGATGAAGATGCCATCAGCATCTTGCTTTACTTGGAGACCAAGAAAGTAAGACAGCTCACCCATACTACTCATCTAAAACTTAGAATGCATCAGGTCAGAGAACTTTTTGCACAGTTTGGGATCAGTGGAGCCAAAAATAATATCATCCACATACACTTGAACTAACAGGATTATGTACTTGTGATGCTTAATGAAGAGGATTCTATCAACTACTCCCCTAACAAAGTTGTGCTCTAACAGGAAACTCACTAGAGTCTTATACCAGGCTCTGGGTGCTTGTTTAAGTCCATAAAGTGCTTTTTGCAACTTGTACACAAATGAGAGCTGAGTTGAAGAAACAAACCCAGGAGGTTATTCAACAAATACCTCTTCCTTTAGCTCACCATTTAGGAATGCACTCTTGACATCCATCTGAAAGACCTTAAACTTCATGTAGGCTGCATAGGCTAGAAAGATCATATTGCCTCTAGCCTTGCAACAGGAGCAAAGGTTTGGTCATAGTCTATACCTTCCTCCTATCTGTTGCCCTGAGCTACAAGCCTAGCTTTGTTCCTTACAATAGTTCCATTTGCATCCAACTTGTTTCTAAACACCCACTTGGTGCCTATGATCAGTTGGCCTTTTGGTCTTGGAACCAAAGTCCATACCTTACATCTTTCAAACTGATTGAGCTCCTCTTGTATAGCAATGATCTAGTGGGGATCTAGCTCAACATCTTTTATGGTGAGGGACTCAACTTGTGAAAGGAAACAAGCATGCCTCACATCCTGTATTAATTGATGTCTTGTTTGTACACCAGCTTATATGTCTCCAATCACTTGAGATGTAGGATAATCTCTAAGTGTGACAAGTTCAGCAGGTGGGATGTGATCTTCAGCAACAGTTGGGATTAATTCCTCCTGAGGAATTGGATCAACTGTTGGTGGTACAGCAACTGCTTCCACAGTGTCTTCATTACTATCTGAATCAGTGATATGAAGAGTTGATAGATGGAGAATCTCTTGAGTGACATCTTTATTAGATTCTTGTTCCTGTAATGAACTTGAGGAAGGGGAAGTTTCCTTCTCCTTGTAATACATCTGAGATTCATCAAAAGAAACATGTACAGACTCCTCAATTTTAGATGTTGATTTATTAAATACCATATAAGCTTTGCTTACTTGGGAATATCCAATAAAAATTCCCATTGAAGCTTTTGCTTCAAACTTTCTAAGGTATTCTTTGTTATTGTTATGAATGTATACTACATAACCAAATACTCTAAAATAATTAATTTTAGGTTTCTTTCCTTTAAGCAACTCATAAGGAGTTTTACTCTTAAGCTTGTATATAAGACATCTGTTCAAGACATAATTAGCTGTGCTAATAGCTTCTGCCCAATAAGAGAGAGGCATGTTAGCATCTGCCAATAATGTTCCAGCAGCTTCAATCAGGGTTCTATTCTTCCTTTCCACTACCCCATTTTGTTGGGGAGTTCTAGGAGCAGAGAAGCTATGTTTGATACCTTCTTTCTCACAGAATTCTTGTATGAGAAGAGACTCAAACTCAGTACCATGATCACTTCTGATCAAGGCAACATGAGTAGAATACTCAGTCTGCACACATAGTAGAAAGTCTGTAAGAACTTTGAAGTTATCAGCCTTAGTTCTCAAAAAGAACACCCAAGTGAACCTAGAGAAGTCGTCTACAATTGCTAAATTGTAATACTTCCCTCCTAGACTCTGTACATTTATTGGGCCAAAAAGGTCCAAATGTAATAAATACAGGATTTTAGGTGAATCACTTTTATTTACAGATTTAAAGGAGTTTTTGGTTTGCTTGCCTAATTGAAAAGCCTTGCATAGGCTCTCCTTCTTGTAGGGGCAAGAAGGTAAACCTCTAACAAGGTTGTATTTAGATAACCTAGATATGTTCTTGAGGTTAACATGGCTAAGCCTCCTATGCCATAAGGTGTTGTTATTTGTTACTTCATTAAATAAGCAGATTTCAGATTGAGTTGAATTAAAGTCTACTAAATAAATATTACCCTGTCTAATACCTACTAACACAACATTACTATTTAAAGTAATATTACAGAGAGAGTTAGTGAAAGATACCTGATATCCTGCATCACATAACTTGCTTACTGAGATAAGGTTGTGCTTCAGTCCAGTTATATATGCAACCCACTTGAAAGTTACTGCTCCAATGGTAATCCTACCATATCCTTCAGTTTGACCACAGCTAGAATCCCCAAAGATCACCTTTGGTACAAGCTTGGCCTTGAATCTTGACAGATTTTCTTTGTTTCCTGTCATATGTTTGGAACAGCCACTATCCAAATACCATTTGTCTTTAGTATATGGATAGGTCTTCACCTGCAGAATAGATAATTAGACATTGTGGACCCAGGTAACCTTGGGTCCATTATTTTTCACATAATTAAAACTTGAAATAAAATAATAAGCAGGTTGGGGTTTATATCCTAAAGGGTAAGATCTCCTAGGTGGGATACTCCAAGCAGTTAATGGGTCAACAAACCTAGGGTTTTTATTTATATTAGGGTTTCTAAGGTTCTGGTTGTAATTTTGAAAATCAAATTGAAATCGTCGATCAGCGTTCGACGATTGATGCTCAGATCATCGAGCATCGTTCGACCATTGAGTCTTCGATCGTCGAGCAGCGTTCGACGCTTTTTGTAGCTCCTTAAATTTTTGTTTTCTCTTTTCTCTTTTAGCTTTATTTAAGGCTTGATTAACTTGTTTTACTTGCTCAGTATTCTTTATTCCATAAGCTGAAATAAAGTTTACTGGAGTTGAAAGATGATTTTTAAGAAACAATGGGGGTTCACTTGATGAGGCTCCTAAGCCTAGCTTATTATTGCCTGACCTAGTGTTTGTCATGCTAGTGATTTCTAGCAGCTTAAGGCTTCTACCATTTAAAGATTCTTCTAATCTCTTAGACTTTGCTAGTTCATTTTTAAGAAACTTTATTTCTTCACTAGACTTAGTGAGTTCTGCTTCTAGCCTAGTGTTTTCAATGGAGAGGATTTCTTATTCTGCTAACTTATTTCTAAGTTCCTTAATTTCTTTTTTTGAACTAATTAAATCTAAACAAAGAGATTTAAATTCAGATTTATATTCAGCAGAAGAAAAATCATAAGAAGATAATACCTGATCTTCTGTAGGCATTTCTTCATCATCATCAGAACTCTCTGCAGCTGAGTGATTGCTGCAGGCATCAATTGCCATTAGGAAAATTTCCTTTGCCTTCTTCTCTTCCTCATCTTCACTGGAGCTTGAGGAGGAAGATTCCTCATCTGAATCACTCCAGGTCTCAGCAACAAATCCTTTCTCCTTCTTCTTGTTTTTGTAGGAGGAGGACTTGGAGTGCTTCTTGTGATGTTCTTTTTCTTTTCTCTTTTCTTTGCTCTTTTCCCTTGGACACTCTGGTTGAATGTGTCCAGGTTTCTTGCAGCCATAATAAATAATTTCTTGAATAGGAGATCTGTCATACCTTAGTTTATCTTCATATCTTGAAGATTTATTCCTGTAGTCCTTTCTGCCCATCTTGAGAAACCTTTTGGCAAAGAGTGCCATCAGCTCCTCATTGGATTGACTTCCTTCAGAAGCATCAGCAACTTTGAGAGCAAGAGTTTGCTCTTTCCTTGCTGGAGTTGGAGTCTTGGCTTCAGCCTCAACTTCCCTGGACTTCAGCACTTGCTCAAAAGACTTGAGCTTGCCAAGGAGAGCTTCAGTTAAGATTTCAGTTTTGCTTCTAGCCTCTTCGATGGGCCAGATCCTGAGATCCCATGTGCTTGGGAAGCAAATCAGTATCTTATCATTGACCTCTGTCAATGTAATCTCCTTATCAAGAGTTCTCAGCTCATTGATGATTGAGCTGAGCCTGGTGTACATGGCTTCAACTGATTCAGCTTCAGTCTTCTTGAAGTTTTCATATTGGGATATAAGGTTGGACCTTATGTCCTTCCTTTCATCAGCTGAACCAGCTACAATCTGGTTCAGTGAGTCCCACATGGCTTTTGCAGAGGTGCAATCAGCCACTTTTTGGAAGATTTCATCAGACATAGTCTGAGCCAGAATGTTCATAGCTTTGGCATCAGCTATCTTTACCTTCTTGTAGGCATCATAGTAGTCTGGAGGAGGCACTGCAATTAGATTTATAGATGTTGTAGCAGTGGCTGCAACATGAGGTGTTGGAGGTCCTGTCAAAATAGAAGAAAAAATGTCTTCATCAATAGAGTTCATATATAATTTGATCCTTGCCTTCCAGATGCTAAACTTAGCTAAGTTGCAAGCTGGAGGTCTGGTGCTAGAGTAATCCTTGGACGTGGCCATGAAGTGAATATCTATAAGCTTGGTATCTATCTAGATTTTGTGACTCAGGTGTTAGCCTATATAGTCAGTCAACCTCCCTCTGATACCAATTGAAACTGAGGATAGATACAACTCTAGAGGGGGGTGAATAGAGTATTCAAAAATTATGACACCCTACTCAACTCCCTTAGAGTTAATTTGCGGAATGAGTTTATAGATATTTGAAACCCTAGAGCCTAACACAAAGTGAAGTGCACTAGAGAAAGCTAATTATAATTACAGTTGAACTTTGATCATATCACAGCAACTAGCAATCCTAGTTATTTCTACTCACAGCCACAGTGCAATAAATTAATAAAGCAACACAGATGATACAAGAAGTTTATAGTGGTTCCCTCTAAATAGGTACGTCCACTCTTCTACCACCCTGGTAGGAATCCACTATAGGTTTTTATTTAGGTGCCCTGCCACCAACTGATCTGCTTCAGGTAGATCAAGTAGACCCTTTGAGCTTTTGATCAGGAGCTCAAAATCCAACACAGGTTTTTGATCAGGTGCCCTGCCACCAAGGTTCACTTTTGAAGGGAGTAATAACCCTTTATACAGGAGGTTGAGAGAGTTAAAGTTTCTTCTCTATTATTAAAACAGATTAGAGAAGCTAGTGGATTGCACAGAGCTAGAAAGCTCTAAAGAATCAAGGCTCCCCCTGGCTTAGAGAATATCCAGGAAGAATTCTTGCTTCAGGGTGCAGGAACTCTTCTGAACTTGAGACAGAGAACTGTCTTGAAGTTCTTGAAGGAGAAGTTTGAAGAAGACTCTTGATTTGTAGAATGATTGTTCTTCTTCTATAGCTTTTCTTTCTTCTTCTTCTTCTTCTTGAGACTCTGAGTGAATGTTCCTTGCAGCAGGATGAACTCAGGATTGAAGAAGAGAGAGTTGAAGAAGGATGATCTTCTCAGTTGAATGTATCAATGACTGAGAGCTGTAACTCTTTGAATCTGTATATGAATATATGTGTTGATCTCTATTCTGTGTGTGTTGTTATATATAGTTGTTATTTGCTGTCTTTTAAAAGCACTTTATATATTGGCCTTTCCAACGACTCTAATCTTTGTTTGAATTTTGTCTTCTTCTGAAATCTGCAATCTGGGCTGCAAATAGCATAAAGCAAAACATATCCTGCAGACAGACATGCTATAAAGGGATAATGCTTTCTAAGAAGCTGCAAATCCAATCTGATAAAAGGAGTACTAAAGAAAGTCACATCAGACTAAACTCTTTACGGCCAAAGAAGACTTTTGTGTCTAACGGCTATAAAGGACAGTATGGCAGAATAAAGCAAAAAGATATTTCAACTAATAAGACAAAAAAAACTTTGTCAGATAAAGCTTGACTTATACACAAAGGATGGGGCAAGGATTGCCTTGAGATGTATGCATAAAATCAATGAAATAATCTTTAATAAAATATGCCAAATAAATAGGAATTAAATCAAAGAACAGAAGGAGTACAAAATTACTAAAGACAGACAAAAGATCATCGAACGATCCTCGGAGATCGTCGACTGAAGCACAAAGATCGTCGACTTATCAGAACAGATAGTCAAATGACACAGATAGTCGAACTATCAAAGAATATAGTCGAACTATCACAGCAGATAGTCGACCTATCAGAACAGATAGTCGAGCTATCAGATAGTCGACCTATCAAGGCAAATAGTTGAACTATCAAGCAAAATAGATTGTCGACCTATCAAGACAGATAGTTGAGCTATCAGATAGTTGAACTATCAAGGCAGATAGTCGAACTATCAAACAGAACAGATAGTCGACCGATCAAGACAGATAGTCGAACTATCAAGCAAAACAGATAGTCGACCTATCAAACAGATAGTCGAGCTATCAGATAGTTGAACTATCCAAGCAGATAGTTGAACTATCAAGCAGAACAGATAGTCGACCTATCAAACAGATAGTCGAGCTATCAGATAGTTGAACTATCCAAGCAGATAGTCTAACTATCAAACAGAACAGATAGTCGACCTATCAAGCAGATGGTCGAGCTATCAGATAGTTGGACTATCCAAGCAGATAGTTGAACTATCAAGAAATCTGTCTGGTCAAAAGAAGTCGAGCGGGGTTCGACGATTGACGAGGCAAATACCACAGATCATCGAGCTAACAAGAGTTGAACTAACTCAGAGATAAATGATCTGCTGACTGACGATAGTCGACCAACTGATAGACGATCGTCGACCAGTCGATAGACGATAGTCGAGCGGCGTTTGACCATAGTCGAACCAAAAACAACTTAACCAAATTTTCATCTGGATAAGTGACAACTCTACAACTAGAGCAATCTAACTAAACAACTAACCTTTGACCATAGATAAATCTTGGGTCAAGAGACTAAATTAGAAGACTAAACTCAAATCCAAACTAGGGTACCAACACTCTGTCAGAGTAATCTCCTTTTCCAAGGTCCTTAGTTCACTGATGATGGAACTAAGCCTATTATACATTGCTTCAACTTTCTCGGCTTCATCCTTCTATAAATTTTCATACTGAGTAATGAGGTTTGATCTTCTATTTTTCCTCTCATCTGCTGATCCAGCCACCATTTGGTTCAAGGAGTCCCAAATGGCCTTAGCTGATGAGCACTCAACAACCTTTTGAAAGATTTCATCAGACATTGTTTGAGCAAATATGTTCATGGCTCTGGCATCAGCTACCTTTGCCTTTTTTTATGCATCTGTCCATCTAGGGGGTAGGACTGCACTCATGTCAGTTGATATAGATGGAGTTGAAACTACTGGAGTTGGTGGTCATGTTAAAATAGAGTTAAAAATATCTTCATTAATAGAGTTCATGTATAACTTGATTCTTGCCTTACAGATTATGAACTTAGACAAGTTGCACACTAGAGGTCTGGTGCTAGCATAATCCTTATTTTGTGCCATGATATCAAAGAAACAAAATAAAACAATGATTTATTCAGAGTTTATCTGGAGGTTCTTGGATTGTCTAGGTGTAAGCCTGTGAGTGTGACAAACCTGCCTCTGATATCAATTGAATGAAATGGGGACTAGACTCTGATTAACTCTAGAGGGGGGGGGGGTGAATAGAGTTCAATCCAATCTTTTGAAACTTTTGCGGAATTAAAATATCTTTTGTAAAATAGGTGAGTAGGATATATGTGTACAAGTGTACAAGTGCAGCAAACTATCAGAAGAGATAAATATAAGCTACACAGCACAAATATCATAGCATAAGCACAAAGAAAATATAGCCACACAGACAACACAATAACTTTATAGTGGTTCCCCAACTGGGTACATCCACTCTTCTACCACCCTAGGTAGGAATCCACTCAGATTTTTTGATTAGGTTCCTGACACTAATGAGCTCTTGATCAGGTGCTCAAAAAACCAAACCTTAAGTCTTTTGGTTAGGTGACTTGCAACCAGGAATCACTTTTGAAGGGAGAGATAACCCTATATAGAGAGGGGAGAAAGAGGTTGACGATTACTTCTCTATTCTCAAAGCAAATTGAGAGAAGCCATATAGATTCTACTGATTGTATCATAGATCCCCTTGAGATTAATATATGTTTAGGAAGGGAAACTTTGTTAGGGATGGTAGATCTTCTGCTGCAAGAATAAATCCAGGATTCTCTTTACTGATTAAAATGGTTTGTCACTGAAGATCCTGAATCAGAGATAGAAGAAATAAAAAGATTCTTGATATGTGACTGGTGTTCTTTTCTTCTTCTTTTTAAGAGAGCAATGAGATCCTGCACAAAAGGAGTATTAGAAAGTCTGAAAGCTTTTTCTCTAAAAACTTTTTCTATCACTGTGTTGTTCTTCTTAAGAGCTGTAAGCACACAAAATGCTTTTTCTCGTGTCTCTGTTCTCTTTATGTGATTGATCTTTTATATTCCTGCCGAGAGTATACTATAATAACAACTATTCCACACTTCCAATTCAAATTCCTGCCATTAAAGTTAAGCAGAAAATCTGGGAATAGAAAATATCAAGAATGTAAATAAAATATTCCATACCCCAACTATCCCGGGATATTTGTCAATTTCATTTACTGATGAAAGACATAATCAATACTTCCAAATAACGGCTATAAAATGAGCATTAATTACTCAGTAAAATCATGACTTATCATAGTAGAACTAAGCATATAGAGATTAGACATTATTTCATTAGAGATTGTGTGGACAAAAATAAAATTAATCTTGTCTTTATCTCAACTAATTTACAAAGGGAAGATATCTTCACCAAACCGTTGGATGAAAAGAAACATCAATTCTTCTTAAATCAGCTAGGTATGATTATTGGAGAAGGTTTAATTTGATTTCTGTTTGAGGTAGAAGAATTGGTCACCTTTCGTCAAACGGTAGTCGACGATCTGTGAACTCTTCTTGAGTTTTTTCGTCGAACGAAGATCGTTGATTTTGCTCCGAAAAAATTTTCCTCAACCTGAGAACGATGAACTATTTTCCCCCTCTTCAAACTGAGATCGACGCTTTTATTTCTTAATTAAATTTTTTATCGCCTGAGTTCGAAGATTTTCTTTTTCGCAAGACAGAGTTCTCTTGCACTTGATCTTTTATTCTTGAAGGTATTGGAGATTTCGGCGGTGACCCTCTCTAGAATGAAGTTTGATGTCGGATTTGACATTGACATCTATTCTTTCAACCATTCTGATCAAATGTTCAAAGACATCCTTCAGTTATTTGAGGCCCCTCAGTTGAGATAGTTCATGACCCTAAGAATCAAGCTTCCAATACAGGAAATCAAAGAATGGGTTTTCACAACAACATTTCCAGAATAAACCTCTATCTCTAGATCAATCTCCGGTCATCAGGTTTTTCTTACCCCTAATATTCTGAAAGAAATGGGGACTAGACTCTGATTAACTCTAGAGGGGGTGAATAGAGTTTAATCTAATCTTTTTAAACTTTTGTGGAATTAAAATATATTTTGTAAAATAGGTGAATAGGATATATGTGTACAAGTGTACAAGTTCAGCAAACTAACAGAAGAGATAAATCTAAGCTACACAGCACAAATATCACAGCATAAGCACAAAAGAAAATACAGCCACACATACAACACAAGAACTTTATAGTGGTTCCCCAATTGGGTACATCCACTCTTCTACCACCCTAGGTAGGAATCCACTACAAGATTGGATCAAATGCCTGTACACCATAATATCTATTTTTCAAGAGAGACATAGCAACCCTTTTGAGCTTTTGACCAGGTGCTCAAAAACCAAATAAATTTTGAAGGGAGAGATAACCCTATACAGAGAGGGGATAGAGAGTTTGATGATGACTTCTCTAATCTCAAAGCAAATTGAGAGATGCCTTGTGGATTCTACTGATTGTATCAAAGCTACCCCTGAGATTAGTATATGTTCAGGTAGGGAAACTTTGTTAGGGATGGTAGGTTTTCTGCTGCAAGATCAAATCCAGGATTCTCTTGACTGATTGAAATGGTTTGTCACTGAAGATCCTGGAATCAGAGATAGAAGGAAGAAAAAGAATCTTGATATATGATTGGTGTTCTTTTCTTCTTCTTCTTAAAAGAACAATGAGATCCTGCACAGAAAGAGTATTAGAAAGTCTGGAAGCTTTTTCTCTAAGAACTTTTTTGTCACTGTGTTGTTTTTCTTGAGAGATGTAAGAACAAAATATTCTTCTCGTGTTTGTTCTCTGTGTCTCTGGGTTGATTCTATTTTTTTATCTTTTAGTGATTGATTCCTTTCTTATCCTACTGAGAGTATATTATAATAACAATTGTTCCACAATTCCAATGAATTCCTGCCATTAAGCTAAGCAGAAAATCTGGGAATAGAAAACGTCAAGAATGTTAATTAAAATATTCCATTCCCCAACTATCCCGGGATAATTGTCAATTTCATTTACTGATGAAAGCTATAATCAATGCTGCCTAATAACGGCTATAAAATAAGCATTAATTACTCAGTAAAATCATGACTTATAATAGAAATAAATCTGAATAGATAAGGAAAGAATAAGTCAAAACATCTTACAGTTTTCGTCGACCAGAGATCAGAGATCGTCGACCTCAGAAAACACATTCTTCGACCTTGGCTCTGCGAATAAGCTTTTCAAAACTTTGGCTGAGTCTGAGCTGGAAGATCGTTGAGCTTAGAGCTGCACTGCACTGGAAGATCGTCGACCTTAGAACAGACAACTTCTTTGCCAAGTTCGCAGACCACAAAACTCTTTTCTTTCACTTAAAGTACGTAGACCTGAGCTCTAAGAACGTCGAGCTCAGAAATAACTTCAACACATAACTTTTTGGACTGTTATCTGATACTATCTTCAGGCAGGTCCTTGATGCTGCAAGCTGTAGGATTGACCTAAGACTAGAAAGATAAAATACTTGACCCAACTATACAACATGGGTAACACCCTAAGAAGTGAACCTAGCCCAAATCACCTAGGGGTTCCAACACAGAGCAATGCATTAATAGACAGATATCATATATATATTGTGCTCTCATGCACAAGCAATCCATCACAACCGTCAGCCGCCTGGCCCGACAATCCGTTCACTCAGGCACACTTGGGTAAACCGGCATACCGGGATCAACCCTTGAGCAGTTAGTCTTAATGGCGTGCATTCCTAAGACTCTCATTATACTGCTGACGAAAGCCCAATGCCTAGGCAATTTCTTGTGCAGCCAACATAATGTAGGTACAGATCCACCACCCCCTATTGCTCAAATCGCCTTGCCATCACCAAGCACATCGTACTTGCAGGTATAATTAAAGGCGCGGGTCGGCTTCACCTTTCCTGTTTAGCAAGAAGCCTTTTAATAGCTTGAAGCTCACAATAGCCATAATGTCTGCCAAGGACTGGCTTTATAATCAAAAAAGGGGAGTTAATTCCGGCGTCCTTCGTGGTCGCTAAGCTGGTTCAGCAGAACTCTCTATCTGCACCCAAACTCAACCCAAACCCTGCATTTCATGTAGTGCCAGAAAACAGGTCATTCATAGCATACAATACAAGCGTTAAAAGGGTGTTTTCCTGGAATTCCTCATTCCAGTACTTCCCGCTAATTCCCTTCACATGCACAACCCATTGACCCTACAAACTACATGTTTATACGCGGAGTCTTCTCCGGTGCGCAATATGCAACATCACCAATCCTGACCAACCTGTCCAGATGGGCTTCACACAGCATGCCTATCCCGTACTACACATTTCCGGGTCTAAATGCAGACTCAATAGGGGATAGCAACTATCAACCCACCGAAATCACTGACTCTTTGCACCTTTTGGTGGACAGGATTAATTACTCATGCATAAAGGAGGACTTCACAAGTCCAAGAAGGAAGATCATTACCCTTGACGATATCTTGGGATCCATCGAAAATCTGGCCGGTTGGAAAGCACCACAGTAGCTTTTCCTCCACAGAACTAGCCTCGGATCTCGAATCGGACCTCGGGAGCCCCACCAATGGCTTTCTCTTCTCCTCCTTCCCTTTTCTCCAAGCTCTTCCTTTCTCTCTTGGTTTGAATGGGAGAAGATGCCAACTCCCTATTCTTATCACTGTAGGAAAGCACCTGGGCCATTGGATCCAATTAGAAATAAATGGATGGCCAAGATCTGCCCAAAATCTCATTTTTTGACCTGACACGACCTGTGACACGCCCGTGTCACAGGCCGTGTACTCCAAGCGGTGAACGAACCGACTCAACCCAGACCAGAACATTGGCTCAAACACGCCCGTATCACCTGGCAGACACGCCCATGTCAACTTTGACACGGCCGTGTGACTGGCCGTGTCACCCTTTCAACACAGGACCAAATAACACGAGAAGAACACGGCTAAGGCACACACCAGTGTCCTTGTCCGTGTTCCCAACATGACCTTATGACACGCCCGTGTCACTGGCCATGTTCCACACTCAACGCCATTCCACTCAACGCCACTCAACTCCGCTCGGTATTCACCCGAGCAGGAAATGCCCTGGGACACGCCCGTGTCCCAGACCGTGTCACCTCTTGAATATCGTCGGCCGTACTATCTCTAGAACTCGACTCGACACCCACCGTAAAGGACACACCCGTGTCCCAGGCCATGTACACTGGACATGCCCTAGGACATGCCCGTGTCCAAGCCCATGCCACCCAGCCTGACCCCATTTTAGGACTTATGGATTTTGGGGTGTTACACCATTATACGACTAGGTACTCCGATTCGTGCTATGAAGTCCTTAGATAGAAATGAATGCGAAGCACCCGTATCAAATAGTGCTCTCGCCTGACAGTCCCGAATCTAGACAAAGCCTAAGACAAACATGTCATACACAAGCTACACACAAGGTATGACGTATGAAAAGTAATAAACCAATATATTAGTTCATACCTGTGATGAAGTCACTTTGCTTTATGGCCTTCTGTTGGCCAAGATTATACACTAGGGGCTACGCCTGGTATGTAGAGGACTCCCCCACTGCCTTTCCCATATCAGCATAAGACGTTCCTATCTTCTTCTCAACCTTTTGTGGACCAACCCGATAGTCACGGGCTATATGCCCCACTCTACCACATGTATAGCAAGTACGAGACTCTTGCCTCGAAGTTGCTCCCGACGCAACTGTAGAAGGAGCCTGTCTAGAAGACTTGGATCTCTTACCCCTCTTCCTTCAGTAGTTGGATTTTTCAGGATACGGCGCTTTGAACTCAAACTTTGTCACAGCCAAGTCCCTTTTTCCCTGTACCCTCTTCATATATTTTTCCAACGCACAAGCCGTATCCACAAACGCATGAAACCCCTTATTCATCGAACTTGAGAACAAGAATCTCAACTCATCCCGTAACCCATTGTAGAACCTATTAGTTTTACGCTGTTCATCAGCGAAGATAGACCCCGCATAGCGTCCCAACCGTGTAAACTCATGTAAGTAGTTATCGACACTACTTTCTCCTTGAGTTAGATGCTGGAACTCATTTTCCATGGCGATGCGCTGTGCTGTTGGCAAGTGCTTTACCAAGAACAGTCTAAAAAACTCCTCTATCGAGACTTCTGATAGTTGCCTTCCCACTAAGTGGTTCAAATCTATCTTGTCCCACCATAGCCGAGCCTCTCCTTCCAACAAGATGGTGGCCAATGTTACTTTCTGATCTTCCTCTATCCTTATCGTTGTCAATAATCGCTTGGCACGTAATAACCAATCCTATGCCCGTGTTGGGGATCCCACACGCGTAAACGTAGGAGGATTGAAGCTCATAAACTGCTTCAACTGCCGTTTAGCAATTTGAGGATCAACAGCCTCAACAGGTTCTGGCCTTACACCAACCCGTTCTGGCACCATTGCGGGTTGTGCATGAATCATTGCAAACAACGCTTCAGAAACTAAGCGTACTGTTTCCGCAGAAGGAGTAGGGGTAAGCAACTCAGCTGGTGTCGCACTCTCATCAGAATTCTGGGGCTCAGACTGCCCATCACCACTTCGAGTCACCTATAGGTGGACAAGACACTCTTTAGCGACCTAGCAAAAGAAACAACAATAATATAGGAATGCGCAGGTTCGTCAAACCGGTTTATTTGCATTCCTTAGTGGAAATTCTTGAGTTCATTTATGTTAAAGCGGGTCGCACTTACACGTGATCGCCACCCCACAAAAGAATTCGACCACGAATTCGAAAGAGGAAGATCGAGACAAGCTGATACCAAATTGTAACGATCCCACACGTTAAAAAACATATAATAGAAGGTCCGGCCGGGGCCCCACACTATATGCCACAAACATACGGCGAGGTTACAGGTTAATACAAATTATTATTCACATCCTAACCTAGAGCATGCTAACGGAAGTTTTAAGATTATTTGAACTCAAGCAATCATGAATGTGCACTATATATATAAACAACCACATTTATATATAACCCCAAGGAATGTATACAAAATACCCAAAAGTTTGGCCTTAATGCCTTACAGTTAAGCTTCACAGGTGTGGATTACAAACATCGGTACGCAGGTCAGCCACACATGAAAATAGTAAAGTTCTTCACTCAACCTTCGAGGGATAGTAGTAGCAGCAAGGGATTCTACCCTCTATATCCCGCTCAGATCTCCAGCACCTGCAAATGGACAGCCCACCATAATGGTGGCAAACAAGGCAACGGTCAACATTCAGTTGACCAATTTATAATGACCTACCCCTTTCTTGGGGCAGTGGTATTCCTTCCCTGCAGGCATAGCATTTCACAAGCAGATATATCACAAGATATGCACTCACGCACAATCAATATATCACAAATGACGGCCACGCAGCCCGATGATCTGTGCACTCAGGGCACATTCTCGGTGTACCGGAAAACTAGGGACCCACCACCGTTCTCAAGCCTCAAACCCAACGGTAAACTTTGAGCATTTTAGTCTTAATGGCGTGCATGCCTAAGACTCTCATTATGCGCTCTAATGAGACCAATAACTTTGGCCTCCCAGTCGGTCAAACATAACGCGATTACAGTTTAGCCTTGCCCATTGCCCAAATCGTCAAAATGATGTGGGTCAGCTTTCCCCTTACCCATTTGCCACACTGGCCTTTAAGAGCTCGCAACTCACAATAGCCACACTATCCACCAAGAACTGGCTTCACAATCAAAAAGGGAGTTAGTGCCAGCATTCATCACGATCGCTTGGCGGGATCAATATAAGCTCTCTTTTTGGACCCAAAATCATCCCAAACTCTACAGCATCTTGCAGTGCCAGAACACTGGTCTTTTCATAGCATAAAGCACATTAATTAAAAGGGTATTTTCCTGTAACTCCATTCCAGTACTTGTTGTTACTCCACTTCAAAGGCACAACCCACCGACTCCACAAAATACTCATTTATTCACGGAGACTTCTCCCGTGCACAAAGAAAACATCACCAATCCAGACCAACCTGTTCAGATGGGCTTCACACTGTATGCGTATTCCGTACTACACATTTCCGGATATATATGCAAGACTTCTTGGGGATTTTAAGAATCAACCCAACAAAAATCCCTTAACATTCCACATTTTGGTGGGGGAAATCCATGCACATGCTAAAATAAAGACTTCACATGTCCAATAAGGAAGATTGTTACCCTTTACGTTCTCTTTGGAGACATGGAAAATCTTTTCTACACGAATGGAAATGATCGCCTCACTTTCCCCTTCGTGATTATAGCTTCAGCTCTTGATTCTGGCCACAAGACCTTCTCCAGCAACCACATCAAGCCCTAGCTGAGTTATCTGCTCTAGAACTGGAACACAAGGAAGAGAGAAAGAGAAAAGTAAATAATGATTTCCTCCTTCCATCTGTCTACATAAGAGGCCTCGGGCAACATCCCAGCCATACGATTAAAATAAACAAAACCCAAAACGACTCGGGTTGAAGTTGAAAGAATCAAGCACCGCTCAATGTCCGCACACCATCCGCTTGACACGGGTCACCGCTCTGCCTTGGGGATGATAACAGGCAAGAATCCTCGAGCTCTGCTTGACGACCTTCGTCGAGGTCAGGCCGACTAAAATCTATACCGTTGGGGTATAACACGTGGTGGCATTACTCAAACCCTATTACGCTGCTATAAAAAAGGAAGACATGAAAAAACCTAGCCATCGCTTCCATTTCTTGCCGAGCCATTACCTGCGTCGAACCCATCGGAAGAGGGAGAGTTGCTGTAGTCGAATTTCTAGAGGAAGAACTTCCCATTCTGTGAAGAATAACACAAACGAGGAAGAAGATGCCGCAAAGAAGGATAATTAGATCCATGGCCGGAAATGAGGTGAGCTTCCTACACTCTCCCTTGGTGACAGATCTTTAGTTATAATATAGGAGAGATTTTGACTCAAAAGAGTTGGACTTGTGCGAGATGGAGATCTCGTAGGAAGAGACCATGTTATGACCTTGTACTAGAGATTTGATGTCTTCAACCTCTCCTCTCTACGGGTGAAGATGATGGACTTGGTTTGTGAAGAGGAATGGTCTATTGAGGGTGAATAATGGAGAAGAAAGTGCTTTACATTGTTTTGAACAATTATCTAGAGGAAGATGACGAACGAATGTCGTTTGTCTTGTTTTAAGATGCGTGCAAAAATCTATTTTTTGTGCGCAGCGAACTTCAAGGCTGTTTTCGAGTGTGATACAGCCAGATCAAAGTCTTGGGCTGAATACGAAAGTTGTAGTCTTCAGAAAGAACTTTCCAACGGATGGTCACACATTTTCATATGAGTTCTGTAGCCTCAGGAATGTCCAGTCGAACTTGTTGCACAGTAACATTTTAGGTGCATGTTGTTCTCGGGTTAGTGTATAACCAGATTTGCCTAAGTAGAACAAACGTAGCAAGATGATGCTGAGGTTGGATGAGCCTAATTATACGTAGCCGTGATATCCAAATGGTTTGGAGGAGTTCAATAAACAAATGGTTTGGGGAAATTAGTGAATGAATGTTTTGATAAGTTTTGGTTGTACAAGTGTTGCACTTGTGAAATATGGTAAGGATGTGCATGATTATAATACAGTGAATGAAATAAGTTTTGAAAGAGGGTGTGATGCCCGATAACTGAATGTGTAATCTATACTTATGATGTCATGCTTGATGAATATGTGATGAGTTAATATAATGTTGTGATTAATAAATGAAAGCATAATTCTTTGTGAATGCTTAATTATAATGAAGGTATCTATTTATGTAAATCTCATGGCCATGGAATATGTGGAATAGTGATCTAAAATGTTGAAGGGATAATTGGTATAGTACACTACTTAGAGTTGTGTCTCCCTACGGGTAGTAGTGTGATATTGTTATATTGTATAAGATGGCTTGCCAGCTATGTTTATGTTGAACCCTTAAGTGCTTGGAAGCACGCGAATGTGAAAGGGTGTAAGTGTGTGTGTTTGACCGCACTGATATGGTAATGATGAAAGCAGACTTTGGGCGGTTGGGCTTGGTCTTCGGTGCTCATTCCTGAGGCTCTTTCCGCACCAAGTGAATGGTTGGTCTTGGTCCTTTGGTAATACGCTCCCATAGGCTCCTTCCATGCCACGATGATGTGAAACTACATGTTGTGTGAGTTGATACGTGGTGTCATAATCCTTGGTTAAGGATATTGTGGCAGGTCTACTGGCTCACTTGTCATCACACCGACGAGAGTTGACAGATAGACTTGAACAAAGTGTCCTAGGTCCTCGGTGCTTATTCCCGGGGCACCCTCCATGCCAGTGGATGGTTGGCCTTGGTCCTTTGGTGATACGCTCACAGAGGTACCTTCCGTGCTACGATGATAGGCCAGTTGGGCTGGGATCATGGTGCACATCTACCCGTGACCACTTTTGAGCTATTGTACGCAAGGAGCTCCATTATTATGTTCTTAGCGTCGAGACGTACAGAGTCCTAGGCATGGTATTGTGGATACCTGCCTAGTAGTAGAGAAGACATCTCTATAATCACCATCTAGCCATGATGGATGACACCTGAGAGGTAAGCTACCTGCTCTAAAAGTGGGAACTATAATTCAGTGTCGACATAGCAGTGTGCGTGTGTCTGAGCATGGGTGAGTCATCATATTGCATTCATAACATTGCATTTCACCACATAAGATCCTTATTATATAAGTTTGTATGGGCACTCTTATATAATGAGTTACTTTACTGTTAAGCCGATCCTTGACTTATATGTCTTTATGGGCATTTATATAAGTTAAGTTACTTTTCTGTTGTAGAATATATATACACTGCTGTTGATAGGACAATTGCTAGTATAGATTGATATTGTTACCTATTGTACATTGTTGGATACTCTTATATTGATTAGACTTATACCACCTGCTTGTATTACTGTTTATACATATATATATTGTATTTCCTCTTCTTCCTGCTCGGTGCCTAAGACCCGTCGGGGTGAGAGGATGTGATAGCCACTTAGTCTTTATGACTATAGGTTGCTACGTCTTCCATTTTAGGAGGAGACCCAATAGGTAGGGAAGCAGACTTTGCAGGATGGCAGCCAAGCCAGGGTGACAGGGCCTAATGTGATGATACCATTCCTATCATCAGTTATAGATGTGAGTTTTTGAGAGACTCGTGATGTAACCCTTTGGGCAGATTTTTATGTACTCTGATATTATTTAAGCCTGTTGATGATTCTTATTATTGATGTACTTGTTGGACTTTTATACTTGCGTGGATTTTGACTTCTATTTATATTCTTTATGTTGGGTTGGCATGAATGATATTGGTTTTAGCCAGCAGGATAGGCATCTTGTGGTATAGGTCGACCCGTGTGTTGGCGCTACCGCAAGGCCGCTGTTCTGGGCATAAGACTCCGCTCGGTCGTGTTTTATGTTCCAGGAGGGGGGTCTTACAAATTGTATCAACTTATTACGATCCTGAACTAATGAAGTCATTGAACAATGGTTCCACCACCGCTTGATTGGTTAGTGTTCGGACAAACTGACATAGCAAAAGCAGTGGTGTGCCCATGTGCAATTCTCACTAAGTTTGTCCAGTTGTTGTTCTACGATTATCCAACCTAACTATAGTTAGTACCTTTATATATAGATTCTGGCGCATATAGATCTAGTAGCGGGCACTCCCACCCCTTCCATCCCTACCCAGTTCCAGTAGTCAGACTTGGGAAAAACTCTTACGGAGATTTTAGATGCATTCAGGTTTCAACAAGCCCCAGCACAACAACAAGCCCCAAGCTCTAACTGGTTGAGTACCTTCCGAGCCCTCTCCCAACCTTCTTATCATGGAATGGAGTCGGTTGTCCGTACTGAATAATGGCTCGACACGGTGCAAGAGCTAATGGTTGGAATCAGATCTCCAGCCAGTATGGTTGTGACCTTAGCAGTGTTTGTCTTGGAATCTCACGTGAAGAGGTGGTGGAAGTCCATGTTGGAACACCCTATTACTAATTTGGGCAAGGATCACTATGTCTTTAGGGAATTGGTTTGACCTAGTTGTATAGTTGAAAAGGTCAAATTAGAATGAGTCTAAGGGTTAGAACTTAGGATTGAAGCTGCCCCCAAGACCATTCAAAGATCAGGATTCAGTGCTGAGACTAAGGCAATTTTCGTCAAGCTCAGGTCGACGAAACGTCGAACTCAGTTCGACGTTCTTTGAGCTCAATTCTGCAAGTCATCGAACTCCGGTAGACGATCTTCGAGCTCAGATCGACGTTTTGTCTTTAGCTATTTTCCAAGTCGCTGAGCTCAGTTCGACGATCGTAGAGCTCAGGTTGACGTTTTCTGTCTCTAGTATAAATCCAATCTCTGAGCTAAGGTCGACGATAGCTGTGCTCAGGTCGAAGATTTTTGTGAGAGATCGACGCTTTCAGAATTCAAATTAAAGAAAAGTTTTGGAATTCTTTCAGAGTTATTTCCTGCATTTATTGCAAAGGATTATGTAGCCGTTTCAAGCAATCTAGTGCAAGTTTCAAGGAAGGCTAAAAGGAATGTTACTTAGGACTTTCCCCAGAGACAGTTATCATTTATGGAAGTCATTTATGACTGAGTAACGACCATCTAAGTCAGAATCTGATATACTCCTACAGAATATGTTTTTTGAAAATATACAACAGATCGATACAACAAGATAGGCAATAGGCAAGAGATATACAGGATCATTGGATTGAGAAAAAGAGTAACAGAAGAGAGATAAAAATATACTCGGATCAAGAACTCATCTTCTAGAACATATAGATTCACTGAGTCAAAATCTTCAAGAACACAAGAAAGTTTTCTATGGAGGAAATCATCTGCTCCTCCAAATCCTCAAGTGTTCAAAAGCTTCAACATCAAGGACTCCAGACATCTCACATTTCAGAATCTACTGAAATCATCTTTTGCTGGAGATCTGAAGCACCTGAAGACCTATCACCCTAGCAAAGCTCACCTTCCTGAACCTTTACAGATCTCAGGGGGAGCTTTAACTTCATCTTCCACTTGTCTTCTCTCATACTGTTGACAGAGAAGAACAACTCAACTCTTTCTTTTTTTCCTTTCCCTCCTATAAAAGGGTTTTTCAAAACTCCCTTCAAAAGTTCTGAGACTGGTTTCTGAGACCTTGTCAAAACTCAGTGGTGGCAAGATACCTTATAAAAAAAATCTAGTTTTTGTTTTTGAGCACCTTATCAAAAGCTCATTGGTGCCCAGGACACCTGATCAACTATTCCTGTAGTGGATTCCTACCTAGGGTGGTTGAAGAGTGGATGTACCCAGGTTGTTGGGGAACCACTATAGATCCTTGTGTCATCTGGTTGCAGTGTGTTTGACTTTGCTGTGTGCTGTGTGATTTCTTAGTTCTTGCTTTAGTTTTTATTTCATCACAAGCACCTTACACATACATAAATTAAGTCTTCCACTGCTTTATAGTTTTAATTGTAAATTATTTTAAAAATACTCTATTCCCCCCCTCTAGAGTTAAGGTAGATCTTTTCCTCACTTTCAATTGGTATCAGAGGTAGGTTGGTTATTCAACATCTGAATCTTCAACAGATTGGTTGAACAGGCTAACACCTGAACCAAAAGATCCTTGATAAGATAAACCTTCGATAGAGGATAGTTATTACTTTTTGTATAATATTTATTTTAATACAAAACCATGACACAGAACAAAGATTATGCTAGCACCAGACCTCCAGTGTGCAACCTCTCTAAATTTGCACTTTGGAAGGCAAGGATTAAGCTTTACATGAATTCTATTGATGAGGAAATTTTTATTTCTATTTTGATAGTTTGTCTAAGACCCCCAGTGATCACAAGTACAAGTGTTGTTCCACCTCCTTCAGGAACAGATGCAGAAGTAAAGAAATGGAAAGTTGCAGATACGAAGGCTATGAATATCCTTGCTCAGACCATGTCTGATGAGATATTCCAAAAGGTGGCTGAATGCAGTTCAGCAAAAGAGATATAGGATAAGTTATCTTAAATTATCTCAGGATCTGCTGATGAAAGGAAGGACAGGAGATCCCATCTCATAAGCCAATATGAGAACTTCAAGAAAGGAGAAACTGAATCAGTGGCTGACATGTACAATAGACTCAGCCTAATAGTCAGTGAACTAAAAACACTGGACAAGGAGATCTCTCTAACTGAACTAAATGACAAGATCCTAATGTGCTTCCCTAGCACTTAGGACTCAAGGATCTGGCTAATAAAGGATGCCAGAAGGCGAACTGAGATTACTACTAAAGCTTTGTTGAGCAAGCTCAAGTCTTATGAGCTGCTCATCAAGAACAGAGAGGAAGAACAAAAGACTGCTTCTCCAGCCATCAGAAAGGAGAAGACCATAGCATTCAAAGCTACAGAAGATCTGCCTGAAGACAAGGTCAGAGGCAATGAAGAATTGATGAGTTTGCTGGCCAAAAGATTTTATAAGATGGTCAGGAAAGATTTCAGAAAGAGGTTATCCAGAGGGCATGAGAAGCCAAGGTATGACAAGTCAAATAATAAAAAAATAATTTGTTTTGGATGCAGGAAACAAGGCCATATTGTGCCTGACTGTCCAGAAAATCAGAATAAGGACAAGAAGGACAGGAAAGATAGGAGAAAAGACAAGGAATCCAGAGGAAACAACAACAACAAATCCTCCTCCAACAAAAATAAACATACAAGGAAGGGGTTTGTAGCTGAAAGCTGGAGTGATACTGAAGAGGAATCAGAGGCCTCATCAAGCTCAAGTGATGATGAGGATGATGCTGAAGAAAAGGAATTCTGCATGATGACTATCAATGCCTCTCAGCAAAATTCTGATGCAGAACAAGGATCAGATTCAGAATCTGAAACTCAAACTGAAGAAGACCAGGTAATAAACTCTTTTGACTTTGACTCAGAGGACTTTAGGTCTGAATTTAAGGCACTTTGTTCAGACCTGTTAAAATCTGAGAAAGAGATTATCTCTCTCAGAAATCTATTGTCTGAACATAACACCTTAAAATCAGACAACCTCAAACTCTCTGAGGAGTTAAAATGTTGTAGGGAGAAGATAGCTTCACTGAAGAGTGAGTTATCCAAGGCAAAGAAGTTTGAAGAATCCCTTAATGGGAGAAGCATCAGACTGATGGACATCAAAAGCACAGTGAACTCAAGATTCAACAGTACACTAGGCTTGGGTGCTTCATCCAGCAAACCTATAGTATTAACAACCCCAATTAAATTTATTTCTGATAAAGGAAAGGGTGTTGTAGAGGTAGCTAGGAAGAATCCAAATTTACCTAAGGAAAATCAAGTTCAACAGAAAACGTCGAATAGAGCTCGACGATCGTCGAACAGAGCTCGGCGATCCAAGGCTGGATCGTCGAACTCAGATCGATGACTTCTGAACTCTGAACTCTAGTATAGTCGATCTTCGAACGGAGCTTGACGATCTGACCCAAGATCGTCGAACTCAGGTCGACGATCGTCGAACGGAGCTAAGAGCTTTGAACCTTCTTTCAGAAGTAAATCTCAAGTCAATCCTAGAATTCCCTCATCCCAAAGCTTCAACCCTTATACTGAAAGGATAGTACCTCCTAAGAGATACCATCCTGAAGGATATAAGAGTCAGCCAGGGATGTCTTTCATTTCTGAATTTAAAGGTTGTCAACCTAGACCCAAGGTAAATTGGGTCAAAAACATATAAATTGTTTATGTGCAGGCGAAGACCTATCCAGCAATGAACCAACAATGGTATCTGGATAGTTGGTGCTCAAAGCACATGACAGGGAGTAAGGACAATCTCACATCCTTCAAAGCCAAACTTGGACCCAAAGTGATCTTTGGAGATTCAAACTTTGGTCAAACAAAAGGATATGGTGCTGTTCAGATTGGCTCAGTCACATTCAAGAAGGTGGCTTATGTGGAAGGACTGAAGCACAACCTAATCAGCATCAGTCAACTCTGTGATTAAGGATATCAAGTGATATTTAACAAATCCTTATGCAAGATCAAGTCATAGGATAACACAACCGTGTTAACAGGTAAAAGGAAAGGTAACATTTATCTTGTAGATTTCCTTTCAACCAACATAGATATCTGCTAATTTAATTCAGTCTGCAAACCAAATGATTTATGGCATAAGAGACTAAGACACTTAAACCTTAGAACCATTGTTAGGCTGTCCAAGGACAACCTTGTTAGAGGACTACCTTCTGGCCCCTACAAGAAGTAAGGACTCTATAGGGCTTGTCAATTAGGCAAGCAAACTAAAAACAGTTTAAAGTCACTTAATAAGAGTGATTCACTTAGGATTTTGTATCTGTTACACATGGATTTTTTTGGACCCATTACAGTACAAAGCTTAGGAGGGAAATCTTATACTTTAGTGATTGTAGATGAATTCTCTAGATTCACTTGGGTATTCTTTCTGAGGAAGAAGTCTGATAACTTTAAATTTTTGACAGATTTTCTCAAATGCATACAGATTGAGTTCAATACTCACATTTCCCTGATTAGAAGTGATCATGGGATAGAGTTTGATTCTCTTCTCATGCAAGAGTTCTATCAGAGTGAAGGGATCAGGCGTATTTTCTCAGCTCCTAGAACTCCTCAACAAAATGGGGTAGCTGAAAGGAAAAATAGAACCATAATTGAATCTGCTACTACATTGTTGACAGATGCTCACCTTCCTCTATCTTTTTGGGCAGAGGCAGTGAACACCTCCAACCATGTGTTGAACAGAAGTTTGATACATAAACTGAAGGGCAATACTCCCTATGAATTGCTCAAAGGGAAGAAACCTAAAGTAGACTATTTCAAAATTTTTGGCTGCATTTGTTATATTCACAATAATGACAAGAAGTATTTAGCAAAATTCCAAGCTAAAGCTGATGAAGGAGTGTTTCTGGGATACTCCATGATCAGTAAAGCTTATAGGGTTTATAATAAAACTTCTCTTAAAATTGAAGAATCTGTTCATGTATCTTTTGATGAGACTAACATGTATTACAAGGAGAAGTCTACTTCTACCATAGAACTATAGCAGGTACACTCTCTTTCAGAAAATTTGGACAGGTTATACATTGTAGAAAAGGATTCAGTACATTCACCTATCCAACAAAGAGCTGAAATCAGTGAAGATGAAGAGGATACTCAACATCTTGATGTTCAACATCTTGAAGAAAACTATTTTGAAGAGCTAGTTGTTGTTCCACAAGAGGAAACAACAACACAGGTTAGTGAACAATCAACACCTCCTATTGATTTAGTAACAACAAGAGATCACCCAATCTCCCAAGTGATTGGAAACATCTCAGCTGGTGTGCAGACAAGAAATCAGGTCAACCAGAACCTGATGCACACCTGCTTTTTATCTCAAGTTGAGCCTCAATCCATTCAAGATGCAGAATAAGATCAACACTGGATCATTGCTATGCAAGAGGAACTACATCAATTTGAGAGAAACAAAGTTTGGGAGCTAGTACCAAGGCCTAAGGATCACATAATTGTTGGAATAAAGTGGGTGTTCAGAAATAAGTTGGATGATCAAGGAGTTATTGTAAGGAACAAGGCAAGGCTAGTTGCTCAAGGTTATTCTCAAAAAGAAGGGATAGACTATGACCAGACCTTTGCACCAGTGGCAAGGCTAGAGGCCATAAGAATATTCCTTGTTTATGCAGCTCACAAAGGATTCAAGGTTTACCAAATGGATGTGAAGAGTGCATTTCTCAATGGAGACATCAAAGAGGAAGTCTATGTTAGACAACCTCAAGGTTTTATCTCTCCAACTTATCCTGACCATGTTTTCAAATTGTATAAAGCATTATATGGTCTCAAGCAAGCTCCTAGAGCATGGTATGAGACCTTAGCATGCTTTCTTCTGAAAAATGATTTTATAAGGGGTAGAGTAGACCAAACTCTCTTTATTAGAACCCATAAGTCCCATACCCTACTAGTACAAATATATATAGATGATATCATATTTGGTTCTACTGATTCAAATTTGTGCAGAAGGTTCTTTAACTTAATGCATTCTAAATTTGAAATGAGTAGCATGGGTGAGCTTTCCTTCTTTCTAGGATTGCAAGTCAAACAACATTCTGAAGGCATATTTATTTCTCAAACCAAGTATGCAAAAGAATTGGTTAAGAAATTTGGTATGTCTGAAAAATCTTATATGAAGACACCTATGCCTACCAATGCTGTATTAGATACTGATGAACATGGTAAACATGTTGATAAGACAACATATAGAGCAATGATTGGCTCCTTATTGTACCTTACAGCTAGTAGACCTGATATAATGTTTGCTACATGTATATGTGCTAGGTTCAAAGTATGCCCTAGAGAGTCACACCTAACATTAGTTAAGAGGATTCTTAGGTATGTGAAAAGTTGTCCAAATCTAGGACTCTGGTATCCAAAAGACTCAGGATTTGAATTAACTGGATTTTCAGATGCTGATTATGCTGGATGTAGAGTAGACAGGAAAAGCACCAGTGGAACTTGCCAGTTCCTTGGTGACAGACTTGTCTCATGGTTCTGTAAGAAACAGACATCTGTGTCAACTTCAACTGCTGAAGCTGAGTACATGGCAGTAGGCAGTTGTTGCTCAAAGATTTTGTGGATTCAAAACCAGCTCCTAGACTATGGCTACAACTTAGAAGGATAAAAAATATTTTGTGATAACATTAATGCTATCTCTATAGCACAAAATCCAGTCCTCCATAGTAGGACAAAACATATAGAGATTAGGCATCACTTCCTAAGAGACAATGTGGAGAAAAATAAAATTAAAATTCAATATATCCCAACTAATTTGCAAAGGAGAGATATTTTCACCAAACCTTTGGATGAAAAGAAATACACCTTCTTCCTAAATCAGTTAGGAATGTTAGATGGAGGAAGTTTAAAATAAATCCCAAGATTTTGAAAATCTAAAAACAGACCAAGACTAGGATAAAAACTTGTATTTTCTAGTGTCTGTAGGTTCTATTTTGTCTCTGAACTGCGCTCGACGTTTTTCCCAAAAAGCGTCGAACAGAGATCGACGCTTTCAAATAGCATCGACCGGAGTTCAGAGTTTTCCAGGCAACGCTAGGCTATCTTCTTCTGGTCAGCGATCGTCGAACGGAGATCGACGCTCTCCAATGTCGTCGAACAGAGATCGACGATATTGAAGACTCTTCAGATTCCACTAGAAGCCAAGATCGTCGAACGGAGTTCAACGATCCTTCCTTTTCAGCGTCGAACCCTAATATAAAATCATTCTTTCGGCCGTCATTTTTCTTTTGTGCTTTCATATTCTCTGCAAACTTTTTCGTTCCCTCCAAACTATACTGCACTTGGTTGTGTTTGTTACTTTTTGCAGGTATACAATGGCCGTGAATGTTTCCGCTCTCACCAAGATGAAATTTGATACAGGATTTGATATAGATATGGACTCGTTTGATGACAGCGATCAAGTTTTCAAAGACATTCTGGAACTCTTCCTAGAACAATAGTTAGTTCACATAATGTCCACCAGGATGAAGATTGCTGCAGATGATATTAAGGAATGGGTGTTTACAGCACATAATCTGGATGAGAATACCCTCGTTGGTACTATCGGCGGGACTCAGGTATCATTATCACCTACTCTTCTAAGTGATGTATTTCATCTGAGTATTGGAGATGACTCTGTTGAAATGTCGGGAGAAGAATCTACGAATATGTTAGATAGAATGGGACACTCTACCGCTAACCCTAGCAAGTTATTGAAAAAGAAATTATCTATTGATTTTAGATTTCTGGCTGATGTTGTGGGGAAAGTGCTTCTGGCAAAGCACTCAGCTCATGATACCATATCCATGTATCAGTTCTGTTTGATTGGAGCCCTAGTAGATAAGAAACACTTGAATTGAGGAGAAATTTTCTTTGATTTGATAAAGAAGAAAATAAACAATTTTTTGTGAATATTGGGAGGATTTTAAGGGTATTCCTGCACTCAAGGTGCCCTGAACTGCTAGTCTCTAAGGGGATGCACATCAATGCATCAAAAAGGCTATCCTGTGCCCTGTTTGGGAAATGGGACAGGTAGATAATCAAGCCTACCAGGACTACCAATGCTTCAGGCACAAGGACTATTGCAGTCTCTTCCCCTCAGGCTCCTGCCCTCATTGAGGAATTGCCTACCTCCACCTCCTGCTGTTTCTACCTCCACCTCCACATCAACCATCTCTACATCCATCTATTCCCCCATTAACATTTCATCACCAATCTCACCTCCATCCACCTCAGAACAATTCCATCCACTCCACTACTATCCACCTCTTGATATTCCATCCTTCAACATCTTGGAAGACTCCTTCATGGATGCTTTCACTTCCTCACCTGCTGAGCTTCCCTCTACCTCTTCATATCAACAACTCCTGCATGATTTTATTACTCAACCATCCTTCACACCATCCATCTCCACACCCATATTATCTATCCCCACCATCCCAATCTCTCAACCAACCATCCTACCATCCACAATACCATCTACCACAGTCCATCCATCACCAGCGCAAAACATTCCCTCCTCCACCTCTACTCAAGTCCCACTTGAGTAAGTGGATCTATCAGCTTTGGTAGATAAGCTATATGGGATACTGGCCCCCCAAGCTAGTAAGCCTGCTGGAGACCTCCATGGCTCCACTCCTGAACTCAATAAAGGAGCTATCTGACAGGCTAACCTCTCTCTCCTCTCCTCAGACCATCCCTTCTATGGGGTGCCTTGATCTAGTTATCACTGAATCAAGGCAGGGGGAGATGCCCTATGAATCTGAGGTAGTGCCTGCTGCTCCTGAGGAATTGCTGCTGCCAGAGATTTCTACTCCAGCCCCAGTACCAGTACTCACAATGGACTACAGGTCACTATTGTCTGAATTTGATTCTCTTCCCAGAAGCTGCTTATCAACTCAGGGAGTTGAAGACCTTACTAAGGCCATTGTGCCTATTACTGTCTGTGATCCCAGCCTGATTATCTCTTATATCAATTCTCTTAAGGCTGTGGAAGTTTCTGCTTGTATTGCTGCTGCTGCTGCTGAAGTTGCTGATTCTAATGATATTGATATGTTGCCTGCTGATCCTGTTGATGTTGCTGCTGCTGTTGAACTTGCTGTTTTCTAGAATAACCTGTTGTTTCTGAAGTTCCTTCTGCTCCTGCTGCTGCTATAATTGCTTTTGCTCCTGTTCTGCTTGCTGAGAAGTCTAAACAAAGAGAAGAGTATATCAAAAGCATTGATGATCTATTTGACATACCCCAGAGTTCAAAAAGTGATCAATTCAACACTGACTCTGATGATTCTGCTGGCACCATTGCCAATAAAAGGAAAGCTAGAAGCAAAGCAATGATGAGAGTCCCTCCTGCTCATGCCAAAGATGTCAATTATATACCATATTACATTTTGCATGATTGTCAGATAACAGAGCCTTGGATGCAATACTCTAAGAATCAACTAAAGGCTATGAAGTAAAGAAGAAAGCTTGGAAACTATGAGAAAGGATCTTCCCAGTTTCCTCCTCCTCCTCCCCCAGACTCAGGATCTGGTGGAGGCTCAGCTTTTCAATCATCTGCTTCAAAGCATAGTTCTTCTCAATCTTCTCAAAGATATCAACCCAGAGGTCAACATCCAAGAGGCTATCATTCTAAAAGAGGTAAGTACAGAGGAAATCAGAGAGAGTACAGAACTTATTCCAGACAACAAAGGGAAGGACATGGTCTTATTGATTCTACTCATGGTCCTCTCCCTTACAAGCTTAGAGATTCAGTTGTCACCAGGACTCCTACTTATTCAGAATCTATCAATAGATATGAACCTCCAGTACCTTTTAAAGATCCTAAAAACAACCCAGTGTCATGGACTGCCCGAATGAAAGAGCTTGCTGCACTAGATCAAATGAAAAAGGCCAAAGAGCAAGGCAAAGACATTTCCAACATTACAACCCTATCAGATCAAAGAAAGACAGAGTTAGAGAGATATTCTTCAAGAAAATTTTTTGATCCAGAAGATTACATGAAGCTGCACCCTGAGGCTGTAGTTCCAAGGACTAGATCCCAAACCTCCTTAGGTGCAGATGATGACAGAAGATCAAAGAAAGAAGCCCTCAATCCTAACAGGGAAATTCTGTTTAAAAAGGGAAATGAGTAGAAGTGATTTCTGTAAGCTGAACAAACACCTATCTCTGAATATTTGCTGATATTCTATCTGTGATCTGCAATGCTGCTATGCCTTGTTAGTTTAGCTTTTGCTTTGTCTGTATGCTTATTTATTTCCTATTTTATCTTGTAAATAGTAATCCTAACCCAAATAGGGGGAGATTGTTGGAACACCCTATTACTAATTTGGGCAAGGATCACTATGTCTTTAGGGAATTGGTTTGACCTGGTTGTATAGTTGAAAAGGTCAAATTAGAATGAGTCTAAGGGTTAGAACTTAGGTTTGAAGCTGCCCCCAAGACCATTCAAAGATCAAGATTCAGTGTTGAGACTAAGGCAATTTTCATCGAGCTAAGGTCGATGAAACATCGAACTAAGTTCGACGTTCTCTGAGCTCAATTCTGCAAGTCGTCGAACTCCGGTCGACGATCTTCGAGCTCAGATCGATGTTTTGTCTTTAGCTATTTTCCAATTCGCTGAGCTTAGTTCGACGATCGTAGAGCTCAGGTCGACGTTTTATGTCTCTAGTATAAATCAAATCTCTGAGCTCAGGTCGACGATAGCTGAGCTTAGGTCGACAATTTTTGTGAGAGATAGACGCTTTCAGAATTCAAATTCAAGAACAGTTTTGGAATTCTTTCAGAGTTATTTCTTGCATTTATTACAAAGGATTATGTAGCCATTTCAAGCAATCTGGAGCAAGTTTCAAGGAAGGCTAAAAGGAATGTTACTTAGGACTTTCTATAGAGACAGTTGTCATTTATGGAAGTAATTTATGACTGAGTAACGGCCATCCAAGTCAGAATCTGATATACTCCTACAGAATATGTTTTTGACAATATACAACTGATCGATACAACAAGATAGGCAAGAGATATACAGGATCATTGGATTGATAAAAAGAGTAACAGAATAGAGATCAAAATATACTCTGATCAAGAACTCATCTTCTGGAACATATAGATTCACTGAGTCAAAATCTTCAAGAACACAAGAAAGTTTTCTATGGAGGAAATAATCTGCTCCTCCAAATCCTCAAGTGTTCAAAAGCTTCAACATCAAGGACTCCAGACATCTCACATTTCAGCATCTGCTGAAATCATCTTTTGTTGGAGATCTAAAGCACCTGAAGACCTATCACCCTAGCAAAGCTCACCTTCCTTAACCTTTACAGATCTCAGGGGGAGCTTTAGCTTCATCTTCCACTTGTCTTCTCTCAGACTGTTAACAGAGAAGAACAACTCAACTCTTTCTTTTTTTCCTTTCCCTCCTGTAAAATGGTTTTTCAAAACTCCCTTCAAAAGTTCTGAGACTGGTTTCTGAGACCTTGTAAAAACTCAGTGGTGGCAAGACACCTTATCAAAAAATCTAGTTTTTATTTTTGAGCACCTTATCAAAAGCTCATTGGTGCCCAGGACACCTGATAACCTATTCCTGCAATGGATTCCTACCTAGGGTGGTAGAAAAGTGTATGTACCCAGGTTGTTGGGGAACCACTATAGATCCTTGTGTCATCTGGTTGTTGTATGCTTGAATTTGCTGTGTGCTGTGTGATTTCTTAGTTCTTGCTTTAGTTTTTATTTCATCACAAGCACCTTACTCATATACATAAATTAAGTCTTCCACTGCTTTATAGTTTTAATTATAAATTATTTTAAAAATACTCTATCCCCCCCCTCTAGAGTTAAGGTAGATCTTTTCCTCACTTTCAGTCCCTCATGGGTTCCACCTTCCAGGGTCGAGTTTACATCGAGATTAGTTGGAATGAGTTTTCTGAAGCCTTATCGGAGCACTTCATTCCCTTTACCAATCGATATTAGCTTGAGTAAAGATTCCTGCAGCGAAAATAGGGATCCAAGTCTGTGATAGAATATCAATGGGAGTTCTAGCACCTTGTTAGGTTTGCTGACTCCAATAGTTTGGATGATCACGGGTACAAAAAGCGGTTCTACTAAGGTCTGTGAGATCCCCTAAGGAAAGCCCTTTTGTTTATAGCAGACTCGAGCATGTGAGAGATAATAGATATTGCAAAGTTATTGGAGGCAAACAATATAGGAGTCTAGGCTAGTTATAAGAGACCCACAAAGGGAGTAATGAAAGCAGGCCCTTGCTATAGAAGTAGACAAGAAAATAGAGGAAGAGGAAACCAAAGGGGCGGCGGTCGCTTCCTTCAGGATTTTAGTATGGAACGTACGGCTCCGCAACCAGTACTACCTTAACCTCAACAAATGTATCATCATCCTAGGGAGTAGTAAAAGCAGGTTTGCTTCCAATGTAATAGGCCGGGCCACATCCGACTTCACTGCCCGCAACTAGGTGGTAATTGTTCCCCTTATTTTTCCTCCAGCAGCTCCGCGAGGACGAGGACATGTGCGTGGTCGAGGATGGGGACCACGAGGAAGAAATCCTAGGCTAGCTCGAGAGCAGATGATTGTTCTAGATATTACGTAGGAGCGGAATCCTTAGGACATGATTGCAGGTATGTCAAGATTTAATTAATACGTTATAAACATTTCTCTTCAAATTACCTTAGTTGCGCTAGGAATCTAGCTTGAGTATTTATAATTGATACTTAGGCACTGTGATGGTTAGTGGGAAACTAGCTCATACTCTATTTGATACTGGTGCCACCCACTCATTCATTTCGGAGGAATTTGTTAAAGACTTATAAGGAGTGCAATACTTCACCGATATCACTCGGAGAGTACGCCTCCAGGATGGCTCCGAGATGACTTCGTCTGCCAAGTGCAACATGGAAGTGAATATGGAGGAAAACACTTTGAGGCCCCGACAATAGTCTTGGAAATGCCAGAGTTTGACCTCATTCTGGGCATGACATGGTCTGATTGGCACCATGACAAGAAAAACTGTGTGGCGAAGCAAATAACTTTGAGACATAAAGACTCGGAGATCATCAGCCAAGGTATTAGATTCACACCCCATATGTTATTGTCTTCAATTCTTGCTTTAAAAGCCCATATGAAAGGGTATGAGGTGTATGCAACATCTATTTTTCTTTTGGACCCCTTAACTTAGAATTGGGTTAGGGTGGATTCACATAGGGCCCACTAAAGGGTTCAATCAACCCTAACTTAGAAAGATGTTCTGGAGTCAACAAGCGCCGAGTGAACACGACGCCAATCAACAAAGCGTCAAGTGCATTGAGTGGACTCAATTTCATGCTCTTTAAACATAGAAAAATTGTTCTGGATCAATAAGCATCGAGTGAACAAGACGCCAATCCACCACGCATTGAGTGAATTGAGTGCACTAAACACCATGCCAGTTTAACATAGAAAATCTATTCTTGATCCACCAGGCATTGAGTGCGTTGAGTCCACTCAATGCCATACCATTTTAACTTAGAAAATCTATTCTGGATCCACCAAGCGTTGAGTGCACTTAACTCCATTCCTGTTTAACTTAGATCTATTCTGGTTGATGTTGGCATTGAGTGAACTCAACCCTTTGACTTAGAAATAATACTGGATGCTGAGGAATTGAGTGCTCTCAACGCGGTGTTGATTGTACTCAACACCACTCAACGCAGCATTGAGTGTTCTCAACACCACTCAACGCTTTGACTTTGAAATAATACTGGATGCAGAGGCATTGAGTAGACTCAATGCGGCGGTGAGTGTACTTAACACGGCGTTGAGTGTTCTAAACACTACTAAACTCTTTGACTTAGAATTAATACTTGATGCTGAGGCGTTGAGTGGACTCAACACGGAGTTGAGTGGTCTCAACATCACTAAATGCTTTGAATTATAAATAATACTGGATGCTGAGACATTGAGTGAACTCAACGCAGCGTTGAGTGGTCTCAACACCACTCAATTCTTTGACATAGAAGTAATGCTGGATTTTGAGGCGTTGAGTGGACTCAACGCGGCATTAAGTGGTCTCAACATCACTCAACGCTTTGAATTAGAAATATACTGGATGCTGAGGCATTTAATGGACTCAATGTGGCGTTGAGTGGTCTCAACACCACTCAACGCTTTTGACTTAGAGTATTTTTCGGTCTAAAAACTGTGTTGACTGGTTCAGATAAATGGGCTGAACTTGATTTTTGGGATAAGTGCTGAAGGCTCATTGGACCCCATTTCCTCGATCAAGACTGAGTTAAAACATTAATTTGCGGCCTAATATTAGGGAGACTCGTGGCCAAGACTTATTTAAAGTGATGATTGACGGTCCATTCTTAGGGTGACACGTGGCAAGTAACTTAAACCCTAACTCTTCCTATAAAAGGAATAATCAAGAAGCCCGTCGTCACCATCATTCTTTCCAAGCCCTCCAACATCTTCTTTGAGCTTAGTGGAGTGGAAAAAAACTCCTGATCTAGGCTTTACTGGAGAAATGAAGGATCTACCTAAGTTCATCGGAGCAAGAATCGACCATGGCTCACCCTTACCGCACCCGCCGCCAAGCTCGCATCCAGGTCCCTTTCTCCTCCCCTCCCTCAGTGCTTGTCTTCAAGATCAAATAGGAGAGATATCGAGCTCAAATTAGCCTAATGTCGTGTCAGATGGAGCATTCCAAACTTTTCTTCTTGCTTGGGTTCTCCAGAGGAGCTACCTCTAGCGTCTATGTCGTCGGGAAATGCCAGCCGCCACCTCAACAGAGGTGGTGGCGATAATTGTTGGTGGTGGCAGCAGCCTAGCTAGGTGGCTGGAAACAAGGAATAAATATGCTATCGGAAGGATAGATCTCAGCCGCTGGCTATCAGGGAAGATAACCCGATGCCGTTCATTTCTGTATTAATTAAACTATAGTATTTATGTGTATTTCTGTCACGCAATACACAGTCATTTGTATGCTGATTTTAGGCCTTGTTGAGACATATTGAGAGAAAGTCATCAACATTAAAATTGTATCCCTAGAACATACCTTTAATTTGGCACCCTAAATATGTAATTTTGAGCAATGTGGCTCCTTGCACAGTTATTCTCCTTGGGAGTCTCCTAAACTAGGACAGAATTTCAAATGGATGCCAAGACTAAAATATCAGTCCGCATGCTATGAAATTTTGGTCATGTATGTGTGTATACAGTACTTAGACTATGTATAAAAATCAGAATTTTTGGAGAATAATTTTCTATAGTTTTAATAGAAATATGAATTATCAAATAAATGGAATTTGGGGAGATTCAAAATTTCAAATGTCCGAAAATTTCGGTTATATGGCTCTAAGGTCATCCTATGGACTCAGTAAAATTTTGGAGCTATTTGGATTCTATATGTTAAAGGATCCAGCATGTATGGTGAATGTAGATTTGTAAATAATGTGTAAATGGTAAAATGAGAGTTTAACTCATTTAGGCAAATGTATGTCCATATATTTTGGACAGACTTATGGAGGTAAAATACTCCTTTCATGTGAAAATTGAGATTTTTGGAAGCAAAAATCCCATAAGTTAGAATTATTTCAAAATTAGCAGATTTTGGTGTTAAAATTAAAAATAGGGTTACAGAACTTAGAAAATTCCAAATTGTTGATACAAGCCCTAATAGTTCATTTCACACCCCTGTAAAATTTTATGAGCACTTTGGACAATTATTCCATGTATAAATAGTTTAATTACATTTTTACCCCTTATGGGACTTTGATCAAAAACATGAGCAATGGTTCATGGAAAATTATGAAAAAAATGTCTTGGCCCTTATTTCTGTAATATGATCCCCCTGTAAATTTTATTAAATTTTTGGATGATTACTTATGATGATTACTATGATAGTGACATTTTTGTAATTATCTTAACATGTGAATATCTTAGGTCAAATGACTCACTAGGAGTTTGAAAATCTATTAATATTATTGAGTAGAAATTTTCCCTGAATTTTTACATGATTATTTTTAATACTTCATTTGAAAAAGGATGATAATGGGATTTTAATCATAAATGGAAAATAATTGTCAAATCAAGTTGGAAATTTGGAATTTTGGTTAACAGACATCTTTAACCTAAATGAACTTCAGATAATTTATTTAGACCTAATGGATTACTAGTTAGAATAGTTTATGTTTAAAGTGACCTATGACACTTGATTAATTAATTTAAATTATGGTCCAAAATAATTAGAAAAATTAAGGAATTTTGAATGATCAATATTATATATATGAAAAACCCATGATAAAAATTTGGAGATCTTTTTCACAAAGAATTGAAAGTCATAACATATGGGTTAGTGTTAGGTCATGGACTGCGTTTAACAAAAGTAACGTATAACTCTAGGACCCACGGGGATATGATAAGTGATTGGATTGAGAACTATATTAGGAGGTTGAAATCCTGGTTGGTGTCGAGTAGGTCACTACTTAGAACGAGTATTAGAGTGCAAAACCCCAAGAAGTATAACTAGAACAGAGACCGGAAGAAGACCGTCGCTCTCCCAATGATACCTTAAGCCATAAGGTTCACCCTAGATCAACATCAAGAGTTGGGAATCAATAATGGGTAGACACCAATCGAAGTAAGTGTCTTTGATAAAGGGAGCTTTGGGCTTCAACCCATCGTAGTCCCTAGGGCCCTCGAGAGCCCTTCACCGGGAATGTCATGGGCAGTCCAAGGATTAACCCTAAACTACTATGTATAAAAAGAATTAGATAAGAGTAGTCTAATAGGTTAAGGGAATGATGTGTCAAACTCACCCGTATAGGGTTGGAGAGATTCAGGACAAGTTGGTCCTGCGAGCTAAAGGACCGGGTGTTTGGAAACAGGATGGGTTTAGTCCTGCGAGTTGGAGGCTCGGGTGGTTACTTTAGGATAGGTTTTAGTCGTGCGAGTTGGAGGCTCGGATTTTTAGAAATAGGACGAGTTTAGTCCTACGAGCTAGAGGCTCCAGAGTTTGATATCAGGACAGGTTTAGTCTTGCAAACTAGAGGCTCAGGAAAATTTTATATCAATACGGGTTCGTCCTACTGGCTGGAGGCTAGGGAGGTTTATATATGGATAGGTTTGGTACTGCGAGCTCGAGGCTCAGTTGATATACCTTGTATGTGCATAGAAACAAACTAGTGACGGGTCATGCGGAACTGGGCTAATCGTCACACCGATGGAAGTACGGTGACTCAGGTGAGGTGCGAGGGTTTGAGGGGCCCGTGGGATATTTTACACTGCAGTCTAGAGGATAATCCCTGAAAATGCACACTCGACCCAACAAGAATGGCAGGTAGCCATCAATTAGTACGTAGAGACTCTAGAGTGCACCTAGAATGTGTATAAAGGCGTATGGGAAGTCTAGGCCTAGTAGTGTGCATACCCGCCTATGAGTGGAGACGCCCGCTCCACTACTGTCGTAGCTACAATGGTTGTACCAGAGAAATCAGATAATTATAAAAAGTGGGAACTAAAGGTCTGTGATCACAGAGTCATGTGCATGAGTTGCACTTGTATGAATCATAACTCGCATAACTCATCATAACAAATATACATACATACTTAGGACATACGGTCCATAGATACTTATTATATAAATTAGCATAGTCACTTTTATATGATAAGTTATATTCCTGAAACCCTAACTTATAGGTTTGTATGGGCATTCATATAAGTTAAGGTGCTTCTGTGATGATTGTGTAGTGGTATATAGTTTACATTTTTGCTCAGTACTTTACCTTACTTACCTTTCAGCACTTCTTTCTAGTACTACTTTTCTTACTTCCTTACTTGTACTATATAGAACTGCTAGATTATATACTGTCATGATAGAGTAGAACTGTTTCCACGTGCTTCAATTTTGATACTGATTTGTTGTCCTTCTATTTCGTCCTCCCGCTTGGTGCCTAGGAGTCGTGTGAGTGAGGCGAGGACAAAATGGCTTAGTCTTTATGACTAACATTCAGTTGTGACCGTATCATTTTAGGAGCTCGAGGAGTTGGAGCGCCGGTACGACCAGCAGGATGAGGTGGCAGGACTTGAGGAGAAGTTACCACGCACTACTACTGCAGTTCAACGTCAAATGATGAAGAGTGTTTTAGTTATAGCTTCAGCTTAGTCTTTGTGAGAGAGAGAGAGAGAAACTTTATTCTAATTGGCATGTACTGGGCATGAGCCCTTCTCTCATTTTTGTACTCATTGTGGACAGTTGTACTTCTCATCTATTTATGATATGATGTTATTACTATGACTTGTGGACTTGCTAGATTTTATAACTGCTATAGTTGTACTTTTTTTCTCGATTGACCAATAGGTTGAATGATCGTACTCATCGATAGCATCGACGTCTTGCAGTGTTGACTATCCCGTGTTTGCTAGTGTCACCGTAAGGTGGCGGTTATGGGCATAAGACCGGGTAACCTCCTTGGTAAGGGGAGGGGGTCTTACAATATATATGATATGTTTCAAACTAAAAAAAATGACAAATGGTATGAAAGATGTGCAAGTTGTGCAGGATTTCCCTGAGGTATTTCCTGAGAAATTACCAGGTTTACTTCCACATAGAGAGGTGGTCTTCCAAATTAAATTCATACCGGGTGTCAAGCCCATCTCTAGGACCCCTTACAGAATGGACCCAAAGGAACTCATCAAGTTTAGAGTTCAGCTGCAAGAGTTAGTAGAATCAAGGTTTGTTTGCCGCAGTTAATCACCTTAGGGAACCCCTGTATTGTTTGTTTAGAAAAAGGACGGGACGTTACAGTTGTGCATAGACTACCGGGAACTCAACCGACTGATGGTGCGGAACACCTATTCTTTACCCCGGATCGATGATTTATTCGATCAGTTAGTGGGAGCACAATGGTTTTCCAAATTGGATTTACGCTCGGGGTATTACCAGTTGAGGATAAAAGAGGAAGATATAAAGAAGACAACATTTAACTCAAGGTATGATTTATATGAGTTCACGGTGAGGCCATTTTGTCTCACGAATGCCTCTTCAGCCTTCATGAGTTTGATGAACAGGGTGTTCGGGCCATACATGGATGTCTTTGTCATCATCTTCATCGATGACATTTTGGTCTACTCGAAGACAGAAGAGGAGCATGATAAGCACTTGTCCTTAGTGTTGAAGAAGTTAAAAGAGCATGCCCTGTTTGCTAAGTTCAGCAAGTGCGAATTTTGGCTCCGAGAAGTTGCCTTCTTTGGCCATGTGATTAGTGGAGCTAGACTAGCCATGGACCCTGCCAAGGTACGTGTCATGAAGGAATAGGCCTTTAAAGTCAGTGGCCGATGTACGAAGTTTCCTTGGACTTGCTAGATACTATCACAAGTTTGTGAACGAATTCTCGAAGATAGCCCTTCCTCTCATTGCTTTGATAAAGAAAGGTGTACCATATAAATTGACACCCCTAGTGTGAGACTGCATTTCATGAGCTGATGGATAGACTTACCTCCGTACCCATTCTAGCTCTTCCATCAGGAAAATAAGGATTTCAAGTTTGCATTGATGCATCCTATCAAGGGATGGGAGCAATGTTGATGCAACACGGGCATGTGATCGCTTACGCTTCAAGATAGTTAAAGAAGCATGAAGTTAATTATACAGTACATGATTTGGAGTTGGGAGCAGTGGTGTTCGCCTTAAAGGTTTGGAGGCACTATTTTTATGGCATCCACTGTGAGATCATTTCGGATCATAAGAATTTGAAGTATGTTCATACACAAAAGGAGTTGAATTTGAGGCAGCGGCGATGGTAAGAATTTTTGTGTGATTATGAGTTTACATTAAACTACCACCCCAGGAAAGTAAACTCCATAACCGATGCGTTGAGCAGAAAAGTACCAGAGTCGAGCCAAGTGTAACACCTCTACCTGTCAAGAAGAATATAATAGAGGGTCCGGCCGGGGCCCCACACTATATTCCACAAACAGGCGGAGACGCTACGAAATAATATCACAACCACGCATCCTAACACAGAGCATTCTAGCGGAAGTTTCACGGTTGAATCATTGAACTCAAGATCAAGAACACTGTCCACTATAACATAGGAATGTATACAAATATCAAAAGAGTCTGGCCTTAAGGCTTTACAACAGTTTCTCTTAACAAGAGTGTGGATTACAGACATCGGCACGTAGGCCGGCCACACATGAACAAAAGAAACAAAACAATGCCTTCGAGGGCAGCAACGCAGCTTTGGGCTTCAGCCCGCTAAGTCCCGCTCGGACCAGCACCTCTAGTACCTGTAAGAACCAATCCACCAAACGGTGGCAAACAGGGCAACGGTCAGCATTCAGCTGACCAATTATAACGACCCTGCCCCTGGCACGGGGCAGCGGAATTCCATCCCTGCATAGCAATCTTCCAATATGATATATAGCAATTCAAGCAAGATGTGCACGCCCGCACAGTCACATATCACAAACGTCAGCACGATGGCCCGACGCTCTGTGCACTCAGGGCACATTATCGGTGTTCCGTAGTTCCACGACCACACCACCGTTCAGAGGTCCCAGACATAACGGTCCAATATGAGCATTCTAGTCTGATCGGCACACAGGCCGTCGACTCTCGCTATGTGATCCTAACAGGGTCTTAAGCACCCAAGGTTAGACAACCATAACGCGGGTACAGATCCACCTTGCCCGTTGCTCAAATCGTCAGACTCAAGCCTGGACTGACGCGGGTACAGCTTCACCTTGCCCGTTCCACCACCAAGGCATTTGCCTAGTTGCAGCCCAATGGCTCAACCTCACACAAAGTAGCAACTCACAGCCACAAAAGAGTCCAACTCTCATAATTTCCTGGACTTCCTCCAGTACTTTATCCATCATGCCTACAAGCAATAATCACGGAGTCTTCTCCGATATGCAAACAAGCATCACCAATCCAGACCATGTCCAGATGGGCTTCACACAGCATGCCTAGATCCGTACTCCAATTCCGGACTCTAATAAGGGGGACTTCACATATCTACCCCAAGGGACGCCACAACCCACCACACACTCGCGGGGAAGGGTTTTCCCTATGCAATGCAGGAATTAAGGACTTCACATGTCCAAGTAGGAAATCGTTACCCTAGGAACTCGCTTCGGAGCCATGGAGAGAAATTGAGACGGATGAAAGCCTTCGCAGCAGCGTTGCCTTCACAAATCCGAACTCGGCTCGCGATTTGGACCACCGTAGCACCACCGGCAGTCGGAGTCCACTCCTTCTTCCTCACCTTGCTCTCACCTCTCTCTTAAATCTAGAAAGAGAAGATGAAACTCAAAATGAGCTTAGCCTTCTCCTTCCCCGGCCTTATCAAGCCAGGAATGAGCCCCAGCCACAGGATCTTCTTTAAGGAAAAATGAACGGCCACGATCTGCCTGAAAATTACACTTTTTGGCCGACACGGCCTGTGACACGCCTGTGTCACAGGCCGTGTACCCTTAAGCGGCACACGTACCGACTGAAAACTACCAAAACACGGGCATCGACATGCCCGTGTCGACCCTGAGATGCCCGTATCGGTCATGTGACACGCCCGTGTCACACCTATTACACGGTACTCAACGAGCGCTAAAACCAGTCAGAGCAGTACACGGGTAGGCACACGCCCTCTGACACGCCCGTGTCAAATCTGACACGGCCGTGTTCAAGGCTTGGTTCCGGGCCGTGTACATGTCTGACTCAAACTGGCTATTTATTGAGTGACACGCCCTGAGACACGCCCGTGTCGAAGGCCGTGTCCCAGGCTCGACTATCGTCGACCTCCGATCGTCGGCTATCCTGAACACGCCCTGGGACACGCCCTGGGACACGCCCGTGTCCCAGGCCGTGTACCCCCGACACGCCCTAGGACACGCCCGTGTCCCAGGCCGTGTTAAGCAACCTGCACCTCAAATCTAATTTTTTGAGCTTTTTGGGGTGTTACAATCCTCCCCCCCTTAATAAAATTTCGTCCCGAAATTTGAAGACAGTAGGGAGAAAATAACAAAACATTTATATGTTTCTATTACATATACAACGAGCAAACAAGTTACGAAAATAACTCGGGAAACTCGGCTCGCATGGTCTGCTCTCGCTCCCATGTTAGCTCTTCTCGGCCACAATTGTCCCATCGGACTTTGACCATCCCGATCACTTTGTTCCGCAACTATTTCTCGGCTCGATCCTCGATCCGGATAGGCTTCACCTTTGTCGTTAGCCCATACTCAACCGGCACTCGATCATTGTCAATTACTTGAGCTGGACCCTTGACTGCTTTGCGTAGCACCGAGATGTGAAACACATCATGCAATCCACTCAATTCCGATGAAAGAGCTAGCTGATAGGCAGCTTCCCCAACTCGCTCCACCACTTCAAACGGACCAAGGTATCGCGGACTTAGCTTTTTCAACCGCCGAATCTGAGATACGCCTTTGAAGGGCTTGATCTTTAAATAGACCCAGTCACCCACCACGAACTCCACGTTTCGGTGCTTAGCATTGTAATACTTGGCTTGCCGATCCTGGGCTATTAGGAGCCTCTCTCGAATAGAGCGTATTGTTGAGGTAGCATCCTCGACTTCCTTTTTGCCTAAAAGTTTGGTCTCACCAGTTTCTGCCCAAGCTAGCGGTGTACGACACTTACGACCATACAGCGCTTCAAACGGGGCCATGCCTATACTCGCTTGATGGATATTATTATAGGCAAACTCCACCATAACAAGATGCTCTTCCCAATTCTTACCGAAGTCCAGGGCGCACATACGGAGCATATCCTCCATCGTTCTGTTGGTTCGTTCAGTTTGGCCATCCGTTTGCGGGTGAAAGGCCGTACTGAATGCTAACTTCGTGCCCAACATCTGATGAACTAATCTCCAATCCTTCGAGGTAAAGCGCCCATCTCGGTCACTTACGATGCTCCGGGGAACACCGTGCAATCGAACAATCTGCTCCACATATAGCTTTGCCAACGTTTCCACTGAATCGTCCCACTTGTTCGGTATAAAGTGAGCCACCTTTGTCAATCGGTCTACAATCACCCAGATTGAGTCATGGCCACGCTGCGATCTCGGCAATCCGTGCACGAAATCCATAGAAATATCCTCAAACTTCCATTGCGGAACCGACAACGACTTCAGGAAACCACTCGGCCGTTGACATTCTGCCTTTACCAAAGCACAAGTGCGACATTTAGCCACATACGCGGCTATGTCCTTCTTTAAACCAGGCCACCAGAACAGTTTCTTCATGTCCTTGTACATTTTTGTGCTCCTAGGGTGAATTGAGTACCTTGTAAAGTGTGCTTCATATAGCAATTCTTCTCGCAATTTACCCGCACTAAGGACGCACAATCGGCCATCTTTCCGTAACAAACCGTCATCCCAGGAGAATTGATCACCAGACCCCTCCTTTGCATAGCGTTGGAGACTTTCATCCAACTCCGTTGCCCGCCGAACCCTGTCAGCAAGGTCATATTGAACCTCCAACCAGTTCACGCATGCAACAGTCGAAGAATCTCTTTCCACACAAGATATCTCCAAAGCTTCCAACTCCTGGATTAACCGCTCATCATGTATCCGCAACCAATTTGCCCGCACTGCCGTCCGACGACTCAAGGCATCAGCGACCACATTTCCCTTTCCAAGAACATAGTGGATGTCGAAGGTATAATCCCCAAGGAATTCCATCCACCTCCTTTGGCGCATATTCAATTCCTTTTGATCGAGCAGATACTTTAAGCTTTTATGATCTGTATAAATATCCACCTTCACGCCATAAAGATAATGCCGCCACAACTTTAGCGTAAAGATCACCGCCGCCAACTCCAAGTCATGGACTGGGTAATTACGCTCATGCACTTTCAATTGACGTGAGCCATAAGCGATCACCTTGCCAAACTGCAGGAGAACGCAGCCTAAGCCGCTTCCTAACGCATCGCTGTATATCTGAAATCCATCTGTACCACATGGCGACGTCAAAACGGGCGCCGTGGTCAAACGATTCTTCAGATCCACAAAAGCTCGTGCGCACTCCGGCATCCAAACGAACTTCTGATCCTTTCTCATCAATGTAGTCAGAGGCAAAGCAATCCGGGAGAAGTTCTCCACAAACCGTCTATAGTAGCCCGCCAGTCCAAGGAAACTCCTGAACTCGACCACCGAAGACAACACTGGCCAATCACGAATGGCACTTATCTTAGCCGGATCCACCGCTATGCCCTCTCCACTTACCACATGGCCTAGAAAAGCCACCGACGAGAGCCAGAACTCACACTTAGAGAACTTGGCATATAGCTTATTCCTTCGCAAGGTATGCAATACCAACCGCAAGTGGTTTGCATGATCTTCCTCCGATTGTGAATATACAAGGATATCATCAATAAACACAATCACAAACAGATCTAGGTATTCGCAGAACGTTCGATGCATGAGATCCATGAAGACCGAAGGCGCATTACATAAGCCGAACGACATCACTGTGAACTCATAATGACCATAGCGTGTGCCAAACGCTGTCTTGGGAATGTCACCTTCCCTAATCCGCAACTGGTAATACCCGGACTTCAAATCCAACTTCGAATAGACGGTTGAGCCTGCTAGCTGATCGAACAAGTCATCGATCCGTGGAATTGGATACTTGTTTTTCTCCGTCAGCTTGTTCAGTTCGCGATAATCAATACATAGTCGCAAACCACCGTCTTTCTTTTTCACAAAAAGAACAGGCGCGCTCCAAGGTGACATACTTGGGCGTATGTATCCCTGCTCCAACAACTCTTACAACTGAACTTTCAGTTCGGCCATTTCTTTTGGCGCTACCCGATACGGCGAACGGGCCACAGGTTTCGCACCCGGCACCAGCTCGATAGCGAAGTCGATTTCCCTTTTGGGAGGTAACCCCGGAATGTCCTTTGGAAACACATCAACGTATTCCGAAACAATCGGCACTTCACTCACACTGGCCTTCGGCGCCACCGCCTCTATGAGTGTGAAGAACAACTTCGCACCCTTCCGAACTGCCTTAACAACTTGGAGAGCGGATAACAACATCCCACTCATCCCTTGCATACCAATGAACTTGGTCTCTTGTTCGGTATTTTGCCCAAGTGTGACCTCTTTTGAAGTGCAATCGATACAGGCACGCTGCGCTGAAAGCCAGTCCATACCAAAGATTATATCAAACTCTTTGATCGGCAATACTAATGTTTCCACCTTGAACTCCCGACTTCCTATCTTGACCGCAAGACCGCAAGATCGATCCGCGCACATCAAACATCCGTTAGGCAACAACACCTTTACACTGTCGGTCATGGTCCGGATAGGTACCCCGACACGAAAGACAAAGTCCTCAGACAGAAATGAATGTGAAGCACCTGTGTAGAACAGTGCTCGCGCCGGATACTCTCATATAAGGAGAAACCCTATAACATTACAATTAAAACAAGCACAACACATCAAAAAATAAGAACATTAAAACCTACGCGCACTTGTGACGACATCCGCCTGCTTAATGGCCTCCTGTTGTCCAAGATTGAAGACCCTGGGCTGCGCGTGCGAGGCAGAAGACTCCACCACAGCCTTCCCCTTCTCCGCATAATACGCTCCCGTCTTCTTATCATCCTTTGGAGGACCAGATCGGCACTCACGTGCGAAGTGTCCAACCTTCCCGCACGTAAAACAAGCACGAGATCCATACCCAGATGTATCCGTCACAGTCGCAGAAGGAGCTTGTCTAGAAGACTTAGACTTCTTATTCCATCTCTTTCAGTAGCCAAACTTGTCTGGATGCGGCGGCTTAAACTATGGCTTCACAACCGCCAAGTTTCCCTTTGCTTGCCCCCGTTTCATGTCCGTCTCCAAAGAACGAGCCGTACAGACTAAGGCTTGGAATCCCTGACTTACAGAACTCGAGAGCAAATACCGCAGCTCATCTCGCAGTCCCGCATAAAACCGACTAGTCTTACGCTCTTCTTCGGCGAAGATCGTGCCCGCATATCTTCCCAAACGGGTGAACTCATGCAAGTAGTCATCCACACTTCGATCTCCCTGCGCTAACCGTTGAAATTCCATTTCCATCAATATCCTTTGCTGCATCGGCAGATGTTGTGATAAGAACAATCGAGAAAATTCTTCCATTGTAACCTCTGCCAATTGCCTGCCGGCCAAGTGATGCATTTCAATCTCATCCCACCACAATCGCGCCTCTCCTTCCAGTAGGAAAGTGGCTAACATGACTTTCTGTTCCTCCTCAACCTTGATAGCTCTCATAATCCTCTTGATTCTTGCAAGACAATCCTCTGCTTGGGCCGGTGTACCCGCCCCATGAAACTGCGGAGGGTTGAAGCTCAAGAATTTCTTCTATTGTTGATCTGCGACCCGCGAATCAACTTCGGCTTCTACCAGTTCTTGCCGTACCCCAGATTGCGTTGGCACCACCGCAGGATGTGCCTGCCCAGCCTGCTGAGCATTCATCACAGCAAGTATCGTTTCCGTGATGAGACGGACTGTTTCAGCGGATGGAGGAGTTGTGGGCACCTCAGCTGGTGCCGCACTCTCAACAGAACGTTGTGGTTCGGATTGACCCGCAACACTTCTGGTCACCTATATGTGTAAAATACACAGGTTAACGACCAATGAAAACGGCAACCATACAAAAAGAATACACAAGTTCAACAAACAAGTGTATTTGCAATCCTAAGTGGACAATCTTGAGTTCAAATTAAGTGTTATAACGACGGCACTGACACGAGCTCGCCACCTCTCAAAAGAATTCATCCGCGAATTCGGAAGAGATCGACCAACAAGCTGATACAAAATTGTAACACCTCTACCCATCAAGAAGAATATAATAGAGGGTCCGGCCGGGGCCCCACACCATATTCCACAAACAGGCGGAGACGCTACGAAATAATATCACAACCACGCATCCTAACACAGAGCATTCTAGCGAAAGTTTCACGGTTGAATCATTGAACTCAAGATCAAGAACACTGTCCACTATAACATAGGAATGTATACAAATATCAAAAGAGTCTGGCCTTAAGGCCTTACAACAGTTTCTCTTAACAAGAGTGTGGATTACAGACATCAGCACGCAGGCCGGCCACACATGAACAAAAGAAACAAAACAATGCCTTCGAGGGCAGCAACGCAGCTTTGGGCTTCAGCCCGCTAAGTCCCGCTCGGACCAGCACCTCCAGTACCTGTAAGAACCAATCCACCAAACGGTGACAAACAGGGCAACGGTCAGCATTCAGCTGACCAATTATAACAACCCTGCCCTTGGCACGGGGTAGCGGAATTCCATCCCTGCATAGCAATCTTCCAATATGATATATAGCAATTCAAGCAAGACGTGCACGCCCGCACAATCACATATCACAAACGTCGGTACGACGGCCCGACGCTCCGTGCACTCAGGGCACATTATCGGTGTTCCGTAGTTCCACGGCCACACCACCGTTCAGAGGTCCCAGACATAACGGTCCAATATGAGCATTCTAGTCTGATCGGCACACAGGTCGTCGACTCTCGCTATGTGATCCTAACAGGGTCTTAAGCACCCAAGGTTAGACAACCATAACGCGGGTACAGATCCACCTTGCCCGTTGCTCAAATCGTCAGACTCAAGCTTGGACTGACGCGGGTACAGCTTTACCTTGCTCGTTCCACCACCAAGGCATTTGCCTAGTTGCAGCCCAACGGCTCAACCTCACACAAAGTAGCAACTCACGGCCACAAGAGAGTCTAACTCTCATAATTTCCTGGACTTCCTCCAGTACTTTATCCATCATGCCTACAAGCAATAATCACGGAGTCTTCTCCGATATGCAAACAAGCATCACCAATCCAGACCATGTCCAGATGGGCTTCATACAGCATGCCTAGATCCATACTCCAATTCCGGACTCTAACAAGGGGGACTTCACATATCTACCCCAAGGGACGCCACAACCCACCACACACTCGCGGGGAAGGGTTTTCCCTATGCAATGCAGGAATTAAGGACTTCACATGTCCAAGTAGGAAATCGTTACCCTAGGAACTCGCTTTGGAGCCATGGAGAGAAATTGAGACGGATGAAAGCCTTCGCAGCAGCGTTGCCTTCGCAAATCTGAACTCGGCTCGCGATTTGGACGACCGTAGCACCACCGGCAGCCGGAGTCCACTCCTTCTTCCTCACCTTGCTCTCACCTCTCTCTTAAAGCTAGAAAGAGAAGATGAAACTCAAAATGAGCTTAGCCTTCTCCTTCCCCGGCCTTATCAAGCCAGGAATGAGCCCCAGCCACAGGATCTTCATTAAGGAAAAATGAACGGCCACGATCTGCCTGAAAATTACACTTTTTGGCCGACACGGCCTGTGACACGCCCATGTCACAGGCCGTGTACCCTTAAGCGGTACACATACCGACTGAAAACTACCAGAACACGGGCATCGACATGCCCGTGTCGACCCTGACGCGCCCGTGTCGGTCATGTGATACGCCCGTGTCACACCTGTTATACGGTACTCAACGAGCGCTAAAACCAGTCAGAGCAGTACACGGGTAGGCACACGCCCTCTGACACGCCCGTGTCAAATTTGACACGGCCGTGTTCAAGGCTTGGTTCCGGGCCGTGTACATGTCTGACTCAAACCGGCTATTTATTGAGTGACACACCCTGGGACATGCCCGTGTCCCAGGCTCGACTATCGTCGACCTCCGATCGTCGACTATCCTGAACACGCCCTGGGACACGCCCGTGTCCCAGGCCGTGTACCCCCGACACGCCCTGGGACACGCCCGTGTCCCAGGCCGTGTTAAGCAACCTGCACCTCAAATCTAATTTTTTGAGCTTTTTGGGGTGTTACACCAAGAGTCTCGACTGATGAGTATGGAGTTGGCTCGTGTGCTCGAAGAGATGGAGACCATGTTGGTGTGTAAGGATCATTCTGAGAAGTATACGGAGTACTTGGCTGCCATGAGTATTGTTTGTGATATTCAAGATCGAATCCAGGTAAAGCAAGGGAAGTATGCTACTCTGGCCCTGGTGATTAAGGTAGTGGAGAATGGATCTACCGAAGAGTATATACTAAAGGACGGCCTCATTCACTTTCATGGCAGGATCTACATTCTTATGGGTGGCAAAATCTGAGAAGATATCTTGAGACAGACACATTGTTCCAAGTATTCAGTGCATCTAAGTGTTGCCAAGATGTACACACACTTGAGAAGGACCATGTTTTGGCCAAAGATGAAGAAGGATATCACATATTATGAGGCTTGTCAGAAGGTGAAGGTGGAGTGCAAGAGTCTTGGAGGATTGTTACAATCATTACCCATTATGGAGTTGAAGTTTGAAGATATCTCAATGGATTTTGTTCATGGCCTTCCCCGATCACGATTAGGGAATGACACGGCTTGGTTGATTGTGGATCGCTTGACTAAGGTCGGCAGGTTTATTCTTATGAAGAAAGATACACATGTTGATGTCTTGGTACATCTCTTTGTGGAACAGTTTGCATGGTACCATGGAGAGCCTAAGACGATAGTCTCCGACCGTGATGGTCGCTTTACCTCCAAGGAATGGAAGACAGTTCAAGCGTACTTGGGTTCTCGCCTTACATTAGCACGACCTTTCATCCTCAGAAGGACGGTCAGTCTGAGAGGACAATCAGAACTTTGGAAGATTTGTTGAGGTTATGCGTATTTGATAGGAGCGAGCCGTGGGAAAGGATCTTACCATTGGTGGAGTTTTTGTACAACAACAATCACCAAGCTAGCATCGGGATGGCACCCCACGAAGAACTTTATGGGAGGAGATGTAGAACTCCATTATCGTGGGTGCAGGATGAAGATCCAAAGATTTTGGGAATCGAGTATGTTGATGACACCGATGCCATGGTTAGATTGATACGGGATTGCATGCTTGAGGATCAGAGTCGACAGGCAAAGTATTATAATGCAAAGCACCAAATTGTGGAGTTCCAAGTTGGTGACAAGGTGTTCTTGAAGATCGGGCCGATGAATGGAGTGTAATGTGTTCTTGGTAGAAAGAAGCTCAGCCCGAGATATGTAGGGCCCTTTATTATATTGGAGAGAATTGGACCTTTGGCCAATCGGCTAAAGATACCACCAGAACTAGAAAATTTGCACGACGTCTTCCATGTGTCGTCGCTTCAGAAGGCACTACTACGGCTCGATCAATATGTCCCCACCATAGATGGAGCAGTGGCTATAGATAGGTCTGTTCGACTAAAGCTAGTGCAGATAGTGGACAACGAGACAAGGAACATGCGTCGGAAGAGTGTTCCATTGGTAAAGGTCTTGTGGTCTAATCATAGGAAAGAGGAATATACATTGGAGCCGGTGGACTTGATGCAGAAGCACTACCCGGAGCTGTTTCCCCAAGGTAAAATTAAAATCATATTTTGTATTCTTCATGCTTTGCTTTCCCCATAGCCTTAGCCTGATTTCGGGGACAAAATATTTTATTTTGTTTATAGGATTTGTAACGTCTCATTTCACACTAGACCCCTCATATGAATTTAGATTCAAGAGACTTGACTCAGGCTCGGGGAGCACTGATACATGTATTGAGTGTGTCGATTAGAGGGCAGGCGTCGAGTGCATTGAGTGATACTCAACACATAAGAAGAATTTGGCTTAGAATAATTTTGGTTCAGTAGGCGTCGAGTGCATTGAGTGGTCTCAACGCCATTTGATGAGGTGTTGAGTGATACTCAACGAATAAGAAGAATTTGACTTAGAATAAGTTTGGTGGACATGCGTTAAGTGCGTTGAGTGATCTTAACGCCATTGTACTTAGAAAATTTTTCTCGATTGAAGAGGCGTCGAGTGCATTGAGTGGTCTTAATGCCATTGTACTTAGAAACTGTTCTGGATTCTAGAGGCATCGAGTGTGTTGAGTGGTCTCAATACCATTCTACTTTATCTTAGCAAAATTTTATGGATTCACTAGGCATCAAGTGCGTTGAGTGACACTTAAGACATAAGAAGAAATGACTTAGAACAATTCTGGACTCAGGAAGCGTTGAGTGCGTTGAGTGGTCTCAATGCCACTTGATGAAGAGTTAAGTTATACTCGACGAACTCAACGCTTTGACTTAGAAACTACGGGACTCAACGAGGCATTGAGTGATCACGATGAATTTTGACGATTCGTCGAGTGTGTATTGGTATACTCGATGATTTTGACTTAGAGCTTTTCGGCCCTGACTGTGATTGCTGGTTCATATGTACGGGTTGAACCGGGTTTTCAGGAAAAGCGTTGATGGCTCATTTGGACCCGGTCTTCTCAAACAAGACCTATTTAAAGAAATGATGGGTGGTCCAATATTAGGGTGATACGTGGCGGCATGACTCAAACCCTAATACATTGTTATAAAATGGAAGAAATGAGAAACCCTAACCATCACTTCCATTTCCTGCCGAGCCATTACCTTTGTCGAACCCGTCGAAAGAGGGACAGTTGCTGGAGTCGGATTTTCTGGAGGAGAACTTCCCTTTCCATGAAGAACAACACCAACGAGGAAGACGATACAACAAAGAAGGATAATAAGATCCATGGCCGGAAATGAGGTGAGCTTCCTACCCTCTCCCTTGGTACTAGATCTTTAGTTATAATATAGGAGAGATGTCGACTCAAAAGATTTGGACATGTGCGAGATGAAGATCTCCTAGGAAGAGACCTTGCCAGGACCTTGTCCTAGAGATTTGATGTCTTCTACCTCTCCTCTCTTCATGTGAATATGTTGGACTTGTTTTGTGAAGAGTAATGGTCTATTGAGGGGTGAATAAGGGATGAGGAAGTGATGTACATTGTTTTGAACAATTAGATAGAGGAAGAAGATGAACTAATGTCGTTCGTTTTTCTTTAAGTTGCGTGCAGAAATCTATTTTCTGTGCCCTGAGAACTTCGAGGGCATTTTCGAGTGTGATAAGGCTAGATCTAAGTCTTGGGCTGAATACGAAATCTGAAGTCCTCAGAAAGACCTTTCCAACGGATACTCGCACATTTTCATATGAGTCCTGTAGCCTTAGGAATGTCCAGCCGAAGTTACTGTACAGTAGAAACTTAGGTGCATGTTGTTCTCAGGTTAGTGTATAACCGGATTGGACTAAGTAGAAGAAACATAGCAAGATGATGCTAAGGTTAGATGAGCCTAGTTATACGTAGTCGCAATAACCAAATGGTTTGGAGGAGTTTAATAAACAAATGGTTTGTGGAAATTAGTGAACGAATGATTTGATAAGATTTGATTGTACAAGTGATGCACTTGTGAAATCCGATAAGGATGTGTATGATTATAATCCAGTGAATGAAATAGGTTTTGAAAGAGGTGTGATGCCTGATAATTGAATGTGTAATAAATACTTAGGATATCATGATTGATGAATACATGATGAGTTAATATAATGTTGTGATAAATATATGAAAGCATAATTGTTTGTGAATGCTTGATTATAAGGGAGGAATAAGATGAGGTAAATCTCATGGCCATAGAATATATGGAATGGTAATCTCAAGTGTTGAATGGATAATTGGTATAGTCCACTGCTTAGAGTTGTGTTTCCTTACGGGTAGTAGTATGGGATTGTTATTTTGTATAAGGTGGCTTGCAACCCATATTGATGATGAACCCTTAAGTACTTAAGAGCATGCGAATGTGAAAGGGTGTAAGTGTGTGTGTTTGACCGCACTAGATTGGTAATGATGAAAGGAGACTTTGGGCGGCTGGGCTTGGTCCTCGGTGATCATTCCCATGGCTCCTTCTGTGCCAAGTGGACGGTTGGGATTGGTCCTTTTAGTGATTCGCTCCCATAGGCTCCTTCCGTGGTACGATGAAGTGAAACTGCATGCGGTGTGATTTGAAACGCGGTGTCATAATACTAGGTTAAGGATAGTGTGGTAGGTCTACGGGCTTGCTAGTAGTCAAACTTACGAGAGTTGATAGATTGACTTGGATGGTTGGTCCTTGGTCCTCGGTGCTTTTTCCTCGGGCAACCTCCGTGCCAGTGCACGATTGGCCTTGGTACTTTAGTGATACGCTCCCAAAGGAACCTTCCATGCCACGATAATAAGACAGTTTGGCTGGGCTCTTGGTTCACATCTACCCAAGACCCCTTCTGAGTCGTAGTACGCAAGGAGATCCGCTATTGTGTTCTTAGCATCGAGGCGTATGGAGGCTTAGGCTTGGTAGTATGGATACCCGCCTAGTAGTGGAGAAGCCCGCTCTATTGTTACCGTCTAGCCACGACGGATGACGCCTGAGAGGTTATCTACCTGCTCAAAAAGTGGGAACTATAAGTCTTTATCGACATAGCAGTGTGTGTGAGCATGGGTGAGTCATTATATTGCATTCGTAACATTGCATTACACCATATAAGATCATTATCATATAAGTTTGTATGGGCACTCTTATATGATAAGTTACTTTACTGTTAAGCCGATCCTTGACTTATATGTCTGTATGGGCATTCATATAAGTTAAGTTACTTTCCTGTTATAGAATATCTATATATACACTATTGTTAATGGTAGAATTGCTAGTATAGATTGATATAGTTAGCTGTTGTGCATTGTTGGATACTTTGATATTTATTAGTCTTATACCACCTGATTGTGCTTCTATTTATACATATATATTATACCTCCTCTTCCTCCCGCTCGGTGCTTAAGAGCTACCGGGGTGAGAGGATGTGATAGCCACTTAGATTTTATGACTAGCAGTTGCTACGTCTTTCATTTTAGGAGGACACCCAGCAGGTAGAGCAGAAGACTTTGCTGGAGGGTAGCCATGTAACGCCCCCATCCGTCGCATAGAATATGATAGAAGGTCCGGCCGTGGCCCGACGCCATATACCATGGACAGTTAAAGGGGTTACTTCTTGATTCCAAATTCTAGTTCAATTATGACGCATCCTAACTCAGAGAGTTCTAGCGGAAGAATTTTAAGTTATGAACCCAAAATACCAAGAATGACCACTATAAAACCATATAGGAATGATATATATATCACACAAGTTTTTTCTTTAAAGTCTTACAATTGTTTCATTTACATAGAGTGTATTCATACATCGGCACGCAGACCGGTCACACATGAAAAATAGTAAAAGTTCGTCTTTTGTCCTTCAAGGGCAAGCCAATCGTAGTACAAGGGCTTCATATCGCAACTTCCTACCTTGCTCTCCAACACTTGCATAGAACATCCCACCAAAATGTGGCAAACAAAGCAACAGTTAGCCTTTGCTGACCAAATTATAACGGCCCCACCCCTCACTCGGGGTAACGGTTATCCTTCCCTCCAAACAACATCATATATATAATGGAATTTACGATGTGCATTCAAGCACCATTCACCACAGATGTAGGCTCAACAACCACACGCCCTGTACACTCAAGGAACATTCTCGATGTACCGGACTTCCCGGGTACCACCACCATCCACAATCCCAGATTTGATGGTTTATTCTTGAGCATTTCTCTCTTTTCTTCCTATGAGTCGACAAATCCAAAGGAGTTCACAATGATTCAATATAGTGACTCACTCCAATCGATCATCATAAGGTGGGTGCAGGTCAAGCCATTTCCCGTTGCTCAAACTGTCATGCGCCAAAAGCCGAAACCTTCATGGTCGTGACATGACGCATGTCGGCGTCCCCTTGCCCAAGCAAAACTATTTAAGTTCTCACTCATATAGCCAAGTATCCCAGAGACATGCTTCGCAAGCAATGGACCACAGGTCTCCACGAGATAGGTCTCATCAATGTTAGACCACAGGTCTCCCAGAGACAGGCTTCTAGCTCACTGAGAGCTATCGCCTAGCGATACTCACTATCGCTCGGCGATATCACTGTTCTCTAAAATCGTGATCTTTCCTGGGTATTTTCTTGGAGCTATACTCCAATACTTCATACTACTTCTCATTTCACAGGCCTAACCCACCGACTCCGTACAACTACTCATTTTATACGCGGAGTCTTCTCCGATTTGCAAAAAAAAAGAATCACCAATCCAAACCAACCTGTCTAGATGGGCTTCACACAACATGCCTATTCTGTACTTTACATTTCCGGATCTAATGCAACATTAATTGGGGATCATAATGATCTACCCACGAGAAACCACCTTTTCTTTCCCTTTTGGTGAGGGGTTCCATACACATATGCATATTGAGAACTTCACTTATCCAAGGAGAAAATCGATACCCTTGTATGTCATTTCGGAGCCATGGTAAAGCTTTCTACCTGATTGGGAAGAAGCATGTCGCTTTCCTCTTCGTAGATCTAGCCTAAGATCTTTCTTCCGACGACGGAATCTCCTTCAGCAAGCTATTCAAGATCTTCTCCAGCGCTTAGCTCTAGACTTTAGCTCTTTCTCTCAAGAACTTGGTTGAAAGAAGGAGAGAGAGTGAGAAGAAGAGAATGATTTCTCTTTTCTATGCTCCCCTGGTAAAGTGGACTCAGTATTAATCCTAGCCATAGACTCATGTTATCAAAATGAAATAAAGGCCAAGATTTGAGCTGACTGGTCAACTTTAGCGATATCGCCGCGCTATATCGACTTTCGCCTAATGACATCGACTTTAGCTGCTTTGACATCAGTCAACCACCGCTTACTAATCGCTTAACAACCAATCTGACACATGTCCAACACTACGTGGCACTATCGCCCAGCGTATCCACTGTCGCCCGACGATCTCGCACTTGCCGATTCGTCAAAAGGCATCAAGTGCGTTGAGCTCACTCAATGCTTCAAGGCATCGAGTTCTATCGCTATCGTCGCCGGCGATACTCACTATCGCCCGACGATTGCCATTCAGAAGTTCTCATTTTTGGGGTGTTACAATACTCCCCTCTTTATAGAAATTTCATCCCGAAATTTTATTTCTATGAAGGAAAAACAACAACTAAAATGTAACAACATCAAAAAAATATGTTACAACATTATTTTACAAACAACTCGGGAAACTCATCATGCATGATTTGCTCACATTCCCATGTCAGTTCTTCTTGGCCACAGTCCCAACGGACCTTGACCATCCCGATTGTCTTGTTCCACAGTTTCTTGATCTCTGCATCCTCAATCAGAATGGGCCTAACCTTCGTCGTTAGCCCATGATCGACCGGCACTCGATCATCCACAATCACCTGAGTTGGCTCTTTCACCACTTTCGGCAGTACTTATATGTGGAATACATCGTGTAAGCCGCTCAGCTCTGCCGAAAGAGCTAGCCGATAGACAACTTCTCCAACTCGCTCCACCACTTCAAACAGGCCAAGATACCTAGGACTCAACTTTTTCAAGCGCTGAATCCTGGACATGTCTTTGAATGGTTTGATTTTCAAATATACCCACTCACCCACCGCAAACTCTATGTTTCGGTGCTTGGCGTTGTAGTATTTCGCTTATCTATCTTAGGCTATCAATAACCTCTCTTGAATAGTGCGTATCGTCGAATTAGCATCTTCGACTTCCTTACGCTTATATAATTTCGATTCACCTACTTCTACTCAAGCTAACGAAGTGCGACACCGCTTACCATATAAGGCTTCAAAGGGTGATATCTTTATACTCACTTGGTAGCTATTATTGTAGGCAAACTCGATCATGTAGAGATGATCTTCCCACCTGAAAATGAGATCTATCCTAGAGATTAGAGCAAACATACATCAAGAATAATAAAGAAAAGAAATAAAGGCAAACTAGACGACACAAGAATTTTATAGTGGTTCCCATAAACTTGGGTAGTCCACTCTTCTACCACCCTAGGTAGGAATCCACTACAGGAAGAGTTGATCAGGTGTCCTGGGTACTAATGAGCTTTTGATAAGGTGCTCAAAAACCAAACTGGATTTTTTGATCAGGTGTCTTGCCACCACTGAGTTTTGATAAGGTCTCAGAAACCAAGCAAAACTTTTGAAGGGAGTTCAAGAACCCTTTTATAGGAGGGAAGGGAGAGATGATGTTGTCTTCTCTATTTAACAATCAAAGAGAAGCATAAGTGGATTTTTATGATGTTGTCAAAGCTCCCTCTGAGATTTGCAATTGTTCAGGAAGGAGAGCTTTGCATAGGGGTATAGGTCTTCAATGAATGACTGCTCCAGCAAATGATGATTTCAGCAAAGGCTGAAATGTGAGTTGTCTTGGAGTGTGAATGATGAAGCCTTGATGATATTGATCTTCTAGTAAGCCTTCAGACTGATATAGAGTAGTTGTCTCTTCAAGATTCCTGGAACAGTAGATCTGAGAAGAGCACTAGTTATACAAGTGATGTTGAGTTCTTCCTGGAACTCTGATTCCTATACTACTTTCTTCTCTCCACTATTCTCTCTCTTCTTCTTATTCTCTATCTCTTGTTATTCTCTATATTATCTATGTTGTTCCTCTGTAACTTTGTGTATATATTCTGATAGGAGGCTAATGGTCATTTGAATTCTTGCATTTATTGCTGCTGTCTCTTGGTTACTCCAATGACTATAATCTCCATAACTGTATTCTTGTAACTGTCCTGTAATAAAGCTGTGTTGGAATATGAACATCTCACTTTGACTGGACCAAGAATATCCTAAAAATCTGCCTGGGAACTTGTGTTCAGAGAGATGGCATAAATCATCGATCTCAACAGGATGATCGTCGATCTGAGCTCGACTATCATCAATCTGAGCTCAGAGATGTTGGAGCTGGTCTGGGATAGAAAACGTCGATCTGAGCTCGACTATCGTCGATCTGAGCTCAGAGATGTTGGAGATGGTCTGGAACAGAAAACGTCGATTTGAGCTCGGAGATCGTCGAACGGAGTTCGACGCCTCGTGGACCTGAGCTCGGAGTTCATCGATCTCAGCTCGACGCCTTAACTCATCTCATCAATCTGAGCTCGACGCCTAGGATGAATTCTGAATTCTTTTCTGACTGATTTCTCTTGGCTTACTTCTTCAATCTCTAAGAGCCTCTGACTTAGTATATCCTACGACCCTTAGCTATACATTGATGGGTCTATCTAATAGTCCTAAAGACATAGTGATCCTGACCCAAATCCAAACTAGGGTGTTCCAACAATCTCCCCCTATTTGGGTTAGGATTACTATTTATATAAAATATTACAATTAAATTTACAAAGCATAAGATATAAAAAGAGAAGCCTTGCATAGCTGACTTCTGTTGCTGTTAAAACCGATTGCTGGTGGCTTTACAAAACTCCCCCTATGTTGATGCAGAAACTGTGACTGGAGGAGGCTGGGATGACTTTAAAAATAGGATTTTGATTGAGTCATCCAGCTAACTTTTGTAGATGGTACCTGCAGAAGGTTATGGTAGAGATTGCTCTCTCCTTGAAAAGGATATGTTAGCAGAAAAATGATATTTGTCCAGCAAATTTTATTAAGATTCTGAATTTGAAAAACAAAGTCTGATATCTTTCTTCCTATAGAATTTCTTTTCATCAAAAGAGATTCAAACTTGATGATTGTTTTCACAAAGCCTAACCTTGATGCAGAGTCATTCTACGTTTTATCGTAACTATGTAGATGGGCATAAGCTAGATTGAATTATCTTTCAGGCAAGTGCACCTATCAATCATAGTATAAGAGAAGCTTACATCTCATATCGTATTCCACAGGGTCCTTTTAACTACTTGTACTCACTCTCACTCTGTTATCATACCTACATTTAAAATTTCGTTCTAACATAGATTAATCCTAACTATGACTACTTGGATAAAAATTGTATTGGAGAGTTACAAAAATAATTTCAAGCCGAAAGTTAAAGGCGTTCAATGAACATCATCATTTTATGTAATCATGCAATAACAAAACTATCAATTTCATTGTATTGTAAAGGGTTAAACTAATTATCAAATTCTCTCTCGAGTAATTTGAAATTTAAATCTAAGTTAAGTAAATCTTCTCTCGAACAATTTACAATACTCAAATTTGCATTGAATGAAATACCATATCTACTACATAGATTCATGGAACTTTATCTCTAAAATACCATAATTCCATCATTTCGTATTCTAATTTTCCAAGAAACATATCTCTCGATCATGAATTTTAGATTACAAAGAGAAATAACACATAAATATGAAGATTTAATCATCATCCAAAGAATCCAATTTCTCAATCTAGACATTTGGAATTCATGTAAAAGTAAATAATCATTCATAACAAGGATAATTCTCAATGTTTGCACACCCATATACGAACAAAATACCATGAAATTGATTAAAACAAGAAGATACATGATTACTAATTTGTTCAAACACATTGTTCATGAAAATAAAAAGATAAATAAAGTTGGATTACCAAGAGGGATACAAGATTAAATGAGATAAATTGAAGAATAAATGCATACGAATATCTCCTTCAAGCCTTCCTTCTCTTGGGTGCTCCACTTTCGTTCTCCAGAAAATCTCCAAACAAAATTGATCCAAAAGTCCAGAATACAATTTTTCTCCAGGTTTTTATAGTCTCATAGCAAACATGGTCGAACACGGGTTCCGACACAGCCGTGTTGCAGGCCGTGTCGGCAGTTCCAAGGCAGTTCCACACGAGCAGACGTGTTTGGTCATGGGCCGTGTTGGATGACACGGGTACTGACACGTCCGTGTTGGAGAACATGGCCGTGTTGTTCTTCATGTTCTTCGGACACGGGTAGGACGGATTTAATTCTTCACTTTGTCCCGAGAAGGACACGGTCTGGACACACGAGCGTGTTCAGACCCGTGTGAACAAATAGTTCCAGCTAGGGTAGAACACGGGTAGGCACACGGGCGTGTTCCTACCCGTGTTCGACCAATTCTTCTGCTTTGATCAGCCCTCCTGGTCCCGTCAACTCCCCTGTTTGCTCCAAGACTTTTAGTTCCACTGATTAGTCGTACCTGCATTAGAAAAATGACATATTAAGTGGGGAGTTCAATACATAAAATAGTAAAGACTCTAACCTATGCTCTACTATTCATGACAATACCAATTCTCAAATATTTTGCACAATTACTTGAGTAAAGAGATAGAAAACAGTGGACATGATTACAATTATGATAGTCAGAATCTATCATAATTGTACTCATCAAAACTCAGTGCCATGATCACTGTTGACCAATAGAACTAGAGTAGAGGACTCAATCTAGATGAATTTAGAAAAAGATCTATAAGAAATATAAAGTTATCTGATAGAGAATTCTTATACAGAAATCCTAACATAATTTTGAACAAGATATCAAAAGGATAGAAGCAGCCTTAAGAAAAGATGTTTCCTAATAAATTTGTTCCAAATAGGAAAAGGATTTAAAAATATTTTAAATAGTTTATCCTTATAATTATAAATCAAATTTATGAAAGAGCAGACTGAGTTCGATGATTTGAACTCATTTCGTCGACTAAATTTTTTTTCTTCTTTTGAATATATTCTGAAAACATTCCTCTGAGAAGTTTTGTTTCCTCCTCAGGTTTTATTGAATCTTGGCAGCAAGATTGAAGTTCTAAGTTAACTAAACTAAAAACAAAGTTAGATAATACCTGATCCTCTTCAGGTTTTGATTTTCCTTCTGTTTGTTCAGACTTTAAACTGCTGCAGGAAGTATTGATGGCCATTAAGCAGAATTGTTTGGCCCTTGCTTCCTCCTCTTCATCTTCAAATGATGATTCATCATCTGATACATCCCAAATGACATCTAGGGATACTGATTCTCCTTCTTCAAATAAGATGTTGTGGCTTCTTTCTGTTGTTCCATCCACTGGTTCAGAAGCCATTTGATGAAGAGAATCCCATATCTCCTTAGCTGTTGAGCATTCAATAACTTCTTGGAGCAAGTCATCAGATAATGACTGTGCTAGGATATTCATGGCTCTAGCATCAGCTAGTCTGGCTCTTTTAGATGTTGTTGCTGAGGTTGGGAGACCTGTCATAATGGCATAAAATATTTCTTCATCAATATTGTCCATAAATGACTTAATTCTTGTCTTCCAAAGTGCAAATTTGTTTATGTTGCAATTAGGAGGTCTGGTGCTAGAATATTCCATATTCTTGCTATGTAAAAAACAAAATGATTAATCTAACTAGGATGGATCAAAAGAGATCTTTTGGTTCAGGTGTTAGCCTGTATAAATAACCAAAGTAGTGAAGATCTAGTTGTTGAATAACCAACCTCCCTCTGATACCAATTGAAAGTGAGATATATCCTAGAGATTAGAGCAAACACACAACAAGAATAATAAAGAAAAGAAATAAAGGCAAACCAGGCGACACAAGAATTTTATAGTGGTTCCCATAAACTTGGGTAGTCCACTCTTCTACCACCCTAGGTAGGAATCCACTGCAGGAAGAGTTGATCAGGTGTCTTGGGCACCAATGAGCTTTTGATAAGGTGCTCAAAAACCAAATTGGATTTTTTGATTAGGTGTCTTGCCACCACTGAGTTTTGATAAGGTCTCAGAAACCAAGCAGAACTTATGAAGGGAGTTCAAGAACCCTTTTATAGGATGGAAGGGAGAGATGATGTTGTCTTCTCTGTTCAACAATCAAAGAGAAGCATAAGTTGATTTTTATGATGTTGTCAAAGCTCCGTCTGAGATTTGCAATTGTTCAGGAAGGAGAGCTTTGCATAGGGTGATAGGTCTTCAATGAATGACTACTCCAGCAAATGATGATTTCAGCAAAGGCTAAAATGTGAGTTATCTTGGAGTGTGAATGATGAAGCTTTGATGATGCTTATCTTCCAGTAATCCTTCAAACTTATGTATAGTAGTTGTCTCTTCAGGCTTCCTGGAATAGTAGATCTTAGAAGAGCACTGGCTGTACAGGTGATGTTGAGTTCTTCCTGGAGCTCTGATTCCTGTACTACTTTCTTCTTTCCACTATTTTCTCTCTTCTTCTTATTCTCTATCTCTTGTTATTCTCTATATTCTCTATGTTGTTCCTCTGTAACTTTGTGTATATATTCTGATAGGAGGCCAATGGTCATTTGAATTCTTGCATTTATTACTGCTGCCTCTTGGTTACTCCAACGGCTATAATCTCCATAACTGCATTCTTGTAACTGTCCTGTAATAAAGCTATGTTGGAATATGAACAGCTCACTTTGATTGGACCAAGAATATCCTGAAAATCTGCCTGGGAACTTGTGTTCAGAGAGATGGCATAAGTCATCGATCTCAAAGGGATGATCGTCAATCTGAGCTCGACTATCGTCGATCTGAGCTCAGAGATGTTGGAGCTTGTCTGGGACAGAAAACGTCGATCTGAGCTTGACTATCATCGATCTGAGCTCAGTGATGTTGGAGCTGGTCTGGAACAGAAAACATCGATCTGAGCTCGGAGATTGTCGAACGGAGTTCGACGCCTCGTGGACGTGAGCTCAGAGATCGTCGATCTCAGCTCGACGCCTTAACTCATCTCGTCGATCTGAGCTCGACGCCTAGGATGAATTCCTAATTCTACTCTGACAGATTTATCTTGGCTGATTTCTTCAATCTCTTAAAGCCTCTGACTTAGCACATCCTATGACCCTTAGCTATACATTGATGGGTCTATCTAATAGTCCTAAAGACATAGTGATCCTGACACAAATCCAAACTAGGGTGTTCCAACACCACCTCTTCTCGAAATCGAACACACATTCGAAGAATATCTTCCATCATTCTGTTTACCCTTTCAGTCTGGCCATCCGTTTGTGGATGAAAGGTCATACTAAATTTCAGTTTGGTACCCAACAGTTGATGAATAAGCTTCCATCATTCGACGTGAACCGCCCATCACTATCGCTAACGATTCTACAGGGTACACCGTGCAATCGTACAATCGTACAATCTTCTCAACATATAGTTTAGCTAGTTTCTCCACTGAATCGTCCCTTCGATTCGGAATGAAGTGATACCTTAGTTAACTGGTCTACAATCACCCAAATGGAAAAATTTCTACGTTGTGATCTCAACAAACAGTGCACTAAATCCATCGTTATATCATCAAACCTCCATTCTGGTATCGGTAATGACTTCAAGAAACTACCGGGTATTTGACATTCAGCCTTTACTAAGGCGTAAGTTTGGCACTTCGCCACATACAATGTGATGTCCTTCTTCAACCCTTGCCACCAGAACAATTTCTTCATATCCTTAAACATCTTAGTGCTCCCCGGGTGGATTGAGTACTATGTAAAATGTGCTTCGTACATCAATTACTCGTAACTTACCAACATTGGGGACGCACAATCGACTGTCTTTCCACAAAAGGCAGTCTTCTAGCAAGAATTGGGAATTGGACCCATCCAATATTTCTGCCATATAGCGCATCATGCATTCATCCTATTTTAATGCCCGACGAATTATATCTACAAGGTCATATTGCACCCCGTCTAGTTTAAGCATGCTTCCACTCTCATTATTTTATCAACACAAGAGATATCCAGATCCTCCAACTCACGAATTAGATGCTCATCATGCATTTGCAACCAATTTACTCGTGTTGGAGTCTTGCGACTCAGCGCATCAATGACTACATTTCCCTTCCCGGGAGTATACCATAGGAACTCCAACCACCTTCGCTATCGCAAGTTTAGATCTTTTTGATACAACAAATATTTTAGGTTCTGATGGTCCGTAAATATATCAATTGTCACGCCATACAAATAGCGTCGCCATAATTTAAGAGCGAATATCACGGCCGTGAATTCCAGGTCGTGAATCGGATGATTCCTCTCATGCACTTTGAGTTGCGAGATCCATAATCAATCAAATGCCTATATTTTAAAAGAACGCAGCCTAAGCTGCTCCCTGTTGCATCACTATAGATCTCAAAGCCTTCTATACCACACAAAAAACATAACACAGGCGTCGTGTGTAACGCCCCCGATTTTTTCTGCGATTATTTAATTCTTGTTTGGCGTTACGTCGACGCGTTTTCTTGGCTTGTGCCATCTGTGGAGTGTGGTTCTTAACTCCTTAGAACTGGGTGCCCTATTTTGTAGCCTATTAGCAAGATATCCCTCTCAAGCCGAGTCGTTTTGGGTGACCCGGTGTGGCCTCTCGGGGGATGCTTGTGTTTTGGCTTTGGGAGGGTATAACTCGAGTTCTAATCGTCGAAAGTTAATTTCGACTTTGCCGTTTTGTTCGTAGCATGGATATTTAGCTATGGTACGAATTTCGTCGAATTCCGAGGTAGTTCAGTTTTCGTGTCGTTTTGGGTGTGCCATTAGTAAAATCTAATTAGAAACCCTCTTAATTTAAGTGAACCGGTGGCTTGGGAGACGGTAAGGCTGAACAGGCCTGGTAAGGATTATTTATAAAGCTTTACTTGGAGTGGCGAACCCACTCTTTCCTCCTTCCCGAAACCTATAACCGCTGCTCAAGTTCGCGGAAAATAGAGGCGGAAACGACGGATTGCCCTAGCCTTCGGCCGACGATTTTGGGAGCTTTCGTGGACGGAATTCGTTTCCGAAAGCGGCGTTGGCTTCCTCTCGCTCAGATCTACATTTCTACGGTAAGAGAATCGATTTTCGTGGCGTTTTAGGAGACTTGGATTTTCGGTTTCTTGTGGTTTTCCGCCATTAAAGTGCTGGTTTGCTTGTTAGGTGTTGCTCCTTCTAGTGCAGAACGAAGAGGAGGGAAAGCCGAACAAGCTTCGCCGAAAATCGAGGCAAATGGTATTCTTGCCCTTGCCATTGTTGTTCTTTTGAATTCTGGAATATTTCCCGGTTAGCCTTAGGGTAGAAACCAAGCATGTTCTCCTTTATCTTGCAAAATTTAGGGCTTAGATTCTCCTATGAGCCCTCTCCTTATGCTGTTCGCTCAACCTGCTAGTTGTGTTTATTATTTAGACTCCATATTTGTAGTTCTAGTTGGGTGCTTTGGCGGGTGGAGCCGAGAGAGAGAGAGAGGAAGTTTGTTGTGGTAGGGCTCTAGTTAGAACTAGTCTTGGTAGACTCTCAGGTTTTGGTGTTGAGTGTGGTGCACACACTCAAAGCCAAAAGCCGCTCGTACTTGGCATTGAGTGTGGTGGACACACTCAAAGCACTAGTTTGGTTTGTTCTTTGCGGCTGAGTGGTGGGGTAATTGAGTGAGAATTTTAGTCTAAGTTAAAATCGACGGGAATCACAAAGTTATTCCCGCCGATTTCGTCGTGTAACGTCGGTGATTCCCACCGATCGGCGAGAATAATCCTTGATTCCTGCCGATTTGGCGAGAATCATTCTGGATTCCCGCCGATCGGCAAGAATCATCCTGGATTCTCGCTGATTCGGCAAGAATCATCCTGCATTCCCGCTGATTCAGCGAGAATCAGTCGGCATTCCCGCCGACCTCCTCTTGTTGTCGATGGTTTAGGGTTGTCCTGTGGGAATGAACTTTGGCGTAGAGTGAGTTGACCTCACTCAACGCCAAAGCTATTTTGGCGTTGAGGGAGATGGACTCACTCAACGCCACTGTTGGGTTTTGTGGTTTTACTAAAGGCGTTGAGAAAGTGGACCTCACTCAACGCTATAGTTGTTTTGGCATTGAGTGAGGTTAGCTCACTCAACGCCACTGCCTCTTTTGCTAAAGGCGTTGAGGGAGTAGACCTCACTCAACGCCATGGCTGTTTTGGCATTGAGCGAGGATAGCTCACTCAATGCCAGAGTTGTTCTTGCGGAGGGCATTGAGTGAGTGATTCTCACTCAATGCCATGGCTGTTCTGGCGCTGAGTGAGGCTAACTCACTCAACGCCAAGGTCTGGTTAGGCGTTGAGTGGGTCCCACTCAACGCCAAGCCGTGTTGAGTGATTTCAACACTGTTTCCCATACCTAGATTTTCGTACCCGAGTGAATTCCTTGATTATATTTATAGTTTCCTTGTCGGCCATGTTTTTCTTTCCTAAAGGCCGAATCGTGGGTCGTGGTTAGTAGTGGTGGTTTGAAGCTCTTCATGGGGGGAGGTGTTGTGTAATTTAGCCAAGGCCACCCTTATTCTTCTATCTTGCTCCAGGCACGGCTGGGCAAGGGGGTGGAAGGTCCCTTGTGCTTTAACATGTAGACCCTTGAGCTTATTGGTTTGGAAATTGAGGTTGGGGGACTGAGTTTGCCTCCAACCCGGATCCATGTTATTTGTTTTTGCTACTACAATCTCCAATAGCTTAGGGTGTTAGGTGTTTCTTCCTTGTTAGATTGCAGCATTTTGGTCTTTTGGAAGCCTAGTAGACCCTGCAGGATGTAGTTTCTGGGCAGGGTTGATGCTGTTTCCTCGCAAGTAGTGCATTCCTTGTTGTCTTGCCTTGGGGCAGTTGTGACTTTTACTGCTGTGTGTTTTCCTCTTTCACTTACCCCCCTGGTTGACACTTTCATGAAGTTCTTTCTTGTTTTGCTTGCTGAGGTATTCTTTCTTCTTTTGAATGCCTCAGGTTCTGAGCAGTAGCTAGTTTGGTGGCTAGGTTGCAGTGGTGTTGTTGGAGGTCTCTTTGACCTTGGAGGTTCTGTTGCTTTGTTAGTGAGGTAGTTTTTCTGTACCTTTCTTACAGACATACATATTTGCTAGTGGGTTCGTGTCAGGTTTTTGGCGCCCACTGGTAGTTTTTACCTTTGTACTAGATATATTACTTTTGCTGCTACCATTTTCTGGAGATAGTCTACTTGCTCTGGTGAGGATTTATGCTAGGTTGCTAGTTATTTTGAAACTACAACTAATATTGTAAATATATTGCATGATCAGCATGATTTATAAAAGTAAATCACTATTTTCCAAGCAGCGTATAAAGATTGTTTTCCTATATATAATATAAATTAAATGTAGAGTCTTGCATAGCATAAGTGGTCCTCTTAGGGCTCTTATGCACTTCTTAGGATGTCAAACCTGAATAAAGTATTTTCCCGCAGCGCTTAAGTATAGTTTTTAACTGTGGAATAGGTGATCCACCGAGCCGAGGGATACGGCCTCTAAGTATAACTGATTTTCTAATCATTAAAATCATGAATTTCTTTCTTAAAGTATAGTAGGTGGTTTTGCCTGAGCGTCAGCAGTTATCCCCTTCTTGACGTGGCATCATGTCGCGTGTTTTCTCATACTCTGATAATTCTTTAATTCGGAGAAAATGCGGGTTGTGACAGTTGGTATCAGAGGGAGGTTGCCTGACAAGTTAGTCGGGCAACCTTCCCTTTTGATTACATTAGTAGTTCAGCATCATGTCATTCACACACCGATATGTCATCAGCACGTCTTGGCAAAAGCATGAACACTACACTCATAGCATAACATAAAGTATACGGGGCATATTATGTAGTATGGGATGCAAAATATGTGTTCGTATATGGATCCACCATAGGGGCAACATGTGAGGGTTATGTAGTATGGGATGCATAACCTCACCACAAGGCTGCGACTAGCACGTTTTCTTTTTTGTTGCATGCGAATGTTATGTAGTATGGGATGCATAACATTTTCATGCGTACGCTGCTCATAACATGCATTAGGGCCTTTCTAGAATGCATAGCACAAAAATGCATAGAATAACATTGCATAAGCACAACGTGCCAAGCTAAAGACTGTCAGGATGACATATGTACACACATAAGTTTTCGAGTCAAAAATAATATAAAGTCATGTATTCCCGGCCTAGACACAAGATTTAGTATGGTGGTGGTTAACCATCCTAGGTTAGGACATAACATCAATTTTTGTAAAAAGATAAACTCCCAGAGCAAGTTTAGCAGCTTTAAGTTCATATCTATATATGTATTGTCTGTACTTGTAGTTGGGTCTAGCCGTTGTACTAGGATCTAACTAGTGTTCCTATGGCTTTAGGATGGCGAGACGTCCTTCGACTAGATCGACTCCCCTGTCTGAGGGTGTGTCATCGGGAGCTCAGAATGATGCTGTGATCGAAAGCTTGCAGCAGAGTAGCGATTCCTTGAGCAGGCAGTTGGTGGAGGTGCGAGCCCAGATCCAATCTTTGGTAGCAGTTGTGGCAGGACAGACTTAGGGAGTGCAAGGCCCTACAGGGGGGATTGTTGTTCCTCCCTCTCCTGAACCCTTAAGACCTCCTATGGTGGTGCCAACAGAGATGGCCTTCATCTCGCAGTTCCAAAGGCTGAGCCCTCCCACTTATGACGGGAAGACAGATTTCATTGTGATAGATGACTGGCTTATCTCCATGGAGGAGATGTTCTCGTACTCAGGGATTGCAGATGATCAGAGGGTGATGTTAGCCGCCTATTAGCTTAAATGTTTGGCTAAGAATTGGTGGCTGAGAGAGAAGGAGAGCTTAGTAGCTGGATGCTCTTGGGAGGTGTTCAAGGAGATGTTGTTGAGGAAGTTCTTACCCTCGGTCGAGCGTGACTGCCTCATGAATGACTTCCTCCATCTGAAGCAAAGGCAACTCACGGTGGGTGAGTATTAGATACAATTTAGCATGTTGAGCCGTTTTGCCCCTTGATTGGTCAGCATTGAGGCTGATCGAGTTAAGCGATTTTTCGGTGGTTTGAGGAGCGAGGTGCAGCAGTTGACCAGTGCTTATGGGTTAGAGACTTATGCAGGAGTAGTGGAGGCTGCTCTCAAGGTGGAGGCTATTGAGACCGCGAAGACCAAAGGCCAGCAAATGAGGAAGGACAAGAGGAATTCTATGGAGGAAAAGAAACCCCAGGTACCTGATGCAGCTCCGAGAAAGAAGAGCAAAGTGGTGTACAGTTTCTGTGGCCGGTCAGGCCACCCTATCGAGAGATGTTTCAAGAGGGCAGCAGCTCAGAGGAAGGAGCAGGTTCATGCGATTCAGGGTGCTCCTAGGAGAGATGTCTCCTGTTCTGTTTGCAAGCGACCCGGGCATGATGCTGCCCAGTGCTGGTCCAAGGATAAGGTCTTTTTTCTGTGTGGTCAGAAGAGACACATCAAGTCTAGGTGTCCTCAGTTCCAGCCTGCTCTTTATGCAGTTCCTCTGCAGGCATTACCTCCACCTCAGCATGTGGACAAAGGAAAGGGAAAGCTGAACGTGATCTCTTCCGAGGAGGCTCAAGCTTCGACTCAGGTCATCTCAGGTTTGTTGTCTTTCAAGCCTGAATGTTTTGTTCTTGTCTTGCTAGAATGTTTGTAGTATTGTTGTGGTAGTTCCTTAGTTATATATGTTCATATAGGGAAGTTTAAGGTAAAGAACCGCTGGGCGCGTGTTTTGTTTGACTCCGGCGCTACCCACTCGTTCGTAGATAGAGCCTTTGTAGAGCGACATCGGTTGACTTTAGATCGAGTTCGGGATACCTTTCGTGTCAAGTTCCCCTCTGGTGAATCTGTGTTGTCATATTTGGGCATGTTTGATTGCCCTGTTTTGTTGGGGGAATTCCTTGCGAAGGCAGACCTGAAGATGATTGATCTGGAGAACTTCGATGTTATTTTGGGCATGGACTGGCTGTCTAGGTATGATGCAGTCATTCAGTGCAAAAGGAAGCGCTTGGACTTCATCAGGGACGACGGTCAGCCCGGAAGCGTGTATGTAGATCTGAGCCAGGATTCTCCTGTCATCTCAGCAGTATGTGCTCAGAAGCTTTTTCTTTCGAATATTTTTGCTTGTTTGGTCTCGGTGGTTGGGACTGCTGTTAGTGTACCGTGCTTAGAGGAGATTCCAGCTGTTCGTGATTTCGCCTATGTTTTTCCTGATGACCTTCCTGGTCTTCCTCCCGAGCGGGATGTTGAGTTTGTGATCGATTTTGAGCCGGGTACGCATCCTATTGCTAAGGCGCCGTACCGGATGGCCCCTCGAGAGAAAGAGGAGTTGTGAGTCCAGTTAGATGAGTTGTTGGCGAAAAGGTTTATCAGGCAGAGTTCGTCGCCTTGGGGTGCTCCTGTTCTATTTGTGAAGAAGAAAGATGGGTCAATGCGGCTTTGCATCGACTATAGGGAGCTGAACAAAGTCATAATTAAGAACAGGTACCCTCTGCCGAGGATCGATGACTTATTTGACTAGTTGCGCGGTAGCACGGTCTTCTCCAAGATTGATCTTCGTTCAGGCTATCATCAGCTTAGGATCCGTGAGGCAGATATTTAACGGACTGCGTTTAGATCGAGGCATAGACATTTTGAGTCCTTAGTGATGTCATTTGGATTGACCAACGCACCATCAGCATTCATGGATATGATGAACCCGGTGTTCAAGGATTTCCTAGATAAGTTCGTGGTGGTCTTCATCGATGACGTGTTGGTTTATTCTCGTAGCGCTGAGGAGCATGAGCAGCATTTGCGCTTGGTTCTATCGGAGTTGAGGAACCACAAGTTATTCACCAAGTTTAGTAAGTGCGAATTTTGGTTGCCTCAGGTCTCGTTTCTGGGCCACGTGGTGAATAAGGATGGGATCTCGGTCGACCCAGAAAAGATCGCAGCAGTGATGGATTTGAGTAGGCCGGACACGCCTAAGGATATCAGGAGATTTCTAGGGTTGGCAGGCTACTACAGTAGGTTCGTGGAGGGTTTCTCTACCCTAGCTGCACCTTTGACCAAGCTGACTCAGAAGAACGTGGCTTTTGTTTGGAGCGAGTAGTGCGAAGAAGACTTCTTGGAGTTAAAGAGGAGATTGTGCACTGCTACCGTTCTAACTCTTCCTATTAAGGGTGTGGATTATGATGTATACGTGGATGCTTCGCATGTAGGTCTGGGATGCGTATTAATGTAGGTTGGTAAGGCTATTGCCTATGGGACAAGGCAACTGAAGACTCATGAGAAGAATTATCCTACGCATGACCTCGAGTTTGCAGCGGTTATTTATGCGTTGAAGCTGTGGAGACACCTACTTTATGGGGCTCAGTGCAAGATCTTAACCGACCATAAGAGCCTGAAGTACGTGTTCACGTAGAAGGAGTTAAATCTGCGCCAGCGTCGGGGGCTAGAGTATGTGGCCGATTATGACGTAGAGATCTAGTGTCATCCAGGCAAGGCCAATGTGGTGGCCGACGCCCTGAGCCGTATGTCGGGAAAGATCTTTAATCTCAACGCCAATCGTTTAGTGGAGGAGTTCCTCCTTATGGATATATTAGTGAGATGCTGTGGCTTGCAGAGTAGTTTGTCAGTGGCAGAGCCGTCTTGGATTTCTTTGACCAGACTGCACCACAAGGATGACCCAGATCTACTACACTTATTCTCCAGGACTGAGAGAGGGGAGTTGCCGGATTATTCCATCGATGATGCAGGAACTTTGAAGTACCGCGGAAGATTTTGCATCCCTGCGGTTGGGGACATTAGGGGTATGGTTTGCAGAGAGGCTCATGGATCCAGCGTTGCCTAACATCCAGAATCTATAAAGAAGTATCGTGACCTAAAGCAAATTGCCAAGTGGTATGACATGAAAGGAGATATAGCCCGATTTGTTGCGGAGTGCCGTACTTGCAAGCGTGTGAAGGCCGATCATGGAAGGCCTGGTGGCAAGTTGACTTCGTTAGAGATCCCGACTTGGAAGTGGGAAAGTATATCTATGGATTTCATCACGGGCTTACCGAAATCCCCAAGGGGGTTTGATTCTGTTTGGGTCATAGTGGATAGACTGACGAAGTGTGCTCACTTCGTGCCATATAAGATTGATTACCCGATGAAGAAGATAGAGGAGTTGTACTTGAATGAAGTCATCCAACTGCACGGTGTGTCGTTTAGCATCATTTCTGATCGAGATTCCCGGTTTACTTCTCGCTTTTGGCAGAGTCTGCAGGAGGGTTTGGGTACCGATCTGAGGTATTCAACTTCTTACCACCCACAGACCAATGGGCAGACGGAGCGGGTGAACCAGATAGTTGAGGATATGATCCGATGCTACATTTTAGACCATGGTGGAGTGTGGGATGAGCGGCTGCGACTTATGGATTTTTCATACAATAATAGTTATCAGGAGAGCTTGCAGATGGCTCCGTTCGAAGCCTTGTATGGGAGGCGCTGCAGAACTCCGTTGTTTTGGTCTGAGGCTGGTAAGAGGCCTTTGTTGGGTCCTGATGCGCTTGAGGAAATGGAATTCGCAGTGAAGCTTATTCGAGAAAAGCTTCGTATTGCTCAGGAGAGGTATGAGAAGAAAGCCAATCGGCGTAGGTCTGCCTTGGTGTTTTCTGTAGGGGACCTTATATTTCTTAAGGTTTCCCCGATGGTGGGTGTAAAGAGGTTTGGTAAGAATCGGAAATTTGACCCGAGGAATGTGGGCCCGTTTAAGATTTTGGAGCGGATTGGCGTGTCAGCTTACAGGTTGGATTTGCCAGCAAACTTCCCATGTGTTCATAATGTTTTCCATGTTAGTAAATTGCGGAAGTGTGTGCGCAGCAGTGGGCAAGTTTTGGATGTTGTGCCCCAGTTGGAGCCCAACCTCTCTTTTGTTGAAGTGCCGGTTCGTATTTTGGATACTCAAAAATGGGTGCTGCGAAAGAAGTCCATTCCGATGGTGAAAGTTCTATGGAAGAATCAGGATTTGGAGAGCGCGACTTGTGAGCTAGAGTCGCCCATGAGGAAGGCTTACCCTCACCTATTTCCCTGATAAGTTTGGTTTGTTTTTTCTTCTTGAAATGTTTGGATTATTACTTTCTTTCTATAGTAGAAGTGTCGTACGTCAAGTTTCGGGACGAAACTTCCTTTTAGGGGGAGTGACTGTAACGCCCACGATTTTTATGCGATTATTTAATTCATGTTTGGCGTTACGTCGACGCATTTTATTTGCTTGTGCAATCTGTTTAGTGTGGGTCCTAACTCCTTAGAACTGGGTGCACTATTTTGTAGTCTATTGGCAAGATCTCCCTCGCAAGCCGAGTCGTTTTGGGTGACCTGGTGTGGCCTCTCGGTGGATGCTTGTGTTTTGGATTCGGGAGAGTATAACTCGAGTTCTGTTCGTCGAAAGTTAATTTCGACTTTGCCGTTGTGTTCATAGCATGGATATTTAGCTACGGTGCGAATTTCTTCAAATTCCGAGGTAGTTCAGTTTTCGTGTCGTTTTGGGTGTGCTATTAGTAAAAATCTAACTAGAAACCCTCTTAATTTAAGTGAACCGGTGGCTTGGGAGACGGTTAGGCTGAACAGGCCTGGTAAGGCTTATTTATAAAGCTTTACTTAGAGTGGCGGACCCACTCTTTCCTCCCCGAAACCTATAACTGCTGCTCCAGTTTGCGGAAAGCAGAGGCGGAAACGACGGACTGCCCTAGCCTTCGGCCGGAGATTTCGGGAGCTTTCGTAGACTAAATTCGTTTCCGAAAGAAGCGTTGGCTTGCTCTCACTCAGATCTACGTTTCGACGGTAAGAGATTCGATTTTCGTGGCGTTTTAGGAGACTTGGATTTTTCGGTTTCTTGTGGTTTTCTGCTATTAAAGTGCATGTTTGCTTGTTAGGTGCTGCTCCTTCTAGTGCAGAACGAAGAGGAGGGAAAACCGACCAAGCTTCGCCGGAAATCAAGGCAAGTGGTATTCTTGCCCTTCCCATTGTTGTTCTTTTGAATTCTGGAATATTTCCCAGTTAGCCTTAGGGTAGAAACCAAGCATGTTCTCCTTTATCTTGCTAAATTTAGAGCTTAGATTCTCCTATGAGCCCCCTCCTTGTGCTGTTCGCTCAACCTGCTAGTTGTGTTCATTATTTATACTCCAGATTTGTAGTTCTAGTTGGGTGCTTTGGAGGGTGGAGCCGAGAGAGGGAGTGAGGAAGTTTGTTGTGGTAGGGCTCTGGTTAGAACCAGACTTGGTAGACTCTCAGGTTTTGGTGGTTAGTGTGGTGCACACACTCAAAGCTAAAAGCCGCCCGGACTTGGCATTGAGTGTGGTGGACAAACTCAAAGCCATAGTTAGGTTTGTTCTTTGCGGCTGAGTGGGGGGGTGATTGAGTGAGAATTTTCGTCTAAGTAAAGTGATTCCCGCCGATTTTGATGTGTAACGTTAGTGATTCCCACCGATCGGCGAGAATCATCCTTGATTCCCGCCAATTCGACGAGAATCATTCTGGATTCCCGCCGATTGGCGAGAATCATCCTGGATTCTCGCCGATTCGGTGAGAATCATCCTGCATTCCCGCCGATTCAGCGAGAATCAGTCGGCATTCCCGCCGACCTCATCTTGTTGGCGATGGTTTAGGGTTGTCCTGTAAGAATGAACTTTGGCGTAGAGTGAGTTGACCTCACTCAACGCCAAAGATGTTTTGGCGTTGAGGGATGTGGACTCACTCAATGCCACTGTTAGGTTTTGTGGTTTTGCTAAAGGCGTTGAGGGAGTGGACCTCACTCAACGCCATAGCTGTTTTGGCGTTGAGTGAGGTTTGCTCACTAGACGCCACTGCCTCTTTTGCTGAAGGCGTTGAGGGAGTGGACCTCACTCAACGCCATGGCTGTTTTGGTGTTGAGTGAGGATAGCTCACTCAACGCTAGAGCTGTTCTTGCGGAGGGCGTTGAGTGAGTGATTCTCACTCAACGCCATGGCTGTTCTTGCGCTGAGTGAGGCTAAATCACTCAACGCCAAGGTCTAGTTAGGCATTGAGTGGGTCCCACTCAATGGCAAGCCTTGTTGAGTGATTTCAATACTGTTTCCCTTACCTCGATTTTCATACCCGAGTGAATTCCTTGATAATATTTGTAGTTTCCTTGTCGGCCATGTTTTTCTTTCTTAAAGGCCGAATCGTGGGTCGTGGTTAGTAGTGGTGGTTTGAAGCTCTTCATGGGGGGAGGTGTTGTGTAATTTAGTCAAGGCCACCCTTATTCTTCTATCTTGCTCCAGGCACGGGCTGGGCAAGGGGGTGGAAGGTCCCTTGTGCTTTCACATGTAGACCCTTGAGCTTGTTGGCTTGGAAATGGAGGTTGGGGGACTGAGTTTGCCTCCAACCTGGATCCATGTTATTTGTTTTTGCTACTACCATCTCCCACAGCTTAGGGTGTTAGGTGTTTCTTCCTTGGTAGATTGCAGCATTTTGGGCTTTTAGAAGACTAGTAGACCCAATAGGATGTAGTTTCTGGGCAGGGTTGATGTTGTTTCCTCGCAAGTAGTGCATTCCTTATTGTCTTGCCTTGGGGCAGTTGTGACTTTTACTGCTGTGTGTTTTCCTCATTCACTTACCCCCCTGCTTGACACTTTCATGCAGTTCTTTCTTATTTTGCTTACTGAGGTATTCTTTCTTCTTTTGAATGCCTCAGGTTATGAGAGTAGCCAGTTTGGTGGCTAAGTTGCGATGGTGTTGCTGGAGGTCTCTTTTACCTTGGAGGTTCTATTGCTTTGTTAGTGAGGTAGTTTTTTTGTACTTTTCTTACAGACATACATATTTGCCAGTGGGTTCGTGTCAGGTTGTTGGCGCCCACTGATAGTTTTTACCTTTGTACTAGATATATTACTTTTGCTGCTACCGTTTTCTGGAGATAGTCTACTTGCTCTGGTGAGGATTTATGCTAGGTTGCTAGTTATTTTGAAACTACAACTAATATTGTAAATATATTGCATGATCAGCATGATTTATAAAAGTAAATCACTATTTTCCAAGCAGCGTATAAAGATCGTTTTCCTATATATAATATAAATTAAATGTAGAGTCTTGCATAGCATAAGTGGTCCTCTTAGGGCACTTATGCACTTCTTAGGATGTCAAACCTGAATAAAGTATTTTCCCGCAGCGCTTAAGTATAGTTTTTAACTGTGGACTAGGTGATCCACTGAGCCGAGGGATACGACCTCGAAGTATAACTGATTTTCTAATCATTAAAATTAAGAATTTCTTTCTTAAAGTATTGTAGGTTGTTTTGCCTGAGCGTCAGCAGTTATCCCCTGCTTGATGTGGCATCATGACGCGTGTTTTCTCATACTCTGATAACTCTTTAATTCGAAGAAAATGCGGGTTGTGACATCGTGGTCAACCGACTCTTTCAAAAGCTCTCTGGCAAGTCCTAGGAAACTACTGACTAACGCTATCGAAGTAATACTGGCCACTCTTGTATTACAGCAATCTTTATCAGGTCCACAACAATCCCCTCTCCACTTACGACATGACCTAGAAAAGCCACCGAAAATATCCAAAACTCGCACTTCGAGAACTTGGCATATAGACGATTTCTTCTTAGAGTATGAAGAACCAACCTCAAATGTTTTACATGCTCCTCTTCAGACTGAGAGTATACCAGTATGTCGTCGATGAAGACGATCACAAACAAGTCCAGATACTCTCTAAAAGTCATGTGCATCAATACCATAAATACTGATGGCGCATTAGTGAGTCCAAAAGGCATCACAGAAAACTCATAATGCCCTTAGCGTGTTCCAAATGCTGTCTTTGGGATATCAATTTCACGAATTCTCAACTGTTAATAGCCGTACTTCAAATCCAACTTCAAGTAGACAATTGATCCAACCAGCTGATGGAGACGACGTCCCTCAACATGATGAAGAAGGCGACGTCACTCTTACGGAAGATTTTTCTCCATCTCCAGTCAAAGACTTGCGGCGACATGGTGATCTTGTGGAGCGACGCTACAATCTCCGCCTTTGGCGCAAGATTGCTTAATAATATTTAGCTGAATTTATTTTGCTATTTTGAGCATTTTCATTTCATTATTTTTTATTAAAAAACATTGGAGTGTTTTTTTTGGCTGAATGTAGCCTAAGTTTGTTGTAAGCCTATATAAGGCCTTGTATTGGTTATTTTTCATTAAGTTGAATGAAAGATTTTGAACCCTAAATTCCTCCTTGAGAATCTCTATCCTTCTCTCCTCCTCCTTCAATATTTTGGCCAAGCAAAACCCTTTCTCACCCTAGCCGCCAACCCCTCTCCCTCTACATAACTCTCGGCCTCACCCCTCCCCTCTCTCCAAGCCACTGACTCCCCTTACTTTCCCTCTAAAAACCCGGCCACCACTCCTCCCTAGCCGTCGACCCTACTTCCACCATATCCCTCAAAGAGTTCGTCCACCCCTCTTAAACCCACAACCTTTTCTCTCTCCCCCTCATACAACTCTCGGCTACCCTAGAAGAAAAACCGACCACCCTCCCTTAAACCAAAAAAACTGACCACCATGCTCTTGACAACACCAACCAACCATCAAGCATCCTTGGTGGATCTCGGCCAAGGCGTGAAGCAACGAAGGCGGACAAGTTTTCATCTTCAACTTGCGCAACTCCTGCGGAACCGTTGAATAGCGATCCAAGTCAGATAAATCAGAATCATCCATTCCAAATGGGTAACGAAAATCTCTACCTTCGTGTGTTCTTTCTCCTAGATTTTCTTGTGGTGGAAAATTTTGGCGTTAAATCTTGATAACATTAAATAATCGTGGTTTTCTTTGATCGGTTTTGTGTTTATCTTGATTGATTTATTTCCGAGAGGATTGACGAACCTCGTAACTTTTTGTTGGGAGTGATCTACCGTTTCCGAATCGTAATTTTTGGTAGATCTCTTTTGGCACAACCATCGCTCGATCGGACCAGGTGGATCCTTTTAGCTGGAAAGAATATTGGCCTATAGCCTATTATTCGATCATAATCGGTTTGGCTACCCGTGCGGTAGCATCTAATTTAAATTATTGCTTGTGTGTGCGCTGCGTTGAATAATTGTGCGAGTGTAGAATTCGAACGTTGAGAGACCATCGTGCTTAATTCGTAGATTTTACGGTGTCAACATGTGGGCCTGCATCAATTTGATAACAGAGGGAGATTCACGTCAATTTCCTAATTGGCACCCTCCCCCTCTTACTTTGTTCGTCAACACACACTTTCTTTGCACGTCATTTTGTCAAAATTAAAAAAAAAATCTGGTCTGCCAATATCGGCCAAAAATTGTTATTTTTATGCAAAAAAACAAAATTATTTTGTAATAGTCTCCTATTTATTTTCAGTTAGAAAATAAAAAATAATAATAATTTTCTACACTAGATATTAAGCGGGAACAATTCCTTCTATTGTTTTTCTTTTTAGGACAGAACAATTGTTTTGTTTTATGCACACTAAATTAGGTACGGAGTATTCCCCATCTTCTTCCAATATGGAGAAAGAATGGGATGAGGGTCACAGTCTCACAACGCTTGAGGAACTGTGCCAGGATTTCATTGACAAAATGACGGCTATTTGGGAGACGCTTCACGACTTGAGATTTAATCTCGCGGCTCCCCGTAATCAACCCGCCAACCAACGTACGGAAGGAAATAATAACCATAACATTATCCATTATAATGAACACGTTTCGCGAGCACAGTATGAGTTTGATATTACATTGGCCGTCTGGGTGAAACCTCCATCATACGATGGATTGGGAGAACCACATGTTTTCCAAGACTGGGTTATGGAGATAGAGTGCTACTTAGAGTGATATAATCTGACTGACGCGAATAAGGTGTGAGTGGCGAGATTGAAATTGTTAGGTAGAGCTAAGATATTTTGGTTGAATGAGGAACGATGTCTGAGAGTCGAGAATGGTGAATTACCCACTGGTTGGGAAGACATGAAGGCCTTGCTGACAGAGTAGTACGTCCCCACGTACCATCGAATGCAAATGTTTGATGCTTTGGCTACCCTTAAGCAAGGGAATAGGTCAGTCTCTGAGTATATGAGCCTTCTTAAGGACATGATGGTTAGGTGTAGCATGAAGGAGATGCCAGAGATTACCCTCTCTATTTTCCGTAAGGGGTTAAACCCCGACATCCAGGGAAAGTTACTGCGTTATGGTCACACCGACTTAAACGTCACTTTTAATGCTGCATTAGACATTGAGAAGAACAATGTTCATAAAAATAAGTCTCGCTCATTTTACAAGGGAAATTCTATCTTGGGACCACCTCCCACTTCCGCCTATAAGGATAAGGGGAAGTTCCGGTCCATCAACTCAAACTCCATAGTCGTGATAGCTAGGAATAGTTGAAACCCAACAGGTGAGAGAGTCCTTTTAGGAAGGGTTAATAAAACGAATGCTACATGTTTCTCTTATGGGATTCAGAGTCATTACGCTAGTGAGTGTAGTAATAAGCCCAAGCCCTTAGCTCTCCTAGATTCCATGTGTGAGTCTGATGACCTTATATATGAGGCAGGAGAAGATAGCGAGTCAGAAGGAGTACCGAGTGATTTGGAGGATGATTCCCATATTATGGTCATGCGGTGTGTTCTGGCTACTCCGCGAGCTTTAGATGACTAGAATAGGATGAATATCTTTTCATTAAATTTTAAGAGTGGAGAGAAGTGGTGTATGTTGATCATAGACATTGGTAGCTGTATGAACGTTATTTCTGAAAATGCGGTGACCCGAATTTCATTAGCTACTGAACCGCACCCTCACCCTTATAAGGTGGCATGGGTAAATAAGACATCTCTCATAGTGTCGAAGCGTTGTTTGGTACCCCTTACCATCAAGGCTTATTCTGAAAAGTTTTGGTGTAACGTATTCCCCATGGATGCTTGTCATATCTTACTTGGACGCCCATGGCTTTATGACCATGATGTTACTCATCTATGGCGAGCTAACACCTATGTGTTTAAATTTAATGGTAAAACCATTATTTTTAAAACAACTCTGCCGAAAGATTCCTCGATTGTTTCCAAAGACACTATTGTACATGTAGAGAAGAAATTGTTAAGCTTGATAGGTAAGAAGGAGTTTGAGCACGAGTCTTTATAGATTGTGTCATATATGCGCTAGTTTGCTTGCAAATTAAGGAAGATAGATCCACTTTCGAGAAATTACCGCTAACATTGAAGACATTATTAGAGGAATTTAAGGATGTTTACCCAGATGACTTACCGCCTGAGTTACACCCCATGCATGACATTCAGCACGAGATTGATTTTGTTTCGGGTTCCTCGCTGCCAAATCTTCCCCATTATCGACAAAACCCCTCCGCACACTTAGAGTTGCAAAAATTAATTTCAGATTTGCTAAGTAAGGGGTTTATTCGTCATAATAAGAGTCTTTGTGTTGTACCCGCATTGTTGGTCCCTAAGAAAGATGGTTCTTGGCGGATGTGTGTTGATTATAAGGCCGTCAATAAAATAACTGTTAAATATAGGTTTTCCATCCCTCGATTGGACGACTTATTGGACATGTTAACCGGGGCCACGATTTTTTCCAAGTTGGATCTTAAGAGTGGCTACCATCAAATCAGGATTAGGGAGGGAGACGAGTGAAAGGCAACATTTAAATCAAAGGATGGACTCTATGAGTGGTTGGTGCATGGGGAAGGGCTCACTAATGTCCCGAGTACCTTTTCGAGGTTGATCACCTTAGTGTTCAAGCCTTATTTAGGAAAATTTGTAGTTATTTGCTTTGATGATATCTTAGTCTTTTGCTCCTCACCGAACGATCATGAGTCTCACTTGAGGACGGTACTTACCACCTTGCGTACAAAAAAATTATTTGTTAATATTAAGAAATGCACGTTTAATGTTCCAACTGTGGAGTTCCTAGGATATATTGTCAGTTCGGAAGGCATCCATATTGATTCTGAGAAGGTCCAAGACATCAAGGATTGGCCGAAACCAACGAATATACGGGTTGTTCGGAGTTTTCATGGATTAGCTACTTTTTACAGTCAATTTATCAAGGATTTTAGTAGTATCATGCCACCAATCACGGAGTGCATGAAGAAGGGAGATTCTACGTGGACTAAATTGGCCGCCAAAGCGTTTGAATTAATTAAATCCCGAATGTCGGAAGCTCCACTTTTACCATTACCAGATTTTAATAAAGTTTTTGAATTGTCATGTGACACATCTGGAGTCGGTATTGGTGGTGTCTTGAGTCAAGAGGGACATCTTATTGGATACTTTAGTGAGAAGCTCTCTAAACAAAAATTAAATTATTTTAATTATGACAGAGAGTTTTATGTGGTCATTCAGTGTTTACAGCATTGGCGTCATTAATTGATCTCTAAGGACTTTGTTATTCTATCCGACCACAAGGCGTTGAGATTTATTAACTCCCAAAATAAAGTTAGCCCAAGGCATGCTAAGTGGGTCTCCTATCTTCAGGAGTATACCTTCATAATTAAACATCTAAAGGAAACTTTATGTAACATCCTATGTTACTCCTAGACCACTTAACTTAGATTGGGTTAGGCATGGGGTGGGGGATAGGGAATTTATCTAGGATTTAACCTAGAGAGTGGGTTATAGTCATGCGGGGCCCACTAAAGGGCCAAAGTCAAACTAGGTCAAATTAACCTAAATAGGAACCCTAGCCACACCATGACCCCACCACATTTCCCTAACCCGAAAATAATCTAAGTGGACCCTAATACATGTCATTAGGTCAACTCTTTGACCCTAGTTGACCAAAGTCAACCTTAGCCCTAAGATGGTCAAACCTATACCTATAGGCCCAATTAGCCCAAGTAGGGCACCACATTGACCCAAACTAAGTTGGGTTGTGCCATTAGACCCATGACCACCAAGTGGCGTCAGCCCACTCTTTATAGTGGACCAAGTCAACTCCAAAGTCAACAAGTCAACATAATTCACCTAAAGGAGAAAATGAGAGCTAAGCCCACTCCCCTTGGGCCAAGTTGTAACACCTCTACCCATCAAGAAGAATATAATAGAGGGTCCGGCCGGGGCCCCACACCATATTCCACAAACAGGCGGAGACGCTACTAAATAATATCAATACCAACGCATCCTAAAATAGAGCATTCTAGCGGAAGCTTCACGGTTGAAAACTTGAACTCAAGAGTTACAAGAAGTGTCCACTATATTAAAATAGGAATGTATACCACTAAAGAAAATGGCCTTATGGCCTTACATGTTTCTCTTAACAAAAGTGTGGTTTCAAAACATCGGCACGCAGGCCGGCCACACATGAACAAGAAGAAACAAAACAAAGCCTTCGAGAGCAGCAACGCAGCTTGGGCTTCAGCCCGCTAAGTCCCGCTCGGACAAGCACCACCTGCACCTGCAAGAACCAACCCACAAAGCGGTGGCAAACAGGGCAACAGTCAGCATTCAGCTGACAAATTATAACGACCCTACCCCTGGCACGGGGCAGCGGAATTCCGTCCCTGCATAGCTTTTTTGCAACAGTATGTATAACAAACCACGCAAGACGTGCACGACCGCACAGTCAATACATATCACAAACACCGGCACGACGACCCGACGCTCTGTGCACTCAGGGCACATTCTGGTGTACCAGAAACACCGGGTCCTACCACCATTCAGAGGTCCTAGACATGACGGTCCAATTTGATCATTTCTAGTCTGATCGGCACGCAAACTGTCGACTCTCGCTATGTGATCCTAACAGGGCCTTAAGCACCCAAGGTTAGACAACCATAAGGCAGGTACAGATCCACCTTTCCCGTTGCTCAAAATCATCAGACTCAAGACTAGACTGACGCGGGTATAGCTTCACCTTGCCTGTCCGCCACCAAGGCATTCCTCCTGTTACATCCTAACAGCTCAACTTCATACTATATGGAACTCATGGCCACAAGAGTTGATGTAACATCCCATTTCTGACTAGACCCCTTGGAGTGGTTTTGTCTTAACAGAACCCTGGGAAGACCAGGAATTGAAGTTTATCGACCATGATTTTGAGTCAAGGGGTGGTCACGCCCGTGACCGACCCGTCACTCCCGTAATCTAGGGTGTGACCCCTTTGATGATTGTCGACCTCAGGAAGACGATCGTCGAGATCAAAATTTTCAACATGGGCCTGATATGCCCGTTACCAATCCGTCACGCCCGTGACCTTGGAATGGCGTTGAGTGAGTTAAGCTCACTCAATGCCGTGGTCTAGATGGCGTTAAGTGAGCTTAGCTCACTCAAATCCATAAGTTGAATGGCGTTGAGTGCACTGACTGCACTCAATGCCATCTAGTGTCATCAGGTTGGCGTTGAGTGAGCTGAGCTCACTCAACGCCGTAGACTGGATGGCGTTGAGTGAGCTTAGCTCACTCAACACCGTAAACTGTCAGGCGAGATGGCGTTGAGTGCGTTGAGTGCACTCAATGCCATAAGTTGAATGACGTTGAGTGCACTGACCGCACTCAATGCCATTTAGTGTTATCTGGATGGCTTTGAGTGAGTAGAGCTCACTCAATGCCATAATCTGGATGGCATTAAGTGAGCTAAGCTCACTCAACGCCATCTTTTAAAAAAGGACATATTCAGGGTTGCGTTGAGTGAGCAGAGCTCACTCAATGCCATAATCCGGATGGCGTTGAGTGAGCTGAGCTCACTCAACGCCATAGTCTGGGATGGCGTTGAGTGAGCATAGCTCACTCAATGCCATAGCTTGGATGGCGTTGAGTGAGCTGAGCTCACTCAACGCCATTATACTTAGAATTTTTGCTGGCTTTTTTCTGGCAGATTGGTTAGGGATGGGTGCTGGTTTAGCTGAACCGGGCCGGTCTAGGAGTGGGCCGTTTTCTTTTAATAAGACCCAATTAAGTCTTATTCTAAAGAGTGTTGACTGGTCATGCCATGTGGCAGCCGACTCCTCTCCTTCCAGCCATGCCCGAGTGACTGTTTGCATGGCCATTAATGGCTTTTAGGATCGGCTCCATCCTCTTCCCCTTGAAACGGCTGGATTCAACTCCTCTCAGGGAGAGGAGGAGTTTCCATCCCTCCTCCAGCTGTTACAGAGCCGTTTCAGCCCCCCACCATCATGGATGAAAAAGCTATAATGGGCCATTAATGGCCACCAACATTAGACCTTTCCCCTCCCTCATTTTACTGGTTTAAAAAGGCTCCCTAGACTCAGAGATGGAGTTTCCACCCTTACCCGACGGATTTGGAGCTTGTACGGTGCTGTAGAAGAATTCTGATGACGCCACCACCGCACCAATGGCATCTCGACGGTCTGCACGCCTCCAGCCCGCGAACAAGGTCCTCCCCTCCTCTCTCTCTACGGGTAGATCTTAACTTCCTTAGGATTAAGATTCGGGCTCGAATGAGCCCGATCGGAAGAGCTTCTCTTTCCAATTTTCCCGCAAAAATGAAGTTACGGGCTCGCCGGAAAAAGCCTCTCCGGCGGCTGCGCCGCCACCCGGCAATGGCCACCACCTCAACGGAGGTGGTGGTGGCAGTGGCCGGCTAGGTAGGAGGCTTGAAGGCCGGCTGTAGGAGGGAGAAGTGCTCCCAAGTGCATGCTATCTAGACCGTCGGCTGGAGGTTGAAGACAACCTCCCAGCCGACGAATCAGCCTTTAAGATCTGTGCAAACATATTGATTAAAGTTATTTCTATATATTTTCTATAGTTTCTTCCTGTAACTTACATGAATTTCTAAAAATACTTAGAGGCTCCTAAAGGAAAGGTTATCAACACCAATATTGTAGCTCTATGAGTCTAGGAAATTTTAAATTTTGTTTCAAGTGATTCGGATCACTGGATAGACCTCAGCACTCATTTTGGTGAGGTATATCCATAGGGCTGTCCTGACCTTAGAAAAATTCCCCACTCCAATCCAGTCATCAAAGTGATTTGAAATTTTGGGTGTGGCCTAAACTTACCTATATCTAGGTGCTGTCCAAAATTTAGGATTTTTGGGAAACATTTTTCTAAAGTTTTTAGAAAAATTTAATAAATCATGTGTATATTAATCAAGTGTCCTAAACACCTCAAAATCCCCCCAAATTTGGGTGGGTGGCCTTAGAGGACATAATAGGACACTAGAAAAATTTTCACCTCATTTGGAGGTGTTTTGACTAGGGTTTTACTCAACCCTAGTTGGCCCCATAAGGGGCTATTTAGGGTAAATCACCCCCTTGGTAATTTGAGTAATCGTATCACCTCAATAGAGGCTTATATTTTGGTCACTGACTTTTTAGGGCATGACACACCCTCCAAGGGAGTTTGGGGTGGTTTTGTGTAGGGTAGCCCTAGAACCCTAGGATAGGTCCCTTAATGGGGATCTATAGGGTTGTGAAGGTCATGGGGTCAAATGACCTTGGACTGACTTGAAATTTGGTGGAGAGGACCATAGGGCCATTATAGTTCTCTGGAAAAAATCTTAGGGGATTTGGAGACAGTTAGGCCATCTGAAATCCTAACCCTAGTTTAGGGCATCAATCTTAATTTGAACTATTATGTTGTAAACTGAACTAAAAATAAAATAAAGTTTGGACAGGGTGATTTTCTAGTCTAAATGGCCATAATCTAATTTTGTTGAGATTTTTGGGTTAATTCATACAGTACTTCATTTACAACTCTAGTTGTGCACTAGATAATTATATTGATGATTCTAGAATTTCTGTTCACTGGAAAGTTATAAAATCCTGGATTAGGGCATTTTATTGCATGTTATACCTTATGTATTTTTCTTGAGAGTTTTATCTGATTATTTTGGGTACTTGCTTCTTTAACTTACCATTTGAGATATATAGTCAAAAATACAAATAGTGCCCAATTATTAATTGTAAAATTATGAAATTTGGTCAGTGGGTGTTTCAAACAAATATAGTCACCCTGTAATTTTCTCTGGATTTTTAGATAATTAAAAAATAGTACCTACTTCACTAAGCTAGGAAAATTAGTATTTTACATTAAAATAAATTCAGAGCCAAAAATATTATAGGAAAATCATGGGACATGGTTTCTGATAGTTTTAGGTCACCATAAAGCTTCTGTAATTTTCTTGTAATTTTTGGGTACATATTTACAGTACTTGCTTCATAATATGGTAGAAGTGGCCTAAATTGGTAAATTAGGAAATATAGGCCTCAACACCTCTGAAATTTCTCAAAATTTGGAATTATTGCTTAAATGCCTCAAAAGATTTTTACTGATTTTATGATGATTTATTGTTGCCTCATTAGTGCACTTCATGTTCATACTAGGGCATTGAGAGGCTTAGAATAAATAAATTAAATGCCCGATAAAAAGGAAAAATTTGGAAATCTAAGACTTAGTCATATTATGACATGATAGATCTCTAGTAAATATTATAGGAGATTCAGAAGACAATTTGGAGTACCTCCCCTTATATACCTCATGTATCTAGGATGGTCTGCATATAGTTAAACCACAGAAACTGAACTAGCATGGGTAAAGAACTTGGGGAGATGGAATTTTTGGTAGTTGTTGGTTTGGATAGGGCAAGTTAAGTTTAAGTTCATTATTGGAAGTCAAGATAAGTAGAGTGTGAGAGTGGCTAGTGTTAAGTGGCGTTCGGGAACGGCGAAAGATCATCCACCCCGGGTAGGAGAGGAAGTGTCTAAATACTCTAGGGCTAGACCTAAAGTAACATAAAAAGGGATCGGGTAATGGATATCAATCAATAACAATAAGTGCCTTGCGAAAGGGAACGATGGGCTTTAGCTATCATCATAGTTCCTAGTGCCCTTTGAGAGCCCTTCACGGGGAATACCGGGGGAAGTCCTGGGCTAACGTAAACCGTAGGAATAATAAATTAAAAGAGCAACTAGTATGACTAGGGTTGCACATACAGACACCCTGATAGCTAGGAAGGTAGAATAAGTTGGTTTGGTTGCCATTCAGACGGTAGCTCTGAAGGTAGATGCACGGACGGGACAGTCCGGGGAGCCGAGGGCTCGAGGGTTTTAGTACAGAATAAAGGTGGTGGGTCTTTAGTATTTAATTGTCGTTCACACCGACATCGGTATGTTGACTCGGCGGTGTGGGACACTTAGCCAAAGAAAGTCTGGTGGATATAGCCAGCGCTAGTACGCGGATACTCTAGGTTGTGTTCTTCTAGGGACGTACGGGAGGGCTAGGCCCAGTAGTGTGGATACCCGCCTAGGAGTGGTGGGCCCGACCCACTGTCTCCGTTTGCCACTACGGAGGTTCTTGGGAGTGAAGCTAGCTGCTCGAACAGGGGGAACTAAAGGTCTGTGCGCATAGAGTCGTGTGCGTGTGTTGCACTTGCATGAGTCATGGTATAGCATATCACTACACTCATATTTGCATACAACCAACACCCCAACGTATAAATCAGTATGGGACTTTTTATATGATGGGAGCCTTGCAGAAGACCCCTTAACTTATAAGTTTGTATGGGCATTCATATAAGTTAAGGTTACTTACTTATTTACTTATTGTTCTCTATTTGTCTTCTTATATATTTGTCACCTACTACATGTCTACTTTATTAATTACTACCGTAGAATTTCTAGATGTACTTTATTCTAGATAGTTTTTTATACACCATGATAGTCGTTAGATTAGCTCCATTATCATCTGCTTGATTACTCTCCACCTTTGTAGCTTCCCTTTCCTCCTCTCTGCTCGGTGCATAGGAGACGTGGGGGGGGGGGGTAAGGGATGATAGGGCTTAGTCTTTATGACTAATGGTTTTCGAACCACAACATTATAGGAGCTCCGGATGGGAGACAGGTACCAGCAGTCCAAGGACCAGCACCAGCAGAGTACGGTGCGCATGGAGGTTGGTCAGTCTAGCACCAGTGCACCTGCGACCAGCTCCGTGAGTGATTAGTATTTTTATAGCTTCCGCGATGAGTGATTTGTAGTGAGGACTCTGATGTACCGGGCTCGAGCCCGTTTATCTATATTTCATCTGAACTGTATCTTTGCAGTACCTCTATTTCCTGTTATTATCTACTGATGGACTGGATGTGATTTCATTTTATAGATGTTTCTGTGGACTTGTTTACATTTTACGTATACTTCTCTTTCTTTGTGATCGAAAAGGGCCGGCATAATTGGCGTTTTGTAGTGGAGACCTTCCCATGAGTCGGTGACACCGCAAAGCGGCAATTCTGGGCTAAGACCCCGGTGTTCGAAAAAAAAAAAAAAGGGGTCTTACAGTTGAACCCAACTCTCACCATTTCCTGGACTTCCTCAAGTACATCCTGCGGTACCCAGCCACAGGTATCCACTACGGACTTCATGCATACAAGCAATAATCACGGATTCTTCTCCGATGTGCAAACAAGCATCACCAATCTAGACCAGCATGTCTAGATGGGCTTCACATAGCTTGCCTAGATCCGTACTCTGATTCCGGACTCTAACAAGGGGGACTTCACATATCTACCCCAAGGGACACCAAAACCCACCGCACACTCGCGGGGAAGGGTTTTCCCTATGCAAATGCAGGAAAGTAGGACTTCATATGTCCAAGAAGCAAATCGTTACCCTTGGAATTTGCCTCGGAGCCATGGAGAGACAGCAATCGGATGAAAGTCTTTGCAGCAGCCTTGCCTTCGCAAATACGAACTCGGCTCGCGATTTGGACCACCGTAGCACCACCGGTCGTCAGATTCCCCTTCTTCTTCCTGATGCAGGACCATGGTTTAGAAGAGGGATTTTATTGAAAACGTCCAACAGTTATATGGGGAGGAGGTGTGGTTGTTGTTCGGTTTTGTTCTTGGAGGAAGAGGGCAAGTGGCGGTTTAAATGGAGTTAGGGTGGCTGGCGGTTTGTAGGGAAGGGAAGAGAGGCTGAGAGAAATAGAGAGGGAGGGAGAGAAGAGAGGCCGATGACCAAGGAGAGGAGGCAAAGGGAGGGAGAAGAAAACCAAGAAAGGGGAGAGGGAGGAGAAGGCCGAATATTGCCTAGGGGGAGGAAAGAGAGGAGGTGGCCTAGAGAGATTAAAGAGGGAAAGGAGGTGGAGGCTTTGGACTTGGCCGAGCCCTAAGGGTGTGGTGGTGGTGAAGGTGAGGGAGAATATTGAGGAAGAGGAAAAGGGAGAAAAGAGGTAGCCGAGATTGAGAAGAAAGGGGAGGGGGTGGCCGGCGGCCAAGGTAGAGAGAGGGAGAGAGTGTTTGGCCGAAATTTGCCAAAGAGGGGGGAAGGGAGGAAAATTCTCTCAAGAATCTCTAGGTTTTTTCAATTTTTCATTCTTTCAATACTTAATCAAACAAAACATGGCTATATATAGCCTTACACCACTCAATCTCCTCCATACATATTTAGAACAAAATAAAAATAATTCCAAAATTAAAATGCATGAAAATGGAAGCAAATATATGATGGTTATAAGTATCCATCATAATTACAAGAATAAAAATATAATAATAAGATTGCTTAAATTAAAAGATTGCTTAAATAGAAATTGCTATAAATAGAAATTGCATAAAATGATAAAAGATAAATAATAAAATATATAATTATAATTATAATTTATAATTATATATTTTATTTAAAATGGTGCCGGCAGACGTCGTGCAAAATATGAAGCGGCGTTGGCGAAGGAGCGTCACAGCATTGACGAAGAAGCATCGCGGCGTTGGCGAAGAGCGTCGTCATCAATTCTCCCACACTTAAAATCACTCATCTCCGATGAGTGGCCCGTGAGGGGGGAACAGTCAGAAGAAAGCAGCAACATTGGGGCAAGTCTGGCCATAAAAGTTGGAGGGTGCCAATTAGAAAATTGACATGAACCTCCCTCTGATACCAAATTGATGCAGGACCATGGTTTAGAAGAGGGATTTTATTGAAAACGTCCAACAGTTATATGGGGAGGAGGTGTGGTTGTTGTTCGGTTTTGTTCTTGGAGGAAGAGGGCAAGTGGAGGTTTAAATGGAGCTAGGGTGGCCGGCGGTTTGTAGGGAAGGGAAGAGAGGCTGAGAGAAATAGAGAGGGAGGGAGAGAAGAGAGGCCGGCGGCCAAGGAGAGAAGGCAAAGGGAGGGAGAAGAAAACCAAGAAAGGGGAGAGGGAGGAGAAGGCCGAATATTGCCTAGGGGGAGGAAAGAGAGGAGGTGGCCGAGAGAGATTAAAGAGGGAAAGGAGGTGGAGGCTTTGGTCTTGGCCGAGCCCTAAGGGTGTGGTGGTGGTGAAGGTGAGGGAGAATATTGAGGAAGAGGAGAAGGGAGAAAAGAGGTAGCCGAGATTGAGAAGAAAGGGGAGGGGGTGGCCGGCGGCCAAGGTAGAGAGAGGGAGAGAGGGTTTGGCCGAAATTTGCCAAAGAGGGGGGAAGGGAGGAAAATTCTCTCAAGAATCTCTAGGTTTTTTCAATTTTTCATTCTTTCAATACTTAATCAAACAAAACATGGCTATATATAGCCTTACACCACTCAATCTCCTCCATACATATTTAGAACAAAATAAAAATAATTCCAAAATTAAAATGCATGAAAATGGAAGCAAATATATGATGGTTATAAGTATCCATCATAATTACAAGAATAAAAATATAATAATAAGATTGCTTAAATTAAAAGATTGCTTAAATAGAAATTGCTATAAATAGAAATTGCATAAAATGATAAAAGATAAATAATAAAATATATAATTATAATTTTAATTTATAATTATATATTTTATTTAAAATGGTGCCGGCAGACGTCGTGCAAAATATGAAGCGGCGTTGGCGAAGGAGCGTCACAGCATTGACGAAGAAGCGTCGCGGCGCTGGCGAAGAGCGTCGTCATCACTTCCTTCTCTTGCTCTCCTCTCTCTTAGCTTTAGAAAGAGAAAGATGAAACTCAAATGAGCTTTCTCCTCTTCAATCCCGGCCTTATCAAACCAGGGAAGAGCCCAGACCATTGGATCTTAGTCAAAGAAAATGAACGGCTTTGATCAGCTCTGAAATTAATTTTCTTGGGCCGAACACAGGTTGTGAAACAGCCATGTCACAGGCCGTGTTCCTGAAGTGGTGCACAACCGACTGAAAATAAACCAGAACACGTGTATTGACACGCCCGTGTCAAGCCTGACACGCCCGTGTCACCAAGTACATGGCCGTGTATCTAGCCGTGTCACCCCGGTAACACGATCTCCAAAATCACCCGAGCAAGACACGGCTAAGGCACACGGCCGTGTCCATGGCCATGTGCCTAACACGCCCCTGTGATACGCCTGTGTCACAGGCCGTGTCGCCTCTCGACGATCAGTTCTCGAGTACTCATCGAGAAGAGGGACACGCCCTGGGACACCCCCGTGTTCCAGGCCGTGTACACCTAACACGCACTGAGACACGCCCGTGTCTCAGGCCGTGTCAGCCAACCTGAATTCCAATTTTGGCTTTTGATATTTTTGGGGTGTTATAATCCTCCCCTCCTTAATAAAATTTCGTCCCGAAATTTGAAGACAATAGGGAGATAATGTATAACACAATATATGTTAGAAAGTCATATACAACATATACAAACGAGCCAATAAGTTAGAAAAATAACTCGGGAAACTCGGCTCGCATAGTCTGTTCTTGCTCCCATAATAACTCTTCTCGGCCACAATTGTCCTACCGGACTTTGACCATCCCGATCATTTTGTTCCGTAACTATTTCTCGGCTCGATATTCGATTCGAATGGGCCTCACCTTTGTCTTTAGCCCATACTCAACCGGCACCCGATCATTCTCAATCACTTGAGCTGGGTCTTTGACTGCTTTTCGTAGTACCGAGATGTGGAACACATCATGCAGTCCACCCAATTCCGATGAAAGAGCTAGCCGAGAGGCAGCTTCCCCAACACGCTCCACCACTTCAAACAGACCAAGGTATCGCGGACTTAGGTTTTGCAACCGTCGAATCCGAGATACGCCTTTGAAGGGTTTAATCTTCAAATAGACCCAGTCACCCACCGCGAACTCCACGTTCCGGTGCTTCGCATTGTAATACTTGGCTTATCAATCCTGTGCTATTAGTAGCCTCTCTCTAATAGAGCGTATTGTTGAGTTAGCATCCTCGACTTCCTTTTGTCCCAAAAGTTTGGACTCTCCAGTTTCTGCCCAAGCTAACGGTGTACGACACTTGCGACCATACAGAGCTTTAAATGGTTACATACCGATGCTCGCTTGGTAGCTATTATTATAGGCAAACTCCACCATAACAAGATGATCTTCCCATTTCTTACCGAAGTCCAGGGCGCACATACGGAGCATATCCTCCATAGTCATGTTGGTTCGCTCAGTTTGGCCATCCGTTTGAGGATGAAAGGCCGTACTGAGTTCTAACTTCGTGCCCAATAGCTGATGGATTAGCCTCCAATCTTTCAAAGTAAATCACCCATCTCGGTCACTTACGATGCTCCGAGGAACATCGTGTAATCGAACAATCTGCTCTACATAGAGCTTTGCCAACATTTCCACAAATTCGTCTAGCTTGTTCGGTAGAAAATGAGCCACCTTTATTAACCGGTCTACAATCACCCAGAATGAGTCATTCCCGTGTTGAGATCTCGGCAATCCGTGCACGAAATCCAAAGAAATATCCTCAAACTTCCACTGCGGAACCGACAACGATTTCAGGAAACCACTCGGCCGTTGACATTTTGCCTTTACCAAAGCACAAGTACGACACTGAGCCACATACTCGGCTATGTTCTTCTTTAAACTGGGCCACCAGAACAATTTCTTCATGTCCTTGTACATTTTTGTGCTCCCAGGGTGAATTGAGTACTTTGTAAAGTGCGCTTCATATAAAAATTCTTCTCGCAATTTACTTGCACAAGGGACGCACAATCGGCCATCCTTTCGTAATAAACCGTCATCCCAGGAGAATTGGTCACCAGACCCTTCCTTTGCATAGCGCTGGAGACTTTTATCCAACTCCTTTGCCCGTCGAACTCTGTCTGCAAGGTCATATTGAACCTCCATCCAGTTTAAGCGTGCATTGGCCGAAGAATCCCTTTCAACACAAGATATCTCCAATGTTTCAACCTCCTGGATTAGACGCTCATCATGTATCCGCAACCAACTTGCCCACACCGGAGTCCGATGACTCAAGGCATCAGCGACCACATTTCCCTTTCCGGGAACATAGTGAATGTCGAAGGTATAGTCTCCTAGGAATTCCATCCACCTCCATTGTCGCATATTCTAATCCTTCTGATCGAGCTGATACTTTAGGCTTTTATTATATGTATAAATATCTACCTTTACGCCATAAAGATAGTGCCGCCATAACTTTAGCGAAAAGATCACCGCCACCAACTCCAAGTCGTGGACGGGGTAACTACGTTCATGCACTTTCAATTGACGTGAGCCATATGCGATCACCTTGCCAAACTGCAGGAGAACGCAGCCTAAGCCGCTCCCTGACGCATCGCTGTATATCTCAAAACCGTCTGTACCACATGGCGACGTCAAAACAGGCGTCGTGGTCAAACGACTCTTTAGCTCCTCAAAAGCTCGCGCGCACTCCGGCGTCCAAACGAACTTCTGATCTTTTCTCATCAACGTAGTCAAAGACAAAGCAATTCGGGAGAAGTTCTCCACAAATCGTCTATAGTAGCCTACCAGTCCAAGAAAAATCCATACTTCGGCCACCGAAGACATCACTGGCCAATCACGAATGGCATTTATCTTTGCCGGATCCACCGCTATGCCCTCTCCACTTACCACATGGCCCAGAAAAGCCACCGACGAGAGCCAGAACTAACACTTAGAGAACTTGACATACAGCTTATTCCTCCGCAAGGTGTGCAATACCAACCGCAAATGGTTTGCATGATCTTCCTCCGACTGTGAGTACACGAGGATATCATCAATGAATACAATTACAAACAGATCCAAGTATTCGTGGAACAATCGATGCATGAGATCCATGAATACCGAAGGCGCATTACATAAGCCAAATGACATCACTATGAACTCATAATGACCGTAGCGTGTGTCAAACGCTGTCTTGGGAATGTCACCTTCCCTAATCCGCAATTGGTAATACCCGGATTTCAAATCCAACTTGGAATAGACGGTTGAGCCCGCAAGCTGATCAAACAAGTCATCGATCCGTGGAATCAGATACTTTTTTTTCTCTATCAGCTTATTCAGTTCGCGATAATCAATACATAGCCGCAAACTACCGTCTTTATTTTTCACAAAAAGAACAGGCGCGCTCCAAGGTGACATACATGGGCATATGTATCCCTGCTCCAATAGCTCTTGCAACTGAACTTTCAGTTCGGCCATCTCTTTTGGCGCTACCCGATACGGCGAACGGGCCACAGGTTTCACACCTAGCACCAGCTCGATAGCGAAGTCGATTTCCCTTTGGGGAGGTAACCCCGGAAGGTCCTTTGGAAATACATCAGCATACTGCGACACAATCGGCACTTCACTCACACTAGCCTTTGGCGCCACCGCCTCTACGAGTGTGAAGAATAACTCCACACCCTTCCGAACTGCCTTAACGACTTGGAGAGCAGATAACAACATCCCACTCACCCCTTGTATACCAATGAACTTGGTCTCTTGTTTCGTATTCTGCCCGAGTCTGACCTCTTTTGAAGTGCAATCTATACATGCACACTGCTCTGAAAGCCAGTCCATACCAAAGATTATATCAAATTTTTTGATCGGCAATACTAATGTTTCCACCTTGAACTCCCGACTCCCTATCTTGACCTCATGTAAGACCCCCTCCCTTTTTTAAAAAAACCCAGGGGCTTAGGCCCAGAGTCGCCGCTTTGCGGTGACACCTTCACGTCCTGAAGGGTCATCACCACAAGGCGCCGATTCTGCCAGCCAATTCGATCACAGAAAGGTAGCACAATAATTGAAGTAAGAGCAAGTTCACTGAAAGTAAACCACATATATAAAATAAAATCTCCACGAAGGGAGTGTCCACAGAATAACAATAACATTAGTACTATAAATGCGGGCTTATGCCCGATACATCATGTCCTCACTACAATCTCTCATGCGGAAGCTAAAACTGAAACTAATTTGGGTCGAGACTCACGATCCTGGCTGTATGAATTCTGGAGCTAGACTGCCCCATCTCCAAGCGCACCGGTCTCTAGGGCCGCTCCTCCATGCTGGGCTCCACGATCCCCTAAATGATGCGGTTCGAAAACCGTTAGTCATAAAGACTAAGCCCTATCATCCCCTACCCCTTCCCCCATGGCTCCTAAGTACCGAGCGAAGTGGAAGAAAGGGAAGGACATGAAGGTGGAGATTTAATCAAGAAACAAATGACAGCGGAACTAATCTAGCAATTCTATAATAATATGAAAGAAACAAAAAGTAAGAAAGGTAACCTTAACTTATGTGCGAAAGCGCATAAGCCAAGGGATCTTCTACAAGGCTCTCATCGTATAGAGTGTCCCATACCACTTATACGTTGGGGTGTCGGTTATCAAACAACAGCATGTATATATATTGAAGTTAACCTTTGATTTATAAACTTGCCCACACAAGCTTATAGACCAAGGGGTCGTTTTGCAGGTCCTAACGTATAAGCGTCCCATACCACTTATACTTTAGGTGTCAGGGTTAAATGAATCTATTATGCTATGACATGCAAGTGGGTATGATGAAACATGCAAGTGCAACTCACACACCTGACTCTGTGCACACAGACCTTTAGTTCCCCCTTTCGGAGCCGTTACCTCCCAGGATACCTCCGTAGTGGCAGACGGAAGAGGTGGGTTGGGCCTCGCCCACCTCTAAACCAGTAAAGCACTACCGGTCAGACCTATCGTACGCCTCAATGCTTGGTGCACTAAGCGGACGCCTGCGTACTCTTGCCGGCTGGCGCACCAGACTTCTGTTGGCAAAGTACTAACCACACTTGCCGAGTCAGCGTATTGGCGTCGGTGAATCGACCCTCCAATACCGAAGACCCACCATCTTAATTTTCTTTCCCTTTTATGCACATGAAAGTTTAATCGTAAACACACAAAAGCCGAGCCGAAGCTCCCCGGACCAAAACGTCTGTCTCCAAACCAACCGAGCCGAAGCTCCCCGGACCAAAACGTCCGTCTCCAAACCAACCGAGCCGAAGCTCCCCGAACCATCCCGTCTGAGTTTTAACCATCCGAGTCGAAGCTCCCCGAACCATCCCGTCCGTCTCTTAACCATCCGAGCCGAAGCTCTCATCAATCTTCCTGTGCCAACAGTGTTTGTGAAGGGTGAAGCCCTAGTTACTAAGTTACTCTTGTCGGTTTGTTATTACAGTTTACGTTAGCCCAGGACTGCCCCCGGTATTCCCCGTGAAGGTCTCTCAAGGGGCACTAGGAACCAAGACGGCGACATTACGGACCGAAGTTCCCTTTCGCAAGGCACTTAATGTTATTGGTTGATCTCCCTTAACCCGATTCCCTTCTCATATTACGATAGACTATCCTAGGGTGATTTTAAACCTTCCACTCTTCGGGGAAGACGATCTTTCGTCGAACCCGAGCACCCCTTAACTCTAACTATCACCACTTCTCACTACTCTTCATTCCATCCTATCGTGATATCATCCACAATTGTCCACCCAGACAAAATGATTAACTTCAATGACTTTCTCGGATCATGTCTTATTTCAATTCACAAATTTGCTATATGCAGACCGACCTAGACTATATGACGAACTAGTTATGCAACGATCCCAAACTTATCCAAATGCCCTTAATTATTTACTGGAGACTTATTAGGATATAAATGGCCTAAATCCAGAATGTGGTAATTTTCCTAATTTATCTGACATTTAATTAATTTTCCCAAAAATCCCAAGGGCTACCAGTTTGAACATGAACTACCCTAAGTTCTCATGCAAGATGTCCAGTAAATTTTATATAAATATTACGTTATCCCAATATGGTAAATCCAAGATATCACCATTTTTCTATCATCAAAAGGGCACTAAAATTATTTTAGAAATAATCTCTATCTTTTGTTATTTATGAATCAAGTACAAAAAATATCCATCCAAAAATTGTAAATTAATTATACTAAGCAGATAAGACATTGAAAATAACATTGGCCAGGTTTCATAATTTTCCAACATGTATATCATCCATAATTATTTTTTAAACCATAAAACCCCTTTCTAACATCTGTGAATGAAGTACTAGAATTACTCAACTAAAAATCATACAAAAATTCAGGGGCAACTACTCTGACCTAAAACATTTACTTCGAAGATTTCATGAGATTTCAATGAACAGATATTTCTAAACAATTAAAACATCATTTAAGGCCAAAGCAAGCTTTACAAATGAAGTACTAGCAATAATCAATATAAAATTCCAGAAAAATTGCTATAAGTTCTACTTGATCCAAAACTCACTCTACCCGAATTTCACTGCTTTTAAGTAAGGTTTAGTGACTGGATTTACCTATTTGATATTTTACCCTAAAACTAAGGTTAGGGTTTTAAGGTATCTACTTGTCTCCAAATTCTCCAAGATTCCATCCAGACAATTCTTATCGGGCCTTTGTCAATTCCACAAAGTTTCAAAGTAATACAAGAGCAATTGCCCCCATATCCTTCACAATCCTCAAAACCCTCCATCTAGGGTTTGAGTTTGGATCCTAGGGTAAACCAATCCTAAACCACACCATTTTCTCTAAGTGGGTTATAATAACCCTTCTAAGTCAGAGGCCAGAAAATCAGCCTCTGTTGAGGTGATTTGACCTTTCCAAACTCTTAGTGCACTTTTTACTAAAAGATGTCTCGCTAATGCCTAGTTAAGGGTAGAAGATTTCCTACCCAAAACTCCTCCAAACTAGTTGGAAATTTGTACAGAGCTAGGTTCTATAGCCAAGGACCACTCACCAAAATTTGGGAGGGTTTGGAGGTCATTTGGCCACTTAAATAAATTTCTCTAACTTAATTAAATTGAAACAAAAACTTTAGGCAAAGTATCTCCAAAAATTCCCATTTTTGGTCTGCCTTTAGGTATAGCTAAGGTTAACCCCCTGCCCAAATTTCAGGTCATTTGGACAAGGGACGAAGAGTGGGCATCCATTTTAATTTCTGCCCAACTCTAAGTACAGCCCCCACTAAAACGGGTGCTGCGGTCGAACCACTTACCCAAACGGGTTGAAATTAATTTTAAATTAAACTAGACTCAAAGGGCTACAACTTTTGTGACTGGTCAGTTTTCCTAAAACGGCCTCTAAATGCCTCATTTTGCAGGCTCAAAATGTACTCAGATAATTTATCTTTCCATTATGTATTATATACATAATTTATATATTATAAAATTGATTTTACTGATCATCTTCTACATGAAACCGAAAACAGAACTCAGAAAACCATTTTTCCTGTAACATTTCCGTGATCCGTCGCCGGCCGTCCGGTCACTTCCCTGGCCAGCCACCACCACCACCACCTCCGTCGAGGCGATGACTAGCGGTCGGCGGTGGTTTGGCCGCCGGAGGTGGCGGTTTCCGGCGAACTCGAAAATACATTTTTTTTTCATGGTTTTCCATGAAAACGAGAGATAGGTCCGGCTCCGTTGAGCACGAACTTACTTTCTAAGAATCCTAAGATCTACCCATGAGAGAAGAAGCAGAGGAGGACCTTGTTCGCGGTTTGGAGGCGAGATGAACGACGGGGTGCCATGGCACGGTGGTGGCGTTGCTGAACTTCTCCTACAGCAAGAGCAAACGTCTGAATTTGTTTGATTGAGTGTGTAAACTTCCCCTCTTGCTCCAAGTGGGCTTTTATAAGTCAGCAAGTGGGGAGGTGAAAGGGTAAAGCCTTAATGGTCATGAAGGCTCCTCTTAATAACATTTCGGTTACGGTGAAGGGATAAGAAACGGTGGAAGATAAAAAGGTATGTCCAGTTGGCGGTTTCCTATTGGACCACATCTCCTTATTTTATTAAGAAATTACAGTAGGAAACGACTCATAATTACTCCTGGTGTAACTTCCCACACCAGCATTTATTTCCACGTGTGTTAGAATAATTTCGGGCCTGAACCGTCGTTTCGGTCAATGTCACGGGCGTGACACATAGGTCACGGGCGTGACACATAGGTCACGGGCGTGACAGGCCCGGGTGGCCAATTCTGGGGTCGACGATCGTCGAACTGAGATCGACGGTCGTCGAAGGGTGGTCACGCCCTGGGTCACGGGCGTGACACCTTGGTCACGGGTGTGACATGCTCGAATGGCAAAATCTGAGGTCGACGACCGTCGAACTGAGATCGACGGTCGTCAAAGGGTGGTCACGCCCTAGGTCACGGGCGTGACATGCCCGAATGGTAAATTCTGAGGTCGACGACCGTCGAACTGAGATCGACGGTCGTCGAAGGGTGGTCACAGGCGTGACACCTTGGTCACGGGCGTGACACGCCCGAATGGCAAAATCTGAGGTCGACGACCGTCGAACTGAGATCGACGGTCGTTGAAGGGTGGTCACGCCCTAGGTCACGGGCGTGACACCTTTGTCACGGGCGTGACAGGGCCGGGTCGAAAATTCTGCACCCGACAATCGTCTCCCTGAGATCGACGATCGTCGAAGGAGTCATGCCCTAGGTCACGGGCGTGACCAACCCGTGACCCGAAATCTTGGTCGATTCATTTCAATTTTTGGGCTTCCTAGGGTTCTATGACGACCAACCGACTCCTAGGGGTCTAGCCGGAAATGGGATGTTACAAATCCCAATAAACAAAACAAAAATTTCGTCCCCGAAATTGAGGTTGAGCCTACGGGGATTTCTATCGGAATAAATTAAACTTGTAACATCCCATACAATTTTTTTATTGGGCACAAGCGACTACTTGTTTGATAAATGAAGGCAATCTCCCCAATAAACAAAAGATTAGCCCCTACTTTCCTGCACATGCCTAGGTTCTCAATTTTCCTTATCTAATCTTACCGGTTTTGTACAAGAAGATAATTTATAGTATACCAAGAGGTGGTGAGGTATACCTGACTGAACAACTCCGGGTATTTTTGCCTCATCAGGTCCTGCAGTTCCCAGGTGTGCTCCTCCTAACCGTGGTTTCTCCATAGAACCTTGACTAAGGGGATCTTCTTGCAGCGCAAGATCCGTACTCCTTTGTCGTCGATCCGGACCGGCTCCAAGTGGACAGATCGGTCTGAAGCTACCGGCCCTTCGGTGGTCAAAATCTGATGCTCCGGGCGTAGTAGAGCCCTTCTCAGCGAAGAAATGTGGAAGACGTCTTGTAGAGCTGCCAGCTCTGGTGGCAACTCTAGCCTGTAGGCTAGGGGTCTGTTCCGCTCCAGGATCCGGTAAGGGCCCATATACCTAGGGCTGTGCTTCTTCCTCCGACCGCGCACTCGTGAGACTCCGTGCATGGGCCGGATCTTCAAGAACACTCGATCCCCTACCTGAAACTCCACCTGACGATGTCGGGCGTCATAGTACTTAGCTTGTCTGCTCTGTGCCTCCAACATCCTATCTCTGATCAGTCTCACCTGTGCCTCGGTGTCTTCAACAAAATCCTATCCCAACACCTTCGGGTCCTCGTCTTGAACCCAAGAAAGCGGGGTCCTACATTTTCTTCCATACAAGGCTTCATAAGGCGCCATCCTGATGCTGGACTGGTAGCTGTTGTTATAGGAGAACTCGACCAACGGTAACATCTTCTCCCACGGCTCCCCTCGGTCCAGTATACACAGTCATAGTAAATCCTCCAAGGTCCGGTTGGTGCGCTCTGTCTGCCCGTCCGTCTGAGGGTGGAAGGCCGTGCTAAAAGTCAATCGGGTGCCCAAATATGCCTGCACTGACCGCCACTCCCTGGATGTGAACCGTCCATCGTGGTCCGACACTATCGTTCGGGGCACGCCATGATATCGGACATACTGCTCCACGAACTTCCGTACCAGCACTCCCACCGAGTCATCTTTCCTGATTGGTATAAAGCGGGCCACCTTCGTCAACCGATCAACAATCACCCAGATCGAGTCGTTCCCCGTCCGAGACCGGGGAAGACCATGTATAAAATCCATAGCTATATCGTCAAACTTCCACTCCGGCACCAGGAGTGGCTGCAACAATCCTGCGGGGTTCCTGCACTCCGCCTTCACCAACTGACACGCCTCGCAATGGGTCACGAAGTACGTAATGTCCTTCTTCATGCCCGGCCAAAACATCATCTTCTTCAGATCAGCGGTCATCTTTCTGATCCCCGGGTGCACAGAGTACCGGCTGCAATGCGCCTCCGTCATAATATCCTCTCGGATCTGGCCTCCTGCAGGTATATATACTCTGCCTCTGAAATGTAGCAGTCCATCTCTCAGGGAATAATCTCCTGTCGAACCCTCCTCCAAGGCTCGGAACATCGGCTCTGCCCACGCATCTGTCCTCTGTCCGTCCCGAATGCGATCCCGAATATCGTCTATGGCCACCATCGATGTCAGATACTCCCTATACAACTTTGGATCATCCTCGGACACTAGGGATATCTGCATATCTCTGAATGACCGTACTAGCTCCATGGTCATAACCTGGGGCCCGGCTTCGGAAGTGCCACATTCCCTAAACTTGGTCTGAGGGAACCCAAGCCAATACTAATTTGCCCCAATAAACAAAAGTTTAGCCCCCAATAAACAAAAAATAAGCCCCTACCTACCTTGGGCTAAGCGTCTTTGATATTACCATGTTATCTCCATCCCAGTTGGGTGCACAATCCCTAGGGCATCAATCTTCGACTTAGGGTTCCAACCTGAAACTTGTTGATATACTTCATATATAAAACTCTTTGAGTCACATTTATGACACCCTTATCCCAGTCAAAATGTTCCTAATCCCAAATGGGTATCTTCCGAACTTGAATTCCTATCCGACCCTCGGTGTTTGTCTTGGTGGTTGTCTCCGAGTAATCTTATTACCGGTACGAGGGTTAAGACTACTTGTCTTCTACCATTCTGCTAAAGTATTATTGATCTCAATTCTCCTTAAAGCAGTCTATTGATTTGAGTAATTCTTGATAGGGGTCGTAGGGTCACCTGAGTTTATCTATCAGGTTGTCATTCTCATGTAAAACTCCTCCTTTTATTCTGTTTGGGTATCTCCTTACCTTAAACAAGTTCATACCCAGGGTCTATTTCGAACTAGGGCATGTTATAAGTCGTCATGGTTAGTCATGTGTCCTACTAGGTTGAGTCTAACTTATTGACTAAAGAATTATAAGATGAGGTCTTTACAGCCGGAGGTGCTCCCTGCTGAGGGCAGGGTTTGCCTCAAGCTACAAAGAAGAATTTCATTTGTTGAAGAAGTGGACAATTTATATGTGATCCCCATTTGGGCACACCACTGCTTCCGCTGCTTAGTTTGTCCCCAAACTAAACTCACGCGGGGGTGACCCAGGGTTTGTGGACTTCTACTTTCTTCTGATCGATGTTTCCTCTGATACCACTTGTAATACCCCCCCCCCCCGATTTTTTTAAACCCGGGGCCTTAGGCCCAGAGTCGCCGCTTTGCGGTGACACCTTCACGTCCTGAAGGGTCATCACCACAAGGCGCCGATTCTGCTGGCCAATTCGATCACAGAAAGGTAGCACAATAATTGAAGTAATAGCAAGTCCACTGAAAGTAAACCACATATATAAAATAAAATCTCCAAGAAGGGAGTGTCCACAGAATAACAATAACTAGAGTACTATAAATGCGGGCTTATGCCCGATACATCATGTCCTCACTACAATCTCTCATACGGAAGCTAAAACTGAAACTACTCTGGGCCGAGACTCACGGTCCTGGTTGTATGAATTTCGGAGCTAGACTGCCCCATCTCCAAGCGCACCGGTCTCTGGGGACGCTCCTCCATGCTGGGCTCCACGATCCCCTAAATGATGCAGTTCGAAAACCGTTAGTCATAAAGACTAAGCCCTATCATCCCCTACCCCTTCCCCCATGGCTCCTAAGTACCGAGCGGAGAGGAAGAAATGGAAGGACATGAAGGTGGAGATTTAATCAAGAAACAAATGGCAGCGGAACTAATCTAGCAATTCTATAATAATATGACAGAAACAGAAAGTAAGAAAGGTAACCTTAACTTATGTGCGAAAGCGCATAAGCCAAGGGATCTTCTGCAAGGCTCCCATCGTATAGAGTGTCCCATACCACTTATACGTTGGGGTGTCGGTTATCAAACAACAACATGTATATATATTGAAGTTAACCTTTGATTTATAAACTTGCCCACACAAGCTTATAGACCAAGGGGTCGTTTTGCAGGTCCTAATGTATAAGCGTCCCATACCACTTATACTTTAAGTGTCAGGGTTAAATGAATCGATTATGCTATGACATGCAAGTGGGTATGATGAAACATGCAAGTGCAACTCACACACCCGACTCTGTGCACACAGACCTTTAGTTCCCCCTTTCGGAGCCGTTACTGATGGAGCCGACTTCCCACGACATGTGGCCAAGGAGCATCCTCCCTCCGACGATGATGGTGACCCGATAAATTTGAATGGAGACGTTGCTGATGCGGCCGCCATTGATCCCCATCGGAGAGAGTTTGTGGATTGGGACGATCGTTGCCGCAAGCTCGAGGATGGCTTTTCTTCCGCGACGCCACCGCCACCTCCGCCACATGTTTTGCTCGACGTCCGCCACCATTTTATAAAAATATATAATTATAAATTAAATAATTATAATTATATATTTTTAATAATTTATTATTTTAAGCAATTTTATTTCAAGCATTTTTATATTTATTGCATTTAAATAAGTCATGTAATGATGTGGTGCTTATAACCATCATTGGTTGTTTTTATTATCTCATTTCTTGTATTATGATGGGTGCTTATAACCATCATAATTTTCATTTTGAATTTTGAATTTTGAATGTTGATTGGAGGGAGATTGAGTGGTGTAGGCTATATATAGCCATGTTATGAAGGATTAATCAGTGAATGAATGAAAATTTAAAACCTAATTCCTCTCTAAGAGAATTTCGGCCAAAGAGAACTCCTCCTTGCCGCCGCCCCTTGGCTTGTGGTGTGAAGCCGCCGCCCCCCCTTGCTCCCTCCATCCGTTCGGTGCGACTCCGGCGCGGCTTCCTTCGGTGCGACTCCTTGGAAGAAGGTTGCAAACCCCTCGGTGTGACGCCGGCGGATCCGTGGAGAGAGTGATTCTCCCACAGTTATCTTGTGTAAAAGTTTTCTGGTTGGCGTGACACGAAGAAGGCGACGAATTTCTCTCCCTCCGTCGTATCTCTGGTGGTGTCGTTAAGGAACGATTCTAGTCGAGTGAAATCGGACTCATCCCATCCGGTTGGGTAACGAAAATTTCTACTTTATGTGTTTCTCTTCCCTTGATAATTCTTGTGGCATTGACAAATTGCGTGGCTTGTGTAACGCTTGATTTTTCGTGGTTTAATTTATTTTAGTTATTGTCTTGTATACCGTATTTTCGTTTAAGTTCGTGAGGCGTGGCGGCCCTCGTATGTATTTTGTTGGGAGAGAACCATCCTTGCCCGAATCGTTTGTTTTCGGTGGCTTCTCTTTTGGTACAACACGCTCGATCGAACCGTGTGGGTTCTTTTCGCTTGAGAGGACCTTGGCCTATCGCCTTGGTATTATCTAAGGGGCTTTGCGAACCCCACGTAATTGTTAATCTAATAATAATTTTAATCGATCCGCTGCTACGTTAAATGCTTGAGTGTGACGTGAGAGTTATCAGAGAGCGTCGCGTTAATTTGTCGGCCACCAAAACGCTCGAAAGAGCGGGCCTACATCAATTTGGTATCAGAGGCGGTCGTTTCAACTCCCAAGTTGCAAACATCCTCTCCGCGTTCTTCTTTGGTTGATATGAACTTTCAAAAATCTGAAATTTTCGGTTTGGTCTGCATTTAGTAAATCCTTCGGAATTTTAAAACTTGTCAAAAAAATCAGAAAAAATTTCTGTAGCTTCCTAACCTTATTTCCAGCAACATTAAAACAGAAAATTTTTCGATTCGTCCTCGTTAGTTCAGCCTGCAAATTGGAAACGTCGTAATTCTGTCTAGTTGGTCTGCAAATAGCGGGCTAAAATCTTTATTTTTCAGCGAAATTTTAAAAAAAAAAATTCAAATCTCAAAATTAAAATTTCAAATTTCAAATTTAAAATTTTCAAATTTTCAAATTTCAAATTTCAAATTTTAAAATTCAAATTTCGAATTTTAAATTTCAAATTTTCAAAATTAAAATTTCAAAATTTAAAATTCATATCTGAAATTGAATTTCAAATTTTATATTTCAACTTTCAAATTTCAAAATTCAAAATTCAAATTTCAAATTTCAAATTTCAAATTTCAAAATTCGAAATTCAAAATTCAAAATTCAAATTTCAAATTTCAAATTTCAAATTTCAAATTTCAAATTTCAAATTTCAAATTTCAAAATTTCAAATTTCAAATTTAAAAATTCAAAATTCAAAATTCAAAATTCAAATTCCAACATTTCAAATTTATCTCAAAATTACAAAAAAAAAATAATAGTGGTCTGCAAATAGCGGCCTAAAAATATTATTTTTTTCTCAAAATCTAAACTTTCAAATTTCTGGTATTTCTCCATCTAATTATTAGTAAGAAAAAAAAATATTTTTCAGTCAGTAATTATTTTTATTAATTAATTTGAAAATTTAGTATTTGGTGTGCCAATAGCAGGCTAAATTTTTTTTTTCTGCGATAAAAAATTCTGAAAAAAATTAATTAATAATCCTTATAATTTTCTTGCTCAGAAAATAAAAAAATATGCATATATTATTTTTTGAAACTAGCGGGAACAATTAAATCTTTGAGATTTAATTATAGCCAGTTTACTTTTCTCTGCATGTGCACAAGTATCGGATCCAGTTTCCTCTCCGGTTATCACTAAATGGCATATGACGTATATGCTTCTCGGTTAGACTATTCCTATGCTAAGGATATGGCTAAGCACACCCCTAGGGCACACCATATTTATCCTACTTATGACGGTTTAGAGTATCCCCAAATTTTTAGAGACTGGCTTAAGGGATTAGAACAATATTTTAATTATCACTTATGGGATGACTATGAAAAGGTTAGCTTTGCCCGAGAGCGATTAGTAGGTCGGGCCCGATTATTTTGGTTAAACGAAGAGCGTCGTGTTGGTAGCTATCGTTATGCTTGGCCGCACATGCGTAACCTCCTCTCGGATCAATTTGATCCCGCCTACCTGCGCACTAATAGCACCACACCCGTTAGTAAGAATAGTTACAGCACTAGACCCGTATCCGCTTATAGGAGTGACCCTACACCTCAGCATATATCCTATCCCCAGAGAGGTAGTATTACCCAGAGTGTGCCTAGTCCCACCTATAGAAAACATAAGCCATTCCGACCCAAAAATTTGAACTCGAAAGAGGTTACTATTAGGGTGCTTGCTTCCTTAGCCTCGACATCTAAGCCCTCTGATATAGTGACTAATACCTCTGAGGATGCTTACGTGGATATGGAATCTCTGGAAGATGAAATTAATCAGCCAGATGAGAGTCTTCCTTCACTTACGATAGTGCCCGACTCTCCTGTTGAACCTGAGGATGTGATTAGGACTGCGCCCGTCATTGAGGATGAGGCAAGTTTCACTGACGCTTTTAGTGACGTTGAGGAGATTGGTTACCCTAGTGACCTGGAAGAGGATTTTTCCCCTGAGGAATCATCTCCAATCCCCTTCGACGATAATTTAGTCATGGAATCTTCTGTTGACCCTGAGCTAGTAGACATTCCGGTTGAGTCGGTAGAGTCATCCGATGCTGAGAGCTTACATGTCACTGATTTAGGTGATGACTTGCTAGGATCCGACGTTATATTGGTTGACCCAGGATTATTAGAGGTTTCTACGGTATTGGTAGAGTCACCTTGGGATGGATGTTCAGTTTGGGATAAGCTTAGTGTGATACATCCGGGAGTTAGTCCTTTGACGTTATTATCGCCGCTTGGAACTCAAGCTAATTATTATACTCCCCTGGATTCGATTTGCCCATCCCCCTATTCTTACTTAGACGATGTCCCCACCTCATGGGAAGAATTATGTTTGGATGACGATAGCACTGAGGGCCCAAATGACTTTTCTTTGATGATAGACCCTTCGCCTGAGGCCCAAGTTAGTTTGGAAATTTTATCGGATACGAATTTGCCAACTATTGAGACGGTCACTATTTCTGACGTAAGTAAAATTTCTAATGATTTGGTGGATTCATTCTGTGGCGAAACGTTAACTGAGGATGAGTTTTCAGTGAGGACGAATCCACTATTCGAGTTTACTTTTGATTTTAAAGACTTGCAACCGGAGGCGTTCTCTTGGACGCTTAATCCATGCTTTGACGTTGAGTGTGACTTGGTTCCCCCTACGGAGTCAACCCTATCGACTCTCCCTCCGGTTCCCTTAGCTCGAGTAGATGATTTAGTCATTTCTAGCCCTTCATATTTAGAGAAGTTAATTATTCCCGCCATCCCGTTAAACTTACTTAGAAGGACGTGGGCGAACGTAGTTGATGACGAACGTTTTCCGCTGACTATTTATTATGATATTTTTAAATCAAAATTTAATTTTAAATTTAAAACAAAAACATTGGAACCCACTACGTTAATTTTTGAATTTAAAGCACATGTGCCACCGGACATAATTCCGTTATTTTATTATATTAATTCAAGTCATGTGGCACATGGGTTCTCCCCTCATGGTTTTAATTTAATTAGGCGCATTTTTAATTTCTTGACCCTTCTAAATGCGTCCTTTAAATTACTTGCGAGGTTGTTTCGAATAGTCTTCCACCGTTATGTGAATGGTTTGGTTTTGATTTGTCTCACCCCTAAACGGATGCCCCCGGGCACTTTAGAAATATTAACGAATAGGCTAGTCCATTTTTTACGAATTTTACGGAAGTTTGGTGACATGACATTCCTGATAAAATTTTCCACTGATTGGGGCATAGCTCCTATTTTCATCGTTATATACTTTACGCTTTATGCTTTAATGCCACCAGAACTGTCTACCTCTCCGTATATATTTTTCACTATGCTTTCTATTGGGTTGGGTGGTGATAGTTTTCTAGGATCGTTCCCCTTCTCGGTCTCCATCGGAGGTACGTTGGTGGATGTTGTTGAAATTCTTTTTCCTTCTTTAGCTAACGCGTATTTGAGGTCCCTCCAAGACCACCTTTTGCCATGCAGGTTCTTCTTCCCCGCTGACGACCTTCCAGGCGAGTACAAACAGGCATACTCATCAGTGATGAGTATTTTTAAGAGGGGGAGGATTGATGGAGCCGACTTCCCACGACATGTGGCCAAGGAGCATCCTCCCTCCGACGATGATGGTGACCCGATAAATTTGAATGGAGACGTTGCTGATGTGGCCGCCATTGATCCCCATCGGAGAGAGTTTGTGGATTGGGATGATCGTTGCCGCAAGCTCGAGGATGGCTTTTCTTCCGCGATACCACCGCCACCTCCGCCACATGTTTTGCTCGACGTCCGCCACCATTTTATAAAAATATATAATTATAAATTAAATAATTATAATTATATATTTTTAATAATTTATTATTTTAAGCAATTTTATTTCAAGCATTTTTATATTTATTGCATTTAAATATGTCATGTAATGATGGGGTGCTTATAACCATCATTGGTTGTTTTTATTATCTCATTTCTTGTATTATGATGGGTGCTTATAACCATCATAATTTTCATTTTGAATTTTGAATTTTGAATGTTGATTGGAGGGAGATTGAGTGGTGTAGGATATATATAGCCATGTTATGAAGGATTAATCAGTGAATGAATGAAAATTTAAAACCTAATTCCTCTCTAAGAGAATTTCGGCCAAAGAGAACTCCTCCTTGCCGCCGCCCCTTGGCTTGTGGTGTGAAGCCGCCGCCCCCCCTTGCTCCCTCCATCCGTTCGGTGCGACTCCGGCGCGGCTTCCTTCGGTGCGACTCCTTGGAAGAAGGTTGCAAACCCCTCGGTGTGACGCCGGCGGATCCGTGGAGAGAGTGATTCTCCCACAGTTATCTTGTGTAAAAGTTTTCTGGTTGGCGTGACACGAAGAAGGCGACGAATTTCTCTCCCTCCGTCGTATCTCCGGTGGTGTCGTTAAGGAACGATTCTAGTCGAGTGAAATCGGACTCATCCCATCCGGTTGGGTAACGAAAATTTCTACTTTATGTGTTTCTCTTCCTTGATAATTCTTGTGGCATTGGCAAATTGCGTGGCTTGTGTAACGCTTGATTTTTCGTGGTTTAATTTATTTTAGTTATTGTCTTGTATACCGTATTTTCGTTTAAGTTCGTGAGGCGTGGCGGCCCTCGTATGTATTTTGTTGGGAGAGAACCATCCTTGCCCGAATCGTTTGTTTTCGGTGGTTTCTCTTTTGGTACAACACGCTCGATCGAACCGTGTGGGTTCTTTTCGCTTGAGAGGACCTTGGCCTATCGCCTTGGTATTATCTAAGGGGCTTTGCGAACCCCACGTAATTGTTAATCTAATAATAATTTTAATCGATCCGCTGCTACGTTAAATGCTTGAGTGTGACGTGAGAGTTATCAGAGAGCGTCGCGTTAATTTGTCGGCCACCAAAACGCTCGAAAGAGCGGGCCTACATCAGTTACCTCCCAGGATACCTCCGTAGTGGAAGACGGAAGCGGTGGGTTGGGCCTCACCCACCTCTAAACCAGTAAAGCACTACCGGTCAGACCTATCGTACGCCTCAACGCTTGGTGCACTAAGCGGACGCCTGTGTACTCTTGCCGGCTGGCGCACCGGACTTCTGTTGGCAAAGTGCTAACCACACTTGATGAGTCAGCGTATTGGCGTCGGTGCATCGACCCTCCAATACCGAAGACCCACCACCTTAATTTTCTTTCCCTTTTATGCACATGCAAGTTTAATCGTAAACATACAAAAGCTGAGCCGAAGCTCCCCGGACCAAAACGTCCGTCTCCAAACCAACCGAGCCGAAGCTCCCCAGACCAAAACGTCCGTCTCCAAACCAACCGAGCTGAAGCTACCCGGACCATCCCGTCCTACTTTTAACCATCCGAGCCGAAGCTCCCCGGACCATCCCGTTCGTCTCTTAACCATCCGAGCCGAAGCTCTCATCAATCTTCCTGTGCCAACAGTGTTTGTGAAGGGTGCAGCCCTAGTTACTAAGTTAATCTTGTCGGTTTGTTATTACAGTTTACGTTAGCCCAGGACTGCCCCCGGTATTCCCCGTGAAGGGCTCTCAAGGGGCACTAGGAACCAAGACGGCGGCATCACGGCCCGAAGTTCCCTTTCGCAAGGCACTTAATGTTATTGGTTGATCTCCCTTAACTCGATTCCCTTCTTATATTACGATAGACTATCCTCGGGTGATTTTAAACCTTCCACTCTTCGGGGAAGACGATCTTTCGTCGAACCCGAGCACCCCTTAACTCTAACTATCACCACTTCTCACTACTCTTCATACCATCCTATCGTGATATCATCCACAGTTGTCCACCCAGACAAAATGATTAACTCCAATGACTTTCTCGGATCATGTCTTATTTCAATTCACAAATTTGCTATATGTAGACCGACCTAGACTATATGACGAACTAGTTATGCAACGATCTCAAACTTATCCAAATGCCCTTAATTATTTACTGGAGACTTATCAGGATATAAATGGCCTAAATCAAGAATGTGGTAATTTTCCTAATTTATCTGACATTTAATTAATTTTCCCAAAAATCCCAAGGGCTACCAGTTTGAACATGAACTACCCTAAGTTCTCATGCAAGATGCCCAGCAAATTTTATATAAATATTATGTTATCCCAATATGGTAAATCCAAGATATCACAATTTTTCTATCATCAAAAGGGCACTAAAATTATTTTAGAAATAATCTCTATCTTTTGTTATTTATGAATCAAGTACAGAAAATATCAATCCAAAAATTGTAAATTAATTATACTAAGCAGATAAGACATTCAAAATAACATTGGCCAGGTTTCATAATTTTCCAACAAGTATATCATCTATAATTAATTTTTAAACCATAAAACCCATTTCTAACATCTGTGAATGAAGTACTAGAATTACTCAACTAAAAATCATACAAAAATTCAGGCGCAACTATTCTGACCTAAAACATTTACCTCGAATATTTCATGAGGTTTCAATGAACAGAAATTTCTATACAATTAAAACATCATTTAAGGCCATAGCAAGCTTTACAAATGAAGTGCTAGCAATAATCAACATAAAATTCCAGAAAAATTGCTATAAGTTCTAGCTGATCCAAAACTCACTCTACCCGAATTTCACAGCTTTTAAGTAAGGTTTAGTTACTGGATTTACCTATTTGATATTTTACCCTAAAACTAAGGTTAGGGTTTTAAGGTATCTACTTGTCTCCAAATTCTCCAAGATTCCATCCAGACAATTCTTATCAGGCCTTTGTCAATTCCACAAAGTTTCAAAGTAATACAAGAGCAATTGCCCCCATATCCTTCACAATCCTCAAAACCCTCCATCTAGGGTTTGAGTTTGGATCCTAGGGTAAACCAACCCTAAACCACACCATTTTCTCCAAGTGGGTTATAATAACCCTTCTAAGTCAGAGGCCAGAAAATCAGCCCCTGTTGAGGTTATTTGACCTTTCCAAACTCTTAGTGCACTTTTTACTAAAAGATGTCTCGCTAATACCTAGTTAAGGGTAGAAGATTTCCTACCCAAAACTCCTCCAAACTAGTTGGAAATTTGTACAGAGCTAGGTTCTATAGCCAGGGACCACTCACCAAAATTTGGGAGGGTTTGGAGGTCATTTGGCCACTTAAATAAATTTCTCTAACTTAATTAAATTGAAACAAAAACTTTAGGCAAAGTATCTCCAAAAATTCCCATTTTTGGTCTGCCTTTAGGTATAGCTAAGGTTAACCCCTGCCCAAATTTCAGGTCATTTGGACAAGGGACGAAGAGTGGGCATCCATTTTAATTTCTGCCCAACTCTAAGTACAGCCCCCACTAAAACGGGCGCTGCGGTCGAACCGCTTACCCAAACGGGTTGAAATCAATTTTAAATTTAAATAGACTCAAAGGGATACAACTTTTGTGACTGGTCATTTTTCCTAAAACGGCCTCTAAGTGCCTCATTTTGCAGCCTCAAAATGTACTCAGATAATTTATCTTTCCATTATGTATTATATACATAATTTATATATTATAAAATTGATTTTACTGTTCATCTTCTACATGAAACCGAAAACAGAACTCAGAAAACCATTTTTCCTTAACATTTCCGTGATCCGTCGCCGGCCGACCGGTCACTTCCCTGGCCAGCCACCACCACCACCACCTCCGTCGAGGCGATGGCTAGCGGTCGGCGGTGGTTTGGCCGACGGAGGTGGCGGTTTCCGGCGAACTCGAAAATACATTTTTTTTTTCATGGTTTTCCATGAAAACGAGAGATAGGTCCGGCTCCGTTGAGCACGAACTTCCTTTCTAAGAATCCTAAGATCTACCCGAGAAGAAGCAGAGGAGGACCTTGTCCGCGATTTGGAGGCGAGATGAACGACGGGGTGCCATGGCGCGGTGGTGGCGTTGCTGAACTTCTCCTACAGCAAGAGCAAACGTCTGAATTTGTTTGATTGAGCGTGTAAACTTCTCCTCTTGCTCCAAGTGGGCTTTTATAAGTCAGCAAGTGGGGAGGTGAAAGGGTAAAGCCTTAATGGTCATGAAGGCTCCTCTTAATAACATTTCGGTTACGGTGAAGGGATAAGAAATGGTGGAAGATAAAAAGGTATGTCCAGTTGGCGGTTTCCTATTGGACCATATCTCCTTATTTTATTAAGAAATTACAGTAGGAAACGGCTCATAATTACTCCTGGTGTAACTTCCCACACCAGCATTTATTTCCACGCGTGTTAGAATAATTTCGGGCCTGAACCGTCGTTTCGGTCAATGTCACGGGCATGACACATAGGTCACGGGCGTGACAGGCCTGGGTGGCCAATTCTGGGGTCGACGATCGTCGAACTGAGATCGACGGTCGTCGAAGGGTGGTCACGCCCTGGGTCACGGGCGTGACACCTTGGTCACGGGCGTGACACGCCCGAATAGCAAAATCTGATGTCGACGACCGTCGAACTGAGATCGCCGGTCGTCGAAGGGTGGTCGCGCCCTAGGTCACGGGAGTGAGACCTTGGTCACGGGCGTGACATGCCCGAATGGCAAATTCTGAGGTCGACGACCGTCGAACTGAGATTGACGGTCATCGAAGGGTGGTCACGGGCATGACACCTTGGTCACGGGCGTGACACGCCCGAATGGCAAAATCTGAGGTCGACCACCGTCGAACTGAGATCGACGGTCGTCGAAGGGTGGTCACGCCCTAGGTCACGGGCGTGACACCTTGGTCACGGGCGTGACAGGGCCGGGTTGAAAATTCTGCGCCCGACGATCGTCTCCCTTAGATTGACGATCGTCGAAGGAGTCACGCCCTAGGTCACGGGCGTGACCTATTGGTCACGGGCGTGACCAACCCATGACCCGAAATCTTGGTCGATTCATTTCAATTTTTGGGCTTCCTAAGGTTCTGTGACGACCAACCGACTCCTAGGGGTCTAGCCGGAAATGGGATGTTACACCTCAAGACCGCAAGATTTATCCGCGCACAATAAACATCTGTTAGGTAGGAACACCTTTATACTATCTGTCATGGTCCGTATAGGCACCACGATACGAAAGACGAAATATTTAGACAGAAATGAATGGGAAGCACCTGTGTCAAACAGTGCTCGCGTCGGGTACTCTCGTATAAGGACAAACCCTATTAGATCACAATTAAACAAGCACATCACATAGTATAAAATAAAATTAAAAACTGCGCGCACCTGTGATGCCATCGGCCTGTTTAATGGCCTCCTGTTGTCCAAGGTTAAAGACCATGGGCTGCGAGTGTGAGGCAGAAGACTCCACCATAGTCATCCCTTTCTCCTCATAAGACGCTCCCGTCTTCTTATCACCCTTTGGAGGACCAACTCGGCAATCACGTGCGAAGTGTCCCAACTTCCCGCATGTAAAACAAGCGCGAGATCCATACCCAGATGTCTCTGTCACAGTCACAGAAGGAGCTTGTCTAGTAGACTTGGACTTCTTTCCCCATCTCTTATGGAACCAAAACTTCTCCGGACGCGGCGGCTTGAACTCTTGCTTTGTCACATCAAAGGTCCCCTTTGCTTGCCCTCTTCTCATGTCCGTCTCCAAAGACCGAGCCGTACATACTAAGGCTTGAAACCCCTAACTCACAGAACTCGAGAGCAAATAACGCAGCTCATCTCGCAGTCCCGCATAAAACCTACTAGTCTTACTCTCTTCTTCGGCGAAGATTGTATCCGCATATCTTCCCAAATGTGTGAACTCATGTAGGTAATCATCCACACTACGATCTCCTTGAGTTAACCGTTGAAATTCTATTTTCATCGATATCCTTTGCTGCATTAGTAGATGTTGTGCCAAGAACAACCGAGAAAATTCGTCCATCAAAACCTCTGCCAATTGCCTGCCGGCTAAGTGATGCAGTTCAATCTCATCCCACCATAAACGAGCCTCTCCTTCTAGTAGGAAAGTGGCCAACATAACCTTATGTCCCTCCTAAACCTTGATATCTCTAATGATCCTCTTGATCCTTGCAAGCCAATCCTCTACTTGGGCCGGTGAACCTGCCCCAGTAAATTGCGGAGGATTGAAGCTCATGAATTGCTTCAATTGTTGATCTGCTGCCCGCGGATCAACTACAGCTTCTACCGGTTCTTGCCATACCCCAACATGCGTTGGCACCACTGCAGGACGTGCCTGCCCAGCCTGCTGAGCATTCATCACAGCAAGTACTGTTTCCGTGATGAAACGTACCGTTTCAGCGGATGGAGGAGGCGTGGGCACCTCAGCTGGTGCCGCACTTTCTACAGAATGTTGAGGTTTGGATTGACCCGCAACACTTCTAGTCACCTATATGTGTAAAACACACAATTTAGCGACCAAGTAAAACGACAAACATACAAAAATAATACACAGGTTAAACAAACAAGTGTATTTAAATTCCTAAGTGGACATTCTTGAGTTCAATTTATGTGTTATAACGACAACACTGACACGTGCTCGCCACCTCTCAAAAGAATTCGTCCGCGAATTCGGAAGAGATTTACCAACAAGCTGATACCAAACTGTAACATCTCTACCCGTCAAGAAGAATAAAATAGAGGGTACGACCGGGGCCCCACACCATATTCCACAAACAGGCAGAGACGCTACTAAATAATATCAAAACCAATGCATCCTAACACAGAGTATTCTAGCAGAAGCTTCGCGGTTGAAAACTTGAACTCAAAAGTTACAAGAACTGTCCACTATATTAAAATAGGAATGTATATAACTAAAGCAAATGGCCTTATGGCCTTACGGGTTTCTCTTAACAAAAGTCTTGTTTCCAAACATCGGCACGCAGGCCAACCACACATGAACAAGAAGAAACAAAATAAAGCCTTCGAGGGCAGCAACGCAGCTTGGGCTTCAGCCTGTTAAGTCCCGCTCAGACCAGCACCACCTGCACCTGCAAGAACCAATCCACCAAGCGGTGGAAAATAGGGCAACGGTCAGCATTCAGTTGACTAATTATAGCGACCCTGCCCATGACACGGGGCAGCGGAATTCCGTCCCTGCATAACATTTTTGCTACAGTATGTATAACAAACCACGCAAGATGTGCACGACCGAACAATCAATACATATTACAAACGCCGGCATGATGGACCAACGCTCCGTGCACTCAGGGCACATTCTAGTGTACCGAAAACACTGTGTCCCACCACCGTTCAGAGGTCCCTAACATGACGGTCCAATTTGAGCATTTCTAGTCTGATCAGCACGCAAGTCGTCGACTCTCGCTACGTGATCCTAACAGTGACTTAAGCACCCAAGGTTAGATAACCATAACGCGGGTACAGATCCACCTTTCCCGTTGCTCAAAATCGTCAGACTCAAGACTGGACTGACGCGGGTACAGCTTCACCTTGCCCGTCCGCCACCAAGGCATTCCTCCAGTTGCAGCCTAACAGCTCAACTTCATACCATATGGCACTCATGGCCACAAGAGTTGAACCAAACTCTCACCATTTCCTAGACTTCCTCCAGTACTTCCCGCAGTACCCAGCCACAGGTATCCACCACGGACTTCATGCATACAAGCAATAATCACGGAGTCTTCTCCAATATGAAAAAAGCATCACAAATCGAGACCAGCATGTCCAGATGAGCTTCACACAACATGCCTAAATCCATACTCCGATTCCGGACTCTAACAAGGGGGACTTCACATATCTACCCCAAGGGACACCGCCACCCACCGCACACTCGTGGGGAAGGGTTTTTCCTATGCAAATGCAGGAAAGTAGGACTTCACATGTCCAAGAAAGAAATCGTTATCCTTGAAATTTTCCTCGGCGCTATGGAGAGACAGCAATCAGATGAAAGTCTTTGCAGCAGCCTTGCCTTCACAAATCCGAACTCGGCTCGCGATTTGGACCACCGTAGCACCACCGGTCGTCAGATTCCCCTTCTTCTTCCTTATCTTGCTCTGAACTCTCTCTTAGCTTTAGAAAGATAAAGATGAAACTCAAATGAGCTTTCTCCTCTTCAATCCCGGCCTTATAAACCCAGGGAAGAGCCCATGCCATTGGATCTTAGTCAAAGAAAATGAACGGCTCTGATAAGCTCTGAAATTGATTTTTCTGGGCCGAACACGGGTTGTGACACAGCCGTGTCACAGGCCGTGTTCCTGAAGCACTGCACAACTGACTGAAAATAAACCAGAACACAGGTATTAACACGCCCGTGTCAAGCCTGACACGCCCGTGTCACCCAGCACACGACCGTGTATCTGGCCGTGTCACCCCGGTAACACGATCTCCAAAATCACCCGAGCAGGACACGGCTAAGGCATACGCCCTTGTCCATGGCCGTGTGCCCAACACGCCCCTATAACATGCCCGTGTCACAGGCAGTGTCGCCTCTCGACGATCAGTTCTCGAGTACTCGTCAAGAAGAGGGACACGCCCTGAGACACGCCCATGTTCCAGGCCGTGTACACCTGGCACGCCCTGAGACACGCCCGTGTATCAGGCCGTGTCAGCCAACCTGAATTCCAATTTTGGCTTTTGAGATTTCTGGGGTGTTACACAAGTCCACCCAACTTTGCCCATTATCAGCCCAAGTGGTCAAGGACCACCCCTACCCCTCTGGTTTTAGAGAGAGGGCAGATGCAAAGGGGGCAATTTGGGGAATTCATCTAAAAAGAGGAGAGAGAAATTGAAAGGAGATAAGGGTGGACATGGGAACTTCATTCCTTCTGTCCAAAGCTGCTGGCAGGCCACCCAGGGAATTTCAGGGAATTTTTGGCTGCATGGTGGCCACTTAGCACCATTGGTGATACCACTAAAGCTTGAACCGAGCTCCCCCTCAGTTTTAACTCCTCATACAGTCACTCCCGACCAAATCCAACTACACCATCAGCTTCAGTGAGTGGAAACGAGTGGAGAACGACTCCTTGAGCAAAGAATTCGGTGGAGAATCGAGGTTTTGAGCAGGAGATCGTCGGAGCAGCACAACCATGGACAACCACTGCCAACCTCGTCGCCATGCCGCCATTCGGATTCGTTTCGCCGCCTCTCTACCTGTACTAGCTTTCTAGATCCTTTAGGAGAGACATCGGGCTCAATCAAGCCCAATACCATGAGAGGAAAGTGGGAATTTACCGAGCTTTACTTCTTGCTCGGGATCGCCGGAGGAGCCAATTCTGGAGGCCTTACCGCCGGGAATCGCTAGCCCCCACCTCAGTGAAGGTGGTGGAGACAATCGCCTGCAGTGGTGGTGGCTCAACTGGTCGGAAAATGGCAGACAAGTCAGCACAGGAAAAGTCGATCTGGGCCGTTGGCTGATCGGGGACGATGACCCGATGCCATCCCTTTTATCAAAGTGTTTAATAAATGTTATTAATATGAATCATTTAAATGTTGTCACACTTTTACAGTAGTATTGCATGATATTTTTAGGCCCCTTAGAGGCATTTTAAGATCTGCTGTTTAAGATAAAACTTGTAGCCCTTCCTCTTACCTTTACTTTTCCAACTTAATCTTATCATTTGGGGCAGTGTACTGTCTTGTAGGGCTATTTTGCTAGGACTGGTCCTAGGCTAGGGTAGAGACAAAAATTAATGCCCAGGCAAAACCAGAGTTCCACATGACCTAAGATTTTGGGCATGTGCTTAACTAGGGCATAGCCGTCCCCTGCCAAAAATTGAGATATTTTGGGAAGGATTTTTCTATAGTTTTTGTCATAATACACAAAAGTAATTAAATGAAATATTTGGAGTGTTATGTCTCCAAATGGCCCCAAATTTTGGTGGCATATCCTTGGGGACTATATATGTGCATGGTAAAAATTTCAACACACTTGGACCTCTGCATGTTGGGTAAACTCACTTGCATGTGTTGGTTATATATAGGCTTGGGGTGCAAATAGCCAATTTTGAAATAATGTGTAGTAAGCCTACATGGAACATCCAAAAACCATGAGATTGAGTTCAGAGACTCATTAGGGTTAATTATACCCCACATTGCAATAATGGGATTTTTGGAAGCAAAAATCCCATTATTTGGAAATTTTAAAATAATTTAACTTTTAATAAATAAATGTGAAAATAGGTTTATCATTGAGATAAAATTCCCAAACTTTGTTAAGGTCAATATAATGTTATGTTCAACTCCTGAAAATTTTTATGACTCTGTTTGATGAACTTTGATAGGAGTTATGTAGAAATTACCTTTTTTTCCTTATTGTACATAAATAGAAAATTAATGAAAATATTCATTAGAAATTTTTGGAAAACTTCCTGGTGATGTATATGAGTATGAATAACCTTATATAAATTTCTCAGAATTTTTGGATGACTCAGTAATTTTTAAAACCTCATAGTAGCATTTTGGTAATATAGTTAAAAATGAATTTTTGTAGCCCTTCATCCATAGAAGTTTGTGAAATTCTGTATTTAGAATTATTTTACCAATATATGAGTTCTGTAATTTTCCTAGAATTTTTAATAATGAACTCCTTATACTTCCTTTGGAAAATGGTTAATTTTGTGAAATTTGTATAAATTAAGAGATAAATAGAATTATTGAAAGGAAAATTATGATTCTTGGCAGAAAGTATTGTTTTACCAAATTACAACTCAAGAAAATTCCTTAGGTCAGTGGGATTATAATTTGTGATACTTCATGTATTAAATGGCCTAGGAAATTAATATCAGGAATTATTTAAGGGTATTAATAATTTTGGAAAATAATGAAATTCAACGTACATATCATAATAGTCTATACCATCCTAAGATAATTATTTAAGGGCATGTAACCTAAGGAATTGGAAGTCATACTCCGGGGTGTTATTAGGTCAGGGGCTGCGTATAAAAAAAGTAGATTATACTGTAAGGACCATTGGGAAAAGTTCAACGGTCAGTATAAGGTCATATATGGAATATAACCCCTGTTGGCGGTTGTGCCCTAGTGACAAGAGTAAAAGTGCAAGCCTTTGGATAACAACTAGGTGGAGGTCGGCGGAAGACCGTCGCCCTTCCAATAACATCTTAAGTTATTAGGATCGCTAAAGAGTAATAATGAGAGCAAGGGGGAAATCATCGGTAGACATCAAATAAAGTAAATATCCTTGAGAAAGGGAGCTTTGGGCTTAAGCCCATCGTAGTTCCTAGTTCCCCTGAGAGCCCTTCACCGGGTATGCCCTGGGCAGTCCTGGGATTAATCTTAAATCATTAAGTATAATAATTCGTAGACAAGAGTAGCCTAATAGGTTGAGCATCGTATCATTATTCTCACCCGTGTAGGGTTGGAGGGATTGGTAGTACATTCTCACCCATGTAGGGTTGGAGGGATTCAGGACAGGCTGGTCCTGCAAGCTGGAGGCTCGAGAGAAAATACTTTGCATATGCATAACAAACTAGTGGCGGGTCATGCGGTACTGGGCCAATCGACACACTGATGGAAGTACGGTGACTCAAGAGGGTGTGTGGGTTTGAGGGTCTAGTAGGTTGTTTATACTGCGGTCAGGTAGACAATCCCCTAAAATGCACACCCGACCCAACAAGACTGACGGGTAGTCAACAATTAGTACGCAAGACTCTAGAGTACACCTAGGATGTGTACATAGGCATATGGGGGTCGAGGTTCGGTAGTGTACATACCTGCCTAGGAGTGGAGACGCCCGCTCCACTGCTGTCGTGGCCACAACAGTGGTACCAGAGATTGATGCTAGCTCCGAAAAGAGGGAACTAAAGGTTTGTGATCACAAAGTCATTGTGTGTGAGTTACACTTGCATTATTCAAAATAACCCGCATGCATTCATTCATATTAGGTCATACGCTTCATGGATCCTTATCATATAAATTAGTATGGGCTCTTTTATAAGATAAGTTAATTTTTGAAACTCTAACTTATATGTTTGTATAAGCACTCATATAAGTTAGGGTACTTCTGTGATGGTAGAAGTAGAATTATACGCTTAATTTACCTTACAGTGCTTTATTTACTTTAGTTCTTTACTTTACTTACTACACTTATACTTCTTACTTAGAATTGCTAGAGTAGATCTACTATTACTCCTCATATACTTGCTAGTATAGTGCCACTGTCATCTGTTTATACTTGCCACCCCTTGTTGTCCTCCGCTTCGATCTCCCGCGCGGTGCCTAAGAGTTGTGGGGAGAGGTGCGGAGGAAACGGCTTAGTCTTTTGACTAATGGTCGGTGACCAAACTATTTTAAGGGTCTCGATTAGATGGAGTACCAGCACGAACAACAGGACGAGGTGGAAGGATATGAGGACCAAGTTCGATTACCACAACCTACTACTACTACAGCAGAGTTGCCTCAGGTGGGATGAATTGGTGATGATAAATATCTTCCGCTGTTAGATTTGTGAGAGAGAGATTTATATATGATGTACTGGGCATAAGCCCTTTTCATTTCTGTACTCATTGTGGACTGTTGTTATTACTTTTCATATATTATATATATGCTGTGACTGTGGACTACTGCGCAACTAGATTATATACTTCTGTTTCTCATATTGTCCTATTGGTTTGTGATCGTGCTAGCCGGCATACTCGGCATATTACAGTGTCGACTAACCCAAGAGTTAGTGTAACCGTAAAGCGGAGGTTCTGGGCATAAGATTCGGGTGAGTTCCCAAATTGGTATGTCGAATCATACAAACTGGTATCACTTGAACACACGATCATATTAGAACGAAGTCCACAACATTGGAACACCCCGCTCGAGCATTAGTTTGCGGACAAACTATACAGCGGAAGCAATAGTGTTCCCATGTAAAAGTCACATGACCAGTACAATTAATACAATGAGTTAGGACAATTTGTTAAACCTTACCTTTTTGTAACCTCCGCAGGTCGCTCCGCAGCAGAATACAGTTCCTCCCCCTCCAGCTGCCACTCCCTTATTGCAGATTGAGATGGGGCAAACTCTGACGGCTATCCTGGAAGCCTTTAGAGCCCAGCAGGTCCCGACCCCACAGCCAAATCCGGGGTCAAATTAGTTAAGTGCCTTTAAGAGTCTGTCTCCGCCGGTGTACCGCGGGATAGAGGATGCTGTGAAGACGGAAGAGTGGCTGGAGACAATACAGGAGCTGTTGGCCAGCATCAGCTGCCCCGTCAGCCAGGCAGTTCATCTAGCCACCTCTTCACTGGATGCTCATGCAAAGAGGTGGTGGAAGTCCGTGCAAGATTCTATATATGCTGATAGGGAGATGACAGACATTTCTTGGGAGGAGTTTTGCGAGAGGTTCTTGGAGCACTACGTATCCACCACGGACAGGGATACTTTGGAAGAGAGGTTTCTGAACCTCCAGCAGGGGAGCAGATCTGTGATCGAGTACCAAAGAGAGTTCTCCCATCTGGCTAGATTTGCGGGATTCCACGACTGGGATGACAGGAAGTACTCTAATAGGTTCTACCATGGGCTGCGAGATTCCTTGAAGCAGCCCCTACTATTCATCTCTCATGGCACCTCGACACAGATCATAGAGATGGCCAAAAAGCTTGAGGCAGACCAGCTAATGGTTTCGAGCAGAGGGAAGAGACCACGTGATGGGTCATCATCCGGGGAAAGTAGCAGGGCACCTTAGAAAGGAAAGGTTATTGTATACAGAAGGTTTTGGGGACGTCGTCGTCCCAACATCAGGCAGGAGCAGGGGCCTCCTATAGTACTAGCTCCCCCACCTCTGCAGGTATATGACCCTGTGAGGCAAGACGGCCGAGGCCACCGACCAGTAGTTTGTTTTGGATGCCACCAGCCTGGACATATCACATCAGAGTGCCCACATCAATTTCATCCACTTCCTCCTCCTCCACCTCCAGTGGCCCCTTTAGTACAACAGGACCAAGGCCGAGGATGAGGCTGAGGTCGATGATGAGGCCGGGGATATCACGACTGAGGGAGAGAGCCGGAGCAAGTATATGCATTGGATCTTACGGAGCAGAGGAACCCAGAGGAAGTTATCACAGGTATTTAATTTATCTTAATTTTAGAATTTTCAGCCCCTATATTATCTTGAAAACCGTAGGAATAACCCCTATTTTTTTTAATTCAAATAAACCTTAGGCATAGTTATGATCAGCGGAAAACCCGCTCATACCTTGTTCGACACGGGTGCCTCGCACTCGTTCGTCTTGGAGTCTTTCATCGAAGGGCTGGAAGGTGTAGAGAGATTCACGGGAATCAATAAGAGGGTTCGTCTGCCCGATGGATCTGAGCTGCAGACCACCTCCCATTGAAATATGGAGGCAAGGCTTTTGAGGCACCGACAATAATCCTACGATTACTAGACTTTGACCTGATCTTGGGCATGATGTGGCTACACTGGAATCATGCCCATATCGACTGCCCGTCAAAAAGGATTACCCTAAGGCATGACGACTCCTATGTCATCATCGAAGGTATTAGACAGATCCCTCATATACTGTTATCATCTGTACAGGCGATTAAGGCCCACGAGCAGGGAGAGGAGGTCTACCTTATCTGCTTCGAGATGGTGGTAGTAGAGACTTCTATGAAAGTGAGGGTAAGATCTACCTTTACTCTAGAGGGGGGGGGGGGGGTGAATAGAGTATATTAAATAATTTTTGCAAATTAAAAATAATTGGCAGTGGAAGACTTAAATTTATTTATATGTGTATAGTGCTTGCAGAAAAATAAAGTAAATCAATAAACAAAAAAATAGCACACAGCAAATCAAACACAGCAACTAGAAGACATAAGGATCTATAGTGGTTCCCAGATAAACCTGGGTACATCCACTCTTCCACCACCCTAGGTAGGAATCCACTGCAGGAATAGTTGATCAGGTGTCCTGGGCACCAATGAGCTTTTGATAAGGTGATCAAAAACCAAACAAGATTTTTTGATCAGGTGTCTTGCCACCACTGAGTTTTGACAAGGTCTCAGAAACCAAACACAAAAATTTTGAAGGGAGTTTTGAGTAACCCTTTTATAGCAAAAGAAAAAGAAAGTGTAGTTGTTCATCTCTGTTCAACAGTCAAAGAAAAGACTAGTGGATTTATGATGTCAAAGCTCCCCCTGAGATTTGCAGTTGTTCAGGAAGAGAAGCTTTGCACAGGGTGATAGGCCTTCAGAATGGTTGAGATCTCCAGCAAAAGATGATTTCAGCAATGACTGAAACGTGTTGTGTCTGGAGTCTTGATTGATGAAGCCTTGAAAACTTGAATCAGAGATGAGATACTATAATCCTGTAGTTCTTGTGCGTGTCTCACAGATCTCAGACCTTGTTCTTAGTTTTTTCTTGTTCTCCGTTATCCTTGATAATGATGTCTATCTCTATTATCTGAAATGGTATATTTAAATCCAATCTTCTAGATAGCCGTTAGCCAGTCATAAACTACTTCCTTAATTGATAACTGTCTCTGGAGGAAAGTCCTAAGAATCATTCTCCTTTAGTCTCCTTGAAACTTGCTCCAGATTAATTGAAACAGCTACAAAATCCTTTGCATTAAATACTGGATCTGAATCAATTTGAATTTCATAACTGACTGAATTTTAAATCCTGAAATCATCGATCTCTCAAGAAAATCGTCGATCTGAGCTCGACTATCATAGACCTGAGCTCAGAGACTGGAACTTTACTTGAAACAGAAATCATCGATCTGAGCTCGACTATCGTCGACCTGAGCTCAGAGATCTGGATTTTGGCTAGAGACAGAAACGTCGATCTGAGCTCGAATATCGTCGAACCGAGTTCGCCGACTCGTTGAACTGAGCTCAGAGATAGTCGAACTTAGTTCGACGCCTCGTCGATCCGAGCTCGAAGATAATTTCCTTAGTCTTTCTGCACTTGTAATCTGATCTAGGAGGTCTTGGGGGCAGCTTTCAAACCTAAGTTCTATGCCTTAGACCTATTCCAGTTGACCTTTAAATCTATATAATGAGGTCAAGACACATTCCTATGGACATAGTGATCCTTTCCCAAATCATTAATAGGGTGTTCCAACAATCTCCCCCTATTTGGGTTAGGATTACTTTTTACAAGATATAGGAATTTTAAAAGCATACAAGCAGAAACAAAAGCAAATACAACATTGTAGAATAGAGAATAACAACATTGCAGAAGCAAATGAATAATCACAGCAGATTGTCAGAGAGAGATATATACTGTTCAGCTTACATAATTAGTCCTTTTCCTTGCCCTTTTTGAATAGAATTTCTCTGTTGGGATCTTGAGCTTCTTTCTTAGATATTCTGTCATTAGCAGCACCTAGGGAGGTTTGAGATTTAGGTCTGGGGATAACTGCCTCTGGGTACAACTTCATGTAACTCTCTGGGTCAAAGAATTTTCTAGAAAAATATCTCTCAAGTTCTTTCTTTCTTTTTTCAGATAATGTAGAAATATTTGAAGTGTCTTTTCCTTGTTCTCTTGCTTTCTTTATCTGGTCTAATGCAACTAATTCCTTCATCCTTGCTGTCCAAGAGACAGGATTGTTCTCTGGATCTTCATAAGGAACAGGAGGTTCATATCTATTGAAAGTATTAGCAGGAGGAGCTCTTGAGGGAACAATTTTTTGAGCTTATATGGGAAAGGACCAGAAGTTGAATCAATTGGGCCTTGTCCTTCCCTTTGATAAGGATGCTGTCTAGATTGTACTCTTGAATATACTCTGTATCCTCATTGATTTCCTCTATATTGGCCTATTTTGTACTGGTAGCCTCTTTATTGATGTCCTCTGGATTGTGATCTATCTTGAACATGAGAGGAACTTTGAGTTATAGCATGAGAGGTTTGTTGTGCTGAACTTCCACCAGATCCTACATCTGCAGAGGGAGGAGGAGGAGGATTATGATGAGATGTGCCTTTGTCATACTTCCTCCTCTTCTTCATAGCCTTCAATTTGTTCCTTGAGTATTGCATCCAGGGTTTAGTTATTGGACAGTCATGCAGAATGTAGTAGGGAATATCATTATCATTGTTGACTTTCTCTACAGGGACTCTCTTTAATGCTTTGCTTCTTGCTTTCCTCTTCATTGCAATGGTTGCAGAGGAGTCATCAGAATCAGTTCTTAATTCATCACTGTCTGAGCTTTGAGGATTGTCATACATCTCATCAACCCTTTTAATATATTCTTATTATTATTTAGTTTGTTTGGATGAAGTAGCAGCAGCAAGAACAGGAGCAGTAACAGAAGCTGGAGCAAGAGCAGAAGTAGCAACAATAGCAGGAGCAACAACAGAAATATCAGCAGGAGCATCACTAACAGCAGAAACAGAAACACTAACAACAGGAGCAGCACAAACATCAGAAACAACACTATCCACAGCAGGCTCTGAAACACTAGCCTCTGTCATTATCATATCATCAGCAGCAGTAGTAATAATTTCCACAGCCTTGATAGAATTGATATAAGATAATATCAAGCTGGGATCACAGCTAGAGACAGGCACAATGGCCTTAGTAAGATCTTCAGCTTCTTGAGCTGGAAGATATCTGCTATAGAGAGCATTAAAATCTAAAAGCAGTGACCTGAAGTCAACTGTACTGAAGGATAGAACTGGAGCTGGGGCTGGAGCAACTAACACTTCTTCTTCTGGAGCAGGCAGCATCACTTCTTCATTTGGCATCTCCCCCTACCTGGATTCAGTATAAACTGGATCAAGGCTCCCCAAAGAAGGGATTGCCTGAGGATGATGGAAAGAAGAAAGCCTGGCAGATAACTCATTGATTGATTTAAGAAGTGGATCCATGGAGGTATCCAACAAGAGTGTTAGCCTAGGAGCTAACATCTCATATAGTTTATCTGCAAGGGTAGGATTGTCTACTTGCTCAAGGGATGCTTGATTAGAGGTATAGGAGAAAGGTGCAGAAGTTGATGGTGTTGGTGGAGTTGCAGTTATGTGGAGAGAGGATGTGGATGGAAGTGGTATGGATGGTTGTGAAATGGGAATGGTGGTGATGGATGTCACTGGAATGGAGATGGATGGGGTGAAAGATGGTTGAGTCAGAATATCTTGTAGCAGTTGTTGGTAAGAAGTAGAAGATGATGGGGGCTCTAGAGGTGATGAATGAGAATCATCCATGAAGGAATCATCTAAGAGGTTGAAAGATGGAAGATGGATGGATGAATCAATGTCAAGAGGGGGATAGTAATGTAGAGGATAGAATTGCTCTTGATGAGTGACTGGTGGTCGTGAAGAGATCGTTGGAGATGGAATTGAGATGGGAGAGGAAATTGTGATGGGGGATGAAATTTAGATTGAAATGGTGGATGTAGGGATGGTTGAAGAAATAGGAGGTGGAGATGGTGGAGATGAGGAGGAGACAGGCAATTCTTCTTGGGGGCAGTTGCCTGAGGGGAAGTGACTAGAACAGTCCTTGTGCCTGAAGTTGTGGTAGCTGTAGGACCTCTACTGGGTTTGGCAATTTGCCTATCCCACTTTCCAAAGAGAGCACAAGAGAGTCTCTTAGAAGTATTGATGTGCATACCAATGGACACAAGCAATTGGGGGCATCTGTTATGCAAAAACAAGCCTAATATCCTCCCAAAGTTAACAAGGTTCTTGTTAATCTTCTTCTTAATTAAATCAAAAAGGATTTTCCCCAATTCAGATGTTTCTTATCAACTAAAGAAGCCATCAAACAAAACTGATACTTAGATATTATATCATGAGCAGAATGTTTTGCTAACAGTACTTTTCCCACTACATCAGCTAAACACCTATACTCTACTGAAAGGTTTTTCTTAAGCAATTTGTTAGGGTTTGCTACTGAATGTCCCATTCTATCTAACATAGTAGAAAACTCTTCTCCACACAATTCCACTGTATCATGTCCAACACTTAATTGTAAAACTTTTGTTAGAAGTGCAGGAGTAAGGGATACCTGGGTTCCTGATATACTCCCGACCACAGTATTTTGATCCAGATTGTGGGCTGTGTATACCCATTCTTTTATTTAATCTATAGCCAACTTCATCCTTGTAGTCATGATTGTCACCAACTGTTGCTCCTTGAACAGCTCTAGAATATCCTTGAATATCTGATCACTTCCTTCACACGAATCCATGTCTATATCGAAATCAGTGTCAAACTTCATTGCGGCTTAGATGGCAACTGAAGCAGCCATGTTTTTCCTGCAAAAATGAACAAACAAGACCAAGTACAGAGAGGTTTGGTGGGAAGGAAAGCTCTGCAGAAAGTATGAATGCGCAAAAGGAGAAAGACGGCCAAAAAATGATTTTTATATTAGGGTTCGACGCCGAAAAGGAAAGATCGTTGAACTCCGTTCGATGATCTGGGCTTCTAAAGGAATCTGAAAGGTCTTCAACATCGTCAATCTCCGTTCGACGATATTGGAGAGCGTCGAGCTCCGTTCGACGATCTTTGACCGAAAAGAGATAGCCTAACACTATCTGGAAAATGCTGAGCTCCGTTCGACGATCTCATGAGAACGTCGATCTCCGTTCGACGATCTTGGGGAAAAATGTCGAGCGGAGGTCAGAGTTCAGAAAGAACCTATAGACACTAGAAAAATCAAGTTTTTAGCCTAGTCTTGGTCAATTTTTAAAATTTCAAAATCTTAGATCTTAATTTAAACTTCCTCCATCTAACATTCCTAACTTATTCAGGAAGAAGGTGTGTTTCTTTTCATCCAAGGGTTTGGTGAAAATATCTCTCCTTTGCAAATAAGTTGGGGTATATTGAAGTTCAATTTTATTATTCTCAACATTATCTCTTAAAAAGTGATGCCTAATCTCTATATGTTTTGTCCTACTATGGAGGACTGGATTTTGTGATATAGAAATAGCACTAATTTTATCACAAAATATTTTTGACTTATCTAAGTTGTAACCATAGTCTAGGAGCTGATTTTGAATCCACAATATCTGTGAGCAACAACTACCTGCTGCCATGTATTCAGCTTCAGTAGTTGATGTGGACACAGATGTTCATTTCTTACAAAACCAGGAGACAAGTCTATCACCAAGAAACTGACAAGTTCCACTGGTGCTTTTCCTGTGTACTCTACATCCAGCATAATCAGCATCTGAAAATCCAGTTAATTCAAATCCTGAATATTTTTGATACCAGAGACCTAGATTTGGACAACTTTTCACATACCTAAGAATCCTTTTTACTAATGTTAGGTGTGACTCTCTAGGGCTTACTTGGAATCTAGAACAAATGCATGTAGCAAACATTTTGTCAGGTCAACTAGTTGTAAGGTACAATAAAGAGCCAATCATTGCTCTATATGTTGTCTGATCAACAGGTTTCCCATGTTCATCAGTATCTAATACAACATTAGTAGGCATAGGTGTTTTCATACATGATGCTTCAGACATACCAAATTTCTTAACCAATTCTTTTGCATACTTGGTTTGAGAAGTGAATATGCCATCAGCATGCTGTTTGACTTGAAATCCTAGAAAGAAGGAAAGCTCACACATGCTACTAATTTCAAATTTAGAATGCATTAGGTTGGAAAACCTCTTGCACAAATTTGAATAAGTAAATCCAAAGATAATGTAATCTACATAAATTTGTACTAGTAGGGTATTGGACTTATGGGTTCTAATAAAAAGAGTTTGGTCTACTCTACCCCTTATAAAATCATTTTTCAAAAGAAAGTATGATAAGGTCTCATACCATGCTCTAGGATATTGCTTGAGACCCTATAATGCTTTATGCAATTTAAAAACATAATCAGGATGAGTTGGAGAGATAAAACCTTGGGGTTCTCTAACATAGACTTCTTCCTTGATATCTCCATTGAGAAATGCACTCTTTACATCCATTTGATAGACTTTGAGTCCCTTGTGTACTGCATAAGCTAGAAATATTCTCATGGCCTCTAGCCTTACAACTGGTGCAAAGGTCATGTCATAATCTATTCCTTCTTCTTGTGAGTATCCTTGTGCAACTAGCCTTGCCTTGTTCCTTACAATAAGTCCTTGATCATCCAATTTGTTCCTGAGCACCCATTTTGTTCCAACAATGGAGTTATCCTTTGGCCTTGGCATTAGCTCCCAAACCTGTTCCTTTCAAATTGATGTAACTCCTCTTGCATTGTAATGATCCAGTGTGGATCTTATTCTGCATCTTGTATGGATTGAGGCTCAATTTGAGAAAGAAAGCAAGTGTGCATCAGGTTTTGGTTGACCTGATTTCTGGTTTGCACACCAGCTGAGATATCTCCAATCACTTGGGAGATTGGATGATCTCTTGATATTACTAAATCAACAGGGGGTGTTGATTATTCACCAACCTGTGTTGTTGTTTCCTCTTATGGAACAATAACTGGCTCTTCAATGTGGTTCTCACCAAGATGTTGAGTGTCTTCTTCATCTTCACTGCTTTCACATTTTTGTTGAATAGCTAAAGGTGTTGTATCTTCTTCAATGATGTTTAACCTGTTCAGATTCTCTGAAAGAGAATGTACCTACAAAGGTTCTATGGTAGAAGTGTTCTTCTCCTTGTAAGACATGTTAGTTTCATCAAAAGATACATGTACAGATTCTTCAATTTTAAGAGAAGATTTGTTATATACCCTATAAGATTTATTGATCATGGAGTATCCTAGAAACACTCCTTCATTAGCTTTGGCTTGAAATTTTGCTATGTATTTCTTGTCATTATTGTGTATGTAACAAATGCAACCAAATTTTTTGAAATAATCTACTTTAGGTTTCTTCCCATTGAGTAATTCATAGGGAGTCTTGTCCTTCAGCTTATGTATCAAATTTCTATTCAACACATAGTTTGAGGTGTTCACTGCCTCTGCCGAAAAGGATAGAGGAAGGTAAGCATCTGTCAATAATGTAGTAGCAGATTCAATAAGAGTTCTATTTTTTCCTTTCAGCTACCCCATTTTGTTGAGGAGTTTTAGAGTTGAGAAAGTGTGCCTGATCGCTTCACTCTAACAGAACTCTTGCATAAGAAGAGAATCAAACTCTGTCCCATGATCACTTCTGATCAGGGCAATGTGAGTATTTAACTCAATCTGTATGCATTTGAGAAACTCTATCAAACACTTAAAGTTATCAAACTTCTTCCTCAGAAAGAACACCCATGTGAATCTAGAGAAGTCATCTACAACTACTAAAGTGTAAGATTTCCCTCCTAGGCTTTGTACTGTAATGAATCCAAAAAGATCCATGTGTGACAGTTACAAGATCCTAGGTGAATCACTCTTATTAAGTGACTTAAAAAACTATTTTTAGTTTGCTTGCCTAATTGACAAGCCCTGCATAGTCTTTTTTCTTGTAGGGGCCAGAAGGTAGTCCTCTAACAAGGTTGTCCTTGGATAGCCTAGCAATGGTTCTAAGGTTTATATGTCCTAATCTCTTATGCCATAGTTCATTTGGTTTACTAACAGAGTTGAACAAGCAGATTTCTACCATAGTTGAATGAAAATCTACAAGATAGATGTTACCTTTCCTTTTACCTGTAAACACAGTTGTGTTGTCCTCTGATCTGATTTTGCATGAGAATTTGTTGAATGTCACTTGGTAGCCTTCATCACATAGTTAACTGATGCTGATTAAGTTGTGCTTCAGTCCTTCCACATAAGCCACCTTCTTGAATGTGACTGACCCTATTTGGACTGCACCATATCCCTTGGTTTGTCCAAAGTTTGAGTCTCCAAATATGACTTTGGGTCCAATCTTGGCTTTGAAGGATGTAAGATTATCCTTTCTCCCTGTCATGTGCTTTGATCACCCACTATCCAGATACCATTGCTGGTTTATTGTTGGATAGGTCTTCACCTGCACATAGAACAATTTTTTTGTTTTTGAACCAGTTTACCGTTGGCCTAGGTTGATAACCTTTAAAATCTGAAATAAATGACATCCCTAGTTGACTCTTATAGCCTTAAGGATGATATCTCCTAGGAGTTATTATCCATTCAGCATAAGGGTTGAAGCCTTGGGATGTAGGACCACTAGGATTAAAGTTTGATTTACCCTTAAAACCTTATTCAAAGCCCTGATCTCTGTTCGACGATCTCTGAGTTGAGTTCGACGATCTTGGGTCAGATCGTCGAGCTCCGTTCAAAGATCGACTTTGCCAGAGTTCAGAGTTCAGAGATCGTCGACCTGAGTTCGACGATTCAGCCTTAGATCGCTTAGCTCCGTTCGGAGATCGTCGAGCTCTGTTAGATGTTTTTCGTTAAACTTTATTTTTCTTAGGTATATCATAATTCTTCCTAGCTTCCTCTATAACTCCCTTTCCTTTATCTGAGCTAAATTTGATTGGGGTTGTTATTACTATAGGTTGGCTGGATGAAGCACCCAAGCCCAATGTACTGTTAAGTCTTTAATTCACTGTGTTTGTGATGTCCATCAGTCTGATGCTTCTCCCATTAAGGGATTCTTCAAACTTCTTTGCCTGAGATAGTTCACTTTTCAGTGAAGCTATCTCCTCCCTACAACATTCTAACTCCTCAGAGAGTTTGAGGTTATCTGATTTTAAAGTGCTATGTTCACATAGTTGATTTCTGAGAGAGATAATCTCCTTCTCAGACTTGAGTAGGTCAAAACATAGTGCCTTAAATTCAAATTTAAAGTCCTCTGAATTGAAATCAAAAAAATCTATTACCTGATCTTCTTTAGCTTCATGTTCAGATTCAGATTCTGATTCTTGTTCTGCATCAGAATTACGTTGAGAGGCATTGATAGCCATCATGCAGAACTCCTTCTCTTGGGCATCATCTTCATCATCACTTAAGCTTGATTAAGCCTTTGATTCCTCTTCAGTCTCACTCCAGGTTTCAGCTACAAATCCTTTCCTGGTATGTTTGTTCTTGCTAGAGGAGGATTTGTCATTGTTGTTTCTCCTGGAGTCTTTGTCTCTTCTCCTATCTTTCTTGTCCTTATTTTGATTCTTTGGACAGTCAGGCACAATGTGGCCTGGTTTCCTGCATTCAAAATAAATAATTTCTTTATTACTGGACTTGTCATACCTTTGCTTTTCATGGCCTCTGGATGACCTTTTCCTAAAGTCTTTTCTAGCCATCTTGTAAAATCTTTTGGCTAGTAGACTCATTTACTCTTCATTGCCTGTGACCTTGTCTTCAGGCTGTTCTTCTGTAGCTTTTAAAGCAATTGTCTTCTCCTTCCTTGTTGCTGGAGAAGCTGCCTTTTGCTCTTCCTCCTTATTTTTGATGAGCAGCTCATAAGACTTGAGCTTGCCCAATAGAGCTTCAGTGGTGATCTGATTTAGGCTTCTAGCATCCTTGATTGGCCAGATCCTTGAGTCCCAAGTACTGGGGAAGCACATTAGGATCTTATCATTGAGTTCAGTCAATGAGATCTCTTTATCCAAAGTTTTCAGTTCACTGACAATTAGACTGAGTCTGTTATACATGTCAGCAACTGACTCAGTTTCTCCCTTCTTAAAATTCTCATACCGGGTTATGAGATGGGATCTTCTGTCCTTTCTTTCATCAGTAGATCCATACACAAGCTCAGTTAGCTTGTCCCATATTTCTTTTGATGAGTTACATTCAGCCACTTTTTGAAATATATCATCAGACATAGTCTGAGCCAATATGTTCATTGCCTTAGAATCAACAACTTTCCACTTTTTGATTTCTATATCTGTTCCTGAAGGAGGTGGAACAACACTTCTATTTGTACTTTCTGGAGGTCTTAGACACACTATCAAAATAGAATTGAAGATATCCTCATCAATAGAATTCATGTATAATCTAATCCTGTCCTTCCAAAGTGCAAACTTAGAAAGATTGCACACTGGAGGTCTGGTGCTTGCATAGTCTTTGTTCTGTGCCATGATTTTATATGAAAATAATTATAATAGAAATAATAACCCTCTATTAAATATTGATCTTATCAGAGATCTTTTGGTTCAGGTGTTAGCCTGTAAAAAAACCAACCTAATGAAGATCTAGTTATTGAATAACCAACCTCCCTCTGATACCAATTGAAAGTGAAGGTATGATCTACCTTTACTCTAGAGGGGGGGGGGTGAATAGAGTATATTAAAATATTTTTTGCAAATTAAAAATAATTGGCAGTGGAAGACTTAAATTTATTTATATGTGTATAGTGCTTGCAGTAAAATAAAGTAAAGCAAGAAACAAAAACACAACATACAGTAAATCAAACACAGAAACCAGAAGACACAAGGATCTATAGTGGTTTCCCAATCAACGTGGGTACATCCACTCTTCCACCACCCTAGGTAGGAATCCACTGCAGGAATAGTTGATCAGGTGTCCTGGGCACCAATGAACTTTTGATAAGGTGCTCAAAAACCAAACCAGACTTTTTGATCAGGTGTCTTGCCACCATTGAGTTTTGACAAGATCTCAGAAACCAAACACAAAACTTTTGAAGGGAGTTTTGAGTAACGCTTTTACAGTAAAAGAAAAAGAAAGTGTAGTTGTTCTTCTCTGTTCAACAGTCAAAAGAGAAGACTAGTGGTTGATGATGTCAAAGCTCCCCCTGAGATTTGCAGTTGTTCAGGAAGAGAAGCTTTGCACAGGGTGATAGGCCTTCAAAATGGTTGAGATCTCCAGCAAAAGATGATTTCAACAATGACTGAAATGTGTTGTGTCTGGAGTCTTGATTGATGAAGCCTTGAAAACTTGAATCAGAGATAAGATATTGTAATCCTGTAGTTCTTGTGTGTGTCTCACAGATCTCAGATCTTGTTCTTAGTTTTTTATTGTTCTCTGTTATCCTTGATAATGATGTCTGTCTCTATTGTCTGAAATGGTATATTGAAATCCAATCTTTTAGATAGCCGTTAGCCAGTCATAAATGACTTCCTTAATTGATAACTGTCTCTGGAGGAAATTCCTAAGAATCATTCTCTTTTAGTCTCCTTGAAACTTGCTCCAGATTAATTGAAACGGCTACAAAATCTTTTGCATTAAATGCTGGATCTGAATCAATTTGAATTCCATAACTGACTGAATTTGAAATCCTGAAATCGTCGATCTCTCAAGAAAATCGTCGATCTGAGCCCGACTATCGTCGACCTAAGATCATATACTGAAACTTGACTCTAAACAGAAATCGTCGATCTGAGCTCGATTATCGTCGACCTGAGCTCAGAGATCTTGATTTTGGCTAGAGACAGAATGTCGATTTGAGCTCGAAGATCGTCGAACCGATTTCGACGACTCGTTGAACTGAGCTCAGAGATAGTCGAACTGAGTTCGACGTCTCGTCGATCTAAGCTCGACGATAATTTCCTTAGTATTTCTGCACTTATAATCTGATCTAGGAGGTCTTGGGGGCAGCTTTCAAACCTAAGTTCTAAGCCTTAGACCTATTCCAGTTGACCTTTAAATCTATACAATGAGGTCAAAACACATTCCTATGGACATAGTGATCCTTACCCAAATCAGTAATAGGGTGTTCCAACATTCTATAGCTGATATCCTGGTGGTTCGGGATTTATCAGATGTATTCCCGGAGAAATTTCCCAGACTACCGTCAGCTAGGGATGTGGATTTCCAGATACAGCTAGTGCCGGGCAAGGCCAGTGTCTTGGGCACCGTACCGGATGGCTCCCAGAGTGTTGGCAAAATTCAGGACTCAGCTTCAGGAACTTGTGGTATCAGGATTTGTGCGTCCAAGTTCATCGTAGTGGGGTGCACCAGTACTTTTTGTGAAGAAGAAAGACGGATCATTGCGGCTGTGCATAGATTACTGGGAGCTGAACCAGTTGACGGTCAGCAATACTTACCCATTGCACCGGATAGACGAGTTATTTGACCAGATTTAGGGGGCCTTCTGGTTCTCTAAGCTGGATTTGAGATCCGGTTACTACCAGCTGTGCATCCGGGAAGAGGACATACTGAAGACGGCTTTCAGTTCACGATATGGGTTATACGAGTTCATGGTGATGCCTTTTGGGATCACGAATGCCCCCTCCGCATTCATGAGTCTAATGAACCGTGTATTCGAGCCCTACTTGGACCACTTCGTTATAGTATTCATTGACGACATTCTGATCTACTCCCGGTCCAAGAAAGAGAACAAGGAGAATTTAGCACATGTGCTGGAGAAATTTAGGGAGTACCACTTATATGCAAAGTTTTCCAAATGCCAGTTCTGGCTGCAGGAGGTGGCATTTCTGGGATACGTTGTCAGCGGAGCTGTGCTGGCGGTGGATCCGGCCAAGGTAGAGGAAGTACGAGATTGGCCACGAATGAAGACAACATTAGATATTCGCAGCTTCTTGGGGCTTGCAGGATACTACCGCAAGTTCGTGGAGGGATTTTCAAGAATAACATTTCCCCTCACGTCCTTGACAAAGAAAGAGGTAGCGTTCGTTTGGTCGGATAAGTGTGAGGCAGCATTCCAGGAGTTGAAGGACCGGCTCACCTAATCCCCTATCCTTGCAATCCCATCTGGGAATGAAGGGTTTCAGATTTACACAGATGCCTCATATGAAGGGATGGGTGCTGTACTGATGCAGGACGGACATGTTATTGCTTATGCTTCGAGACAGTTGAAGAAGCATGAGCATAACTACCCGGTACACGATTTGGAGCTCGGGGTTGTTGTATTTGCACTGAAGATATTGCAGCATTATCTGTATGGGAGTAATTGTGATATTTTCTTAGATCACAAGAATCTCAAATATATCGATACGTAGAAGGACCTGAACCTGCGATAGAGGAGATGGCTAGAGTTTCTCTGTGACTATGATTACCAGATCCAATACCACCCGGGCAAGGCAAACACAGTAGCAGATGTCTTGAAAAGGAGGGCCGACACTTCTAGACCGGAGCCCCAGATGATGGTTATAGAGCTGATACAGATGATGGAAGACATGTATATTACTATGGTTTCTGAGGCCGAACCAGTAGTATATCGAGAGTACCTGAACTCATTGATCAAAGATGGTGACATTAAGAAGCGCATTATGGCTTATCAGAGGCTGGATGCAGTATTGGAGCCGATATTCAGTGCCCTGGAAGGGGGCAAGGTTGAGTATTACACGCTGCAGGATGATCTCCTTTGATTTCGTGGACGCGTTTATATACCAGCAAGAGACAGTATTCTGGATGATATACTTAGAGAGGCACATTGCTCCAGATATTCAGTGCACCCCGGAATCACAAAGATATGGGCAGGTTTACGGAGGACTATGTACTGGCCTGAGATGAAGAGGGAGATCACTCACTTCATGACATATTGCGAGACGTGTCAGCGCGTAAAGGCGGAATGCAAGAGCCCGGGAGGTTTATTACAGCCAGTGCCAGTTTTAGAGTGGAAGTTTGAGGACATTACTATGGACTTTGTGCACGGACTGCCTCGCTCCCACTCTGGGCATGATTCAATTTGGGTCATAGTAGACAGACTGACCAAGGTGGCGTGGTTTATTCCAGTCAGGAAGGATGCTCCAATTGCAGTATTAGTGAGATTGTTCGTGGAGTAGTTCGTTAGGTACCATGACATTCCCAGGACTATTATCTCGGACCGTGACGGTTGGTTCACTTCTAGGGAGATGAGGGCAGTGCATGCTTATTGGGTTCCCGACTTACTTTTAGTATCGCCTTCCACCCGCAGACTGGCGGACAGACTGAGCGGACCATCTGGACCATGGAGGATCTACTCCGTCTATGCATACTGGACACGAGGAATCCTTGGGAGAGGCTGCTACCATTGATCGAGTTCTCCTACAATAACGGCCACAAAAATAGCATCGGGATGGCACCATATGAGACACTTTACAGGAGGAAGTGCCAGACACCACTGTCTTGGGTTCAGGATATGGACACCAAGGATCTTGGCTCTGATTATGTGGAGGATACGGAGGCTCAGGTTCGTTTGATCAGGGATCGGATGCTATAGTCCTAGAGTAGGCAGGCCAAATATTATGATGCTCGGTACAAAAAGGTGGAGTTCCAAGTATGGGACCATGTATTTTTGAAGATACGTCCGGTGCACGGTGTCTCTCTGTGCGGAGGCACAAGAAGCTCAATCCTCGATATATGGGGCCGTACGTGATCCTGGAGCGAATCGGCCCCTTAACTTATAGACTGGAGATGCCGCCTGAGTTGAGTACCCTGCACGATGTCTTCCATGTCCCTTCCTTGCGATGGGCTCTCCATCGGCCGGAGCAGCACACTACTACTACAGCTGGTTTGATAGCACCAGACAGATCCGTTTGATTGGAGCCTTTCCGGATTGATGGTACAGATGTTCGTGTGTTGTGGAAGAAGAAGGTCCCTCTTGTGATGGTGTTGTGGTCCAACCATGGATAGGAGGAGCACACCTGGGAGCCGAGGGATCTAATGTTGGAGCGACACTCGGAGCTGTTTACTTCAGGTATGCTGTAATTTATATTTTTAATTTACTTAAATTGCTACAAGTAGAATCCCGTAGACCTGAACTTGAATTTCGGGGATGAAATTATTTTCTTGTTTATTGGGATTTGTAACATCCCATGTTACTCCTAGACCCCTTAACTTAGATTGGGTTAGGCATGAGGTGGGGGATAGGGAATTTAGCTAGGATTGAACCTAGGGAGTGGGTTGTAGCCATGCGGGGCCCACTAAACGGCCAAAGTAAAACTAGGTCAAACTAACCTAAATAGGAACCCTAGCCACACCATGACCCCACCACATTTCCCTAACCCTAAAATAATCTAAGTGGACCCTAATACATATCATTAGGTAACCTCTTTGACCCTAGTTGACCAAAGTCAACCTTAGCCCTAAGATTGTCAAACCTATACCTATAGGTCCAATTAGCCCAAGTAGGGCACCAAATTGACCCAAACTAAGTTGGGTGGTGCCATTAGACTCATGACCACAAAGTGGGGTCAGCCCACTCTTCATGGTGGACCAAGTCAACTCCAAAGTAAACAAGTCAACATAATTGACCTAAAGGAGAAAATGAGAGTTAAGCCCACTCCCCTTAGGCCAAGTCCACCCAACTTGGCCCATTATCAGCCCAAGTGGTCAAGGACCACCCCTACCCCTCTGGTATTAGAGAGAGGGCACATGCAAAGGGGGAAATTTGGGGAATTCATCCAAAAAGAGGAGAGAGAAATGGAAAGGAGATGAGGGTGGGCATGTTGACTTCATTCCTTCTGTACAAAGATGCTGGCCGGCCACCCAGGGAATTTCAGGGAATTTTTGGCTGCATGGTGTCCACTTAGCACCATTGGTAATACCACCAAATCTTGAATCGAGCTCCCCCTCAGTTTTAACTCCTCATACAGTCACTCCCGGCCAAATCCAACCACACCATCAGCTTTAGTGAGTGGAAACGAGTGGAGAACCACTCCTGGAGCAAAGAATTCGGTGGAGAATCGAGGTTCGCCGGAGCAGTACAACCATGGCCAACCGCCGCCAACCTCACCACCATGCCTCCATTCGGGTCTGTTTTGCCGCCTCTCTACCCGTACTAGCTTTCTAGATCCGTTAGGAGAGACATCGGGCTCAATCGAGCCCGATAACATGAGAGGAAAGTGGGAATTTACCGAGCTTTACTTCTTGCTCGGGATCGCCGGAGGAGACAATTCCGGCGGCCTCACCGCCAGGAATCGCTAGCCCCCACCTTAGTGAAGGTGGTGGCGACAATCGCCGACGGTGGTGGTGGCTCAACTACCCGGAAAATGGCAGTCAAGTTGGCCCAGGAAAAGTCAATCTTGGTCGTTGGCTGATCGGGGACGATGACCCGATGCCGTCCCTTTTATCAAAGAGTTTAATAAATGTTATTAATATGAATCATTTAAATGTTGTCACACTTTTATAGTAGTATTGCATTCTTATTTTAGGCCCCTTAGTGGCATTTTCAGATTTGCTAATAAAGGTGAAACTTGTAGCCCTTCCTCTTACCTTTAATTTTCCACCTTAATCTTATCATTTGGGGCAGTGTACTGTTGATGTAGGCTACGGTGTTTGACGCTATGGCGGCAAAGTGAATAATACGTACGCCTTTCTACTTCCACTATAACTCTCACACGATAATAAAACGCAGCACACTCACGAACAATATTATCAACTAACGCTAGCGTACGGTAGCCACGCCGATTAACGATCGAACAAACGACTATAGGTCATTGTTCTCTCGAGCTAAAAGGACCAATCTTGGGTCCGACCGAGCGATGGTTGTACCAAAAGAGATCTACCGAAAGGTTCGGTTCGGAAATGGTAGATCTCTCCCAACAAAATGAAAGCGAGGCTTGCCAAATCCTCTCGGAAAAATTAAACAACTAGAAAGAACAACAAATACAATCGGAGAGAAAACCACGAATAGAAAAATGATTCCAAGACCACGCAAAAGCAATCCACCAAATGAAAAATCTAGGATAGGAAGCACACAAAAAGTAGAAGATCTCGTTACCAAATCGGAATGGATGATTCCGATTCACTTCGAGGATCGCTCCTCCACGGTTCCGCCGGATCGCATCCTCTCCTCCATAATAGTCGACCACCCCTTTCATCCATAAAAGCCGACCACCCTCCTCTTGAAGATTTCGGCCAAGAGCAAGGTCCCTTCCTTGTGAGTGAAGGGTGGTGTGGTTTTTCTAGAGGAAGAAGGGAGAGGGAAAGAGGAGGAAAACCGAGAAGGGGGTGGGGATATGGTGGCCGGCGGCCAAGAGGAAGAGGGGAAGCTAAGGGGGGCCGAATTTTAGAGGGGGAAGAGAGGGAGATCTCAAGAGGTTTAGGGTTTCAATATTTTTTCATTCACTAAATAAATCATGAAACAACATAGCCTTATATAGGCTTTACATCATGCATAGGCTATGTGCAGTCCACTAAATAAAAATAAAAACAATACTAAATGTCTTTAAACATTACATGATGAAAATAAAATGCAAATATAAATAAACTAAATAATGTTAAAATGCCTTCATCTCATGTTGCTCCACATCATGCAGTCTTCATCTTCATCATGTAGGAGAACGCCATCATCATCGCCATCATCATCTTCAACTGTAGGATAATGTCGTCGTCGTCGCCATCATCATCTTCAACTATAACACATTGGGGGTTGCCGCCATCAACTGTCCTGTAGAGCTGTATTTCTAGGACTGGTCCTAGGCTAGGGCAGAGACCAAAATTAATGACCAGGACAAACCAGAGGTCCACATGACCTAATATTTTAGGCATGTGCTTAAATAGGGCTTATATAGCCCCTGCAAAAAATTGAGAATTTTTGGGATGGATTTTTCTATAGTTTTTGTCATAATACTCAAAAGTAATTAAATGAAATATTTAGAGTGTTATGGCTCCAAATGGCCCTAAATTTTTGTGGCATATCCTTGGGGACTATATATGTGCATGGTAAAAATTTTAGCACACTTGGACCACTTTATGTTGGGTAAACTCACTTGCATGTGTTGGTTATATATAGGCTTGGGGTGAAAATAGCCAATTTTAAAATAATTTGTATTAAGCCTATATGGAACATCCAAAAACCATGAGATTGAGTTTAGAGACTCATTAGGGTAAATTATACCCCACATTGCAATAATGGGATGTTTGGAAGCAAAAATCCCATTATTTGGAATTTTTAAAATAATTGAACTTTTGAAAAATAAATGTGAAAATAGGTTTATCTTTGAGATAAAATTCCCAAACTCTGTTAAGGTCAATATAATGTTATTTTCAACAAATGAAAAATTTTTTATGACTTGTTTGATGAATTTTGATAGGAGTTATGTAGAAATTACCTTTTTGCCCTTATTGTACATAAATAGAAAATTGATGAAAATATTCATTAGAAAATTTTGGAAAAATTCTTGGTGATTTATATGAGTTTGAGTAACCTTATATAAGTTTCTCAGCATTTTTGGATAATCAGTAATATTTAAAACCTCATAGTAGCATTTTGGTAATATAGTTAAAAATGAATTTTTGTAGCCCTTGATCCATAGAGGTTTGTGAAATTCTGTATTTGGCATTATTTTACCAATATATGAGTTCTGTAATTTTCCTAAAAATTTTAATAATGAACTTCTTATACTTCCTTTGGAAAATGGTTAATTTTGTGAAATTTGTATAAATTAAGAGAAAAATAGAATTATTGAAAGGAAAATTATGATTATTGGCAGACAGTAATGTTTTACCAAATTACAACTCTAAAAAATTCCTTAGGTAAGTGGGATTATAATTTGTGACACTTCATGTATTAAATTGCCTAGGAAATTAATATCAGGAATTATTTAAGGGTATTAATAATTTTGGAAAATAATGAAATTCAACGTACACATCATAATAGTCTATACCATCCTTAGATAATTATTTAAGGGCATGTAACCCAAGGAATTGGAAGTCGTACTCCGGTGTGGTCTTACAAATCAAAGAGGCCTAGAGTTGCATTATCGAGGTGATCTGCACTATTGGATTTGACTCCAATTCGGAGGATTTACGTCGTCCTATCTCTAGGATTGCGTGCAACTCCTTCCTTCTTTGAGTGATCTTTCAAATCAACGAGTCTCTCGACTACTATGAAATGAGATCAAATGCCTACTATCGTATACGGAAAATATAGAGTTGGCACAAAATAAATCAAAGAGGGATCGAGCAAAATTTAGCAAAAATAAAATTACGAAGAATAAAGAATTCTCATCTCAAATCATGGATCCTGATCAAATGCTAAAAGAAGATTAGCTACGCATATTGGAAAAAGAAACAACAATATAAAGAGAAGACAATTTCATTTTTATTGATACTAAATGAAAGAGTACACAATGCTAAAACAAATGATACTATATTACTTAAACGAAACGAGATTGCAACAAGGTAAACTAAGAAATAAAATTACAATGAAACAAAAGCTCTCTTGACTTGTACTTTCCACTTTGTCTCTCCAAAATCTAACCTCCAAATCATGAGACCATGGTGCCTTTTATAGATGAGGAGGGAATATTCTAAGTGGGAATAAAATGAAATGGCAAGGGGGGTAGCCGACCATGTAGGTGGAAGGGTTCATGCATGATATTTAATGAAGGGGAGAGAGAGAGAGGGATTTAATGAATTTTATTTTTTTAGGAAATTAAAAGAGATTTATTATCATGAGAGAAGGGGGATGAATGGGCTTTAAAGAGCATGAGAGAGGGAAAAAGAGGAGATGAATTTGGAGTAAATGAAGAGGGAGTGGAGGGAGGTGGCCGGCCATGCATGGGGAAATGCATGGCCAACCATGCAAGGTGGCGGCTCATGAGGTGGCCGGCGATGCATGTGGGCTGCTAGGTGTGCTCGGGTTGCATGATGGGAAGGGCTGCTCCATAGGCTTTAAACCTACAAATAAAACAAAATAAAACATTAGTTAATACAAATAAAACTAAACATTACAATAACATATCATACTATTAATTAATTAATTATATAACAAAACACAAGTAAGCATAAAACAAGTACTAAAACTATAGATTTTTATATCAAAACATAACAAAATAAGATTGCAACATGACAAGCAAATAAAACCTATCATAAAACTAGGAATTATAATATCATAACACAAAAAGACTTTAAGAAGAAATAAAACAAAACATGCATAAAAATACATAAAAAATTTAATTAAACTAGGAATTTTGCATACTAAACTACCCCAAAAACGATGACTAAACAAGTCATCAAATTCCCCCATGCTAGAGTATTTGCTTGCCCTCAAGTAAATGGAAATGAAAACTAGGGGAGAGAAATAAAAGTAAACAAAGCAATTTAGATTTCATAATTAAGAAAACCAAAACATGAAAAATTTAACTATCCTAATTTCTATGCTAACAACTAGTGGGGTGAGAAGTGCACAATAGAAAACTTGAAAATGGAAACCTAAAAATTTAAATAGAACATAAAGAAGAATTACACATTTCTAAATCCCTAAAACAAGGCATCCAAAATAAATGAAAATAAGGAAAACAAAAGTAGAAGTTCTAAATAAATCGCGCATTGACGAACTACTAGGTTGCTAGAATAACGATTAACCCTAAATCACCTCAAGATAACCTCCAAAGAAATCCATCAATGATGGTGGCCATAGGCTTGTCCGTTAACACTCTCTCCACTATGCGAATTTACGTCCTAAAGATCAATAAGACTTCTATAGGCATTAAAACTTGGCTTAGGTAAATAAATAGGAATAGAAAAACAAGGATAAAAATTGACGGTTAAATCACACTAAACTAAGGGTGAGCTCAAAATTAAACATAAAAAACATGATAAAAATGATAAATGACAAGTACGTTATTTTTCCAATTCAAACTAACACAAGGCCATATAATTTTTTTCTTTTCATAAATTGGCAACAAATAAACTTCATTTTTTTCTTTTTGATTGATCACACATTTTTTTTTTGATAATAATAATTTTTTCTTTAATAACTTTTAAGGAAAGCTCCAAATATAAGCTTTAAAAATTCCTTTCATTTCAAAGATATAACCCTTCACAAAAAATGATATTTAAGCTCAAGATTAGTGTGAAAATAGAAAAAGGCATTTGGCTTTGGTGAAATAACGAAATGAAAGGTGGAGCTAAAAATAAAGAAACATGGAAAAAGGCCCAAAAATTGTTTTGCAAAGGTGAAATAGTTGGTGGGCAAGAAGGCTCAAACGGGTCAAAGGGTGGCCTAAATCATTTCTAAAGTACGTAAAAATGGCGCAAATGTTTCGAGAGTAGCTAGGGACAAGTTCTAGACACCAAGAAAGTATTACCCCACAAATGAAAAAGTGATAATGTTACCTAACAACCATTCGTAAGCAACTAACCGAATAAAAAGACATAACTACAAATTGCCAACTTACAACGTAAAAAATAGATGCCTATATTTAAGAACAAGAAATTAGTAAAACAAAGCTATGTTAAAATGATAAATTTAGAAAACCGTTTCAAAGAAATCTACATAGAACTAAAAAAACCGCACGGGTCTGCACATCACTAAAAGAAACATAAAAATAATGATAGAAAATAATTTTTGATTTTTATTTTCAAATAGATTTTAGTTTTTTTTTTTTTGATTTTGATTTTATAATTCTTTTTTTGGTTTTGAATATTCTAGTTTTTATTGGATTTTTTGATATAGTTAAATAAAAACAATACTCCTAAAAAGGCTTAATATAACTATACTAATTATTTTGTGATTTTGTTTTAAAACAATTTTTTTTGAAAGAAAACAAGAAAGAAAAAATTAAACCCTCCCACATGCTTAGATTCTTCATTTTCCTCAATGAAAGAAACACAAAAAAAATGAGAAAGAGAAGGAGACTGAGAAGGAGAGAAAATACAGTAAAGTAAATAAGTAAACAAAAACAGGACTTCCCCGGGTTTGTGAGATGAAGGCGGATGTCGCTCCCCATGCTTGCGCTTTACATCACTTGATCATCAACAAACTTTACTTGATACATCTTGAAATAAACAACGTTGGAGCAACGATCACGAACTTGCTTGGTTGGCCATCGGAAGGAAGAGCAAAATAAAAGCAGAAAAATAAAGTCTGTTGGCAGGTGCCCAAGTTGTTCTTTATTACAACAATTTAAAGTTCGAATAATAATAATAAAAGTCTTAGAATAAAACGAAATGTCCAACATAATAGAAAGTTCCATGAAAGAAAACATTACGATGTAAATAAAAGTTGTTACGTAGCAGGAGATACATAATCATTTGAAAAATATAACTTTAAGCGATGGACATTTACTTTAAAATCACCCTTATCCGGGTGCGAGAGTAGTACAGTGCCATAAGGAAAAACCTGTTTGACCGTAAAAGGTCAAGACCAACGAGATTTTCATTTTCCAGGGAAGAGACTTAATCGTGAATTAAAAAGAAGAACCTGATCGCCTAGTTTAAATATTTTAGGGTGGCGCAGGTTCTTATCATGATAAAGTTTCGTGCGTTCTTTGTAAAGTTTATTATTTTCGTAAGCGTACGCTCTCCATTCATCGAGTTCATTCAATTGATTTTTCCTATGCTCGCCGACTGAGTGCGGATCGAAATTAAAAAATTTTATCGCCCAATACGCTCGGTGTTCTACTTTTACCGGAAGATCACACCATTTTCCATAAACCAATCGGAAAGAAGTACAACCGATGTCGGTCTTGTATTCTGTCTGATAGGCCCAAAGAGCATCGTCTAATTTTAAGGACCAATCTTTACGAGAAGTAGAAACAGTTTTTTCCACAATTCTTTTTAGTTCTCGATTGACTACCTCGACTTGACCGTTAGTTTGGGTGTGATAAGCGGTGGATAATTTATGCGTAATGCCATATTTAGTTAAAACTTTAGCTAGTTGGGCGTTACAAAAGTGGCTCCCCCTATCACTAACGATCGTTCGAGGAAAACCAAAATGAGAAAATAATTTTTTTAATAAATTTATGACTACGCGAGCGTCATTACTTGGTAAAGCTTGGGCCTCCGCCCACCTAGAGACGTAATATACGGCGACGAAAATGTATTTATTTCCTAAACTCGAGGGAAATGGGCCGATAAAGTCAATGCCACACAAATCAAAAACTTCGCATTCGAGAAAATAATTTTGTTCCATTTCATTTTTATTAGAGATTTTTTAGGGCCGCTGGCACTGATCGCACCCGCCCACAAAGATTTGTGCGTTTTTAAATATGCTTGGCCAATAGAAGCCAACACTAAGAACTTTGTGTGCGGTGCGGTTTGCTTGAAAGTTCCCGCTAGTCGGACCTTCATGAACATGTTTTAAAATTTGTTGACCTTCTTCCCGGGAGACACATCTTCTTACCACCTGGTCCGCACAAATGCGAAATAGAAATGGATCCTCCCAAAAATAATACTTCAACTCAGTAAAGAATTTCTTTTTTTGTTGAGAGGAGTATTCTTTTGGGAGGATGCGGGCCCCTAGATAATTGGCCAAATCGGCAAACCAGGGGGTAGAAGAAGAAACGTTTAAAATTTTTTCATCCAGAAAAGAATCAATAGGTAAATTTTCATTAAAAATATCAATTTCAGGATTTTTTAGGCGTGAAAGATGATCAACCGCTAAATTTCCGCTCCATTCTTGTCCCGGATCTCCAAGTCGAATTCTTGAAGTAATAGGATCCAATGAATAAGACGCGGCTTGGCATCCGGTTTAGAAAGGAGGTACTTCAAAGCGGAATGATCCGTAAAAACGATAACCTTAGAAAGAGTGATGTAGGGTCGGAATTTATCTAAAGAAAAAATGACAACTAAGAGTTCCTTTTCAGTTGTAGTGTAATTTTCTTGCGCTGAATTAAGCGTTTTTCTAGCGTAATAGATTGGGTGGAAATTCTTAGCTATACGTTGTCCTAGTACTGCACCGACCACAAAACAACTTGCATTGCACATAATTTCAAAAGTTAAATCCCAAACTGGGGTGATCATAATCAGAGAATTTATAAGTTTGGATTTAATTAAGTCGAACGCCGCTAAACAAGAATCGTCAAAAACAAAAGGAGTGTCTTTCTCGGGAAGGTGGGTGAGAGGCTTAGTAATTTTTGAAAAGCCCTTAATAAATCTTCGATAAAAACCCGCATTCCCTAAAAAACTTCTTATCGCTTTGATATTCGTAGGCAACGGTAACTTTTCGATTACTTTGATTTTTGCCTTGTCCACTTCAATTCCCTTAGCGGAAATTTTGTGGCCAAGGACTAAGCCATCGCTTACCATAAAGTGTCACTTTTCCCAATTTAAAACTAGATTTGTTTCTTTGCAGTGTTTTAAAACTTTTCCTAAATTATTTAAACATAACTCAAACGAGTCGCCAAAAACCGAGAAGTCGTTCATAAACACTTCCATAATGTTTTCTAAATATTTATCGAAAATGGCCAGCATGCACCGCTGAAAGGTAGTATGTGCGTTGCATATCCCGAAAGGCATCCTACGGTAGGAAAAAGTTCCGAAAGGGCAAGTGAATGTTGTCTTCTCTTGGTCCTCGGGTGCAATAGGGATTTGGAAGTATCCCGAAAGACCGTCGAGAAAACAATAAAAACTATGCCTGGATAAACGTTCTAAAATTTGATCGATAAAGGGAAGGGGGAAGTGATCTTTACGAGTGGCATCATTTAATTTATGGTAATCGATGCACATCCTCCATCCCGTTACCGTCCTAGTTGGAATTAAATCATTATTTTCATTTGTTACTACCGTGATCCCACCCTTCTTAGGTACAACCTGAACCAGACTTACCCACTTACTATCGGAAATAGGATAGATTATCCCCGCATCTAATAACTTAAGAACCTCGCCCTTCACAACCTCTTTCATATTAGGATTAAGACGACGTTGAGGTTGGACTACACCCTTAGTATTATTTTAAAAAAATATTTTGTGGGTGCAAAAGGAGGGGCTTATGCCAGGAATATCAGAAATTTGCCACGCTATAGCTCGGCGATGCTTTTGTAGTCGTTTGATAAAGTGATCATTTTTGGATTGAGAAAGCAAAGCTGAGATTATAACGGGCAATTTAGAATTTTGTTCAAGAAAGGCATATTTGAGATGTTCGGGAAGAGGCTTTAGTTCTAAGTTGTGTGGTTCATCGTAAGAGTTCTTTAAAACTTTTTCATTTTCAAAAACAATATTTTCATAATTTTTTTGTCTAAAAACTGGTTCATTTGCAAAGTTGACTTGTGCGGACATAACCGTGTCTTCAAAAATATTTGTAGAAAAATCAGAAAAAGAGGAAGAAAAATCATTGGAAGAAACATTTGAAAGAGAAAGAGAGGAGTCTTCATTTAAAACATCAAGGAAGAAACATGAGTCATCATTTTTTACAAAAATTTTCATGGATAGATTTATTGAAATAATCACCTCGTCATCTCCCACGCGAAGCAAAAGTTTCCCATTACTCCCATCTATGACCGCACGAGAGGTGGCTAGGAAGGGACGACTTAGGATAAGGGGAACCTTGACGTCTTCTTCAAAATCAAGAATGATAAAATCCACCGGGAAGATGAATTTATCGACCTTCACTAGCACATACTCAACGATACCTAATGGATACTTAATCGATCGATCAGCCAATTGAATACTCATATGCGTAGGGCTGAGAGTGCCCAATCCTAGATTTTTAAACAATGAAAAGGCATAGAGTTGATGCTCGCACCTAAATCTGCTACAACGTGCTTTACAAAAAGATAACCAAAAACGCAAGGAATCGAAAAACTACAGGATCATTTATCTTTTTAGAAAGATTGAATTTTTTTTATGACCGCCGAGCATTCTTCATTTAGCATAACATTAGAAAAGTTTTCTAATTTCTTTTTGTTCGTTAACAGGTCCTTAAGATCTTTAGCGTATTTTGGCATTTGGCTAATCGCTTCATGAAATGGAAAATTGATATGAATTTGTTTAAACATTTTAAGAAAGCGTTGGTATTGATCATCTAGCTTATCTTTCCTAAGCATAGCGGGGTAGGGAGGTAGCAGAAATTCTTTTAAAATCTCGAGATAATTATTTTTAAAACCATCTTTTTCTTTTTCCAATATATATGTTTCTTGTTCATTTTCAAAAATAGAGTTTTCTTTTCCAAAATTTTTATTAGTTATTTCTTCGACACTAATTCGTTCAGCAGTAGGAGAGGCAATCACCTTTGGCTCTTCCCTTGTGGTGGGCTCGTGAATAACTTTGCTGCTCTGAAGGGAAATCGCTTTTGCGTGCTCCCTTGGGTTTGGCTCAGTATTTGAGGGAAGAGTCCCAGGTGGCCTCTCAGAAACCATCTTTGAAAATTGACTGACCGTTTTCTCTAAATTTTTCATTGAGCCTATTAGATTTCTAATGGTCGCTTTATTAGTGCTTATGTATCTTTAAAGCATTTCCTCCAAAGGGGAAGGTTTTTGAAAATGTTGATTTTTTGTGGTGGTGGTGGTGGAGTGAAATCTTGCGGTGGACGTGCGGCATTCGTGGGATTACTCCAAGAAAAATTTGGATGGCTACACCATCCATGGTGATATTAGTTTGAAGAAGAATTAAAACCAGGCGGAGCAGAAAAATTAGAAAAAGCAGAAAAGTTTGAAGCAATATTTTGAGTAGGCCTGGGTATGTTCCCAAGATAATCCACCTTCTCAACAGCAGCAACATTTGCATTTTCATATACCTGAGGGGCGGAGGAAACAGTCATCTTAGATATCTTCTTATTCAGCATCTCCATTTGCAGCGCCAGTTACGATATAGAGTCCACTTCATAAATACCTGCAGGTTTATTTAGGCGATTCCTAGGCAAATTCCACTGATAGGTGTTCATCGCCATGTCCTCAAAAATCTCAATAGCGACTTCTGGATTTTTACGGTCCAAAGAACCACCAGAAGCGGCATCTATCATTTGCTTAGTCTATTGATTTAGCCCATTGTAAAATGTCTGGACCTGTAACCATACAGGCAGAGCATGATGTGGGTAGCGTCTTAAGAGTTCCTTGAACCTCTCCCAAGTGTTATAGAGGGTCTCGGAAGAAATTTGCGAAAAAGAAGTAATATACCTTCTTAATTTCGTAGTTTTCGCAGGAGGGAAGTACCTAGCTAGAAATTTTTCAGTTAGAATGTTACAAGTAGTGATTGATCCTCTTGGAAGAGAACTCAACCACTGTTTGGCTTTAGTTCTTAGGGAGAAGGGGAAAAGCCTTAGCCTAATCGCATCGTCTGAAACACCATTAATTTTAAAGGTGTCACAGATTTCAAGAAAACTAGCAATATGTAAGTTCAGATCTTCATCTTGCAATCCGTCGAACTATACATTTTGCTGCACCATTTGTAAGATGCTAGGCTTAAGCTCGAAGTTATTGTTCGTAATTGCAGGTCGAACAATACTGGTTTCTGTCCCCTCTAGGTTTGGTCGAGCATAATCGGACATGGTCCTTTGCTGAGCCATTCCTGGGTTAGGATCTCCCATTTCAGAATTAAAATTAAAATCACCATCGGAATCTTCAACTGCTATTTGAGAAGTGGAAGCCCCGAATCATAGTTGTCTTGAAAAGGAGCGTTCGATTTCTGGGTCCAAATCAACAAGTAGCGACTGATTCGTGTGGCTCATGCACTAAAAAAATGAAAGAGAATGGAGGGAAGAAAAGAAAGGAAATAAAAAATTGAATACGAGAAAGATAAATTTTTTTTTTAGATTTTTGCAAGAAGTAATAGTAAAAATGTTTTCAAAATATTGACGAAGAAGGTCACCGGCAAAGGCGCCAAAAACTTGGTTGGATGAACCGACTATCAACCCGAAGAGGCAAGTGTACCTATAAAATTGTAGTACCAAGGACATATTTAAGACTCGGGGCTGTCAAGTACTAATACTCACGCTTCAACTATTATCCTACCGTACGATTGCTGGTGGGGGTTTTGAAAAATTAAAATTAAACTGAAATGAAATTAAAACAAAACTATTGATTAAAAGATAGCACTTGATCTATGATTCACCATGAAAAGAGATAAGAGAAATAAAAATATAATTTTATAATTGCTGATTAAACTCGACCGTGACGGATCCGAAAATAAGACAAAATCTCGCTAGAGCATTAAGTCTCCTAACTTATAGATGCTTTGATTGAAATCTCTTTACAAATCAAAGAGGCCTAAAGTTGCATTATCGAGGTGATCCACACTATTGGATTTGACTCCAATCCGGAGGATTTACATCATCCTATCTCTAGGATTGCGTGCAACTCCTTCCTTCTTTGAGTGATCTTTCAAATCAACGAGTCTCTCGACTACTATGAAATGAGATCAAAGGCCTACTATCGTATACCGAAAATACAGAGTCGGCACAAAATAAATCAAAGAGGGATCGAGCGAAATTTAGCAAAAATAAAATTATGAAGAAAAAAGAATTCTCATCTCAAATCATGGATCCTCATGATCAAATGCTAAAAGAAGATTAGCTACGCATATTGGAAAAGGAAACAACAATATAAAGAGAAGAAAATTTCATTTTTATTGATACTAAACGAAAGAGTACACAATGCTAAAACAAAACGATACTATATTACTTAAAAAAAACGAGGTTGCAACAAGGTAAACTAAGAAATAAAATTATAATGAAACAAAAGCTCTCTTGACTTGTACTCTCCACTTTCTCTCTCCAAAATCTAACCTCCAAAGCATGAGACCATGGTGCCTTTTATGAGGAGGGAAGATTCTAGATGGGAATAAAATGAAATGGCAGGGGGGGGGGGCGGCCATGTAGGTGGAAGGGTTCATGCATGATATTTAATGAATGGGAGAGAGAGAGGGATTCAATGCATTTTATTTTTTAGGAAATGAAAAGAGAATTTTTATCATGAGAGAAGGGGGATGAATTGGATTTAAAGAGCTTGAGAGAGGGAAAAAGAGGAGTTGAATTTGGAATAAATGAAGAGGGAGGGGAGGGAGGTGGCCGACCATGCAAGGTGGCAGCTCATGAGGTGGTCGGCCTTGCAAGGTGGCGGCTCATGAGGTGGCCGACCATGCATGTGGGCTGCTAGGTGGGCTCGGGTAGCTTGATGGGATGGGCTGCTCTATGGGCATTGAACCTACAAATAAAACAAAATAAAACATTAGTTAATACAAATAAAACTAAACATTACAATAACATACCATACTATTAATTAATTAATTATATAACAAAACACAATAAAACATAAAATATGTACTAAAACAATAGATTTTTATATCAAAACATAACAAAATAAGATTGCAACATGACAATCAAATAAAACTTATAATAAAACTAGGAATTATAATATCCTAACACAAAAAGACTTTAAGAAGAAATAAAACAAAACATGCATAAAAATACTTAAAACATATAATTAAACTAAGAATTTTGCATACTAAACTACCCCAAAAACGATGACTAAAACAAGTCATTAGAGGGATTGGTAGTACAATCTCACCCGTGTAGGGTTGGAGGGATTCATGATAGGCTGGTCCTATGAGCTGGAGGCTCAAGAGAAAATACTTTGTATGTGCATAGAAAATTAGTGGCGGGTCATGCGGTACTGGGCCAATCGGCACACTGATGGCAATATGGTGACTCAGGCGGGTGTGTGGGTTCGAGGGGCCATGTAATGCCCCCGATTTTTTTGCGATTATTTTAATCCTGGTTTGGCGTTACATCGATGCGTTTTCTTGGCTTGTGCCATCTGTGGAGTGCGGTCTTAACTCCTTAGAACTAGGTGCCCTATTTTGTAGCCTGTTGGCAAGACCTCCCTTGCAAGCCGAGTCGTTTTGGGTGACCCGGTGTGGCCTCTCGGGGGATGCTTCTGTTTTGGCTTCGAAAGGTTATAACTCAAGTTCTGTTCGTCAAAAGTTAATTTCGACTTCGTTGTTGTGTTCGTAGCGTGGATATTTAGCTACGGTGTGAATTTAATCGAATTCCGAGGTAGTTTGGTTTTCGCGTCGCTTTGGGTGTGCCAATAGTAAAGACTAAGAGGATTTCTTTTTTTTTTGATGTAAGGAGCAGGCGGTTGGGTTCGTTTTTGCTGAACCGATGCCTTAAAGCTTATATAAAAGCCTTATTAAGAAGTGGCGGGCCCACTTCTCCTTCCTCCTTCCTGAGACCAGAAGGAAACCACTGCTCCTGTTCGTGGAAAATAGAGGAGAACCGCCGGACCTGCTTCTCCTTCGGACGGCGATTCCGGGAGTGTTCGTGAATGGATTTCGATTCCGAAAGCGGCATTGTCTTGCTCTCGCTAAGATCTTCATTTCGACTGTAAGAGGTTTGTTTTTCGTGGAGTTTTAGGAGACTTGGATTTCCGGTTCTTGTGCTTTTCCACCATTAAAGTGCGGGTTTGCTTATTAGGTGCTGCTCCTTCTAGTGAAGAATGAAGAGGAGGGAAGGCCGGCCAAGAATCGCCAGAAATCGAGGCAAGTGGTATTCTTGCCTTGCCATTGTTGTTCTTTTGATATTTTAGAATGTTTCCCAGTTAGCCCTAGGGTAGAAACCAAGCATATTCTCTTTTACCTTGCTCAATTTAGGGCTTAGATTTGCCTATGAGCCCCCTCTTTGTGCTGTTTTGCTCAACCCGATGGTTGTTATAACCATTTAGACTCCAGATTTGTAGTTCTAGTTGGGTGCTTTTGCGGGTGGAGCCGAGAGAGAGAGTGAGGGAGGTTGTTGGGGTAGGGCTCTGGTTAGAACCAGTCTTGGTAGACTCTCGGGTTTTGGGGTTGAGTGTGGTGCACACACTCAAAGCCAAAAGCCGCCCGGACTTGGCGTTGAGTGTGGTGGGCACACTCAAAGCCATAATTCGGTTTGTTCTTTGCGGCTGAGTGGTGGGGTGATTGAGTGAGAATTTTCGTCTAAGTCAAAATCGACGAGAATCATCCTTGATTCCCCCCAATTTCGACGTGATTCCCATCGATCGGCGAGAATCATCCTTGATTCCCGCCGATTCGGCGAGAATCATCCTTGATTCCTGCCGATCGTCGAGAATCCTTTTGGATTCTCGCCGATTCGGCGAGAATCATCCTGCATTCCCGCAGATTCGGCGAGAATCATCCTGCATTCCTGCCGATTCGGCGAGAATCAGTCAGCATTCCCGCCGACCTCCTCTTGTTGGCGTTGGCTTAGGGTTTTCCTGCAGAAATGAACTTTTGCGCAGAGTGAGTTGACCTCACTCAACGCCAAAGCTGCTTTGGAGTTGAGGGAGGTAGACTCACTTAACGCCACTGTTGGGATTTGTGGTTCTGGTTGAAGGCATTGAGGGAGTGGACCTCACTCAACACCATAACTGTTTTGGCGTTGAGTGAGGTTAGCTCACTCAACGCCACTGCCTCTTTTGCTGAAAGCGTTGAGGGAGTGGACCTCACTCAACGGCATGGCTGTTTTGGCGTTGAGTGAGGATAGCTCACTCAACGCTAGAGTTGTTCTTGCGGAGAGCGTTGAGTGAGTGACTCTCACTCAACACCAAGGCTGTTCTGGCGCTGGGTGAGGCTAACTCACTCAACGCCAAGGTCTGGTTAGGCACTGAGTGGGTTCCACTCAACGCCGAGCCGTGTTGAGTAACTTCAACACTATTTCTCTTTCCTCGATTTACGTTCCCGAGTGAATTCCTTGTTTATATTTATAGTTTCCTTGTTGGCCATGTTTTTATTTCCTAATGGCCGAATCGTGGGTCGTGGTTAGTAGTGGTGGTTTGAAGCTCTTCATGGGGGAGGTGTTGTGTAATTTAGCCAAGGCCACCCTTATTCTTCTATCTTGCTCCTGGTACGGGCTGGGCAAGGGGGTGGAAGGTCCCTTGTGCTTTCACATGTAGACCCTTGAGCTTGTTGGCTTAGAAATGGTGGTTGGGGGACTGAGTTTGCCTCCAACCTGGATCCATGTTGTTTTTTTTGCTACTACCATCTCCCACAGCTTAGGGTGTTAGAAGTTTCTTCCTTGGTAGATTGCAGCACTTTGGGCTCTTGGTAGCCTAGTAGACCCCGCAGGATGTAGTTTCTGGGTACGGTTGGTGCTGTTTTCTCGCACGTAGTGCATTCCTTGTTGTCTTGCCTTGGGCAGTTGTGACTTTTTCTGCTGTGTGTTTTCCTCTTTTATTCATTCCCTGGTTGACACTTCCATGCAGTTTTTCCTTGTTTTGCTTGCTGAGGTATTCTTTCTTCTTTTGAATGCCTCAGGTTCTGAGCAGTAGCCAGTTTGGTGGCTAGGTTGTGGTGGTGTTGCTGGTGGTCTCTTGGACTTTGGAGATCTTGGTACTTTGTTAGTGAGGTAGTTTTTCAGTACTTTTCTTACAGACAAACATATTTTCCTGTGGGTTCGTGTCAGGTTGTTGGCGCCCACTGTTAGTTTTTACCTTTGTACTAGATTTATTACTTTTACTGCTACCATTTTCTAGAGATAGTCTACTTGCTCTGGGTAGGATTTATGCTAGGTTGCTAGTTATTTTAAAATTACAACTATTATTATTATAAGTACATCGCATGATCAGCATGTTTTATAAAAGTAAATCACTATTTTCCAAACAACGTATAAATATCGTTTTCTTATATATAGTGTAAATTAAATGTAGAGTCTTGCATAGCATAAGTGGTCCTCTTAGGGCTCTTACGCACCTCTTAGGATGTCAAACCTGAATAAAATATTTTTCCGCAGCGCTTAAGTTTAGTTTTAAACTGTGGACTAGGTGATCCACTGAGCCGAGGGATACAGCCTCTAATATATAACTGATTTTATAATCATTAAACTCATGAATTTCTTTCATAAAGTGTAGTAGTATGTTTTGCCTGAGCGTCAGCAGTTATCCCCTGCTTGACGTTGCATCATGACGCGCGTTTTACATACTCTGATAGTTTTTTAATTCGGATAAAATGCGGGTTGTGACAGTTGGTATCATAGGGAGGTTGCTTGAAAAGTTAGTCGGGCAACCATCCTTTGATTGCTTTAGTAGTTCAGCATCATGTCATTCACACACCAATATGTCATCAGCACATCTTAACAAAAGCACGAACACTACACTCATAGCATAACATAAAGTATACTAGGCATATTATGTAGTATGAGATGCATAATATGTGCTCGTATATGGATCCACCATAGGGGCAACATGTGAGGGTTATGTAGTATGGGATGCATAACCTCACCACATGGCTGCGACTATCACATTTTCTTTTCTTCGTCTCATGCGAATGTTATGTAGTATGAGATGCATAACATTTTCATGCGTACGCCACTCATAACATGCATTAGGGCCTTTTTAGAATGCATAACACAAACATGCATAGCATAACATTGCATAAGCACAACGTGCCAAGCTAAAGACTGGCAGGATGACATATGTACACACATAAGTTTTCAAGATAGAAATAATATAAAATCATGCATTCCCGATCTAGGCACAAGAATTAGTATGGTGGTGGTTAACCATCCTAGGTTAGGGCATAACATCAATTTTTGTAAAAAGATAAACTCCCAGAGCAAGTTTAGCAGCTTTAAGTTCATATCTATATATGTATTGTCTGTACTAGTAGTTAGGTCTAGCCGTTGTACTAGGATCTAACTAGTGTTGCTATGACTTTAGGATGGCGAGACGTCCTTCAATGAGATCAACTCCCGTGTCTGAGGGTGAGTCATCTGGAGCTCAGAATGATGCGGTAATCGAAAGCTTGTGGCAGAGTAGCGATTCCTTGAGCAGGCAGTTGGTGGAGGTGCGAGCCCAGATTCAGTCTTTGGTAGCAGTTGTGGTAGGTCAGACCCAGGGAGTGCAAGGCCCTGCAGGGGGGATTGTTGTTCCTCCCCCTCTTGCACCCTTAAGACCTCCAGTGGTGGTGCCAGCGAAGATGGCTTTCATCTCGCAGTTTTAGAGGCTGAGCCCTCCCACTTATGACAGTAAGGCGGATTTCATGGTGATAGACGACTAGCTAATCTCCATGGAGGAGATGTTCTCATACTCAGGGATTGCAGACGATCAAAGGGTGATGATAGCCGCCTATCAGCTTAAAGGTTTGGCTAAGAGTTGGTGGCTGAGAGAGAAGGAGAGCTTGGTATCTGGATGCTCTTGGGAGGTGTTCAAGGAGATTCTATTGAAGAAGTTCTTAACCTCGGTCGAGCGTGATCGCCTTATGAACGACTTCCTCCATCTGAAGCAAAGGCAGCTCACGGTGGGTGAGTATGAGATAGAGTTTAGCAAGCTGAGCCGTTTTACCCCAGGATTTTCATCATTGAGGCTGATCGAGTTAAGCAATTTCTCGGTGGTTTGAAGAGTGAGGTGCAGCAGTTGACTAGTGCTTATGGGTCAGAGACTTATACAGAAGTAGTGGAGGCTGCTCTGAAGGTGGAGGCTATTGAGACCACGAAGAGTAGAGGATAGCAAAGTAAGAAGGATAAGAGGAAGTCTGTGGAGGAAAAGAAACCCCAGGTACCCGGTACGGTTCCTGGATAAAAGAGCAAAGTGGTGTGCAGTTTTTGTGGCCGGTCAGGCCACCCTGTCGAGAGATGTTTAAAGAGGGCAGCAGCTCAGAGGAAGGAGCAGGTTCATGCGATTCAGGGTGCTCCGAGGAGAGATGTCTCCTGTTCTGTTTGCAAGCGACCCGGGCATGATGCTGCCCAGTGCTGGTCCAAGGATAAGGTCTGTTTTTAGTGTGGGCAGAAGGGACACATCAAGTCTAGGTGTCCTCAAGTCCAACCTGCCCTTCATGCAGTGCCTCTTCAGGCATTACCTCCACCTCAGGGTGTGGACAAAAGAAAAGGGAAAGCTGAACGTGATCTCTTCTGAGGAGGCTCAAGCTTCGACTCAGGTCATCTCAGGTTAGTTGTCTTTCCAACCTGAATTTTTTGTTCTTGTCTTGCTAGAATGTTTGTAGTATTGTTGTGGTAGTTCCTTAGTTATATATGTTTCTATAGGGAAGTTTAAGTTGAAGAACCGCTGGGCGCGTGTTCTGTTTGACTCTGGTGCTACCCACTCATTCGTGGCTAGGGCCTTTGTAGAGCGATATCGGTTGACTTTAGATCGAGTTCGGGATACCTTTCGTGTCAAGTTCCCCTCTAGTGAATCTGTGTTGTCAGATTTGGGCGTGTTAGATTGCCCTATTTTGTTGGGGGACTTCCTTGCGAAGGCAGACCTGAAGATGATTGATGTTGAGGACTTCGATGTTATTTTGGGCATGGATTGGCTGTCTAGGTATGATGCAGTCATTCAGTGCAAAGGGAAGCGCTTGTACTTTATCAGGGATGACGGTCAGCCTGGAAGCGTGTATGTAGATCTGAGACAGGATTCTCCTGTTATCTCTGCGGTATGTGCTCAGAATCTTTTTCTTTCGGACTGTTTTGCTTGTTTGGTCTCGATGGTTTGGACCGCTGTTAGTGTACCGTGCTTAGAGGAGATTCCAGCTGTTCGTGATTTCGCCGATGTTTTTCCTGATGACCTTCCTGATCTTCCTCCCGAGCGGGATGTTGAGTTTGTGATCGATTTGGAGCCGGGTACGCGTCCTATTGCTAAGGCGCCGTACCGGATGGCCCCTAGAGAGTTAGAGGAGTTGCGAGTCCAGTTAGATGAGTTGTTGGCGAAAGGGTTTATCAGGCACAGTTCGTCGCCTTGGGGTGCTCCTGTTCAATTTGTGAAGAAGAAAGATGGGTCAATGCGGCTTTGCATCGACTAAAGGGAGTTGAACAAAGTCACAATTAAGAACAGGTACCCTCTACCAAGGATCGATGATTTATTTGACCAGTTGCGCGGTAGCACGGTCTTCTCCAAGATTGACCTTCGTTCAGGCTATCATCAGCTTAGGATCCGTGAGGCAGATATTCCACGGAATGCATTTAGATCGAGGCATGGGAATTTTGAGTTCTTAGTGATGTCGTTTGGATTGACCAACGCTCCATCAGCGTTCATAGATATGATGAACCGGGTGTTCAAGGATTTCCTAGATAAGTTCGTGGTGGTCTTCATCGATGACGTGTTGGTTTACTCTCGCAGTGCTGAGGAGCATGAGCAGCATCTACGCTTGGTTCTATCGGAGTTGAGGAACCATAAGTTATTCGCCAAGTTGAGCAAGTGCGAATTTTGGTTTCCTCAGGTCTCGTTTCTTGGCAACGTGGTGAATGAGGATGGGAACTCGGTCGACCCGGAAAAGATCGCAGCAGTGATGGATTGGAGTAGGTCGGGCACGCCCAAAGAGATTAGGAGCTTCCTAGGGTTGTCCGGCTACTACAGTAGGTTTGTGGAGGGTTTCTCTACCCTAGCTGCACCTTTGACTAAGCTGACTCAAAAGAATGTGGCTTTGGTTTGGAGCGAGAAGTGCGAAGAAGCCTTCCTGGAGTTAAAGAGGAGATTGTGCACTGCCCCCGTTATGACCCTGCCTACTGAGGGTGTGGATTATGATGTATACATAGATCCTTCGCTTGTAGGTCTGGGATGCGTATTAATGAAGGTTGGTAAGGTGATTGCCTATGGGTCAAGGCAACTGAAGACTCATGAGAAGAATTATCCTACGCATGACCTCGAGTTCGCAGCGGTTATTTATGCGTTAAAGCTGTGGAGACACCTACTTTATGGGGCTCAGTGCAAGATCTTCACCGACCATAAGAGCCTGAAGTACGTGTTCACGCAGAAGGAGTTAAATCTGCGCCAGCGTCGGTGGCTAGAGTATGTGGCCGATTATGATGTAGAGATCCAGTATCATCCAGGCAAGGCCAATGTGGTGGCCGACGCCCTAAGTCGGAAGATGGGGAAAATCTTTAATCTCTCCGCCGACCATTTAGTGGAAGAGTTCCTCCTTATGGATATATCAGTGGGATGCTGTGGCCTACAGAGTAGTTTGTCAGTGGCAGAGCCGTCTTGGATTTCTTTGACCAGACATCACCAGAAGGACAACCCGGATCTTCTACACTTATTCTTCAGGACTGAGAGAGGAGAATTGCCGGATTATTCCATCGATGATGCGGGAACTTTGAAGTACCGCAACAGATTTTGCATCCCCGCGGTTGGGGACATTAGGGGTATGGTTTGCAGAGAGGCTCATGGATCCAGCATTGCCTACCATCCAGGATCTACAAAGATGTATCGGGACTTCAAATTGCTTGGTGGTATGGAATGAAAGGAGATATAGCCCGATTTGTTGTGGAGTGCCACACTTGCAAGCGGGTGAAGGCCGATCATGGAAGGCCTAGTGGCAAGTTGACTCCGTTAGAGATCCCGACTTGGAAGTGGGAAAGTATATCTATGGATTTCATCACGGGTTTACCGCGATCCCCGAGGGGATTTGATTCCGATTGGGTCATAGTGGATAGACTGACAAAGTGTGCTCACTTCGTGCCATATAAGATTGATTACCCGATGAAGAAGATAGCGGAGTTGTACTTGAATGAAGTCATCCGGCTACACGGTGTGCCGGTTAGCATCATTTCTGATCGAGACTCCCGGTTTACTTCTCGTTTTTGGCAGAGTCTGCAGGAGGGTTTGGTTACGGATCTGAGGTATTCTACTGCGTACCACCCACCGACTAATGGGCAAACGGAGCGGGTGAATCAGATAGTTGAGGATATGACCCGATGCTACATTTTAGACCATGGTGGAGCGTGGGACGAGCGGCTGCGACTTATGGAATTTTCATACAATAATAGTTATCAGGAGAGCTTGCAGATGGCTCAGTTCGAAGACTTGTATGGGAGGTGGGGCAGAACTCCGTTATTTTGGGCTGAGGCTGGTGAGAGTCCATTGTTGGGTCCTGATGCGCTCGAAGAAATGGAAGTCGCAGTGAAGCTTGTTCGAGAGAAGCTTCGTATAGCTCAGGAGAGGTACGAGAAGAACGCCAATCGGCGTAGGTCTGCCTTGGAGTTTTCTTTTGGGGACCTTGTATTTCTTAAGGTTTCCCCGATGGTGGGTGTAAAGAGGTTTGATAAGAATCAGAAATTGGACCCGAGGTATGTGGGCCCGTTTATGGTTTTGGAGCAGATTGGCGTGTAAGCTTACAGGTTGGATTTGCCAGCAAACTTTCCAGGTGTTCATAATATTTTCCATGTTAGCCAATTGCGGAAGTGCGTGCGCAGCAGTGGGCAAGTCTTGGACGTTGTTCCCCATTTAGAGCCCAACCTCTCTTTTGTTGAAGTGTCTGTCTGTATTTTGGATACTCAGGAACGGGTGCTGCGAAAGAATTCTACTCCGATGGTGAAAGTTCTTTGGAGGAATCAGAATTTGGAGAGCGCGACTTGGGAGTTAGAGTCGGCTATGAGGGAGGCTTACCCTCAGCTGTTTCCCTGATTATTTGGTTTGTTTTTCTTCTTGTAATGTTTGGATTATTACTTTCCTTCTATAGTAGAAGTGTTGCGCGTAAAGTTTCGGGACGAAACTTTCTTTTAGGGGGAGTGACTGTAACGCCCCCAATTTTTCTGCGATTATTTTAATCCTCGTTTGGCGTTACGTCGACGCATTTTCTTGTCTAGTGCCATCTATGGAGTGTGGTCTTAACTCCTTAGAACTGGGTGCCCTATTTTGTAGCCTGTTGGCAAGACCTCCCTAGCAAGCCGAGTCGTTTTGGGTTACCCGGTGTGGCCTCTCGGGGGATGCTTGTGTTTTTGCTTCAGAAGGGTATAACTTGAGTTCTGTTCGTCGAAAGTTAATTTTGACTTCGCCGTTGTGTTCGTATCATGGATATTTAGCTACGGTGCGAATTTCGTCGAATTCCGAGGTAGTTTGGTTTTTGTGTCGCTTTGGGTGTGCCATTAGTAAAGACTAGAAGGATTTCTTTTTTTTTATGTAAGGAGCAGGCGGTTGGGTTCGGTTTTGCTGAACCAATGACTTAAAGCTTATATAAAAGCCTTATTAAGAAGTGGCAGGCCCACTTCTCCTTCCTCCTTCTTACCGAGACCAGAAGGAAACCGCTGCTCCTGTTCGCGGAAAACAGAGGAGAACTGCCGGACCTGCTTCTCCTTCGGACGGCGATTCCGGGAGTGTTCGTGAACGAATTTCAATTCCGAAAGCGGCGTTGTCTTTCTCTCGCTTAGTTCTTCATTTCGACGGTAAGAGGTTTGTTTTTTGTGGAGTTTTAGGAGACTTGGATTTCCGGTTCTTGTGCTTTTCCGCCATAAAGTGTCGGTTTGCTTGTTAGGTGCTGCTCCTTCTAGTGCAGAACGAAGAGAAGGGAAGGCCGACCATGCTTCGTCGGAAATCGAGGCAAGTGGTATTCTTTCCCTTGCCATTGTTTTTCTTTTGATATTCTAGAATGTTTCCCGGTTATCCCTAGGGTAGAAACCAAGCATATTCTCTTTTACCTTGCTGAATTTAGGGCTTAGATTCGCCTATGAGCCCCCTCCTTGTGCTGTTTTGCTCAACCCGATGGTTGTTATAACCATTTAGACTCCAGATTTGTAGTTCTAGTTGGGTGCTTTTGCGGGTGGAGCCGAGAGAGAGAGTGAGGGAGGTTGTTGGGGTAGGGCTCTGGTTAGAACCAGTCTTGGTAGACTCTCGGGTTTTGGGGTTGAGTGTGGTGCACACACTCAAAGCCAAAAGCCGCCCGGACTTGGTGTTGAGTGTTGTGGGCACACTCAAATCCATAGTTCGGTTTGTTCTTTGCGGCTGAGTGGTGGGGTGATTGAGTGAGAATTTTCGTCTAAGTCAAAATCGACGAGAATCATCCTTGATTCCTGCCGATTTCGACATGATTCTCACCGATCGGCGAGAATCATCCTTGATTCCCCCCGATTCAGCAAGAATCATCTTTGATTCCCGCCGATCGTCGATAATCCTTCTGGATTCTCGCCGATTCGGCGAGAATCATCCTGCATTCCCGCCGATTCGGCGAGAATCAGTCGGCATACCCGCCGACCTCCTCTTGTTGGCGTTGGCTTAGGGTTTTCCTGCGGAAATGAACTTTGGCGTAGAGTGAGTTGACCTCACTCAACGCCAAAGTTGCTTTGGCATTGAGGGAGGTAGACTCACTCAACGCCACTATTGGGATTTGTGGTTCTGGCTGAAGGCGTTGAGGGAGTGGACCTCACTCAATGCCATAGCTGTTTATGCGTTGAGTGAGGTTAGCTCACTCAACGCTGCTGCCTCTTTTGCTGAAGGCGTTGAGGGAGTGAACCTCACTCAACACCATGGCTATTTTGGATTTTAGTGAGGATAGCTCACTCAACGCCAGAGCTGTTCTTGCGGAGGGCATTGAGTGAGTGACTCTCACTCAACGCCAAGGCTGTTCTTGCGCTGAGTGAGGCTAACTCACTCAATGCCAAGGTCTAGTTAGGCGCTGAGTGGGTTCCACTCAACGCCGAGCCATGTTGAGTAACTTTAACACTATTTCTCTTTCCTCGATTTACGTTCCCGAGTGAATTCCTTGTTTATATTTGTAGTTTCCTTATCGGCCATGTTTTTCTTTCCTAATGGCCGAATCGTGGGTCGTGGTTAGTAGTGGTGGTTTGAATCTCTTCATGGGGGAGGTGTTGTGTAATTTAGCCAAGGACACCCTTATTCTTCTATCTTGCTCCAAGTACGGGCTGGGCAAGGGGGTGGAAGGTCCCTTGTGCTTTCACATGTAGACCCTTTAGCTTGTTGGCTTGGAAATGGTGGTTGGGGGACTGAGTTTGCCTCCAACCCGGATCCATGCTGTTTGTTTTTTCTACTACCATCTCCCACAGCTTAGGGTGTTATGAAGTTTCTTCCTTGGTAGATTGCAGCACTTTGGGCTCTTGGTAGCCTAGTAGACCATGCAGGATATAGTTTCTGGGTAGGGTTGGTGCTGTTTCCTCGCATGTAGTGTATTCCTTGTTGTCTTGCCTTGGGTAGTTGTGACTTTTTCTACTGTGTGTTTTCCTCTTGTATTCATTCCTTGGTTGACACTTCCATGCAGTTTTTCCTTGTTTTGCTTGCTGAGGTATTCTTTCTTCTTTTGAATGCCTCAGGTTCTGAGCAGTAGCCAGTTTGGTGGCTAGGTTGTGGTCGTATTGCTGGTGGTCTCTTAGACTTTGGAGATCCTGTTGCTTTGTTAGTGAGGTAGTTTTTAAGTACTTTTCTTACAGACAAACATATTTTCCAGTGGGTTCGTGTCAGGTTGTTGGCGCCCACTGGTAGTTTTTATCTTTATACTAGATTTATTAATTTTGCTGCTACCATTTTCTAGAGATAGTCTACTTACTCTGGGAAGGATTTATGCTAGGTTGCTAGTTATTTTAAAACTACAACTATTATTATTATAAGTACATCGCATGATCAGTATGTTTTATAAAAGTAAATCACTATTTTCCAAACAACGTATAAAGATCGTTTTCTTATATATAATGTAAATTAAATGTAGAGTCTTGCATAGCATAAGTGGTCCTCTTAGGGCTCTTATGCACCTCTTAGGATGTCAAACATTAATAAAATATTTTTCCCTAGCGCTTAAGTTTAGTTTTTAACTGTGGACTAGGTGATCCACTGAGCCAAGGGATACGGCCTCTAATATATAACTGATTTTATAATCATTAAACTCATGAATTTCTTTCATAAAGTGTAGTAGTTGGTTTTGCCTGAGCGTCAGCAGTTATCCCCTGCTTGACGTGGCATCATGACGCGCGTTTTCTCATACTCTGATAATTCTTTAATTCGGAGAAAATGCGGGTTGTGACAGGCCATTAGGTTGTTTATACTGCGGTTAGGTGGACAATCCCCGGAAACGCACACCCGACCCAACAAGATTAACAGGTAGTCAGCAATTAGTATGCAAGACTCTAGAGTACACCTAGGACGTGTATATAGGCGTATGGGAGGTCTAGGTTTGGTAGTGTGCATACCTGCATAGGAGTGGAGACGTCCGCTGTTGGAACACTCTATTACTGATTTGGGTAAGGATCACTATGTCCTTAGGAATGTGTCTTAACCTCATTGTATAGATTTAAAAATCAACTAGAATAGGTCTAAGGCTTAGTACTTAGGTTTGAAAGCTGCCCCAAGACCTCCTAGTTCAGACTACAAGTGCAGTGAGACTAAGACAATTTTCGTCGAGCTCAGATCGATGAGGCGTCAAACTCAGTTCGACTATCTCTGAGCTCAGTTCAACGAGTCATCGAAATCGGTTCGACGATCTTCGAGCTCAGATCGACGTTTCTGTCTCTAGCCAAAATAAAGATCTCCTAACTCAGATCGACGATAGTCGAGCTCAGATCGACGATTTCTATTTCAAGTCAAGTTCCAGTCTATGAGCTCAGGTCGATGGTAGTCGAGCTCAGATCGATGATTTTCTTGAGAGATCGGCGATTTTAGGATTTCAAATTCAGTCAGTTATGGAATTCAAATTTATTCATATCCAGCAGTTAAGGCAAAGGATTTTGTAGACGTTTCAATTAATCTTGAGCAAGTTTCAAGGAGACTAAAGGAGAATGTTTCTAAGGAATTTCCTCTAGAGACAGATATCAATTAAGGAAGTCATTTATGACTGGCTACGGCAATCTAGAAGATTGGATTTCAATATATCTTTTTCAGACAAAAGAGACAGACAACACAGAATAACAGATAGCAAGAGAAAAACTAAGAACAATCTCTGAGATCAGTGAGACACACAACTACAGGATTACCGTTTCTCATCTCTGATTTCAATTGTTCAAGGCTATCAATCAAGACTCCAGACACAACACATTTCAGTCATTGCTGAAATTATCATTTGCTAGAGATCTCATCTTCTGAAGGCCAATCACCCTGTGCAAAGCTTCTCTTCCTGAACAACTGCAAATCTCAGGGGGAGCTTTGACAACAACAATCCACTAGTCTTCTCTTTGACTGTTGAACAGAGAAGAATAACTTCACCTCTTTTATTTTTCTTTAGTGTAAAAGGGTTACTCAAAACTCCCTTCAAAAGTTGTGTTTGGTTTCTGAGACCTTGTCAAAACTCAGTGGTGGCAAGACATCTGATCAAAAAATCTGGTTCGGTTTTTGAGCACCTTATCAAAAGCTCATTGGTGCCCATGACACCTGATCAACTTTCCTACAGTGGATTCCTACCTAGGGTGGTAGAAGAGTGGATGTACCAAGGTTGATTGGGGAACCACTATAGATCCTTGTGTCTTCTGGTTGCCTGTGTTTTATTTGCTGTGTGCTGTGTTTTTGTTTCTTGCTTTACTTAGTTTTATTTACTGCAAGCACAATACACCTATAAATAAATCAAGTCTTCCACTGCCAAAAATTTTTTAATTTGCAAAAATTATTTTAATATACATTATTCACCCCCCCCTTTAGAGTAAAGGTAGATCTTACCCTCACTTTCAATTGGTATCAGAGGGAGGTCTGTTATTCAACAACTAGATCTTCACTAGGTTGGTTATTTTACATGATAACACCTGAACCAAAAGATCTCTGATAAGATCAATCTTTAATAGAGGGTTATTATTTCTATTATATTTATTTTCATATAAAAGCATGGCACAGAACAAAGACAATGCAAGCACCAGACCTTCATTGTGCAATATTTCCAAGTTTGCACTTTGGAAGGCAAGGATTAGATTATACATGATTTCTATTGATGAGGATATCTTCAATTCTATTTTGACAGTGTGTCCAAGACCTCCAGAAAGTAAAAGTACAAGTGCTGTTCCACCCCCTTCAGGAACAGATGCAGAAATCAAAAAGTGGAAAGTTGTTGATGCTAAGGCAATGAACATATTTGCTCAGACTATGTTTGATGACATATTTCAAAAAATGGCTGAATGCAACTTAGCAAAAGAAATATGGGACAAGCTATCTGAGCTTGTGTTAGGATCAGTTGATGAAAGAAAGGACAGAAGATCCCATCTCATAACCCAGTATGAGAATTTCAAGAAGGGAGAAACTGAGTCAGTTGCTGACATGTACAACAGACTCAGTCTAATTATCAGTGAACTAAAGACTTTGGACAAGGAGATCTCATTGACTGAACTCAATGAAAAGATCCTAATGTGCTTTCCCAGCACTTAGGACTCAAGGATCTGGCCAATCAAGGATGCCAGAAGCCTAAATGAGAACACAACTGAAGCTCTATTGGGCAAGCTCAAGTCTTATGAGCTGCTCATCAAAAATAGAGAGGAAGAGCAAAAGACAGCCTCTCCAGCAACAAGGAAGGAGAAGACAATTGCTTTAAAAGCTACAGAAGAACAGCCTGAAGACAAGTTCACAGGCAATGAAGAGTTAATGAGTCTTCTAGCCAAAAGATTTTACAAGATGGCTAGAAAAGACTTCAGGAAAAGGTCATCCGGAGGCCACGAAAAGCCAAGGTATGATAAGTGCAGTAATAAAGAAATTATTTATTTTGGATGCAGGAAACCAGGCCACATTGTGCCTGACTGTCCAGAAAACCAAAATAAGGACAGGAAAGACAAGAAAGATAGGAGAAGAGACAAAGATTTCAGGAGAAACAACAATGATAAATCCTCCTCCAGCAAGAACAAACACACCATGAAAGGATTTGTAGTTGAAACCTGGAGTGAGACTAAAGAAGAATCAGAGGCTTCATCAAGCTCAAGTGATGATGAAGATGATGCCCAAGAGAAGGAGTTCTTCATGATGGCTATCCATGCCTCTCAACATAATTCTGATGCAGGACAAGAGTCAGAATCAGAATCTGAACATGAAACTGAAGAAGATCAGGTAATAGATTCTTTTGATTTCAATTCAGAGGACTTTAAATTTGAATTTAAGGCACTATGTTTTGACCTACTCAAGTCTGAGAAGGAGATTATCTCTCTCAGAAATTAACTATCTGAACATAGCACTTTAAAATCAGATAACCTCAAACTCTCTAAGGAGTTAGAATGTTGTAAGGAGGAGATAGCTTCACTGAAAAGTTAACTATCTCAGGCAAAGAAGTTTTAAGAATCCCTTAATGGGAGAACCATCAGACTGATGGACATCAAGAACACAGTGAACTCAAGACTTAACAATACACTTGGCTTGGGTGCTTCATCCAGCCAACCTATAGTATTAACAACCCCAATCAAATTTATCTTAGATAAAGGAAAGGGAGTTGTAGAGGTAGATAGGAAGAATTCTGATATTCCTAAGAAAAATAAGGTTCAACGGAAAACGTCGAACAGAGCTCGATGATCGTGGAACAGAGCTCAGCGATCTCAAGCTGAATCATCGAACTCAGATCGATAATTGCTGAACTTTGAACTCTGGCAAAGTTGATCTTCGAACGGAGCTCGATGATCTGACACAAGATCATCGAACTCAGCTCAGAGATCATCAAACAGAGATCAGAGCTTTGAACAAGTTTTTAAGGGTAAATCAAAATTCAATCCTAGAGGTCCCACATCCCAAGGCTTCAATCCTTATGCTGAATGGATAATACCTCCTAGGAGATATCATCCTGAAGGCTATAAGAATCAACTAGGGATGTCATTTATTACAGATTTTAAAGGTTATCAACCTAGGCCCAAGGTAAATTGGGTCAAAAACAAATAAATTGTTATGCATGCAGGTGAAGATCTATCGAACAATAAACCAGCAATGGTATCTGGATAGTGGGTGATCAAAGCACATGACAGGAAGCAAGGATAATTTAACATCTTTCAATAAGGGTGAGCATGAAAAACCGCAAACCGCACCGAAACCGCAACCACAACCGTACCACAAAAAACCGCACCGAACTGAAATCGCATCGCACAATTTCGGTGCGGTGCGGTTTTGCTCGGGCAAAAACCGAGCCCTTATGGTGCGGTTGCGGTTTGGGTCAAAACCGCACCAAACCGCACCGTGCACACCCCTATCTTTCAAAGCCAAGCTTTGACCCAAAGTCATATTTGGAGACTCAAACTTTTGACAGACCAAGGGATATGGTGCAGTCCAAATAGGGTCAGTTACATTCAAGAAGGTGGCCTATGGGGAAGGACTGAAGCACAACTTAATCAGCATCAGTCAATTGTGTGATGAAGGCTACCAAGTGACTTTCAACAAATCCTCATGCAAAATCAAATCAGAGGACAACACAACTGTGTTGACAGGTAAAGGGAAAGGTAACATCTATCTTGTAGATTTTCATTCAACTAAGGTAGATATCTGCTTGTTCAACTCTGTTAGTAAACCAAATGAACTATGACATAAGATATTAGGACATATAAACCTTAGAACCATTGCTAGGCTATCCAAGGACAACCTTATTAGAGGACTACCTTCTGGCCCCTACAAGAAGGAAGGACTTTGCAGGGCTTGTCAATTAGGCAAGCAAACTAAAAATAGTTTTAAGTCACTTAATAAGAGTGATTCACCTAGGATCTGGTATCTGTTACATATGGATCTTTTTGGACCCATTATAGTACAAAGCCTAGGAGGGAAATCTTACACTTTAGTAGTTGTAGATGACTTCTCTAGATTCACATGGGTGTTCTTTCTGAGGAAGAAGTCTGATAACTTTAAGTGTTTGACAGAGTTTCTCAAATGCATACAGATTGAGTTCAATACTCACATTGCCTAAATCAGAAGTGATCATGGGACAAAGTTTGATTCTCTTATTATGAATGAGTTTTGTCAAAGTGAAGGGATCAGGCACACTTTCTTAGCTCCTAGAACTCCTCAAAAAAATGGGGTAGCTGAAAGGAAAAATAGAACCCTTATTGAATCTGCTACTAAATTATTGACAGATGCTCACCTTCATCTATCCATTTGGGCAAGGCAGTGAACACCTCAAACTATGTGTTGAATAGAAGTTTGATACATAAGCTGAAGGGCAAGATCCCTATGAATTACTCAAAGGGAAGAAACGTAAAATAGATTATTTTAAAATTTTTGGTTGTATTTGTTACATTCACAATAATGACAAGAAATACATAGCAAAATTTCAAGCCAAAGCTGATGAAGAAGTGTTTCTGGTATACTCCATGATCAGTAAGGCTTATAGGGTGTATAACAAATCTTCTCTTAAAATTGAAGAATCTGTACATGTATCTTTTGATGAAACTAACATGTCTTATAAGGAGAAGAATACTTCTACCATAGAACGTTTGCAGGTGCATTCTCTTTCAGAAAATTTGAACAGGTTACACATTATTGAAGAGGGTACCACACCTTCACCTATCCAATAAAAAGGTGAAAGCAGTGAAGATGAAGAGGACACTCAACATCTTGGTGAGAACCACATTGAAGACCCAGTTGTTGTTCCACAAGAGGAAACAAAAATATAGGTTGGTGAACAATCAACACCCCCTATTTATTTAGTAACATCAAGAGATCATCCAATCTCCCAAGTGATTGGAGACATCTCAGCTGGTGTGCAAACCAGAAATCAGGTCAACCAAAATCTGATGCACACCTGCTTTTTATCTCAAATTGAGCCTCAATCCATACAAGATGCAGAATAAGATCCACACTGGATCATTACAATGCAAGAGGAGTTACATCAATTTGAAAGGAACAAAGTTTGGAAGCTAGTGCTGTAACACCCCTATCCATCACATAGCATATAGCAGTAGGTCCGGCCGGGGCCCGACGCCATATACTACGGACAGACCGGTTGGTTATGCGTTGAAACCACACAACTAATCAGAGCGTCCTACACAACACCTAGCGGAAGCAATTTAATTAAGTTGCAAAAAGATAAGAACCCTGCCATAGAGCATGAATGTCCACTACTACCCAGGAATGAGTACATACACAAAAGAGTTCACGGCCTTAAGGCCTTACAGAGGGGTTCGCTTAACAAAATAGCGTCTTTCATACATCGGCACGCAGGCCGGCCATACATGACTATGAAAAAGCTAATAACTAAGCCTTCGAGGGCTGGCGCTGCAACTTGGGCTTTAGCCCGCTATTTGCCGCTTGGCTCCGCAGCAGCACCTGTAGAAAGCCATTGTGCCTGTCTCTAGCTGTAATCCCAGCTTGATATCATCTTATATCAATTCTATCAAGGCTGTGGAAATTGCTGCTGATGATGAAGTTAGTTTTGATATTGCTAATGATATGATGATGACAGAGGCTAGTATTTCAGAGCCTGATATTGTTATTGAGCCTGTTGTTTTGGATAGTGTTGTTTCTATTGCTGCTGCTGTTGTTAATGTTGTTTCTGATGTTTGTACTATTCCTGTTGTTAGTGTTTCTATTTCTGCTATTAGTGCTGTTCCTGCTGCTACTTCTATTACTGCTCCTATTCTTGCTTCTGCTGCTTCATCTATACAATCTAAACAATAGCAAGAATATATTAAAAGGGTTGATGAGTTGTATGGCAATCCTCAAAGCTCAGACAGTGATGAATTTAGAATTAATTCTGATGACTCCTCTTCAACCATTGCAAGGAAGAGGAAAACAAGAAGTAAGGCCTTTAAGAGAGTCCCTGCAGAGAAAGCCACCAATGATCATGATATTCCCTACTACATACTGCATGATTGTTCTATCACTGAACACTGGATGCAGTTTTATAAGAACCAATTAAAGGCTATGAAGAAGAGGAGGAAGTATGACAAAGGCACATCTCATCATCATAATCCTCCTCCTCCTCCCCCCTCTCCAGAAGCAGGATCTGGTGGAAGTTCAGCACACCAAACCTCTCATGCTACAACTCAAAGTTCTTCTCAGGTTCAAGATAGATCACAATCCAGAGGACATTAACAAAGAGGCTACCAGTCTAGAAGAGGACAATATAGAGGAAATCAAAGAGGATACAGAGTATATTCAAGAGGACAATCCAGACAGCATCCTCATCAAAGGGAAGGACAAGGCCCAATTGATTCAACTTCTGATCCTTTCCCATATAAGCTCAAAGAAATTGTTCCCTTAAGAGCTCCCTCTGCTGATACTATCAATAGGTATGAACCTCCTGTTCCCCATGAAGATCCAGAGAATAATCCTATCTCTTGGACAGCAAGGATGAAGGATTTATCGGCCTTAGACCAGATATAGAAAGCAAGAGAATAAGGAAGAGATACTTCAAATATTACTACATTTTTTGAACAAAGAAAGAAAGAGCTATAGAGATATTCTTCTAGAAAATTCTTTGATCCAGAGAGTTACATGAAGTTGCACCCAGAGGCAGTTGTCACCAGACCCAAATCTCAAACCTCCCTAGGTGCTGCTGATGACAGAAGATCTAAAAAGGAAGCTGAAAATCCCAACAGAGAAATTTTATTCAAAAAGGGCAAGAAAAAGGACTAATTATGTAAGCTGAATAGTATATATCTCTCTCTGACAATCTGCTGTGATTATTCATTTCCTTCTGCAATGCTGCATTTCATTATCCTGCAATGTTTTATTTTCTTTTATTTCTGCTTGTATGCTTTTTTATTCCTATATCTTGTAAATAGTAATCCTAACTCAAATAGGGGGAGATTGTTGGAACACCCTATTACTGATTTGGGTAAGGATCACTATGTCCTTAGGAATGTGTCTTGACCTCATTGTATAGATTTTAAGGTCAACTAGAATAGGTCTAAGGATAAGTACTTAGGTTTGAAATCTGCCCCCAAGACCTCCTAGTTCAGACTATAAGTGTAGTGAGACTAAGGCAATTTTCATCGAGCTCAGATCGACGAGGCGTCGAACTCAGTTCGACTATCTCTGAGCTCAGTTCAACGAGTCGTCGAACTCGGTTCGACGATCTTCGAGTTCAGATCGACGTTTCTGTCTCTAGCAAAAATCTAGATCTCTGAGCTCAGATCGACGATAGTCGAGCTCAGATCGACGATTTCTGTTTCAAGTCAAGTTCTAGTCTCTGAGCTCAGGTCGACGGTAGTCGAGCTCAGATCGATGATTTTCTTGAGAGATCGATGATTTCAGGATTTCAAATTTAGTCAGTTATGGATTTCAAATTTATTCATATCCAACAGTTAATGCAAAGGATTTTGTAGCCGTTTCAATTAATCTGGAGCAAGTTTCAAGGAGACTAAACTAGAATGTTTCTTAGGACTTTCCTCCAGAGACAAATATCAATTAAGGAAGTCATTTATGACTTGCTAACGACTATCTAGAAGATTGGATTTCAATATATCTTTTTCAGACAAAAGAGATAGATAACACAAAATAACATATAGCAAGAGAGAAACTAAGAACAATCTCTGAGATCAGTGAGACACACAACTACAGGATTACAGTTTCTCATCTCTGATTTCAATTGTTCAAGGCTTCATCAATCAAGACTCCAGACACAACACATTTCAGTCATTGCTGAAATTATCATTTGCTGGAGATCTCATCTTCTGAAGGCCTATCACCCTATGCTAAGCTTCTTTTCCTGAACAACTACAAATCTCAGGGGGAGATTTGACAACATCAATCCACTAGTCTTCTCTTTGACTGTTGAACAGAGAAGAACAACTTCACCTCTTTTATTTTTCTATGGTATAAAAGGGTTACTCAAAACTCCCTTCAAAAGTTTTGTGTTTGTTTTATGAAACCTTGTCAAAACTCAGTGGTGGCAAGACACCTGATCAAAAAATCTGGTTTGGTTTTGAGCACCTTATCAAAAGCTCATTGGTGCCCAGGAAACCTGATCAACTATTCCTGTAGTAGATTCCTACCTAGGGTGGTAGAAGAGTGGATGTACCCAGGTTGATTGGGGAACCACTATAGATCCTTGTGTCTTCTGGTTGCCTGTGTTTTATTTGCTTTGTGCTGTGTTTTTGTTTCTTGCTTTACTTAATTTTATTTACTGCAAGCACAATACACCTATAAGTAAATCAAGTCTTCCACTGGCAAATAATTTTTAATTTGCAAAAATTATTTTAATATACTATATTCACCCCCCCTCTAGAGTAAAGGTAGATCTTACCCTCACTTTCATCGCTCTACTGCTGTCGTGGCCACAATGGTGGTACCAGAGAGTGATGCTAGCTCTGAAAAGTGGGAACTAAAGGTCTGTGATCACAGAGTCATTATGTGTGAGTTTCACTTGCATGATTCATAATAACCTGTATGCATTCATTCATATTAGATCATACGCTTCATGGATCCTTATCATATAAATTAGTATGGGCTCTTTTATATGATAAGTTAATTTTTGAAACTCTAACTTATATGTTTGTATGAGCACTCATATAAGTTAGGGTACTTCTATAATGGTAGATTAGAAGTAGAATTATACGCTTACTTTACCTTACAGTGCTTTATTTACTTCAGTTCTTTACTTTACTTACTAAACATATACTTCTTACTTAGAAGTGCTAGAGTAGATCTAATATTACTCCTCATATACTTGTTAGTATAGTGCCACTGTCATCTGTTTATACTTGCCTCCCCTTATTGTCCTCCGCTTCATCCTCCCGCACGGTGCCTGGGAGTTGCGGGGCGAGGTGAGGAGGAAACGGCTTAGTCTTTTGAGTAATGGTCAGTGACCAAACTATTTTTAGGGGCTCGAGGAGATAGAGTACCAGCACGACCAGCAGGACTAGGTGACAGGACGTGAGGAGCCAGTTTGACTACCACCTACTACTACTACGGTAGAGTTGCCTCAGGTGGGATGAATTGGTGATGATAAATATCTTCCACTGTCAGATTTGTGTGAGAGAGATTTATATATGATGTAATAGGCATAAGCCCTTTTAATTTTTGTACTCATTTTGGACTGTTGGTATTCCTTTTCATATATTATATATATGCTGTGACTGTGGACTATTGCGGAACTCTGATTATATACTTCTGTTTCTCATATTGGCCTATTGGTTTGTGATCGTGCTAGCCAGCAGACTCGACGTATTACGGAGTCTACTAACCCAGCGTTAGTGTCACCGTAAGGCGGTGGTTCTGGGCATAAGATTCGGGTGAGTTCCCGAATTTGGAAGTCAAATCTTACACTTTAAATCATGTGGCGGATGCTCACGTGTCTCCTTATTATTTTCTATGATAGAGGTAAAAGTGATTGGTTTCAATAGGATAATGGATGAGTACGTTGATTGTCCGATATTTAAGGACATCTATTATTCCACTCAAAATAACTCTCCCAATACCATTTTAGTGTATTATATTCGGGACGGTTATTTATTAAAGCATTCGAAGCTTTGTATTCCTCGTTCTTCCCTCCGACATTTTATCGTTTGGGATTTACATAGTGGTGGACTTGGTGGACATTTCGTGCATGATAAGACAATTACGTTAGTAGAAGATAAGTTCCACTGGACAGGCCTTAAATCTATAGTGAATAAAATTGTGGGAAGTTATCGCGCGTGTCAATTATCAAAAGGTAATAAGACGAATGCGGGACTTTATAACCCTCTTCCGATTCCTTCCATTCCCTTGGAAGATTTTAGTATGGACTTTATCCCAGGCCTACCAGTCACGTTTAGACGTCATGATTCCATTCTACTGGTAGTAGATCGATTTTCTAAAAAGGCCTATTTTATTGCGTGTAGTAAGACTGATGATGCGTCAAATGTAGCAAAATAATTTTTAAGGAAGTTGTTGTGCATAGGGGCGTTCCAAAAATGATAGTGGCCGATAGAGATGTGAAATTTACTAGTTATTTTTGGAAGGCCCTGTGGAGGATTATGGGCACCAAACTATTGTTTTCTTCGGCCTACCATCCACAGACGGATGGGAAAACGGAAGTGGTAAACAAAAGTTTGGGTAGTTTGCTACATTGTCTTGTGGGTGACCATAAGGGTACATGGGACCTTATCCATCCTCAGGCATAGTTAGCATATAATAACTCAAAAAATAGGTCCACTGGTTTTTCACCAAATGAGATCGTGCACGGATATAAAGCACCGGTGCCAATTGACTTGATTCCGTTACCGACATCTTATAAGTCAAGTCAATTTGCACAGGATTTTACCTCTCATATTCATAATTTGCATAAGCACATAAATGAAGCGCTAACCACACAATATGCATCTTATCAAGTTCATGCTAACGTACATAAAAGAGAATTTCACTTTAAGGTTGGCGATTTAGTCTTGGTTCATCTTGTCCCTGAACGCATTCCTTCGGGCACTATAAAAAAGTTGGAGAATCGACGAGCTGGACATTTTCGGATTTTAAAGAAATTAGGAGAAAATGCAAATCTTTTGGAGTTACTTACTAATTAGGGTATTTCCCCTATTTTTAATGTTTCTTGTTGGAACACCCTAGTTTGGATTTGGGTCAGGATCATTATGTCTTTAGGATTATTAGTTTGACCCATCATGTATAGCTAAGGGTCATAGGATGTGCTAAGTCCGAGGCCCTCAGAATTTGAAGAATTTAGCCAAAAGAAAACAGTCAAGAGAAGAATTCGGAATTCAACCTTGGCATCGAGCTCAGATCGAAGAGATGAGTTCAGACATCGAGTTGAGATGGATGATCTCTGAGCATAGGTCCACGAGGCTTCGAAATCCGTTCGACGATCTCTGAGCTCAGATCGACGTTTTCTGTCCCAGACCAGCTCTAATATCTCTGAGCTCAGATCGATGATAGTTGAGCTCAGATCGACGATCATCTTGTTGAGATCAACGATTTCTGCCATCTCACTGAACGCAAGTTCCCAGGCAGATTTTCAGGATAAGCTTGGTCAAATAAAAGTGAGCTATTTATATTCCAACACAGCTTTATTACAGGACAGTTACAAGAATGCATTTATGGAGATTATACCCGTTCGAGTAACTAAGAGGCAGCAGTAATAAATACAAGAATTCAAATGACCATTGGTCTCCTATCAGAATATATACAAAGAGATACAGAGGAACAAATAAAGTAGAAAGTAGTGGAAACAGTACAGAGAAGAGAAGAAAGAAAATAGAAGGAGATACTGGAATCAGAGTTCCAGGAAGAACTCAACATCACCTGTACAGCCAGTGCTCTTCTCAGATCTACTGTTCTAGGAACCTGAAGAGACAACTAATCTACATCTGTCTGAAGGCTTACTGGAAGATCAACATCATCAAGGCTTCATCATTCACACTCCAAGACAACTCACATTTCAGTATTTGCTGAAATCATCATTTGTTGGAGTAGTCATTCATTGAAGACCTATCACCCTTTTCAAAGCTTCCACTCCTGAACCTACTGCTAATCTCAGGGGGAGCTTTGACAACATCATCAAAATCAACTTGTGCTTCTCTTTGATTGTTGAATAGAGAAGATAACATCAACTCTCCCTTCCCTACTTTACAAAGGGTTCTTAAACTCCCTTCAAAAGTTCTGCTTGGTTTTTGAGCACCTTATCAAAAGCTCATTAGTGCCCATGACACCTGATCAACTCTTCTTATAGTGGATTCCTACCTAGGGTGATAGAAGAGTGGTTGTACCCAAGTTTAGGGGAACCACTATAAAATTCTTGTGTCGTCTGGTTTGCCTTTATTTCTTTTCTTTATTATTCTTGCTGTGTGTTTGCTCTAATCTCTAGGATAGATCTCACTTTCAATTGGTATCAGAGGGAGGTTGGTTATATAACAACTAAACCATCACTAGGTTGGTTGTTTATACAGGCTAACACCTGAACCAAAAGATCTCTCTTTTGATCCATCCTAGTTAGATTAATTATTTTGTTTTTCACATAGCAAGAATATGGAATACTCTAGAACCAGACCTCCTAAGTGCAACATAAACAAATTTGCACTTTGGAAGACAAGATATAAATCATTTATGGACAATATTGATGAAGAAATATTTTATGCCATTATGATAGGTCTCCCAACCACAACAACCACAACTAAAAGGGCAAGGCTAGCTGATGCCAGAGCCATGAATATCCTAGCACAGTCATTATCATATGACTTATTCCAGGAAGTTGTTGAATGCTCAACAGCTAAGGAGATATGGGAATCTCTTCATCAAATGGCTTCTGAACCAGTGGATGGAATAACAGAAAGAAGCCAGAACACCTCATTTGAAGGAGGAGAATTAATATCCCTAGATGTTATTTGGGATGTATCAGATGATGAATCATCATTTGAAGATGAAGAGGAGGAAGTAAGGGCCAAAAATTCTGCTTAATGGCCATCAATACTTCCTACAATAGTTTAGAGGCTGAACAAACAAAAGGAAAATCAAAACCTGAAGAGGATCAGGTATTATCTAACTTTGTTTTCAGTTCAGTTAACTTAGAACTTCAATTTTGCTTCCAAGATTCAATAAAACCTGAGGAGGAAACAAAACTTCTCAGAGGAATGTTTTCAGAATATATTCAAAGGAAGAAGAAACATTTTAATCGACAAAATGAGTACATACCGTCGAACTCAGATCGACGATCCTATATAAAATCATCGAACTCAGTCTTATTTCTCATAAATTTGATTTATAATTATAAGGATAAACTATTTAAAATATTTTCAAATCCTTTTTTTATTTGGAACAAATTTATTAGGAAACATCTTTTCTTAGGGCTTCTTCTATCTTTTTGATATCTTGTTCAAAATTATGTTAGGATTTCTGTATGAGAATTCTCCATCAGATAACTTTATATTTCTTATAGATCATTTTCTAAATTCATCTAGATTGAGTCCTCTACTCTAGTTGCATTGGTCAGCAGTGATTATGGGAACTGAGTTTGAATCTCTTCTGATGAAAAGAAATTCTATAGGAAGGAAGATATCAGACTTTGTTTTTCAGATTCAGAACCCTAATAAAATTTGCTGGACAAATATCATTTTTTTCTGCTAACATATCCTTTTCAAGGAGAGAGCAATCTCTACCATAGCCTTTTTTAGGTACCATTTATAAGAGTTAGCTGGACGACTCAATCAAAATCCAATTTTCAAAGTCATATCACAGTTACTGCATCAACATAGGGGGAGATTGTAAAGCAAGCATCAGTAAGTTTTTAAAGAGCAGAATGCCAGCAATAGTCAGTTTTTAACAGCAACAGAAGACATCAATGCAAAGCTTTTCTTTTTATATCTATGCTTTGTAAAATTTATAGTAACATTTTCATGTAAATAGTAATCCTAACCCAAATAGAGGGAGATTGTTGGAATACCCTAGTTTGGATTTGGGTCAGGATCACTATGTCTTTAGGACTATTAGTTTGACCCATCATGTATAGCTAAGGGTCATAGGATGTGCTAAGTTAGAGGCTCTCAGAATTTGAAGAATTCAGCCAAAAGAAAACAGTCAAGAGAAGAATTCAGAATTCAACCTTGGCGTCGAGCTCAGATCGACGAGATGAGTTCAGACGTCGAGCAGAGATCGACGATCTCTGAGCACAGGTCCACGAGGCATCGAAGTCCGTTCGACGATCTCCAAGCTCAGATTGACATTTTCTGTCCCAGACTAGGTCCAATATCTCTAAGCTCAGATCGACGATAGTTGAGCTCAGATCAACGATCATCTTATTGAGATCGATGATTTCTACCATATCACTGAATGCAAGTTCCCAGGTAGATTTTCAGGATAACCTTGGTCAAATAAAAGTGAGCTGTTCATATTCCAACACAGCTTTATTACAGGACAATTACAAGAATGCATTTATGGAGATTATAGTCGTTGGAGTAACTAAGAGACAGCAGTAATAAATAAAGGAATTCAAATGACCATTGGTCTCCTATCACAATATATACATAGAGATACAGAGGAACAAATAGAGTAGAAAGTAGTGGAAACAGTACAGAGAAGAGAAGAAAGAAAATAGAAGGAGATACAGGAATCAGAGTTCCAAGAAGAACTCAACATCACCTGTACATCCAGTGCTCTTCTCAGATCTACTATTCTAGGAAGCCTGAAGAGTCAACTACTCTACATCAGTCTGAAGGCTTACTGGAAGATTAACATCATCAAGGCTTCATCATTCACACTCCAAGACAACTCACATTTCAGCCTTTGCTGGAGCAGTCATTCATTGAAGACCTATCTCCCTTTGCAAAGCTTCCACTCCTGACCCTACTATTAATCTCAGGGGAAGCTTTGACAACATCATCAAAATCCACTTGTGCTTCTCTTTGATTGTTGAACAGAGAAGACAACATCAACTCTCCCTTCCCCACTGTACAAAGGGTTCTTGAACTCCCTTCAAAAGTTATGCTTGGTTTTTGAGCACCTTATCAAAAGCTCATTGGTGCCCAGGACACCTGATCAACTCTTCCTGCAGTGGATTCCTACCTAGGGTGGTAGAAGAGTGGATGTACCCAAGTTTAGGGGAACCACTATAAAATTCTTGTGTCATCTGGTTTGCCTTTATTTCTTTTCTTTATTATTCTTGCTGTGTGTTTGCTCTAATCTCTAGGATAGATCTCACTTCCATTTCTGATTTAACTCCTTATGTTTCTCCACCACTTGAATTATCTAACTGTCCTTTAGCTCCACTGCACTTTTTAATGGGTTGGGGGGTGAGCTTGTGCCTGGATCGCTCTCTCCATCGGTCTCCAATGGAGGTATGTTGGTTGTTGATAAAGAAACTTTTTCCCCTTTATTTCCTAATGCTTTTCCCAGGTTTCCCAGGACCAACTTTTTGTCAGACAAGATCATCAAGAATGAAGTGTTTTCCTCTCCAAGTGGTGATGTTCGCCGCTACTTGATTTGATGACATGATCGTCCTGCCTCCGATGATTCTTTGCTTCCAGAATCGGAGGTGGCTCTCTTGGATGATGCTCTTCTGCGCAGGTACCTTTAGGACAACTCATCGGTGATGAGTACTTTCGAGTGAGGGAGGATTGATGGAGACGATGGCCCTCAACATGATGAAGAAGGCGATGGCATGCTTACGGAAGATTTTTCTCCATCTCTAGTCAAAGACTTGCGGCGCCATGGTGATCTTGTGGAGCGACGCTACAATCTGCCCTCAGTGCAAGACGATTTAATAATATTTAGTTGAATTTATTTTGCTATTTTGAGCTTTTTCATTTCATTATTTTATATTAAAAAACATTGGAGTGTTTTATTTTTATTTTGGGCTACATATAGGCCAAGTTTGTTGTAAGCCTATATAAGGCCTTGTATTGTTTATTTTTCATTAAGTTGAATGAAAGATTTTGAACCCTAAATTCCTCCTTGAGAATCTCTCTCCTTCTCTCCTCCTCCTTCAATATTTTGGCCAAGCCAAACCCTCTCTCACCCTAGCCGCCAACCCCTCTCCCTCTACATAACTCTCGACCTCACCCCTCCCATCTCTCAAAGCCGCCGACTCTGCGTACTCTCCCTCTCAGAACCCGGCCACCACTCCACCCTAGCCGCCGGCCCTACTTCCACCATCTCCCTCAAAGAGTTCGGCCACCCCTCTTAAACCCACCACCTTTTCTCTCTCCCACTCATACAACTCTCGGCCACCCAAGAATAAAAACTGACTACTCTCCCTTACACCAAAAAAACTGACCACCATACACTTGACAACACCAACCAACCATCAAGCATCCTTGGTGGATCTCGGCTAAGGCGTGAAGCGACGAAGGAGGACAAGTTTTGATCTTCAACTAGCGTAACTCCGACAGAACCGTTGAAGAGCGATCCAAGTCAGAGAAATTAGAATCATCCATTCCGATTGGGTAACGAAAATCTCTACCTTCGTGTGTTCTTTTTCCAAGAATTTCTTGTGGTGGAAAATTTTGGCGTTGAATCTTGATAGCGTTAAATAATCGTGGTTTTCTTCGATCAGTTTTGTGTTTATCTTGATTGATTTATTTCCGAAAGGATTGGTGAACCTCATAACTTTTTGTTGGGAGAGATCTACCGTTTCTGAATCGAAAATTTTGGTAGATCTCTTTTGGTACAACAATCGCTCGATCGGACCGTGTGGGTCCTTTTAGCCGGAAAGAATATTGGCATATAGCCTATTATTTGATCCTAATCGGTTTGGCTACCCGTACGTTAGAATCTAATTGAAATTATTGCTTGCATGTGTGCTGCGTTGAATAATTATGCAAGTTTAGAATTCGAACGTTGAGAGACCGTCATGCTTAATTCGTAGATTTTACGGTGTCAACGTGTGGGCTTGCATCACCAGCTGGTCAAACAGTTCATCGATTTGAGGAATCAGATACTTGTTCTTTTTTGTCATCTTATTGAGCTCACGATAATCTATGCATATGCATAATCTTCCATCCTTATTTTTCACAAAAAAGGATTGTTGCACTCAATGGTGACATACTCAGATGTATAAAGCCTTGCTCTAGCAGTTCTTGCAACTGAACCTTCAGCTCTGCCATTACCTTTGGCTCCACACGGTATGGTGAGCGTGATACTGGTTTTGTACCTAGCACTAACTCAATAGAAAAATCAATCTTTATCTAGGGTGGAAGCTCAGGGAGATCCTTAGGAAAGACATCTACGAACTCCGATACAACAGGAATGCCACTTATATTGGGCTTCGGCTTAACAACCTGTAATAGGATGAAAAACAATTATGCGCCCTTCTGAACCACTTTGACTACTTGAAGAACAGACATCAACGTCTTGCTCATTCCTCACGTACCTACAAACTTAGTCTCACATTCGGTATTTTGCCCCAGTAGGACTTCCTTAGAGTTGCAGTCGATGTAGGCACGCTGCTCCGAGATCCAGTCCATACATAAAATTACATCGAACTTCAAGATTGGCAGTACCGACGCTTTCAAGCCAAAATCATGACATTCTATCCACACCTCAACACAGCAGGCTCTATCCACACACATTAAGCACCCGTTATGTAGTAACACTTTCACACCATCTGTCGGTATAAACGAAGGCACTCTGATATGCACTACGAAGTCCTCAGACAAAAAGGAATGAGAAGCTCCTGTGTCGAACATTGCTCTCGCCGGATAGCCTGATATAAGGACAAAGCCTAATAAATTCGATTCTTAAATAAGTAACTGATGAGTTGTAAATATACCTATATTTTTGTATTTTATTTAAGTCATTTTTGTTTATTTTTGTCTTTTTTAGTTTGTTTTCTTTAACACAATTGCTTCTTTTTATAAAAATTTATTTCGAACTTACTTTTTTTTTTCTGAAAAATTTCAGAAAAAGTCAAAATTTGACCTGACACGCCCGTGTCATTGACCTGACACGCCCGTATCGACACTCAACGCCTTCCGCCAGTCGACACTCAATGATTTCACTGTTCAACACACAACGCCGTCTAGACATGCCCCAGTCACGCCCGTGTCGAAGACCCGTCACGCCCATGTCGAAGTCGACACTCAATGCCTTTTCAACACTCGATGATGCCGACATCAGAACTGCCATCTGTCCAAGTCACGCTCCCCGACACGCCCGTGACTGACACCTGTCACGCTCGTGACTGACACGTGTCACTCCCCAAACTTTTAAGAACGAAGCCAGCAAGCTAATGTCGCAAAGTCAAACACGTCTTTGACTGACACGCCCCCTATCACGCCCGTGACCTAGGGCGTGTCAAGCCCGAAATTTTGTCTATAAATAAAAGTTTTCAGAAAGCTTTTCTTGTCCACTTTTTGGTCCATTATGCTAAGGTGTTATGCTATCCAGATGAATTCCAAATGCTATGTAAGGGAAATTTCTCCCCCTCTCCATAACTTTTATTTTCGTGTCTTTGTAACTCTTTCTTTTAGTTAATAAAATGTGTTTTTCTTCTCTTTATATGTCTTTGGAATGGATCTATGCAACTCTCCCTTTAGCAATCTTATCTTTTCTTTTTATGTTTTCATCTTTATAGCTTCATAACTTAGTTAGATTTAGGAAATTTTCAGCATTTTCTAGCCGTTATGCCGACAATTTTATTTTCATACTCATAACTTGTTTAGGTTTAGATTTTCTTCTTTATTATCTTCATTCTTATAGCTTTATAAAATCCTCTTTCAAAGTGTTTGTTTTTACTTTCTTTAGCTTAGCCTTTTTATTTTCGTAATACTTTTTCGTTCATTTTACTTTATTTCCACTTTTTAGGAGCTTTTATAAAAATATAAGAATGAAAAAGTTGTTATTTTAATTTTTCGCCAACTTAATTTTTGCGTTTATTTGCAAAACTTTTCGCTCGTTTAATTTTTATTTTCTCTTTTTATGCATTTCTACCGCATTCTAGCGGTAGAAATGCAGTTGTTTTAATTTTCTGCTCACTTTGTTTTTCTTATTTTTGCAAGTGTGCGTGCGTGTATGAGTTAGATTTTATAGCTTTATTTCATTTCCGTAGAGTGTGTGCGTGTGCGCATCTATTTTCGCCTACTCGTTAAGAGTTAAATGGCGTTCTGCTTTCATTTCCCGCCCACTTGTTTGAGTTGGACTTGTCTTTTTATTGCTTTCATTTTCTCCTACTCACTTGAGTAGGAAACTTTGTGTGCGTGTGTGTGTTTTAATTTCAAGTAGAGTGCGTGCGTGTGTTTTCATTTCTATAGAGTGTGTGCGTGTATGAGATAAATTTACCCCCGCCCACTCATTTGAGTCGGGATTCGCATTTACTGCTTTCTTCAGCCCTACTCGTTTGAGTAGGACTCGTAATTTTCTGCTTTCCTTTACTGCTTTCTTTACAGCTTTCTTTTATCGCTTTCTAGCTTAAGTGTCCCCATTCTGATGAGTGGCTAACCGCCCTTAGCCCTCTTTATCGAAGAGCATTTGGACAGATAAAGTAGCTTTAAATAATTAAAGGTCCTGTTTTTCGATTTAATTAAATTTCTTAAGGTTTGCCCCAGGTTAACGACGTGTAGGACCGCATATCGATGTGCGGGGTCTATTTCCGTTATCCATACGCAATGCCGAGAGGTCGTGCATATGGACCGATCACCCTTGGGTAAAGAGAGCTCTGCGCTAACCCTCGAAAGAGGAGGCGCGTGACTCTACCGGATTGGGTTCCCCACCCAATAGCGGGGTTCTTAGCGTATTGCGAGCGTTAAGAGGAATCCTTCGTCGGTCTAGCGATCGGTCGAATTGTCTTAGCATTCAGGTGAGCGATATTACCTAGAGATAGGTGTGCTCATTTTTGTGGAACCTCCACAGCCAAGTCTCCGTCTTAATTAATTTAAAATTTAGGATCTCTTTTATTAAAAGTTATTTTATTTCAATTCTCTTTTTGATATCATCGCGCTAAGTTCTTCATCGGCTTTCTGCACTTTATTTCCTGCTTTATTTCCTGCATTTATTTCCTGCTTTATTATTATGCTTTTATTATTATGCAGCTTTTTATATTATTAGGTTATCTTTTCTTTTAAAACAACTTAAAAAATTATCGGTAAAATAATAAGATTTCAGGTAAAAAGAGTAGAAATAGCTAAGGGACCCCGAGAACAATACCACCCCAATATTCCACACCGGAATATCCTGTACTACACGCGATAGGTGCACTTGCCTCCCTCTCGTTAAAACTCGGTTTCTAATAAAACAAAACGCTCTTCTTTTTTTATAAATAAAATCAAACAACCTTCCCTTTCATAACTTAATAAGACCGTCGTTTTAAACCATATGGTTTTTGGCACCGTTGCTGGGGAAAATTTCGACTTACTATTTTGAATTCCTGAAACTTATTAATTTTACCTTTTATTTATATAAAAAATTTTTGGCCAAAAAAAATCATATTAATAATAATAATAAAAACTTTTAAAATAAAAAATTAAAAAACTTAAAAATCTAAAAAATCAAAAACTTTATTATAAAAAACAAAAAAAAACCTTAAAAATTTAAAAAATGATGAAAATTTTTTATTTTTCATTAAAAATTCAAAAAATATATATATAGCTTTCATTTTTCTTTTTATTTTATTTTTGCCTTTAACTTATTTTCATTTTATTTTCTTATTTTCTATTTTCAATAAAAGAAAAAAAAAACATGAACTTAAAAATCTAAAAAAATTCAAAAAACTAAAATATATATATATAACAAACAAAAAAATTTAATTATGTATTTATTTTGTCATTTCGGCGTGCTTCACTATTGTGAGTGCTAGGGGATCGCATATCGGTCACACTCTTAGCTAAGACGTTAGCTTACGAGTGACACTCACTTGCCCCCTATCACCCCCACATTTTCGCCGAACTTATCTTTTGAATTTTTTCTGTTATATTTTTGCTACTTCTAAAAATAATGCAGGATCATTACTAACGGGCTTCCCCGAACACGTTTTTAGAGAAGATTTCTAAACCCTTGTTTTTAATTTTTTTGTACATAACTGCTTTGTCTATTATATATATATATATCTCGTTCCTCATACTTAGTACAACATTGGGAACAATGTTGGACTTAAGTATGGGGGTGTTTCTTATTTTCTGTTCTTTTATTTATCGCTCTCAATCAAAAATTCGAAAAAATATTTGCAAAAATTTAAAACTTAAAAAAAAAAAATATTTCCATGCTTTAATAATAAAAAAAAAATTCAAAAAAATGAAACATCACTCCGCGACGTTCGACTCATCGAACCAACCACAAATAAGTGTCTGTTCGCGGGCGATCCCTTTTTTACTTTGTAAATATTTTTTCTAAATATTCTTGTCTCTTTCCCCTTCTCTTTCCTATCTTGTAAAAATTCTATCTCTCTTCTTGTAAATATTTTCAAAAATGAAAAATAAAATTTTTTTTTATAACTCACAAAAAATTTAAAAAAATATGCATAACCTTTAAAAAATTCCAAAAAAATGGAAATAACCCCAAAATATGAAAAAATATTAGAAAAACCCATAAAAATCAAAAAAAAAATTATTTTGAATTAAATAATTCGAATACCTCATTTCTTAACCTCTTTGCTCTATAAAATAATCATTTCGAGTTTATTTATAAGAGAATTTTAATTAATTCTTTATTTACTATTCATTTATTAATTGTAGCTCGATAGACTTAGATTTCTGGGGTTAAGATTTTAAAGAATTTTTTGTCTTTTTCTTATTATAGGGAACTTGTATTTCTCATTTCTCTTCTGATTTTTTTTGAATAAAAGCACATTTTTATGTTAGAAAATAATATTTATGGATTTTATATTATTTCTACTTATGCTTTTAGAAACGTAGGAACGTTCAAATTAAAAAGGTTGCTCTCAAATTTTTTTATTAAACTCTAGTTTTCTTTTAGAAAAAAAAATCCCTTCCACCTTTTTTTCATGCCTTACTTGGCATGATTTCCCGCTTCCACCTTTAAAAGATCTTATTTCAATGGGGATAAGATTTCGTCCCGTAAACATAAGCACCCAATAGTTAAAAAGATTATATGTTACGGAGTAAGAGGATAAAATTCATTACTCCCATACATAATCTTTGGGTTTATTTTTATTTATGAAGAAAAGAAAAAAAAATATGTTAGGAAAATAAGATTTCATTTTCCTAATTATTCAAAAAATTATGGAGGTTCGAGAAAAAATTTCCTCCCCTCAAAAATCAAAGCCCTCTTCATAAATCGCCAAACCACTTATCCTATTTCATGATTCTAGAATTTATCTAAATCTTTTTGAGAGCATAAATTTTAAATTGAATTATTTCCTTTCAATTTCTTTTTAGCTAAAGTTTTTTCTATAATTCCAATCCATTTTTATTAAACTAACAAAAATAATATTCGCTTTCTTTTTTTTCTATTTAGAAGTATTTTTTGAAATAGTTCCTCTATTTATAACATTTTCATAAGTTAAGATTTAATTTCGAAACCCCGAAAATTCATTTCGATCTTTTTTACAATTAACTTAAGCGTTAGTTAAATTTAGGATTCTTTTTTATTCCTTATAGGTTCATCTCCAACTTTTGCTCTGGAATAGCAAAAGCTTAAGTATGGGAGTATTTGACGAGTTTTAAATATACCTATATTTTTGTATTTTTTTAAGTCATTTTTGTTTATTTTTGTCTTTTTTAGTGTGTTTTCTTTAATAAAATTGCTTCTTTTTGTAAAAATTTATTTCTAACTTACTTTTGGTTTTTCTGAAAAATTTCAGAAAAAGTCAAAATTTGACCTGACATGCCCGTGTCATTGACCCGACACGCCCGTGTCGACACTCAACGCCTTCTGCCAGTCGACACTCAATGATTTCACTGGTCAACACTCAACGCCGTCCAGACACGCCCCAGTCACGCCCATGTCAAAGACCCGTTACGCCCGTGTCGATGTCGACACTCAACGCCTTTTCAACACTCGATGTTGCCGATATCAGAACTTCCATCTGTCCAAGTCACGCCCATCGACAAGCCCGTAACTGACACCTGTCACGCCCGTGACCGACACGTGTCACTCCCCGATCTTTCCAGAACGAAGCCAGCCAGCCAAAGTCGCCAAGTCAAACACGTCTTTGACTGACACGCCCCCTATCACACCCGTGACCTAGGGCGTGTCAAGCCCGAAATTTTGTCTATAAATAAAAGCATTCAGAAAGCTTTTCTTGTCCACTTTTTTGTCCATTTTACAAAGGTATTATGCTGTCCAGATGAATTCCAAATGCTATGTAAGGGAAATTTCTCTCCCTCTCCTTAGCATTTATTTTCGTGTCTTTGTAACTCATTCTTTTAGTTAATAAAACACGTTTTTCTTCTCTTTATATGTCTTTGGAATGGATCTATGCAACTCTCCCTTTAGCAATCTTATCTTTTCTTTTTATTTTTTCATCTTTATAACTTCATAACTTAATTAGATTTAGGAAATTTTCAGCATTTTCTAGCCGTTATGCCGACAATTTTATTTTCATACTCATAACTTGTTTAGGTTTAGATTTTCTTCTTTATTATCTTCATTCTTATAGCTTTATAAAATCCTCTTTCAAAGTGTTTGTTTTTACTTTCTTTAGCTTAGCCTTTTTATTTTCGTAAAACTTTTTCGTTCGTTTTACTTTATTTTCACTTTTTAGGAGCTTTTATAAAAATATAAGAATGAAAAAGTTGTTATTTTAATTTTTCGCCAACTTCATTTTTGCGTTTATTTGCAAAACGTTTCACTCGTTTAATTTTTATTTTCTCTTTTTATGCATTTCTACCGCATTCTAGCGGTAGAAATGCAGTTGTTTTAATTTTCTACTCACTTTGTTTTTCTTATTTTTGCAAGTGTGCGTGCGTGTATGAGTTAGATTTTATAGCTTTATTTCATTTTCGTAGAGTGTGTGCGTGTGCGCATCTATTTCCGCCTACTCATTAAGAGTTAAATGGCGTTCTGCTTTCATTTACCGCCCACTTGTTTGAGTGGGACTTGTCTTTTTATTGCTTTCATTTTCTCCTACTCACTTGAGTAGGAAACTTTTTGTGTGTGTGTGTGTGTGTGTTTTAATTTCTAGTAGAGTGCGTGCGTGCATTTTCATTTCTGTAGAGTGCGTGCGTGTATGAGATAAATTTACCCCCGCCCACTCATTTGAGCCGGGATTCACATTTACTGCTTTCTTCAGCCCTACTCGTTTGAGTAGGACTCACAATTTTCTGCTTTCCTTTTCTGCTTTCTTTACTGCTTTCTTTACACCTTTCTTTTATCGCTTTCTAGCTTAAGTGTCCCTATTCCGATAAGTGGCTAACCACCCTTAGCCCTCAATATCGAAGAGCATTGGGACAGATAAAGTAGCTTTAAATAATTAAAGGTCCTGTTTTTTAGTTTAATTAAATTTCTTAAGTTTTGCCCCGGGTTAACGACGCGTAGGACGGCAAATCGATGTGCGGGATATATTTCCGTTATCCATACGCAACGCCGAGAGGCCATGCGTATGGACCGATCACCCTTGGGTAAAGAGAGCTCCGCGTTAACCCTCGAGAGAGGAGGCGCGTGACTCTACCGGATTGGGTTCCCCACCCAATAGCGGGGTTCTTAGCATAATGCGGGCGTTAAGAGGAATCCTACGTTGGTCTAGCGATCGGTCGAGTAGTCTTAGAGTTTAGGTGAGCGATATTACCTAGAGATAGGTGTGATCATTTTTGTGGAACCTCCACGACCAAGTCTTCGCCTTAATTAATTTTAAATTTAGGATCTCTTTTTATTAAAAGTTATTTTAGTTCAATTCTCTTTTTGATATCGTCGCGCTAAGTTCTTCATCGGCTTTCTACACTTTATTTCCTGCTTTATTTCCTGCATTTATTTCCTACTTTATTTCCTGCATTTATTTCTTGCTTTATTATTATGCTTTTATTATTATGCAGCTTTTTATATTATTAGGTTATCTTTTCTTTTAAAACAACTTAAAAAATTATCGGTAAAATAATAGGATTTCAGGGAAAGAGTAGAAATAGCTAAGCGACCCCGAGAACAATACGAACCCGATATTCCACACCGGAATATCCTGTACTACACGTAATAGGTTCACTTGCCTCCCTCTCATTAAAACTCAGTTTCTAATAAAACAAAACGCTCTTCTTTTTTTATAAATAAAATCAAACACACTTCCCTTTCAGTAACGTACAAGGTACTAAGTATGGAAAACAATAAAAACTATATCTTAACTTATACATGTGATGACGTCACTCTATTTTATTGCCTTCTGTTGGCCAAGATTATATACTCTGGGTTGCGCCTGGGATGTAGTAGATTCCACCACTGACTTTCCCTTTTCAGCATAAGTCATACCCATATTTTTATCCACCTTTAGTAGACCACTCCAACAGTCTCGAGCCTTATGCCCCACCTTGACACATGTATAACAAGTGAAAGGGCCTTTTTCCAGATGTTACTCAAGAAGTAAGAGTAGGAGTCGGTGCAGACGTTTTTGACTTCTTGTTCCACTGTTGATACCCAGACTTCGAATAACTCGGTACCTTGAACTCTGGCTTCTTTTCTGCCAAGTCACTCTTATGCTGCACATGCTTCAAGTCTAGTTCAAGGGAACGGGCCGAATTAACCAAGGTAAGAAAACCATGTATCATCAGTCCTGAGAGAAGCTACTGCAGGTCATCTCTCAACCCTTCATAAAACTGATTTGTTTTTCGTTCCTCATATACTAACATAAATACTACATATCTTCCCAATCTCGTAAACTTGTGCAAGTAGTCGTCCACCGACCTCTCGCCTTGTGTCAATCTTTGAAATTGGTTTTCCATTGCGATCTACTGCGCAGATGGAATATATCTCTCTAAGAAACATCTCGAGAACTCCTCTAATGAGATCTCAAACAACGACCGACCAGCAAACTGGTGCAGCTCCAACTCATCCCACCAAAGCCTAGCCTCAACTTCTAGTAAGAAAGTAGCTATAGTTGACTTTCTGTTGCTCCTTAATTTTAGTTGCCGACATAATTCTCTTTACCCTCGAAAGACAATCTTCGGCTTGTGTCGGGGTTCCACTGCCCACAAACATTGGAGGATAGAAACTCATCACGTGTTGTAATTGCTTTTACGCCGCTTGCCTTGCGGTCACTGGCTCAATGACCACTTGTTATATTGTCCAAGGATCAACTGCGACATCCGGTTCCCGGATCACCTCAGGAACAGGAGTTTATCTCTTACCTCCTGGTTGCGCATTGAGTAATGCGACCACGGCTTCGGCAATCAACAGTATGTTTTCCGCAGAAGGAGGAGGTGTTGGTACCACAACTGGTGTATTACTCTCCACCGAGTGCTGGGGTTCTTGCCGCCCCGCACCACTTCTAGTTGCCTACAATCGTGAAATACACAATTTAGCAACTAAAAATATTGCTAAAAGCAACCAAAGGAACATGCAAGTTCCTCAAACATGTGTATTTTCATTCCTAAGTGGACATTCATGGGTTCATTTCTGTTATCACAGTAGCGCACATACACGTGCTCACCACCCCTTAAAAGAATTCGACCATGAATTCAAATAAGGAAGACCGAGAACGGAATATGATTCCAATTTATTACGCCCCATCCGTCGCATAGCATATGATAGAATGTCCGGTCGGGGCCCGACTCCATAAACCACAGATAGTTAAAGGGGTTACTTCTTGATTCCAAATTCTAATTTAATTATGAACGCATCCTAACTCAGAGCATTCTAGCGGAAGCAATTTAAGTTATGAACCCAAAAATACCAAGAATGTCAACTACAAAAGAAAATAGGAATGATATACATATCACACATGTTTTGGCTTTAAAGCTGTACAACGGTTTCATTTAGATCAAGTGTATTCATACATCGGCACGCAGGCCGTCCCTGAAAAATAGTAAAAGTTCGCCTTTGGGCCTTCAAGGGCCAGCCAATCGCAGCACAAGGGCTTCAACCCGCTACTTCCCACTTAGCTCTCCAGCACCTGCATAGAATGGCCCACTAAAATGTGGCAAACAAAGCAACAGTCATCCTTTGCTGACCAAATTATAATGTCCCCACCCCTCACTCGGGGAAGCGGTTCTCCTTCCCTTCAAACAGCATATATATATATATATATATATATAATGTCATTTATGATGTGCATTCAAGCACCGTTCACCACCGACGTAGGCTCAGCGGCCACATGCCCCATGCACTTAGGGCATATTCTCGGTGTACCGAACTTCCCGGGTACCAGCACCATCCACAGTCCCATACTTGATGGTTTATTATTTAGCATTTCCCTCTTTTCTTCCTATGAGTCAACAAAGGCAAAGGAGTTCTCAACGATTCAATCCAGTGACTCACTCCAAGTCGATCATCATAAAGTGGGTACAGGTCAAACCATTTCCTGTTGTCTCAAACCGTCATACGCTAAAAGCAGAAACCTTTATGGCCATGGAATGGCATGGGTTGGCATCCCCTTGCCCAAGAAGAACTATTTAAGTTCTCACTCATATTACCTGGTCTCCAAGAGACAGGCTTCACAAGCATTGACCCACACGTCTCCATGAGACAGGTCTCATCAATATTAGCCCACAGGACTCCAAGAGACAGGCTTTTAGCTCACTGGGAGCAATTGCCTTGCGATACTCACTATCGCCCGACGATATCAATAGTTCTCAAAAACCATGATCTTTCCTAGGTATTTTACTGGAGCTGAACTCCAATACTTCCTTCTACATCTCATTTCACAGGACTAACCCACAGACTCCGTACAACTACTCATTTTATATGCAGAGTCTTCTCCGGTCCGCAAAATAAAACATCACCAATCTAGACAAACCTGTCCAGACGGGCTTCACACAACATGCCTATTTCGTACTTTACATTTTCTTATATAATGCAACATTAATCGGGGATCATAACGATCTATATATGGGAAACCACCTTTTCTTCACCTTTTGGTTAGGGGTTCCATGCACATATGCATATTGAGGACTTTACTTGTCTAATGAGAAAATCATTCCCCTTGTATGTCATTTTGGAGCCATTGTGAAGCTTTCTATCCGGTTGGGAAGAAGCACGTCACATTCCTCTTAACGGATGTTGCCTCGGATATTGCTTCTGATGACGAAATCTCCTTCAACATGCTATTCAATATCTTGTCCAGCCCTTAGCTCTTTCTCTAAATAACTTGGATGAAAGAAGGAGAGAGTGTGAGAAGAGGAGAATGGTTTCACTTTTCTATGCTCCCCTGGTTAAGTGGACTCGGGATTAATCCCAACCACAGAATCATGTTATCAAAACGAAGAAAAGGCCAAGATTTGAGCTAACTAGTCAACTTTAGAGATATCGCCGCGCGATATCGACTGTCAGATGGCGAGGATGCCCCGCCATTTGCTTGTGCCAACATGGATCTCTCTTTTGATCGCTGCCGCTACATGTTTGTGGATATTGATGGTCATTGCCGCAACTGTCTTCGCCGCCTCCGCCGACATCATTATGTCTCATCATTATGACTATAATGTTATTTCAATTTTGGAATAATACTATAATCATAACACATTTATTATCAACATTTTTGTCATCCGATTTATAAATTTATAAGTCTTTTAAAAGTTTTTTTAATATATTATTATATTTTTTGTTAAGCATTAGTGGCTAGGATTAGTTTTGATTTTGATGAAGGGTGGATGGAGTGGTGTATGATATTATATATATGTGCATTGAGGGGATGGAGAGGATATGAATGAAAGAAGAAAAAAAACCTAATCTTACGGTTTGCATCCAGTGCCTCTATGCAGCCAGGACGAAACCCGTCGCCGACCTCCTGGATTTCACGAAAAAATCTGCTGCCGCCGCCCCCTCTTGATGGTGTTCCTGCTGCTCCGGCGACCTCCTACCTCCTCTAATGTGACTCCAAAGAAGGCAGCTCGGTTATCCCCATTCAGTGCGACTTCGGTGGACCTGTGGAAGTGTGAATCTTCCATAGTTATCCTCCTCCTCCTCTTAATTTCAGATCTTGGGTAACGTTTTCCTCTACCTAAAACTGTTTAATCTTCTTCTTGGATTGTGAGATTAGTGGAAACATTGATATCATATTTTATCCTAAAATTTGATTCTAGTTTGCATTTAAAAAAAATCTGATTTTTACATTGCCTTTCATCTGATTTTTGCGAAGATTTTTGCAAGGGTAGGTCCCCTTAGACGTTTGCAAACCGAGGTTTTTTTAGCCTTCAGTTTCGAATGGATCAAGAGGATTTGGTATATCCTCGTTTGATTTTGTTTTGTGGGCTGCATTTGGACTATTTTCCGAATCGAATTTCTTAGTCCGGATCAATCTCCTTGTAGATGGAAATGTTGTGATGTGGTATTAGATGTTTGGCTAGGTTATGATATTAGTATATGTGAATGTTTGTGCGGGTTTGGATGGTAATTTCCCACTTGTGAGATCGCGATATTATAGATGAAACTCTGTCAAAATTTTTAATTTTGCACCCACACAACGTGTTTTCTTAAATTCCCCATAGGAATCCTAATTGCCATTTTGTGCCTTAATTCTAATTCTCGGGAGTGGCCTTCATCACTGTCTTCTAGCGACATCGACTTTAGCCGCTTTGAACCTAGTCAACAACCGCTTACAGACCGCTTAACAGCCAATCTGACACGTGTAAAACACTACATGGCACTATCTCCTAACAATATCCACTGTTGCTCGGCAACATCGCACTCGCTGATTTGGCAAAAGGCGTCGATTGCATTGAGCTCACTCAATGCTTTAAGGCATCGAGTTCTATCGCTATTTCCGTCAGCGATACTCACTGTTGCCCGACGATAGCCATCCAGAAGTTCTCTTTTGTTGGGTATTATAAGCCAGGCCAGGGTGATATGGCCTGATGAGACAAAACCATCGCTACCATCAGTTACATATGTGAGTTTTTGAGAGACTCATGATGTAGATCTTTGGGAAGATTTTTATGTCCTCTGATATTATAGAAGCCTATTGATGCATCTTATTAATGATGTACTTATTGGACTATTTTACTTGCGTGGATTTTGACTTCTATTTATATTCTTTATGTTGGGTTGGCATGAATGAAATTGGTTTTAGCCGGCAAGATATGCGTCCTGTGGTATATGTCGACCCATATGTTTGCGCTACTGTAAGGCGGCTGTTCCGGGAATATGACACCCCTCAGTCATTTCTTGTGTTCCGGGAGGGGGTATTTCATATAAACTGTCAGTACAAACAGACGGTATATCAAATGGTAACATCATTATAAGCTAGCGATTCTATAAGAGCAAAACAATCAACCACAACATATAATTCTATAATAGGAATTTAACTTAACTTCTAAAACCAGAATGTAACTTAACTTTTAAAAATCCCATACAGATTTATATGTAAAGATTGACTTAACAGTAAGTAACACATCTTATAAGAGTGCCCATAGAAAGTTATATGATGAGGATCTTGTGTGATGAAATGCAATGCAATGATTATTTATGATGAACCCATGCAACTCACACACTCTGTTGCTATGTCGATACAGTCTTTTAGTTCCCAATTTTCGAGTAGGTAGCAAACCTATCAAGCGTCGATCGTTGTGGGCAAACGATGACAGTAGAGCGAGCGTCTCCACTACTAGGACGACATCCACACTACCAAGCCTGGGCCTCCATACGTCTCAACGCTAAGAATACAACAGCAGAGCCCCTATATACTATGGCTCAGAGGGGTCTTGGGTAGGTGTGCACCAAGAACACAACCCAAATTGACCTATCATCGTGGCACGAAAGGAGCATCTGGGAGCTTATCACCAAAGGACCAAGCCCAATCGTACACTTGACATGGATGGAGACCCGGGAATGAGCACTGAGGACCAAGTACAACCGCCCAAGGTCTATGTATCAACCCTCATCGGTGTGATGATTGGAGAGCCCGTAGATCTGTCACACTATCCTTAACCTATGATTATGTAAACACGTGTCAACGCACACCGCATGCAATTTCATATAGCAATACCATCAAACATCCAAGGGCTCTAATTGAGTCCCTTCTCATCTTTTCAATACAGTGCTCAAAAGCACTCAAGGGATCCACAATGAGTCCCTTACCATACCAATCAAGTGCGGTCAATAAACACGAACTTACAACCCTTCCACATTTCCATGCTCCCTAGCACCCAAGGGTTCATCATTACCACGGGTGGAAAACCACCATTTACACCACGCCAGTCCCACACTGCTACCGATATGGAGACACAACTCTAAGCAGTGGAATACTCTATTCATTCGTACAATATTAAGATTCATAATATCACATGACCATGGGAGTTTTCTCATCTAGCCTCTTTTTCATAATTTAGCAGGCACCTGCATAGCAATTATACATCTTTCCCAGATTCTAAATCACTAAACATTCTGAAAGTGAGATCTATCCAAGAGATTAGAGCAACCACACAATAAGAATAATAAAGAAAAGAAATAAAGGCAAACCGGAAGACACAAGAATTTTATAGTGGTTCCCCTAAACTTGGGTAGTCCACTCTTCTACCACCCTAGGTAGGAATCCACTGCAGGAAGAGTTGATCAGGTGTCCTGGGAACCAATGAGCTTTTGATAAGGTGCTCAAAAACCAAACCTAGATTTTTTGATAAGGTGTCTTTCCACCATTGAGTTTTGACAAGGTCTCAGAAACCAAGCAAAACCTTTGAAGGGAGTTCAAGAACCCTTTTACAGGAGGAAGGGAGAGTTGTTGTTGTCTTCTCTGTTCAACAATCAAAGAGAAGCATAAGTGGATTTTGATGATGTTGTCAAATCTCCCCCTGAGATTGGAAGTTGTTCAGGAATGGAAGCTTTGCAAAGGGTGATAGGCCTTCAATGATTGACTGCTCCAGCAAATGATGATTTCAGCAAAGGATGAAATGTGAGTTGTCTTGGAGTGTGAATGATGAAGCCTTGATGATGTTGATCTTCCAGTAAGCCTTCAGACTGATGTAGAGTATTTATCTCTTCAGGCTTCCTGGAATAGTAGATCTGAGAAGAGCACTGGCTGTACATGTGATCTTGAGTTCTTCCTGGAACTCTGATTCCTGTACCACTTTCTCCTCTCTACTGGTCTATTTATTCCTCTGTATCTCTGTGTATATATTTTGATAGGAGGCCAATGGTCATTTTAATTCTTGCATTTATTACTGCTGCCTCTTAGTTACTCCAACGGCTATAATCTCTATAACTGCGTTCTTGTAACTGTCCTGTAATAAAGCTTTGTTGGAATATAAATAACTCACTTTGATTGGACCAAGAATATCCTGAAAATCTGCCTGGGAACTTATGTTCAGTGTGATGGCAGAAATCGTCGATCTCAACAGGATGATCGTTGATCTGAGCTCAACTATCGTCGATCTGAGCTCAGAGATATTGGAGCTGGTTTTGGAAAAAAAATGTCAATCTGAGCTCAGAGATCGTCGAATGGAGTTCGACGCCTCGTGGACCTGATCTCAGAGATCGTCGATCTCATCTCGACGCCTGAACTCATCTCGTCGATCTGAGCTCGACGCCTAGGTTGAATTCTGAATTCTTCTCTAACTTATTTCTCTTGGCTGATTTCTTCAATCTCTGAGAGCCTCTGACTCAGCACATCCTTTGACCCTTAGCTATACATGATGGGTCAATCTAATAGTCCTAAAGACATAGTGATCCTGACCCAAATCCAAACTAGGGTGTTCTAAAAATCTCCCCCTATTTGGGTTAGGATTACTATTTACATGAAAATAAAAATATTACAATAAATATTACAAAGCATAAGATATAAAAAAGAAAAGCTTTGCATTGTTGTCTTCTGTTGTTGTTAAAAACTGACTGCTGCTGGCAATCTGCTGCTTAAAAAACTGACTGCTGCTAGCTTTACAATCTCCCCCTATATTGATGCAGTAACTGTGACTGGAGGAGGCTGGGATGACTTTGAAAATAGGATTTTGATTGAGTCATCCAGCTAACTTTTGTAGATGGTGCCTGCAGAAAGCTATGGTAGAGATTTCTTTATCCTTGAAAAGGATATGTTATAAGAAAAATGATATTTGTCCAGCAAATTTTATTAGGATTCTGAATCTGAAAAACAAAGTCTGATATCATCCTTCCTATAGAATTTCTTTTCATCAGAAGAGATTCAAACTCAGTGCCATGATCACTGCTGACCAATGCAACTAGAGTAGAGGACTCAATCTAGATGAATTTAGAAAATGATCTGTAAGAAATATAAAGTTTATCTGACAGAGAATTCTCATAAAGAAATCCTAACATAATTTTGAACAAGATATCAAAAGGATCGAAGCAGCCCTAAGAAAAGATGTTTCCTAATAAATTTGTTCCAAATAGGAAAAGGATTTAAAAATATTTTAAATAGTTTATCCTTATAATTATAAATCAAATTTATGAAAAAGCAGACTGAGTTCGACGATTTTATATAGGATCGTCGATATGAAATCGATGATCTAAACTCATTTCGTCGATTAAAATGTTTCTTCTTCCTTTAAATATATTCTGAAAACATTCCTCTGAGAAGTTTTGTTTCCCCCTCAGATTTTATTGAATCTTGGCAGCAAAATTGAAGTTCTAAGTTAATTGAACTGAAAACAAAGTTAGATAATACCTAATCCTCTTTAGGTTTTGATTTTCCTTCTATTTGTTCAGACTTTAAACTGCTGTAGGAAGTATTGATGGCCATTAAGCAGAATTTTTTGGCCCTTGCTTCCTCCTCTTCATCTTCAAATGATGATTCATCATCTGATACATCCCAAATGACATCTAGGGATACTGATTTTCCTTCTTCAAATAAGATGTTGTGTCTTCTTTCTGTTGTTCCATCCACTGGTTCAGAAGCCTTTTGATGAAGATAATCCCATATCTCCTTAGTTGTTGAGCATTCAACAACTTCCTAGAACAAGTCATTAGATAATGACTATGCTAGGATATTCTTGGCTCTGGCATCAGCTAGTCTGGCCCTTTTAGTTGTTGTTGCTGAGGTTGGGAGACCTGTCATAATGGCATAAAATATTTATTCATCAATATTGTCCATAAATGACTTAATTCTTGTCTTCCAAAGTGCAAATTTGTTTATGTTGCACTTAGGAGGTCTGGTGCTAGAAAATTCCATATTCTTGCTATGTGAAAAACAAAATGATTAATCTAACAAGGATGGATCAAGAGAGATCTTTTGGTTCAGGTGTTAGCCTGTATAAACAACCAAACTAGTGAAAATCTAGTTGTTGAATAACCAACCTACCTCTGATACTAATTTAAAGTGAGATCTATCTTAGAGATTAGAGCAAACACACAACAAGAATAATAAAGAAAAGAAATAAAGGCAAACCAGACGACACAAGAATTTTATAGTGGTTCCCCTAAACTTAGGTAGTCCACTCTTCTACCACCCTAGGTAGGAATCCACTGCAGGAAGAGTTGATAGGGTGTCCTGGGCACCAATGAGCTTTTGATAAGGTGCTCAAAAACCAAACCTAGATTTTTTGATAAGGTGTCTTGCCACCACTGAGTTTTGACAAGGTCTCAGAAACCAAGCAGAACTTTTGAAGTGAGTTCAAGAACCCTTTTACAGGAGGAAGGTAGAGTTGATGTCGTCTTCTCTATTCAAAAATCAAAGAGAAGCACAAGTGGATTTTGATGATGTTGTCAAAGCTCCCCCTGAGATTGGTAGTTGTTAAGGAATGGAAGCTTTGCAAAGGATGATAGGCCTTCAATGAATGACTGCTCTAGCAAATGATGATTTCAGCAAAGGCTTAAATGTGAGTTGTCTTGGAGTGTGAATGATGAAGCCTTGATGATGTTGATCTTCCTGTAAGCCTTCATACTGATGTAGAGTAGTTGTCTCTTCAGGCTTCCTGGAATAGTAGATTTGAGAAGAGCACTGGCTGTACAGGTGATGTTGAGTTCTTCCTGGAACTCTGATTCCTGTACCACTTTCTCCTCTCTGCTGTTCTATTTGTTCCTCTGTACCTCTGTGTATATATTCTGATAGGAGGCCAATGGTCATTTTAATTCTTGCATTTATTACTGATGCCTCTTAGTTACTCCAACAGCTATAATCTCCATAACTGCATTCTTGTAATTATCCTGTAATAAAGCTATGTTGGAATATGAACAACTCACTTTGATTGGACCAAGAATATCCTGAAAATCTGCCTGGGAACTTGTGTTCAGTGTGATGGCAGAAATCGTCGATCTCAACAGGATGATCGTTGATCTGAGCTCAACTATCGTCGATCTGAGCTGAGAGATATTAGAGCTGTTCTGGGATAGAAAACGTCGATCTGAGCTCGGAGATCGTCGAACCGAGTTCGATGCCTCGTGGACCTGAGCTCAGAGATCGTCGATCTCAGCTCGATGCCTGAACTCATCTCGTCGATCTGATCTCGACGCCTAGGTTGAATTCTAAATTCTTCTCTGACTTATTTCTCTTAGCTGATTTCTTCAATCTCTGAGAGCCTTTGACTTAGCACATCCTATGACCCATAGCTATACATGATGGGTCAATCTAATAGTACTAAAGACATAGTGATCCTGACCCAAATCCAAACTAGGGTGTTCCAACACATTCAACATATCATCTATGCCTTTACATGATCAGCACAACTCCATAAAGGATAAATCATATGTTCCTCTAATGATTGCAGTTCACCTCATAGCTATAGATCACACATCCAAGCACCGTACATCATAAGCTCTTCCCAAAACTTATAACATTCATCGCATTATCATTAAGATGCATCATTACCGAATTTCATGAACAATAATTTGTTTATAAAACTACGACGCATCCAAACCATTAGCATCATCCAATTTCATATAACTAGGTTCACCAATTCCACAATATCATTTGGCTACGGTCTTCCTACTGAGCCCAAAAGTCTGGATGTACACTAAACCGAAAAATAGCCTACACACATAATATTATGGTGCAGCAACTTTGACTGAACATTCCCAGAGTTATAAATATTCTATGGAAATGTATAATAATCCGTTGGAAAGGTCTTTCCGAGGTCTACAACTTTCTTGTTCAGCCCAAGACCAAAATCAGACCGTAACATACTCAAAAATGGCCTTGAAGTCTGCTGCGTATAAAAAATAGATTTCCGCACGCATCTTAAAGTCAACGAAGGACATCAGATCGCCTTCTTCCTCTAGCCATTCCTACAAAATACATTCAGCTCTTACTCCTCCCTTATTCACCCTCAATAGACCACCATTCTGTATGACACCAAATCCATCATCTCCATAATAAAAAAAGGAGAGGTTGAAGACAATAAAATGCTAGGACAAGGTCCTAACGTGGTCTCTTCCTAGAAGTTCTTCATTTCGCACCAAGTCAAGCTCTCTTAAGCTGACATCTCTTTTATTTCATAACTAAAGATTTAGAACTAAGGGAGGGGGTAGGAAACTCACCTTATTTCCATCCATAGATCTTGTTATTCTTCTTGGCGGCATAATTTATTTCCTCGCTGGTATCGTGCTTTAGGAGGAGAGAGTTCGTTCTCCAGAAAATCCAACTCCAATAACTTCTTCTACCCTCGTTCTTATCATCGAAGGCACGGTTCGTAAAGAAGAATACCAGCCAAAAGTCTTAAGCATTGTATATAAAGGAATGGGCTTTTCTCCCAAATTCTTCTTAATTTGATAGTTACCACCCCGCCGTATTGCTACCTCCACGCGGTATCGCTATCGCCGCGCGGTACCTCCATATCAACCACTCGGACACCTCCACCTGGCCTCTATATGAAAGTATTTTAAGTTTAAGGATATCTAAACACCTCGAGGGGGGTGAATTGGTTTTTGGTCTTTTTTTTATTTTCTTTCTAATTAGTGTGTTGTTGGTGAGTTAGATATTGCTTTCAAAACAATCACACAAAACACACACAAGGTTTATAGTGGTTCCCCAGATAATGGGTATGTATACTTTCCCTCCCACCTTTCTAACATAGTGTTAGACAAGACACTTCTCAAACTCTTGGCTCATAAGAGCTTACAACACGATCCTGCAAGACCACTCAGTCTCCTCCAAGACCTACCTCAGGCACAAAGCCCTATCTCAAATCAACCAATGATCCTACAACTCATTGATCAAAAGATCACCTACCTTAGGCTAAAGGACCTGCCACTCAGGCTGGGAGGACAACCCTACCTAAGATCCAAAGGATCCTACAACTCAGTCCAAACCCCTACACTTAGATCCAAACTAGATCCTTCATCAGGCAAACTGCACTACACTTAGTTTCTAAACAAGAATCCTACCACTCGGCCTTTATAAATAGGCTTATAACTTAGATCCAATGGATCCTACAAAAGAGAATAGGGTTTGTGTGGTTGATATGACACCAGAGAGATTTCTCTATGCCTGCCTCCTGAGTTGTGTTTACCTCAGCCCTATCTCCTTTTCAGCAATAAGAGTATGATCTTCAATAGGTTGCAGCTTGTGTTGGAAGTACTCAGAAACTTGTTTCTGAACATGCTAAAGAAAATTTATGATTTCACAGATCTTCTATTTTTTAAACAGCTAACTTGACTGCAGAAAATAAAATGCTTTGCTTCTTATTTTTTCTCAGAACTCCTTTTTGAACTTATTGTAGCAGATGAAGCTTGCGACAGCTAACTTACTTAAACCTCTGGATCAGCAGATTTTTGTACTTCAAGCTTCAACCTCAGTAATAATGGCGAGGAGGAAGATGATTTTCTTTCTATTCAGAATAATCTAAAAGTTATTTTATCCAAGCTGATCTCCGTTCTTTTATTTCTAAAGCTCAACGGCTCTATTGAGCATTGGGACCCATATAAATTGATGGCAGCAACTTTCTTTAATAGCAAATGTTGTATAATAGGCCTATGATGCCATTTGTAATGTACTGTAGACATCCCGAAACATTTGAAATCTTGCTGACGTCATCACATGTGGACTTAGTCAAATTCAAGCAATATTAGTATAAGCGTTGAGTGAGCAACCTTCACTCAACACCAAAATACTTAGACAGATTTTCTGTCATTAGGCATTGAGTGAATGAGCTTTACTAAATGCCAAAACACTCATATATTTTTTGTCACCAGGCGTTTAGTGAGTAAGCTTGACTCAATGCCAAAACACTTAGATAGATTTTCTGTAACTAGGCATTGAGTGATCAAGCTTGACTCAATGCCAATATACTTAGTCATTTTTCTATAACTTGGCATTGAGTGAGTAAGCTTGACTCAATGCCAAAACACTTAGACAGATTTTCTGTCACTAGGTGTTGAGTGAGTAGGCTTGACTCAATGCCAAAACACTTAGATAGATTTCTGTCACTTGACGTTGAGGGAGTAAGCTTGACTCAACGCCAAAACACTTAGATAAATTCTTTGTCACTATGCATTGTGTGAGTAGTCTTGACTTAATGCCAAAATACTTAGACAAATTTCTATCTATCTACTTTAAGCTTTGATTCTTGAGCTTGTCTCAACGCTATCTCCTTTGTGCATCCAGTGAACTGGCTTTACACGACGCATCTGGACTTAGCCAGATTTTTCCACAGATTTTTTGTGGTGTTGATAGAGGAAGAAATACTCAACGATTATGTTGTATGGCATTGAGTGAATAGACTTCACTCAATGCCTGTGGACTTAGCCATATTTCTGGCTTGCCAATTGCTTGGCTTTGACATGCCAAGCTATACTCAGCGCTTCTGGTTATCTGACGTTGAGTGACTGTCTTCACTCAATGCCTGTGGACTTTGATAGATTTCTGTCTTTCCACAATCCTTTCTTGTATCCACCTACAATAGCCACTTATGCTGCCTATCCAATCAATGTGCATAAAACATCCTGCAAACAAAGAACTTGTGACTCTAGTTAGATCATAACATGTGTATACCATTGTCATTAGTCTTTCTTCAAATCTTGGACATTGGGATCAATTAACCCAACAACCTCCCCCTATTTGAAGAAGTCTAAACCTAAGACAATGTTATACACTAACACATATATGCAACAAATATAGTAGATAATAAATTGCATAACTTAGAAATAATGAACATATATTAATTCAAAATAAGTTCATTAACAAGAAGGATAAATGTTTTTAATTAATGTCCATAATACAAGCATAACATATCCTTTAGCCCTTTAAGACAAACATGAAAATTTTTTATGTTTCAGGTTCTCTTATTACAATGTCACTGCTTTTGGGATTCTTTTTGGCTGCATATTTAGACTTTTTATCCTACTGCCTTTGAAAGTAGCTGTATGGTTTTGGAATGTACTTTGTAGGCTCAACAACATTAGGTGGCAACGTACCTGTCTTTATGTCTCATCTAAAACTTCTCTTGCTGGATTCATTCTTTTCCAACTTCTCCCACTCTTTCGAGCTGTACAACTTACTTCTTTCAATCTTATTAGTCCTGATCTGCTCCCATGCAGACAGAATGATTGTCCTTGACTCTGGACGGTACTGCTCAAAATATGGCCTTTTTCTCCATTTCTTCTCTGTACATTTTCTTGCTAAGCCTGATTTCTTCATCATCCTCAGTAGCAGACTTTCCTTTGGCTTTCATTATCAGGTTAGCAGTGGGGCTGAATACATGATTATTAACAACTATTGAGGATTCACCCCCACTGAGAACCAGTATGATTTCTGCCCTGATCATGATGGTACTGATCATCTTGATATAGCTGAGCTGTCTGCCATAGATTTAGAGGTTTTTTGAATCTTAATAGGAAACATGGGGATGTTATCATATTGGACAGGCTCTATTCCAAATGATCCCCTTATGACATTTATATCCCAGATAACATTTTTTGTATTTGTCTTTATAGTCTCCTTCTCCCCCTTTTTTACTTCTTCACAGATAGTCTGGGTCTGGGAGATGCTGGCCTTGTCCCTTTCAGAGTCCTGATATTTGACTCCAGCAGTAACCTAGTTCTTCATCTCTAGCATGTGATCATCCAACAACTTGGTTCAAGAATCCATCTTTGTAAATATTATAGTCTTTTTTGATCCAACAGTCATTATCAGCATTGTGCATAGCAACCATATTATTAGCTTGAATGGTCTGATTCTCTAAGATTGTAGTTGTATTTTTCCCACCTCATCTAGTTTCTCCATTGTATAGTCGAACGTAGGGGCTGCCCTCGTGAAGAATTTTACAGTTTCAGCTTTTAGCAGATTAACTTCAAACCTTATGGACTTGATCACAGTGGACAACTCATTTATGAGATTCTTGATAGAATCATCAATAAATGTTTCCAAAGTTCTTCTCTGCTCATCCAGTAACCCCCTTAGCTGGGCCAGAAAGACTGGTGGAATCTGATCCAACCTTGCTGAAGTACCTTCATCATATAATGTTTCTTTTTCTTCCCTGACATCTACCCTGATACCAGAGTCAGCCACTACGAATGTAGAAGATTGTGCCTTGTAAGGAATTTCAGGAGTATTTTCTTCTTTTTCTGACACCGATGAATCTATGTCATAGACCAATTTATGAGAAAGGAGTTTAGTGTGAATCTCCCCCTCAACTTCTATCATGTCCCTAGTGACATGCAAATCAGCAGCATCACCAAATACTTAATTCTCATCAGCTTGATGTATATCTGTAGGACAGTAGAATTGCTCCCCCTCAGCAAATGCATCTTGCATAACTTGCTCGAGAAGTTGCTCCCCCTTACTCTAAGGGATGTATCCATCATGATGTACTAGATCTATGGGTGCATCTTCAACAGTAACTGGTGACATGGAGGACTCCCCCTCCATTATAGTAGATATTTTTGTGACAATCTCCTTTTCCACTTGTATAACTTCCTCAGCTGATGGAATCTCCACATTAGGATCTAGAATATCTTCATATTGAGCCCTGCTCAACTGTTTTTTACCACCAAGTTTAGAAGATACTAAGACCTGGGAATCTATGTACTTCCTGGTCTCATCAACAGACTCAGTCAGTTGGCATCATGGGGCTCATCCTCTAGTTGTTCAGATGAGCCGCTAGATGTGCTCTCCTCTAACACTAGAGCCTGCTATTCCTTTATCTTGGAAACCAGATGACTATGGGGCTGTAGAATCTTGTCCCATCTTTCCAGCATCTTGATATCCATTCTCCTCATGTGATGGAGTTTTGTTCTTAACCTTATGTTGAGAATTCCTGGAACACTTCTAAGTAGAAATAAGGATAGTATCCAACCAAAGTTAGGTTCAGTCAAGCAATCTACTACTCATTCAAATAGAACTCTTCCCTAATCTATTCTTTTGGAGAGAGTTACTCTTTATATGAGTTTAAACATCATTTTAGAAATCTTTTCATGGGAGCCTGTCTCTTAGAGCAGAGCCTTCCCAATGACATCAGCTAGGAATTTACCTTTTAGGTTTAGTTCTTTCCTGAGAATGGAGCCACTGGTGAGCTTAGATCGGCCACATAATTTCAGAGCAGACCTCATCCCAGACTGATCTAGGTCCTCTTCCTAATTTGTTTATGTGAACCTGGGCAACTGTAGAGCTTTGTTCAATCTAATTGGAGTTATCTTTACCTTCTCTTTATTGACAACTGACTTGATCTTGCCTCTAGAAGCATCGACCATTGCGTTGGAGTATAGTTCCAGTACCTCTTACTTCTAGAGCAAATAAGGCTTCTGTTGAGTATTGTATTAATAATAACCTAGATTTGTATGAAGTCACACTTAAACAAAGATGAATTAAGTTGTATTTAATGTCTTGTTTGAGTTATGTGTTTGCAGGATTTAATTGCCAAGTGTAGACCAATGTCACTCTACAATGAGTCACCAAACACTGGACCATACAATGTAATCCCTCATTGTATGATCCATGGTGTTGACTCATGTGTAGCCTCTCTATTGGGATACACTTCATTTTCAAGCACTAAACTCGTAGGAGAAAGACTTGGTGCTTATTTTATTGAAGAAAGAATATTTTTAGAGAGCAGAATTTTTCTAAGTGTTTTACTCGAGTAATAACTATAGTAATCGAGTAGAGTTATAATCAGTTCTCGAGTAAGCTGAGTCAAGCACTCGAATAACTGAAGTTTTTCTCGAGAAGTTGTGAAGTTAGTTCTCGAGAAGCTGCTTAGTACTCGAGTACATCTCTACTTGCTCTCGAGTAATCAGTTTAGTCCAGCTCAAAATTCTGCTAAGTAAAATTCTCGAGAAGTTAAGTTCAGTACTCGAGAAGCTAAGGCTAGCACTCGAGAAGTCTAAGGCTCAAAGTGTTGAGAGCTCTTTATCTCGAGTAGTAGAAATATCTATCGGGAAAACTAAGTTAAGTTCTCGAGAAAGACTTGTTGTACTCGAGAAGAAGTTATTTAGTTCTCGAGTAAAGTCTAAGTCAGAAAGCGTCGAGAGAGAGACTTGACTCAACGCCTTCTAGCAATCTTCACTCGAGTAAACTATAAGTCAAAAAAGCATCGAGAGAGAGACTCGACTAAACGCCTTCTTGCAATCTTCACTCGAGTAGTCCTATCTGTTCTCGAGAAGTTATCTACTAGTTCTTGAGTAATATAAGCTAGTTCTAGAGTAAAGTATTTTATGTCTCGACAAGCCAGACCTGAAATTTCCTTAAGTACTTCTTCTCGAGAACCTTGTAGTTTCTTTCTCGAGAACCAGACATTGTTCTCGAGTAGTCTTATCTTCACTCGAGAACTGAAGTTCGATTTTTCTGAAATTTTGTTAAGTCTGACGGGACACATTTTCAAATTAATCTCCATGACTATTGGTTCACGTGTAATGTCATTTATGATTATGACCGTTAGTCTATTACTATAAAAGGTCTAATCATATTCGACTAACCCTAACAGAGAAATAAGTATTCTGAATTGTTTTTATTCATTCTAAATCGGGAAGAACTGTGCCGCTGATCATCATCTTCATCGCCTCTGATTTTCTCGATCAAAAAAGATTTAGATAAGAAGAATCAATAGATCAAGCAATTTTGACCGCTGCAAATCTCTTTCTTCCGAGTGTAGATCCGTTTTTGTGTATCGAGTTGTATGGACATTGCTCTGAGTTGTAGGATTGGTTTTCAATTCGAGGAAATAGTGAAGTAGCCGAGTCTAGCGTGTTGCTAGATCGGTGCGGTGGAGAAAGTACACTGTGTTCTGTGTGCCTGTTTTCTGTGCTTCGCTCGCTCAAATTTTTATCCCGTAAAAAGACGCAGACCTCACCTATTAACCCCCCTCTAGGATATATAGGTAGACAACTAAAAACATCATTTGGTATTAGAGGGAGGTTGTTCATCAAAAAGGTTAACACCTTGAACAGATCTACTCCTTGTTTTCTTTAGAGGATTCAAGCATGGACAGAGTTAATGATTTTGCAAAGCTTCCTCTGTGCAAAAAGAACAATTTTGCTATGTGGAAAGAAAGAATAAAGTTCTTCAGGGAAGCGGTGGACCCTAGAATTTTCATGATAGTGGAGAAGGACCTTATGTTCCTATGACCACCTCCACCATTAACTCAACAAAGAAAGTTCCTAAGAAACTGATGGATCTTTATACGGATGCGAATGCACTTGTCTCTTTAGACAAGAAAGATAAAAATATCATCGCAAGTGCAGTCGATGAATATATGCTGCAGAATTTGATTCACTACCAATCTACGAAGGAAATGTTGCAGTCTCTCATCATCTTGATGGAAGGCACTGGAGAAGTTAGGGATGATAGAAGATCCCTCCTAAATCAGAAATATGAAGCTTTTTGACAACGTCCCAAGGACTCAATTCCATATACCTTTGAGAATTTCTTCAAGATTATCAATGACCTAAGAGTCTATGGCTGGGTCTTCAAAAATGGGGAACTGAATGATAATTTCCGAAGATCCCTGACTAAGGAATGGGATAACAAGGTTTGTGCTATACGGGAGTTTGGAAAGCTAGCAGAGACAGACCCTCAAAATATCTTCGGAAAGCTTATGTCATATGAGCTACAAATAAATTCAAGAAAAGATGAAGAAGAGAAGAATAAGTCTTCATCTAAGGAGAAGTCTGTCGCTCTAAAGGAAGACACCTCAAGGAAGTCTGATAAGTAAATTTTGATTTAAAGACGATAGATTTGGTGTTATATAATCTTTTACGTACATAAGTCCATCTCTTTTTTACTTACTTATATCCTGTTGATTAAGATAAGAGTACCTATCACATAGGAGTATAGTATTTTGTAGAAAATATCAAGGTCGTATTTTTCCTAGGATCGGTGCTAATTATTCTACTTTTTAGAACAGACAATTATCTTATCGAAAGAACGGAGTGGAGTTTATATTAAAAACAAAAGACAGAAAAAAATAAATATGTGGTTTTATTAAGATAAGGACTCAAAAGGTAGTCCTTGATTTCAGAATTACTATGAGAGAATATTAATTCACCTATTAAAGAACAGCTATATTTCTTGATTACCTAACTTAACGAGAGGGTCCCATTGGTAGCATCACTAACTCGAAAGTACGACCGGGGAGGCTTGCGTTTAAAATGGGTTAACGCTAAACGTAGTGTCTCTTCACCTTGTATATGATCAATTAACAGTAAACCCTAGTTAGAATAACTAGAACGTAGAGTTGAAATAGCTGAAAATAATATCCAGCCAAGAGCTCATCTTGACCAATTGCAAAGGGTTCTTAGCCTCTTATCAGGATGGGGGCGGTATAAAGTGCAGAAAAATAATATCTACCTATCTATCTTAATCCAGGACTTAAGTTTTCGCTTTTACTTTCATTCTGGATAGGGTAGTAAAATCTAAACTTTTGAAAAGCTTTCACACTATCTTAATCCAGGTCATAGGCATTCTCCTTGCCTTTCATTCGGGATAGTATGGAATAATAAGGTTTTGAAAAATAGTTTTGAAAGAAGTTTCACGCTATCTTAATCCAGGACATAAGCAGAGCTTCGCCTTTCATTCGGGATAGTATGAGAAAATAAAGTAAAGAAAAATAGAAAATAAAATTGTAACGTACTCAGAATTGAAATTGAAACATTCTATTTTATAAATTTAAAAGTTATTACAACTTTCTACAAAGCTGAAAAGAAAACTAAAAAAATTACAACTTACAGAACTTGGAATACTTGAAAGCTACTACCAGTTCTTTGTCAGAGAGCTGGGGAGTCCTAAGAGTTCTTAAGGAAGCTGCTGGTGTTCGAATAATTTTACAAAGCTCTGCCCCTCTATTTATAGAAAAAAATTTGAATTGACACGCCCCTGGACACGGGCTTGTCGGGTGGGCATGACAAGGTCACGGGCGTGTAGGGAGGCATGTCGGGACACGTGTCGAACTGGGCTGAACTTTGGATAGAACTTCATCAGGTCACTGGCGTCTCGGGTAGGTCACGAGCGTGTCTCACAGTCGGTTAATCATGCGGCATGGAGCGTGGCGACAGCACGACATCATGCTGGAAATGAGCTAACATCGGTGCGGGCACGGGCGTGTCTGATTGGGTCAAGGGCGTGGCGAGGACGTGTCCATCAGCTTTTCCGATTTTCCTAAATAATAAAAATAGAAAATAAAAAGGAATTAAACAGGGCTGTCACGCCCTAGGTCACGGGCGTGACCTAGGGGCATGACCTAAGTAAAAAAATACAAAATTTCAAAAAAACTGAGAAAATAAATATAAAACATAATAAAATAAAATATAACAAAAATAATTAGTTTTATATATACAAACTAAGGTTTTATTTATACATATTCAGAATTAATACTATACAAAATTATATATTTTTATACTCATCAAATATCCCCATACTTAGATTTTACTATTCTAGAGCAAATATAGAGTTGAGTATATTAACAAGTTATGAAATTTTCTAATTACTATTAATTTAATTCTTCAAGATAAAATAGGTATAAAAATCCGGTGAATAAAGAGTTAAATGCTATCGTATATGTATCATTGATACTAGAGTTAGAATTTATAGCCATAAAAAGTTTTCGAAAACAAATAGTAAGCATATATTAAAATCAGATATAACAAGGGTAGATTGGCTTTATGATTACTATATCTTATACGAGATATGTTGGAAAATATACATCCTATTATTTATGCTCTCTCAAAATTTTAAACAAAAATAGAATATCAACTTTGGATGGGTGGAATTTACCTATACAATATGTTTTTGTAGAAGTGATAGATTTTTGTATTCTATCATCTTTTTATCTAAGTTATGCGTTGTTATAACTACTAAGGAATGTAATTCCAAAGTGGCAAAAAATACAATGCATACTTTAGTTTTTATTTGAATCCAATGTATATTTAGAGGAGCACATACTCCTTTCCATATAATCTTTTCATATTTATTGGATGCTTATGTGTACGGAAGGAAATCTTATTCCCATTGACATAAGATCTTTTCTATTACTAGAAGCACATACTCCTAGATACTTGCTTGCGTAAGAAAACATGCCAAGTAGAAATAAATAAATATTCAAGAGTTGGATAGAAAATTTTGAGAGCAACTATAATAGTTTGTATTTCCTATATTTCGATAAGAATGGAGTAAGGATAATTATAGTCTAAAATTGTTTTGTGAACATAATTTGTTTTGCTTCTAGTGTATATATATGTATTTTTGATATATTAAAACAGGCTTGCTAAAATAATAACTCCGATTGTAATGAAATTTACAAGGTAGGGTTTATAAGTTTATTCCAGATATATATATCTATCTAGTTATGAGAAGGAGTAGTAAATTTGAAAAATTTTGAATAATTTGCATTTTTATCAACGTAGATTTTTGGAATATATAGAAATAGTATGGTTTTGAAAGTTTTGACTTGTTTTGAATGAGTAATAAAATAAACAATGTTTTTATTTAAAAGGAAAAATATAACATAAAAGTGATAAAAAAAATGCAGCTAAAAGCACCCCCATACTTATGTTAGGCATAGGTATGAAGTGACAAATAAAGACAGAAAAAGCATATGTACAGAATATACAAAAGCATAATAGATGGAAATATACAAGTGAATTTATATTTTAATGTTATGGAGTAGTGTTAGGGTTTCAGGTTCTTTTTGAAAAGGGTCCCCAGTAAAATATAGTTTTAAACAGTGCCCGTTTACTTTGAAAGTTCCTAGTTCAGGGTTATAAATAAGAACGGTCCCATATGCCAATTTTGTTTAACAGTAAAGGGTCCGGTCCATTGGGATTTTAATTTTCCTGGAAATAATTTAAGGCGTGAGTTATATAGTAGGATAAGATCACCTGGTGAAAAAGATTTTGGAAATTTAATTTTCCTATCATGAAAAAACTTAGATCGCTCTTTCTAAAATTGATTATTTTCATAGGCGTTTGCACGCCATTCCTCAAGTTCATTGAGTTGAACTTTACATTTTTTGGCGGCTAAGTTTGTATCTAAGTTATGAAATTTTAGCGCCAAGTATGTGCGATGTTCTAATTCTACAAGTAGGTGACATGCCTTTCCATATATTAAACGATAAGGTGTACAACCGATCGCGGTTTTGAATACTGTACGGTTGGCCTAAAGTGCATCATCTAATTTGAGGGACCAATCTTTTTGATTGGTATCTATAGTCTTTTCTAATATGCGCTTTAGTTCTCTATTGACTAACTCCACTTGGCTGCTTGTTTAGGGGTGATAAGCTGTAGCGAGTTTATGAGTAACTCCATATTTGGCTAACACTTTAGCCATCTGGGTGTTACAAAAATGAGTACCTCGATCGTTAACTATTGCCCTAGGCGTGCCAAAACGTGAAAATAAGGATTTCAAAAATTTAACGATGACTCTCGTGTCAGCGGTGGGAAAATCTTGCGCTTCAGCCCATCGTGAAACATAATTGACTGCTACTAAGATATAACAATTTTAAAAGGAGGTAAAGGGCCTACAAAATCTATGCCCCACAGATCAAAAATTTCACATTCAAAGAAAAAATTTTGGGGCATTTCGTCCCGACGGGAAATGTTATCTGACCGTTGGCAGCGGTTGCAAACGCTTACCAATTGTTGAGCGTCCTTGAATAAAGTTGGCCAAAACAAGCCTACTTCAAGGGCTTTACGTGCAATCCAGTTTGCTTGATAATGTCCGCCGGTTGGTCCTTCGTGACAGTGTCGTAGTTCTTTTAGTCCTTCCTCGTTCGAAATACATCTTCTAATTACTTGGTCGGCACAGACTCGGAATAAATACGGATCTTCCCAAAAGTAGTTTTTCAAGTCAGAAAAGAATTTCCTCTTTTCTTGAATTGTAAAAGCTTTTGGAAGGACTCGGGCTACTAAATTGTTAGCAAAGTCTGCGAACCAAGGAGTAGAAGAGTTTGTTACATTTTTGAGGGCGAGGAGAATTTCTTCAGGGAATTTATCTTCGATGTCGGCTTCCACGAGTGTATCTATTGCAGCATTCTCTAGTCGAGAAAGATGATCGGCTGTTAAATTCTCTGCACCTTTCTTATCTCGGATCTCTAAATCAAATTCTTGTAATAAGAGAATCCAACGTAATAAACAGGGTTTTATGTCTGCCTTAGTTAGTAAGTATTTTAAAGCAGATTGATCCGTAAAAACTATAAATTTTGATAGCGTTATATAAGATCTAAACTTATCAAACGTGAATACAATCGCTAGTAGTTCCTTTTCTGTCGTCATGTAATTTGTTTGTGTGGATGTGAGAGTTTTACTTGCATAATAGATAGGATGAAAATATTTGACTACTCGCTGTCCTAAGACAGCTCCTACCGCATAATCACTCACGTCACAAATGATCTCAAAAGGAAAGGACAAGTCTGGGGCTACTAAAATAGGAGATTTGATAAGTTTGTCCTTAATAATGTTCAATGCTACTAAGCATTCGCTATTGAATATAAATGGGGCTTCTTTTTCTTGTAAAAGAGTTAACGGTTTTGTTATTTCAGAGAAATTTTGAATGAACCGTCTATAGAAACCTGCATGGCCTAAGAAACTTCGAAAAGATTTTACATTTGTTAAAGGAGGAAGTTTTTCAATTATTTCTATTTTTGTCCTTATCGACCTCGATTCCCTGGGAAGAAATTTTATGACCGAGAACTCAACCTTCACGGACCATAAAATTGCCTTTCTCCCAGTTCAACACTAAATTCGTGTCTTCATAGTGTTGAAGAACACGAGAGAAAGTACCAAAGGGGTAAGTGAACGTTGTTTTCTCTCAATCTTGAGTGGCTATAGGGATTTGTAAATACCCTGAATAACCATCGAGAAAACAATAATATGAGTGACCCGAGAGTCGCACTAATATTTGATCTATAAACATTAGTGGAAAGTGATCTTTACGGGTGGCATCATTTAATTTTTGATAGTCGATGCACATCCTCCAACCCGTAACAATACATGTTGGAATAAATTCATTATTAGCGTTTGGCACTACCATTATACCGCCCTTCTTAGGGACGACTTGTACGAGACTAACCCATGTGCTATCAGAGATTGGATAGATGGAAGACTTATTTCAAGATCCTAAACACCTAGGGGGGTGAATAGGTTCTAATTATCTTTAAGAATTTTAGGCAATATAACTAGTTCTTACATAGCACAAAAATTGCAAATCACAGCACAGAAAACACAGCACAGCATACACCAGATTTATAGTGGTTTCCCAAGGTATGGTCACATCCACTTTCCCCCTTCGCCTATCCAGTAGAGAACTGGATTCAACCAACTTCCTTCCACTAACTCAAATCCATAGATCTTACAACTCAGAACCAGATTGGTTCCTATAGCTCGGACTTATACAACTCTTACCTATGATTCTCCCCAAGAATCCTACCTCAAGACACAGCCCTACCTCAGCCTTTATAACTAGGATTACAACTCACACTATCAATAGTCCTACACCTCAGGCACTCAGCCCTACCTCAGCCTTTATTATTATAGGCTTACAACTCAGATATAACAAAAGATCCTACAAGAATTTGAGTATATGAGAAATACAGAAATATCACCAGATAGATCACTCTATAGGTGAGAGCTTCTTGATCAGTTCTTGAATGAACTAAATCTCCAGATCTAACCTGACTTAGCTGTTTCAAAGCTTCTTGATAGAACAAAATAAGGTTGTAATATTCTAGATATAGACGTTGATCTCTTGTCAGCTCTGTTCTTGAATTTAGAATAAGATCTAAATCTTCTCTGCAGACTGTTCAGAATCTTCCTTCTTAAGGGTCACCCCTTGACTTGTTGTTGAAAACTTTCCTTAGATGATCCACCTTTTTATCTCTGTATCTGTTGTTATAAGTTGTCACAGGTAAGTCCTTTATATAAAGATTTCTCCTGATTACCGGCTGATCCGGTTTATAACAACCTTCTGACAGTTCTGATAGAGGTGTCAGACCTGTTGGTAATGACAGTTGTCGAGTCACCAGACATGACAGCTGATTCCTTAAAGACTTTACAACTCAGCATGATCCACTCAGCAAACTACTTCATATGTGTCGACACAAATAGACTTAGTGTCGACACAAGTCTTGATGATGTCGACATAACACTCCATGTATTGACATAATCATTCTTCAGTTACTCGACACAGCTTCTGTTTGTGTGTGTCGACACAAGTCCTGTGTGTCAACACAACTGCTCCTGGTCTTGACATAACTGATGCTGGCAGATGGCCTTGAGTGTATATCCAACAGTCGTTGAGTGTGTATCGACACAAGTCCTGTGTGTCGACACAAGTCCTCTGACTCAGTATAGTTGTTGTTGTTATATTGCGTTGAGTGTCATCCAGATGTCATTGAGTGTGTGTTGACACATGTCCTGTGTGTCGACACAACTATTTCTGGTCTTGACTTAGCTATAGACAAATGCCGTTGAGTGTGTGTCGACACAAGTCCTGTGTGTCGACACAAACCTTCTTATGGTGTCAACAAATCTCCTGGGTGTCGACACAACTTCTGTTTTTGGTGTCGACACAATTCTTGGTGTTGACACAACTTCTTCTTCAGGTGTCAACACAATTCCTGGGTGTCGACACAGGCATTACTTCTAGTGTCCACTCAACTACTGGGTGTCGACACAATTCTTCACAAGTGTCGACACTTGTACTTAGAAAAAAATTCTTGCAATCCTTACATCTGCACAATGAAACTCAAACATCCATTACATACATATTGATGTATATCATTGAGTAAGATGAGGCTTCTCCAAATCTGGTACATATTTTTTAGTGTACCAGACAATCTCCCCCTATTTGGAGAAGTCATAACCCTTAGTCAAAGATATACATCTCTCATAATAAAACTCATAAGAGAAGATGTACATTCATTTCAGTGCAGGATAATATATAACAATGTAAACAACTAAGATTAATAGAGAAGCTATTTTTATTTATTAATCAGAAAATTCTGGGTTTACATGTTTTCCTTAGAACAAAAAACAAAAAGTTACATTGTTCTATACATAAGCCTATCTATCCTATTATTGGCTAGGCTCCTTAATCACTATGCATTTTCCTGATTGAATCTTTGCCTGCAAAATAGGATCTGGATCATCAGCAGGTTTCTTCCCTTTGAGATCCTTCTGCCTTTATTCTTTGCCTTTCAAAATAGCGAAAGGGCTTGGGGAAGTACCTGCTAGGCTCCAGAGCATTAACATATAACCTCCCAGCTTTTGCACTCCTTCTATGCTGAAGAATGACTTCCTGCCTAGCTTGATATTTGTTCCATTCCTGCTCAGAATACCACTTACCCCTGTCATGGGTCTTATCCTTTGCAGCCTCCAAGCAGTCAAAATGATATTCCTTGAAGTAGGGCTCCATTGCTCAAAATCTGGCTTCAACTCAGCATGTTCCCTGAACCTTTTCTTGGATAATTATGCCTCCTTTTGAGCTTGCTTGGCAGCCTCAGACATTTCTACTTTTTCAATGATCACCTTTGATGCCTCCTATGAAGGACTGTACATTGTCTGTACTTCTTGTTGAACCATGTCAAAATCAGCAAGAGGGTAAATAACCTGTGCAACTTCAGGCTGATCTCCTTCAATATTTGAAGGTTGTACTCCAGATTCAGCAACTTTGTCATCATCACATAAAGGAGGAAAGCCAAGTGTATCTCTGATGGAATTAGAGACCCATTTAGCATGGTCAGAGCTAGCTTTGACTAACAATCTCTCCCCCTTTATGACTTTTCTAGTAATATGATACCTCAGATCAGTCTTTTGAAACCTTATCTGATCAGCCAGATATTCTGTACCTTCTTTGTAATAGTCTTTGAACTTCAGTAAGGTATCAGAAATTGTCTTTTGAGAGGCTTCAATAGCTGTTTGAATAACAACTAAATCTACTTGTATCTGCTTTGATATTTCAGTTTTCAAATCTTGTGAAATACTTCCCAGTTTCTGGATGATTTCTGCAAGGGAGTCTTTGAGGTTTTCATTAAACCTGAATTGATTTTCCAAAACATACCCTTGTTTTGTGGCAATGTCCACTACCTCAGTCTTCAGTAGTTATTGTTGCTCAGCAAAATACACCACAGCATTGCCTCCTTTATGGAAGCAATCTGTCATTTCTTTCTTGTGCAGATTCACTTCAAATCTGATTAACTTTATGTCTTGAGCCAGCTGAAACTGCAGTTCCTTATTTGAATCATCTACGTACTTCTTTAGAGATTGCCTTTGTTCATCCAATTTTACTTGTATTTGGACCAGTAATGAACTGAAGTCCATGCTTGGAACTAGTGGTGGTGTGAAAGGCTTTCTTATAGCCTGAGCTCCTTTTTTTTATTTCTACTATCTTCCTTTTCTTAGCCATAGTGGCTTCCTCATCATTAGAGGGTTGCGACGAGCTTTCTATATCAATAGTTTCCTTATTAGATAGGGCATTTAGCAGCTCCTCCCCCTCAGTTCTTGGCATGTCCTTTTCTACCTGGGATTGCTCCCTCTCAATCCTTGTAGCAGGTAAATCAGGAAATAGATCTTCCATTGTTACCTCTTGGTGTATCTGTACAGGAGGAACAAGGTTAGTTTGGAAAATAAAAGGTTCTCCCTGGACATCCAGTTTTTTGTCCATGGCCTGTTCTATAAAGGAGATACTTACTTGCTCATTCTGCACATCTTGTGCCTCCTTCTCAGCAATGTCTAGTGCTTCTTTATTGATATCTGAGACAATATCCATTACTGTATCTACTGCATACTCACTCTCTAGAGTAGCAACATCAATTCCATCCCCTTGAGCAGGTAGCTCAGGAAGTACAGTATCTTGTGCTGTTGATTCAGGATTTTCTCCCCCTAGAGTAGTGACTACCTGCTGCTCTGGGAGCACACTGCTCTCTACTTGATCTTGAACATCTTTTTAGGGCATGTATTCATCTGAACTGAAGACCACTTCTTCTTCAGAATCACTAGAATATTCTACTTGCTGAACAACTTCCTTCTTCTTCTTTTCTTTCTTAGTCTATTTTTGAGGAGTAAAAACCTCCTTGGTTAATACTCTATCCCACCTAAATAGGTTTCTTTTGTCCATTCTTCTCATATAGTTGATTTTTGATCCTGGAAGTTGGTTCATAATATCAGGTATTACTGAAGATAAACAAAAACTCAGAATTCTTCCCAGATTTGGTTTCTTGATTCCTTCTTGTATCTGGTCAAATACTATAGATTCCCAATCTGACTTTATCTTGAAAATTATTCTTGTCATTAGATTGAATATAGAAGCTGAGATTCTTTCATGTCCACCTGTTTTGCACAGGATTACCTTGTCTACTATCTCTGATAAGAATTTCCCTTGTGAATTCATCCCTTTCCTTGTGATGGATGATAAAACCTTGGTATTAGAGTTTAACCATCACCAGCTTAAGGCATCTTTTGTCATCGAGGGAATGATGTCATCTTCATCCTTGACCTTAGGAAGTTGGAGTGATTTCCTAATCAACTTCAGTGTAAGTTTCACTCTGGAATCCTGTATAGTGGCTTTGATCTTCTTCCCGTTTGTGTCCACAGTTGCAAAAGAATAAAATTCCATGACCTCCTTCTTCCAAATCTTCGTTGGTTCTGAAACCAAGAATTCCAAACCATTTTCTGAAATTAAGGTAATTACACCCTGAATTTCTGAAGATGTTGTTGTGAAACCACCACGAACTAGCTTATACCCTTTGTTCACTTTGTCTTCCTTGATGGGCACCATTGATGGAAGGGAGAGAGAGAGAGAAGAGAAGAGAATATCGAAGTCGACACAAGGGCTAGGGTCGAGAAATTTGAAAGCGTAGTCGACAATATTTTGGCTTCACCTATTTATTGTCTAGGTGTAAAGGGGAGTTCAAAAGACGCTCCTTAGTAATAATACTAGGTCTCGACAATACTTAGGTTTAGTCGACAGGTCTATGTGTCGACATACTTATGTCAGTGTCAACATGGACTGGTCATGACTTGATAGAGAGTGTTGACATTGATTTTTGTGTGTCGACACAAACATCAGCTTACTTAATGTCTCAACATTGTTATGTCGACATCCATACTTCTGTCGACACAAATACTGTTTCTGTGTCGACACATCATTTTTCTTTGTCGACACAACATACTGAGTGTGTCGACACAATTTGTTTTTGTCGACACAAACATTATACTTAGACAAATTTCCTGAGAAATATTGTGCTTACATTGTCTACTTAGGAATGCTTGTGCTGTCCTAGTCTAGGTTCAATATACCTAATTCAATTTTAAAATGATTGAATTTAGTTTCATCCAGAGGTTTTGTAAAAATATCAGCAATCTGACTATTTGTGGTTAATAATTCTAGATTAATATCTTCCTTCTCCTCATGTTCTCTTATAAAATGGAACTTAATTTCTATATACTTGGTTCTACCTTGAGATACAGGATTCTTAGGAATGGAAATAGTACTTGTAAATTCACAAAATAATGGAATTCTACTTACCTTGATGTCATAATCTTCAAGTTGGTACTTTATCCACAATAATTGTACACAGAAATTGCCTGCAACTACATATTCAGATTCAGCTGTTGATATAGCTACACTGGTTTGCTTCTTGTTGCCCCATGACACCAGCCTTCCAACTAGGAATTGACAGGTTCCTGTAGCATTTTTTCTGTCTTCTTTGCATCCTACAAAGTCTACATCTGAGAGACCAGTTAGTATGAAATCTCTATTCTTAGGGTACTAAAGACCTAGATTAGGTGTGCCCTTAAGATATCTAAAAATTATCTTAACTACAGTATAATGAGATTCCATTAGGCATGCTTGGTACCTAGCACAGACACATATAGCATACATGATGTCAGGCATACTAGCAGCCAAGTAGAGTTGGGAGCCAATTATCCCTCTATACAAAGACTCATTAACAGATTTCCCTGTCTCATCTTTACCTATAGGCATACTTATTCCCATTGGAGTTTTCATGGTGGAGGCTGAGTCCATACCATATTTCTTAATCAACTCCTTGGTGAACTTAGACTGGGATATGGACAATCCATCATCAGTCTGTCTTACTTGAAGTCTCAAAAAGAACTTCAGCTCACCCATACTGCTCATCACAAACTTCCCTTGCATAAGTTTGGTAAACTTTCTACAAAGGTTATTTTCAGTAGATCCAAAGATAATGTCATCAATATATATTTGGACTAGGATTATCTTGCCTTTAGATTCCCTAAAGAATAAAGTTTTGTCTATCTTTCCTCTAGAGAATTTATTCTCAATAAGAAAAGTAGATAAGGTTTCATACCAAGCCCTAGAGGCTTGTTTCAAACCATATAGAGCTTTCCTAAGACTATATACATAATCAGGAAAATGAGAATCTACAAAACCCGAGGGTTGTTAAACATAGACTTCCTCTTTTAAGTCACCATTCAGAAATGCTTACTTTACATCCATTTGATATACCTTGAACCCTTGATAGGCAGCATAGGCCAAGAATATCCTTATAGCCTCAAGCCTTGCTACTGGAGCAAAGGTTTGGTCAAAGTCAATCCCTTCCTCTTGCATGTAGCCTTTTGCTACCAGCCTTGCCTTATTCTTGATAATTGTGCCATTTTCATCAAGTTTGTTTCTGTAGATCCACTTTGTTCTTATGATGTTATAATCCTTAGGTTTAGGAACCAGTTCCCAGATTTCACACCTTTTGAATTGATTCAGCTCTTCTTGCATAACATAAATCCAGTTAGTATCTAGCATGGCTTCTTCAAACTTCCTGGGTTATATTTGTGACAAGAAACTTCAACATAAAACTGTGTTCATGTTCTTGCTCCTTGTTAGAACACCTTGACTTGCATCACCATTGATTTGGTGAGCTGGATGATCCTTCAAGTGTCTTCTAGCTGGAGGAAACATGTCTACCTCATGGCCTTCTTCATTTTCCTCAACTTTATGCTCCTCATTGTCTTCATCATCCAGTGAGTTTTGTTCTCCCCTTGGATAGAATCCATCTTTTCCATCATCCATCCTAGAAGGAGCTTCATCATTGATGGTCCTCTTGTCCAGCCTGTCTGTTAGACCTGTAGAACTAACTGAAGAACTAGACAATTCATTGTTAATCAATCTAGACTAATCAGAAACAATATGGACTGACACTTCTACATCTTGGGTAGTCAAGTTATAGACCCTGTATGCCCTACTGTTATTACTGTACCCAACAAATATCCCTTCTAAGGATTTGGCAGCAAACTTTGTTTGGTAGTGCTTACCATTAACTAGGACATAACATTTGCTACCAAAGATTTTGAAGTAAGAAATGCTTGGTTTTCTGCCTTTCAAAATCTGATAGGGAGTCAAATTAAGTTTCTTATTTATGGATGCTCTATTGAGAACATGACAAGCAGTATTTACTCCCTCAGCCCAAAAATATTCAGGGAGAGTAGTGTCATTGAGTGAAGTTCTACCTGCCTCAATGAGAGTTCTATTCCTTCTTTGAGCAATTCCATTTTTCTGAGGTGTTCGAGGTGAGGAGAACTCCTGATGAATCCAATGTTCTTCACAGAATTTTGTCATGCATTCAGACTGAAATTTAGTTCCATGGTCACTTCTGATTTTGACCAATGAACTATTAAATTCATTCTGAATTTGCCTAACAAAAGTCTGGAAAACACAAGGGCTTTCAAATTATTGCATCAAGAAGAAAACCCATGTGTATCTAGAATAGTCATCCAAAATAACTAAAGTGTATACTTTCCTACCAAGACTATGAACTGGAATAGGTCCAAATAAATCCATATGCAAGAGATATAAACATCTCATTGAATCTTTGGTATCAAGTGCAGGAAAAGAGGACTTGGTCTATTTGCCATTTTGGCAAGCTAAACACACTCCCTCTTTAATGCACTTGACTTGAGGACAATTCCTCACTAAACCCATGCTAAACAACAGCCCTATAGACTTATAGTTTAGATGAGCTAACCACTTATGCCATTTGACACATAGTGAAGCTTTCTCACCTGCAACTAGGCAAATGGGTGAGTTGTTATACTCACAATCTAGGTTATGACAATATACATTCCCTCTTCTAGTGCTAGTCAACTTGATCTCTTGATCACTTGACCTCTTAATTTGGCACTCCCCTTTATGGAAAGAGATATCATAACCTAGTTCAATAAGTTGACTTATGCTAATCTGGTTATGTTTTAGCCCCTTCACATAAGCCACTTTAGTGATGGTAATTGAATCACTAGAGATGTTACCAAATCCTTTGATGATTCCTTTTTCTGATCCACCAAAGATCACTTTGGATCCATTCTTTATGGGTACATAGTCCCTCAATGTTCTTCTTGTTCCAGTCATGTGTCTAGAACATCTACTATCCAAGTACCATATAGGGGTATGGCCACTTGTATTCTACTGCATCAAATAAAGAATTACTAATCCTAAGAACCCAAATTAGTTTTGGGTCCTAGGTTCTTGTTAGTTTGAAAACTATCATGTTTACCTACTGCTTTTATGATAGGTAAACAATTTTTGGTTTTAACACTTGTGTTAAACCAGCAATCCATAGCAAAGTGGCTTACCTTGCCATAACACTAGCACTCAAATCTGGTGTACCTTCTCTTAGGTATAGACTTCTCAACCCTTTTGCCAGAAGTTCTTTTGAGTGTAGGTGCTGGAGTAGCAAATCCCAAGAATTCCTTTTGAACCTGATGTGCTTGCCTATGGATTGGCCTACTAGCAATAGCACACTTGCCAATGTGATCTCCATACTCACAGTGACCATGAGTAATTTCATGATCATACCTATTTGTAGATTGCATCACCTTCTTGAAGAAAATAGGGAGCTCTGAGGCTAGTGGCTGAACTGGGGCCTTACCTTTTTCATGTGAATTGGTGGCCCTTGTTCTTCCCTTAAATACTAGACCAGTCTTACCTTTTTGTGAAATGAAATTGTCTATTAAAGGCAAGAATGATTTTGGCTTAGATAATTTAGCCACTAACTCTTTTTCTTTCTGAAGTCTTGCCTCAAGATTCTTGATATGATTTTCCTTGAAAGAGATTGTACCCATCTGAATGACAGTTATGTTATTTAGTTTGGCAACCTCATTCAGTTTCAAATCAATTAGCTTGGCTTATTCTGATGCTGCTTGCTTATGAGATTCAATCTCCTTGGGCTGCTCCTTGACAAGAACCTTGCTTATCATTAGAGCTTACAACAACCCACCATACTCATCAATGAGTTGGTGTAGATCCCCTTCAGACTCAGAACAATTCACATCTCTTGATGCAGATGCTTCTGATTCTGATCCAGTAAAGTAATCAGACTATAAGGGAGAATTATATACCTTGCTTGGACTAGGCTGATCTTGGCACTGATCATTTTATGATAGAGCCATCAGCCCTCTACAACAATGGTCCTCCACTCATTTTATGGAGTCCAGCATTTGTAAGAATTCTAGTTCCCTAGAATCCTCTTCTTTTGAGAACAACCCAACATATGCTTCTGCATCATCTTCTTCTCCTGATCCTGAAGATGAAGAGTCTATCCAACTCTTCTATTTCTGATAAACAAATGATTTCTCCTTCTTGCCCTTCAGTTGATGCTTCTTCTTATCCTTAGATTCAGTCCTCTTGTTTGGACAGTCAACTATGACATGTCCCGGCCTGTTGCAGCAATAACAAATAATTTTAGAGTTAGTTTGTTTACTAGGTTTTGAGACATACCTATCCTCCTTGGGATTCTTCTTTTTCTTGTTGTACTCATCCTTGGAAAAGGATGATTATGGTTTGGATCTCTACTTCTTATTTTTCATGAACCTTTGGAACTGCCTTATAAAGGCAGTAAAGTCCTCATCAAAAGTGTGGCTGTCTAATGAGGTATTATCAGGAATTCCTTCTTCTGCCTCAACACTCCTTCTGGGTAGAGAAGGAGATTTTCTCCTGCCCTTTCTTGTGCCTTCAGCCTTGAAGGCTACTAATTTATCCTTGTACTCAGACCTGCTGCTCTTCTCTTCCTCCTTCCTAGCAGTAAGCTGCATTCATATGATATCAGCTTTCCAAACAATATTGGAGGAGGTGTATTAGCAAGCTTGGCCACCTCTCTGATGGGACAAATCTTTGTGTCCCAGTCCTTTGTCAGAGACCTGAGAAATTTGTCATTAAGTTCATAAGTGTTGAAGACTCTTCCATAGGTGATCAACTCAGTAACTATCCTGAAGATCTTTTTGTAATATTCAGCTATGCTGTCAGTCTTGGATTGTCTAAAGATCTCATATTCTTGATTCAACATAGTCTTCTTGTCCTCTCTAACTTCTTCTGTTCCCTCCATGTAAACAATGAGGGTGTCCCACATTTCCTTGGAGGTTTTACAGTGCACCATATTTTGAAATATGGCTTCATCTATGGCACTTACAATAATGTTATGTGCTCTTTTGTCTAGTGTAGCCGGGATGATCTCATCCTTTGTCATTTCAGAATAGTTCTTAGGGGTTCTAACATTTGCATCCAGAGCTGATACCTTCATTGGAATGAAGGGTCCTTCTTGTACAGTAATGTATATTCTTTGATCAGAAGCTTCCATAAATAATCTGACCCTTTCCTTCCAAATGCCAAAGCATTCTTTCCTGCAAATAGGCAGTTTCATAGATCCAAACTCCTTTTGATTCTCATTTGAACCCATTCTTGAAATCTATTAATTGCCTAGGAGAATCACTCAGACTGTTAGGTCAATCTTTGAGTAACCTCCCTCGGATACCGCTTGATAAACTTATTTCAAGAGCCTAAACACCTAGCGGGGGGGGGGGGATGAATAGGTTCTAATTATCTTTAAGAATTTTAGCCAATATAACAAGTTCTTACTTAGCACAGAAATTGCAAATCACACCACAACATACACCTGATTTATAGTGGTTCCCCAAGGTATGGGTACATCCACTTTCCCCCTTTGCCTATCTAGTAGAGAACTGGATTCAGCCCAAATTCCTTCCATTAACTAAAATCTACAAATCTTACAACTCAAAACCAGATTGGCTCCTACAGCTCAGACTTATACAAGTCTTACCTCAGATTCTCCCCAAGAATCCTACCTCAGGCCACAACCCTACCTCAGCCTTTATAACTAGGCTTATAACTCAGACTATCAATAGTCCTATACCTTAGACACTCAACCCTACCTAAGCCTTTATAATTATCGGCTTACAACTCAGATCTAACAAAAGATCCTACAAGAATTTGAGTATTTGAGAAATACAGAAATATCACCAGATAGATAACTCTATAGGTGAGATCTTCTTGATCAGTTCTTGAATGAACTGAATCTCCAGATCCAACCTTACTTAGTTGTTTCAAAGTTTCTTGATAGAACAAAATAAGGTTGAACTATTCTAGATGTAGAAGTTGATCTCTTGTAAGCTTCTTTCTTGAATTCAGAATAAGATCTGAATCTTCTCTGCAGAATGTTTAGAATCTACCTTTTTAAGGATCACTCCTTTACTTATTGTTGAAAACTTTCCTTAGATGATCCACCTTTTTATCTCTGTATCTGTTGTTATAAGTTGTCACAGATCAGTCCTTTATATAAAGATTTCTCCTGATTACCGGCTGATCCGATTTGTAATAACCTTCTGACAGTTTTGACAAACGTGTTAGAACTATTGGTAATGATAGCTGTCGAGTCACCAGTTATGACAGCTGATTCCTTAAAGACTTTACAACTCAGCATGATCCACTCAGCAGACTGCTTCATATGTGTCAACACAAATAGACTTAGTGTCGACACAAGTCTTGATGATGTCGACATAACACTCCATGTGTTGACATAATCATTCTTCAGTTACTCGACACAGCTTCTGTTGTATGTATTGACACAAGTCCTGCGTGTCGACACCACTGCTCCTAGTCTTGACATAACAGATGCTGGCAGATGGCGTTGAGTGTATATCCAGCTGTCGTTGAGTGTGTGTCGAGATGACATTGAGTGTGTGTCGACACAAGTCCTATGTGTCGACACAAGTCCTCTGACTCAGTATAGTTGTTGTTGTTATATGGCGTTTAGTGTCATCCATATGTCATTGAGTGTGTGTCGACACAAGTACTTTGTGTCGACACAACTATTTCTCGTCTTGACTTAGATGTAGACAAACGACATTGAGTGCGTGTCGACACAAGTCCTGTGTGTCGACACAAACCTTCTTAAGGTGTCGACATAACTCCTAGGTGTCGACACAACTTCTGCTTTAGGTGTCGACACAATTCCTGCCTTTGGTGTCGACACAATTCTGGGTGTTGACATAGCTTCTTCTTCAGGTGTCGACACAATTCCTAGGTGTCGACACAGGCCTTGCTTCTAGTTTCGACACAACTACTAGGTGCCGACACAATTCTTCACAAGTGTCGAAACTTGTACTTAGAAAAATTCTCGCAATCCTTACATCTGCACAATGAAACTCAAACATCCATCAAATACAAATTGATGTATATCATTGAGTAAGATGAGGCTTATCCAAATCTGGTATATATTTTTCAGTGTACCTAACAATAGATAATTCCTGCATCTAATAATTTCATTACTTCAGCTTTTACGACATCATTCATATTCTGATTTAAACGTTGTTGGGGCCGGATAGGTCTACGAGGGTTATCTTCAAGAAATATTTTACGCGTACAAAAAGATGGGTTGAGTCCTTGTATATCAGAAATTTGTCATGCTAATGCATGACGATGTTGTTTTAACACTTATATTAATTCAGACGTTTTCTTATCATTTAATTCGGCAGAAATGATAACTAGGAGTTTAGATTCGGCTTCAAGGAAAACATATTTTAAATTTGCGAGAAGTGTTTTCAGCTCGAGGGTTGGTGGGTTTTCATACAAAGTTGGGGTTTTTAGATTTGTAGAAGTTAAGGATATAAAAGGTTCTAAAGGGTCATCTATAGGCATTGCTTGTGAAAGGGGTAAGTCTGCCATGTTCTATTCTTCTACAATTATTGAAAGTAAATCATAATAGGGAAAACCATTTTCCTCAAAAAAGGCTTCCGCAAGATAGCAGTAATCGTCGTTTATTAAAGAATTTTTCATAACGGGATATATATCGATAGTAACCTCGTCATCTCTTACTCATAAGAGAAGTCTACCGTTACTTACGTCTATTATCGCGCAAGAGGTTGTGAGAAAAGGACGACTGAGAATTATGGGAACATCGGCGTCTTCCTCTATGTCAAGTATAACAAAGTCTACCGGGAAGATAAACTTGTCTATTTTGACCAGAACATCCTCTACTATCTCTATTGGATATTTAATAGAACGATCTGCTAACTGGATGCTCATTTTAGTTGGGCTGGGGTTACCTAATCCTAGTTTCTGAAAGAGCGAGTAGGGCATTAAATTTATGCTAGCACCTAAGTCTGCTAACGCACTTTTATTAATAGATTACCGAAGAGACACGAGATGGAAAATCATCCTTAATCGTTTAATTTTGGGGGTAATTTATGTAATAAAACGGCTGAACATTCGGCGTTAAGGAAAACTCTCGAAATATCTTTGAGTTTCTTTTTTTTTTGAAAGTAACACTTTTAAATATTTTGCGTATTTAGGCATCAGTGCAATTGCCTCGCAGAAAGGTATTTTGATTTGAATTTGTTTTAGCATTTTTAGAAAAATTTTATACTGTTCATCTTCTCGCTCATCTTTTAATTTTGAAGGATAAGGTACAACAACATGATGTGGAACAATTCACGGGGGTTTAGGAGGTAGAGACGTAATAGGAGGTTGTGTAGTAGGGCTAACTGTAGTTTTTTTTTCTACTCTAACAGGTGGTGGTAGCTCTCTGCCACTTCGTAGTTTGACGGCTTGTCAACTTGGTGGGTTACTGGAATGGACAGTTTCCTGTGGATTTGGTTCCGTATTTCTTGGCAAATTACAAGGTTGGCGTTCCGATAGCATTTTTGATAGTTGTCCAATTTATGTTTCTAAGTTTTTAATTGATCTGGTCAGGTTCCCGATATTGGACTCATTGATACTAACATATTTTGTGAATATGTCTTCTATCGGGGATGGCGTAAATTGGTACGGTTGTGGTGGTGGTGTCTGTGGTTGTGGGGGTTGCGGTGTAAATTCAATTGGATTTGCAATCGAATGGCGTTGAGCAATATTGGGGTTGCTCAACGAAAAATTAGGATGATTCCTATATCCTGGATTGTAATAATTATTATTATTTTAATTATTCGGATTATAGGAGGGTCTATATGAGTTCCCTATATAGTCGACTTCTTCATTATTATTATTAGTTGAATTAGGCGGATCCCAAGATGTAGAGGCGGAGGAAGCACTCATCCCCGCCACTTGCATTGTCAGATACTCTACTTGGAGAGCTAAGTTTGAAAAGGAGTCTAGCTCATAAAGCCCAGCTTGTTTAGGGAGTGACCTCGGCACGTTCCACTGGTACGCATTCATGGCCATCTCCTCAAAAATGGTTTGAGCGGCCTTGGGGGTATTGTTATTTAGCATGCCCCCAGCGGCAACATCAATGGCTTATCAGGTCTGAGTGTTCAGACCGTTATAGAATGTCTGTACCTGGAGCCAAGCTGGCAGCGCATGATGTGTACACCGACGTAGGTATTCCTTAAAACCTTCCCAAGTCTCTTTGAGAGACTCGGACTCGCCTTGCACAAAGGAAGAAATATCTGCACGCAGATGTGCGGTTTTTTCAGGTGGAAAGTACTTTATGAGGAATTTCTCGGTCATGTCAGCCCAAGTGATGATTGATCCTCTATAGAGAGAAGCTAGCTACTGTTTGGCTTTCGTTCATAGCAAAAAAGGAAATAAGCGAAGACGGATGGTATCATTAGTGACGCCATTTATCTTAAATGTGTCGCATATTTCTAAAAAGTTGGTCAAGTGCGTGTTTGGATCTTCGTCGGACAATCCGTAGAATTGAATGGAATTTTGGATCATTTGGATTATACTCGATTTAATCTCGAAGTTATTATTAGCAATTGTTGGCCGAATGATACTAGACCAGGTGTCATCAAAATTGGGTCGTGCATAATAAGACATGGTCCTTTGGGGGACCACCTCTTGCATTTTTAGTGGCTCTACTGCCATTTCTTGTATGTGTACGGTGCCTATGAACTCTTTTAGATTTAATACTAGCTCTTGATTTGGAGATCGGAGGCGCCTGCGAAAGGTGCGATCGATTTCAGGATCAAATTCAAGATTTAAATCAGATGGAGTTCTGTGGGTCACACATTAAAAAAAACTTTTATAAAAACAAAAAATAAAACAAATATATAAAAACTAAGTAAAACAAAAATATGTTACAATAATAATAATAATAAACTAAGTTAAAAACAAATATATTTCTACTGACACGATGGTGATCTTCACAAGAAGGGCTCAAGTAGCCAAGACAGGTATTACTCCAGACAGAACAAACATATTTCTACTGACATTATTTGTTATTGTTGTAACAAGACAGGACACGTCATAACTGACTGCCCTTACAAGAAGAAGGACAGTGGAAGAAGAGAGGAAAAAAAAACTTCTTACAATAAGAAGAAGACCGAAAGAAGCCTGATAGCAAAGAAGGGCAAGACCCTCAGTGACACAAACTCATCTGAGTCTAGTGATGAGGAGGAAGCCTACTTTGGGCTCATGACATAGACAGATGAAGAAGAAGAACCCTAGTTCACTGGAAAGGTAAATTCTAATACCCCTCTTTCTGGATCTGATGATTCCGACCATGATTATGAGGAATGTTCCTCTAACGAGGAGTCTGAACTCATGACTCAATACAAAGAGTTGATCAAAGCATACGACAAATGTCGTAGAGTTGCAATAGCTCAGGCTAAGGAGATCATATCTCTTAAGGCCGAAGAGAGCAATCTGAGAGAGGAAATTGTAATGATGGACTCACTCAGGAAAGACTTCCATAATGCTTTGGAAGAATATAATAAGGCTCTCAAGCACCTAGATCTGAAGGAGAAAATCATCAAGGAATTGGAAGAACAACTTGTACCTGAAAAGACTCTTGTTGAAAGTTTCTCCAAGCCCAAGATAGTTCTTCTACTTATTGCTAAATTCTCTGCTCAGGCCAAAGGTGCTGGCTTAGGCCATGTGGCATCGCCAAGTAAATCTTATTGGTGAAAAAAGGACAAAAGGAGAAATAATGTCGCTAATAAAGTTCTAGCCAATGAGAAGGGGAAAACACCTCAATAACAAACTTCGTTCAAAAGGTTATCTTTCCAACGAACAAGTTTAATCTTGACTCGTCCTATGGTCACTTTGCTAGGCCTACTCATGTAGAGCCTAAGTTTCGGTACTAAGGATGGACTCATCCCCGGAACTTTGGCGAGAGTGTATTAAAGACACCTTATGAGGAGATCACTCTTAAGAGCTACAGGCCATACAATCATGGTCATAATATCAAGAATGCACTAAAAGCTAAACCCGTTGTAGAAAAGCCTACTAAGGAGAAGAAGTCATGTGAATGTCTTCACCATGAAGCTTTTACTTCCAATTCTACTGCCCCTGCTAGACCACAATCTCAAAAGGTCGAGCCGGAGATCATTAGGCAAAGATACAACAGATTTGACGGTTGGTGTTGTGGTAAGGTTGTCACTTATCCAAAGATTATTTGTTTAATCCCAGATATTATGAATGTCCTCAAGTTAATAATGTGAGAAAGACTGCTCAAAAAGTTAACATATGTAGGGGGAGTATGCTAACTAGAGACCAAGGGTCCAAAATAGTTTGAGTTCCTAAGGCAACTTGATTCTACTTTTGCAGGAATGTCCAAAGGCCACCAAAAATCCAATCTGGTATTTGGACAGTGGATGCTCTCAGCATATGATCGGGACTAAAAGCCTTCTCCAAAATTATTCTCCAATCATGAACGGGCCAAAGGTCATCTTTGGAGGTTCTGACAAAGGGATTACTAAAGGCTACGGTATGATCACCAATGGTAGTGTATCCTTTTCTGACATGGCTTATGTTGAAGGATTGGAACACAATCTTATAAGCATAAGCCAACTCTGCGATAAAGGATACATCGTAGAATTTCATGCAGACAAGTGTTTGATAAAATCGGTTGATAATTTAGAAACGATTTAATCAGGCACTCGTAGTAGGAATATCTTTTGGTTAAATTTTATTTGCATAGACTCTTCTACATCAGTGTGCTTTATGGCAAAAGATAGTGCGTCTCTTGTTGACGAATGACACAAGAGATTAGCACATATTAATTTCAAAACTATTAATAAATTATTTTCTCTTAATTTAGTACGTGATGCCCCGAAGGTCAAGTGCGTTAAAGATAGACCTTGTCATGCATGTGTAAAAGGAAAGCAAACAAGGGCTACCTTTAAAAGCATTATTGCCAAAGACTCTAATAGGTGTTTACACCTACTTCATTTGGACTTGTTCGGTCCACTACAAATTAGAAGTTTGGGAGGTAAGGATTTTACATTGGTTAATGTTGATGATTACTCTCGCTTTGCATGGGTGTTCTTTAAAAAACACAAGTCAGATACCTTTGATATCTTTTGAATTTTGTCAAGCAAGTCCAGAATGAGTACAACTGCTCCGTTGTCAAAATCAGAAGTGACAATGGAATAGAGTTCAAGTCTGGGGCCATGACAGAATTCTGTGAAAGCCTAGGTATCTTTCATGAGTTTTCCTCTCCTCGTACTCCTCGACAAAATGGAGTAGCTGAGAGAAGGAATAGAACACTCATAGAGGCTTGCAAGACCATGTTGAGTGATGCCTCACTACCGGAATATTTTTGGGCTGAAGCCGTTAACACTGCATGCCACGTGCAAAATGAGAACTCATATACAAAAACAATAATAAGACACCTTACGAACTACTAAAGGGCAGGAAACTGACCATTTCATACTTTAGAATCTTTGGTAGTAAATGCTTCGTCCTTAACAATGGTAAGTATCACACAATTAATATTTGTGAAAAGAGCTTTGAAGGTATTTTCGTAGGTTATAGTAGCCATAGTAAGGCATATAGGATTTTCAATAAGAAAACCCTGGTTGTAGAAGAATCTATTCATTTTGTATTTGATGAGACGAGCTTGCTACAAAGCAGTTCTTCTAATGTGTTCATTGAAGATGCAGGTTCACGACTGAAGGAATTGAGCTTGGATGAGCAAGTTAAGGAAAAAGATCAAGAGTTCATCACGAACACCACTCCAACCCCTATTTGAAAAGATGATCACCATGATGAAGACGTCATCCAAGTTAATGACGTCACTTGAGGGATAGAAGAAGCTCTAGATGCAAGAAACCTAGAGCTCAGACACTTGAAGGATTACCCAATTGATCAAATCATCGGAGATCCCCGGGACGATGTCAGAACTCGTAGAGGTACAACTAATGAAAATTTATATTTGAGCTTTCTCTCACAGGTTGAACCAAAGAAGTTTGAGGAAGCAAACTCAGACACATCTTGGATAATGACAATGGAAGAAAAATTTAATCAATTCAAGCGCTGCCATGTCTGGAAGCTTCTTCCAAGACCCAAAGGTAAGAACATCATCGGAACCAAGTTGTTCTATAAGAACAAGATGGACGAAGATGGAACAATCATAAAGAACAAGGAAAGACTCGTCGCCTAAGGATACCAACAAGTAGAAGGAATCGACTTCGACCCGACGTATGCTCCAGTGGCAAGACTGGAGGCAATTAGGTTGTTCCTAGCTTATGCTGCACTTAAGGACTTCACTGTCTATCAGATTGACGTGAAGTCGGCATTCCTTAATGTTGATATAAAGGAAGAAGTGTATGTGGAACAACCTCAAGGTTTCATTGATTCTACCTTTCCTGATCATGTTTATCTTTTATTTAAAGCATTATATGGTTTGAACCAAGATCCTCGAGCTTGGTATGAGAAGCTATCTAGCTTTCTTTTTGAGAACAAGTTCATAAGGGGAAATATAGATAAGACATTATTTCTTAGGGAAATAAAAGGCAAGATTTTGCTAGTGCAAATCTATGTCGATGATATTATTTTTGGCTCTACTGACGATAACATCTGCAAGAAGTTTCAAAACTTATGAAAGGGAAGTTTGTAATGAGTAGTATGTGTGAGCTAAAGTATTTCTTAGGACTTCAGGTGAAACAATCTGAAGATGGAATTTTCATCTCTCAGACGAAGTTCACCAAGGAGTTAATTAAGAAATTCAGAATGAAGTGCGCATCCTCTATGAGGACTCCAATAGTTTAAGCTATGTCTCTAGACAAGGATGAGAAAGGGAAACCTTTTGATGAAACCAAGTATAGAAGCATAATTGGATCCTTTCTCTTTCTTACTTCGAGTAGACAAGACATAATGTTTTCAACATATGTATGTGCTAGATTTCAAGTGAACTATAAGGAATTTCACTATGCTGCTATAAAGAGGATTTTGAGATACCTTAAAGGTACATTAAATCTTGGCTTATGGTACCCAAGAAGTAATGATAGTGAACTAATTGGTTTATCAGATGTAGATTTTGTAGGAAGCAAAGATGATAGGAAGAGCACTTCCGGGACTTGTCAATTCCTAGGAAGAAGACTCATCTACTGGAGTAGCAAGAAATAGAACTGCGCCGCAATTTCAACAGCCGAGTCAAAGTATATCAATGCAGGCAGTTTTGTGCATAACTGCTATGAAAAAAGAACCAGTTTGAAGATTACAACATGAAGTTCAAAAATATTCCAATGTTTTGTGACTCTTCCAGTGCAATTGCAATCGCCAACAACCCAGTCTCTCACAGCAGGACAAAACACATAGAGCTGAGGTATCACTTCATCCGTGAGCATGTGGATCATGAAGACATCAACCTCCAGTATGTCCTAACTGACAGGTAGGTTACAGACATTTTCACGAAGCTGCTGGACGAGGCCAAGTTCTCGTTCTTCAAAATAGAACTTGACATGTTCAAAAAAGAAGAATAAAGAAGGAGGACTCACAACATAGCTCAAGGATCAGGCAACACTTCAAAAAATCAGAATTTCTTAAGTTTGGACCTAATTTCTCGAGTAAGACCATTACTACTCGAGTACTAAATTGAACCACTCGAGAGACAATTCTACCTCTCGAGAACTACTTCTCGAGTAATAAGACACTTCTCGAGAACTTCAAATTACTACTCGAGTACTATAGTCTCTTCACTCGAGTAATGACTGTCCACTCGAGAAATCTTAAGAAACTTTTTGTCTTTAACTTCAAATCTTTATATTCGCACCCAGATGTTTATGCTGCCATATTTTCAGGTATGTCACTTTATTTAGTTCCTTAATAATCACAAATTAAGACTTATATAAATAGAAAAGTCCGAAATTTCCATATTACTCGATGTCAAAACCCTTTCTCAAAAAGAAAGAAGAAAATCGTTCGTCTTCCACCGCCGTCGTAGAGCTTGCCGCCGAATCTCTTGCCGCAGTGAAGTTTTGTCTTCTTTGGATGAATGGCTTCAACTTCCAAGATAGGGATTGGAAGTGAACTTGTCTCGACAGGATTTGCAGAGATTTCTGAAGACTTTCAAAATCTTCTACTTCTTCTGGAAATCGCCGGTTTGTCCTTTGTTTTAGAACAACCTTATAAAATCCTTTTTCTAGAGGTCGAAGAATTGTTTCAGAATGCAAAGGTGAGGAATAATAGAAAGATTCTCAAGACAAGAGTTTGAGGTATTAATATTAAACTCTCTAAGACAGTTTTTTCTAAGCTTCTTCGACTACCAGTGATTGAAGAAGAAGATGACATAACTGCTGAGGACTATACCAAAGACTATAGTTTTTGTGGAATTTCTGTTGTTATAAACAAGATTCGTCTACCTGACCTAAATCTAGAGGGCAAACTTCTGGTTGATATTCTTGGCAAAGTACTTCTGTGTATGACAACTTCTATAAGCTTCATCACTGCTGACTTCTTTTATATGATGACAATAATTATATGTAGGAAGAAATTTTAGTTTGGAATGATGATTTTTGATAAGATAATAGAAAGAATCAAAGAACCTAACTATGCAAGGATTATTTCTCTACTCCTGCATGAGTTCAAGCCAAAGATCTTTGACTTATCCAAAGGTACAACACTTCACCACATGAAGAAAGTCTATGTTTCTTCCATAGAAAGATGGGAACTTAAACTGAAGAATCCTGCCCAAGCTGCAAAGGCTCATGATCATCTAGAAGTTGAGGATAGGACTTCATCTCCTCCTCTCACTCATATAGCTGGCACATCTGGTGCAGTTGTTGAGGGGGAGCCTGCTCCTTCAATTTTAGAGGAAAGAGTCTCTACCCCTCCTCCTGCTGCTGCACTTCATCCTGCCACCGCTGAAGAGGCATTCACAAATGCCCAAGTATAAGAGAACATTTTATCTATGTAGGAAGACATAAACCAAATGATAGAGGAATTGTCTTCCAAAGAGCCTCTTCCTCCCTTCAAACCAGAGAAATCTCGATCTCCAGAACCATCACCCTCTCATCATCACTCTAAACTAGGATACCCTATTCAGCAGTCACCTGCTGTAGATATAAAAGAAGAAGAAACAGTTTTGATATCTAATAAGAAAGGAGCATCCCCAAAACCAGCTGAAGCTCCTCTCAAGAGCTTGGATTTTTCTCTTCCCACCTTTCTTGGTGCGGAAGGTGATATTCTGATTCAAACTACAAGAGCCAAGAGCTCAATTATAATTGAAGAAATTATTCCATGGACTTCTCCTCCTCCTCCAATTCTTCAAGCTGAAACCCCATCTCCCTTTCCTGCTGATGTTGATATATTGGGTAACATAGAATTGATGCTCTCACAATAGAGAAAGTACTTTGATGATTCTCTCAAGGTTGTCACTGAAAAAGTTACTGCTCTAGATAAAGAGAAGAGCAGAGGATTTGCAGAAATCTAGCATAATACTGATAAGTTGAAATACCTTTTATAATTAGGTTGGAAAGCTCTAGACCACACCATAACCAGCATTGGTCAGGTAATGGACAAGTCAGTAACTCTTGCAAATAATCAAATCCAGTTAGAAAAGAAAGCCCAAGAACTTAACTTCAAAACTTGTGAAGAAGTTGGTACTTTCACAGAGGCTGCTATAGAAACCCTATCTGTAGAAGTCAGAAAGGGGGAGAGTTTAGTAAAAGAATACTTAGAAAAATCAGATGCAAACATGAATACTCTGTAGGAAGAAAAATTGAAGGTATTCAAGCTGATGTTAAAAATCAAATAGATGGTATAAAGTATTATACTTATGATACAACTGTGTGGATGCATAATCAAATTTTCCTTGATTTTCAAGCTTATCCAAATATGATTCCCCATCATCTAAATCATCTTGCTCAGCTTCCTCCAGTTCAACAACCAACCTTTTCTCCAAGACATGAAGGCTCAGAAGCACCACCTCCAGATACTTATGCTCAGGTTTGGGAAACTGATCAGGCAGATGTACTTCATCAAGCACCTCCTGAAATTCATATTCCTAAGAAAATAAAGTATGTTGATGGAGCTTCTACAAGCATGTCCATCCCTTATTAAGAAGCTGAAAGGAGAAGGACACAAGAATTTGCTGAGATTTGGAGCCCTACTTCCAAAGCTTTAGTCCTTGATACTCTCAAATTAGTCATGGACTACAATGAAAGCAGAACCAATCATTATAGCTCCTCTGAATGGGTACTGTATGAGAAATCCTTAACTAAAAGTAGAATTTATGATAGAGTATGGAAGGAATAGTCTAAATGCTCCTCCTAGACCAGCAAAGTATTATACTAAACCCTTCAGCTATCAAAGAAGACAACTAAAGAAGAAAGAAAGACAACAACAATAATAGCAGAGCAAGGAATGAAAAATGATCTAGGTTGTGTTTTCAGATTGTGTAGAAATGGATTTCATGGACTATTCTATATAAATATAAATCTTTAATTTTGATGATCTGATTGTCTCTTATTTCATAGTATTTTATTCTCATTATAACTGTGCTATCTAATCATTTTATTTATTTATCTTGATGTAATTTGAAAGATAGGGATAGATCTGACTTACTCTAATTAAATATATATGTTATATAAAAGAGTAAGAACAACACAAAAATAAATAAAGAAATCAAGCAATCCAGATGACACAAGGATTATAGTGGTTCCCTAAAACTGGGTACATATACTCTTCTACCACCCTGGTAGGAATCCAGTACAGGTTTTTGATATGGTGCCCTGTCACCATAATATCTATTTTCAAAGGTAGATATAACAACCCTTTGAGCTTTTGATCACGTTCCAAAAACCAACACACAGGTTTTTAATCAAGTGCCCTGCCCCCAAGAGGTTTTACTTTTAAAGGGAGTAATAACCCTGTACACAGGAAAGGGAAAAGAAATAATGTTGTCTTCTCTATCAATGATCTGAGAGAAGACTAGTGGATTTTGATGATGTCAAAGCTCCCCCTGAGATTTTGCAGATGATCAGGAAATGGAAGCTTTGCTTCTGGGTGTAGGCCTTCAGATTGATGTTGATCTCCAGCAAGCCTTTTAGATTGATTTTGTATTTTTGTCTCTTGAAAGCTTGGAGCAGATGAAGAACTCTAATACTTAGATTTTTAGAAGAAGACAGAGTTCTTTTCTTGTCTATTGTTGTCTCACCTCTTGTCATAGAATTCTCCTGTGATTTCTCTTATGTAATAAGAGAGAATCTATATGTATTGACTGATCTTAATTCAAAAGCATTTCAATTTCCTTTTACTGCAATGGCTGAATATTCCCAAGAATGGTAATTGCTTTTGGAATCAATTCGCATTAAATCTTGATATAATCCATAATTAATGCAGCCTCCAAACGGCTATATTCATAAGAATATATAGAATTAAATACGATAACTATAATTGCCTTAAATTAAGCATTAATTAATTCTGACAGCTGTAAATAATTCTGTCTTAATACTACAAAGAAAACGTCAAACTGAAATTTAAAGCTTTCTTCAAACTGAGCTCGGAGTTCGTTGATCTCAGCTCAGAGTTCGTTGAGCTCAGCTTGGAGTTCGTCGAGCTAAGCTCAGAGAATATGAACTGCAAAATTGTTGAACTAAGTTTCACAGCTTTCTTTGAGCTGAGCTCAGAGATCGTTGAACTGAGCTCGAAGAATTTCTTTGAGCTGAATTTTTGAACTTCAAATATGAATTTCTCTGGAATTTTTCTGAAGGGGCAAACCTAGAAACAAACCTATGACCCATGACTATGCATTTTTGGTCAATCTAAACATCCTAATAGTGGTCCTTGCCCAAATCAGAACTAGGGTTCCATCAATCTCCCCCTATTTGGGTGAGGACACTATTTATAGAAAGAAAAAATAAAAATAAAACACAGAAAAATAATCTGCCTGAATTATAAATTTATCAGCAGATGTGCAAAGGTGATTTGAGAAATAAAATAAATAAAACAAAGATACTGATGAATCCTCTGTATTGGCTGAGACTATAGCTTTTGATTATTATAAAATACCACTGTTCTTTATGGTAAGATAAGTCTTTTCCTAAAAAGAGAGGTTAGGAGTTCTGGACCAAGATTACCTTGTGTCCTGGTTCTTTATAATAGTAAGACATAAAAGAAAACTCAGGATGATTTTTATAACCTAGTGGATGAAATTTCCTAGAAAGGATGAACCACTTTGTAAAAGGATTTATAAAATCTTAAGTTTGATTATAATTATGAAAAGAATAAAAATCTATATATTTTGAGATTTTGAGTTTGAAGAAGTAAAATATTTTCGTCGATCGGAGTTCAACGATCGTCGATCTCGGTTCGACGAAGTGGATTTATTTCATTGATCACAATTTTCTGACCAAAAATTTCTGTTCAGAGTTCGTCGATCTGAGTTCGACGAACCATATCGATTTCATCGGTCTCGGTTCGATGAAATATTTTGAAAATAGTTTTTCTGAAATTTCTTGATTTGTTTTGGTTTAGGATTTTGTAAAACTTTAGTTATTTTACTTAAGCCTTTTTACTTTTCTTTTCCTTTAATTATTTCTAAAGAAACTATTTGATCAAAAATATTTTTCAAATCTTCTTTAAGTTCTATATTTTCATAAGATAAAATATTTAATTTCTTTCTGAGAAGTTTTATTTCCTTCTCAGATTGAATCAGATCTCTACAAAGGATTTAAAAATCATCTTTAAATTGATCTGAAGAAAAATCAAAGGAAGAGATTACCTGATCTTCTTCATCATCTGATTCAGATTCTTCTTCAGAATTACTGCATGAGGCATTGATTGCCATCAAACAGAATTCTCCTACTCTTGACTCTTCTTCATCTTCAGTTGTACAGGATGTAGCTTCAGAGTCAGAGTCACTCCATGATCCAACATCAAGTTTTCTCTTTTTAGCTGATCCAGCAAACATTGCTGTGAGGGAGTCCCACATATCCTTTGCTGAGGAGCATTCAGCAATTTTTTGAAAAATGTCATAAAACATAGATTGAGCAAGAATGTTCATTGCTCTTGAATCAACCATCTTTAGCCTTTTCTGGGCATCTATCCACTCTGATGATGGAACAACATTTGTGCTTGTTGTTGCTTGAGATTGAAATGGACCTGTCAAGATATAATTGAAAATTTCTTCATCATTAGAGTTCATAAAAAGCCTAATCCTTGCCTTCCATAGTGCTAGCTCATCTAGATTGCACATAGGAGGTCTAGTGCTTGAAAACTCTTCATTTTGTTCCATGAAAGACTTTTAAGAAAAATTAGATCTATCAGATCGTTTTGGTTCAGGTGTTAGCCTGTACAACCAAAGGAACGACCCTCTGATACCAATTGAAAGATTGGGATAGATCTGACTTACTCTAGTTAAATATATGTGTTATATAAAAGAGTAAGCACAGTACAAAAATAAAGAAAGAAAGCAAGCAATCCAGATGACATAAGGATTATAGTGGTTCCCAAAAACTTGATACATCCACTCTTCTACCACCCTGGTAGGAATCCACTACAGGATTTTGATCAGGTGCCCTGTCACCAAAATATCTAATTTTTAAGAGAGATATAACAACCCTTTAAGATTTTGATCAGGTGCCCAAAAACAAACACACAGGTTTTTGATCAAGTTCCCGGCCACCAAGAGGTTTTACTTTTGAAGGGAGTAATAACCCTGTATACAGGAAAGGGAAAAGAAATGATGTTGTCTTCTCTATCAATGACCTGAGAGAAGACTAGTGGATGCTGATGATGTCAAAGCTCCCCCTGAGATTTTGTAGATGATCAGGAAATGGAAGCTTTGCTTCAGGGTGTAGGCCTTCAGTTTGATGTTGATCTCCAGCAAGACTTTTAGACTGATTTTGTATTTTTGTCTCTTGAAATCTTGGAGCAGATGAAGAACTCTGATACTTAGATTTTTAGAAGAAGGCAAAATTCTTTTCTTATCCATTGTTGTCTATCCTCTTGTATGAGAATTCTCTTATGACTTCTCTTCTGTAAGAGAGAATCTATATGTATTGACTGATTTTTAATTCAAAAGCATTTCAATTTCCTTTTACTGCAATGGCTGAATATTCCGAAGAATGGTAATTGCTTTGGGAATCAATTAGCATTATATCTTGATTTAATCCATAATTAATGCAGCCTGCAAATGGCTATATTCATAAGAATATATAGCATTAAATATGATAACTATAATTGCCTTTAATTAAGCATTAATTTATTTTATTCCTGATACCAATTGAAAGATAGGGATTGATCTGACTTACTCTAGTTAAATATATATGTTATATAAAAGAGTAAGCACAACACAAAAATAATGAAAGAAAAAAAGCAATCCAGATAACACAAGGATTATAGTGGTTCCCCAAAACTTGGTACATCCACTCTTCTACCACCCTAGTAGGAATCCACTACAGGTTTTTGATCAGGTGCCCTATCACCATAATATCTATTTTCTAAGGGAGATATAGCAACCCTTTGAGCTTTTGATCAGGCGCCCAAAAACCAACACACTGGTTTTTGATCAGCTTCCATGCCACCAAGAGGTTTTACTTTTGAAGGGAGTAATAAACCTGTACATAGGAAAAGGGAAAAAAATGATGTTGTCTTCTCTATCAATAATCTGAGAGAAGACTAGTGGATGTTGATGATGTCAAAGCTCCTCCTGAGATTTTGTAGATGATCAGGAAATGGAAGCTTTGCTTCAGGGTGTAGGCCTTTAGATTGATGTTGATCTCCAGCAAGCCTTTTAGATTGATTTTGTAATTTTGTCTCTTTAAAGCTTGGAGCAAATGAAGAACTGTGATACTTAGATTTTTAGAATAAGGCAGAGTTCTTTTCTTGTCTATTATTGTCTCTCCTCTTGTTTGAGAATTCTCTTGTGACTTCTCTTCTATAAGAGAGAATCAATATGTATTGACTGATCTTAATTCAAAAACTTTTCAATTTCCTTTTACTGCAATGGCTGAATATTCCCAAAAATGGTAATTGCTTTGGGAATCCATTAGAATTAAATCCTGATTTAATCCATAATTAATGCAGCCTCCAAACAGCTATATTCATAAGAATATATAACATTAAATATGATAACTATAATTGCCTTTAATTAAGCATTAATTAATTCTGATAGCTGTAAATAATTCTTTCTCAATACTGCAAAGAAAACGTCAAATTGAAATTTAAAGCTTTCTTCAAACTGAGCTCGGAGTTCGTTGATCTCAGCTCGGAGTTCATTGAGCTCAGCTTGGAGTTCGTCAAGCTGAGCTCAGAGAATATGAACTTCAAAATCAATGAACTAAGTTTTACAACTTTCTTTGAGATGAGCTCAATGATCGTTGAACTGAGCTCAGAGTTTGTTGAACTTAGCTCGAAGAATTTCTTTGAGCTGAATTTTTGAACTTCAAATCTGAATTTCTCTGGAATTTTTCTGAAGGAGAAAACCTGGAAATAAACCTATGACCCATGAATATACATTTTTTGTCAATCTAAACATCCTAATAGTGGTCCTTGCCCAAATCAGAACTAGGGTTCCAACATAATTCACCATAGTGTAGAGGGTTCTAACTTCTACACATGGGGGGAGATTGTTTGGTATTGTATCAAAAATAACCAAGATTTGTATTAAGTCACCCTTAAACTAAAATGAATTAAAATGTATTTAATATCTTGTTTAATTTATGTGTTTGCAGGATTTAATTGCCAAGTGTAGACCAATGTCAGTCTACAATGTGTCACCAAACACAGGACCATACAATGTTATCCATCATTGTATAATCCATGGTGTTGACTCAAGTGTAGCCTCTCTATTGGGATACACTTCATTTTCAAGCACTAAACTTATAGGAGAAAGACTTGTTGCTAATTTCATTGAAGAAAGAATTTTTTTATAGAGCAGAATTTTTCTAAGTGTTTTACTCGAGTAATAACTTTAGTACTCGAGTAGAGTTATAATCAGTTCTCGAGTAAGCTTAGTCAAGCACTCGAATAACTAAAGTTTTCCTCGAGAAGTTGTGAAGTTAGTTCTCGAGAAGCTGCTTAGTACTTGAGTACATCTCTGCTTGCTCTCGAGTAATCAGTTTAGTCCAGCTCAATATTCTGCTAAGTAAAATTCTTGAGAAGTTAAGTTCAGTACTCGAGTAAAATTCTCGAGAAGTTAACTTTAGTACTCGAGAAGCTATGGCTAGCACTCGAGAAGTCTCAGGCTTAAAGTGTTGATAGCTCTTTGTCTTGAGTAGCAGAAATATCTCTCAGGAAAACAAAGTTATGTTCTCAAGAAAGACTTGATATACTCGAGAAGAAGTTATTTAGTTCTCGACTAAAGTCTAAGTAAAAAAGCATCGAGAGAGAGACTTGACTCAATGCCTTCTAGCAATCTTCACTCGAGTAAAGTTTAAGTCAAAAAGCATCGAGAGAGAGACTTTACTCAACGCCATCTAGCAATCTTCACTCGAGTAGTCCTATATGTTCTCGAGAATTTATCTACTAGTTCTCGAGTAATATAAGCTAGTTATCGAGTAAAGTATTTTATGTCTTGACAAGCCATACCTGAAATTTCCTCAAGTACTTCTTCTCGAGAATCTTATAGTTGCTTTCTCACGAACTAGACATTGTTCTCGAGTAGTCTTATCTTCACTCGATAACTGAAGTTAGATTTTTCTGAAATTTCATTAAGTCTGACGAGACACGTTTTCAAATTAATCTTCATGACTATTGGTCCACGTGTAATGTCATTTATGATTATGACTGTTAGTTTATTGCTATAAAAGGTCTAATCATATTCGACTAACCCTAACAGAGAAATAAGTACTCTGAATCATTTTTTAGGTATTCTGAATCGGGCAAAACCGCGCCGCTGCACATCGTCTTCATCGCCTCTGATCTTCTTGATCCAAAAAGATTACTACAAGAAGAATCAACAGATCAAGCAATTTTGACCGTTGCAAATCTCTTTCTTGATCATGGTGATTCTAAGTTCTTAGATCCAAGCATTCTCAGATTTCTTCCTCGACTTTTCTGAAAGGGCTTTTCAATTTTTCAAGAAGGAAGAAGCCGAGACTCTGCCAGATCTGTGAAGACAAGTTTGTATATTTATTTGTAAATTATTTTATTCTTGTAGGAGATTTTGTCTCCGAGTTTGTATGAAGTTTTTCTTCCGAGTGTAGATCCGTTTTTGTGGATCGAGTTGTAGGGGCATTTCTTCGAGTTATAGGATTGGTTTTCAATCCAAGGAAATAGTGAAGTAGCTGAGTCTAGCGAGTTGCTAGATCAGTGAGGTGGAGAGTGGACGTACCCAAGATTAGGGAACCACTATATATCTGGTGTACTCTGTGTTGTGTGTGCTTGTTTTCTGTGCTTCGCTCACTCAAAATTTTATTCCACAAAAAGACACCGACCTCACCTATTCACCCCCCCTCTAGGTGATTTAGGTAGACAACTAAAAACATCTGTTTCGACAAAACGAAATCAAGGTTAAAGGCTTGGATTAAGTGAAGAACGAATTGCACCTCTTCTAACGCATCGTTGAAGCCATTCCGAATTAGTTCTGAGCCTTCAAATATGAAATCTTGACCTTTGGGATCCATCGTTCTCGTGAATTTCTGAAAGAGAGCGAAGCAGTTTCGTCATCTCGGCAGTATCAGGCAGAGAAGGACAAGGAACAATGTGGCTTGTCTTATGCACATCGCCTTCTTTTTATAATATTTTACTTTTTAGAAGGGAAAGAGGCGCATACCTGTTTGAGATAAAATATTTGATCAACGACTGGGATTAATTCCCGATACTTAGTCGTAAATAGATAATTTCGCCACACTAATTTAGTTAACTCAACACTCGACCCTATTAACACTTTTATACTTAGTTTTACTTTGACTAAATTTTACTACAGGGATTAGATAAACCTGCAACCTACAAGCACAATGCATATATATCATAGAGAGCTACTTAAGCTGAACTAAATTTAACATATGCAGTTCAAATTTGAAGGTGTTGAACTTATCTCCATCTAGTGGCTTAGTAAAGATGTGAGCCACTTGCTTGTGTATTGAGACAAATTTAAGATTAATGTCTTTCTTCTCCTCATGCTCTCTAATAAAAAGATACCTTATCTCAATATGCATAGTCCTGCTATGAGAGACAGGATTCCTAGGAATTGATATTGCACTAATAGAATCACAATATAAAGGAGTTCTACTTATCTTTGTATTGTAACCTTGGAGCAGATGCTGGATCCACAGCAACTGAGCACAGCAACTGTAACACCCCAGTCCATCACATGAAATATAAAAGAGGGTCCAGCCGGGGCCCCATGCCATATTCTACAGACAGTAGACAACGTTACTTATTAATATCAAAAACCAGTACACGCATCCTAACTCATAGAATTCTAGCGAATGCTTTAGGGGTTATTACCAAACTCAATAGTCATGAATATCCACTATATATAAACAACCACATTTTTATATACCACATGAATGTATACAGAAATGCACAAAAGTGTTTGGCCTTAAGGCCTTACAATTATACTCGGATGTGGATTACATACATCTGCACACATGCCATCCACACATGAAAATAGTAAAAGTTTTCTACTCGGCCTTCGAGGGCAAGCTTAGTAGCAAGGGCTTCGGCCCATTAATTCCTGCTCGGTCCAGCACCTGCATAGGGACATTCCACCACTAGGGTGGTAAACAAGGCAACAGTCAGCGTTCAGCTGACCAATTGTAACAACCCCACCCCTTACCCGGGGCAGCGATTTAATCCCTGAAAGTAATATAATCATGACAGATATATTGCAAGAAAGTTCATGACCGCACATTGCAATATATCATAAACACCAGACAAATGGCCCGATGCTTTGTGCACTCAGGGCACATTATCGGTGTACCGGATTTCCCAGGGTCCCACCACTGTTCAAAAGGTCCCAGACGCAGTGGTTAACATTTATCATTCTTACTCCATGGCCCACGACCGGAGACTTTAGTCTTGATGGCGTACATCCCAAGACTCTCATTATATGATCCTAACGAACGCCAATAACCCAGGCACTCAAGTTAGACAACCATAACACGGATACTATTCATCCCTTGCCCTTTGCTCAAATCGCCAATTCAATGTCTAGACTGACGCGGGCCGGCTTCCCCTTATCCGTTTGGCTCGATGGACTTTAAGATATTGCAACTCATAATAGCCACACTGTCCTCCAAGGACTGGCTTCACAATCAAAAATAGAGTTAGTGTCAGCGTTCGTCATGATAGCTTGGCGGGGAATCCAGTAGCTCTCTTTTTGCGCCTAAACTCAACCCAAACCCTGCAGTATTTTGCAGTGCCAGAAACACAAGTTTTTCCATAGTATACAACACATGAATTCCTAGGGTATTTTCCTGGAACTCCACTCCAGTACTTCCTGTTACTCAACTTCACAGGCACAACCCACAGACTCCAAAAATACTCGTTTATACGGGGAGTCTTTGCTGGTTCGCAAAATAAAGCATCACCAATCTAGACCAACCTATCCGAATGGGCTTCACACAACATGCCTATTCCGTACTACACATTTATGAATCAATATACAAATTTAATTTGTGATAACACGTATCAACCCACGGAATTCTCTTAATAATTCCACCATTTGGTCGAGGATTCCATGGAAAATTAGGACTTCACTTGTCCAAGAAGGAGGTCATTACCCTTGTAGTTCTCTTCGGATCCATGACAAAGCCTTTCTACATGGATGGAAATGAGCGCCTCACTTTCCCTTTCGTGGATCTAGCGTCGGAACCCGCTTCCGATGAGGGAATCTCCTTCAACACCTTCACAAAGGTCAGCCAAAACCCTTAGCTCCAGCCTTTAGTTCTCTTCTCAAAAACTTGAATGAAATGAAGAGAGAGAGAGAGAAGAAAATAATGATGTCGTCATCCCTACCCATCTACATATGTGGCCTCAGGTAAACCCCAGCCACACGATCACTCCATCAAAATGAAGCATTTGCCTAAATTTGAGTTGAATAGTCAACCAAACCGCTTTGACCAGCCAGCCGGCGCCGCTGTTACTCGAGAAATTCTTTCGAAGTTCATCGAACTCTGTTTAATGTTCGTCGAAATAATATAGCACCACATTCGTCGAACTTCCCGAAATCCGTTCGACATTTGTCGAACTCCATTCGACGTTCGTCGAAAGGATAAAAGAAATATAACAGCACCACGTTCGTCGAACTCCATTCGACGTTCGTCGAACTCCGTTTGACGTTTAGCCTATTACTTCCTACTCCTTTTGGCATGTTACAACAACTTCCTTGCACCTTGCAAAGTCTCTTCTTGCTGAGCCATATCTTTTCCTCTCCTTCAGCAACAGATTTTCCTCTAGCTCTAGATATCTGATCAGTGGCAGTAATCTTTTGATCTATTTGGTGCTGGAGAGTTCCTGACACCAAGTCTCTTTGTAAGGCCCAAGTTAGTCCAGTACACCAGACTATACCAACTCCCTTCAACAAGAGCATCTAGTTTGTTAGTCTCCCCCTCAATTATTGCACACATCTTGGACATTCTTTGCTGCAGGTTCAGATGATACTGTTCCCTGAGCATACATCTCTATTCTTAGGTGTATGATCCTGAAGATAGCTTCCTTGTTCCAATCCTATGTTTGGAACATCCTCTGTCCAAGTACAAAATTGGGGTATGGGCACTTGAACTATCCTGCAAAACAAAATTTAATTTACCTTAGGATCCCCAAAAGAATTGGGTCCTAGGTTCTTATTATTATAAAAATGCACATGACTACCTACAACAATCCTATCAGGAAGATTCACCCTTACCCTTGGAACACTAAGGTTATGCCAACAATCTATGGCATTGTGGACCACTTTACCACAGCACCAACATTCATAGATGTTATATTTGCTCTTCTAAACACCATTTAAAGAGTGCAAGCAATCACTGGCTGCTTATTAAGAGGGGAGTGTTGTAGCCATCTTCTTGTTTATCTCAATAAGAATTTGACTAAAGGTGATTCTGCAAGTATAAGTACTTGGCTTACTGTGAGCTTTATCAGAAACAACCTTCTTTTCAATTAGCATGCTATTAATTGCCTCAGAGATAGCCAAGTCAGCCTTTCTGACTGACTTACCCCTTGTCTAGGTTCTTGCTGGAAGAACCTGAAAATAAGCCACTTTCTTATCCTTGAATGAGAGGGCTAGAACACTAAATATAAATGGTCTATGATGGGCAATTTGGACTTCTTGATGGGGAGCCTTCTGTGCACTCAAACCCATACCTTTCTTCTTCCATTGTAAGATACACTTATATTCTTACAAGAAGAATTCCCATTCTTCCAGTGACCATGCATGCAACCATGGTCATACCTGTGTAAAGGGAGCATTACCTTGTGAAGGGTGCCCTGAGGCACTACAGGAGCTTTGCCTTTCCATTTGGAATGGGAATCTTTGGAATTCCACTTAGAACCTAAACCTCTCATATTCCTTTGAGAGGTAAAGGAGACTATCACAGGCAATACTGACTTAGGCCTGGAGAGACTAGAAATAATCATTTTATCCCTCCCGAGTTTCTCTTCAAGGTTCCTTATGAGATTTTCCTGGTACTCAATGGTGCCAATCTGAATGAAGGTAATAGTTTCTAGTTCACTAACTTCCCTCATTTTTAGATCCAGCAGAGATGTTGATTCTGCATGCTGGGACGCAGCAAGATGAAGGGAGATAATCTCCTCAGCCTGCATCTTGGACTGCTTCTTGCTTTTCTTTAAAGCCTTTAGAAGTTCACCATACTTATCAATCAATTGATTGATATCTTCCTCAGATTCAAAGTCACCTTCATCACTGGATGAAGGAGCTTCTAAATCTGGACTGGTCTCATAGCCTGACTCAGATTATGAGCTGGATATTGATTGTACCTTTGTTGGACCAGGATGATCCTGGAATGAATCCACTTCTGACCCTGCTATCAACCCATAGCAGTTGATGTCATCTTTATCCACTTCATCCTCCTCTAAGTCACTGTCAGAATATGATAGAGGAGCCCTGATACCTATCATAGAAGTAGGATAGTCTTCAGCATCTTCAGTAGCAAGTATCCCTATATAGGCTTCATCTTCTTCAAACTCTTTTCTCTTGAGTGTTGCTTCAAGTGTTGAGATCTTCATAGGGATAAAGATTCTTGGGCCAGATGCTTTCATGAAAAGCTTGACCCTCTAGTTCCATATTTCAAAACATTATTTTCTGCAAACATGAAGCTCCATTGAGCTCAACATCTTATAATTCTCTCCTAAAACCATAAGTACTATCTTTTTAGCTATCCTTGGAGATCAACTCAGGCTGTTATGTGCTTTTTGAGCAACCTCGCTTTGATATAACTTGAAAGTCTTTTATGTTCAAGGATAGCTAAACACCTAGAGGGGGGGAGTGAATAGGTTTTTGGTCTTTTTTTAAATTTTCCTTCTACTTAGTGTGTTGTGGGTGTGTTAGATATTGCTTTCAAGATAATCACACAAAACACACACAAGGTTTATAGTGGTTCCCTAGATTATGGTTGCGTCCACTTTCCCTCCTACCTTTCTAACAGAGTGTTAAACAAGGCACTTCTCCAACTCTCGACTCCTAAGAGCTTATAGCACGATCCCGCAGGACCACTCAGTCTCCTCCAAGACCTACCTCAAGCACAAAGCCCTACCTAAAATCAACCAATGATCCTACAACTCAGTGATCAAAAGATCACCAACCTCGGGCCAAAGGCCCTACCACTCAAGCTGGGAGGACAACCCTACCTCAAATCCAAAGTATCCTATAATTTAGGCCAAAACCCTACACTCAAATCCAAACTGGATCCTTCCTCATGCAAACTACCCTACACCTAGATTCTAAAAAAAATCTTACCACTCAGGCTTTATAAGTAGGCTTATAACTCAGATCCAATGGATCCTACAGAATAGAATAGGGTTGGTTAGTGTGGTTGATATGGCACTAGAGAGATTTCTCTATGCCTGCCTCCTAAGATGAGTTTACCTCATCCCTATCTTCTTCTCAACAGCAAGTGTATGATCTTCAATAAGCTGCAGCTTGAGCTGCAAGTACTCAAAAACTTGTTTCTGAACTTATTGAAGAAGATTGATGATTTCACAGATCTTGTGTTCTTCAAACAGCTAACTTGATTGCAGAAACTAGAATGCTCTGCATCTTATTTTTTCTCAGATCTCCCTTCTAAACTTGCTGTAGCAGATGAAGCTTGCTACAAGTAACTTACTTGAACCTCTGGATCAGCAGATTTTTGTACTTCAAGCTTCAACCTCCGCAAGAATTGCGAGGAGGAAGATTAAGTTCTTTCTATTAAGAATAATCCAAAAGTAATTTTTTCCAAGATGATCTCCATTCATTTATTTTCAAAGCTCAACGGCTCTATTGAGCATTAGGACCCATAAAAATTCATGGAAGCAACTTGCTTTAATAGCAAATGTCATACAGTAGGCCTGCGATGCCGTTTGTCGTGTACTGTAGACATCCCGCAATAATTGAAAACTTGCTGACGTCATCACCTGTTGACTTAGTGAAAGATGGGGGTTAGACCTGATTTACTCTAGAGGGGGGGGGGGGGGGTGAATAAAGTAATTAAAATTTTGTCTATTTTTAATTTTATCTGAGTAGAAAATAGATGATACAAATAATAATATAGAAGGAAAATAAAAACAGGTTAAACTAATCTATCTATCGCAGCACAGCAAGAACAGAAAGAAAATGAACACATACAAACAACACAAGAATTTTATAGTGGTTCCCCAACCTGGGTACATCCACTCTTCTACCACCCTGGTAGGAATCCACTATTAGGTTTTTGATTAGGTGACTGCCACCACAAGATCTATTTCCACGGAGATATCACAACCCTTTAGGCTTTTGATCATGTGCCCACAAACCAAGAATAAACATTTGAAGGGAGTTAATAAACCCCTTATACAGGAGGTGAGAGGAGGTGATGATGTCTTCTCTTTTCTATATACAACAGAGAAGACTAGTGGATTTGCTATTGTCAAGACTCCTTCTGAAATGTAGAATTGGTTGAGAAAGATGGAGCCTTGCTCAGGGTGTAAATCTTCATCCTTGTCTAAAAATAATCCAGGAACTTTCTGACTAATTCCGGATGTACTGTCCTTGAATGTTCCTAGAGGAGAAGGTTGAAGAAGACTCTTGATAGTGATGAATGTTCTTCTTTAGTCTTCAGAATTGAAAAGGAAAAAAACAGAATGTTTTCTGCACTGGGAGAGAGTTTTGAATGTTTAGAATTTTTCTCTATGAATTCTTGTGTGCTGTATATTCTCTTCTAATGTCTGGCTCAGTGTCTATCGACTGAAAAGAGAAAATCTCTTTTTTATATTCTACAGTCAATAATTTTCCTTTGAAATTTGAATTGCTGGCATTAATTACTGATTTCCCTGGAGAAAGAAATAGCTAGAATATTTACTTAAATGAGTTTACCCAACTGTCCCTAATAAAATAAGAAAGTAATTAACCTGATAAATACCATAATTAATGCTGTCAATAATGGCTATATTCAGTGGAATATGAGCATTAATTACTCAGAAATATTACTGCTAAATAATATAGAAAGTAAGGGACAGAAGCAAGGAAATCTTCTCATTCTGGCTCGGGATAGAAATCGTCGACCTCAGAACAGAATTCGTCGACTGGAGTTCCAAGTTCGTCGACCTGAGAATTCCTGCTCGTCGACCTGAGCTCTACGAACTGCATACTGAGAATAACTTGCCAATTCTGTGCTCTGAGTTCGTCGAACTGAGAATCTGTCTGAAAGAATTGATCGTCGACCTGAGCTCGAATATCATCGAGCTCAACTAAGAGAAATAACTCTGAGTTCGTCGATCTAAGATCGACGATCATCGAGCTGAGTTCGAAGAACTTCGAACTGATAATTTTGATATCTGAATCTTCTTTGTCTTGAATCTACTGAGGTCCTCTGCTGGCTAGTCCATGAAGGTTAAACCCAAAAACTAGCCTAAACATCAAAGACTACTAGACTTCACCCTGGCTATATAATGTGGGTCAAACTCAACCTAATTTAGTGAACCTAGCCCAAATCCATCTAAGGATCCAACAATCTCCCCCTATTTTGGTGAGGTCACTAAAACAAATAAAAGAAAAATTCATAAAGCATAAACACATATATCAGAAAGAAATAAAACATTCAGCAGATATTTATAAATAAGTGCTTCATGATTAGACACACAGAGTTCACAAAAAAAAAAGAATAAAACATAAACAAAATCACTTGTTCTACTTAGGCTTTTCTTTTTCGGGCTTCTCAGAAGGCTGTCTGAAAATGATTTCTCTATTAGTATCAGCAGTTTGTTTCTTTGTAATGGTTATATCTGATGCACCAATTATATTGATAGATGTGGCTCTTGGAACTACAACTTCTGGATGCAAGCTCATATAATCATAAACATAAAAAAATTGTTAGCTTTGGCATACCTCTTTAGCTCTTCCTTCCTGTATGATGACATAGTTCAATATTAGGAGGGATCTTTTTCATTAGCTTTTGCTTTGTTGATTTGAGAAAGTGCTATCAGCTCTTGGAACCTGGCCATTTTTGTTGTTGTCTCCTGCTCTGGATCTACAAAAGGTATTGGTGGAGATGCTGGCCTTTTAGGACTTGAGTCCTTCTCTAAATCATCAAAGGAGTCTGTAGTACTTCTCTTATATGTAGCTGGATGAGGTTTGCCTTGAGATGACTACTGCAGATTGCCTGACTTGGAATGTCTCTGATAGATTTTAGTGACTGGTGCAAATCTTTGAGATACATTTCCAGAGGCCCCTGAAGATGGATGAGGAGGAGGAGAAGGGTCTTACCAAAATTGCTTAGGAGGAGACATGTACCTCCTTCTCTTCTTTCTTTCTGCTCATTTTTTGATAGCCGCATCCACTGTGGCAACCCTGGGTATAGAGTAATCTTTTACAAGATATAGTATGAAGTATCATTGGTGGGATTTGGCTTAGGAGGAGCCTTTGGAACAACTTTTATTTTCTTTGCAACCTTCTTTTTGGCCTTGGGATCATAAGATTCATCAGAATTTTCTTCATCAATATCATCATCAGAAGATCCTTGAGGATTGTCATACATTGCATATATCTCCTTTAAGGTTTCCTCTGAGATTTGTTTTTCAGCTTGAGGAAGTGCTTGAGGTTTAACATCTTCAGGTGGAGCAATATTCTCAGTGACCATCTGATAATCTTCTACATCTTTGTCAGCCAACAGAAATTCATTCAAATCAGGATCATTCTAAACAAGTCCAAGTTCTTGTACCACATCTTGAGCAATCAAATCATCCAAATTAGGGATTGGGCTATCACCCATAATATAAGTTGGGCCTGATGATTCCACAATTATTTTAATAACAAAACTTTCGTTCAGTTAATTAACAACTTCAGAACTTATTGGTGTAGTGTAACAAACTATAGCCAAAGATGGCTCTGAGCAAACTGCTGGAAGATAATTTATATATGCATAAACAAAAGGCTTCAATAAACTAAACAAATCTACTGTGGGATTGATAAAATAATCACCATCAGTCCAAATCTCTGGGAGAGCAACATGCTCATCTGCACTCAACATATCAAAATCAACTGATTTAGTCTCTGTAATCATCTGTACATCTGTTGTTGGGAACTCAACAATCTGCAAAACTATTGCTGCTTTTGCTGTTGCTGCTACTGGAGGAGACACTAGAGCTTCTTCACAGGATATATCCCCCTGCTTGGCTTCAAAGGGTCCTGAAGCTAGGCCCCTAGAAGAAGGAATAGTAGGGGCAGTACACAGAAGAGCAGAGAGGGTTGAGATGGATTCAACAAGAGGTTTAAGGGCCTCTGCTATGAGTTGTTTGAGTAGTTGAGTGATGATTTGCAGAAGAGAGGGAATGGAAGGGGAATCCATTTACATGAACTCAGAGGGTGTCTGAGTTGATACATAAGGATTGATGTCTTTCATGGGCTCATCATGGGATGATGGGGAATTGAGAGGGGATGACAGTATATGAAAAAAAGGTATGAATGAGATATTGTGGAGGGGATGTAATCTATTTATTGAGAAAGAGGGGATTGAGGTGGAGTGACATGCTCTTGAGTGTGAGGTGGAGTTGCATGCACTTGAGATTGGGGTGAGTTGGTTGGTGTTCAGGTGATTGAACTGGTGAGGGATAATGGACTGGGGAAGCAGGAGGTGTTGGTGTTTGGGCTTGATATGTGGATGTTTGTTGGAGGGTTGTTGAAGGTTTTTGAACTTGAGGAGGTGTTGGTTGTTGAGATGAAGATGGAGGAGATGGAATCCTGATGGAGGGGATATCTTCAGGGGGTAGGGGAGCAGCTGATAAAGCTCTGGTATCCTCAGATGCCCTTAAAGAGGAAGAGGCCTTGGATGGCTTTGGGATATTCCTCTCCCACCTTCTAAATAAGGCACATGTGAGCCTTTTGGAGGCATTTAATGAATATAGTCTGGGAGACTAGGTATTCATTAGCCTTTGCTTAAAGGAAGATTCCAATAATCCTTCCAAAGCACACCTCTTTCTTGGTGTTCTTCTTCTTTATAAGATCAAATGATATCTTAGCCCAGTTTACTGGCTTACTATTCACAATTGCACACATCACCAGGAACTGCTGCCTGGTGATATAATCATGGTCAGTATGCTTGTCAAGCAGTACCTTACCCACTACATCAGCTAAAAATTTATAATCAGCAGACAAATGTTTCTTCAGTAGTTTATTAGGGTTTTCTCTAGTATGCCCCATTTTTATCAACATTTCATCATATTCAGTACTGTCCATTTACAAATCTTCTTCTTCATTCACTAATCCAAATATTTCAGATAAAACGGCGGGGGTGAGAGAAACTAGGTTACCCGATATTGTTCCTGTCATTATATCGGCATCTGCTGTGGAGGAGGTGAAAGCCCATTCTCGAATTTCTGTTACAGTAATATTTATCCTTGTTGTCATAAGATTCTTCAACTGATGTTCTTCAAACAATTTCAGAATATCTAAGAAGATTTGATCTGAGTGCTGGAATGACTCAAAGTATATGTCAAATCCAGTATCAAACTTAATCGTTGTAAGGGTACTTGTCAGAATCGCCATGATCACCTGCAAAAAAGAAACAGAGAAACCAAGTGCAAGGGAAACAGAAAGTGCGGGATGGAGCTCGAAGAAAACATAGATATAAGGTTTTTCAGAATATGAAGTGACAAACTCCATCCTGCGAAATAAAGAAAATTCTTCGATCTGAGGTCAACGAACTATTTTATTGACAAAAGAGTTCGTCGATCTCAGTCTGAAGAAGGGAAAACTTTTCATCGTTCTCAGGTCGACAAAAATTTTCTGAAGCCAGATCGTCGATCTCCGGTCGACGAAAATGACTCATACAGAGAGTTCGTCGATCTCAGGTTGACGAATTTTCTTAAGAACTTTTCTCAGTTCGTCGATCTCCGGTTGACGAACTGTGGAAAATTCTTCGACCACAGACAGTAAGTTAAATTAAAACTTCTTCATTGATCATACCAAGCTAATTTAGAAATAACAGATGGTCCCTCTCATCCAAGAGTTTTGTGAAAATGTTTGCCCTTTGCAAATCAGCGTAGATGTAGACAAGATTAATTTTCTTTTTATCCACACACTCTCTAATGAAATTATGTATTATCTCTATATGCTTAGTTCTACTATGATGCACTGGATTCTGGGCAATATAAATTGCACTAGTATTATCACAAAGTAGAGGTTAATTATTTAAGTTGAAACCATAGTCTAGGAGTTGGTTTTGAATCCACAGCATCTGTGAATAGCAACTGCCAATTGCTATTACTCAACTTCTACTGTTGATGTAGACACAGATGTTTGATTTTTGCAAAACAAGGACACAAGTCTAGCATCAAGGAACTGGCATGTTCCTGATGGGCTTTTTCTGTCCACTCTACATCCAGTAAAGTCAGCATCAGAGTATCTAGTTAATTCAAATTCTGACTCTGTTGGATACCATAGTCCTAAATTAGGGCAAATTTTATATATCTCAAAATCCTTTTTAAGAAAATAAGGTGAGATTCTTTAGGGTTCACTTGGAACCTAGCACAAAGGCTGGTAGCAAACATTATATCTAGCCTACTTATTGTGAGATATTACAGGGACCCAACAATGGCCCTATACAATTTCTGATCAACAGGTTTCCCATGTTCATCAGAATAAACCACAACATTTGTAGCCATGGGTGTTTTCTTAGATGAAGCATTAGCCATCCCAAACCTTTTTATCAGCTCTTTAGAATACTTAGATTGGGATATGAAGATGCCATCAGTGGACTGCTTCACTTGGAGACCAAGGAAGTAGGGGAGCTCACCCATGCTACTCATCTAAAACTTGGAATGCATAAGGTTGGAGAACTTTTTGCATAGTTTGGGATCTGTAGAGTCAAATATAATGCCATCTATATATATTTGTACTAACAAGATTTATCATGATGATGATTGAAAAATAAATTCCTATCTACTATGCCTCTAGAAAAATTATGCTCTAAAAGAAAGCTGGCTAAGATTTCATACCAAACTCTTGGAGCTTGCTTTAGACCATAAAGAGCTTTATACAATTTAAAACATAAGAGAGATGAGTTGAAGAGATAAAACATGGTGGTTGTTCCACATTGACCTCTTCTTTAAGTTCACCATTTAGGAATGCACTCTTTACATCCATTTGATAAACTGTGAACCTTTTGTAGGCACCATAGGCTAAGAATATCATGATTGCTTCAAGCCTTGCAATAGGTGCTAATGTTTGGTCATAGTCTATGCCTTCCTCTTTTCTGTATTCTTGAGCAACTAGTCTGACTTTGTTCCATATAATAGTTCCTTGAGCATCTAGTTTGTTTCTAAATACCCATTTAGTTCAAATGACTTGGTAGTATTTGGGTCATGGAACTAAATCTCAAACTCTATATCTGTCAAACTGGTTGAGCTCCACTTGCATTGCAATTTTCCAGTGTGGATCTTGCTCAGCATCTTTAATGGATTGGGGCTCAGTTTGAGATATAAAGCAGGCATGAATCATGTCCTAGTGGAGTTGATGCCTTGTTTGCACAACCATTGATAATTCTCCAATCACTTGAGATATAGGGTGATCTCTAAGTGTGACTATCTTAGTAGGAGGAGCTGGTTGATCAACAGCTTTGGGCGCTAATTCCTCTTGTGGAATTAAGTTAGCTGTTGTTGTATTTTCATTGAACTCAGTGTCTTCATCTTCACTTTCTTCAGCAATATGTGGAGAAAGATGTGTAACATCCTCATTGGTGAGGGTCAACTCATCCAACTTCTCACATAAGTTAGGTACCTGTAAAGTTTCACTAGTAGAAGCTATCTTGTCCTTGTAAAACATATTAGTCTCATCAAATGAAATATGAATAGACTCTTCCATTTTCATAGTTGATTTATTATATACCCTATAAGCCTTGCTTGGGAATATCCAAGAAAAATTCCAATTTCAGCCTTGACTTCAAATTTTCTAATGTATTTCTTGTTGTTGTTATGAATGTAACAGACACAACCAAAAACTCTAAAATAATCTATTTAGGTTTCTTCCCTTTGAGTAGTTCATAGGGGGTCTTGCTCTTGAGCTTGTGTATCAAACTTCTGTTCAGTACATAGTTTGTTGTACTCAGAGTCTCTGCCCAAAAGGATAGGGGCAAGTGAGCATTTGCAACTAATGTGCCTGCAGCTTCAATGAGTGTATTATTTTTTCTTTCAGCTGCCCCATTTTATTGAGGAGTTCTAGGAGCAGAGAAATAGTGCCTGATACCTTCCTTCTCTTCTTGCATGGGAAGAGACTCAAAATCAGTACCATGATCACTTCTGATCAATACAACTGGAGTTGAATACTCAATACTTATGCTCTTAAGAAAATCTATAAGAACCTTGAAGTTATCTGACTTGTTTCTCAAGAAGAACACCCAAGTGAACCTTGAGAAGTCATCAATAATTACTAAACAATGCAGGCCTATGCGGAGGGGTGTGTGTGACAATTAAAACGAGGGTTCACTCAAGCCCATTACGATCACTCACGTGAATGCAAGAGTTTTTTTAGCCACTCCAATTAGCGATTTTAATTCGCAACACATGCACAATACATAACAAGAGAAACCTGACCAAAACGGCGATCCGGAAAGTGGTCGTATTTACTCCCAAAAGAACAAAAGCATAGGATTACCCCAATCCTTTTAGCGTCAAAATAAGGAGTCACCCACTCAAATTAATGTCACAATAAGGATTTACCCAATCCTTTAATTCTCAAGACAATCGGAAAACACGCAAAAAGCTTCGATTTAAAACCCGTGAAAGTCCAATGGTTTTGAAGGTGTTGGAACTAACAAAGCTGGTTCCTCCTAAAGCTCGGATCTAAGGTTGCAGCCTAAACCTACTCTCTTTGGACCACGATCCCAAATGGATTCCTTGAAAGACAGACTGGGGGCTTTAGCTCAGAGGTCCCACCTCTTACCCGGAAGAACCTGTGATTCTTCCCATCCCTAGCCAATGCTGAGCTAGGTGCCTGAAGGAGAGAGAAAAAGAAGGATTCCAATGCCTTTCTCTCAGACACCTTACCGGTCTATTTATAGGCCTCAAGATTTGAACTGCAAATAACCAAATCGAACCACTCATGAAATTACCAGAATACCCTGGGTCGGGTCTGCCAACAGCCAAACTCCGTTGTTCTGAAGGGCTATTGGCAGACCACTAAGGGTAAAGGAGTAAAAACCTCTGAAGCTTGGAAAAAAGAACCATTTGCCACCTGAACCGGTCTTTGCCCATTAACTGAACCGGTCTTCCAACCTCCTGCCAAACTGGTGCTTGGCGAGAGCGCCGCCCCGTGGGCGAGAGCATCACTTGGGTTCGTCTCGCCTAGCGCGAATGGATCCTCTCTTGGGCCAGTCTCGCCTAGCGCGAATGGATCCTCTCTTAGCCCCGTCGCGCCTAGCGCGAATGGATCCTCTCTTTGGTCCGTCTCGTCTAGCGTGAATGGATCCTCTCTTGGGCCCATCTCTCCTAGCGTGAATGGATGCTCTATTGGGCCCGTCTCGCCTAGCGCCTTATCTTCTCCTGGGGTCCTTCTAGTCCCCTCTTTTCCGAGTCCTCCTCATGCGAGCCCGAGGTTGTACACAATCCCCGCTCTTTTCGGGGTTGTCTAAGCTCGAAAAGAAAGTTCAACCGAGGCTCGTGTCACCATAGCGACTTTATGACGGAATCTTTTTCTGGTGGGAGGCCCTCCCCCCCTTGAGTCTAAAAATACGGGATTCCTTCCTGTATGCAGAGAATCTCTTCTTTCCACATTTCACCCCATCCATTTCCGCTGTCATGTATCTTAGTAAGAGCTTCCGCGATCTCATCACGCTGGTGCGCCAAAGAAACAAGGCTAGCACGACAGCCCTGAACTTAATTCCCATTCGCACTTCCTCCTCCCTACCGCCCTCTTCCTCTAATCCGAAGAAGGCGAGGAAAATTGACCGTTCTCCCTTAGTGGAGGAGCCCTCTCGCGACCCTTCGGAGAAGCGCATCCCTCCTACTTCTTCCTCTCCCAGAGAAAAGGAGGTGAAACTCTCACTTACCTTTCTTCTTCTTTATCCTCTCCTCATTGCACTTTTTCATTTATTTTCAGAAAATCTCCGCGCCTCTTCATCGTCCTGGTAGCACCCGAATTCGTCTCGCAGACCACCGCCCAAACTCTTTCTCACCTCCACCTTCCACCCCTCCTTCTACTCCATAAGCGAAGAAGGGCGACCCTTCCCATGACGTCGGGACCTCTCACCACTCCAGTAAGGGCCCCACTGCCTTGGGCCTCGCCCCCGCTCGCTGTCAACACTCCCTTGAAGGCCCCCTCTTTATTCTGTTCTTTGCTTTGTAGATATGTGGGTGGACTCACCTGCTGAGGATTCGCCTGCTGAGGAGCGCTCAAGGCAGGTAGTCTTCTCGCCTCTTCCTCCTATAGGCGAGATCAAAGACTATCTGGGTGATCCCATGGATCCGCTGGAGATGAAGCGTAGAGTGGCTGAGATGTTCCGGAAGCAAACACTCATGATTCATGAGTTAGAGAAAGATAAGCATGCGACTGATCGGCAGATCGACTGGCTGGAGGTGGAGTGTGCTCGCCTGACTTCTGAATTTTATGCGGACATTGAGATAGATAGGACCGATCCCCAGGCGATCCTGAGCGAGGTCGACAAGCAACTCCATCTCGTACGTCGCGGTGTAGACGCGGCTCGCGCCTTTCATCTCCCCAACCAGCCTCCTTGCGCAAGATCTCGCGGTGGCAGACGCTGGAGATGGCATAAGAATTGAAGAATTCCTGTTTAGTCTCGCGTCCCGCTTCCTTTTTATTCCTGGATGTGTAACAATAACTTAAGCGGTGCTCTCGCTAAAACTTCTGCATCTTGCGAACGTGCCACCCGCCTCGCACGAGATGAAATATTTTAATAATTATCTGTTTTGATAATTTCCTGCTCCAATAATTATCTGCTTTATTTTCTTATCTTTAATCTATTAGGATACATGGCTCTTATTAGTCACACATTTAATTAACAGGGCTTTACCTGATAATCTGTTTTTTCTTTCTTGCCTCGCACTGCCGACCGGCTGGGAGCTCATGTTGGGCTACGCCAAACGAGGTTCGGAGAGAGAAAAAGGTCGGCCGCCTCTTCCCCTTCCTCTGTATGATTTTCCCCGCCTGTTCATATTTTTCCCACTTATCCTGCCTGCTATAAATACATCCCCCTACCCCGGGTTATGGTCATGCTCTTTTTTTTTATGTTCCAGTGCCCTAACCCTTATCCTCCTTTCTTCCTTGCCTTACGTGTTGCTCTCGCCTTTGCTCCGTCTCGCCTATTCTTCTCGCCTCCCTCTTTCGCCCTCTCTGTTTGAAATGGGGAAGAAGAGAGTTGAAGAGGGGGAATGGCGTAGCCGGTGTGGGAGGCGATTTGCTGATCATGATTTTCCTCCCGGCTGCATCTCTGAGGAAGAGTACAACGTCTTCACTCGCGATTTTTTGCCCGAGGGGTTCGATTCGCGGCCTCCTAAAGTGGGCGAGTCGATAAATACCTTCTACCCCAGAGAAATCGCTTTCCCTGTCTCGCATTTCGAGGCGGGGTTGAGACTGCCCCTCGGGCCGGAGGTTAAACAGGTCCTAAAATACTTTGGAGTAGTCCCTGCACAACTGAACCCTAACGCCATCTTAGTGCTTATCGCCTTCGCCAGCTACATGCGCCGGGAGCGCATCGAGTTTAGTTTGACTGTCTTCCGCAAGCTGTTTATCTACCATGCTAATCACGATGGAGTGTCCTACTTCACTGGGCAAGGTCTCAAGGTTTGCGAGATGCCCAACAAAAACCATCATTGGCTCACCCGCTTCGCCTTCATCCGCGGCAATTTGGGAGGCGTCCCGCTGGCGCCCGTGTCGTCCGCTGAAGCATTCTATGCGAATCCCGAAGTTGGGGGTACAGATAAACTCCTCTGCGACTTCTTCACCGGCAATAACTTCGAAGTCCAATTCTTCAGACGTGGCCTCGATTCCCTTCTTCCTGTACTCCCTAGCGAAGGTAGGCTCGCCCGCCCTTTGTTTTTGTTTCTTCATTTTAACTGACTTGTAACGCCTCATCTCGCCTATTATAGGAGAGAGGAATGTTCCCGTTCGCCCGCCCTACAAAAGTAGCATAGAGCAATCTAAGGATGTGGCCCTCGCCACCATGGCGGTGAAAGAAAACTTTGACCCCCTCCCTCAAGAAGAGGCCTGCTGAAGGCTCTGCCCCACCTTGCCTGAGCCCCGCAAAAAAGTCAAAGACTAAGAAAGTGGTGTCCCTTCCCGTCGGAAAGGCGAAGCAAGTCTACATCGAGCAAGTAGAGGCGCTGTAATCCTTGACCCCTATTTCCCTGGGGTCTCAGTCTCCCGGGTCACCTCCTCGGTTTCCTTCTCAGCGTGCCGTCTCGCCTAATAGCAAGATGAGTCGGTCTGCCCGGCCCACTGACACCCTCCATCAATCATCTAAGTCTACCTCTCGCGAGGTGGGCTCTTCCAGTCACCCTGACCCTTCTGCCCATCAAAATTTCAACATGAGTCTGGTGATCTTGGATGCTGCCAATGACCCGACTCTTATATGGGATAAGGGGGTGAACCGCATCTCCATCTCGACCCTCCTTCCCCCTGGACGGAGCAGGACAAGCCTACTGGCCATGCCTTCTCCCTGGACTTGAGCCTTTATGGAGGTTCAGATCCAAATCTCGTCGGCGAGCCTCCTTCTCGAGACTTAATTCTGAGGGTTGCGCACTCTCAACTGCGCTCCCTGGAGCTCTCACACCGACTCTCGCGCCGCCTGATTTATAATAATCAAAGCTAGAGGGAATTTGAGGCAAAGCTGGCGGCGAAGCGCGAGAAGTTTGAAGATCTTGGAAAGAGGTTGGTCGTGGTGGAGAACCATCTCGCTAAGGCTCGGGGCAGTGTGGTGAGTTCTTCCCTACCCTTAGCTTACATTTTACATACCCCAGACCTCGTCTAACGAATTGGCCTCTCACAGGATGCCGAGACGGCCGATAGAATGCACTCGCGCATAGCAACCTTGGAAGCAGAGGGTAAGGGCCTAGAATCACAGGTCACCCAGCTTCAGAATGTTGCCCTCTCGCCTTCACGCGTGACGATTCCCCAACCTTCTCCTCCCCATTACTCTAATGAGGAAGTCGAGGAACTCTACAAAGACGCCAACATTAGAACAGCTGAGCTGATAATGAAGATGATGAAAGAAATTGGGGTTATCAAGGAGGGCTACGAGGATGTCACCGCTCGCAACCTCGTGGCGGAGATTTATGACGAGGAGGGAGATGGCTCGTCATCAAGCGCGGAAGAGTAGAAGACATCTGGAGGAAAGCCTAGGATTGCCTTTTAACTTTCTTTTGTATACACACTTTTGTATTAAAACATTTTTGTATTAAGACATCCTATTATTTTTGTAAAAGGGGCTCCCCCAGACAAGTTAGACCTTAATGCATGGTCATGTTTCTTCATATGCGAGACATCTCGGCTCTCTTTTGTTTTTCCAATGTACTTATTTTTTCTCTCCAACACCCAACTCCAACCACCGAGTGAGCCTACAACCCTGCCAGCTTGATGAGAGCCTTGTCAGCGGGTCTGCTCGGGGTCTCCTCTCTAACAACCTCCAACCACCGAGTGAGCCTACAACCCTGCCAGCTTGATGAGAGCCTAGTCAGCGGGTCTGCTCGGGGTCTCCTCTCCAAACGAACTCCAACCACCGAGTGAGCCTACAACCCTGTCAGCTTGATGAGAGCCTGGTCAGCGGGTCTGCTCGGGGTCTCCTCTCCAAACGACCTCCAACCACCGAGTGATCCTACAGCCTTGCCAGCTTGATGAGAGCCTGGTCAGCGAGTCTGCTCGGGGTCTCCTCTCCCAATGAACTCCGACCACCAAGTGAGCCTACAGCCCTGCCAGCTTGATGAGAGCCCGGTCAGCGAGTTTGCTCAGGGTATCCTCCCAAATAACCTCTGACCACCGAGTAAGCCTACAGCCCTGCCAGCTTGATGTGAACCTGGTCAGCGGGTCTGATCGGGGTCTCCTCTCCAAACAACCTCCGACCACCGAGTGAGCCTATAGCCCTGCCAGCTTAATGAGAGCCTCGTCAGTGGGTCTGCTCTGGGTCTCCTCTCTAAACAACCTCCAACCACCGAGTGAGCCTACAACCCTGCCAGCTTGATGAGATCCTGGTCAGCGGGTTCTCGGGTTCACCTCTCCAAACAACCTCCAACCACCTAGTGAGCCTACATCCCTGCCAGTTTGAAGAGAGCCTGGTCAGCGGGTCTGCTCGGGGTCTCCTCTCCAAACAACCTCCAACCACCGAGTGAGCCTACAGTCCTGCCAGCTTGATGAGAGCCTGGTTAGCGGGTCTGCTCGGGGTCTCCTCTCCAAACAACTTCCAACAACCGAGTGAGCATACAGCCTTGCCAGCTTGATGAGAGCCTGGGCAATGGGCCTGCTTGGGGTCTCCTCCCAAACAACCTCCGACCACTGAGTGAGCCTACAGCCCTGTCAGCTTGATGAGAGGCTTGTCAGCGGGTCTGCTCGGGGTCTCCTCTCCAAACAACCTCCAACCATTGAGTGAGCCTACAACCCTGCCAGATTTATGAGAGCCTAGTCAGCTGGTCTGCTCGGGTTCTCTTCTCCAAACAACCTCTAACCACCGAGTGAGCCTACAACCCTGCCAGCTTGATGAGAGCCTGTTCAGCAGGTCTACTCGGGGTCTCCTCTCCAAACAACCTTCAACCACCGAGTGAGCCTATAGCCCCGCCAGCTTGATGAGATCCTGGTCAGCAGGTCTGCTCGGGGTCTCCTCTCAAAACCACCTCCAACCACCGAGTGAGACTACAGCCCTTCCAACTTGATGAGAGCCTGGTCAATGGGTCTGCTCGGGGTCTCCTCTCCAAAAAACCACCAACCACCGAGTGAGCATACAACCCTGCCAGCTTGATGAGAGCCTGGTCAGCGGGTCTGCTCGAGGTCTCCTCTCCAAACAACCTTCAACAACCGAGTGAGCCTACAGCCCTGGCATCTTGATGAGAGCCTGGTCAGCGGGTCTGCTCGGGGTCTCCTCTCCAAATAACCTCCAACCACCGAGTGAGCCTACCACCCTACCAGCTTGATAAGAGCCTAGTCAGCGGGCCTGCTCGGGGTCTCCTCCCAAACAACCTCCGACCACCGAGTGAGCCTACAACCCTGCCAACTTGATGAGAGCCTGGTCAGCGGGCCTGCTCGGGGTCTACTCCCAAAAAACCTCCGACCACCGAGTGAGCCTACAGCCCTGCCAGCTTTTTGAGAGCCTGGTCAGCGGGTCTGCTCGGGGTCTCCTCTCCAAACAACCTCCAACCACCGAGTGAGCCTACAGCCCTGCCAGCTTGATGAGAGCCTGTTTAGTGGGTCTGCTCGGGGTCTCCTCTCCAAATAACCTCCAACCACCGAGTGAGCCTACAGCCCTGCCAGCTTGATGAGAACCTTGTCAGTGGGTCTGCTCGGGCTCTCCTCTCCAAAAAACCTCCAACCACTGAGTGAGCCTACCGCCCTGCCAGCTTGATGAGAGCCTGGTCAGCGGGCCTGCTCGGGGTCTCCTCCCAAACAACCTCCGACTACTGAGTAAGCCTACAACTCTGCTAGCTTGATGAGAGCCTGGTCAGCGGGCCTGCTCGGGGTCTCCTCCCAAACAACCTCCGACCAACGAGTTAGCCTACAACTCCGCCAGCTTGATGAGAGCCTGGTCAGCGGGTCTGCTCGGGGTATCCTCTCCAAACAACCTCCAACCACCGAGTGAGCCTACAACCCTGCCAGCTTGATGAGAGCCTGGTCAGCGGGTCTGCTCGGGGTCTAATCTCCAAACAACCTCCAACCACCGAGTGAGCCTATAGCCCTGCTAGCTTGATGAGAGCCTGGTTAGCGGGTCTGCTCGGGGTCTCCTCTCCAAAACCAAAGCAATCTTGTTAAGTGAAAACAGACATCTGAACTTATATTGTATTTAAAAATCGTGCCAAGATTACAGGTATTAAAAATGAAATTATTCCATCTCAGAAGAAGTAAACCATAGACATGAAAGAGAAACATCAAGGGTAAAATAGCTTTAGATCATCGCCGCTTCGGGCGCGATCGAGGGATACCCCATCCACATCCTAGAGGTGGTACCTTCCTTACTTTAAGACCTCCTTTATTATAAAAGGGCCTTCCTAGTTGGGGTTTTGCTTCCCCACGGAGGCCCCTCTACCGGCCGCATCCACTTTCTTGAGGACCAAGTCTCCCTTCTCGAACTGCTTGACTCTAACATGCTTGTCAAAATATCTTAACATTCAGCGCTTGACCTCCTACCGGATGGACGCTAGCTCTCTACGTTCTTCCACCAAGTCAAGAGAGAGCCTCTGCTACTCCCCGTTGTCTGCATCCCATTCTTCATTTCCCTTTCTTGCTGCTGCCACCCTAGGTGACTCAACCTCGAAGTCAACTGGTATGACGGACTCTGAGCCATGGGAAAGTTTAAATGGTGTCTCTCCCGTGGAGGTACTTAGCGTAGTCCTCAAGGCCCAGAGGATGGAGGGGAGCTACTCCACCCAACTCACCCTTAAGTTTTCTACCTTCTTATTCAAGAAATTCACGATGACCTTGTTTGCGGCTTCCACTTGCCCATTGCTTCGAGGGTGATGCACCGAGGCGAACCGAAGGTCTATACCTAGCCGGACACAGAAGTCCACGAATTCTCTACTTGCGAACTGTGGTCCATTATCCGTGATAATGGCCAAAGGGAGCCCATGCCTGCAGATGATTTCCCCCCATACGAAGCTTTTTACTACCTGAGACGTCACCTTTGCCAACTCCTTCACCTCCAGCCACTTTGAAAAATAGTCTACCATTACCAGCAGGAACCTCCTCTGCCCACTGGCTTGGGGGAACGGGCCCACTAGATCTAGCCCCCATATGGCAAAGGGCCATGAAGCCGTAATCATGCGCAATCTTTGGGCTGAGAGGAGTTGAAGAGGAGCAAATTCCTGACACTTCCTGCATCTTCTTGCGAATTCCTCAGCATCCTTCCTAAGGGGTGGCCATAAATAGCCCTGCCTCAGCACCCTGCCTTCCAAGGTCCGGCTCCAGGAATTACTACCACACTCGCCCGAGTGAATCTCCTCCAGCACTCTTGCGACCTCCTTCTCAGACACACATCGATCCAGCAGGCCTGACAGTGTCTTACGGTATAAGGTTCCCTCTTTCACCAGGTAATATGCCGATTTGTATCTGACCTACTTTTTCTCAAGGTTTCCCTCTGGTAATCGTCCGGTTGTCAAGAAGGCGATAAATTGGTCCATCCAGGACCCCTGCTGGTCCACCTCCATCAATTCTCCCTCTTCTATGGAAGGCCTGAAGAGTTATGTCATGGTTCCTCTGGCCCGAGGACCGTGCTTAGCGAGCAAATCTGCCCGATTATTTTCTTCCCTCGGGATGTGTCAAACTGAGAAGCCGCAGAATTGTCCGATGATACTTTTTACCTTCATTAAGAACGATTGGAGGGTGGGTTCTCTTGCTTCAAATTACCCCCTTGATATGTCCTGCAACTAATATAGAATCAGTGGAGACTTTGATGTCTTGTATGCCGAGCTCACGGGCGAACCTCAACCCTGCTATGATGGCTTCGTATTCGGCAAGATTGGTTGTGAGGGTGAAATGAATCTTCAGGGCCTGTTCGATCCGGGTTCCCTCAGGACTTATCAAAATTATCCCACCCCCAAAAGAGCTCCTTCCCGAGGCCCCGTCTACGAGCATCTCCCAAGCCACTACGGGAGGTACCTCGGCCTCCTTGAATTCAACCACGTAATCTACCAAGAAATCTGCCACTACTTGTGCTTTGATGGCCACCCGAGGAATTAAAACAAGATCAAAATCACTGAGTTCTATTGACCATTTGGAAAACCTCCCGGAGTGCTCCACCCCCTCCAGAATATGGCGGAGAGGGTGGTCTGTCACGACCTGGATGGAATGGGACTGGAAGTACGGTCCGAGCTTCCGAGCTAAGATGACAAGGGCAAAGGCTAGTTTCTCTAAGATAGGGTATTTTAGTTCTGCATCTTTGAGGACCCTACTCACGTAATAGATTGGGAACTGCTTCTTACCTTCTTCCCGTACGAGTACCGAACACACTGCTCCTACCCCCACTCCCAAGTACAAGGACAAAATCTCTCCCTCCTGTGGTCCTTGGAGTAGCGGTGCTTTGGTGAGTTGTTGCTTCAGGGCTAAACAGGCCTTCTCACAGTCTGAGGTACACTCGAATTTCTTTCCCCCTCTCAACGTTCGAAAGAAAGGTGAGCACCTTTCTCCTACTCTGGAAAGAAACCTGCTTAACCCAGCCAACTTGCCAGTGAGACGCTGAACCTCTTTGGCATTTGATAATACGTTTTGTAGCCTAAACTATTATCGTATTTTCTATTTTATAGTGTACAAATCATGTGTATTATTAGTTTATTTGTATCATTTTTATGTAAATATTATTGCCGCTGACTTTTTCTTGTCTTTTTGCAGGTTTCCAGAAAATTGGCCAAAATGACCTGACACGCCCCCCTGTCACGCCCTCCCTGGGCGTGACCTAGGGCGTGTCACCCGATACTGAGGACTTCTGCTGGAAGGGACAGGAAAACGAACAAAATCGCTATCACGCCCCACTGACACGCCCTCCCTGGGCGTGTCACCAGGCATGACTATGGGCGTGTCGCCCTCTGCCGCAAAGCCTGCTGCCGCATTAAATGCCGTTTCTCCACAGCATGCAAAATGTACTGTCACGCCCCATATCACGCCCGTGACATGGGCGTGACACCCTCCTTTTTCGGTGACTGACGGATTTCCGACCAATAATTTGGACATGACGTGCCTGTCACGCCCCCCCTACACGGGCGTGACCTAGGGCGTGACCACCGACGTACCGAAGCAATCATCCCTCCCACCAGAATCCAGAGCCCGAGGTCAACAAAGTACTATCACGCCCCCTGACACGCCCCCCCTAGGGCGTGTCGGAGGGCGTGACCAACCCGAGAAAAATTCTATAAATTGAGACCCCCCCTCTCCATTTCAGCAAGCTTTGGTTGAGAGGGGGAGGTGCTGCCCCTTTGGTTCTTGAGTTTTTTTCATGCTTTCTCTCTCTCTCTCTCTCTTGGTAATTTTTGTTTAACCCTAGTTTAATCTTAGTTTGTTTTAGCTTTTATTGTAATATTGCTCTTGCTTAGTGCTACTTGTAGGGCTAGAATAGGATTTCAATTTCATGCACTTGTAATTTTAATTTCAATAGTGTAACTTGCCCCTTTTTATTAATAGAAGTGTTATTTGTTTAGCTTGTGTTCTTTTTATGCTTTACTACTCATCCCCCGTCCTCCACTCCATTATGATTAACTAATCCTCCTTGTACTCGATCTTGATGATCTGAGGTTAGAGCGATTAAGTTATGATGTTTTAATTAATCTTTTCTTTTTAGGTTAGGGCCTTGAATTACTCTTGATTAATCACGGGTTGGAGGTATATTATCGATATATACTCTCCGCCTTAGCTTTCATTCCGGGCTAGCCGAGAGGCTGAAAGAATGAAGTGAGCATTCAAGAGTAAAGGGAGTTGTACGCACCCCTCTAGAGAGGCAGACGTCCAAATCTCCCGGATTGGAGTAAAATCCAATAGTGGGGTTCACCGCGTAAAGCAAGTTTTAGGCCTCCGATTTAGACGAGAGTCGGTCGGACCTTCCTAAACTCAGTTGGGCACGACTTCGAGAGAAGCGTGTTCAAGCTTTAGGAACCTCCACGGTCAAGGACCTTTTTCCTATTAAGTTCAGATTTTTATCGCATTTTCTTAATCGTCTTTAGCCGAGGTGAATCTTGATTGAGTGCATTTCCATTTCATATTTTCTACCTTTCGTAGTAATCACCTATCTTGTGCTCTTTAATTAACTGCAGTAGTTTCCTTTCTAGCATAGTTCCTTGCTTAATAGCTTTACTTAATTGCGGTAGTTCTCTTTCTAGTATAGCTTTACTTCCTTCCTTGCAATTAGTTTTTCTCTAAGCCCTAGTTTTTCCGTCGATAAGATAATAGCGTTCGTGTGAATAAGTATAGCCAACAGTTCCCGGATTTCAATATGACACTTGTGTCCCCTTGCTACAATTCGATAGGTATACTTGCCTCATCAGGTTGCTAGTTCGGTTGCGTTTACTTTCTTTGAACCCTAGCGCGCAACAAGTTTTTGGCGCCGTTGCCGGGGATCTAATTTCCATTGATATATTGAAAACACGAACCTATTAATTTTATCTTCTCTTTCTCATCCTCCTTTAAATTTTAAAAATCAAAAAAAAAAATTTATCACCGCTCTTAATAGAAACCAACCTCACAATTTTTCTACGCCACCTAATTCTCTTGAAAAGGGCAAAGGGCTTTAAGCGCCACTGTCTTGTCTAGTACCTTGCGAACCCTTCACGGGGTAGTCCTTGGGAAGTTCGGGAGTTAATCTATAAAAAAAAATCTATTTCAAAAAGAAAAAAAATTTCTAATCTTTTTTCTAGTTTATCCTTTTTCTCTTCCTCTTCTTCTTTCCTGTTCTTTTAGTGCATGACCCGCGGGAGTCCGTCGGTTATTTTGGACTTGGACCACGAAATTGAGCATACTCTTCGGAGAAGATCGCGATTTCAAGGTCCTACTATCCAAGTGCCGGTTGAGGACTCCGAGTCATTTGCTACTTTAAGAATGGAAGAACCCAACGTAGATGAGGTCGTGTAAAGGACTATGTCCTATTATGCACGACCGAACCTCGAGGGAACAGAATCAAGTATAGTCCGCCCTGCTATAGCAAATAATAACTTCGAACTAAAGCCTAGCATAATTCAAATGGTGCAGCAATATGTGCAATTTGACGGACTTCAAGATGAAGATCTGAACACACATATAGCTAGCTTTCTTGAAATTTGCGACACCTTCAAGATAAATGGTGTCACAAATGATGCGATCAGGCTGAGACTCTTCCCCTTCTCTCTAAGAACTAAAGCTTAGCAGTGGCTTAACACACTTCCCAAAAATAGCATAACCACTTGAATGAATTAACTGAAAAATTTTTGGCGAAGTATTTTCCGCCAGCTAAAACTGCAAAACTTAGGAACGACATCTCTGCCTTCGGACAAATAGACTCTGAAACCCTATATGAAACCTGTGAGAGATTGAAAGAATTATTAAGACGATGCCCACATCACGCGCTGCCTGTATGGTTACAAGTGCAGACGTTTTATAACGGGCTAAATCAAAGCACGAAGCAAATGATAGACGCAGCTTCTGGCGGTACTTTTAATCATAAGACCCCGGAAGCCCCTCTTGAGCTTTTTGGGGACATGGTCATGAACACTTATCAGTGGAATGTGCCTAGGTCCCGCCCGAACAAGCCTGCAGGTATCTATGAAGTGGACAACGTCTCCCAGCTCGCTCTGCAAGTAGAAATCCTAAGCAAAAAGATAACGGAGATGACTGCTGCCTCCGCCCCTCAGGTATGGGAATCTGCAACCCCTACTCCAGAACATTTAGATTATGTTAATAATATGCCTAGAACTGCTTTTAATAATTTTTCTGCTGCGAATTTTCATCTGCCTGGTTTTAATTTTCCGAATAGTTATAACCCCGCTTTAAGAATCACCCGAACTTTTCATGGAGTAATCCATCGAATGCGATGCGCCCACCCCCGCAAAATGATTTTTCTGCACCACCACCACCACCACCTCTTCAAAATTACCCAAAACCTCCAAGCTTGGAGGAATTACTTTCCAAATATATCACCACAAATGACGCTACCATAAGAACTTTAACCGGAAGCGTAAAAAGTCTAGAAAATCAGGTAGGACAGCTCGCGAAAATAATTTCTGAGCGACCCGCAGGGTCTCTTCCTTCCAATACCGAACCCAACCCGAGAGAGCAAGCGAAAGCTATAACTCTTCGGAGTGGGAAGTAAGTCTCCGGTATGGTAAGTGAAGAGCCCGAGGCAAGCTCCGCTCCCGCTTTTAAAAATCAAAGCTCTGCTCCCGCTTTTAAAAATCAAAGCTCCGCTCCGCTTCCACCCTCTACTAAAGAAGTAATCACCCCCGCTTTAGAAAATAATCTCACTCCACCACCCATCTTCAAAAATAATTCAACTCCTCCATACCCCTCTGAACTTAATAGACAACGTCAAGATGATCAGTACTCCCGCTTCTTAGAAGTCTTCAAACAAATCCACATTAATCTTCCCTTCCACGAGGCTATTTCCCAGATGCCGAAATACGCCAAATATCTTAAAGACCTCCTCACAAACCAGAAGAAGTTAGAGAATCTTTCGCACGTCACGCTAAATGCCGAGTGCTCCGCCGTTTTAACAAACGGTTTGCCGAAGAAAATTAGTGACCCGGGTAGTTTCTCTATCCCGTGTGTCTTCGGTGATCTTTTTATTAAACACGTGTTAGCCGACTTAGGCGCGAGTATAAACCTGATGCCCTTTTCGTTGTTCAAAAAGTTAGGGATTGGTAGCATTAACCCCACGCATATGAGTATCCAGCTAGCCGATAGATCCGTCAAGTACCCGTTAGGAATAGTGGAGGACGTTCTAGTGAAAGCCGACAAGTTCATCTTCCCGGTGGACTTTGTCATTTTGGACATCGAAGAAGACGTCGAGGTTCCCCTGATCCTTGGCCGACCCTTCCTTGCCACCTCCCGAGCCATCATTGACGTACGCAATGGTAAGCTCTTTCTTTGAGTAGGCGACGACGAAGTCACATTTTCTATCACCCCTTCGATGAAGAACACCTTAGCAAACGATGACTCATGCTTTTTCGTAGACGCCGTGAGTGATGATTCTTCCTACTACCTCTCCGACTTTGAAAAAGAATTTTCTACTTTTTGCTCCTCTTCTCTTACAACTGAATCACTGCAAGGAAGTGATGAATCTTCTTATTGTCTTTCTGAGTTTGAAAAAGAATTTTCTGATTTTTGTTCTTCCTCTTTTCTTCCCACTAAATCGATACAAGAAGCCGTCTTGGCTGCTAGCCCCACCCCTTGTTACGTTCCTTATAAAAAAGTTTATGAAGATATTATTTTTGAAAAAGAAAGAATCTCAAAATCCTCTTATGAAGAACCCCCTACCCTAGAACTTAAAGAACTTCCCGAACACCTTAAGTATGCTTTCTTAGAAAAAGATTCCAAGTTACCAGTTATCGTTTCGGCCTACCTCACGGATACGCAAAACGATAAACTTCTTCTAGTTCTACGTAAGCATCGCCGGGCTATTGCTTGGCAAATTTCTGATATCAAGTGCATAAGCCCATCTTTCTGTACCCATAAAATTTTAATGGAAGATAATTCGCGTAACTCTATCCAACCTCAGCGCCATATAAACCCAAACATGAAAGAAGTAGTTAAGGGCGAGGTTATGAAACTATTAGACGCAGGAATTATCTACCCTATTTAGGACAGTAAGTGGGTTAGCCCCGTTCAGGTAGTTCCAAAAAAGGGAGGGATAACCGTAGTTAGTAATGAGAATAATGAATTAATCCCGACACGGACGGTGACGGGTTGGCGTATGTACATAGATTACCGTACGTTAAATGATGCCACCCGCAAGGACCACTTTCCTTTACTGTTTATCGACCAGATTTTAGAACATCTCTCCGGCCATAGCTTTTATTGTTTTCTCGATGGCCTCTCGGGGTACTTTCAAATACCCATCTCTCCCGAGGACCAAGAGAAAACTACGTTTACTTGTCCCTTCAGCACCTTCGCGTACCGAAGAATGCCGTTTGGATTATGCAATGCGCCAGCTACATTCCAGCGATGTATGCTCGCAATATTTGACAAGTATGTAGAAAGCATTATGGAGGTATTCATGGACGATTTCTCCGTGTTCGGCGATTCCTTCGATAGATGTTTAGAAAACCTCGAAAAAGTATTAGAACGATGCGAAGAAACTAACCTGCCCTAAATTGGAAAAAATGCCATTTTATGGTGAGGGAAGGGTTAGTTTTGGGTCATAAAATTTCTGCTAAAGGTATTGAGGTAGACGTTGCCAAGATAGAAGTTATTGAGAAGTTACTACCGCCTACAAACATAAAAACTATAAGAAGTTTCCTAGGCCACGCTGGTTTTTATCGTCGTTTTATAAAGGACTTCTCCAAGATCACAAAGCCCCTCACCCATCTCTTAGAAAAAGACGCTCCATTCATTTTTGATGACTCTTGTATTTCTACCTTTGAATCAATTAAAGAAAAGTTAATTAACGCACCGATTATTGTAGCTCCGGTGTGGGACCTTCCTTTTGAGATTATGTGCGATGCGAGTAGTTTTGTGGTGGGAGCCGTGTTAGGTCAACGCATATCTAAAAACTTCCACCCCATCTATTACGCTAGTAAAACCCTCACATCTGCACAAGAAAATTACACCACAACCGAGAAGGAGCTCTTAGCTGTAGTATTCGCCTTTGATAAATTCCGCCCTTACATTACACTTTCAAAAATCATTATTTTTACGGACCACTCGGCCCTCAAGTACCTTCTTGACAAAACGGATGCCAAGCCTCGCTTGATTCGCTGGGTCTTACTCCTCCAGGAGTTTGACTTAGAGATCCGTGATAAGCGAGGAGCCGAGAACTTGGCCGCCGACCATCTATCCAGATTAGATAACCCCTTTATAGAAAAATTAAATGAAAAATCTTTTAATGACTATTTTCCTGATGAGAAGCTGCTTTTAGTTAATACATCTACTTCTCCTTGGTTCGCGCACATCGCCAACTATCTAGTTGCCCGGGTGCTCCCAAAAGAGTTCTCCTCTCAGCAAAAGAAGAAATTCTTTTCGGAGCTGAAGAACTACTTTTGGGAAGACCCGCATCTTTTCAAAATTTGTGCGGATCAAGTGATAAGGAGATGTGTTTCTTTTGATGAAGGAATTGATATTCTAAAACATTTGCATGAAGGTCCGACAGGTGGTCACTATCAAGCTGCTCGCACCGCTCACAAGGTGCTTTGCGCGGGTTTTTACTGGCCAAGCCTATTTAAAGACGCGCAAGCCTTTGTGAGCAGGTGTGATAGTTGCCAACGGTCGGGCAATATTTCTAATAAAAATGAAATGCCGCAAAATTATTTCTTAGAGTGCGAAATTTTCGACCTCTGGGGAATTGATTTTGTTGGCCCCCTTCCTTCTAGCTTCGGAAACAAATATATTTTAGTTGCTGTTGATTATGTTTCACGATGGGCTGAGGCCCAAGCTCTTCCTACGAACGACTCCCGAGTTGTAGTCACGTTTTTAAAAAAATTATTTTCTAGATTCGGTACGCCTCACGCAATCGTTAGCGATAGGGGTTCCCATTTCTGTAACGCGCAATTTTCAAAAATCCTTACCAAATACGGCGTTACGCATAAGCTTTCCACTGCCTACCACCCCCAAACTAACGGACAAGTCGAAGTAGTTAATAGAGAAATAAAAAGAATATTAGAAAAGACTGTTTCAACTTCTAGAAAAGACTGGTCAGCCAAGCTTGACGATGCTCTATGGGCCTACCGAACAACGTACAAAACCTCCCTCGGATGTACACAGTATCGGTTGGTCTATGGAAAATCGTGCCATCTGCCCGTAGAGTTAGAACACCGCGCCTTTTGGGCCTTAAAATTTTTAAACTTCGATCCCCACTCAGTCGGTGACCTTCGAAAATTTCAACTAAATGAACTTGATGAGTGGCGCTCTTATGCTTATGAAAATAATAAACTTTATAAAGAGCGGACGAAGCGTTTATACGATAAACACTTAAGGCACCCTAAAAACTTTAAGCCGGGCGACCAAGTCCTTTTATATAATTCTCATTTACGTTTATTTCCGGGCAAATTAAAATCTCGCTGGTCTGGCCCGTTTTCTGTTTTAGAAGTATTTCCTTATGGAACTGTTTTAATTTCTCACCCTGATAAGGGAAATTTCAAAGTAAATGGTCAGTGTCTTAAACTCTACTTTTCTGGTGATGATGATGTCAGTCCAAACATTATTAAGTTTCTGCTTCACCAACTCTAACTTTGAACTCTTAATTTTTGTTAAAAAAACAATTTTATTTCGGGACAACAATAATTTTGGACAACATTATTTTTTGATGCGTCGAGCTCAACGACGCTTTAACCAAAGGGCGCTCTTGGGAGGCAACCCAAGTTATCTTTTTCTGTTTTCTTAATTTTACAATTTTTGCCTCGAACGGCTCCGACAAGCTGAAGCTTCTGCGATCGCCGTCTCCAACATTGCTGAATCCATCACGAAGTCCAAAGAAGACATTCGGAGCGGCATCACTCAGCTTTCGCAATAAATAAATCCGGGGAAGTACCTGTATTTCAATTTTGTCTTTCAATTCTGTACTTTATTTTTCTCTCCTTCTCCAATCCCCTTCTATTGGAACACCCTATTACTAATTTGGGTAAGGATCACTATGCTTGTCTTAGGAATCCCAGTTGACCTAGTTGTATAGTTGAGAAGGTCAACATTAGCATGAGTATAGGGCTTAGAACTTAGGTTTGGAGCTGCCCCCAGGACCTTTCCATGATCAAGGTTGAAGAGCTTTGTCTAAGGCAATTTACGTCGAGCTCAGGTCGACGAATCGTCGAACTCCGTTCGACGCTCTCTGAGCTAATCTTTAATAAAACGTCGAACTCCGGTCGACGATCTTCGTGCTCAGATCGACTATCTGCTTTTGGCTAGCTTCTGCTGAGTCGTCGAACTCCCCTCGACTATCTTCTAGCTCAGTTCGACGATCCCTCCTTCAAGTTATTTCCCAAGTCGCTGAGCTCGGTTCGACGATCTTCGAGCTCAGATCGACATTTTCTGTCTGCTTGTCTCATTTCATCTCTGAGCTCAGTTCGACGCTCGTAGAGCTCAGATCGACGTTTTATTTAGAGAGATCGACGCTTTCAGGAATTCAAATGCTGCTGTTCTTTGGAATGTTTTTGAATATTATCAGCATTTATGTCAGAAGATCTCCCAGCCGTTTGTCTTTATTCTGGAGCAAGTTTCAAGGAATTATTCAGAGAATGTTTGCTGGACTTTCCTCTAGAAGACAAGACTCTTTTTGGAAGACATTTATGACTCCCAACGGCTAATTTGGACAAGGAAACTTCAGAAAATTTCTATTCCTCTCTTCTGTATTTTTAAGACATACAGAAAAAACAAGAAAAAAGAGAGACATAGATTGACAAGAAAGAAAGTGAACATACAGAATAGAGAATACTGATAGCAGAAGAACAACAGAAGAACTGTGACTTCAAAAATCTTCTTGCTGACTGAAAAGTGTTCACAATCTCATCTCAGAACTCCAGACACCTCATTTCTCAGCCTTCTTGCTGAAACCATCCTTTGCTGGAGATCAAAGTTCTGAAGACCTATCACCCTAGAGCAAAGCTTCTTTTCCTGAACCTTTCTACATCTCAGGGGGAGCTTTGATATCATCAATCCACTTGTGCTTCTCTCATTTGATTGAGAACAGAGAAGACACCCTTCACTCTTATTTTTCTTTTCCTACTGTAAAAGGGTTCTTGAACTCCCTTAAAAAGTTCTGTCTGGTTCTGAGAGCCTTGTCAAAACTCAGTGGTGGCAAGACACCTTATCAAAAAATCAAGTTTTTGGTTTTTGAGCACCTTATCAAAAGCTCATTGGTGTCAGGACACCTGATCAACTCATCCTGAGTGGATTCCTACCAAGGGTGGTAGAAGAGTGGATGTACTCAGGTTTTTGGGGAACCACTATATTTCCTTGTGTCTTCTGGTTTGTTTGTGTGATTAGTTTGTTGTGTGCTGTGCTTTTTACTTCTTAGTTTTTAACTTCTTACTAGCACTCTACACTATATCATAAATTGAATTTTATATGTGCTGTTTATTTCAACTGTGAAAAACTATTTTAAAATACTCTATTCACCACCCCTCTAGAGTTGAGATAGATCTTACCCTCACTTTCAATTGGTATCAGAGGCAGGTTGGTTGCTCATACAGGCTAACACCTGAACCAAAAAGATCCTTGATAAGATCAATCTCTTAAGGGGATTATTTTCTATTCATCTATCTCTTTATTTAAAGACATGGCACAGAACAAAGATTATGCAAGCACCAGACCACCAGTGTGCAACCTTTCTAAGTTTGCACTCTGGAAGGCAAGGATTAGATTATACATGAATTCTATTGATGAAGACATTTTCAATTCTGTCTTGACAGTTTGTCCAACTCCACCAGCAAGCTCAAGTACAAGTGCTGTTCCACCTCCTTTTGGAACAGATGCAGATATAAAGAAGTGGAAGACTGCAGATGCTAAGGCTATGAACATCTTAGCCCAAACAATGTCTGATGAAATTTTTCAGAAGGTAGCTGAATGCCACTCAGCCAAAGAAATCTGGGACAAACTCTCTGAAATTGTCTCAGGATCTGCTGATGAAAGGAAAGATAGAAGATCTCATCTGATAAGCCAATATGAGAACTTCAAAAAGGGAGAAGCTGAATCAGTGGCTGACATGTACAATAGACTAAGTCTGATTGTCAATGAGCTAAAAACCCTAGACAAAGTAATCTCACTGACTGAGCTGAATGACAAAATCCTGATGTGCTTCCCCAACACTTGGGATTCAAGAATCTGGCCAATCAAGGATGCCAGAAGTTTAAATGAGATTACCACTGAAGCTCTCCTGGGCAAGCTCAAATCCTATGAGCTGCTCATTAAAAATAGAGAAGAAGAACAAAAGGCTATCTCTCCAGCCACAAGGAAAGAAAAGACCATAGCGTTCAAAGCTGTAGAAGAGGAGCCTGAAGATAAAGCTACAGGAAATGATGAGCTCATAAGTCTACTGGCCAAAAGATTCTACAAGATGGCCAGAAAAGACTTCAGAAAGAGACCATACAAGGGTCATGATAAACCAAGGTATGATAAATCAAACAACAATAAAGAAATTATATGCTTTGGTTGCAGGAAACCAAGCCACATTGTGCCTGACTGTCCAGAAAACAAGAATAAGGACAAGAAGGAAAGAAGAGAAAGAAGAAAAGAAAAGGATTACAAGAAGAATAGCTCAGACAAAGCCTCCTCCAGCAAGAACAAACATACAAGGAAGGGCTTTGTTGCTGAGACATGGAGTGAGACTGAAGAAGAATCTGAAGCCTCATCCAGCTCTAGTGATGATGAGGATGATGCAGATGAAAAAGAATTTTGCATGATGGCTGTCAATGCCTCACAGCAAAACTCTGATGAAGAATCAGAATCAGACTCAGAAACTCAACCAGATGAAGATCAGGTAATCAACTCTTTTGACTTTAATTCTGAGGACTTCAAAAATGAATTTAAGACACTGTGGCTAGATTTATTAAATTCTGAGAAGGAGATAATCTCTCTCAGGAATCAATTATCTGAATACAGTGTCCTAAGCTCAAATAACCTCAAACTCTCTGAGGAGTTAGAATACTGTAGGGAGGAGATAGCTTCACTAAAAAGTGAACTGTCAAGAGCTAAAGAGTTTGAAGAATCCCTAAATGGGAGAAGTATCAGACTGATGGACATTACAAGCACAGTGAACTCTAGATTCAACAGTACACTGGGCTTGGGTGCCTCATCCAGCCAACCTATAATATTAACAACTCCAATCAAATTTGTCTCTGACAAAGGAAAGGGAGTAATAGAGGTAGCCAGGAAGAATGTAGATCTGTCAGAGAAAAATTTAGTTCAACAGATGGCATCGAGCAGAGCTCGATGATCGTCGAACAGAGCTCGACGATCTAACTACAGATCGTCGACCTCAGCTCGGCGATATCCAAACTCTGAACTTCAGCATAATCGATCTTTGAATAGAGATCGACGATCTGACCCAAGATCGTCGACCTCAGTTCGACGATCGTCGAACAGAGATCAGGACTGTGAACATTCCTTCAATGGCACATCTGGATTCAATCCTAGAAGTTCCACATCCCAAGGCTTTAATCCCTATACTGAGTGGATAGTACCTCCTAGGAGATACCATCCTAAAGGTTATAAGGATCAACCTGGGATATCCTTTATTTCAGAATTCAAGGGATATCAACCTAGGCCCAAGGTTAACTGGGTCAAAAACAAATAAGCTATTTTTGTGCAGGTGAAGACCTATCCAGTATCAAACCATCAATGGTATCTGGATAGTGGGTGCTCAAAACACATGACAGGGGACAAGGACAACTTCACTTCCTTCAAAGCCAAGCTTGGACCCAAAGTAATTTTTGGAGACTCAAGCTTTGGAACTACAAAAGGATATGGTGTAGTCCAAATTGGCTCAGTCACATTCAAGAAGGTGGCATATGTTGAAGGACTCAAGCACAACTTGATAAGTATCAGTCAACTGTGTGATGAAGGATATCATGTGACCTTCAACAAAGCCATATGCAAAGTCAAGTCAGTGGACAACACAACTGTGCTGACAGGTAACAGAAGAGGTAACATTTACTTAGTGGATTTTCATTCACCAATGGTAGATATTTGCCTGTTTAATTCCATTTCAAAATCTAATGTTTTATGGCATAAGAGACTAGGGCATATTAACCTTAGAACCATTGCTAGGCTATCCAAAGACAACCTTGTTAGAGGACTACCTTCTGGTCCCTACAAGAAGGAAGAACTTTGCAAGGCATGTCAATTAGGCAAGCAAACTAAAAGTAGTTTTAAATCAATTAATAAAAGTGATTCACCTAGGATTTTGTACCTGTTGCATATGGATCTTTTTGGACCCATATCTGTACAAAGCCTAGGAGGGAAATCCTATACTTTAGTGATTGTAGATGACTTCTCAAGATTTACTTGGGTATTCTTTCTGAAGAAGAAGTCTGATAACTTCAAGTGTTTGACAGATTTTCTCAAATGCATTCAGATTGAGTTCAACACTCACATTGCCCTGATCAGAAGTGATCATGGGACAGAGTTTGATTCTCTTCTCATGCAAGAGTTCTGTCAAAGTGAAGGGATCAGGCACACTTTCTCAGCTCCTAGAACTCCTCAACAGAATGGGGTAGCAGAAAGGAAAAATAGAACACACATTGAATCTGCAACTATATTATTGACAGATGCTCACCTACCTCTGTCCTTTTGGGCTGAGGCAGTGAACACCTCCAACTATGTGTTGAACAGAAGCCTGATACACAAGCTAAAGGGCAAGACTCCCTATGAATTGCTCAAAGGGAAGAAACCTAAAATAGGCTATTTTAAAGTTTTTGTCTGCACTTGTTTTATTCATAATAATGACAAGAAATATCTAGCAAAATTCCAAGCTAAAGCTGATGAAGGAGTGTTTTTGGGATACTCCATGATCAGCAAGGCCTATAGGGTTTATAATAAATCTTCCTGCAAAATTGAAGAATCTGTTCATATTATCTTTGATGAAGCTAACATGTCTTTCAAGGAGAAGAATGCTTCTACCATAGAACCCTTGCAGGTACATTCTCTAGCTGAAGACTTGAACAAATTGCAAGTTGCTGAAAAGAATGAGAGCAGTGATGATGAAGAAGAAGTTCAACATCTTGAAGAAAATCATCCTGAAGAGCCAGTTGCTGCTCCACTAGAGGAGACAACAACATAGGCTGGTGAACAATCAACACTCCCTGTTGACTTAGTAACAACAAGAGATCATCCAATCACCCAAGTAATTGGAGAAATTTCAGCTGGTGTGCAAACTAGAAATCAGGTCAACCAGAACCTGATGCACACTTGCTTCCTATCTCAAATTGAGCCTCAATCCATACAAGATGCAGAGCAAGATCCACACTGGATCATTGCAATGCAAGAGGAGTTGCATCAATTTGAAAGGAACAAGGTTTGGGAACTAGTGCCTAAGCCAAAGGATCATCCCATTGTTAGAACAAAGTGGGTATTCAGGAACAAGCTGGATGATCAAGGAGTTATAGTCAGAAACAAGGCAAGGCTAGTTGCTCAAGGGTACTCTCAACAAGAAGGAATAGACTATGATCAGACATTTGCACCAGTTGCAAGGTTGGAAGCCATCAGGATATTCCTAGCCTATGCTGCTCACAAAGGTTTCAAAGTGTATCAAATGGATGTAAAAAGTGCATTTCTCAATGGGGACATCAAAGAGGAAGTCTATGTTAGACAACCTCCAGGTTTTATCTCTCTAACTCACCCTGATTATGTTTACAAATTGCATAAAGCATTATATGGTCTCAAGCAAGCCCCTAGAGCATGGTATGAGACCCTAGCATGCTTTCTTCTGGAAAATGATTTTGTTAGGGGGAGAGTAGACCAAACTCTTTTTATTAGAAGCCATAAGTCCCATACCCTACTAGTGCAAATTTATGTAGATGACATTATTTTTGGTTCTGCTGATTCAAAATTGTGCAAAAAGTTTTCCAAGCTTATGCACTCTAAATTTGAAATGAGTAGCATGGGTGAGCTGTCCTTCTTCTTAGGACTGCAAGTCAAGCAACATGCTGAAGGCATATTTATTTCTCAAACCAAGTATGCAAAAGAATTGGTTAAGAAATTTGGTATGTCTGATGCATCATGTATGAAAACACCCATGCCCTCAAATGCTGTAATAGATGCTGATGAACATGGGAAACCTGTTGATCAGACAACATATAGAGCAATAATTGGCTCTTTATTGTACCTTACAGCTAGTAGGCCTGATATAATGTTTGCCACATGTATTTGTGCTAGATTCCAAGTTAGCCCTAGAGAGTCACATTTAATCTTAGTTAAGAGAATTCTTAGGTATGTTAAAAGTTGTCCAAATCTAGGTCTCTGGTATCCAAAAGATTCAGCATTTGATTTAACTAGATTTTCAGATGCTGATTATGCTGGATGCAGAATAGACAGGAAAAGCACCAGTGGAACTTGTCAGTTCCTTGGTGATAGACTTGTCTCTTGGTTTTGTAAGAAACAAACATCTGTGTCAACTTCAACTGCTGAAGCTGAGTATATGGCTGCAGGCAGTTATTGTTCACAAATATTATGGATACAGAATCAGCTTCTAGACTATGGCTATAACTTAGAGAAGTCAAAAATTTTCTGTGACAATACTAGTGCTATCTCTATAGCACAAAATCCAGTCCTCCATAGTAGGACAAAACACATAGAAATTAGGCATCACTTTCTAAGAGATAATGTAGAGAAAAATAAAATTGAACTTCAATATATTCCTACTGATTTGCAAAGGGGAGATATTTTCACCAAGCCTTTGGATGAAAAGAAACACACCTTCTTCCTCAATCAGTTAGGCATGTTAGATGGAGTAAGCCTAAATTAAATTACAAGATTCTGTAAAGCTAAAACAGACCAAGACTAGGCTAAAAAAAATTTCCTCTCTTTTTGTGTCTGTAGAATAAGTTCTGTCTCTGAACTGAGCTCGACGTTTTCCCAGAAAACGTCGAACGGAGATCGACGGTTCTTGAGGCGTCGATCTGAGTTCAGCGCCGCCGTTGAATCTAGGCTTTCCCTCTGTCTGATCCTTGGTCGTCGAGCGGAGCTCGACGCTCTCAATAACGTCGAACGGAGTTCGACGCTATTGGCGTCTCTTCATTTCCCTCTGTAGCCCAAATCGTCGAGCTGAGTTCGACGCTTCTTCGAACTGAGCTCCACGATTTTCCTTTTTCGCGTCGAACCCTAATATAAAATCTTTCTTTCAGCCGTCGTTCTCCTTTTGCGCTTTTATACTCTGCAACTTTTCTCCTTTTCCCTCCAAATTCTCTACGCTTGGTCGTTTTTGGTTTTCTATTGCAGGTGAATATGGCTGAATCCAGTGCTGCTATTGCTAAGATGAAGTTCGACACAGGCTTTGACATCGACATAAACTCCTTCGATGGAAGCGACCAGCGCTTCAAGGACATCCTAAACTTATTCATAGAACAACAGCTGACTCCAATAATGACTACAAGGATGAAGATCGCCTCAGAAGAAATTAAAGAGTGGTGTTATACCGCAACAGACGAGACTAAGAATTCTGTTGTCGGCACCATTAAGGGGACTCAGGTACTTCTATCCCCGGCCCTTTTAACAGAAGTTTTTCAACTCAGTACTGGAGAAGACTCCATTGAACTGTCTGGAGAGGAGTTTGACACCATGCTGGATAGGATGGGTCACAATGCAGTCAACCCTCATAAGCTATTGAAGAAAAATCTGGCTATAGATTTTCAATTCCTGGCTGATGTAGTTGGGAAGGTGCTGTTGGCCAAGCACTTCGCTCATGACACCATATCCAGATATCAGTTCTGCCTGATGGGAGCTTTATTAGATAAGAAACACCTTGACTGGGGCTCCATCTTCTTCACTCTGATTAAGAAGAAGATCAATAAGACTGCAGTTAGTTATGGGAGAATCTTAGGGGTCTATCTGCACAATAGGTGCCCTGACCTTTTAACCTCCTCTGGCATGTTCATCAATGCATCCAAGAGGCTTTCCTGTGCCCTCTTCAGTAAATGGGACAGGCAGATCATAAACCCCTCCAGGGCTGCTGCACCACTTCATTCAGGCACAAGGTCTATTTCAGTCACTCCTCCAGCAGAAGAGCTGCCTGCTTCTTCCCCTCCTCCAGCCATATCCACCCAAGTCGTCACCTCCTCACCACCAGTCTCCACCATAATCATCTCATCCCCAATTACCATTTCCTCACCTATGTCATCCCCTCCTCTATCCACCTCAGAGGAATTCCATCCTCTCTTTTCCTATTCAACCTTCACCCTACCATCCTTCTCACTTACAGATGATTCCTTCATGGATGATTCACCCTCTACTCCTCCTGAGCCACCCTCAACCTCGTCCTTTCAACAAATGCTCCATGACATTCTCTCTCAACCCTCCTTCACACCCTCTCTTACTTCCCCTATCTCCACCTCAACCTCCTCTATCTCCATTATTCCATCTTCTGAACCAACCATTCCCTCTCCACCTTCCTCCACATTTTTAGTTTCAACCACCATCCCTCCATCCACCTGTGCTCCTACCTCTGCTCAAGCCCCACTTGAGCATGTAGATCTTCCTAGTTTGGCAGACAGGCTGTATGAGTTGCTAGCTCCCAAGCTAACATCTCTACTGGAGTCTTCCCTGGCTCCACTCCTGAAGCAAGTCCAGGAGCTGTCTACCAAGCTTGCCTTCCTTTCCTCCTCCCAGGCTATCCCTACTTCTGGGTGCCTTGATTCACCTCTCTTTGAACCAAGGCAGGGGGAGATGCCTTATGAAGAAGTGGTTGTGCCAGCTGCTAATCATATGTCTGCTCCAGCTCCAGCTCTTGGATGTGCTTTTGCACTGAATCTGCAGAGGCTGCTATCTATATTTGATACAGTCCATTTCAGCTGTCTGCCTGCAACTCCTGCTGAAGATTTTCTAAGGCCATTGTGCCTGTATCTATCTGTGATCCCAGCCATATTGAATCCTACATCAAGTCCTAGTTGGCTGTGGATATCTCTGATGCTGCTACTAAGGCCACTGTGCCTCTTTCTATTGAAATTGCTGCTGCTGCTACTACTGACATAGAGATGATTCCAGCAACTGATGCTGATGAAATTGCTGTTGAGACTGCTGATGAAGAGCTTGCCTCACACTTAGTAGATCCCTCTCTTGCTGCTCCTGCTCTAGTGTCTGCTGCTGCTCTCTCTCTCCTCTTGCTCCTGCTGTTTCTGCAAAGCTTAAAGCTCAAGAAGATCTTATCAGAAGAATTGATGATCTGTATGATCAACCTCAAAGCTCTGAGAGTGATCAGTACAGGACTGATTCTGATGATTCTACTAGCACTATTGCCAAGAAGAGAAAAGCTAGAAGTAAAGCAATGATGGCAGTCCCTCCTGCCAAAGCCAAAGACTCCAATGATATTCCATACTACATCCTGCATGACTGCCCCATCTTTGAGCCATGGATGCAATTCTCCAAGAACCAACTGAAAGCCATGAAGAAGAAAAGGAAGCTTGACAAATATAAAAAAGGATCCTCTCAATATCAGCCTCCTCCTCCTCCTCCAGATTCTGGCTCAGGCTCAGCCCCTCAAGCTCCAGTTTCCAGACACAGTTCTTCCCAGTATTATCAAAGATCCTATCAAAGGGGACAGCATCAAAGGGGATATCAATCCAAAAGAGATCAATTTAGAGGAAGCCAGAGAGGCCATAGACTTCATTCAAGGGATGGGCAAGGTCACTCTGACCCTTCTTCAGGTCCTTTTCCTTACAAGCTGAAAGACACAATTGTCTCCAGGACTCCTTCTACTGATTCTGAAATCATCAACAGATATGAACCTCCTATTCCATTTGAAGATCCTGAGAATAACCCTGTGTCCTGGACAGCCAGAATGAAAGAATTGGCTGCCCTTGATCAAATAAAAAGGGCTAGAGAACAAGGCAAGGATACTTCAAACATAACTACTTTATCAGAGCAGAGAAAGAAAGAACTAGAAAGATATGCATCAAGGAAATTCTTCAATCCAGAAGACTATATGAAGCTGCACCCTGAGGCTGTTGTTCCAAGGCCCAAATCTCAAACTTCTCTAGGTGCAGAGGATGACAGAAGGTCAAAGAAAGAAAGTCAGAATCCTAATAGAGAAATTTTATTTAAAAAGGGGAACTGAAAGGAAGTGAACTGTGTAAGCTAAACATTTCATCCACCTTTGGATATCTGCTGCTATTTATCTGTGATCTGCTTTGCTCTGCAATTTTGTATTAGCTTCTGTATTGTTGTATGCTTTTCATTCCCTATGATTGTTTGTAAATAGTAATCCTAACCCAAATAGGGGGAGATTGTTGGAACACCCTATTACTAATTTGGGTAAGGATCACTATGCTTGTCTTAGGAATCCCAGTTGACCTAGTTGTATAGTTGAGAAGGTCAACATTAGCATGAGTCTAGGGCTTAGAACTTAGGTTTGGAGCTGCCCCCAGGACCTTTCCATGATCAAGGTTGAAGAGCTTAGTTTAAGGCAATTTACGTCGAGCTCAGGTCGACGAATCGTCAAACTCTGTTCGACGCTCTCTGAGCTCATCTTTAATAAAACGTCGAACTCTGGTCGACGATCTTCGAGCTCAGATCGACTATCTGCTTTTGGCTAGCTTCTGCTGAGTCATCGAACTCCCCTCGACTATCTTCTAGCTCAGTTCGACGATCCCTCCTTCAAGTTATTTCCCAAGTCGCTGAGCTCGGTTCGACGATCTTCGAGCTCAGATCGACGTTTTTTGTCTGCTTGTCTCATTTCATCTCTGAGCTCAGTTCGACGCTCGTAGAGCTCAGATCGACGTTTTTTTAGAGAGATCGACGCTTTCAGGAATTCAAATGCTGCTGTTCTTTGGAATGTTTTTGAATATTATCAGCATTTATGTCAGAAGATCTCCCAGCCATTTGTCTTTATTCTGGAGCAAGTTTCAAGGAATTATTCAGAGAATGTTTGCTGGACTTTCCTCTAGAAGACAAGACTCTTTTTGGAAGACATTTATGACTCCCAACGGCTAATTTGGACAAGGAAACTTCAGAAAATTTCTATTCCTCACTTCTGTGTTTTTAAGACATACAAAAAAAACAAGAAAAAAGAGAGACATAGATTGACAAGAAAGAAAGTGAACATACAGAATAGAGAATACTGATAGCAGAAGAACAACAGAAGAACTATGACTTCAAAAATCTTCTTGCTGACTGAAAAGTGTTCACAATCTCATCTCAGAACTCCAGACACCTCATTTCTCAGCCTTCTTGCTGAAACCATCCTTTGCTGGAGATCAAAGTTCTGAAGACCTATCACCCTAGAGCAAAGCTTCTTTTCCTGAACCTTTCTACATCTCAGGGGGAGCTTTGACATCATCAATCCACTTGTGCTTCTCTCATTTGATTGAGAATAGAGAAGACACCCTTCACTCTTATTTTTCTTTTCCTGCTGTAAAAGGGTTCTTGAACTCCCTTAAAAAGTTCTGTCTGATTCTGAGAGCCTTGTCAAAACTCAGTGGTGGCAAGACACCTTATCAAAAAATCCAGTTTTTGGTTTTTGAGCACTTTATCAAAAGCTCATTGGTGTCAGGACACCTGATCAACTCATCCTGAGTGGATTCCTACCAAGGGTGGTAGAAGAGTGGATGTACCCAGGTTTTTGGGGAACCACTATATTTCCTTGTGTCTTCTGGTTTGTTTGTGTGATTAGTTTGCTGTGTGCTGTGCTTTTTACTTCTTAGTTTTTAACTTCTTACTAGCACTCTACACTATATCATAAATTGAATTTTATATGTGCTGTTTATTTCAACTGTGAAAAACTATTTTAAAATACTCTATTCACCCCCCCCCCCTCTAGAGTTGAGATAGATCTTACCCTCACTTTCACTTTCTTTAGCCATTGAGGGCAATGTCTATTTTAAGCTTGGGGGAGGACTTCCTCCGTCATTTTTGCTTAGTGTAAATATTTTTCTTTTTGTATATATTTTAAATATTTCCAAAATAAAAAAAAATGAATATCTTAAAATTCCAAAAAAAAGGAGAATATTTCTCAAAATTAAAAATATATATATATATATGTGTTTTTGAATGGTTTGGACATTTTGGTATTTCAATAGTACCCCTAGTTTTTGTTTTTGTTTTACTCAAAATCTCGTATAAACAACTTAGTTAATTATAATATTTCTAATCGTCCTTTTTAATTATGTTTCACAAGTAAAATGTTGGCCATGCTGTGTTTCTAATTCACGGTAGCATGTTAAGGTGAAATATTTTTCTAAAACTCGCATTTCTATTATGGTTTTTGGTTGTTTATTTCCTTTACTTTCTCAAAAATTCATCATCCACTATTTTCTTTTTCGTTTTTGAATAATTTTTGTAAAGTCAACTTTTGAATAACGTAGTAGATGTGAACGATCCAAGTAACCTATTATTTCTATTTTCAAGTTAATTTCATCAATCTTCTTTTATTATCTAGGACTCGCTTTTTGAAAATTTTCAAACCTTTGTTTTAAATAAATTCAAAAGCGTGAAAATGATTTAGGCCGTTTTTGTTTTCGTTTGAGCTTTCCTGCCAACCTAAAAACTTTTACCACTAGTTAGCCATTTTTGAGCCTTTTTTCGATTTCATTTAATAGCTCCTCCCTTCATTTTAGTTTCCCCAAAGCCAAAATTTCCAACCTATCGAATCACACTAGCCTTTTTGAGTTTCATAAATTATTTTGACGATTTTGATAGGGTATTTTGTGATTTTTGTGGGAGAAAGGTTTTCGAAAAAAAAAGTATGTTCGAAAGTGATGTTTATTTTTGTTTGGCCAACTCAAAAAGGAAAATAAAAATATTTATAGCCTTTGTTTTGAAAAAAAAATGAAAAAAAATGAAAAAAAAGAAGAAAAAGAAAAAATGTGTATATATTTTTATGAAAGTTTTTGAAACTCTTTGCTTTGGTTTAGTGTGATTTTAAAACCTTCATGTTTATCTTTGAATTCCACTCCTATTCATATTCCTAAACCAAACGTTTCTGTCCTATTTAAGTCCTTTTGATTCACGTTTTTCGATTTTTATTTAACAACTAAGAACAAAAAAACAGTAAATCAATTTTAGTTTTGGATTTAAACCTAGATTTTTGTTAATTAAATTGATATAATTATAATGCGTTGCTTGGATCCAGTAACAACTCAATGCGTGTTTTTCATTTTCGTTGCTTTGCTTAAGTCTATTTAAAAAAATCTCGTTAAAATTTTAGATGATTTGTTTTTATTAAGTAAAGTTTATAAAAGTTTTACCATACCTAAATAATTGTTTTAGACTTACATTTCACCTTTTCCCTACTAAGAATTTCGCATAGTACTTGTGTAGGCATAATTAGAACTTTTTGATTAGTCCTTTTTATAAATATCTAGTTTTTATATTTTTGCTTGGGGACAAGCAAAGCTTAAGCTTGGGGGAATTTGATAATACGTTTTGTAGCCTAAACTATTATCGTATTTTCTATTTTATAGTGTACAAATCATGTTTATTATTAGTTTATTTGTATCATTTTTATGTAAATATTATTGCCGCTGACTTTTTCTTGTCTTTTTGCAGGTTTCCAGAAAATTGGCCAAAATGACCTGACACGCCCCCCTGTCACGCCCTCCCTGGGCGTGACCTAGGGCGTGTCACCCGATCCCGAGGACATCTGCTGGAAGGGACAGGAAAATGAACAAAACCGCTGTCACGCCCCAATAACACGCCCTCCCTGGGCGTGTCACCAGGCATGACTATGGGCGTGTCGCCCTCTGCCATAAAGCCTGCCGCCGCATTAAATGCCATTTCTCCACAGCACGCAAAATGTACTGTCACGCCCCATGTCACGCCCGTGACATGGGCGTGACACCCTCCTTTTTCGGTGACTGACGGATTTCCGACCAATGATTTGGACATGACGTGCCTGTCACGCCCCCCCTACACGGGCGTGACCTAGGGCGTGACCACCAACGTACCGAAGCAATCATCCCTCCCGCCAGAATCCAGAGCCCGAGGTCAACATAGTACTGTCACGCCCCCTGACACACACCCCCCCAGGGCATGTCAAAGGGCGTGACCAACCCGAGAAAAATTCTATAAATTGAGACCCCCCTCTCCATTTCAGCAAGCTTTGGTTGAGAGGGGGAGGTGCTGCCCCTTTGGTTCTTGAGTTTTTTTCATGCTTTCTCTCTCTCTCTCTCTCTTTGTAATTTTTATTTTACCCTAGTTTAATCTTAGTTTGTTTTAGCTTTTATTGTAATATTGCTCTTGCTTAGTGCTACTTATAGGGCAAGAATAGGATTTCAATTTCATGCACTTATAATTTTAATTTCAATAGTGTAACTTGCCCCTTTTTATTAATAGAAGTGTTATTTGTTTAGCTTGTGTTCTTTTTATGCTTTACTACTCATCCCTCCTCCTCCACTCCATTATGATTAACTAATCCTCCTTGTACTCGATCTTGATGATCCGAGGTTAGAGCGATTAAGTTATGATGTTTTAATTAATCTTTTCTTTTTAGGTTAGGGCCTTGAATTACTCTTGATTAATCACGGGTTGGAGGTATATTATCGATATATACTCTCCGCCTAAGCTTTCATTCTGGGCTAGCCGAGAGGCCGAAAGAATGAAGTGAGCATTCAAGAGTAAAGGGAGTTGTACGCACCCCTCGAGAGAGGCAGACGTCCAAATCTCCCGGATTGGAGTAAAATCCAATAGTGGGGTTCACCGCGTAAAGCGAGTTTTAGGCCTCCGATTTAGACGAGAGTCGGTCGGACCTTCCTAAACTCAATTGGGCACGACTTCGAGAGAAGCGTGTTCAAGCTTTAGGAACCTCCACGGTCAAGGACCATTATCCTATTAAGTTCAGATTTTTATCGCATTTTCTTAATCGTCTTTAGCCGAGGTGAATCTTTATTGAGTGTATTTCCATTTCATATTTTCTACCTTTCGTAGTAATCACCTATCTTGTGCTCTTTAATTAACTGCAGTAGTTTCCTTTCTAGCATAGTTCCTTGCTTAATAGCTTTACTCAATTGCGGTAGTTCTCTTTCTAGTATAGCTTTACTTCCTTCCTTAGTTTTTCTCTAAGCCCTAGTTTTTCCGTCGATAAGATAATAGCGTTCGTGTGAGTAAGTATAGCCAACAGTTCCCGGATTTCAATACGACACTTGTGTCCCCTTGCTACAATTCGATAGGTATACTTGCCTCATCGGGTTGCTAGTTCGGTTGTGTTTACTTTCTTTGAACCCTAGCGCGCAACAGAATTCTTCGGAGATTCTAGTTTTAGGATTGCCATGACTTTATCCGGGTTAGGTTCTACTCCTGATGGGGTGAGGAGATGTCCTAAGAACTTTCCCCTACTAGCCCCAAATACGCATTTTAGAGGATTGAGTCTCATTTTGTATTTCCTTATGGTCGCAAAGGTTTCTTCTAGATCCACAACATGGGACTTGAGGTCTTGGCTCTTGATCATCAAGTCATCTACGTAAACTTCAAGGTTCCATCCCTTTTGTTTTTGGAAGATCTGATCCATCATTCATTGGTAGGTTGCCCCCGCATTCTTCAACCCAAAGGCCATCATGTTGTAGCTGAAACATCCATCCTCGGTGATAAAAGTGACGTCCTTGATGTCTGGAGGATGCATGCGTATTTGATGATATCCTGAAAAGGCATCTAGAAAACTCATTAGTCAAAAACCGACGGCTGAATCGATCAGCGTGTCGATTCGAGGCAAGGGATAACAATCCTTAGGGCATGCTTTATTTAAAAGGGAGAAGTTGATACACATCCTCCACTTTCCCTCCCCCCTTTTCACCATTACAACATTACTCACCCACCCTAGATACTTATTTGCAGATATAAATCCTGCCTGGAGTAGCTTTTCAACCTCATCTCTGATAGGCCCAGCCATCCGAGAAGCGATGGACCTCTTCTTCTGCTGGATGGGGCGAACCTTGGGGTCAAGGTTGACACGATGGCATGCCACGTCCGCGTCGATCCCATGCATGTCGGCTTCACTCCAAGCAAAGATGTCGATGTTTTCTTGTATGCATTTCCGGATTTCCTCCTTGTCTTTGAAGCTGAGCTCTCCAATGACCTTGATCTTTTCCTTTTACCCTCCTTCGTATAGATGTCCATCTCCTGTACTCCGACTGATGCCCTCAGCCTCGTGGGCTCCTCTTCTCCCTCCTGATACCTCAGAATCTCCTCCTGTTCTCTGGTTTCTCGCTCCTCCACAACCGCCACCGCTTCCCATGCGAACTTTTCCCCCTCTTCCCCAAGACTTCCTCCCAGCAATGACCCTCTCCTCCCTTTCAGCTGAGCCTCCATCTCGAATGGCTCCTCCACGTCCCTTATCTTTCTTTTCTTTCCTCCAACTTCTTTCACCTCTCATCTGGCTTCCTGTTCTCATGCCCTTGCTTGTTCCACCGCAATGTCTCTCTCTAATCTAGCCTTCTCTCTCCTCTCCTGCCCCTCTTTGTCCACCTGCTCCTCTCCATCCACCGGCTCTCCTGCCATCTCTAGCTCCACCGCAATGCCTCTCTCTACTCCAGCCACATCTCCCCTCTCCTGCTCCTCTTCGTCCACCTGCTCCTCTCCATCCACCTACTCTCCCGCCATCTCTGGCTCCACCGCAATGCCTCTCTCTATTCCAGCCTCCTCTCTCCTCTCCTTCTCCCTTCCATCATTCTGCTCTCCCGCCATCTCTGGCTCCACCACAATGCCTCTCTCTATTCCAGCCTCCTCTCTCCTCTCTTTCTCATCTTCATCCACATGCTCTCCCGCCATCTATGGCTCCACCGCAATGCCTCTCTCTACTCCAGCCACATCTCCCCTCTCCTGCTCCTCTTTGTCCACCTGCTCCTCTCCATCCACCTGCTCTCCCTCCATCTATGGCTCCACCGCAATGCCTCTCTCTATTCTAGCCTCCTCTCACCTCTCCTGCTCCTCTCCATCCACCTGCTCTCCTGCCATCTCTGGCTCCATCGCAAGTTCTCCCTCTATTCAATCCTCCTCTCTCCTCTCCTGCTCCTCTCCATCCACATACTCTCCCGCCATCTCTGGCTCCACCGCAATGCCTCTCTCTATTCTAGCCTCCTCTCTCCTCTCCTGCTCCTCTTCATACACCTGCACTCCCACCATCTTCCTCTCTAGTTCTTCTGCATCACCCTTCCACGAGATGGCGTTTACTGCCGTCACATAACATTCTCGGGCTGCCTTCGGGTCTCCTTGCACCTTGATCTTTGTCCCTCCTGAGTTGAGCTTCAAACACTTATGGAACGAGGATGGTATGCATATAAAGGCGCTGATCAGAGTGCGCCCAAAGATCGCGTTATAACTGCTGGGAGCGTCTACTATCACAAAGCGGCAGTTTCTGGACAGCCCTCCCATAGTTACCTGGAGCCCTACTCCTCCCTCAACCTCCTTCCGTTCTCCTGAGAATCCGAACAACGGTCCATCTGCCGCCAACACTCTCCTCGCTTCCACTCTCATCTCATTGAACGCCATTTTGAAGATAATATTTACGGAGCTCCCATTATCCACCAAGATTCGGGACACCGTGAAGTTTTCGATGGCGATCCTGATCACCAGTGCATTGCAGAAAGGATCTTCGTGATCCGGCAAGTCCTTTCTAGAAAAAGTGATCTTCTTGTCTGGGGGAGGGGATTGCGACGTCGAAGCAACCCCCCGTCGGTACATAGTATGAAGGCTGGCCTTGCGAGTAGCTTCAATCCCCACCCCCCATGGATCACCCCGATCGCCCCTCGATCTCCCACGTCCGATCGGTCCATGCATCGATCCTCCTTCCCCATTCCAGTCATCTCTACTATCTGCATTGGTAGCAGCTACTCACCCGCTCTTCTCTTACCATTTAGTTCTATAAATTCTGGACAGGTAGCCATCCGGTGGCCTTCCTCCTTATGGAAGTCACAGAATGGCACAACTACCTCTCCCTCTTGCCTCCATTCTTGGGGGTTCCTCCTTCTCCCTGCTCCTGCTCTTGCTCTCCCTCACTCTATTCCTCTTCCTCGTCCCCGGCCTATGGCCATAGCTTGCTGAGGAGGGGGTGGGAGTGGTCTAGGAACATGTCCCCACCCTTGTTGGTGTAATCTTCCTGGTCCTCCCTTGTAGTAGCTCCTTCCTCCCGGAGGAAAACCTCTTCCTTGCCCTTGAACAGGGCCCCCCGGTTGCCTCCAACCCAACTCCTGATGAGCCGGCCCCCTTGGATCCTCCCTCCTCCTTCCTTCCTGCTGCCTCGCTCCTCCTGATTCTCTCTACTCCACTTTTGTCAACCTTGCCAATTTTTTAGAAAACGTCAGGTTTGCCGCTTCCATCACTATCTCCTTTACTGTCTTTTCCATCAACCCTTCGAATGATAACGGCGCCTTCCTGGTCAGGCTCATCTTGAAGAAGCCTTCCTTTAGTCCCACCATAAAGGCCATCTAGAGAGCGAATCCCGGCACCTCCTGGATGTCTAGGTTTTCTTCTTGGAAACGATCCACGTACTGGGCCAAGGACTCCTCGGCCTTCTTCTTGATCAAGAAAATGGACTCCAGATTTTTCTTCCTCTTCTTAGAGGTCAAAAAGCGCAATTGGAAACTCCTACTCAAGTCCTCAAAACCGTATATCGACCCTGCTGGGAGTTGATGAAACCAGTCCTGGCCTTTGTCTTTCAAAGTGATGGCAAAAAGGCAGCACTTGAACGCATCTGTCATTGGTCTGATGGAGACCGCATCCTCAAACCACTGTAGATGCTTAAGAGGGTCGTCCTTTCCAACATAATAGGTCATCTCAGGCCTGCGGAATCCCTCTGGGATGGGAGACAAAAGAATCAATTCACAAAAAGGCAATCCTCTCACCAGGGGTCTCGCCACCTCTACTTGTGCGACGACGTACCCTGGCGAGACGGCACTCGCCGGGCTAGGGAACAGCTCCCTTACTGCCAGATCTCGCCCGCTTCATTCCACCGCTACCTCTTTCCCAGGCCACCCTCCTGGCGCTTCCTCTCCTAACCTTGCCGAGACGTTTCCCTCTTGAGGCAAAAGGCCTGACGCTTGAGGGAGGGGAGTCACACAATCACCTCACTGCGAGATCTGCTGTAGCATGTCCATAATACCTCCAATGGACGCCATGAACTCCGTTCTCCCAACGTATCCCCCCGGGTTCTGGGACCCACCCTCGTCTTCTCCTCCCTGGTCTCTTGCCATAAGGTGATCCAAAGTTCTTCTGCGTAGGCTGCGATCCACGCTAACTGTACCAAAAATGTTGGAACCAACAAAGTCGGTTCCTCCTAAAGCTCGGATCTAAGGTTGCAGCCTACGCCTACTCTCTTTGGACCATGATCCCAATAGGATTCATGGAAAGACAGACCGGGGGCTTCAGCTCGGAGGTCCCACCTCTTACCCAGAAGAACCTGTGATTCTTCCCCTCCCTAGCCAATGCTGAGCTAGGTGCCTGAAGGAGAGAGAAAAAGAAGGATTCCAATGCCTTTCTCTCAGACACCTTACCGGTCTATTTATAGGCCTCAAGATTTGAACTGCAAATAACCAAATCGAACCACTCATGAAATTACCAGAATACCCCGGGTCGGGTCTGTCAACAGCCAAACTCCGCTGTTCTGAAGGGCTATGTGCAGAACACTAAGGGTATAGGAGTAAAAACCTCTGAAGCTGGGAAAAAAGAACCGTTTGCCACCTGAACCGGTCTTTGCCCATTAACTGAACCGGTCTTCCAACCTCCTGCCGAAACGGTTCTTGGCGAGAGCGACGCCCCGCGGGCGAGAGCATCACTTGGGTTCGTCTCACCTAGCGCGAATGGATCCTCTCTTGGGCCCGTCTCGCAAAGCGCGAATGGATCCTCTCTTGGGCCCATCTCGCCTTGCGCGAATGGATCCTCTCTTGGGTCTATCTCGCCTAGCGCGAATGGATCCTCTCTTTGGCCCGTCTCGCCTCACGTAAATGGATCCTCTCTTGGGCCCATCTCGCCTAGCGCCTTATCTTCTCCTGGGGTCCTTCTAGTCCCCTCTTTTCCGAGTCCTCCTTGTGCGAGCCCGAGGTTGTACGGAAAGAAATGTCGAACTCTTTCACCACACAAAAATCACGTATACTAGATGAACACACAAGATAGGGTAGAGGAATTCGTTACCCAAACACTCTAGGAAATTTTTGTGGAGAATCACTCTCTACCACGAGTCCACCAGAGTCACCGAGCGGAGGGGAATGCTTGCCAATACTTCAACGGAGCCACACCAAGGAAGCGTGTGAAGGGCATGGGGGTCGGTTCTGGACTAATGAGAAGAGGCCGACACCGGAAGATCGCACAGATCTCGTAGGGGTAGACGGGGAAGGGAGATGGGGCCTTGCCCGCTAGAGTCACACCGGGAGGAAGTGAAGGTGGCGCTGTATTCGACTCGGGCACAACAAAAGATGGTCGACAAGTCGTCGGTAGGCTGCTTCGCACAGTACGCGCGGGCGGAAGGAGCAGGGCAAAACCCTAGGGAAAAACTCTCACAGGAAGTTTTTTGTTTTTTTTGTCAATAACTCTACCGTATTACTCTCCCCATTCAACATTTATATCAAATGTTTTTACATCATTTAACACTACTAAATAGGCTAAGACTAACATGAAATTACATTAACATAAACTATCATTAACATTTAACTAAAATTTAAAACACTAAGTGCTGAACACAAGAGTCATTCGGCGAGCACCCAAGAGCTATGCGTCCGTACATGGCCATGCGCGGAGGTCGTAATGGCGAATATTTTTATTGTCTTGAATGTTGCGACTATACGACCGCGAGTGGAGATTGTAGAGGCGGGTATCTTTAAGCATTTGCGGGATGGCACCATCAATCCTCCCCCGGTCAAAAGCACTCATTACCGGTGAGTGGTCACAACGATTGTGTTGGAGGAGCGCAACATCCAAGTGTTCTAAATTAGCCTCAGGGGGCAAAAAATCATTTGAAGCGGGGCGGTCACGCCAGCGAATAAGATAGCGGTGGAGACCACCGTCCGCGGAGGAAACAACTTCATCATCCAGAATCCTGTCAGGCAAAAAAGAGGTTTTGGGAAACCTTGGATAAACGGTAACATCAAGTGAAATATTGGCGGCAGAAGCACCATCCGATGTAACCACAGTAGGATCCTTAGGTAAGAAAGACACGAGAACACGCTCACCCCCCAATTCCATAGAAGAAGATGACGCATCAAAAGAAGAGAATGGAGAGTGAAGTAATTCTGGTGGTGGAGAGACATACAACGTTAAATACGAAACATTGAAAATAGGGGATATACCCCAATCAACGGGCAAATATAAAACAGAAGCTTTGTTTCCCAATATCTTGATAATTTTAAAGGGGTTGGCTCTCCTATTGGCCAACTTCTTTACGGTGCCTGAGGGCAACCGCTCCGGGAGCAATTGGACCAAAACCAAATCATCAACATTGAAAGTAGAAGCTCTCTGATGAGTATTAAAATGTGATTGATAAGAAGCATATTGAGTGGCTAATTTGTCGTGAATATGCTTGGGGAGATCGTGAATGTGTGAGCGAACTCTTGTGTGAAGTTACTTGATTTGTACGTGGGAGGTAGTGGAATAAAATCAAGTGGCGCAGGCGCTTTGTAACCATGTACAACCTCATTCGGAGATAGACCGGTAGATCAATTCTTAGAGTTTTTTATAAGCGAGTTTGGCGTGGGGAAGTAGTACATCCCATGTACCCTTGTGGTCACCCATAAGACACCGCAATAAGTTGCCCAAACTACGATTAACAACTTCCATCTTCCCATACGTTTGCGGGTGGTAGGCGGAGGAAAATAATAGCTTGGTGCCCATTAATTTCCAAAGCGTTTTCCAAAAGTCGCTTGTAAATTTAACGATAGTTTTAGGAATTCCACGATGACTAACAACCTCTCTAAAATATAATATAGGAATATAAGAGGCGTCGTTCGTTTTACTACATGGAACAAAGTAAGCCATTTTGGAGAACCGGTCCACAATGACAAGAATAGAATCGTGATGATGAATGGTCGGAGGAAGACTAAGAATAAAATCCATACTCACGTCTTCCCATGGGATGGACAAAATAGGGAGCGGCGTGTATAACCCAACATTGGTTTTATTTCCCTTAGCAAGTTGGCAAGTCCCACAATTACTAACAATCTTGCCAACTAGTTTCTTCAAACCCGGCCAATAAAATTTATCTTCCACGAGTGAAATCATTTTATCTCCCCAAAATGTCCACCTAGTCCACCACTATGGATCTCCCAAATGATGAAATGACATAACGACGTTTGCGGGATACACAACTTAACATGCTTGAATAAATATTCGCCGTAGATATAATAAGGGGAAATAGTAGTAGGGGAGTCATGTTGAGCGCTCAAGTAAGCATCCCTAAAATCTGGGCAGTGTACATACTCATCCTTAATCCTTTCAAATCTGATAACTTTAACGTGCATAGTAGTCAATAATAAAGAGAGAGGACTTAGGGAATTGGCAACATGGTTTTGTGAACCCTTAAGGTGTTTGAGGAAAAATGTGTACTCTTGAAGAAAAGAGACCCACTTAGCCTGACGAGAGATGATTTTATGTTGAGAATTAATGAACCTAAGGGCTTCATGATCGGAAAGGATAACAAACTCCTTGGGAAGAAAATAATGCCTCCAATATTGGAGACAACGGATAACCGCGTAGAATTCTCTATCATAATTGGAATAATTTAATTTTTGCCCCGCTAATTGCATGCTAAAATAGCCTATGGGATGTCCCTCTTGGCTTAGCACACCGCCAACACCGATTCCGGACACATCACATGATAATTCAAAAACCTTAGTGAAGTCGGGTAAGCGAAGAATCAGAGCTTCCGTCATTTTAGTTTTGACCGTTTGGAACGCAATGGTGGCAGAGGGAGTCCATTTTAAATCCCCTTTCTTCATACACTCCATAATGGGTGCCATAATACTAGTAAAGTCCTTAATGAAATGGTGATAAAAAGTAGCCAAGCCATGAAAGATTCTCACATCACGAATGCACTTTGGCTCAGGCAAATCCTTAATGACTTGGACATTTCGCGGGTCCACCTTAATACCATCCGAGCTCACAATATAGCCAAGGAACTATACGGAGTGGACAAAGAACGTACATTTCTTAAGATTTACGAACAACTTCTCGGCACGCAAAGTAGAGAATACAATTTGTAAATTGGAGTAGTGATCCGACGGGGAGGTGCTAAACACTAAAATGTCATCAAAGTATACGACGATGAACTTACCCATAAAGGGTTGGAACACGTGTGTCGTCATGCAGGAAAACGTACTTGGGGCATTTGATAAGCCAAAAGGCATGACAAGCCATTCCAATAACCCATTCTTAGATTTGAATGCGGTTTTCCATTCATCCCCTTCACGAATCCGTATTTGGTGGTAGCCACTCCTAAGATCCATTTTAGAGAAAATTGTGGCACCGGCTAGCTTGTCCAATAAATCATCAAAGCGGGGGATCAGAAATCGATATTTAATGGTAATCTTTTTAATTTCACGGCTATCTACGCACATTCGCCAAGATCCGTCTTTTTTGGGGCAAGCAAAGCGGGGACAGCGCATGGGATCTTGCTATGCCTTATAAAACCTTTTTGTAAAAGCTCCAAAATTTGTGTTTGTAGTTCTTGGTGTGCCGCGGGTTTCAACCTATGGTGTGGGAGATTTGGTAGAGAAGAACCTGGGATGAGATCTAAAGTGTGTTGGATCGCTCGTAGTGGTGGTAAAGTGGGTGGCAACTCATCCGGATAGACATCCTAAAATTCTTCTAGCAACGCTCTCAATTCCGGCAGTAAATCTTCCAAAGTAGGAGCATCGCTCTTAGCTTGAAGACACACCAAGGCATACATAACTCCACCAAGAAAGGAATCACGAGAGAATTCTTTATCTCCCATCAAACTTAGTGTTTTCTTTTCTACCAAAAGGGTGGTATCCTTAGAGGGGTTAGAGTGGTCCTTAGGAGGGTTTGGTTTGAGAACCACTTTCTTGCCAAAAATTTAAATTCATAAGTGTTAGCTCTCCCAAAATATGTCACGTAATGATCAAAAAGTCATGGTCGTCCAAGCAACACATGACAAGCATCCATGGGTATTACATCACACCAAATATTTTCCGAATATGACTTGATGGTATGGGGTACAAGACATCTACGTGTAACGGGAAGGGACGTTCTGTTGACCCATGCTACTTGTTAGGAGTGGGGGTGGTGCTCAGCAGTGAGCTTCATACGCATGATGGCACTCTCTTAAATAATATTTATACAACTTCCACTATCGATAATAAACTTACAAAGCTTCTCACCACTCTTAAAAATCAACAAGAAGATGTTGGTGCAGTGCCAATCATCCGTCAGACGCGGGGTTGTTAAAATACAATGCATTACCATAAGGTTGAGGTCATCTTCCATATCACTAGGAAATCCATCCGGTTCCAATTCATCCATAGCCTCGTAGATAAACTCGGGGGTTTCACTAGTAGGCTCTACTATGTCCAAGGTCTTTGTTTTAGTTGGGCACTCTACGGCGTAATGGCTGGTTATCCCGCAAGCATAACAAGTGGAATTAGTCTTACTAACCTTGCCTATAGGAATGCGCTCCCCTAGAGGATTCTTAGCGTCCCTAGCCATAATAATGATGTTAGAGGAATATTTAGTTTTAAATTTTCCTTTGTCTTTAGAGGTAGAGGCGGAAGAGTTAAACGTAGCCATACCTTTATAGGAATTATGTTTTGGTTTGGACATTGCGGCTAAGTCTTTTTTAATATCTAGAGCGGCGTTAAAAGTGGTATTTAAATCGGTGTGACCGTAGCGTAAGAGTTTCTTTTGGATATCGTAGCTAAGGCCCTTACGAAATCTAGAAAGTGTAACCTCCGGCATCTCTTGGACCTCACATCGGACCATCTTATACTTAAGATCTCTCGTATATTCGGCTACGGACCTATCTCCTTGCCGAAGGGTGGCTAACTCATCGAACATTTGGGTGCGATGATATGCGGGAACGTATTGATCCTTGAGAAAATTTTTCATAATGTGCCAACCGATAGGGGGAACACTATTGTGTGCTCCGAAACGTGGTTCCTCATTTAACCAAAATACTTTGGCTCACCCAGTTAACTTCATCCTAGACACTTGAACTTTTTATGGGTGTAATAGGGGATGCCACTCAAAATAACAATCCATATCCATGACCCAATTTAGAAAAATTTGTGGTTCTCCTAAGCCGTCTTAGGTGGGGGCATTTATTTTAATGGTGCGGGTAAGGTCAACGTCACGTCCAGGGCGACATTGTTGTGGACAAGCACGTGGAGACAAAGCACCGTGGTCATCATCCTCATGGTGGAGGGGACGGTTGGGTTTCCTATGACCTCTAGGCGGTGAGAGGGGGTTTGGATGGCCAAAAGTTGGGCCATCATTCCCCGGAGCTCCCCCAATTGTTGATTCATCTCAAAGCAAAGTTCATCAACCGGAGTTGGGTTTTGATTTGGTTGTCGTTCCTCAGCCATACTCGACCAGGATTTGTGATACTTGTGTCTGGAGTTGGTGTGATACTCGTGATCGGATCTAGTGGGCATACTATGGGTGAGAAAATAAAAAAAATTTTTGTAGGAAAATATAATTTTGGTGCACAAGTGACGCAAGAGGACCGACTAAGATTAAGAAATCTTCGTGTCGAAGTCTGATACCAATTAATTCAGGCCTATGCGGAGGGGTGTTTGTGATAATTAAAACGAGGGTTCACTTAAGCCCATTCCGATCATTCACGTGTGTGCAAGAGTTTTTTTAGCCACTCCAATTAGCGATTTTAATTCGCAACACATGCACAATACACACCAAGAGAAACCGACCAAAATAGCGATTCAGAAAGTGGTCGTATTTACTCCCAAAAGAACAAAAACATAGGATTACCCCAATGCTTTTAGCGTAAAAATAAGGAGTCACCCACTCCAATTAATGTCACAATAAGGATTTACCCAATCCTTTAATTCTCAAGACAATCAGAAAACACACAAAAAGCTTCGATTTAAAACCCGTGAAAGTCCAATGGTTTCGAAGGCAACATCGACCTATTTCACCACACAAAAATCACGTATACTAGATGAACACACAAGATAGGGTAGCAGAATTCGTAACCCAAGCACTCTAGGTAATTTTTATGGAGAATCTCTCTCTACCACGAGTCCACCAGAGTCACCGAGCGGAGGGGAATGCTTGCCAATACTTCAACGGAGCCACACCAAGGAAGCAGGGGAAGGGCACGTGGGTCTATTCTGGACTAATAAGAGGAGGCCAACGCTGGCAGATCGCACAGATCTCGTAGGGGTAGACGGGGAAGGGAGAGGGGGCCTTGCCCGCCGGAGTCACACCGGGAGGAAGCAAATACGACACTGTAGTCGACTCTAGCGTAGCGGAAGATGGTCGACAAGCCATCGGTGGGCTCCTTCACACAGTACGTGCATGCGAAAGGAGCAGGGCCGAACCCTAGGGAAAAACTCTCATAGGAAGTTCTCTTTTTTTATCAAAAACTCTATCGTATTACTCTCCCCATTCAGCATTTATATCAAATGTTTTTACATAATTTCACACTACTAAATAGGCTAAGACTAACATGAAATTACATTAACATAAACGATAATTAACAGTAAACTAAAATTTAAAACACTATGTGCTGAACACAAGAATCATACGGCGAGCACCCAAGAGCTATGCGTTCGAACGTGGCCCTGCGCAGAGGTCGTAACGACAAATATCTTTATTTTCTTGAATGTTGCGGCGATGCGGCCGCTAGTAGAGATTGTAGTGGCGGGAATCCTCAAGCATTTGCGGGGCGGTGCCATCACTAAGGTATAAGACTTCCCTCTTAAGCTCTGTACAGCAATGGGTCTAAAAAGATCCATCTGGAGCAAGTACAGTATCCTAGGTGAATCACTCTTATGAAGTGACTTAAAACTATTTTTAGTTTTCTTGCCTAATTGACAAGCCCTGCAAAGACTATCCTTCTTGTAGGGGTAAGAAGGCAATCCTCTAACAAAGTTGTCCCTAGATAGTTTAGCAATGTTTTTCAGGTTTACATGTCCTAATCTCCTATGCCAAAGATCATTGTTATTACTAGTTTGGTTAAATAGGCATATTTTAGTTTTAGCAGACTTAAAATTTATTATATAGATATTTCCTATTCTAGTACCAGTTAAAACTACTTGGTTATCTATAGAAGTATTTGAAAAACATCTAAGTTATCTACCTAAATCACCTAGATGTGGGTGAATAGATGAGTTGTGCGTCTTTTTGCGGAATAAAAACTTTAGCAGTGTAAGCACAAGAAAAAAAACAAGCATTCATAGAGGACACCAAGAATTATAGTGGTTCCCCAATCTTGGGTACGTCCACTTTCCACTAACCGATCTAGCAAAGCACTAGACTCAACTACTCCACTAATCTCAGATTGAAAACAATCCTACCTCTTGGAACAACGTTCCTACAACTCAATCCAAAAAGGGATCTATACTCGGAAGATGAAAACTTCCTATAACTCGGAGAACAAATTTCCTACACTCGGAGAATAATCTCCTACAAGATTAAAAAGAAATTTGTACAATACAAACAGTAATCTTCTCAGATCTGAAAATCTCTCCCTAGGTCTTCTTTCTTGGATTTTTCGGCTTTATCAGAAATTGTAGAAGATGTCTCTCGGCTAGATCTGTTCTGAGAAACTTTGACTCACACAATCAAGGAGTAGATTGAGAATGATTAATCTCTTAATCTGCAAATCGATCTAGATTGAAAGTAGCCCTTGGCGTTCTTGAAGACGTGCAGCGACTTTCTGAAGAATAGGAAATCTGTCAGCCGATCCAGAATCTTAGAATAACTCGCTTAAGGTTATTTATTATGACATGACCTTTTATAAGATCTCCCTAACAATTATAAACGTCATTAATGATGGCCACGTGGACCATTCATATCACGGAATTAAAAAATATGATCTGATAGAAACTTAAAGATTTTTCTGAAAAATGGTTCAGCATTTCTCGAGTAAGAAATTAACTACTCGAATGATTTAACTGGCTCTCGAGTGAATGACTCTAATTACTCGAAATGAGGTATTTCTGGAAATTCTGGATAGAGAAAAAAATAACTCGAGTGGTTAAGAGATCACTCGAGTGCTAGATATACTTCTCAAGAGGTAGACTTGAACTTCTCGAGAGCTTAGACTTTAAAGAAAAATCTGGAAGAGATATCGATCACTCGAGTACTGAAACTGGACTACTCGATTACTAAACAAACTACTCGAGTACAAGGATGTGCCACTCTAGTGGTCTTAGAATTTTCTCGAGATCTATCTTCTGTTACTCGAATTAAGCTACTCAAATACTCGAGTACTCAGCTAGACTACTCGAGTACTTAACTTAGAAAATTTCTGAGATTTAAACATTAATTACTCGAGAAGGAGAGCAGGTCTACTCAAGTACTGGACTTGGCTTCTCGAGAGCTAGATATAAGCTACTCGAGAACCACTTCCATACTCGAATCATAGACTAGATCTACTCGAGTGCTTCTAAGGTTTCTACTCGAGTATTAGAACTTCACTCAAGTAAAACACTTAGAATTTTTATCAGTTATATAAAACTTTAGTTCTTCATTCAAAATAGCATCAAGTCTTCCTTCATAAGTCCAAGTGCTTGAAAAAGAAGTGTATCCCAATAGAGAGGCTACACTTGAGTCAACACCCTGGATCATACAATGAGGAATTACATTGTATGGTCCTGTGTTTGATGACCCACTGTAGACTGACATTGGTCTACACTTGGCAATAAGTCCTGCAAACATATAACTAGAATAGGAAATCAAAAACAACCAAATTCATCAAAACTAAGAATTATATAATTAGAAATGTTTTAAGATTTCATCTCTACATAGATTCAATCCTCAATCTCATAACATATAACCATTCCTAGCTTTGATGTTGCTGTTGTTGTTGTTGTTGTTGTTGTTGTTGTCTGTCCTTCTTCTCCCGTTGTCTTCTCTAATAACTGAAGGGCTTTGGATATTACTTTGGGGGTCTAGGTGGAGCGTTAGGATTGTTCCTCCCATATTCTCTATCATAGATCCTTCTTTTAGTCATAGACTTTTCATACAATTCCCATTCAGAAGAGCTATAATGAAGGTTCCCGCTTTCATTATAATCCATAACAAGCTTTAGTGTATCTAGACTCAAGGATTATGAAGTTGGGCTCTAGATTTTAGTAAACTCCTGAGCTTTCCTTTTCTCTTCCTCTGGGTTTGGAAAAGATCTACTGGAAGAAGCTCCATCTCCATATTTCCTTCTTTTAGGAATCTGAATTTTTGGTAGATCTTGAGGAATGTAAGATTCCCATAACTGAGAGTAAGATTCTGGAGGAGGAGGAGCTTCCCCTTGAGTCCAAGGAGAAAAGGTAGGAATTTGAGCAGGTGTAACACCCCAAAAACCCTAAGTCCCAAAATGGGTTTAGGCTGGGTGACACGGCCTGGGACACAGGCGTGTCCCAGGGCATGTCCGGTGCACGCTGCCTGGGACACGAGCGTGTCCCAGGGCATGTCCTGCTCGGGAGGCGTTGAGTGGAGTGGCGTTGAGTCGAGTAGAGTTGAGTGGAATTGAGTGTGGTACATGACCAGTGACACGGGCGTGTCATAGGAGCGTGTTGAGCACACGACTGAGGATATGGGCGTGTGCCTTAGCCATGTCCTTCTCGTGTGTTTCAGCCTTGTGTTGATGAGGTGACACGGCCATCCACACGGCCATGTACTGGTCAACACGGGCATGTCAGAGAGTGACATGGGCGTGTCGTAGCCCGTATTCTGTTCCAGATTGAGTCAATTCTGTAGCCGCTCAAGGGACACAGCCTGTGATATGGGCATGTCACAAGCCATGTCATCTCTATTTAGATGCTTTTCAAAGCAATCGAGGCCATTCATTCCCTTCTATTTGGATCATGTGGTCCCATATCATCCCTGCTCTTATAAGGCCAAGAATGGAGATGAATATCTCATTCTCATATTGACCATTCTCTTTCTAAGTGAAAAGAGAGAGGAGAGCAAGAAAGGAAGAAGGAGAAGCTTTCTGACTGCCGGTGGAGCTTCAGCAGTCTGAATCGATAGCCGAGTTTAGCGTTGTGAAGGCATGGCCGCTGCGGTGCTTTCCTTCTGGCTAGTTCTTTCATGGCGCCGAAGCGATCGTCAAGGGTAACAGTCTTTCTTACTTGGGCAGGTGAATCCCTTTGTTTATGCATGTATATCTGTGGAATCCTCCATCAAAAGATGAAGAGCATAAGTGATTCCAGCAGTGGAGTCTACATCTAGAGCCGAAAATTTATAGTACGACATAAGCATGCTGTGTGAAGCCCATCTGGATTGATGTCTGGATTAGTGATGCTGCGAGCCAGAGAAGACTCCGTGTATACATTGGTTAACCTACGGATACTGGTGAGGACGATTGTGATGGTGAGAAGGAAGCATTGTATAGCTCCTGTGGTTGTATGCTCGGCACGAGCTGTATTGATTGAATGGAAAGCGGCACTATGTGCCGGTGTTGAGAAGGAATGCGAGAACCTCTGAGTTGGTGGGTACGAGAGGCCTCTAATAGGGGTTTGGCGGCTGATGCCCATCGCTAACAAGTTAAGAACCTCTGAGTGGGTGGGTCACAAAACAAGTTAAGTGGTAGGATCAGATGAGCGATCGATTATTAGCAATACAGCGGGGCGATTTCCCTAGGCTTGTTACACTACGAGGGTAGGTCGACTGATATCGCTCACAGTTTGTTATGAGGTGCGTGTCTCTGAGTGGACGGGTGCGTGAGGTCTTCAACAGGGGTTTGGAGGCTTATGCCCGACCAACAAGTAAACACCTCGAATCGGTGGTGGAACCATGAGGAGCTTAGTACACCGTAAGTTTGCCCTGAGTGCACCGAACATCTGGCACGAAGGCCGACGTTTGTGATGATAATGTGGATTGTATATATGTGTTGAGATTGGAATACATGCAGGGAAGGAACCACTGCCCCGGGTAAGGGGTAGGGTCATTATAATTGGTCAGCTAAATGTTGAGCATTGCTTTGTTTGTCACCTATGGGGTGGATGTCTATATGTAGGTGCTGCCCTTGTAGATGATGAAATGGATTGAGCGGGCTGAAGCCCTTACTGTTATTGCTAGTGTAACTTCTCGATTCGTGCTAGGCCCCTTGTGCGTGTTTTTGGTGTCAGGAGAGCTGGTGTAGGCTCAAGGGGGTGCAGGTGATCAGGTGTGCACTTGCGGGAAATAAGGAAATAGGCTAGAAACTTGAGTTGAGCATGACACGGGTAGGGATACGGGCGTATCCCTACCCGTGTTTAATGGTGCTGAGTGGCTATGGCGCTGGGTAATTTTGAGACAGCATTGAGTGGTGTGTCCCAAGGAGGACACGGGTAGGGACATGGGTGTTTCCCTACCCGTGTTCAGTGGCGTTGAGTGACCAATATGGCTTTGAGTGAAATGGCTTTGAGTGTGTTGTCCCGAGCAGGAAACGAGAAGAGACACGGGTGTGTACCTACCCGTGTTCCATGGCATTGAGTGCCATGGCTTTGAGTGCCATGACTTTGAGTCTGGCCAGAGAAGGACACTAGTAGAGACACGGGCGTGTCCCTACCCGTGTGCCCCAAGGCAAACAAGACGAGAAGTGCCCCGAGCAGGACATGGGTGTCGACACGGCTAGTACCACGACCGTGTCACCTAGACACGGGTACCAATACGGGCGTGTTAGTACCCGTGTAGGAGCATGAAACGGCAGTCGAGCCATTTCGCCAGAGTAGGACACGGGTAAGGACAAGACCGTGTCCCTACCCGTGTCACTTCTGTATAAAAGAGAAAAGGTGAAACCCTAACCTTTTCATCCTCTTTCCAAGTACCATTTTCTGTAGGGAGAAGTTTTGAAGGGAAGTTCTTGCTGGAGCTAGCTTTGGAGGAGGAGAAACGCCAACGCCGTCAAGGAGAAAGTGATGTCGCGGAGGAGGATGACAAGATCCATGGTCGAGGATGGTGTTACCACTGGAAATGTGGTGAGCTTCCTACCCTCTCCCTTGGTGCTAGATTTGTAGATATCTAGGTGAGATGTCGACTCAAGAGAGTCTAGACATGGGAGATGGAGATTTCTCTAGGAAGGGCCTTGCTAGAACATGTGTTCTAAAGACTAGTCATCTTCAACCCCCCCCCCCCCCCCTTCCTCAAATGATGATGGAGGTGGATCCGTGAAGAGGAATTACCTTGAGAGGGGGAATGAGGGTGGAGGAGCATTTGGTAGCGATTTGGGTAAAATCGCTTGAGGAGGAAGATAAACGGATGCCGTTCATTCCGCTTCAAGATGCGTGCAGAATCTGTGTTCTGCACGCATCGACATTCTTGGCCGTTTTCGGGAAAGAAATAGTCGAATATAGGTTTTCGACTAAACACAAACGTCTTAACCACTGAAATAACCTTTCCAACGGGTTATTACACACCTTCGGGTGAGCTTGTAGCCATGGGAATGTCCGAACGAAGTAAGGGCTATAAACTAAGCGCACAGAATTAGTATTCTGTACGCTGCAGTCTTTGGAGCCGATTTCGTGTAGGTTAGAGCATGATCATGGTTGAAGTCAGAACACGAAAGTGGTAGAAAATGGAAAGACCTTTCCATAGAGGGGTTACGCGCACTCACCGGATTCCTGTAGCCATGGGAATCCTTGGTTGAAGTTGATGTCCAGATTTAATTCTGCACATAAATTTTTGGGTGATTATAACATGAACTTGAATTCGGTGGAATTAATGTTGCAATCTAATGCGAGTATTGGGTGAACTCTTTTATGATAACCACCGTAGTGTTATGAATGTTTAAGCTTGATAATTTAATTTCGTAATATGGGTGGTGATGCAAGTTTAAATCCAACGAAATGTCTTGATATAAATTGCTAGATCATTTATGCGCATTGTATATATTCTATGTGGAAATCGTTTGGGGTGACATGTAGATGAATAAACTATGGCCATATGTTTATTGAGTTGATAAAATGATGTTTAGTAGTCCAATGCTTAGAGTGTCGTCTTCCTACGGGTATCATTGTGGAAGGTTGTAAGTGCGGCGTTGGCCGTCACTAGTCGGAATGGGTTGAGATGAATAAACTGGGCGGTTGGGCTAGTCCCTCGGTGTTTATGCCCCGAGGCACCATCCGTGCCAAGTGGATGGTTGGGCTTGACCCTCGTGCTTTCTCCGAGGTTCCTTCCATGCCACGGTGTTGTGGAATCTTATGTGGTGTTAGTCGACACGCGGTGTCGTAATCCTGGGTTAAGGATACTGTGGTAGGTCTATGGGCTCGCCTATCGTTCCACCGATGAGAGTTGACGGATAGAATTAGGGCGGTTGGGCTTGCCCCTCATTCTTTCTCTGAGGTACCTTCCATGCCAAGTGATTGGTTGAACTTGATCCTCGTGCTTTCCCGAAGATCCATCCGTCACACATGGCCAGTTCGGGGCTAGGATCTTGGTGCATATCTACCCAAGTGAACCCGCTGGGTCATAGTATGCATGGGCTCCAGTGTTGTGTTCTTAGCATTGAGGCGTACGGAGGCCTAAGTGAAGTAGTGTTGATACCCCCTGTGTAAAACCCCCCCTCCCGGAACACAAGACACGGCACGAGAGGGGTCTTATGCCCAGAACAGCCGCCTTGCGGTAACACTAGCACTCAGGCTAGCCTGTACCACAAGACGCCTATTCTGCCGGCTACCAACAATATCAACAAATAAATTCCAACCCAACCATAATAATATGAAAGTGAAATCCACACCAAGCATATGTCCATAATATCATAAATAAAGAAGCTACAGCAAGCTTCTAATATCATAGTACGTAAACAGAATTGCCCCGAAGGGCTACAACAAAATTTCTCTCTTACTCACATCTGTAACCGACGGTAGCGACGGTACCGTCCCTTCAGGCCCTATCACCCTGGCCTGGCTGTCCGTCTGCATAGCCTGCTGCTCCACCTGCGGGGTTTCCTCCTAAAAAGGAAGACGTAGCAACCGTTAGTCAAAAAGACTAAGTGGTTTCACATCCGCTCCCCTGGCGACTCCTCGGCACCGGGCGGAGAAAGGAACAGGTACAATATATAAATAACAGTAGTACAACAGGTGAAGTGAGTATACATATTATAAGCCGCAACATCAGTAGTGTATAATAAACAAGCTCTCATTTTCAAATCTACGAACTACAGCAGTAAGAGAGTATATAACTAGAACAGTAAGTAACTCAACTTATATGGATGCCCATACAAGCATATAAGTTGAGGGTCGTTCAGCAGAAAGTAACTCATCGTATAGGAGTGCCCATACAAACTTATACGATGAGGGTCTTGTGTATATAATGAAGTGCAATGCTATGTATGCAATGCAATGACACACTCATGCTCAAGCACATGCAATCGCTATGTCGACACAGACTTATAGTTCCCACTATTCGAGCAGGTAGCTAACCTCTCAGGCATCAACCGTCGTGGCCAAATGGTGACAGTGGAGCGGGCATCTCAACTACTAGGCTGGTCTCCACACTACCTGGCCTAGGCCTCCGTACGCCTCCACACTAGGAACACAATAGCGGAGCTCACATGCATACTACGGCTCAGCGGGTTCTCTCGGGTAAATATGCACCAAGATCCTAGCCCCTGACTGGCCTATAGTATGACACGGAAGGAGCCTCGGAAATGAGCACGAGGACCAAGCCCAACCGTTCACTTGGCACGAAAGGAGCCTCGGGACGTGAACACCGAGGACCAAGCCCAACCACCCAAGGTCTAACTATCAACTCCCATCGGTGTGACGATTGGCGAGCCCGTAGACCTGCCACACTATCCTTAACCCGGGATTACGACACCGCGTGTTGACTCACACCAAATGCAATTCCACAATTCTGTGGCATGGAAGGAGCCTCGGAGAAAGCACGAGGACCAAGCCGAACCATACATCAAATACGGAAGGAGCCTCGGGACGTGAACACCGAGGACCAAGCCCAACCGTCCAATTTTATCCAACTCAACCTCATTCCCATTAGTGACGATCAACACCGCACTTGTTAACTTTCACAATGCTACCCGTGGGGAGACGACACTCTAAGCATTGGACTATCCATTCCCTTACATCACTCCATTACACATCCTGGCCATAGTTTTAATCATTTACAAATCTTTCCAAATGAATTCAACATATTATAGATAATGCGCATAATGGTGATCTACCAAATATAACAAAGCCTTTCATTCACTTAGGCTTGATTCACATCTCGACATAGGAATTCAAGTCCTCAAACATCAATCTTCACATTACCTCGGTGATTAACACAAAAGAATTCACACAACCTCGAGATGAATCGCAACATCTATTCCATCGAATCCAAGTTCATATTATAATCACCTAGAATGTATGTAATCTGGTCAGCAACTTTGACTGAGGATTCCCGTGGCTACAGGTATCGCCTGAAAACGTGCCACTACTCGTTGGAAAGGTAATTTTAAGGGATACGACTCTTGTGTTTAGTTGAAATCCCAGATCTGGTCACATCATACCATAAATGCAACTCGAAGTCTGCTGCGTACAGGATACAAACTTCCAACCGCAGCAGATTCGAACGGACTTTCCTGTGGCTACAGGTATCGCATGGAAACGTGCAACCACTCGTTGGAAAGGTAATTTCAAGGGCTACAACTTTCGTGTTTAGTTGAAAGCCCAGATCCTCCCGCTTCTTGCTTAAAAATAGCCAAGAAGGTCGCTGCGTGCAGAATACAGATTCTGCACGCATCTTGAAGCGAAGTGAACGGCATCCGTTCATCTTCCTCCTCAAGCGATTTTCCCCAAATCACAGCCAGAAGTTCCTCCACCCTTATTCTCCCTCTTGAGGCCATTTCCTCTTCACGAGACCACCCCTATCATCACCTTGAAGCGAGGGGAGGTTGAAGACGACTACGCTTTAGAGCACAAGCTCTAGCATGGCCTTCCTAGAAAGCTTCATCTCACACATCAAGACTCGTTTGAGTCGATGTCTCGCCTAAGAATAACTATAGATCTAGCACCAAGGGAGAGGGGAGGAAACTCAATTCATTTCCGGCGTTTCCTCCGTTGCCGGCCATGGATCGCGTTACTCTTCATGGCAGCATCCTTGGTGCAGTTGCTCTTCACGGCAAAGGAAGGAGAGAGAGAGGTCCGCCTCCAAAGCTCGCACCAGCAGGCTCTCCTCCGGCGATCCACGATATTCTCCTCTAACCCTCGCTCCCGACGGTTTGCACGGTGACGGCTCGGCAAGAAGGATTGGATGCGGTGGTTAGGGTTTGGTTTACTCCCTTTTTATATTACATATTAGGCTAAGTCCCTTCCGCCACGTGTCACTCTCTAATTGGACCGCCCAAATTAGTTTTCATTTGAAGTGACCGGTCCAAGGATCACTCAGCACGAATCCCGAGGTCCAGTTCGGTTCGCCTGTACAAGCCGGTGAATCGGCCTGGGTGCAGAAAACGCACAAGTCAAATTCGGCGGGAATCAGCCAGTGATTCCCGTCGATCGACGAGTATTGGCGGGTCATTCTCGACGAATTCATTGAGTATCAACAATGATACTCGACGATTTTCCCTTAGTGATACTCGATGATCGGCGGGTATCACCGGGTATTCTCGGCGATCGGTGAGAATCGTCAGGCATTCTCGACGATTTTCCCTTAGCCTACTGCAGTTCTGAGTCCGGCGGGTATCGACCACCGATACCCGTCGAATCGGCGAGAATCAATCCTCCATTCTCGACGATCGACGAGCAACAACCTCCATTCTCGATGACTTTTACTTAGCCGAGTTCCCTCATCTCGGCTACTGGTTGGGGTATCCTTGAACCCAACCCTACACTTATTCTATGCACCTGACACCTCGCGTCAGTGCACCCCGAGCCCGAGTTGAGTCTCTTGACTCAGAACACGTGCGAGGGGCCTAGCGCGAATTGGGACGTTACAAATCCTATAAACAAAATAAAAAGATTTCGTCCTCGAAATCAGGCTGAGGTCGTGGGGAGTAAAGCATACAGAAAACAAAATATGCTTTTAAATAAAATTACCTGAAGCAAACAACTCCGGGTACCGAATTTGCATCAAATCCATTGGCTCCCATGTGAATTCCTCCTTCCCATGATTAGACCATAGCACTTTTACCAAGGGGACACTTTTGCGGCGCAAGGTTCTTTTCTCATTATCAACGATCCGCACCGGCTCCAGTCGCACAGATCTGTTAGACGCCACAGTACCTTCAGTTGTGGGGATGTATTGTTTGGGCCGCAACAGCGCCTTCCGAAGCGACGATACATGGAACACATCGTGGAGATTCTCTAGCTCAGGCGGTAGCTCCAGCCGGTAGGCCAAAGGGCCAACCCTTTCCAATATGACATAGGGCCTAACATACCGTGGACTGAGCTTCTTCACTCCTCGCACTCGTGACACTCCATGCATCGGCCGGATTTTTAGAAACACCTTATCACCCACTTGAAATTCCACCATACGGTGCCTTGCGTTGTAATACTTCGCCTACCGACTTTGAGCCTCCAACATGCGATCCCTTATTAGCCTAATCACCACATCAGTGTCATCTTTGTACTCAATTCCCAAAGTCTTCGGGTCTTCATCTTGCACCCAAGACAAGGGGGTCCTACACCTCCTTCCATATAGGGCTTCATGGGGCGCCATGCCAATACTAGCTTGATGGCTATTGTTATAGGAGAATTCCACCAAGGGCAAGAGTCTTTCCCACGGCTCTCCCCTATCTATCACACACAACCTCAACAGATCTTCCAATGTTCGGATGGTCCGCTCAGACTGTCCGTCCGTCTGAGGATGAAATGCGGTACTGAAGGTAAGATGTGAGCCCAAATACGTCTGTACCGCCTTCCACTCCTTGGAGGTGAAATGACCATCACGATCCGAAACTATTGTCTTAGATACACCGTGATACCGTACAAATTGTTACACAAACAGGCGTACAAAGACATCCACATGAGCCTCCTTCTTCATAGGAATGAATCGGGCAACCTTCGTTAGGCGATTAACGATCACCCACACTGAATCATTCCCTGAGCGGGAGCGAGGTAGCCCATGTACGAAGTCCATGGATATATCCTCGAACTTCCATTCGGGGATTGGCAACGACTGCAACAGCCCACCGGGGCTCCTACATTCCGCCTTAGCTCTTTGGCAGGCTTCACAATGCGTGACAAAGTACCGGACATCTTTCTTCATCCCTGGCCAACACATCGTCTTTCGTAAGCCATCGTACATCTTTGAAATTCCTGGGTGCACGGAATATTGAGAGCAATGTGCTTCTCTCATTATATCCTCCCGGATTCTGCCACCTTTGGGAATGTAGAGTAGGCCGCGAAAGTAAACGAGGCCGTCCTTCAGTGTGTATTTGTCGGTAGTCCCGTCTTCGATTAACTTTATTGTCGGGGCCAAAGCCGCATCTAATCCTTGCTCCACTCGGATCCGGTCCCGGATATCACAAACTATGCTCATGCTGGACAGGTACTCCGTATATTCCGAAGAAGCCTTAAATATTAAGGTGATGTCCATCTCCTCGATCATCCGTGCCAACTCCATGCTCATCAATCGAGATTCTGGGCTCGAGCCGGGTACTTTCCTACTCAACGCATCGGCTACCGAGTTTGCTTTTCCAGGGTGGTAGTTCAAGGTGAACTCATAGTCACATAGAAACTCTAACCACCGCCGTTGTCTTAAGTTCAATTCCTTCTGGGTATGGACGTACTTCAAATTTTTATGATCCGAGAAGATTTCGCAGTGGACGCCGTATAGATAATGCCTCCATACCTTCAAGGCGAACACCACCGCTCCTAGCGCCAAATCATGCACCGGGTAATTGATTTCATGCTTCTTCAATTGTCTTGAAGCATAAGCAATTACGTGCCCGTGCTGCATCAACACCGCTCCCAACCCCTGATAAGACGCGTCCGTATAAACTTGAAATCCTTCCTTCCCAGACGGAAGGACAAGGATGGGGGCGGAGGTAAGTCTATCCTTCAATTCCTGGAATGCCGCTTCACACTGGGGTGTCCACTCAAATGGCACTCCTTTCTTTGTCAAGGAAGTAAGCGGGAGGGCAATCTTGGAGAATCCTTTTACGAACTTGCGGTAGTATCCGGCAAGTCCAAGAAAACTCCTCACATCGGCCACCGACTTCAAAGGTGACCACTCCTTCACAGCGCGCACCTTGGCCGGATCCACATCTAGTCCTGCCCCACTGATAACATGGCCCAATAAAGCAACTTCCTTAAGCCAGAATTCACACTTGCTAAACTTGGCGAACAGGGCGTGCTCTTTTAGCTTCTCTAGAACTAAGTCCAAATGTCTGGCATGTTCTTTCTCCGTCTTCGAGTAGACTAGGATGTCGTCAATGAACACAATGACGAAGACATATAGATAGGCCTCAAACACTTTATTTATCAAGCTCATGAAAGCCGATGGGGCATTTGTGAGTCCAAACGGCATCACTGTGAACTCATATAAGTCGTACCTTGAGCTGAAAGCCGTTTTCTGTATATCATCCTCCTGTATTCTCAATTGGTAGTACCCCGAGCGCAAGTCTAACTTTGAGAACCAATGCGCTCCCACAAGTTGGTCGAACAACTCATCGATCTGAGGTAACGGGTAAGTGTTTCGTACTGTCAGTCGGTTGAGTTCCCGATAGTCTATACATAAACGCAGGGTTCCATCTTTCTTCTTGACGAATAGAACAAGGGCTCCCCAAGGCGACGAGCTGGGGCGAACAAACCCTGATTCTACCAACTCCTGCAATTGCACTCTAAACTCCGCAAGTTCTTTTGGGGCCATCCGGTAAGGGATCCTGGAGACAGGCTTAGCTCCTGGTACAAGCTTAATTTGAAAATCCACTTCTCTATGCGGGGGTAATCCTGGCAGTTTCTCGGGAAATACCTCAGGGAAATCCCGTGCTACCCGCACATCCTTCACATCTAACTTCATCTCTTTTAGTTCGAATCGTATCATGTAGACTTCATCCCCTCTCATATGAGCTTTCAAGGTCTGGATCAAGGATAACAAGATTCGTGGTGCGAAATTTATACCTTGGAAGACTACATCAGTATCCCCATGTCTCAAATAGATACGCTTCTCCGCACAGTCGATTCTCGCATGGTGCCAATCCAGCCACGCCATACCCAGGATGAGGTCGAACTCTGGTATTCTCAAAATTATGGCAGGGGTATCAAAGGTCTTTCCCCCAATAGTTATCTCTAACTCACACTTCGCGGTTGCCGTCATCTCAGATCCGTCTGGGAGGCGTACTCTTCAAGCAGTACCAGTGAAATATTGCACTCCGTGTATATCTTTGATGAAGTCTTCAGACACGAATGAATGTGAGGCACCAGTATCAAATAACGTATGAGCCGGTTTCCCGCCGACCATCACGGTGCCTAAGTGTCATTAATAATACTCAAGCTAGATGTCTAGTATATCTCAAGCAACTAGAGAATATTAATGAAAGCAAAATGACTAATTCGAATCTAACCTGCAATCATCTCTTGAGGGTTCCGCTCTTGAGTCATGTACAGGGCATACATCTGATCTCGAGCGGGTCCGGGGTTTCTTCCTCATGGTCCTCGTCCTCGACCACGCACATATCCCCGCCCCCGAGGGGCTGCTGGAGGGAAAGCAAGAGGCGCATCACCAAACAATTGTGGGCAGTAGCGTCGAATGTGGCCCGGTTGGTTGCATTCAAATCACACCCGTTCCTGCCTTCCGCCGTGTTGCTGAAACTGTGGAGGTGGAGGTAATGCTGGCGGTTGTGGAACCGGGCGCTCCTCTCTAAAGTTCTGGGGAAAATGCCCGCCACCCCTCCGATATCCTCTTCCTTTTTATTGTAAAACCTCCTTCTGTTGCTGGGGCCAACTTCCATCACGCCCTCTACTGGCCTCTTACCACTTCCCAAGTGGTCCGCCTCCAATCTCTTCGCCATATCAATAATCTCCGCCAGACTAGAGTCCGCTATAAACAAAAGGGCTTGCCTTAGGGGGTCTCGCAAGCCTTTGTAGAATCTTTTGGCGTACCCTCTATCATCCAGCTCATAGGAGTCAGCGAATCTAGCCAGGTGCTGAAACTCCCGTTGGTACTCCGTCACCGACATGGACCCTTGCTTAAGTTGCAAAAATCTCTCTTCCAGACCATCCTGAGCGGCCGAGGGGATGAAATGCTCAAAGAAGGCTTCGAAGAATTCGCTCCAACTAATGTCCGTGTACACTCTTCCACGAAAAGTGGAGCCCATGAGGGACTTCCACCACCTTTTGGCGTGCAGCTCTAAGAGTGTCACCACAAGGGTCACCGCCATGTTGTTTGGACATCTTATTCCTGCCAACAACTCTTGTATAGTGTCGAGGCACTCTTCCGTACGCACCGCCGACTCTGTCCCATTATAAGCGGGAGGGGAGAGAGCTCGGAAAACGCTTAACCAACTAGATCCCGGACCCGATTGTTGTATAGGTGCCTGCTGAGATTGGGACCTAAAGGCGTCCAGAATAGTTGTGAGCATCTGCCCCAACTTTGATTGTTGGAATTTTGTAGGTACGGACGGGACTGGGGTGCCCCTTACTGGCTCAACATGTGCTGGGATCTACACATAAGGTACAAACCTAGGGTTAGGTTGGCTAATCTAATGGTTAAAGATGGACAACTTTGTGTGAATTACATATGGGCACACCACTGCTTCCGCTAAGTCAGCTTGTCCCCAAACTGACCAATCAAACGGGGGTGGCACCATTGTTAAGTGACTTTCGCCTTGGAGGATCGTATCAAGCTGATACCATTTGTAAAACCCCCCTCCCGGAACAAAAGACACGGTACGAGAGGGGTCTTATGCCCAGAATAGCCACCTTGCGGTAACACTAGCACTCAGGCTAGCCTGTACCACAAGACGCCTATTCTGCCGGCTACCAACAATATCAACAGATAAATGACAACCCAACCATAATAATATGAAAGTCAAATCCACACCAAGCATATGTCCATAATATCATAAATAAAGAAGCTACAGCAAGCTTCTAATATCAGAGTACGTAAACAGAATTGCCCCGAAGGGCTACAACAAAATCCCTCTCTTACTCACATCTGTAACCGACGGTAGCGACGGTACCGTCCTTCAGGCCCTGTCACCCTGGCCTAGCTGTCCGTCTGCATAGCCTGCTGCTCCACCTGCAGGGTTTCCTCCTAAAAAGGAAGACGTAGCAACCGTTAGTCAAAAAGACTAAGTGGTTTCACATCCGCTCCCTCGGCGACTCCTCGGCACCGGGCGGAGAAAGGAACAGGTACAATATATAAATAACAGTAGTACAACAGGTGAAGTGAGTATACATATTATAAGCCGCAACATCAGTAGTGTATAATAAACAAGCTCTTATTTTCAAATCTACGAACTACAGCAGCAAGAGAGTATATAACTAGAACAGTAAGTAACTCAACTTATATGGATGCCCATACAAGCATATAAGTTGAGGGTCGTTCAGCAGAAAGTAACTCATCGTATAGGAGTGCCCATACAAACTTATACGATGAGGGTCTTGTGTATATAATGAAGTGCAATGCTATGTATGCAACGCAATGACACACTCATGCTCAAGCACATGCAATCGCTATGTCGACACAGAATTATAGTTCCCACTATTCGAGCAGGTAGCTAACCTCTCAGGCATCAACCATCGTGGCCAAACGGTGACAGTGGAGCGGGCATCTCCACTACTAGGCTGGTCTCCACACTACCTAGCCTAGGCCTCCGTACGCCTCCACGCTAGGAACACAACAGTGGAGCTCACATGCGTACTACGGCTCAGCGGGTTCTCTCGGGTAAATATGCACCAAGATCCTAGCCCCTGACTGGCCTATGGTATGACACGGAAGGAGCCTCGAAAATGAGCACAAGGACCAAGCCCAACCGTTCACTTGGCACGGAAGAAGCCTCGGGACGTGAACACCGAGGACCAAACCCAACCGCCCAAGGTCTAACTATCAACTCCCATCGGTGTGACGATTGGCGAGCCCGTAGACCTGCCACACTATCCTTAACCCGGGATTACGACACCGCGTGTCGACTCACACCACATGAAATTCCACAATTCCGTGGCATGGAAGGAGCCTCGGAGAAAGCACGAGGACCAAGCCCAACCATCCATCAAATACGGAAGGAGCCTCGGGACGTGAACACCGAGGACCAAGCCCAACCGTCCAATTTTATCCAACTCAACCTCATTCCCATTAGTGAAGGTCAACACCGCACTTGTTAACTTTCACAATGCTACCCGTGGGGAGACGACACTCTAAGCATTGTACTATCCATTCCCATCCATCAATCCATTACACATCCTGGCCATAGTTTTAATCATTTACAAATCCTTCCAAATAAATTCAGTATATTATAGATAATGCGCATAATGGTGATCTACCAAATATAACAAAGCCTTTCATTCACTTAGGCTTGATTCACATCTCGACATAGGAATTCAAGTCCTCAAACATCAATCTTCACATTACCTCGGTAATTAACACAAAAGAATTCACCCAACCTCGAGATGAATCGCAACATCTATTCCATCGAATCCAAGTTCATATTATAATCACCTAGAATGTATGTAATCTGGTCAGCAACTTTGACTGAGGATTCCCGTAGCTACAAGTATCGACTAAAAACGTGCCACCACTTGTTGGAAAGGTAATTTTAAGGGCTACGACTCTCGTGTTTAGTCTAAAGCCCAGATCTGGTCACATCATACCAGAAATGCAACTCGAAGTCTGCTGCGTACAGGATACAAACTTCCAACCGCAGCAGATTCGAACAGACTTTTCCGTGGCTACAGGTATCGCATGGAAACGTGCAACTACTCGTTGGAAAGGTAATTTCAAGGGCTACAACTTTCATGTTTAGTCGAAAGCCCAGATCCGCCCTCTTCTTGCTTAAAAATAGCCAAGAAGGTCGCTGCGTGCAGAATACAGATTCTGCACGCATCTTGAAGCGAAGTGAACGGCATCCGTTCATCTTCCTCCTCAAGCGATTTTCCCCAAATCACAGCCAGAAGTTCCTCCACCCTTATTCTCCCTCTTGAGGCCATTTCCTCTTCACGAGACCACCGCTATCATCACCTTGAAGCGAGGGGAGGTTGAAGACGACTAAGCTTTAGAGCACAAGATCTAGCATGGCATTCCTAGAAAGCTTCATCTCACACAACAAGACTCATTTGAGTTGATGTCTCGCCTAAGAATAACTATAGATCTAGAACCAAGGGAGAGGGGAGGAAACTCACTTCATTTCCGGCGTTTCCTCCGTTGCCGGCCATGGATCGCGTTACTCTTCGTGGCGGCATCCTTGGTGCAGTTGCTCTTTACGGCAAAGGAAGGAGAGAGAGAGAGGTCCGCCTCCAAAGCTCGCACCAACAGGTTCTCCTCCGGCGATCCACGATATTCTCCTCTAACCCTCGCTCCCGATGGTTTGCACGGTGACGGCTCGGCAAGAAGGATCGGATGCGGTGGTTAGGGTTTGGTTTACTCCCTTTTTATATTACATATTAGGCTAAGTCCCTTCCGCCACGTGTCACTCTCTAATTGGACCGCCCAAATTAGGTTTCATTTGAAGTGACCGGTCCAAGGATCACTCATCACAAATCCCGAGGTCCAGTTCGGTTCGCCTGTACAAGCCGGTGAATCGGCCTGGGCGCAGAAAATGCACAAGTCAAATTCGGCGGGAATCCGCCAGTGATTCCCGTCGATCGGCGAGTATTGGCGGGTCATTCTCGACAAATTCGTCGAGTATCAACAAAGATACTCGACGATTTTCCCTTAGTGATACTCGACGATCGGCGGGTATCACCGGGTATTCTCGGCGATAGGTGAGAATCGTCAGGCATTCTCGACGATTTTCCCTTAGCCTACTGCAGTTCTAAGTCCGGCGGGTATCGACCACCGATACCCGTCGAATCGGCGAGAATCAATCCTCCATTCTCGACGATCGATGAGCATCAACCACCATTCTCGATGACTTTTACTTAGCCGATTTCCCTCATCTCGGCTACTGGTAGGGGTATCCTTGAACCCAACCCTACACTTATTCTATGCACCTGACACCTCGCATCAGTGCACCCCGAGCCCGAGTTGAGTCTCTTGACTCAGAACACGTGCGAGGGGCCTAGCGCGAATTGGGACGTTACACCCTGAGTAGTATAAATGCCCGTTCTACTGTCACCGTATGGCCACGATGGTTGGCGCCTGAGAGGTTAGCTACCTGCTCAAAAGGTGGGAACTACCAGTCTGTGTCGATATAGCAACTTCATGTGCGTGATCATGGGTGTGTCATTGCATTGCATACATAACATTGCAACTCATTACATACACAAGACCCTCATCGTATAAGTTTGTATGGGCACTCCTATACGATGAGTTATTTATTGCTGAATGATCCTCAACTTATATGCTTATATGGGCATCCATATAAGTTGAGTTACTTTTGTTTTAACTCTATATTCATATGCTGTGATAGATGGTAGAACTGATAGAATTTCTTATTACTCGTGTTACCACTTGCTTGTTTATACTCCTATTTATTATATATATTTTTTACCCTATCTATTACTCCGCCCGGTGCCGAGGAGTCGTCGGGGGAGCGGATGTGAAGTCACTTAGTCTTTATGACTAACGGTTGATATGTCTCCCTTTTTTTAGGAGGAAACCCCGCAGGATAAGCAGCAGGTGATGTGTCACAACCCGCATTTTCTCCGAATTAAGAATTATCAGAGTAGGAGAAAACACGCGTCATGATGCCACGTCAAGCAGGGGATAACTGCTAACGCTCAGGCAAAACCACCTACCAACTTAATGAAAGAAAATCATGTGATTAATGATTAGAAAATCAGTTATATTTTAGAGGTCGTATCCCCCGGCTTAGTGGATCACCTAGTCCACAAAAGAAAACTATATTTAAACGCTGCGGAAAGAAAATACTTTATCAGGTTTGACATCCTAAGGAGCGCATAAGGGTCCCAAGAGAACCACTCATGCTATGCAAGACCCTACATTTAATTTATCTAATATATAAGAAAACGGTCTTTATACGTGATTTGGAAAATAGTGATTACGTTTTATAAAACATGCTGATCATGAGCTTTATTTATAATAATAATTATAGTTTAAAAATAACTAGCAACCTAGCATAAATCCTTCTCAGGGCAAGTAGACTATCTCCAGAAAACGGTAGCAGCATAAGTAAATATATCCAGTACAAAGGTAACAACTACCAGTGGGCGCCAACAACCTGACACGAACCCACTGACACACATGTATGTCTGTAAGAAAGTACTGAAAAACTACCTCACCAACACGGCAAACGGAACTCCAAAGTCCAAGAGACCACCAACACCACCACTACAAACTAGCCACCCAACTGGCTACGGCTCAGAACCTGGGGTATTCCAAAATAAAACAGAATACCTCAGCAAGCTAAACAAAGTAAAACTGCATGAAAGAGTCAACCAAAAGGGGAAAAGTACCTGAAAAACATGCAGTAGAAAGAGTCACAACTGTCCAAAACAGGACAACAAGAAAAGCACTACGTGCGAGGAAACAGCAACAACCCAGCCCAGGAACAACATCCTGCAGGGCCTACTAGGCTACCAAGAGCCCAAAGTGCTGCAAACTACCAAGGAAGAAACTTCTAACACCCTAAACTGTGGGAGGTGGTAGTAGCAAAAACAAACAACGAGGAACCGGATTGGAGGCAAACTTAGTCCCCCCATCCACCATGTCCAAGTCAACAAGCTCGAGGGTCTACACGTGAAAGCACAAGGGACCTTCCACCCACATGCCCAGCCCATACTTGGAGCAAGAAAAACATGAGTGGCCTTGGCTAAATTACACAACTCCACCCCCATAAAGAGATACAAACCACCACTACTAACCACGACCCACGATTCGGCCATTAGGAAAGAGAAATATGGCCGACAAGGAAATTACAAATATAAACAAGGAATTCACTCGGGAACGTAAATCGAGGAAAGAGAAAAAGAAAGTGTTGAAATGACTCAACACGACGTGGCGCTGGGTCCTCTCGACACCGCATTGAGTGAGCTTCACTCACTCAACGTACCACGCAAAGCGAATTATCACAACAATAACTCTTACATTACTACCTTAACACTACACAAAACACTCATGCCCACCTAACCCGCGTATCGACGCCAGCTAAATACGGGTGCAAAAAAGGAAATATTCAGAGCGCACGATCAGTGTCGCACGACTAGTGGTCGTGCGCACTCATCGGCTCATGATCGTGCGAAGTGAACCTGGGAAACTTGAAACCTGACAGAAAACTTAGCATAAGCGCACGATCAGTGTCGCACGACCAGTGGTCATGCGCACTGTTGCCAGCGCTCGTGCGATAGCCGAGACAGAACTTTGGAGAAATGAGTAGGTAGCCGCGCACGAACAGTGGCACACGACCAGTGGTCGTGCGCCCTAACGCTGCTGATCGTGCGCGGGTAACCTGTACCGTTTGGGATTTCTCGAACGACACCGGAACGCGCATCACATTCTCCCGACACTGCGAACCACAACTACAACACACCGAAAACGGCCTACGGCACACCTAACATAATTTTTACCTATTCTACTCGCTCACTACACCATCCATCTACGCCTAATCATTCGAGACGGAATCCAGAGACAGAAATGATAAAAACAAGTAGGGTGCATGAATCGAAAGAAAAAAAATAACTTGGCAAGGGCGAGAACACCACTTGCCTTGATTTCCGGCGAAGCTTGGTCGGTTTTCCCTCCTCTTCACGCACGAATCCGGCAATGAAGCACAAGGCCAAAAATCTGGACATTGCCGGCGGGAAACAAGTCAAAACCCGAAATTCAAAACCACAAGCAAGGCCACGAAACTTGGAAATCTTACCGTAGGAATGAAGGTCTCGACGAGAGCAATCCGAATCCACTCTCGGAATCGAATTCCGTCCACAAACGCTCCGGGAATCGGCGGTGGAAGGCAAGGGCTCGGCGGTTTCTCCGTTTCTCTCGTACAGGGGCGACGGTTCTTAATTGGAGAAGATGATCGAGCCTTTCTATTTCCATCCTATATATATATATTAATATATAATAATATAATTTATTACAAAATTACATAAAGCACCAAAACGACGTGAAAACCGAACTACCTCGGAATTCGACGAAATTCGCACTGTAGCTAAATACTCACGCTACGAACAAAACGGCGAAGTCGAAATTAATTTTCGACGAACAGAACTCGAGTTATACCCAAATAAAGCCAAACACCAACATCCCCCCAAGAGGCCACACCGGGTCACCCAAAACGACTCGGCTTGCTAGGGAGATCTTGCCAACAGGCTACAGAATAGGGCACTCAGTTCTAAGGAGCTAAACCACACTCCACAAATGGCACAAGCCACGGAAATGCGTCATCATAACGCCAACGAGAATAAAAAAATAAACGCAGAAAAAAAAAATCGGGGGCGTTACAGTCACTCCCCCTAAAAGAAAGTTTCGTCCCGAAACTTTACGTACAACACTCCTACTAAAGAAGGAAAAGTAACCAATAGGAGTTACAAGAAGGGAAACATACCGATCAAATCAGCGAAACAGGCGAGGGTAAGCCCTCCTCATGGCCGACTCTAGCTCCCAAGTCGCGCTCTCCAAATCCTGATTTTTCCACAGAACTTTCACCATCGGTATGGACTTCTTTCGCAGCACTCGCTCCTGAGTATCCAAAATACGAACCGGCACCTCAACAAAAGAGAGGTTAGGCTCCAACTGGGGCACAACGTCCAAGACCTGCCCACTACTACGCACACACTTCCGCAATTGGCTAACATGAAAAACATTATGAACTCCTGGGAAGTTTGCTGGCAAACCCAATCTATAAGCTGACACGCCAATCCGTTCCAAAATCTCGAACGGGCCAACATACCTTGGGTCCAATTTCCGATTCTTACCAAACCTCTTTACACCCACCATTGGGGAAACCTTAAGAAATACAAGGTCCCCTACAGAGAACTCCAAAGCAGACCTATGCCGATTGGCGTTCTTTTCGTACCTCTCCCGAGCTATACGAAGCTTCTCCCGAATAAGCTTCACGGCGACTTCCATATCCTCCAGCGCATCAGGACCCAACAACGGCCTCTCACCAGCCTCGGCCCAAAACAACGGAGTCCTACAGCGCCTCACATACAAGGCTTCGAACGGAGCCATCTGCAAACTTTCCTGATAACTGTTGTTGTAAGCAAATTCCATAAGTCGCAGCCGCTCATCCCATGCTCCGCCGTGGTCTAAAATATAGCATCGGATCATATCCTCAACAATCTGATTCACCCGCTCCGTCTGCCCATTGGTCTGGGGTGGTACGCAGTAGAATATCTCAGATCCGTACCCAAACCCTCCTGCAGACTCTGCCAAAAACGAGAAGTAAACCGGGAGTCTCGATCAGAAATGATGCTAACCGGCATACCGTGGAGTCGAATGACTTCATTCAAGTACAACTCTGCTATCTTCTTCATCGGGTAATCAATCTTATATGGCACGAAGTGAGCACACTTCGTCAATCTATCCACTATAACCCAAACAAAATCAAATCCCCTCGGGGATTTCGGTAAGCCCGTAATGAAGTCCATAGATAAACTCTCCCACTTCCAAGTCGGGATCTCTAACGGGGTCAACTTGCCACCAGGCCTTCCATGATCGGCCTTCACGCGCTTGCAAGTGTGGCACTCAGCAACAAATCGGGCTATATCACCTTTCATGCCATACCACCAGGCAATTTGCCTTAAGTCACGGTACATCTTCGTAGATCCTAGATGATAGGCAATGCTGGATCCATGAGCCTCTCTGCAAATCATACCTCTAATATCCCCAACGGCGGGGATGCAAAACATGCCAGCGGTACCTCAAAGTACCCGCATAATCGATAGAAAAATCTGGCAACTCTCCCTTCTCTGTCCTGATGAACAAGTGCAACAGATCCGGGTCGTCCTTCTGGTGTAGTCTGGTCAAAGAAATCCAGGACGGCTCTGCCACTGACAAACTACTCTACAAACCACAGCATCCCACTGAAATATCCATAAGGAGGAACTCCTCAACTAACCGATCGGCGGAGAGGTTAAAGATCTTTCCCGTCTTTCGGCTCAGGGCGTCGGCCACCACATTGGCCTTGCCCGGATGATACTGGATCTCTACATCATAATCAGCCACATACTCTAGCCACCGCCGCTGGCGCAGATTCAACTCCTTCTGCGTGAACACGTACTTCAAGCTCTTATGGTCGGTGAAGATCTTGCACTGAGCCCCATAAAGTAAGTGTCTCCACAGCTTCAACGCATAAATAACCGCTGCGAACTCAAGGTCATGCGTAGGATAATTCTTCTCATGGGTCTTCAGTTGCCTTGACCCATAGGCAATCACCTTCCAAACCTGCATTAATACGCATCCCAGATCTACAAGCGAAGCATCCACATACACATCATAATCCACACCCTCAGTAGGTAGGGTCAGAACGGGAGCAGTGCACAATCTCTTCTTTAGCTCCAGAAAGGCTTCTTCGCACTTCTCGCTCCAAACAAAAGCCACATTCTTCTGAGTCAGCTTGGTCAAAGGTGCAGCTAGGGAAGAGAAACCCTCCACAAACCTCCTGTAGTAGCCAGCCAACCCTAGGAAACTCCTGATCTCCTTAGGGGTATTCGGCCTACTCCAATCCATCACTGCTGCAATCTTTTCTGGATCGACCGAGATCCCTTCCTTGTTCACCACGTGGCCTAGAAATGAGACCTGAGGCAACCAAAATTCGCACTTGCTCAACTTGGCGAATAACTTGTGATTCCTCAACTCTGTCAGAACCAAACGCAAATGCTGCTCATGCTCCTCCGCGCTGCGAGAATAGACCAACACGTCATCAATGAAGACCACAACGAACTTGTCGAGGAAATCCTTGAACACCCGGTTCATCATATCCATGAAGGCTGATGGTGCGTTGGTCAAACCAAACAACATCACCAAAAACTCAAAGTGTCCATGCCTCGATCTAAACGCAGTCCGTGGAATATCTTCCTCACGGATTCTGAGCTGATGATAACCAGAACGAAGGTCGATCTTGGAGAACACCGTGCTACCGCGCAACTGGTCAAATAAATCATCGATCCTCGGCAGAGGGTACCTGTTCTTAATAGTGACCTTGTTCAATTCTCTATAGTCGATGCAAAGCCGCATCGACCCATCTTTCTTCTTTACAAACAAAACAGGAGCACCCCAAGGCGACGAACTCTGCCTGATAAAACCTTTAGCCAACAGCTCATCCAACTGAACTCGCAACTCCTCTAACTCACGAGGGGCCATCCGGTACGACGCCTTAGCAATAGGATGCGTACCCGGCTCCAAATCGATCACAAACTCAACATCCCGCTCGGGAGGAAGACCAGGAAGGTCATCAGGAAAAACATCGGCGAAACCACAAATAATAGGAATTTCCTCCAAGCGTGGTATGCTAACAGCGGTTCCAACTGCCAAGACTAAACAAGCACAACAACCAGAAAGAAACAACCTCTGAGCATATACCGCAGAGATGATAGGAGAATCCTGACATGGATCAGCATACACGCTGCCGGGCTGACCGTCTTCCCTGATGAAGTCCAAGCGCTTTCCCTTGCACTGAATGACTGCATCAAACCTAGAGAGCCAGTCCATGCCGAGAATAACATCGAAGTCCTCCAGATCAATCATCTTCAGGTCCGCCTTCGCGAGAAAGTTTCCCAACAAAACAGGGCAATCCAAAATGCATAAATCTGACAACACAGATTCACCAGAGGGAAACTTGACACGGAAGGAATCCCAAACACGATCTAAGGTCAACCGATGTCGCTCCACAAAGGCTCTAGCCACGAATGAGTGGGTAGCGCCGGAGTCAAACAGAACCCGCGCCCAGCGGTTCTTTACCTTAAATTTCCCTATAGGAGCACACAAAACTAAGGAACTAGCACAACAATACTGCAAAAATTCTAGCAAATAGAACTACCAGGCTGGAAAAAAAAACAACAAACAACTAACCTGAGATGACCTGGGTCGAAGCTTGAGCCTCCTCGGAAGAGATCACGTTTAGCTTCCCCTTTCCCTTGTCCACACACTGAGGTGGAGGTAAAGCCTGCAATAGAACTGCAGGAAGAGCTGGCTGAAACTGAGGACACCTCGACTTGATGTGACCCTTCTGCCCACACTGAAAGAAGACTTTATTCTTAGTCCAACACTGAGCCGCATCATGGCTGGATCGCTTGCAAATGGAACAGGAGACATCTCTCCTAGGAGCACCCTGAATCGCATGAACCTGCTCCTTCCTCTGAGCTGCTGCCTTCTTGAAACATTTCTCGGCAGGGTGGCCTGACCGGCCACAGAAGCTGCACTCCACCTTGCCCCTCTTTCCCGGAGCCGCACCGGGTACCTGGGGTTTCTTCTCCTCCACCGACTTTCTCTTGTCCAACCTCATTTGCTGGCCTCTGCTCTTTGCGGTCTCAATAGCCTCCACCTTCAGTGCAGCCTCTACTACACCTGCATAACTCTCTGACCCATAAGCACTGGTCAACTGCTGCACCTCGCTCCTCAAACCACCGAGAAATCGCTTAACTCGATCAGCCTCAACGCTGACCAATCCAGGGGAAAAACGACTCAACTTGCTGAACTCTATCTCATACTCACCCACCGTGAGTTGCCTTTGCTTCAGATGGAGGAAGTCGTTCATGAGGCGGTCACGCTCGACCGAGGGTAAGAACTTCCTCAACAGCATCTCCTTGAACACTTCCCAAGAGCATCCAGCTAGTAAACTCTCCTTCTCTCTCAGCCACCAACTCTTAGCCAAACCTTTAAGCTGATAGACGGCTATCATCACCCTCTGATCATCTGCAATCCCTGAATATGAGAACATCTCCTCCATGGAGATCAGCCAGTCGTCTATCACCATGAAATCTGCCTTCCCATCATAAGTGGGAGGACTCAGCCTCTGAAACTGCGAGATGAAGGCCATCTCTGCTGGCACCACCACTGGAGGTCTCAAGGGTGCAGGAGGAGGAGGAACAGCTAACCCCCCCCCCCCCCCACAGGGACTTGCACAACCTGAGTCTGACCTGCCACGACTGCCACCAAAGACTGAATCTGGGCTCGCACCTCCTCCAACTGTCTGCCCATGGAATCGTTACTCTGGCGCAGACTCTCGATCACCGCATCGTTCTGAGCCCCAGATGACTCACCCTCAGACAGGGGAGTCGATCGAGTCGCAGGACGCCTTGCCATTCTAAAATCATAACCACACAATTTAGATCCTACTACAACGTCTAGAACCAAATACAAGTACAGACAATACATATATAGATATAGACTTAAAGCTGCTAAACTTGCTCTGAGAGTTTATCTTTTTAACAAAATTTAGATGTTATGCCCTAACCTAGGATGGTTAACCACCACCTTACTAACTCTTGTGCCTAGATCGGGAATGCATGACTTTTATATTAATTTGAAAACTTATGTGTGTACATATGTCATCCTGCCAGTCTTTAGCATGGCACGTTGTGCTTATGCAATGTTATGATATGCATGTTTGTGTTATGCATTCTAAAAAGGCCCTAATGCATGTTATGAGCGGCGTACACATGAAAATGTTATGCATCCCATACTACATAACATTCTCATGCAACGAAAAAGAAAACGTGCTAGTCGCAGCTATGTGGTGAGGTTATGCATCCCATACTACATAACCCTCACATATTGCCCCTATGGTGGATCCATATACGAACACATATTATGCATCCCATACTACATAATATGCCCCGTATACTTCATGTTATGCTATGAGTGTAGTGTTCGTGCTTTTGCCAAGACGTGCTGATGACATATCGGTGTGTGAATGACATGATGCTGAACTACTAAAAAGCAAACAAAGGAAGGTTGCTCAACTAACTTGTCAAGCAACCTCCCTCTGATACCAACTGTCACAACCCGCATTTTCTCCGAATTAAGAATTATCAGAGTAGGAGAAAACACGCGTCATGATGTCACGTCAAGCAGGGGATAACTGCTGACGCTCAGGCAAAACCACCTACCAACTTAATGAAAGAAAATCATATGATTAATGATTAGAAAATCAGTTATATTTTAGAGGTCGTATCCCCCGACTTAGTGGATCACCTAGTCCACAAAAGAAAACTATATTTAAACGCTGCGGAAAGAAAATACTTTATCAGGTTTGACATCCTAAGGAGCGCATAAGGGTCCCAAGAGAACCACTCATGCTATGCAAGACCCTACATTTAATTTATATAATATATAAGAAAACGGCCTTTATACGTGATTTGGAAAATAGTGATTATGTTTTATAAAACATGCTGATCATGAGCTTTATTTATAAAAATAATTATAGTTTAAAAATAACTAGCAACCTAGCATAAATCCTTCTCAGGGCAAGTAGACTATCTCCAAAAAACGGTAGCAGCATAAGTAAATATATCAAGTACAAAGGTAACAACTACTAGTGGGCGCCAACAACCTGACACGAACCCACTGACACACATGTATGTCTGTAAGAAAGTACTGAAAAACTACCTCACCAACACGGCAAATGGAACTCCAAAGTCCAAGAGACCACCTACACCACCACTACAAACTAGCCACCAAACTGGCTACGGCTCAGAACCTGGGGTATTCCAAAATAAAACAGAATACCACAGCAAGCTAAACAAAGTAAAACTGCATGAAAGAGTCAACCAAAAGGGGAAAAGTACCTGAAAAACATGCAGTAGAAAGAGTCACAACTGTCCAAAACAGGACAACAAGAAAAGCACTACGTGCGAGGAAACAGCAACAACCCAGCCCAGGAACAACATCCTGCAGGGCCTACTAGGCTACCAAGAGCCCAAAGTGCTGCAAACTACCAAGGAAGAAACTTTTAACACCCTAAACTGTGGGAGGTGGTAGTAGCAAAAACAAACAACGAGGAACCGGATTGGAGGCAAACTCAGTCCCTCCATCCACCATGTCCAAGTCAACAAGCTCGAGGGTCTATACGTGAAAGCACAAGGGACCTTCCACCCACATGCCCAGCCCATACCTGGAGCAAGAAAAACATGAGTGGCCTTGGCTAAATTACACAACTCCACCCCCATAAAGAGCTACAAACCACCACTACTAACCACGACCCACGATTCGGCCATTAGGAAAGAGAAAAATTGTTGACAAGGAAATTACAAATATAAACAAGGAATTCACTCGGGAACGTAAATCGAGGAAAGAGAAAAAGAAATTGTTGAAATGACTCAACACGACGTGGCGCTGGGTCCTCTCGACACCGCATTGAGTGAGCTTCACTCACTCAACGTGCCACGCAAAGCGAATTATCACAACAATAACTCTTATATTACTACCTTAACACTACACAAAACACTCATGCCCACCTAACCCGCATATCGACGCCAGCTAAATACGGGTGCAAAAAAGGAAATATTCAGAGCGCACGATCAGTGTCGCACGACTAGTGGTCGTGCGCACTCAACGGCTCATTATCGTGCGAAGTGAACCTGGGAAACTTGAAACCTGACAGAAAACTTAGCATAAGCGCACGATCAGTGTCGCACGACCAGTGGTCGTGCGCACTGTTGCCAGCGCTCGTGCGATAGCCGAGACAGAACTTTGGAGAAATGAGCAGGTAGCCGCGCACGAACAGTGGCACACGACCAGTGGTCGTGCGCCCTAACGCTGCTGATCGTGCGCGGGTAACCTGTACCGTTTGGGATTTCCCGAACGACACCGGAACGCGCATCACATTCTCCCGACACTGCGAACCACAACTACAACACACCGAAAACGGCCTACGGCACACCTAACATAATTTTTACCTATTCTACTCGCTCACTACACCATCCATCTACGCCTAATCATTCGAGACGGAATCCGGAGACAGAAATGATAGAAACAAGTAGGGTGCATGAATCGAAAGAAAAAAACAACTTGGCAAGGGCGAGAACACCACTTGCCTCGATTTCCGGCGAAGCTTGGTCGGCTTTCCCTCCTTCACGCACGAATCCGGCAACGAAGCATAAGGCCAAAAATCTGCACATTGCCGGCGGGAAACAAGTCAAAACCCAAAATTCAAAACCACAAGCAAGGCCACAAAACTTGGAAATCTTACCGTAGGAATGAAGGTCTCGACGAGAGCAATCCGAATCCACTCTCGGAATCGAATTCCGTCCACAAACGCTCCGGGAATCGGCGGTGGAAGGCAAGGGCTCGGCAGTTTCTCCGTTTCTCTCGTACAGGGGCGGCGGTTCTTAATTGGAGAAGATGATCGAGCCTTTCTATTTCCATCCTATATATATATATATTAATATATAATAATATAATTTATTACAAAATTACATAAAGCACCAAAACGATGCGAAAACCGAACTACCTCGGAATTCGACGAAATTCGCACCGTAGCTAAATACCCATGCTACGAACACAACGGCGAAGTCGAAATTAATTTTCGACGAATAGAACTCGAGTTATACCTAAATAAAGCCAAACACCAACATCCCCCCGAGAGGCCACACCGGGTCACCCAAAACGACTCGGCTTGCTAGGGAGATCTTGCCAACAGGCTACAGAATAGGGCACTCAGTTCTAAGGAGCTAAACCACACTCCACAAATGGCACAAGCCATGGAAACACGTCATCGTAACGCCAACGAGAATAAAAAAATAAACGCAGAAAAAAAAATTGGGGGCGTTACATGATGGAGCCGGTTAGCCAGGCCAGGACGACAGGGCCTGAAGGGACGGTGCCATCATTACCGTCTGTCACTGATGTGAGTGATGAGAGTTTTTGTTGAAGCCCTTCGGGGTAATTTTATTGTTATACTCTAATATTATAGAAGCATATTTTAGCTTCTATTTTGTTATATTTTGGACTTTTAGCTTGTGTGGATTGACTTCTTATATATTCTTTCGGTTGGGTTGGCATATTGTTTTGATATTAGTTGTAGCCGGCAGAATAGGCAACTTTGGGTACATACAAACCCGTGTGTTGGTGCTCCCCCAAGGCGGCTGTTTTGGGCATAAGACCCCTCTCGTGCCGTGTCTAGTGTTCCGGAATGGGGGACTTACAAATGGTATCAGTTTGCCACGATCCTTAACTAAAGAAGTCATTCAACAATGGGCCACTACCGTTCGACTAGTCAGTTTGGGGAGAAATTGACTTAGCGTAAGAAGTGGTGTGCCCATATGTAATTCACACTAAGTTTGTCTAACTATGACCTTAAGATTAGCCAACCTAACCGTAAGTTTGCTTTCTACGTATGGATTCCAGTGCATGTTGATCCGTTGGGGGGCACTCCTGCCCCTCCCATACCCACTCAGTTCCAACAGTCTGACTTTGGGCAGACGCTCACCTCAATCTTGGATGCCTTCAGGGCACAGCAACCTTTGGTGCTATAACAGGCCCTGAGCTCTAACGGGCTAAGCCCCTTCCGGGCTCTCTCCCCTCCCACTTACATTGGGACGGAGTCAGCTATACGCACGTAAGAATGGCTTGACACAGTACAATAGTTATTGGCTGGTATCCGTTGTCAAGCCAATATGGTTGTGTCATTAGCGGTGTCCACCTTAGAGCTACATGCTAAGAGGTGGTGGAAGTCACTCATGGGCTCCACCTTCCAAGGTCGAGTCGATACAGAGATAAGTTGGAGCGAATTCTCGAATGTTTTCTTGGAGCACTTCATTCCTTCATTCGCTCGAGATGAACTTGAGGAGAGGTTCCTTCTGCTGAATCAAGGATCAAAGATGGTTACGGAATACCAGCGAGAGTTCCAACATCTCGCAAGGTTCGCGGACTCATACGAGTTAGATGATAGAGGTTATGCCAAGCGTTTCTACAAAGGGCTGCGAAATCCCCTAAGGAACGCCCTTTTGTTTATAGCGAATGCTAGCTTGGCGGAGATCATCGATATGGCAAAATGATTGGAGGCAGACCACTTGGGTAGTGGTAAGAGACCTGCAGAGGGCATCATGGAACCTGGCTCGAGCAATAAAAGGAGACAGGACTTTAGAAGAAGAAGAGGATATCAAGGAGATGGAGGGCGTGTCTACCGAAACTATAGGGTGGAACACCCGGTTCCGCAACTGCCTGTGTTGCCTCCACCACCACAGCCTCAGCAGTTTCAGCAACTTGAGAGGCATCCTGGGCGGGTTTGTTTTGAATGCAACCAACCGGACCACATTCGACGTTTTTGCCCGCAATTGTTTGGGAACGCCCCTCCTGCTCTTCCTCCGGCAGCCCCTCGAGGGCGGGGTTACATGCGTGGTCGAGGATGAGGACCGCGAGGAGGTAATCCCGGCCCTGCACGGGATCAAGTGTACGCGCTAGACAGGGAGCAAGAACGGAATCCTAAGAATGTTATTGCAGGTACGTGCAGTAACCTTTCATGTTTTCAGTATTAAACTTAAGTTTCTAACGACATACTAGCTATCTAGCAATACGTTTTGATTATTGGCACTTAGGCACCGTGATGATTGGCGGAAAGACGGCTTATATATTGTTCGATACCGGTGCCTCACACTCCTTTGTGTCCGAGGATTTCATTAAGGACATGGGAGGTGTGTAATATTTTGCTGGAATAGCTCGACTAGTGCGCCTTCCGGACAGTTTGGATATGGTTGCAACCGCTAAGTGTGAGCATGAGGTACTTATTGAGGGAAGGGTTTTCGATATGCCTGCCACTATCTTGAAAATGCCGGAATTCGATATCATTCTGGGCATGGCATGGTTGGACTAGCACTTTGCGAGGATCGACTGCGCGGAGAAGCTGATCTATTTGAGACATGGAGACTCCGATGTCATCTTCTAAGGTATTAACTTCGCACCACATCTGACGTTATCGTACGTTCAAGTTTTAAAGGCCCACATGAAGGGGGACAAAGTTTTCATGATCTGGTTGAAGTTGAAGTAAGTAGCGTTTGACGTAAAATACGTATGGGTAGTGCGGCACTTCCCCGAGGTATTTTCTGAGAAGCTACCAGGGTTACCCCCGCATAGAGAGGTTAACTTCCAAAATAATCTTGTACCGGGTGCCAAGCCTGTATCCAAGGCCCCTTACCGAATGGCCCCGAAAGAACTCGCGGAGTTTAGAGTTCAACTACAAGAATTGGTGGAGTCAGGGTTTGTTCGCCCTAGTTCGTCACCCTGGGGAGCCCCTATATTGATCATGAAGAAGAAGGATAGAACCCTTTGTCTGTGCATAGATTATCGGGAACTTAATCGGTTGACGGTGCGGAACACTTACCCGCTACCTCAGATCGACGAGTTATTCGATCAACTAGTGGGAGCGCATTGGTTTTCTAAGCTAGACTTGTGCTAAGGGTATTACCAATTGAGAATACAAGAAAGTTACATCCAGAAAACAGCCTTTAGTTCAAGATATGGGTTGTACGAGTTCACCGTAATGTTGTTTGGGCTCACAAATGCCCCTTCGGCTTTCATTATCCTGATGAACAAGGTGTTCGAGCCCTATTTGGACATCTTCGTCAATGTCTTCATTGACGATATCCTAGTCTACTCAAGGAAGGAGGAGGAGCATGGCGAGCACCAGACCTTGGTGTGGAAGAAATTGAAGGAGCACGCCTTGTATGCCAAATTTAGAAAATGTGAATTATGGCTTAAGGAGGTTGCCTTCTTGGGTCATGTGATCAGTGGGGCTAGTCTAGCTGTGGATCCAACGAAGGTGCGAGCCGTAAAGGAGTGGTCGCCTTTGAAGTCAGCAGCCGATGTGCGGAGCTTCCTTGGACTTGTCGGATACTACCGCAAGTTCATAAAAGGATTCTCCAAGATTGCCCTACCGCTTACTTCTTTGATAAAGAAAGGAGTGCCATTTGAGTGGACACCTAAATATGAAGCAGCGTTCCAAGAATTAAAGAATAGACTTACCTCCACCCCTATCCTTGTCCTTCCATCTGGGAAGGAAGGATTCCAAGTATACACGGACACGTCATATCAAGGGATGAGTGCGGTATTAATGCAGCGCGGGCACGTTATTGCTTATGCTTCAAGACAATTTAAGAAACACGAAATCAATTACCCAGTTCATGATTTGGAGCTAGGAGCTGTGGTGTTTGCTTTGAAAGTTTGGAGGCATTATTTATACAGCGTCCACTGCGATATCTTTTCAGACCACAAAAACCTGAAGTACGTTCATACTCAGAAGGAGCTGAACTTAAGACAACGGCGGTGGTTGGAATTTCTATGCAACTACGAGTTCACATTGAACTACCACCCCGGAAAAGCGAACTTAGTAGCCGATTTGTTTAGTAGAAAAATATCAGGCTCGAGCCCAGAGTCTTGGTTGATGAGTATGGATTTGGCTCAGATGATTGAGGAGATGGAGATTACATTGATATTTAAGGCTCCTTCGGCAGAATATACAGAGTACTTGACCAGCATGAGCATAGTTTGTGATATCCGGGATCAGATCCGTGTGGAGCAAGGAGTGGAGGTGGCTCTAGCCCCGACAATCAAGTCAATCGAAGACAGGACTACCGACGAATACACCCTAAAAGACGGCCTCGTTTATTTTCGCGGCCTGCTCTACATTCCCAAGGGTGGTAAAATCCAAGAGGATAACTTGAGAGTGGCATATTGCTCTAAGTATTCAGTGCACCCGGGAATTGCAAAGATGTACGCTGGACTATGGAAGACTATGTGTTGGCCGGGAATGAAGAAGGATGTCTGATACTTTGTTACACATTGTGAAGCCTGTAAAAGAGTGAAGGCGGAGTGCAGGAGTCCCGGTGGCCTGTTGTAGTCGTTGCCCATCCCCGAATGGAAGTTCGAGGATATTTCCATGGACTTCGTACATGGACTACCTCGCTCCCGCTTGGGGAATGATTCAGTATGGGTGATCGTCGATCGACTGACCAAAGTAGCCCGGTTTATCCCTATGAGGAAGGAGGCTCACGTGGATGTCTTGGTACGCCTCTTTGTGGAGCAGTTTGTATGGTATCATGGCGTGCCTAAGATGATAGTTTTGGACCGTGATGGTCTCTTTACCTCCAAGGAGTGGAAGGCGGTACATGCATATTTGGGCTCGCGCCTTACCTTCAGCACCAAATTCCATCCTTAGACGGACGGGCAGTCTGAGCGGACCATCCGGGCATTTAAGTATCAGTTGAGATTATGTGTGTTGGATAGGGGAGATCCGTGGGAAAGGCTCTTGCCATTGGTGGAATTCTCCTACAACAACGGCCCTCAAGCGAGCATCGGCATGGCGCCCCATGAGGCCCTTTATGCAAGAAGGTGTAGAACCCCCTTGTCTTGGGTGCAGGATGAAGACCCGAAGACTTTGGGAGTTGATATAGACGACACTGATGCAATGGTTAGACTTATACGGGATCGTATATTTGAGGCTCAAAGTCGGCAGGCAAAGTATTATAACGCAAGGCACCATATGGTGGAGTTTCAAGTGGGTAATAAGGTGTTTCTGAAAATTCGGTCGATGCATGGAGTGTCACGAGTACGTGGAGTAAAGAAGCTCAGCCCAAGGTATGATGGGCCCTATGCCATTTTTGAAAGGATTGGCCCTTTGTCCTATCCGTTGGAGTTACTGCCAGAGCTGGATAATCTCCACGACGTGTTCCATGTGTCGTCACTTCAGAAGGCGCTATTGCGGCCCGATCAATACATCCCCACAACTAATGGAGTGGTGGCGTCTGATAGATCTGTGCGACTGGAGCCGGTGCAGATTGTAGACAACGAGATAAGATCCTTGCACCGCAAAAGTGTTCCCTTAGTGAAGGTGCTATGGTCTAATCATGGGAAGGAGTAATTCACATGGGAGCCAATTGATTTGATGCAAAGACGCTATCCGGAGTTATTTACTTCAGGTAATTTTATTTAAAAGCATATTCTATTTTCTGTATGGTTCCCTCCCCATAGCCTTAGCCTGATTTCGGGGATGAAATCTTTTAATTTGTTTATAGGATTTGTAACGTCCCGATTCGCGCTAGGCCCCTTGTGCGTATTTATTGTGTCAGGAGAGCTGATGTAGGCTCAAGGGGTGCTGGTGATCAGGTGCGCACTTGCCGGAAATAAGGAAATAGGCTAGAAATTGGAGTTCAGCATGACACGGGTAGGGACACGAGTGTGTCCCTAACCGTGTTCAATGGTGCTGAGTGGCTATGGCACTGGGTAATTTTGAGACAGCGTTGAGTGGTGTGTCCTGAGGAGGACACGGGTAGGGACACAGGCGTTTCCCTACCCGTGTTCTGTGGCGTTGAGTGACCAACATGGCTTTGAGTGAAATGGCTTTGAGTGTGTTGTCCCGAGCAGGACACGGGTAGAGAAACGGGCGTGTCCCTACCGGTGTTAAATGGAATTGAGTGCCATGGCTTTGAGTGCCATGGCTTTGAGTCTTGCAAGAAAAGGACACGGGTAGAGACACGGGCGTGTCCCAACCCATGTGCCCCAAGGAAAAGAAGACGAGAAGTGCCCCGAGCAGTACACGGGTGTCGACACGGCCAGTACCATGACCGTTTCACCTGGACACGAGTAACGACACGGGCATGTCAGTACCCGTGTAGGAGCACGAAATGGCAGTCGAGCCATTTCGCTAGAGCAGGACACGGGTAAGGACACGGCCGTGTCCCTACCCATGTCACTTCTGAATAAAAGAGAAAATGTGAAACCAAAACATTTCATCCTCTTTCCAAGTTCCATTTTCTGGAGGGAGAAGTTCTGAAGGGGAGTTCTTGTTGGAGCTAGATTTGGAGGAGGAGAAACGCCACCGCCGTCAAGGATAAAGTGATGTCGCGGAGGAGGATGATAAGTGTTGGAACCCCTAGGTGATTTGGGCTAGGTTGTCTTCTTAGGTTGTGACCCATGTTGTATAGAAGGGTCAAATTTTCTGTATTTCTTAAGTCTAGGCAATGTCCTTAGAGTCAATAGTATAATGGACCAGCCTCCATCACTGCCAGAGATTCATAACTTAGAGAAATCAAGATTTAGAGAAAGAGATGTACGTTCATCGATCTTAGGTCGACGATAGTCGTACTCAGCTCGACTAACTCAGAGATAGACTTCTCTGAACAGAGTTCGACGATCTCTATTCTCAGGTCGACTAATACTTTATCTCTCAATGCCAAAGATCACTCAGCGCCAAAATGGACTCAGCAACATAATTTGCTCAAAGCCAAAGCTGTCCTCAGGTCAACGAACGTAGATCATAGAAAAAGAAGATTTTGTCAAGCAGCAGTCAGCTATTCAGAGTTCGACGATCGTGTAACTCAGCTCGACGAATTCTTTCTTCTGGTCGACGATTCCAGACTAAGTTATTTCCTTCCTTCTGTTCCTATTATATTGCAGTAATTCCTGTGTAATTAATGCTCTAACATTCTCTGAATATTACCGTTAGACAGAGCATTAATTATGGTCTTCATAAGGATTATTGCCTTCCATTTTTCCAATGAAACAGTTGGGGAAAGTAATCAATGCCGTATAATTCACAACGTCATCAACATTGATTATAGGAGTAATTTGAAAATTGAAATGGTCGTCGACAAACCAATGAGTACAAGAGTTCTGCTAAAAGAATATACATGAGATCAACAAGATATAGAGACATAAAATCTTCTTTTTCTTCATTTGTTCTCAGTCTGCTCCAAGGCTTTCCCAGAGATAAACACTCTTATCAGTCTAAAAGCCTGCTGTTGAGCAATCATCAAAGCTGAAGGCCTACACCCTTGAACAAAGCTTCCACTCCTGAACCATTCAAGATCTCAGGGGGAGCTTTGACAACAAATAAAAATCCACACAGTCTTCTCATTTTGACTTGAGAAAAGAAGACTTACATCACTCTCTCTTCCCCACCTCTGTATAGGGTTTTAATTCCCTTCAAAATTATTCTGGTTGCAAGTCTCCTTCCAAAAGACTTGGGTTGGTTTTTAAGCACCTGATCAAAAGCTCTCTGGTGACAGTCACCTGATCAAAACCTGTAGTGGATTCCTACCAAGGGTGGTAGAAGAGTGGATGTACCTAGTTTGGGGAACCACTATAAATTTCTTGTATTGTCTGTTGCTCTTTCTTTTTTGTTCTTGCTGTGGCTGTGTTAGTTAGATATTCTATGATCTTTGATTTACTTTAATCTGTGATAGTTAGATATAGTTGTTAAAGGTAAAGATAGTATATTGTTAAAGAAAAATTTTATAGGTCACATAGACACGCTCTATTCACCCCCCCTCTAGAGTATATCAGATCTAACCTTAACTTTTAATTGGTATCAGAGGTGGTTCTTTTGGTTGTACAAGCTAACCCTTGAACCAAAGATCCTAAGTTAGATCTGCTCTCTTACATCTTCTAGATCTATACAGCATTTGCACAGAACAAAGAATATGCAAGCACCAGATCTCCAGTGTGTAACTTGTCCAAGTTCACACTCTGGAAGGCAAGAATCAGACTCTACATGAGTTCTATTGATGAGGATATATTTAATTCCATCTTAACAGGACCACCAGCTCCAGTTGCTTCAACCTTATCAACTTCAATAGACATGAGTGTTGTTCCACCCCCTGGATGGACAGATGCACAGAAAAAGGCAAAGATAGCTGATGCTAGAGCCATGAACATATTTGCTCAAACAATGTCAGATGAGATATTTCAAAAGATTGCTGAGTGCTCATCAGCCAAGGCCATTTGGGACTCCTTGAACCAGATGGTGGCTAGATCAGTAGATGAGAGGAAGGACAGAATATCCAACCTCATCACTCAATATGAAAACTTCAAAAAGGATGAAGATGAAATAATTGAAGTGGTGTACAACAGACTCAGCTCCATTATCAGTGAGCTGAGGACTCTAGATAAGGAAATCACTTTGACTAAAGTGAATGACAAGATCCTCATGTGCTTCCCCAGCACATGGTACTCAAGAATCTGGCCCATCAGATAAGCCATAAGCACAACAGAGATCTCAACTGAAGCTCTACTAGGAAAGCTAAAGTCCTATGAGTAGCTGATAAAATCAAGGGAAGCAGTAGCTGAAGTCAAGACTCCTACACCAACTAGGAAAGATCACAACATAGCTTTCAAAGCTGCAGGAGACTCTGAAGTCATTCCTGTGAATGAAGAATTGATGAGTCTCTTTGCCAAGAGATTCTTTAAGATGGCTAGAAAAGATTTCAGAAAGAGACCATCCAAGTAGGAAGACAAGCCAAGGTATGACAAAACACCATCTAAAGAAGTAGTGTGTTTTGGCTGCAGGAAACGTGGGCATTTCATCTCTGAGTGCCCAGAAGTTCAGAAGAAGGATAGAAGAAAGGAGGGTGACTCGAGGAAGGGTCACTACAACAAGCCTTCCTCAAGCAAGCACAAGAGGAAGGACAAGGGGTTTATTGTTGAGTCATGGAGTGACAATGAAGAAGAGTCAACCTCCTCCAGCTCCAGTGAGGATGAATAAGAGCAAAAGGACAAAGAAATTTGCCTCATGGCAATTGAGGCAGGCAGTAGCAAATCAGATGCTGATGAGTCTGAAGATGAAGAGCTCTTATCAGTTGAGGATCAGGTATTAGCCTCTTATGATTTTAAATCAGAGGAATTCAAATCTGAATTTAAACTATTATATTTAGACCTAATAGGATCTTAGAAGGAAATCAAACTTCTCAGGGAAAAACTATTAGAACAAGAAAGAGTCATTGCTGATAATGAAAAATTAACTGAAGAATTAGACCTAGCTAATGAACAAATAATGTTCCTAAAATCTGAATTAAGTAAGGCTAAGGAACTAGAAGAAACCTTAAATGGTGGAAGTTTACAACTGATAGACATAACTAGCACAGTCAATATAAGATCCAGTAATAATAAACTAGGATTAGGAGCCTCATCTAGTGAACAAATCCTTATTCAGAAAAATCAACTATCAAAACCCATAAGTTTTATTTCTGAAAATGGCAAGAAGAATACTGAACAAGCAGAGAAAGTCAATGAAGTGCTTAAACAACTAGACATTAAGAAAACGAGTCAGAAAAAGAAAAACAAACAATATAACTATGTTCAGCAAATTTCATCAAACTCAGAACGACGAAATGGGTATAGTTTGTCGAACTTAGAACGACGAACTTAGAACGCAAATAATAATATAATATTTTCTTCGAACTGGGATCGACGAAACCAGTATGGTTCGTCGACCAGAGATTGACGTTTTTGGAGCTCTGAGAATGGATACTTCCACTCTTCAAGCAGAGATCAAAGAACTCAATCCCGATCGCCGAGCTCAGGTCGACGAACATACCCAAATTTGTCAGATCTAGTTCATAACCAGAGTAATCTAAAAACTAATAAATCCTTTAATCCATTTAGTCAGTGGGTCATACCTCCTAGAAGGTATCATCCTTTAGGCTATAAAGATAAACCTGAATGCTCATATATTTCCAGTTATTCCTATGTAAATCAACAAGGATCCAAGGTCACCTGGGTCAAGAACAACTAAGTGTTATACTTGCAAATGAAGACCTATCCAGCATATAATCAACGCTGGTATTTGGATAGTTGCTACTCCAAGCACATGACAGACAGCAAGGACAACTTAATTGTTTATAAGTCCAAGCTGGGACCAAAGGTCATCTTTGGTGATTCAAATTGTGGTCAAATAGAGGGCTATGGCAAAATAAGGATTTGAGCAGTGACTTTCAAGAAAGTTGTATATGTGAGTGGACTAAACCACAATCTCATCTCCATTAGCCAACTCTGTGATGAAGGTTATCAAGTATCATTCAACTCTGAATCATGTACTAATACCTCAAGAGAAAACAAACAAGTTTTAATTGGCAGTAGACAAGGAAACATATATTTAGTTAATTTCCAGTCTATTACTTTAGATATATGTCTGCTTAACTTAGTTAGTAGTCAAAATTACTTATGGCATAAGAGATAAGGACATGTAAATCTGAAAAACATTGCTAGGCTATATAAGGACAACCTTGTGAGAGGTTTACCTTCTGGCCCATATAAGAAGGAAGGTCTCTGCAGGGCTTGTCAACTAGGCAAGCAAACTAAATCTAGTTTTAAATCAATTAATAAGAGTGATTCACCTAGGATTCTGTACTTACTACATATAGACCTTTTTGGCCCTGTTGCTGTACAAAGCCTAGGAGGGAAGTCTTATACCTTAGTGGTTGTAGATGACTTCTCTAGATTCTCTTGGGTTTTCTTTTTGAGAGCAAAGTCAGATACTTTTCAAGTTCTTACATATTTTCTCAAGAACATATAGATTGAGTATTCTACTCAAGTTACATTGATCAGAAGTGATCATGGCACTGAGTTTGATTCTCTTCTTATGCTAGAGTTCTGTATGAAAGAAGGTATAAGACACTGCTTCTCAGCTCCTAGAACTCCTCAACAAAATGGGGTAGCTGAAAGGAAAAATAGAACACTCATTGAAGTTGCAGGCACATTACTTGCAGATGCTTACATGTCCCTATGCTTTTGGGGAGAGGCAGTGAGCAAACCAAACTATATCCTGAACAGAAGCTTGATACACAAACTAAAACATAAGACCCCCTATGAATTGCTCAAAGGGAAGAAACCAATAATTAACAATTTTAAAGTATTTGGTTATGTATGCTATATTCATAACAATGACAAAAAGCACATTAGAAAGTTTGAAGCAAAGGCTGCAGTGGGAATCTTTTTAGGATATTCCCAAGTCAGCAAAGCTTATAGGGTTTTTAATAAATCCACACTGAAAATAAAACAATCCATGCATGTTATATTTGATGAGACTAACATGTTTTACAATGAGAAAGAGATTTCTTCCAAAAACCTCTTGCAGGTAAACAACTTGTGTAAAAAATTGGATTAATTGAAATTTACATCCCAATCTTCTCAACAAGCCAATGAAGAAAGTGATGAAGAAAATCTGGATGCAATTCAACCCCCCCACAACAACAGAAGTAATTCCCCAAGAAGAATCCTTCCCAAATGTTATTGCTGAACCAACTCCACCTACTGATCTTATCACACTAAGGGATCATCCCAAATCCCAAGTCATTGGAGACATAACAGTAAGTGTACAGACAAGGCATCAACTTAACCAGGACTTGATGCATGCCTGTTTCCTCTCTCAAATTGAGCCTCAATCCATATCTGATGCAGAGCAAGATCCCTACTGGATCATTGCAACACAAGAAGAGCTCAATTAGTTTAAGAGATGCAGGGTTTGGGATTTGGTTCCAAGACCAAAAGACTACCCTGTCATTGGAACCAAATGGGTATTCAGAAATAAGCTTGATGCCCAAGGTGTGAATGTGAGGAACAAGGCTAGGCTTGTTGCTCAAGGGTATAGACAAGAGGAAGGGATTGACTATGATCAAACCTGTGCTCCAGTTGCCAGGCTAGAAGCAATAAGGATATTTTTGGCCTATGCTTCATTCAAAAAGTTCAAAGTCTGTCAAATGGATGTGAAGAGTGCCTTCTTGAATGGGGAACTTAAAGAAGAGGTTTATGTTGAACATCCTCCAGGTTTTATTTCTCTAATTCATCCTTCTTTTGTGTTTAAGTTGCACAAGGCTCTCTATGGTTTAAAGCAAGCTCCAAGAGCTTGGTATGAGACCTTAGCCAGCTTTCTATTAGAGCATGGTTTTTCAAGAGGCATAGTTGATAGGACTTTGTTTACCAAATTGCATCATGATAAAATACTGTTAGTGCAAATATATGTAGATGATATAATATTTGGCTCTACTGATCCCAAATTATGCAAGAGATTTTTTGATCTAATACATTCAAAATTTGAGATGAGTCGCATGGGTGAGCTTTCCTACTTTTTTGGTCTCCAAGTGAAGCAGCTCCCTAATGGCATCCTCATTTCCCAGGCTAAATATGTCAAAGAGCTTATAAAGAAGTTTGGGATGGCTGATGCCTCAGCAAGGAAAACACCCATGCCTACTAATGTTGTACTAGACTCTGATGTACATGGGAAACCTATGGATCAGAAACTATATAGGGGCATTGTTAGATCCCTACTATACCTTACAAGAAGCAGACCTGATATTATGTTTGCTACATGCCTTTGTGCTAGGTTCCAGGTGAACCCTAAAGAATCCCATCTAGTTTTTCTAAAAAGAATTTTGAGATATATAAAGGGTTGTCCTAGTCTAGGTCTCTGGTATCCTACTGAGTCAGAGTTTGAGTTAACTGGATACTTAGATGCTGACTTTGCTGGATGCAGAGTGGAAAGAAAAAGTACCTCAGGAACTTGTTAGTTCCTAGGTATGAGATTAGTGTCTTGGTTTTGCAAGAAGCAGTCATCTGTGTCTACATCAACTGCTGAAGCAAATTATATTGCAGCTGGCAGTTGCTGTTCCAAAATGTTGTGGATTCAAAACCAACTACTGGACTATGGTTTCAACTTAAATAATTCAACATTACTATGTGATAACACAAGTGCTATAGCCATAGCACAAAATCCAGTTCATCACAGCAGAACTAAGCATATAGACATTAGGCATCATTTCATTAGATAGTGTGTAAACAAAAATAAAATTAATCTCATCTATATCTACACTGATTTACAAAGAGCTGATATCTTCACCAAACCTCTGGATGAAATAAATCCTTTGTTCTTCATAAATCAGCTTGGAATGATAAATGGAGAAGAATTAGTTTAACCTCTGTCTGCACTCGACGAATTTTTCAAAGATCGTGGGACGGAGATCGACGAACTAGGGGAAGTTTGTGAGATATTCGTCGAACGAAGATCGACTAACTCTCTGTGTGAAGTTAGTTTTGTCGAACTGAGATCGACAAACCTACTTCATAAAACTTTCGCCGAACGAAGATCGACGAAATGTCTTTAACCCTTCAGACTGAGATCGACGAATCATTTAAGTCCAAATTATTTCGTCGACCTAAGATCGAAGACCTATTCATTTTTTGTGGAACGGAGTCTGTCGGTTCATATTCAGGAAAACACTATATTTAGGTTTTCTTCGACCTCCGTCCTGCGCCTTCAGTTCTCTTGCACTTGATCTTCGAACTTTTCTTGCAGGTATTCTCATGGCGATCCCCGCAGGCTCTCTTGCAGCAATGAAGTTTGATACAGGATTCGATTTGGATTTCGAGTCCTTCCAATACTCTGATCCTGTATTCGTGAACATTCTACAAACTCTAGAAGACAAACATCTCAAGACTCTGCTATCAACACGCATCAAAATCTGTGGAACTGAGATCAGGGAATGGGTCTATACATCTACTACGGAGGAGAATATGATGACAGGGACTATCACTTGCAATGCCATCTCACTCACTCTCGTAGTTTTAACTGAAATATTTGGATTGCATAATGGTGAGGAGGAATTAGAAATTAAAACTGAAGAATTTGATATGACGCTGAGCATCATGGGTTATTCAGGAGAAACCCCACAAAAACTGCTTAAAAAGCATTTATCTGTTGAATATAAGTTCCTTGCAGATATTATAAGGAAAGTGCTGCTAGGAAAGCACTCTACACATGATTACATTACAAGGCATCAATTCCTTGTTATGTGTGCAATAATAAATAAGAAAGCCATTAACTGGGCTCATGTTTTGTTTGATCTCATCAAAAAGAAGAAAAATAAAAAGGAGGTATGTTTTGGAAGGATCCTTCGGATCTTCCTCAAAGAAAAGGCTGTCGGATCCCTGGTCTCCCCGACCATATCCATTAATGCCTCAAAGAGACATACCTGTGCTCTTTTTGGCAAGTGGGAGAGGACCATTACAAAGCCAACCAAGGCTCCTTCCTCTTCCACCAGAGCTTATGAAAATATAAGGGTTGTACTAGACACTTCCCAGCTATTGAAGTGGACCATCCATCTCATCCATCACCTTCACCAGCCACTCACATTCAAACTTCATCTCAGCCTTAAGCTAAACAAACCCCAGCCTCCACTTCTATTCTAATACACACCCCTACACCACCAGCTTCTCCAATTCCTTCTTCCCCTACCCATATTCCATCTAATTCTCCCTCTCCTAGGGCTGATACATCAATCCCTACTCCTCCCCAATCTCCTCTTCCAGCTCATCTTGTTGATATCCCCTTCTCCACTCTCTCTTTTATCCCATCCTTCAATTTACTCTCAACTCCTCTGAACACTCCTTCTCCTCAACAATCTCCTCAACAGGATCCCCTTCCAGACACCTCCAATCAACCATCTCCTCCAGTAACTATCATCACTACCTCTATACCCTCTTAACCACCTCCTGCCCAAACATCTGACTCCACCTCTTTGAATCCCTCTATCATCCAACCACTTATTGAGCTTCTCAAGACCATCCTCCAAACCATCATTGCAGAGGCTATTTCCCCTCTATCTATCTCCTTATCATCTCTCTCTACCAAATTTCTACCCTCACCTCTACCCTCTCTTCATCTGGGGGCCTGGCTTCAGTGCCTACTGAAACCAGGCAGGGGGAGATATTTAATGATGAAGCAGCATTAGTAGATCCAGCAGCAGTAGCAGGAACAAATGTTTGCATGGAAACAGATTTACTGAATTTTCTTGATACTAATATGGAATCAAATGATATAGAGATAACTGATTCAGTAGCAGATGTAGATAATCAATGTATAGATATTATAGTATCCAATGCTCAAGAGATAAGCTTGCCCGAAGTTCTTCCTGGAAGGATCTACTTCATTAAATCTAATGTAAATCTACATACTCTACTGAAGATCTTTGGATCTTATATTCAGTTCTGCCTCTCCTTTCCCACTCAATCATCCAGAGCAATAGTATGCTACACCTCCCCTGCATATTCAGAAGTATTAGACATTATAAAGAAAAGTCTGATAGCTCCTCTAGTGGCATTATATGAACAAAGATCTAGCCCTCCTGGGCCAACTTTTGTTATGGATAATACTCCAATGCCTGATTTAGATGATCTGATCATGGCTGATATTGAAGAAGAGAACAGGGCAGTTGCTGTGAGCCCTGTCTTAAGAAGTCCTCCAGCTCCTTTACCACATAAAGAATCTTCCAAATATGCAGAGCTTTTAAAAGAGATAGATGCATTATATGACAATCCTCAACAATAATCTGATGATGATGATGATGATGATGCTGGTCCTGATGAAGATCCAAAGGGAATAAAAAAGCAAGCCTCACAGAAAAGGAAAGCTCCACCTCCATCTGCTCCCAAATTAGAAATACCAATGATACACCATACTATATCCTACAAAACATAACTCCATACAAGGGTATGCAAGCATGGATGTGGCTATCTAAAAATGAACAGAAAGCATGGAAGAAAAGTAGGAGGTATTCTCCTCCCCCACAAAGGTTCAGAAGAGATCCTCCTCCTCCTCCTCCTCCAACTGCAGGTGCCTCAGGAATCTTATCACAGAGCTCAGAAGGATTCACCAAACCTACTCTCACTAAAACTTATCAGAGACAGGGAAGACCCTCTCATTCTTATGGAGACAGTCAGCAAAAATAGAGACATCAGTCAGTTCAACAGTTTATTTCCGAGCCAACATTTTACCCTCCTCCATCTCCTGGCAAAGCTAATAGCCCTGAAAAACTTCCAACTCCAGCTTATGATCCCGAAGCTAGTCCAACTACAAGAATGGCTAGATTCAAGGAATCTGTGGCTCTTTCTCAAATCAGGCAAGCCAGAGAAAAAGGCCAAGATTCATCTCAATTCTTTACCATGTCAAACTACAGAAAGAAAGAGTTTGAAAGATACCATGTTGGGAAGCTGTTCAATGCTAAGGAATATATGAGTCTACATCCTAAAGCTATGGTTCCAAGAACCACCTTTCAAAAGACTCTTGGAGATGCTGACATGACTATGACTATGAGACAAGCTCAAGACCCAAACAGGAAAATCATATTTGCTAAGTCTTCTGACCTTCACAAGAACATTTAAACTGTTTATTTTCTGTATTTTCAGAGAATAATCTGGGTACATAGCTTTATAAAGGTACTGATAGCTTATTTATTCTATCAGTTATCTCAGTTTTCATGCAATGTTTACATCATTTTGTTTTGTGAGCTTTGTCTTGTTGTTTTGTTTATTTGAAGTAACCTCACCCAAATAGGGGGAGATTGTTTGAACCCCTAGGTGATTTGGGCTAGGTTGTCATCTTAGTTGTGACCCATTTTGTATAGAAGGGTCAAATTTTCTGTGTTTATTAAGTCTAGGCCATGTCCTTAGAGTCAATAGTACAATAGACCAGCCTCCATCACTGCTAGAGATTCAAGACTTAGAGAAATAAAGATTTAGAGAAAGAGATCTAAGTTCGTCTATCTCAGGTCGACGATAGTCATACTCAGCTCGACTAACTTAGAGATAGACTTTTCTGAACAGAGTTCGACGATCTCTATTCTCAGGTCGACTAATACTTCATCTCTCAACGCCAAAGATCACTCAGCGCCAAAATGGACTCAGTAACATAATTTGCTCATAGCCAAAGCTGTTCTCAGGTCAACGAACATAGAGCACATAACAAGAAGATTTTGTCAAGCAGTAGTCAGCTATTCAGAGCTTGACGATCGTGTAACTCAGCTCGATGAATTCTATCTTCTGGTCGACGATTCCAGACTAAGTTATTTCCTTCCTTGTGTTCCTATTTTATTGCAGTAATTCCTATGTAATTAATGCTCTAACATTCTCTGAATATTACCGTTAGATAGAGCATTAATTACGGTCTTCATCAGGATTATTGCCTGCCATTTTTCTAATGAAATAGTTGGGGAAAGTAATCAATGTCGTGTAATTCTCAACATCATGAGCATTGATTGCAGGAGTAATTTGAAAATTGAAATGGTCGTCGACAAACCAATGAGTACAAGAATTTTGCTAAAAGAATATACACGCGATCAACAAGATATAGAGACTTAAAATCTTCTTCTTCTTCATCTGTTCTCAGTCTGCTCCAAGGCTTTCCCAGAGACAAACATTCTTATCAGTCTAAAAGCCTGCTATTGAGCAATCATCAAAGCTGAAGGCCTACACCCTTGAAAAAAGCTTCCACTCCTGAACCATTCAAGATCTCAGGGGGAGCTTTGACAACAAATAAGAATCTACACAGTCTTCTCATTTTGACATGAGAAAAGAAGACTTACATCACTCTCTCTTCCCCACCTTTGTACAGGGTTTTAATTCCCTTCAAAATTATTCTGATTGCAAGTCTCCTTCCAAAAGACTTGGGTTGGTTATTGAGTACCTGATCAAAAGCTCTCTGGTGATAGTCACCGGATAAAAACCTGTAATGGATTCCTACCAAGGGTGGTAGAAGAGTTGATGTACCCAGTTTGGGGAACCACTATAAATTTTTTGTGTGGTCTGGTTGCTCTTTCTTTTCTTTTCTTGTTGTAGCTGTGTTAGTTAGATATTCTGTGATTTTTCATTTACTTTAATCTGTGATAGTTAGATATAGTTGTTAAAGGTAAAGATAGTATATTGTTAAAGAAAAATTTTATAGGTCATATAGACACACTCTATTCACCCCCCCCCCCTCTAGAGTATATCGGATCTAACCCTAACTTTCAACAAGATCAATGGTCAAGGATGGTGTTACCGCTGGAAATGAGGTGAGCTTCCTACCCTATCCCTTGGTGCTAGATCTGTAGATATCTAGGTGAGATGTCAACTCAAGAGAGTCTAGACATGGGAGATGGAGATTTCTCTAGGAAGGGCCTTGCTAGAACATGTGTTCTAAAGACTAGGCATCTTCAACCCCCCCCCCCCCCCTTCCTCAAATAATGATGGGGGTGGATCCGTGAAGAGGAATGGCCTTGAGAGGGGGAATGAGGGTGGAGGAGCTTTTGGTGGAGATTTAGTGAAAATCACTTGAGGAAGATGAACGGATGTCGTTCATTCCGCTTCAAGATGCGTGCAGAATCTATGTTCTGCATGCAGTGACCTTCTTTGCCGTTTTCGGACAATAAATTGTCGAATCAAGGTTTTTTACTAACACGAAAGTTGTATCCACTGAAATTACCTTTCCAACGGGTGGTTACACATCTTCGGGTGAAGCCTGTAGCTACGGGAATGTCCGAACGAAGTAAGGGCTGTAAACTAAGTGCACAGAATTTGTATTATGTATGATGCAGTCTATGGAGCCGATTTCGTGTAGGTTAGAGCCTGATACGGGTTGCACGCTGAACACAAAAGTTGTAGCCAATTGAAATACCTTTCCATAGAGGGGTTATGCGCACTCACTGGATTCCTGTAGCCACGGAAATTCTCAGTTGAAGTTGTTGTCCAGATTTAATTCTGCACTTAAATTTCTGGGTGATTATAAAATGAACTTGAATTCGGTGGAATTAATGTTGCAATCTAATGTGAGTATTGGGTAAACTCTTTTATGATAACCACCGTAGTGTTATGAATGTTGAAGCTTGTTAATTTGAATTCGTAATATGGGTGGTGATGCAAGTTTAAATCGAACAAAATGTCTTGATATAAATTGCTAGATCATTTATGCGCATTGTATATATTCTATGTAGAAATAATTTGGGGTGACATATAGATGAATAAGCTATGGCCATATGTATGTTGAGTTTATAGAATTATGTTTAGTAGTCTAATACTTAGAGTGTCGTCTCCCTACGGGTAGCATTGTGGAAGGTTGTAAGTGCGGCGTTGGCCGTCACTAGTCTGAATGGGTTGAGATGAATAAACTGGGCGGTTGGGATAGTCCCTTGGTGTTTATGCCCCTAGGCACCATCCGTGCCAAGTGGATGGTTGGGCTTGACCCTCGTGCTTTCTCCGAGGTTCCTTACATGCCACGGTGTTGTGGAATTGCATGCGGTGTGAGTCGATACGCGGTGTCATAATCCTGGGTTAAGGATAGTGTGGCAGGTCTACGGGCTCGCCTATCATTCCACTGATGGGAGTTGATGGATAGAATTAGGGTGGTTGGGCTTTCCCCTCGTGCTTTTTCTGAGGTCCCTTCCGTGCCAAGTGATTGGTTAGACTTGATCCTCGTGCTTTCCTGAGGATCCATCCGTCACACATGGCCAGTTCAGAGCAAGGATCTTGGTTCACATCTACCCAAGTGAACCCACTGGGCCGTAGTACGCATGGGCTCCGTTGTTGTGTTCTTAGTGTTGAGGCGTACGGAGGCCTAAGTGAAGTAGTGTGGATACCCTCTTAGTAGTATAAATGCCCGTTCTACTTTCACCGTCTGGCCATGATGGTTGGCGCCTGAGAGGTTAACTATCTGCTCAAAAAGTGGGAACTACCAGTCTGTGTCGACATAGCAACTGCATGTGCGTGATCATGGGTGTGTCATTGCATTGCATACATAACATTGCAACTCATTACATACACAAGACCCTCATCGTATAAGTTTGTATGGGCACTCCTATACGATGAGTTATTTATTGTTGAACGATCCTCAACTTATATGCTTGTATGGACATCCATATAAGTTGAGTTACTTTTGTTGTAACTCTATATTCATATGCTGTGATAGATGGTAGAGCTGATAGAATTTCTTATTACTCGTGTTACCACTTACTTGTTTATACTCCTGTTTATTATATATATATTATACCCTATCTATTTCTCCGCCCGATGTCGAGGAGTTGCCGGGGGAGTGGATGTGAAGCCACTTTGTCTTTATGACTAACAGTTGTTATGTCTCCCTTTTTTTAGGATGAAACCCCGCAGGTTGAGCAGCAGGTGATGGAGTTGGTCAGTTAGGCAAGGACGACAGTGCCTGATGGGACGGTTCCATCGTTACCGTCTGTCACTGATGTGAGTGATGTGAGTTTTTGTTGAAGCCCTTTGGGGCAATTTTATTGTTATACTCGGATATTTTAGAAGCATGTTTTAGCTTCTATTTTTTTATATTTTGGACTTATAGCTTGTGTGGATATACTTCTTATATATTCTTTTGGTTGGGTTAGCATATTGTTTTGATATTGGTTGTGGCTAACAGAATAGCCGACTTGGGGTACAGACAAACCCGTGTGTTGGTGCTACCCCAAGGAGACTGTTCTGGGCATAAGACCCCTCTCGTGCCATGTATTATGTTGCGGGAGGGGGGTCTTACAGTTAGGCCCTCGAAGGTCATTCGAAGCTTTGAATTTCATGTGTGGCCGGCCTGCGTGCCGATGTATGAAGTTGTATGTTTGTAAAGAGAAACTTGTAAGGCCTTAAGGCCGTGAGCGGTGTAGTTGTTTACATTCATGGTCTTGTATATAAATGAGTTATTTATATATTACTGGACATTCATGGATTGAGTTTGTGCAACATGTAAACTTCCGCTAGAATGCTTTTAGTTAGGATGCGTGGTATTTTGGTATTAACCTATTACCTCACTGTCTGTTTATCACATATAATGTGGGGGCCCCGACCGGACCTTCTATTATATGTTATTTAACGGGTCGGGTTGTTACATTTTTGTATTAGAGGCCTCTCTGTTTCCTCTTTCGAATTCGTGGCTGAATATTTTGTCGGGTGGCGAGCACGTGTACGTGCGAACCGTTTTAACATAATTGAACTCAAGAATGTCCACTAGGAATGTGCGCGTGTGTATTCGGTATATTTGCCATTTTGGATTGGATGTTGATTATTGATATCTTGTTCACATATAGGTGACAAAGAGTGGTGCTGGGCAGTCTGAGACCCAGCGTTCGGATGAGAGTGTGGCACCAACTCTAAGACCCCCCTCCCGGAACACAACACACGGCACGAGGGGAGTCTTATGCCCGAAATAGTCGCCTTGCGGTAGCACTAACACACGGGTTAGCCTTTACCATAAGAAGCCTATTCCGCCGGCTACAATCCATATCACATAAACAATGCCAACCCAACCATAACAGAAAAGTAAAGCAGTTCAATTCACAGCTAAGTTTAAGTCCAAAAGAGCGGAAGATAACAAGCACAACAGGCTTGTACAAAAGAACAAGAGTCTAGAAATGTTTTGCCAAACGGCTACATGAAAACACTCACGACTGTCACTAACGGTGCCGATGGCACCACCACCTCAGGTCCTATCGTCCGGGCCTGGCTGTCCTGCTGCATAGTCCGTTGCTGCTCTACCTGCGGGGTTTCCTCCTAAAAAGGAAGACGTAGCAACCGTTAGTCATAAGACTAAGTGGCTTCACATCCGCTCCCCCGGCGACTCCTCGGCACCGGGCGGAGAAAGAAACAAAGGTACAATGTATGTATATATATAAGCAAGTAAACAAACAGGTGACTGTAAATATGGTGGAGAATAAACTACGCTACACAACTAGCAGTTCTACAAATATCTATAATATATGACAGCAGGTATAATTAATCATAATAGTAACTTAACTTATAAGAGTGCCCATACAAACTTATAAGTTAAGGATCGGCTTAACAGTAAAGTAACTCATCATGTAAGAGTGCCCATACAAACTTATACGATGAGGATCTTGTGTATGCAATGAATGACATGATATGAATGTTATGCTATGACCGAATCATGCGCACGCACATGCAAGTTGCTATGTCGACACAGACTTGAAGTTCCCACTTTTCGAGCAGGTAGCTAACCTCTCAAGCGTCGTCCGTCGTGGCCAGACGGCGACAGTGGAGCGGGCGTCTCCACTACTAGGTGGTATCACACTACCTATCCTAGGCCCCCGTACGCCTCAACGCTAAAAACACAACAGCGGAGCTCACATGCGTACTACGGCTCAGAAGGGGTCTTGGGTAGATGTGCACCAAGAACACAGCCCAAACTGGCCTTTGATTTCGAACCGGATGGAACCTCGGAAACGCACGAGGCGCAAGACCAACCGTTCTCATGGCGCGGAGGAGATCTCGGTTTATGGACACCAAGTATCTAACCCTACCGCCCAAGGTCTACCCATTGGCTCCCATCGGTGTGACGACTGGCGAACCCGTAGACCTGCCACAGTCATTATCTCAATATCGTGACACGATGAATCGTCGCACATCGCATGCCCCAAAACAACTCACTCGATGCTACCCGTAGGGAGACTTCAACTCTAAGCATCGGTTGTTAATAAACCCCTTGGGCTCGGATTACGGTTACAAAGTACTCTTCACATAGTGTTCATCATATTCACGCCCACCTATTCAATGAATTCACCTCAACACTACGCATAATAGATATGTTCAACTCCCAACTATATAAATATATTTTGTACCACTCTCAACCCTTAATTTCTAGCCTTCTCATCCAATCCATTCCTCTACCAATACATGGTTATTCCTTATTACACCACCAAATGAGTAACCATGCTAAATTACAGTAACTACAGCATTATAAATATATGGGAGCAAGATAACAAATGAGCAAATCACAACCATTGCAAGAGTGCTAACATTATAAATTAACAAGTGCATTAATCATAGGATAACCCGATACTAAAACTGGGATTCCCGAAGCTACAGGAATCCGATCACAATGCTCAACCCCTCGTTGGAAAGGTATTCGCGAGGGCTACGACTTTCGTGTTGAGTCGATCACCCAGATCTGGTCGCAACATACCAGAAATTCAACTCGAATACGTATAGGAAACAGTTTCCGGTACAGGATTTTCCCGAACGCTGCGGACTCGAACCCGCTTTCCCGTGGCTACAGGTATCGCATGGAAACGTGCAACATCTCGTTGAAAAGGTAATTTCAGGGGCTACGACTTTCGTGTTGAGTCGATCACCCAAATCTGGCCAAAACACCTCCGAAATTGGCCACGAAGGTCGCCGCGTGCAGAAATCAGATTTCTGCACGCATCTTAAGGCGAGATGAACGGCATCCGTTCATCTTCTTCCTTGCAACGACCTCGCATAAACTTCTCCAGAAATCGCACCCAACCTTATTTCTCCTTTCAAAGCCAAACCCTCAACGAAAACCCCTCTCATCTCCACTTTGAATGATGAGAAGGTTGAGGGAGACTAAGCCTAGAAAACCTAGGCATGGCTTATCCTAAGAACTCTCCTCCTCACCATCAAGACTCTATGGAGTCGATGTCTCTCCTAAAATAACTATAGATCTAGCACCAAGGGAGAGGGGAGGAAGCTCACCTCAAGTCCAGCGGTACCACCATGGCCGGCCATGAGCCTCGCACTCCTTCGCGGCGGCATTGTTTTTCCCTTGACGGCGGCGGCGTTTCGATTCCTCCAAGGATGGCTCCGGCAAGCTCCTTTCCCCTCCTCCAGCAAGCTCTCTTCCTCTCAGAAGTTTTGGGGCTGAAAAGGGGGATGAAAACTAGGGTTTCCAACTTTTTCCCTTTTTATACACCGCAGACACGGGTAGGCACACGGCCGTGTTCCTACCCGTGTTCGGGTGACACGGCCGTGTCGCCTGCCGTGTTTAGGGCCGTGTTCATCCCAGAACATCTTTCTGCCGTGTCGGGGTTGCGGCACACGGGTAGAGACACGGCCGTGTCTCTACCCGTGTCCTCGGCACACGGGTAGGGACACGCCCGTGTCCCAATACCCGTGTACCTCTTTGACTGGAAGCCTAATATTGGCATGAGGCACACGGGTATGGACACGGCCGTGTCCATACCCGTGTCGGCCAAAATCACCGTTTTGCCTTATTTTCCTCATCTCCCATACGTTCGCACCTGTTCACCCACACCCCCATTGGGCTCACCACAGCCCCCTTGACTCAAAAGCGCAATCAAGGGGCCTAGCGCGAATTGGGACGTTACAAATCCTATAAACAAAATAAAAGATTTCGTCCCCGAAATCAGGGTAAGGCTATGGGAGCGAAACACATAAAAGGGAACTATGCTTTCAAATAAAATTCTTACCTGGAGTAAATAATTCCGGGTAGCTCCCTTGCATCAAATCCTTTGGCTCCCATGTGAACTCCTCCTTCCCGTGATTAGACCATAGCACTTTCACCAAGGGAACACTTTTGCGGCGCAAGGTTCTTGTCTCATTATCAACGATCCGCACCGGCTCCAGTCGCACAGACCTATCAGACGCCACGGCACCATCCGCCGTGGGGATATACTGTTCAGGCCGCAACAAAGCCTTCCGAAGCGACGATACATGGAACACGTCGTGAAGGTTCTCCAGCTCCGGTGGTAACTCCAATCGATAGGCCAGAGGGCCAATCCTTTCCACTACGACATAGGGCCCGACATACCTTGGGCTGAGCTTCTTGACTCCACGTACCCGCGACACTCCGTGCATCGGTCGAATCTTCAGGAACACCTTATCACCCACTTGAAACTCCACCATACGGTGCCTTGCGTTGTAATATTTCGCCTGTCGGCTTTGAGCCTCTAGCATTCGATCCCGGATCAACCTAACCACCGCGTCCGTGTCATCAGTATACTCATTTCCCAATGTCTTCGGATCTTCGTCTTGCACCCAGGACAAGGGTGTTCTACACCTCCTTCCATACAAAGCTTCATGAGGTGCCATTCCAATACTGGCTTGATGACTGTTATTATAAGAGAACTCCACGAGAGGTAAGAGTCTCTCCCATGGTTCTCCTTTATCTAGCACACACAACCTCAGAAGGTCCTCCAATGTTCGGATGGTTCGTTCAGATTGCCCGTCCGTTTGTGGGTGAAAGGCTGTGCTGAAGGCGAGGCGCGAGCCCAAATAAGCCTGTACAGCCCTCCATTCTCTTGAAGTAAACCGACCATCCCGATCGGAGATGATCGTCTTCGGCACACCATGGTACCGCACAAATTGCTCCACAAAGAGACGCACTAGGACGCCCACCTGCGCCTCCTTCTTAATTGGGATAAATCGTGCTACCTTGGTCAACCGGTCAACTATCACCCACACAGAATCATTCCCCGAGCGCGAGCGAGGTAACCCGTGGACGAAGTCCATGGAGATGTCCTCAAATTTCCATTCGGGGATGGGCAACGACTGTAGCATTCCACCGGGGCTTCTGCACTCCGCCTTCACCATTTGGCAGGCCATACAATGAGTAACTAAGTACTTGACATCCCTCTTCATGCCCGGCCAACACATTGTCTTTCTCAAATCGGTGTACATCTTTGCGATCCCCGGGTGCACCGAGTACTTGGAGCAATGGGCCTCCTTTAGAATATCCTCCCGAATGTTGCACCTTCGGGGATGTAAAGCCGGCCACGAAAATGGACGAGGCCGTCTTTTAGGGAGTATTCTTCCGTAGTCCCATCCTCCATTGACTTGAAAGCCGGGGTTAAAGCCGCATCCTTCTTTTGTTCCATCCGGATCCGGTCTCATATGTTGCAAACTATACTCATCACGGCCAAATATTCTGTATACTCTTCCGATTGATTCTTAATGACCAAAGTGATTTCCATCTCTTGCAGTGTCCGGATTAACTCCATCCTCATCAAGCGGGATTCCGTGCTCGTTCCCGGTGCTTTCCGGCTCAAGGCATCAGCTACGAAATTAACCTTCCCGGGGTGGTAGTTCAAGGTGAATTCATAGTCGCACAAGAACTCCAACCACCGCCGCTGTCTCAAGTTTAACTCCTTTTGGGTGTGAACGTACTTCAGGTTTTTGTGATCCGAGTAGATCTCGCAGTGGACGCCATATAAATAATGCCTCCACATCTTCAAGGCGAATACCACCGCTCCCAACTCTAGATCATGCACCGGGTAGCTGGCTTCATGCTTCTTCAACTGTCTTGAAGCATAAGCGATCACATGCCCATTCTGCATCAACACAGCTCCCATCCCTTGATACGACGCATCCATGTAGACTTGAAAGCCCTCCTTCCCAGATAGAAGAGCTAGGATGGGTGCAGTCGTCAATCTGTCCTTCAACTCTTGGAATGCAGCTTCGCACTGGGGTGTCCATTCAAACGGCACACCCTTCTTGGTCAGCGTAGTAAGGGGAAGGGCGATCTTCGAGAAGCCTTTCACGAACTTGCGATAGTACCTGGCAAGTCCAAGAAAGCTCCGTATGTCGGCCGCTGACTTCAATGGCGACCACTCCTTCACGGCCCGCACCTTGGCCGGATCTACTGCTAGCCCCGCCCCACTAATCACATGGCCCAAGAACGCGACCTCTTGAAGCCAAAACTCGCATTTGCTGAACTTGGCAAACAAAGTGTGCTCCTTTAGCTTCCTCAGCACTAAAGTTAGATGTTCGGCGTGTTCTGCTTCAGTCTTGGAGTAGACTAGGATATCATCGATGAACACGATGGTAAAGATGTCCAAATAAGGGCTGAACACCTTGTTCATCAAGCTCATAAAGGCGAAAGGGGCATTTGTGAGCCCAAATGGCATCACGGTGAATTCATACAAACCATATCTCGAACTGAACGCCATCTTCTGAATGTCATCTTCTTGTATCCTCAGCTGATAATATCCCGAACGCAGATCTAACTTGGAGAACCAATACGATCCCACCAATTGATCAAATAATTCATCAATGCGCGGTAGGGGATAGGTGTTCCGCACCGTTAACCGGTTCAACTCTCGATAATCAATACATAACCGCAGGGTGCCATCCTTCTTTTTGACGAACAAAACGGGCGCTCCCCAAGGCGACGAGCTTGGGCGAACGAACCCTGCTTCCACCAATTCCTGAAGCTGGACTCTAAACTCTGCAAGTTCCTTCGGAGCCATTCGGTATGGAGCTCGCGAGACGGGCTTGGCACCCGGAATTAGCTTGATTTGGAAGTCCACTTCCCTATGCGGGGGTAGTCCCGGCAATTTCTCGGGAAATACCTCGGGAAATTCTCGCACCACCCGTACATCCTTGACCTCTAATGTCAATTTCTTCAACTCGAAGCAAATTACATAGACCTCGTCCTCTTCCATATGAGATTTCATAACTTGGATTGAAGATAATAATTTACGGGGTGCGAATTTAATACCTTGGAAGATGACTTCCGAGTCTCCATGCCTCAACATAACTTGCTTCTCCGCACAATTGATCCTGGCGTGGTGCCAGTCCAACCACTTCATGCCCAGGATGAGATCGAACTCCTGGATTCTTAACACTGTAGCCGGAGTTTTAAAGAACTTTCCTCCAATAAGGGTGTCGAAGTCGCAACTTGCTGACGACGTCATCTCAGAGCCGTCCGGAAGGCGCACCCTTTGAGTAATGCCCGGGAAGTGTTGCACTCCCTCCAAGTCCTTCACGAAGTCCGCCGAAATGAACGAGTGAGATGCACCCGTGTCAAATAACGTATAGGCGGGTCTCCCGCTAACCATGACAGTGCCTAGGTTCCAAAAGGGTAACCACTATCCAGAATTGCGCGTATCATTTGTATCGTAAATCTAACAAGTCATATAATATTAATAAATTTTGCACGTACCGGTGATGACTTCCTGCGGATTTCTCTCCTGAGTCATATCCAATGCGAATACATGCTCCCGTGCATGTCCTTGATTTCTCCCTGGTGGTCCTCTTCCTCGGCCACGCATGTGCCCTCGCCCCCGTGGAGCTACTGGAGGGAGAGCAATAGGAGCATCCCCGATCAGTCGCGGGCAAACTCGTCGGACATGCCCCGGTTGGTTGCACTCAAAACATATCACCTCACGTCGGCCCCCAGGTTGTTGATAATGTTGCTGCTGCGGTGGTGGAGGTAAAGCTAGTGATTGCGGAATTGGGTACTCCACCCGATAGTTCCGGTTGACCCACCGACCGCCTCTGTAGTTTCCCCTTCCTCTGCCATGATCATTCCGCCTTCTATTACTAGGGCCGACTTCAATTACTCCTTCCGCAGGTCTCTTGCCACATCCCATGTGGTCTGCCTCCAGTCTCTTTGCCATGTCGATGATTTCTGCCAGGCTTCCATCGGCTATAAACAAAAGGGTCTGCCTCAGGGGGTCCCTCAACCCTTTGTAGAAGCGCTTCGCGTAGCCTCTATCGTCCAAATCATAGGAATCGGCAAACCTAGCGAGGTGTTGGAACTCCCTCTGGTACTCCGTTACCGATTTCGATCCCTGCTTCAGCTGCAGAAATTTTTCTTCAAGTCCATCCCGAGCAGAAGAAGGGATGAAGTGATCCAGAAAAGCCTCGGTGAACTCGTTCCAACTGATATCCGTGTACAACCGCCCTTGGAAGGTGGAGCCCATGAGGGACTTCCACCACCTTTTGGCGTGTAGCTCTAGCAGCGTCACTACCAATGTCACCGCCATGCTGTTCGGACATCTTATGCCAGCCATCAATTCCTGCACGGTATCAAGCCATTCCTCGGTGCGCACCGGCGATTCTGTCCCAAGATAGGCAGGAGGGGACAGGGCACGGAAGGTGCTCAACCAGTTGGAGCCTGGCGCTTGTTGTTGCACTGGAGCTTGCTGGGCTTTAAATGCATCCAATATGGCTGACAGCGTTTGTCCCAGTTCCGACTGCTGAAATTGTGAAGGGATGGAAGGGGTAGGAGTGCCCCCAACCGGCTCCACCTGCGCTGGGACCTATACGCAAGGTACAAGTTAGGGTCAGGTTGGCTAAAACTAATGTCAAGGTTGGACAACTTAGTGCGAATTACATATGGGCACACCACAGCTTCCGCTAAGTCGGTTTGTCCCCAAACCGACCAATCGAACGGGAGTGGCCCATTGTTACCTGACTGCTCTAGTTGAAGATCGGCCAAGTCTGATACCATTTGTAAGACCCCCCTCCCGGAACACAACACACGGCACGAGGGGAGTCTTATGCCCGAAATAGCCGCCTTGCGGTAGCACTAACACACGGGTTAGCCTTTACCATAAGACGCCTATTCTGCCGGATACAATCCATATCACATAAATAATGCCAACCCAACCATAACAGAAAAGTAAAGCAGTTCAATTCACAGCTAAGTTTAAGTCCAAAAGAGCGGAAGATAATAAGCACAACAGGCTTGTACAAAAGAACAAGAGTCTAGAAATGTTTTGCCAAACGGCTACATGAAAACACTCACGACTGTCACTGACGGTGCCGATGGCACCACCACCTCAGGTCCTATCGTCCGGGCCTGGCTGTCCTGCTGCATAGTTCGTTGCTGCTCTACCTGCGGGGTTTCCTCCTAAAAAAGAAGACGTAGTAACCGTTAGTCATAAGACTAAGTGGCTTCACATCCGCTCCCCCGGCGACTCCTCGGCACCGGGCGGAGAAAGGAACAAAGGTACAATGTATGTATATATATAAGCAAGTAAACAAACAGGTGACTGTAAATATGGTGGAGAATAAACTACGCTACACAACTAGCAGTTCTACAAATATCTATAATATATGACAGCAGGTATAATTAATCAGAATAGTAACTTAACTTATAAGAGTGCCCATACAAACTTATAAGTTAAGGATCGGCTTAACAGTAAAGTAACTCATCGTGTAAGAGTGCCCATACAAACTTATACGATGAGGATCTTGTGTATGCAATGAATGACATGATATGAATGTTATGCTATGATCGAATCATGCGCACGCACATGCAAGTTGCTATGTCGACACAGACTTGAAGTTCCCACTTTTCGAGCAGGTAGCTAACCTCTCAGGCGTCGTCCGTCGTGGCCAGACGGCAACAGTGGAGCGGGCGTCTCCACTACTAGGTGGTATCACACTACCTATCCTAGGCCCCCGTACGCCTCAACGCTAAAAACACAACAACGGAGCTCACATACGTACTACGGCTCAGAAGGGGTCTTGGGTAGATGTGCACCAAGAACACAGCCCAAACTGGCCTTTGATTTCGAACCGGATGGAACCTCGGAAAAGCACGAGGCGCAAGCCCAACCGTTCTCATGGCGCGGAGGAGATCTCGGTTTATGGACACCAAGTATCTAACCCTACCGCCCAAGGTCTACCCATTGGCTCCCATCGGTGTGACGACTGGCGAACCCGTAGACCTGCCACAGTCATTATCTCAATATCGCGACAAGATGAATCGTCGCACATCGCATGCCCCAAAACAACTCACTCGATGCTACCCGTAGGGAGACTTCAACTCTAAGCATCGGTTGTTAATAAACCCCTTGGGCTCGGATTACGGTTACAAAGTACTCTTCACATAGTGTTCATCATATTCACGCCCACCTATTCAATGAATTCACCTCAACACTACGCATAATAGATATGTTCAACTCCCAACTATATAAATATATTTTGTACCACTCTCAACCCTTAATTTCTAGCCTTCTCATCCAATCCATTCCTCTACCAATACATGGTTATTCCTTATTACACCAACAAATGAGTAACCATGCTAAATTACAGTAACTACAGCATTATAAATATATGGGAGCAAGATAACAAATGAGCAAATCACAACCATTGCAAGAGTGCTAACATTATAAATTAACAAGTGCATTAATCATAGGATAACCCGATACTAAAACTGGGATTCCCGGAGCTACAGGAATCCGATCACAATGCTCAACCCCTCGTTGGAAAGGTATTCGCGAGGGCTACGACTTTTGTGTTGAGTCGATCACCCAGATCTGGTCGCAACATACCAGAAATTCAACTCGAATATGTACATGAAACAGTTTCCGGTACAGGATTTTCCCGAACGCAGCGGACTCGAACCCGCTTTCCCGTGGCTACAGGTATCGCATGGAAACGTGCAACCACTCGTTGGAAAGGTAATTTCAGGGGCTACGACTTTCGTGTTGAGTCGATCACCCAGATCTGGCCAGAACACCTCCGAAATTGCCCACGAAGGTCGCCGCGTGCAGAAATCAGATTTCTGCACGCATCTTAAGGCGAGATGAACGGCATCCGTTCATCTTCTTCCTTGCAACGATCTCGCATAAACTTCTCCAGAAATCGCACCCAACCTTATTTCTCCTTTCAAAGCCAAACCCTCAACGAAAACCCCTCTCAACTCCACTTTGAATGATGAGAAGGTTGAGGGAGACTAAGCCTAGAAAACCTAGGCATGGCTTATCCTAAGAACTCTCCTCCTCACCATCAAGACTCTATGGAGTCGATGTCTCTCCTAAAATAACTATAGATCTAACACCAAAGGAGAGGGGAGGAAGCTCACCTCAAGTCCAGCGGTACCACCATGGCCGGCCATGAGCCTCGCACTCCTTCGCGGCGGCATTGTTTTTCCCTTGACGGCGGCGGCGTTTCGATTCCTCCAAGGATGGCTCCGGCAAGCTCCTTTCCCCTCCTCCAGCAAGCTCTCTTCCTCTCAGAAGTTTTGGGGCTGAAAAGGGGGATGAAAACTAGGGTTTCCAACTTTTTCCCTTTTTATACACCGCAGACACGGGTAGGCATACGGCCGTGTTCCTACCCGTGTTCGGGTGACACGGCCGTGTCGCCTGCCGTGTTTAGGGCCGTGTTCATCCCAGAACATCTTTCTGCCGTGTCGGGGTTGCGGCACACGGGTAGAGACATGGCCGTGTCTCTACCCGTGTCCTCGGCACACGGGTAGGGACACGCCCGTGTCCCAATACCCGTGTACCTCTCTTACTGGAAGCTTAATATTGGCATGAGGCACACGGGTATGGACACGGCCGTGTCCATACCCGTGTCGGCCAAAATCACCATTTTGCCTTGTTTTCCTCATCTCCCATACGTTCGCACCTGTTCACCCACACCCCCATTAGGCTCACCACAGCCCCCTTGACTCAAAAGCGCAATCAAGGGGCCTAGCGCAAATTGGGACGTTACACCAACCGAGATGCCCATACCTACTCCTTCTGCGCAAACTGTATATCTAGTTGAGGAGGAGGTATTTGCCATGATTAAAGCACAATCTGTTGGGAAGGCAAGGCCTGTCATGGAGCCAGTTCGGGTTGGTGCAGGGCAAGAGCGTGAGGAAGCTCGATTGGACGAGTGAGCGACTGACGAGCAATTGAAACAGTTTATGGATTTTCATCCCCCTACGTTTGTCGGGGCATATTCCCCAATGCAGGCGGAAGATTGGCTTTCAAGAGTGAAGAGGATCCTAAAAGCGCTCTGGATTGATGAGGGGCAGAGAGTGATGTTAGCCACTTTCCTACTAGAAGGAGAGGCAAGACAGTGGTGGGATGATGTCGAGATGCACCAGTTGGTAGGCATTGGCCTGGGAGAGATTTTGATGGACGAATTCTCCAGATTGTTTTGGGCAAAATATTTGCCAGTATCGCGGAGAATTGCTATAGAGACCGAATTTCAACGTATAGTGCAGGGTGAAAAGATTGTGGATGACTACCTACAATAATTTATCAGGCTGGGGCGTTATGCGGGGTCGACTTTTGTGGAAGAAGCGTGGAAGACGAACAGATTCTATGAGGGAATCCGAGATGAGTTGAGATTGGCGCTTCTGAGTTCAGTGAACCAAGGCTTCCAAGCCTTATTAGATACATCCTTTGCGCTGGAAAAAGATTTGAAACGAGTATATGACAAGAAGAACTTGGCGGCGGACAAGTCGGAGTTCAAAGTTTCGCAGTTCGAACAGTCGGAGTTTAGGAAACGGGATAAGAAGAGGTTCATACCTGCTTAACAAACGTCTTCGGATGTTGCTTCGGGCGCAACATTTGGTCAAGGGCGTGTTGAGTCGCGTACCTGTTTAAATTGTGGAAAGTAGGGGCATATAGCCCGTTACTGTTGGAAAGGCTCGTCAAAGAGTGAGCAAAAGACAGGTGCGTCCTATGAGGAAAAGGGTAAGGCTGTGGCAGAATCATCTACATCCCGGGCACAACCACGAGTGTACAATCTCGGAGTGCAAGAGCCGCAAAGCTCACATCATGAAATGCAACAGCCTCGAGTGTTTAACCTGGAGTTGCAGGAGGCTATCAAGAAGCTGCCTAGAGACTCAGATGAGCGGAAATAAAGTGGAAGGTGCACTTTATTGCTTTTATGTTGTACTTTGTACATTGTATGTGTGTGTGTTTGTGAAAACACTTTTGTTCGTGAGAGAACATGGGGAGAGTAACCCCGGATCATTTTGGTTAATAGTGCATCGATTGCTTGTGGTGTTACCATTGTCATTGCGCTAAATTTTGGGACGAAATTTCTATAAGGAGGGGAGGATTGTAACACCCCAAAAACCCTAAGTCCCAAAATGGGTTTAGGATGGGTGACACGGCCTGGAACACAGGCGTATCCCAGGGCGTGTCCGGTGCACACGATCCTGGATACGGGCGTGTCCTAAGGTATGTCATGCTCGGGCAGCATTGAGTGGACTGGCATTGAGTGGCGTTGAGTGGAGTAGCGTTAAGTGGAGTTGAGTGTGGTACACGTACTATGACACGGGCGTATCACAAGGGCATGTTGAGCACACGGTCGAGGACACGGGCGTGTGCCTTAGCCGTGTCCTTCTCGGGTGTTTCAGCCTTGCGTTGATGAGGTGACATGGCCATCCACACGGCCGTGTACTGGTTGACACGAGCATGTCAGAGAGTGACACGGGCGTGTCGTAGCCCGTATTCTATTCCATATTGAGTCAGTTCTGTAGCCGCTCAATGGACAGACGAGTGTGTCACAAGCCATGTCAGCTCTATTTAGATGCTTTTCAAAGCAATCGCGGGCATTCATTCCCTTCTATTTGGATCCTGTGGTCCCAGATCATCCCTGCTCTTATAAGGCCGAGAATGGAGATGAATATCTCATTCTCATATTGTCCATTCTCTTTCTAAGTGAAGATAGTGAGGAGAGAAAGGAAGGAAGAAGGAGAAGCTTTCCGACCGCCGGTGGAGCTTTAGCGGTCCGAATCGAGAGTCGAGTTCAGCGTTGCGAAGGCACGGCTGCTGCAGTGTTTTCCTTTCGGCTAGTTCTTTCATGGCACTGAAGCGATCTTCAAGGGTAATGGTTTTATTCCTTGGGCAGGTGAAGCCCTTTGTTTATGCATATATCTGTGGAATCCTCCATCAAAAGATAGTAGAGCGTAAGTGATTCCAGCGGTGGAGTCTGCATCTAGAGCTAGAAATTTGTAGTACGATATAAGCATGTTGTGTGAAGCCCATCTGGATGGATGTCTGGATTGGTGATGCTGCGAACCGGAGAAGACTCCGTGTATATATCGGTTAACCTACGGAGACTGGAGAGGACGATCTTGATGGTGAGAAGGAAGCTTTGTATAGCTCCTGTAGTTGTATGCTCAGCACGAGCTGTATTGATGGAATGGAAAGCGGCACTATATGCTGGTGTTGAGAAGGAATGCGAGAACCTCTGAGTGGGTAGGGCACCCACCAAGTTCAATGATCGGATTGTTATAAGAGAACACCTCTAAGTGGGTGGGTACGAGAAGCCTCCAACAGGGGTTTGGCGGCTGATGCCCATAGTCAACAAGTTAAGATCCTCTGAGTGGGTGGGCCACCCAACAAGCTCAGTGGTAGGAACGGGTGAGTGGTCGATTGGTAGCAATGCAGAGGGGCGATTTCCATAGGCTTGTTACACTACGAGGGTAGGTCGACTGATAGCGCTCACAGTTTGTTATGAGGTGCGTGCCTCTGAGTGGATGGGTGCGTGAGGTCTTCAACAGGGGTTTGGAGGCTTATGCCCGGCCAACAAGTAAACACCTCGAATCGGTGGTGGAACCATGAGGATCTTGGTACACCGTAAGTGTGCCCTGAGTGCAAGGAACATCTGGCATGAAGGCCGACATTTGTGATGATAATATGGATTGCATATATGTGTTGAGATTGGAATACATGCAGGGAACGAACCACTGCCCCGGGTAAGGGGTAGGGCCGTTATAATTGGTCAGTTGAATGCTGACCGTTGCATTGTTTGTCACCCATGGGGTGGATGTCTATATGCAGGTGTTTCCCTTGTAGATTCTAAAATAGATTGAGCGGGCTTAAGCCCTTGCTGCTGCTATTAGGCCCTCGAAGGCCGTGCGAAGCTTTGGATTTAATGTGTGGCTGGCTTGCGTGCTAATGTATGAAGTCGTATGTTTGTAAAGAAAAACTTGTAAGGCCTTAAGGCTGTGAGCGGTGTGCTTGTTTACATTCTTGGTCTTGTATATAAATGAGTTATTTATATATTAGTGGACATTCATGGATTAAGTTCGTACAACTTGTAAACTTCCCCTAAAATGCTCTGAGTTAGGATGCGTGGTATTTTGGTATTAACCTGTGACCTCGCCATCTGTTTATGGCATATAATGTGGGGCCCCAGCCGGACCTTCTATTATATGTTATTTAATGGGTCGGGTTGTTACAGCAGGTATCTGAGCTGGCTTGCCTTCTGCAAGAGGATTCAAATGGTGAGGAATGATGTTAGGATCAGCTTGGAATTCAGGGAATATCTGATTATGCATCCACACTGTAGTATCATAAGTATAAAACTTCACAGAAAGAATCTGGGCTAGCACATCTTTATTAATTTCAGTCATTTTCTCAGTTCAGAGGGTCTTGACATTAGTATCATACTTTTCAACTTTTTCTCTCACTATTCGCTCCCCCTTTCTGATTTCTACACATAGCTTCTCCATAGCTTCATCTTTGAAGGTTCCCACTTCTTCACATATCTTTTGAAGGTACTCTTGAGCTTTCTTTTTAAGTTGAATATGATTATTTGCTAGAGTAACTCCTAAGTCCATGTCTTGACCAACACTTTTAATTGTATGATCTAGAGCTTTGCCACCTATCTGGAAGAGGTGCCTTAGTTGATCAGTATTGTTTTGAATCTCAGCAAACCCTCTGCTCTTTTCTTTTTTTAGATCAGAAACTTTATCTTGAACAGCTTTCAGTGAATCATCAAAATACCTTCTTTGATCTAGCAGCATCTGTTCAATCTTACCAAGTATATCAGATGTAGCAGGTGTAGCTGTAACATGAGGAGTAACAGAAGCTGGAGGAGGAGGGGTAGTCCAGGGTGCAATTTCTTCAACAACAACAGAGCTCTGAGATCTTGTAGTATGAATCATGACATCTCCTTCCTCACCAAGAAAGGTGGGAAGAGTGAAATCTAATCTCCTCAAGGGAGCTTCAGTAGGTTCTGGAGACTGCTCATTCTCATCTGAAAGAAAAATTGTCTCTTGTGGTTCTTTCCCTGCAACTGGGGAGTGATCAATAGGTGACTCTGGAGATGGTGCAGGAGATGGAGATGGTGCAAGAGTGGGTTCCTTGGATGGTTCTGCAGTATTTTATTTATGGAGGGGAGGTAGAGGCTCATCTGAGCTAAGTTCTTCAATCATCTTGTTTATATCTTCAGTGGTGGAGAGGATGGTCTCTTGTACCTGTGCATCTAACAGTATTTATTCTGAAGTGGAAGGATGGAAGGATGTATCTAGAGGTGGAGAAGTCATTCTATCTTGCTGACCAGAAGGAGCAGGATGAGTCAGCTTCCTAACTTTCTGCATAGAGGAGGCAAGCTCTCCCTCAACTGCTGCACCAGATGTGCCAATAACATTATGGAGAGAGGGAGATGGGGTACTTTCCTCTGCAGCAGGTTGCTCATGGGCTTGGGTAGCTTGGGATGGGTTCTGCAATTTTAACTCCCATCTTTGGATGGAGGAAATAGAAACTTTCTTCTTGTGATGGCAGGTTGTTCCACTGGAGAAATCAAACACCTCTGAATTGATCTCATGCAACATCAGTGAGATAATCCTAGCATAATTTGGAGCCTTAATTCTCTCTCTGATCTTATCTAGAATAAGCATACCAAACTGAAATCTCTTCCTGCAGATAATGGTTGTCATAATGTCAAAAAGAACATTAGTTATGAAATAGTTGGAGCTAGTCCTGACCAAAAGTATTTTTCCAATTATGTCCAGTAGTAACTTGCTCTCTAGATTGAGGTTTGGAATTATGATGGATGTTACATCAGTTGAAATACCATAGAAATTATAGGTTCTGTCATTATCTTCTTCAGTGATTTCATCCTCTTCATTCACTACAGGCATTTTAAGGAGTTGTGAAATAGAGGTTTTGTAAAGTTTTACCTTGATTCCCTTGACCTTGGACTTTAACACTATCCCATTCCTCTTTAACTTTAAGTTCTTGAAAAATTGTTTAATTTCTGAAAAGAGTATTTTGCACGAATGCTGAAGGACAAATGTCAACTTGCTGTGTCGAGTAGAATCATCAAGTTCTTGAAATCATCAGAAATCTCTGCTATGCCGGCGACAACCAAATCACTGGCAACTCCAATCTTCGACGGCGGCCCCATGTCCTTTAATGAACTGCGGGTGATGGATTGGAAGACGATGGAGACGACGGCGAGCTCTGTGTGAACAACGGAAGACCAAGAGTCTTTTCGAGAGAGAGAGGATTTGAACTCGAGTAGATTCTTGAAATATGATATTTTCTATTTATATAAACCTAGTAATGTTGATTAGTAGTCTAATAAAGTTTAAACATACCTTAGATAGCGGCAGAAAGGATGCGGGTTTCGAAAATGAAATATTTGAAAGAATTCAGAATCTGACGGGTCATTTCTCGAGTGGAACTTCAGTACTTGAGTGATGGAATAGCTGTACTCAATTGGCGGTAAGACAGTACTCGAGTGGTACAAGTCTACTTCTCGAGAAGAAGTTTAGTACTTGAGTGATATCACTCGAGTGACTTACTTTGTTCTCGAGAATTCAGAGAAGTACTCGAGTAGTCATATTCAAGTTCTAGAGTAGTCATTCCTTCTCTCGAGAAAAGAAGTCCACTTAGAGAAATTCTAACCTTTTTGATTAAACCTTGATTTCTGAGCTGTGAAAAGAGTCCACCTTGTCTATTCCTCTTTACTAAGCATACCAAGCTCAGTTTTGAAGAAACTGACCTTGATCTCGTCCAGTGGCTTCGTGAAAATGTCTGCAATTTTCCTATCAGTTAGAACATACTGCAGATCTATGTCCCCATGCTCCACATGCTCCCGGATGAAATGGTATCTCAGATCTATGTACTTTGTCCGGCTGTGAGAGACTGGGTTGTTAGCAATTGCTATTGTACTGGAGGAGTCGCAAAATAATGGGATGTCTTTTACCTTCAAGTTGTAATCTTCCAGCTGGTTCTTTATCCAAAGAAATTGTGCACAGCAACTGCCGGAAGAAATGTATTCTGACTCGACCGTTGAGATTGCGACACAGTTTTGCTTTTCGCTGCTCCATGAAATGAGTCTCCTTCCAAGGAATTAACAAGTCCCGGATGTGCTCTTTCTATCATCTTTGCTACCTGCAAAATCTGCATCTAAAAAACCAATTAGTTCATTATAATTACATCTTGGGTACCATAAGCCAAGATTCGGTGTACCTTTAAGGTATCTTAAAATTCGCTTTGCAGCATAATGAGATTCCTTACAGTTCTCTTGAAATCTAGCACAGACACATGTAGAGAACATTATGTCTGGTCTACTAGCAGTAGGGTAGAGCAAGGATCCAACTATTCTTCTGTACTTCGTTTCATCAAAAGGTTTCCCTTTCTCATCCTTGTCTAGAGACATAGCTGAACCCATTTGAGTCCTCATAGAGGTTGCATTTTCCATTCCGAATTTCATAATCAACTCCTTAGTGAACTTAGTCTGCGAGGATAAAATTCCATCTTCAGATTGTTTAACCTGAAGTCCTAAGAAATACTTCAGCTCTCCCATACTGGTCATTTCAAAATTCTCTTGCATAAGTTTCGAAAACTTCTTGCAGAGGTTGTCGTTTGTAGAGCCAAAAATAATATCATTGAAATAGATTTGCACTAGCAAAATCTTTCCTTTAATTTCCCTAAGAAATAATGTCTTTTCTATCTTTCCCCTTGGGAACTTATTCTTAAGAAGAAAGCTAGACAGCATCTCATACCAATCTCGAGGAGCTTGTTTCAAACCATATAGTGCTTTAGATAAAAGATAAACATAATCAGGAAATTTAGAGTCAACAAAACCTACAGGTTGTTACACATACACTTCTTCCTTTAGGTCACTATTAAGGAAGGCAGATTTCACATCCATCTGATAGACGGTGAAGCCTTTAATTGCAGCATATGCTAGGAATAACCTGATTGTCTCTAGCCTTGCCACTGGAGCATATGTTTGGTCGAAGTCGATTCCTTCTTCTTATCGATATCCCTTGGCGACGAGTCTGTCCTTATTCTTTATGATAGTTCCATTCTCGTCCATCTTGTTCTTGTAGACCCATTTGGTTCCGATGACGTTCTTACCTTTGGGAATTGGAACAAGTTTCCAGACTTAACAGCCCATGAACTAATTCAACTCTTCTTCCATGGCCATAATCCATGATGCGTCCGAGTTTGCTTCCTCAAACTTCTTTAGTTCAACCTGTGTGAGAAAACTCTAATATAAATTCTAATTAGTAGTACCTCTACGAGTTCTGACACCATCCTAGGGATCTCCTATTATTTGATCCATGGGATGATCCTTCAGAAGTCTGAGCTCTAGAGTCCTTACATCTGTAACATCCCATTTCCGACTAGACCCCTAGGAGTCGGTTGGTTGTGGTAGAACCCTAGGAAGCCCAAAAAATTAAAATAAATCGACCAAGATTTCGGGTCACGGGTTGGTCACGCCCGTGACCGACCCGTCACGCCCGTGACCTAGGGCGTGACTCATTTGACAATCGTCGATCTCAGGGAGACGATCGTCGGGCGCAGAATTTTCAACCCGGCCATGTCACGCCCGTGACCCAGGTGTCACGCCCATGACCTGGGGCGTGACTCCTTCGACGATCGTCGATCTCAGGTAGACGATCGTCGGGCGCGGAATTTGCCTCATGGCCTGTCACGCCCGTGACCTATGTGTCACGCCCGTGACCTAGGGCGTGACCACCCTTCGCCGATCATCAACCCCAGTTCGATGTCGCCGAACCCAGAATTGGTCACCCGGGCTTGTCATGCCCGTGACCCCCATGTCACGCCCGTGACCTAGGGCGTGACCACCCCTCGCCGATCGTCGACCTCAGTTCGACGTTGCCGAACCCAGAATTGGTCACCCGGGCTTGTCACGCCCGTGATCCCCATGTCACGCCCGTGACCTAGGGCGTGACCACCCATCGCCGATCGTCGACCTCAGTTCGACGTCGCCGAACCTAGAATTGGTCACCCGGGCTTGTCACGCCCGTGATCCACATATCACGCCCGTAACCAAGGGCGTGACCACCCTTCGACGATCGCCGATCTCAGTTCGACGATCGTCGATCCCAGAATTGGTCACCCGGGCCTGTCACGCCCGTGACCTATGTGTCACGCCCGTCACCAAGGCCGAAACGTCAGCTAGACTGGAAATTTCGGTAACCGACGTTGTAATCAATCCTGATTATGGGAAGTTACACCAGGAGTATTTATGGGCCGTTTCCTACTCTGATTATTTAATAAATTAAGGAAATGTTGGTCCAATAGGAAATCGCCACCTGGCAAACACCTCTTCATCTCCAGCGTTTCAACTGCCTTTGCCATAACCGAAACGTCATTAAGGGAAATATTAATGGCCATGAACGTTTCATCCTTTCCCCTCCCCACTTGCTGATCTATAAAAGACTCCTAAGAGCAAGAGGAAAAGGTTACACTCTCCATCAAACTGTTTCAGATTTCCCCCTTGCTGTTGAAGAATTTCCGGCGACGCCACCACCGCGCCAATGGCTTCCCGACGCTTTGCACGCCTCCAGCCCACGAACAAGGTCCTCCCCTCCCTCTTCTTCTGCGGATAGATCTTAGAAATCGTTAGGAGAGATATCGAGCTCAACAGAGCCAGATTGGGTGAGCGTTTCCATGGTTTTCCGAAAATTTCGTGGTGGCGGGTTCGCCGGAAACCACCTCCCGGCGGCCGTGCCGCCGCCCGACGATAGCCCTCACCTCAATAGAGGTGGTGGTGGTGGCCGGCCAGGGAGATGGCTGGATGGCCGGGAAATAGCTTTGGAAAAGCTACAGGAAATTAAGTTTTCAGGGCTCTGGTTTCGGGCTGTAGAAGAAGATGAACAGTGCCATTAAATTAGATTCTAATTTTAAAACAATTTCTGAATGAAAATATCTGTCATTTTAAATAATTTGGGAAAAATACCTAGAGGCTCCTGCAGGAAAAATGCTCAACACCAATATTGTACCTCTTGGAGTCTATGGAATTTTAAAATTTGTTTCAAGCATTATGGACCACTGGATAGATCTCAGCACTCAATTTTGTGAGGTCTACCCATAGGGTTGTCCTGACCTTAGAAAAATTCCCCACTCCAATCCAGTGATCACAATAACTTGAAATTTGGGGTGTGGCCTAACCTTACCTATATCTAGGTACCATCCAAAAATTAGGATTTTTGGGAAATATTTTTCTATAGTTTTTAGAAAAATTCAATAATCTTAGCTTAATTTAATTAGATGGCTAAATAATTTCCAAACCCTCCCAGATTTTGGTGAGTAGTCCCTGAGTTCACCATAAGGTTTTGTATAATTTTTCATCTCATTTGGAGATGGTTTGGATTATAAATGATCAAACCTAAGTTTTGCCCTAATAAGGGGTCTTAGGTTAAAGGTGCACTTTTGAGGTTTGAGTGGTCAAATCACCTCAACAGAGGCTGAGATTTTTACCACTGGCTAGTAATATTCTCTAGCACCCCCTCAGAGAGTTTGAGGTGGATCGGGGTAAGTTTTCCCTAAGAACCAAGGCCAAACCCTAAGGATGGATCTTGGTGGCTTGTGAAGGTCATGGGGTCAAATGACCTTGGAGTGACTCGAAATTTGGTGAAGAGGACCATAGGGCCAATATAATTCTCTGGATGAAATCTTAGTAGATTTGGAGACTGTTGGGATACCTAAAAACCTAACCCTACTTTAGGGTACAAGACTTGTAGAGATAGGAAATGACGCTAAATCACATTGAAAAGTGATGAGATTTGGGTAGAGGGAATTATAGGGATGGTACAAGCTCTGGATATTTTACTATGAATTTTGAGATCATTATTTTGGATACTTCATTAACGATTTAGTAGCTTGTATGATTTGCTTAGAAAATTTATTATGGAATACACACTTTCTGGAAATTGATGAAATTTCAGCAGAGAACGTTTATTATGATTTTAAATCTCTGTGAATTTTTATGGAATTTTTGGAAGTTTAATTCTAAGGCTTGCTTCATTAAGTATGTTTTACCTTGAATATTTGATTAAATCTATAGTTGTGTTTAGCAAGCTGGTAAAATTATGATTCTTTGCACAAAGATCTTTTCTATATCATAATACTGATTAGTAATTTTTCTATAATTTTCCGATGAATAATATCAGTACTTCCTTCTTTACATAGGATTAACGTGATTATACTGGATAAATTAATTAGAGGCTAAATACCTTCTGTAAAATTCTGAAAATTTGTATTTGAGGTTATCCTGCTGTTATTTAATGATCATGATTTTTTGGGTAGCCATTACTTAGGAGGATCATGTAGTTCATGTTTAAAATGACCCATGACCCATCCTTTGGGAAAATTAAATAAATATCAGATTAATTAAGAAAATTATAAGTTTCTGGATTTAGACAAATTATGATATGGTAGACTTCCAGTTAATATTATAGGAGATTTTGAAGACAATTTGGAGTACCTCCCCTTGTGTACCTCATATAGCTTAGGATGGTCTGCATATAGTAAAATCACGGAAATTGAACTAGAGTAATAGTGAACTTGGGAAATGGAATTTTTGGTAGTTGCTGGTTGGTTAGGGCAAGCTACAATTAAGTTCATTATTGGAAGTCAGGATAAGTAGGGTGTGAGACTGGTTAAGGTTAAGTGGTGTTCGGGAATGACGGAAGATCATCCATCCCGGGAAGAAGAGGAAGAGTCTTAATACTCTAGGGTTAGATCTAAAGTAACTAAAAGAGGATCGGGTAAGGGAGATCAACCAATAACAATAAGTGCCTTGCGAAAGGGAACTTCGGGCCGTAATGTCGTCGTCTTGGTTCCTAGTGCCCCTTGAGAGCCCTTCACGGGGTATGCCGGGGGCGGTCCTGGGCTAACGTAAACCATAGGAATAATAAATTAAAAGAGCAACTAGTATAACTAGGGTTGCACATACACACACCTCGGTAGCTAGGAAGGTAGAATAATTGGTTTGGTTGCCATTCAGACGGTAGCTCTGAAGGTAGACGTACGAACGGGACTGCCCGGGGGGGGGGGGCAAGGGCTCGAGGGTTAGAGTACAGAATAAAGGTGGTGGGTCTTCGGTATCTGATAATCGTTCACACTGACATCGGTACGTTAACTCGGCTGTGTGGGACACTTAGTCAAAGAAAGTCTGGTGGGTACAGCCAGCAGTAGTACGCGGATACTCTAGGTTGTGTTCTTCTAGGGGCGTACGGGAGGTCTAGGCCTGGTAGTGTGGATACCCGCCTAGGAGTGGGGGGCCCGACCCACTGTCTCCGTTTTCCACTACGGAGGTTCCTGGGAGTGAAGCTAGCTGCCCGAACAGGGGGAACTAAAGGTCTGTGCGCATAGAGTCGTGTGCGTGAGTTGCACTTGCATGAATCATGGCATAGCATATCACTACACTCATAATTGCATACAACCGACACCCCAACATATAAATTAGTATGGGACTTTTTATATGATGGGAGCCTTGCAGAAGACCCCTTAACTTATAAGTTTGTATGGGCATTCATATAAGTTAAGGTTACATACTTATTTACTTGCTTGTTTACTTATTATTCTCTAACTGACTTTTTATACAAATTGCTACTTATTAATTGCTCTCCTTATTACTTACTGCCGTAGGGTTGTTAGACCTATTTTTATTCTAAATAACCACTAGATTAGCTTCCTTGCCACCTGCTTGATTATTCTCCACTTTTGTAGCTTACCTTTCCTCCTCTCCGCCCGGTGCTTAGGAGCCGTGGTGGGAGGGGTAGGGGATGATAGGGCTTAGTCTTTATGACTAATGGTTTTCGAACCACAACATTACAGGAACTCCGGACGGGAGACAGGGACCAGCAGTCCAGGGACCAGCACCAGCGGAGTACGGTGCGCATGGAGGTGGGACAGTCTAGCACCGGTGCACCTGCGACCAGCTCCGTGAGTGATTAGCAGTTTTATAGCTTCCGCGTTGAGTGACTTGGAGAGAGGACTCTGATGTACTGGGCTCGAGCCCACTTATCTATTTTCCTGTTATTATCTATTGATGGACTGGATGTGACTTCACTTTTATTTACATGCTTATGTGGACTTGTTTACATTTTATGTTTAATTACTTTTCTCTCTTGTGATCGAAAAGGGCCGGCAGAATTGGCGTTTCGTTGTGGTTGCCTTCCCGTGAGTCGGTGCCACCGCAAAGCGGCAATTCTGGGCTAAGACCCCGGTGGTTTAAAAAGGAAAAAAAGGGGGTCTTACAAGTGGTATCAGAGGAGACCTCGATCGGAAGAGAAGTAGTCCACAGAACCTTGCGCCACCCCCGTGCGGGCTTAGTTTGTGGACAAACTAGCAGCGGAAGCAGTGGTGTGCCCATGAGGGAATCACATGTGAAAGTCCATCCTAACCTTTCTTATATTCCATTCATACATCCTCTAACAAATGGAATTTTTACTTGTAGCCTGCAATGATCCCTACACCACAGCAGGGGACACCCCAGGCTCAGAACGAGGTCCCGCCCCCGCCGGCTCCAGCTCCGTTCCAGCAGACGGAGATGGGGCAAACACTGACGGCCATCCTGGAGGCCTTCAGAGCTCAGCAAGCCCCGGCTCCACAGCCATACCCCGGGGCCAATTGGATGACTGTCTTCCGGGGACTTTCCCCTCCATCTTACCAGGGGACGGAGTCTACAGTACGTACGGAGGAATGGTTGGACACCATTTACGAGATGCTGGCAGGGATTCGATGCCCTACTGAGGAGGCAGTCGCTTTGGCAGTCTCCTACTTAGAGTCACATGGAAAGAGGTGGTGGAAATCTTAGCTGGACACCACCTTTGCGGGGATGGACAACGCTGATATTACTTGGGAGGAGTTCAGAGCAGCGCTCTTGGGCCATTTTGTACCTCAGTCAGCGAGGGATGACCTGGAGGATAGGTTCCTGTGGTTGAGGCAGGGGAACAGGACTGTGGTGGAGTACTATCAGGAGTTCACTCACCTGGCCCGCTATGCGGACGCTTACCAGTTAGACGATGCAGGCTATGCCCGGAGGTTTTACAAGGGGATGCAAGATGACATGAGACAAGCCCTCCTTTTCGTCTCAGAGGGGAGTCTGGCAAGGATTCTGGAGATGGCTAAGAAGAGAGAGGCGGATCAGCTTACAGTGAAGAGCCGGAAGAGACCGGCTGATGATACAGTGATTGGAGGTCGTAGAGACCGTCCCTGAGGCCAGGTTATTGGGGAGAGACGGAACGGGGATCAGCCTCGTCAGGAGTTTGGGCAGGAGCAGAGGAGCTAGGGGGTGTTGGCTCCCCAGCCTATACAGATGCTGGAAATGCTAAGGACGGCAGAGCAGCCACCGGTATGCTATCAGTGTAACCAGCCGGGGCATATCAAGAGGAACTGCCCTGTGAGGCGAGCACCCCCACCAGCACATCAGGGCGCTCCACCTCCCCGACAATTTGGCGGACGAGCACAGGACCGAGGGCGAGGATTTCAGGATCAAGGCCGCAGGCCAGAGAGAGAGCAGGTGTATGCTCTAGACCTGACACAGCCCCGAAACCCGGAGCAGGTTATCACAGGTATGACAGTACTTTTTCTTCATATAAACTAGTATTCTAGACATAACCTGGTTAGAAAATTAAGAGAAGACAACTCCAACAAGAATACTAAGACACTTAATTACCCCAGGCATAGTATTCGTTAGCGGCAAGCCCGCTCACACCCTCTTCGAAACTGGTGCGTCGCAATCGTTCGTGTCAGAGGATTTCGTGAAAGTACTGGCAGGTGTGGAGCCATTCACCGAGAAGATGATGAGGGTATGCCTACCCGATGGATCAGAGATAATGACCTCTACTCATTGCAATATGGAAGCAAGGATCGGCGGGAAGGCTTTCGAGGCACCAGCGACGGTTCTGAAGATGCCAGATTACGACCTGATCCTGGGAATGACTTGGCTGTATTGGAACCATGCCCAGATCGATTGCATGGCAAAGAGGATCACCGTGAGGCACGGCGACTCATTCATTGTCATCGAAGGTATTATACCAGCACCTCGTACCTTACTATCGTCTATGCAGGCCGTTAAGGCCCACCTGCAGGGGGAAGAAGTTTATCAGGTCCTTTTTGAGGCGGTCGTGGCCAAGGACTCCATTTCAGATATTCCAGTAGTGCGGGACTTCGCCGACGTGTTTCCGAAGAAGCTACCAGGGCTACCCCCGCACCGAGAGAAGGACTTCCAGATTCAGCTCGTACCGGGGGCTAAGCCGGTATCCAGAGCTCCCTATCGAATGGCCCCAAAGGAGTTGGTGGAATTTCGAAGCCAGCTTCAGGAGTTAGTGGAGGCCAGGTTCGTTCGGCCTAGCTCTTCACCATGGGGAGCTCCGGTGTTGTTCGTTAAGAAGAAGGACGGGACCCTTCGACTGTGCATCGATTACCGGGCTTTGAACAGGTTGACAGTCCGGAATACTTATCCCTTACCAAGGATAGATGAGCTATTTGACCAGCTGGAGGGAGCCCATTGGTTCTCAAAGCTGGATCTGAGGTCAGGGTACTACCAGCTTCGCATTCGGGAGGAGGACATCCCGAAGACGGCCTTTAGCAGCAGATACGGCTTGTACGAGTTTACAGTGATGCCGTTCGGGCTCACGAATGCACCCTTCGCATTCATGACCCTGATGAATCGGGTGTTCGAAGAGTATCTGGACGTCTTCGTTATCGTATTCATCGACGACATCCTTATCTATTCAAGGACGGAGGAGGAGCACGCGAGACATCTGGCCTTGACCTTGGAGAAACTGCATGAGCATGAGATGTATGCCAAGTACAGCAAGTGCCAGTTCTGGCTAAAGGAGGTGGCCTTTCTGGTCCATGTCATCAGTGGAGCAGGTCTGGCAGTGGATCCGGCGAAGGTCCAGGCAGTACGGGATTGGCCACCGCTAAAGTCGGCCTCAGATGTTCGAAGTTTCTTGGGACTTGCCGGTTACTACCGGAAGTTCGTAAAGGGGTTCTCTCAGATTGACCTCCCACTTACGTCTCTGACGAAGAAGGAGTCCCCTTTTATCAGGACGCCTCGATGCGAATCTGCCTTCCAGGAGCTGAAGGATCGTCTCACCTCGGCCCCCATCCTTGCTCTTCCATCAGGGAAGGAGGGATTCCAGGTGTATACAGATGCTTCCTATCAGGGGATGGGTGCCGTTCTGATGCAGAATGGGCACGTAATAGCCTATGCCTCCCGTCAGCTAAAGCAGCACAAGCAGAACTACCCCGTGCACAATTTGGAGATGGGGGCAGTCATTTTTGCTCTCAAGATCTGGCGACACTATCTCTATGGAGTACATTGCGATATCTTCTCCGACCACAAGAATCTGAAGTACGTCGACACCCAGAAGGAGTTAAATATCAGACAGAGACGCTGGGTGGAGTTTCTGTCGGACTACCAGTATACCATGCACTACCATCCGGGAAAGGCGAACGTGGTTGCGGATGCTCTGAGCCGGAGAGCGAGTACGATAGGAGTAGGCCCGCAGCTGATGGCCTTGGAGTTGGTTAGATCATTCGAGGAAATGCAGATTTCACTGGTGTCTGAGGATGACCCGGAGCTATACATGGAGTACCTGGGGTCGATGGCTACTACTGATGATATTCGAGACCGCATCAGAGATGGGCAGATGCTGGATGAAAGAGCTGAGCCGATATTCCGAGCCTTGGAGGAAGGCATGACAGGAGATTACTCTTTGAGGGATGGACTCCTGTGTTTCCGGGGCAGAGTCTACATACCAGCAGGAGGACGGATCCGGGAGGACATTTTGACGGAAGCTCACTGCAGTCGGTATTCTGTACACCCGGGGATCACCAAGATGGTAAAGGATTTGAAGAGGACGATGTACTGGCCGGGTATGAAGAAAGATATTACATATTTTGTGACGCATTGCGAGGCTTGCCAGCTCGTGAAGGAGGAGTGCAGGAACCCGGCAGGCTTGCTGCAGCCGCTTCCGGTGCCGGAGTGGAAGTTTGAGGATATAACCATGGACTTCATACATGGGCTACCTCGATCCCGTGCGGGGAATGACTCTATCTGGGTGTTAGTGGACAGACTAACAAAGGTGGCCAGATTCATTCCAGTGGCAAAGGACACACCGGTCAGTGTATTAGTACGGAGGTTCATTGAGCAGTTTGTGCGTTATCATGGGGTACCCAAGACTATCGTTTTGGATCGGGACGGGCGGTTTACATCCAGGGAATGGAGGTCAGTTCAGGCCCATCTGGGTTCTCGATTGACATTCAGCACGGCTTTTCACCCTCAGACCGACGGACAGACAGAGCGCACCAACCGTACACTGGAGGATCTGTTGCGACTATGTATTTTGGACCGTGGCGAGCCTTGGGAGAGATTGCTGCCACTGGTCGAGTTTTCATACAACAACGCTCATCAGTCCAGCATAGGCATGGCTCCATACGAGGCGTTGTACGGAAGGAGGTGCAGGACCTCATTATTATGGGTTCAGGATGAGGACCCGTAGGCACTAGACTCGGAGTTTGTAGGAGATACAGACGCTCAGATTAGATAGATCCGAGACAGGATGTTGGAAGCCCAGAGCAGACAGGCGAAATACTACGATGCGAGGCATCGTCAAGTGGAGTTCCAGGTGGGAGACCGAGTTTTCTTGAAGATACGTCCGATGCACGATGTTTCGCGGGTGCGTGGGCGGAAGAAGCTCAGTCCGAGATATATGGGGCCTTATAGGATCCTGGAGCGGATCGGCCCCTTAGCCTATAGACTGGAGCTACTGCCGGAGTTAGCGGGATTGCATGACGTCTTCCACTTCTCCTCACTTCGGAGGGCTCTGCTCTGCCCTGAGCAGATGATCTCCTCGGTAGATGGCCCGGTGGCCTCGGATCGGTCAGTCAATATAGAGCCTATCAGGATTGACGATACAGCAGTCCGGGTCTTGCGACGGAAGAAGGTTCCGCTAGTCAAGGTTCTGTGGAACAATCATGGGCAGGAGGAGCATACATGGGAGCCACAGGACTTGATGCAGCAAAAATACCCGGAACTTTTTCGTCAGGTATACCTCACCACCCCTCCGGACAATCAATTTTCCTTCTTGTTTTAAACCAATAGAACTTAAAATTTCAAGAATAGGGGCTAATCTTTTGTTTATTGGGGTGTATACACCTAGTTAATTGGGCGAATCAATCTTAGATTTGAAACCGCACAAAGCAAACATAACGTAGAGATGTAATTTCTTTAATTCTCATGGGATGTTACAAGCTTCTTTTCCCGATTAGAGTCCCGTAGGCTTAACCTTGATTTCGGGGACGAAATCGTTGTTTTGTTTATTGGGATTTGTAACATCCCAATTCCGACTAGACCCCTAGGAGTCGGTTGGTTGTGGTAGAACCCTAGGAAGCCCAAAAAATTGAAATAAATCGACCAAGATTTCGGGTCACGGGTTGGTCACGCCCGTGACCGACCCGTCACGCCCGTGACCTAGGGCGTGACTCATTCGACGATCGTCGATCTCAGGGAGACGATCGTCGGGCGTAGAATTTTCAACCCGGCCATGTCACGCCCGTGACCCAGGTGTCACGCCCGTGACCTGGGGCGTGACTCCTTCGACGATCGTCGATCTCAGGTAGACGATCGTCGGGCGTGGAATTTGCCTCATGGCCTGTCACGCCCGTGAACCATGTGTCACGCCCGTGACCTAGGGCGTGACCACCCTTCGCCGATCGTCAACCCCAGTTCGACGTCGCCGAACCCAGAATTGGTCACCCGGGCTTGTCACACCCGTGACCCCCATGTCACGCCCGTGACCTAGGGCGTGACCACCCCTCACCGATCGTCTACCTCAGTTCGACGTCGCCGAACCCAGAATTGGTCACCCGGGCTTGTCACGCCCGTGATCCCCATGTCACGCCCGTGACCTAGGGCGTGACCACCCCTCGCCGATCGTCGACCTTAGTTCGACGTCGCCGAACCCAGAATTGGTCACCCGGGCTTGTCACCCGTGATCCACATGTCACACCTATGTGTAACGCCCGTGACCAAGGCCGAAACGTCAGCTAGACTGGAAATTTCGGTAACCGACGTTGTAATCAATCCTGATTATGGGAAGTTACACCAGGAGTATTTATGGGCCGTTTCCTACTCTGATTATTTAATAAATTAAGGAAATGTTGGTCCAATAGGAAATCGCCACCTGGCAAACACCTCTTCATCTCCAGCGTTTCAACTGCCTTTGCCATAACCGAAACGTCATTAAGGGAAATATTAATGGCCATGAACGTTTCATCCTTTCCCCTCCCCACTTGCTGATCTATAAAAGACTCCTAAGATCAAGAGGAAAAGGTTACACTCTCCATCAAACTGTTTTAGATTTCCCCCTTGCAGTTGAAGAATTTCCGGCGACGCCACCACCGCGCCAATGGCTTCCCGACGCTTTGCACGCCTCCAGCCCGCGAACAAGGTCCTCCCCTCCCTCTTCTTCTGCGGATAGATCTTAGAAATCGTTAGGAGAGATATCGGGCTCAACAGAGCCAGATCGGGTGAGCGTTTCCATGGTTTTCCGAAAATTTCGTGGTGGCGGGTTCGCCGAAAACCACCTCCCGGCGGCCGTGCCGCCGCCCGACGATAGCCCTCACCTCAATAGAGGTGGTGGTGGTGGTGGCCGGCCAGAGAGATTGCTGGATGGCCGGGAAATAGCTTTGGAAAAGCTACAGGAAATTAAGTTTTCAGGGCTCTGGTTTCGGGCTGTAGAAGAAGATGAACAGTGCCATTAAATTAGATTCTAATTTTAAAACAATTTCTGAATGAAAATATCTGTCATTTTAAATAATTTGGGAAAAATACCTAGAAGCTCCTGCAGGAAAAATGGTCAACACCAATATTGTACCTCTTGGAGTCTATGGAATTTTAAAATTTGTTTCAAGCATTTTGGACCACTGGATAGACCTCAGCACTCAATTTTGTGAGGTCTACCCATAGAGTTGTCCTGACCTTAGAAAAATTACCCACTCCAATCCAGTGATCACAATAACTTGAAATTTGGGGTGTGGCCTAACCTTACCTATATCTAGGTACCATCCAAAAATTAGGATTTTTGGGAAATATTTTTCTATAGTTTTTAGAAAAATTCAATAATCTTAGCTTAATTTAATTAGATGGCTAAATAATTTCCAAACCCTCCCAGATTTTGGTGAGTGGTCCCTGGGTTCACCATAAGGTTTTGTATAATTTTTCATCTCATTTGGAGATGGTTTGGATTATAAATGATCAAACCTAAGGTTTGCCCTAATAAGGGGTCTTAGGTTAAAAGTGCACTTTTGAGGTTTGAGTGGTCAAATCACCTCAACAGAGGCTGAGATTTTTACCACTGGCTAGTAATATTCTCTAGCACCCCCTCAAAGAGTTTGAGGTGGATCGGGGTAAGTTTGCCCTAAGAACCAAGGCCAAACCCTAAGGATGGATCTTGGTGGCTTGTGAAGGTCATGGTGTCAAATGACCTTGGAGTGACTCAAAATTTGGTGAAGAGGACCATAGGGCCATTATAGTTCTCTGGATGAAATCTTAGTAGATTTGGAGACTGTTGGGATACCTAAAAACCTAACCCTAGTTTATGGTACAAGACTTGTAGAGATAGGAAATGACGCTAAATTACATTGAAAAGTGATGATATTTGGGTAGAGGGAATTATAGGGATGGTACAAGCTCTGGATATTTTACTATGAATTTTGAGATCATTATTTTGGATACTTCATTAACGATTTAGTAGCTTGTATGATTTGCTTAGAAAATTTATTATGGAATACACACTTTCTGGAAATTGATGAAATTTAAGCAGAGAACGTTTATTATGATTTTAAATCTCTGTGAATTTTGATGGAAATTTTTGAAGTTTAATTCTAAGGCTTGCTTCATTAAGTATGTTTTAACTTGAATATTTGATTAAATCTATAGTTTTGTTTAGCAAGCTGGTAAAATTATGATTCTTTGCACAAAGATCTTTTCTATATCATACTACTGATTAGTAATTTTTCTATAATTTTCCGATGAGTAATTTCAGTACTTCCTTCTTTACGTAGGATTAACGTGATTATACTGGACAAATTAATTAGAGGCTAAATACCTTCTATAAAATTCTGAAAATTTGTTTTTTATGTTATAATGCTGTTATTTAATGATCGTGATTTTTTGGGTAGCCATTACTTAGGAGGATCATGTAGTTCATGTTTAAAATGACCCATGGCCCATCCTTTGGGAAAATTAAATAAATATCAGATTAATTAAGAAAATTATAATTTTCTGGATTTAGACAAATTATGATATGGTAGACCTCCAGTTAATATTATTGGAGATTTTGAAGACAATTTGGAGTACCTCCCCTTGTGTACCTCATATAGCTTAGGATGGTCTGCATATAGTAAAATCACGGAAATTGAACTAGAGTAATAGTGAACTTGGGAAATGGAATTTTTGGTAGTTGCTGGTTGGTTAGGGCAAGCTACGATTAAGTTCATTATTGGATGTCAGGATAAGTAGGGTGTGAGACTGGTTAAGGTTAAGTGGTGTTCGGGAATGACGGAAGATCGTCCATCCCGGGAAGAAGAGGAAGAGTCTTAATACTCTAGGGTTAGATCTAAAGTAACTAAAAGAGGATCGGGTAAGGGAGATCAACCAATAATAATAAGTGCCTTGCGAAAGGGAACTTCGTGCCGTAATGCCGCCGTCTTGGTTCCTAGTGCCCCTTGAGAGCCCATCACGGGGTATGCCGGGGGCAGCCCTGGGCTAACGTAAACCATAGGAATAATAAATTAAAAGAGCAACTAGTATAACTAGGGTTGCACATACACACACCTCGGTAGCTAGGAAGGTAGAATAATTGGTTTGGTTGTCATTCAGACGGTAGCTCTGAAGGTAGACGCACGGACGGGACTGTCCGGGGGGGGCGAGGGCTCGAGGGTTGGAGTACAGAATAAAGGTGGTGGGTCTTCGGTATCTGATAGTCGTTCACACCGACATCGGTACGTTGACTCGGCGGTGTGGGACACTTAGCCAAAGAAAGTCTGGTGGGTACAGCCAGCAGTAGTATGCAGATACTCTAGGTTGTGTTCTTCTAGGGGCGTATGAGAGGGCTAGGCCTGGTAGTGTGGATACCCGCCTAGGAGTGGGGGGCCCGACCCACTATCTCCGTTTGCCACTACGGAGGTTCCTGGGAGTGAAGCTAGCTGCCCGAACAGGGGGAATTAAAGGTCTGTGCGCATAGAGTCATGTGCGTGAGTTGCACTTGCATGAATCATGGCATAGCTTATCACTACACTCATAATTGCATACAACCGACACCCCAACCTATAAATTGGTATGGGACTTTTTATACGATGGGAGCCTTACAGAAGACCCCTTAACTTATAAGTGTGTATGTGCATTCATATAAGTTAAGGTTACATACTTATTTACTTGCTTGTTTACTTACTGTTCTCTAGCTGCCTTTTTATACAAATTGCTACTTATTAATTGCTCTCCTTATTACTTACTGCCGTAGGGTTGTTAGACCTATTTTCATTCTAAATAACCACTAGATTAGCTTCCTTGCCACCTGCTTAATTATTCTCCACTTTTGTAGCTTCCCTTTCCTCCTCTCCGCCCGATGCTTAGGAGCCGTGGTGGGAGGGGTAGGGGATGATAGGGCTTAGTCTTTATGACTAATGGTTTTCGAACCACAACATTACAGGAACTCCGGATGGGAGACAGGGACCAGTAGTCCAGGGACCAGCACCAGCGGAGTATGGTGCACATGGAGGTGGGACAGTCTAGCACCGGTGTACCTGCGACCAGCTCCGTGAGTGATTAGCAGTTTTATAGCTTCCGCGTTGAGTGACTTGTAGTGAGGACTCTGATGTACTGGGCTCGAGCCCATTTATCTATTTTTCTGTTATTATCTATTGATGGACTGGATGTGACTTCACTTTTATTTACATGCTTATGTGGACTTGTTTACATTTTATGTTTAATTACTTCTCTCTCTTGTGATCGAAAAGGGCCGGCAGAATTGGCGTTTTGTAGTGGTTGCCTTCCCGTGAGTCGGTGCCACCGCAAAGCGGCAATTCTGGGCTAAGACCCTGGTGGTTTAAAAAGAAAAAAAAAGGGGGTCTTACAACATCTGTAGCTTCTTCAACCACAGGAGTGACTTCATCAACTTGAATGATTTCTTCATCTTGATCATCAACCTGTCAAATTGGGGTTGGAGTGGTGATCTTGATGAATTTTTCACCTTTTTCTTCAGTTGGCTCATCCAAGTTTAGTTCTTTCAACTTTGAACCTACATCTTCAATAAACACACTAGAAGAGTTGCTTTGTAGCAAGCTCGTCTCATTAAATACAACATGAATAAATTCTTTTACAACCAGGGTTTTCTTATTAAATACCCTATATGCCTTACTTTGGCTACTATATCCTATGAAAATACCTTCAAAGCTCTTTTCACTAAATTTGGTAGTATGATACTTGACATTGTTAAGAACGAAGCATTTACAACCAAAGATTATAAAATATGAAATGGTCGGCTTCTTGCCTTTTAGAAGTTCGTAAGGTGTCTTATTATTGTTCTTGTTTATGAGTGCTCAATTTTGCACGTGGCATGCGGTGATGACGGCTTCATCCCAGAAGTACTCCGGTAGTGAGGCATCACTCAACATGGTCCTATAGGCCTCTATGAGTGTTCTATTCCTTCTCTCAGCTACTCCATTTTGCTGTGGAGTACGAGGAGAGGAAAACTCATGAAAGATACCTAGGCTTTCACAGAATTCTGTCATGGCCCCAGACTTGAATTCAGTTCCATTGTCACTTTTGATTTTAAATACGGAATAGTTGTATTCATTCTGTATCTGCCTGACAAAATTTGTAAAGACGTCGAAGGTATCGGACTTGAGTTTCAGAAAGAACACCCAAGCAAAGCGCGTGTAATCATTGACAATAACCAACGTATTATCCTTACCTTCTAAACTTCTAACTTGCAGTGGATCGAACAAGTCCATATGTAGTAGGTGTAAACACCTATTAGAGTCTTTGCCAATAATGCTTTTAAAGGCATCCCTTGTTTGCTTGCCTTTTGCGCATGCGTGATAAGGTTTATCTTTAGCGCACTTGACATTTGGGGCATCACGTACTAAATTCAGAGAAAATAATTTACTAGTAGTTTTGAAATTAATTTGTGCTAATCTCTTGTGCCATTGGTCACCAAGAGTCTCACTATCTTTTGCCAAAAGGCACACTAGTGTAGAAGAGTCTATACAGATAAAATTTAAACAAAATATATTCCTACTACGAGTGCCCAATAAAATTGTTTCCAAATTATCAACAGACTTTATCAAACACTTATCAGCATGAAATTCAACTATGTATCCTTTATTGCATAGTGTGCTTATGCTTATGAGATTGCGTTCCAATCCTTCAATATAAGCCACATCTGGAAAAGATACACTACCGTTAGTAATCATACCATAGCCTTTCGTAATTCCTCCGTCAGAACCTCCAAAGATGTCCTTTGGTCCGTTCACGATTGGTGAGTAATTCTGAAGTAGGCTTCTTATCCCGGTCATGTGCCGAGAACATCCACTGTCCAAATACCAAATTTGAGTTTTTGTGGTCTTTCGACATACCCGTTAAAAATAAATTTACCTTAGGAACCCAAACTTTCTTGGGACCTTGGTATCTAGTTAGCTTGCTCCCCCTACTTGTATTAACAATGTGAAAGGTCCTTGAAACATGGTTAAACTGAGGGTTAACATAGTTTATGGGATTAAACCAGCAATCAATGTTAAAGTGACCAGTTCTGCCACAACACCAACAGTCAAATCTATTGTATCTTCGCATAGCAATTTCCTTCTTGACCTTTTGAGATTGTGGTCTAGCGAGGGCAGTAGAGTTTGAGGTAGAAGCCTCATGATGATAACAATTACATGACTTCTTCTCCTTAGTAGGCTTTTCTACAACGGGTTTAACCCTTGGAGCTTTCTTGATGTTGTGACCATGATCATAAGGTCCGTAGTTCTAAACAGTGATCTCCTCATAAGGTTCCTTGAAGACACTCTCACCAAAGTCTCGGGGACGGTCCATCCTTCGTAACGGGATTTGGGCTTTACGTAAGTCGGCCTAACAAAGTGACCATAGGACGATTCTAGATCAAACTTATTCGTCGGAAAGATAACTTTCCTAAATGAAGTTTGTTCTAGCAGAGCTTTCCCTTTTTCCTTGGCCAGAGCCTTCTTGGACATGTTATTTCTCCTTTAGGCTTTATTTCTCCTAAAAGATTTACTAGGAGCACCCACATGGCCTAAGCCAGTACCTTTGTCTTGAGCAGAGAACTCAACAATAAGAGGAAGAACTATCTTGGGCTTAGAGAAACCTTCAACAAGTTTCTTTTTGGCTTCAAGTTGCTCTTCTAATCCCTTGATGATTTCCTCTTTCAGATCGAGGTGCTTGAGAGCCTTATTGTATTCTTCCATAGAATCATGGAAGTCTTTCTTGAGTGAGTCCATCATTACAATTTTCTCTCTCAGATTGCTCTCTGCAGCCTTTAGAGATTTGATCTCCTTAGCCTGAGCTCTTGCCACTCTATGACATTTATTGTGGGCTTTGCTCAACTATTTATATTGAGACATGAGTTCAAATTCCTCGTCAGAAGAACATTCCTTATTCTCATGATAAAAATCATCAAATTAAGAAAGAGGGGTGTGAGATTTTACCTCCTTAGTGAACTGGGGCTCTTCTTCTTCGTCATTTTGTGCCATTAGCCCAATGTAGGCTTCCTCTTCATCACTTGACTCAGATGAGTTAGTGTCGCGGAGGGTTTTGGCTTTTTTGGCTACAAGGCTTCTTTTTGTCTTCTTCTAATGGTATGAAGAATTCTTTTCGTCTCTTCTTCCACCCTCCTTCTTGTTTTGAGGACAATCAGCAATAACATTACCTGGCTTATTTCAATAGTAACAAATGATGTCAGTAGAAATATGTTTGTTCGGTTTAGTATTATACCTGTCCTGGCTACTAGAGCCTTCTTTGTAGCGATCACCATCATGTCGTGGTCTTCTATATGAGGCATCCTTGCCTCTCCATTGCTTCTTCTTGTTCAAGAATTTCTTGAACTGTCTGGAGAGTAGAGATAACTCTCCTTCAGATAGCTCTGAGCCTGAAGTGCTTGGCTCAGATGATTCTTCTTCACTTTCCTCTTGTGCTGGGGTAGGGGAGGCAGCCATAGACTTCCTTGAGGTGTCTGCCTTGAGAGCTACAGACTTCTCCATTGATGAAGACCTGTTCTTCTCTTCTTCAGCTTTTCTTGAATTGATTTGAAGCTCATATGACATAAGCTTTCCAAAGAGATTTTGCGGGTGAGTCTCAGCAAGCTTTCCAAATTCTCGAATAGCACAAACCTTATTATCCCATTCCTTTGTCAGGGATCGCAAGAACTTATCATTCAGTTCTCTGTTGGTTAATACTCGGTCGTAGACTCTTAGGCCGTTAACTATCTTGAAGAAATTCTCAAATGTGTAAGCAATGGTGTCCTTGGGTCCTTGTCAGAAGGCTTTATACTTTTGATTCAGAAGGGATATTTTGTCATCCCTAAATTCTTCAGTACCTTCCATCAAGATGATAAGAGACTGCCACATCTCCTTAGCAGACTGGTAGTGAATCAAATTCTGCAGCATTGAATCATCGACTATACTTGCTATAAAATATTTGGCTTTCTTCTCTACAGAGACAAGTGCAATCTCATCTTTGTCGAGATCCATCAGCTTCTTAGAAAGTTGCTTTGTAGCATCTATAATGGAGGCGGTCATGGGAACATAAGAACCTTCTTCAACAATCATGAAGATCCTTGGATCCACAGCTTCCATAAAGAACTTTATCCTTTCTTTCAACATAGCAAAATTGTTCTTTAAGCACAAAGGAAGTTTGGCAAAATCCTTAACTCTGTCCATGCTTGAATAACTCAAAGACAACTTGGGGCATATCTGATCAAGGTATTATCCTTTTAATGATCAACCTGGATCTAATAACAATTTAAAAGCATCTAATTTGTCTACCTAAATCACCTAGAGGGGGGTGAATATGTGAGTTGTGCGTCTTTTTGGGGAATAAAAACTTTAACTATCTAAGCACAAGAAATAAACAAGCATTCATAGAGGACACCAAGAATTATAATGGTTCCCCAATCTTGGGTACGTCCACTTTCCACTCACTGATCTAGCAAAGCACTAGACTCGGCTACTCCACTAATCTCGGATTGAAAACAATCCTACCACTCGGAACAACGTTCTTACAACTCTATACAAAAAGGGATCTAAACTCGGAAGATAAAAACTTCTTACAACTCGGAGAACAAATCTCCTACACTCGGAGAATAATCTCCTATAACATTAAAAAGAAATTTGTACAATACAAACCGTAATCTTCTCAGATCTTAAAATCTCTCCCTAGGTCTTCTTTCTTGGACTTTGCGGTTTTATCAGAAATTGTAGAAGAAGACTCTCGGCTAGATCTGTTCTGATAAACTTTAACTCATATGATCAAGGAGTAGATGGAGAATGATGAATCTCTTGATATGCAATTCGATCTGGATCGAAAGTATCCCTTGGCGTTCTTGAAGACGTGCGACACCTTTCTGAAGAATAGAAAATCTGTCGGCCGGTCCAGAATCTTAGAATAACTCGCTTAGGGTTAGTCATAATGACAGGACCTTTTATAAGATCTCACTAACGGTTATAATTATCATTAATGATGGCCACGTGGACCAGTCATATAATGGAATTCAAAAATTTATTCTGATAGGAACTTAATGAATTTTCTAAAAAATGGTTCAGTATTTCTCGAGTAAGAAATAAACTACTCGAGTGATTTAACTGTCTCTCGAGTGAATGACTCTAACTACTCGAGATGAGGTATTTCTGGAAATTCTGGATATATAAAGAAATCACTCGAGTGGTTAAGAGATCACTCGAGTGCTAGATATATATCTCGAGAGGTAGATTTGAACTTCTCGAGAGCTTGGACTTTGGAGAAAATTTTTGAAGAGATGTCGATCACTCAGGTACTGAAACTGGACTACTCGAGTACTAAACGAACTACTCGAGTACAAGGATGTGCCACTCGAGTTGTCTTAGAATTTTCTCGAGATCTATCTTCTGTCACTCGAATTAAGCTACTCAACTACTCGAGTACTCAGCTAGACTACTCAAGTATTTATCTTAGGAAATTTCTGATATTTAAACATTGATTACTCGAGAAGGAGACTAGGTCTAATCGAGTGCTGGACTTGGCTTCTCGAGTGCTAGATATAAGCTACTCGAGAACCACTTCCATACTTGAATCATAGAGTAAATCTACTCGAGTGCTTTTAAGGTTTCTACTCGAGTATTAGAACTTCACTCGAGTAAAACACTTACAATTTTTCTCAGTTATATGAACTTCAATTCTTCATTCCAAACAGCATCAGGTCTTCCTTCATAAGTCCAAGTGCTTTAAAAATAAGTGTATCCCAATAGAGAGGCTACACATGAGTCAACACCATGGATCACATAATGAGGAATTACATTGTATGGTCCTTTTTTGATGACCCTAATATAGACTGACATTGGTCTACACTTAGCAATAAGTCCTGCAAACACATAACAAGAACAGGAAATCAAATACAACCTAATTCATCAAAACTAAGAATTATATAATTAAAAATGTTTCAAGATTTCCTCTACATAGATTCAATCCTCAATCTCATAACATATAACCATTCCTAGCTTTGATGTTGTTGTTGTTATTGCTGCCTGTCCTTCTTCTCCTGTTATCTTATCTGATAACTGAAGGGCTTTAGATATTTATTTTGGGGTCTAGGTGGAGCATTAGGATTATTCCTCCCATATTCTCTGTCATAGATCCTTCTTTTAGTCATAGACTTATCATAAAATTCCCATTCAGAAGAGCTATAATGAAGGTTCCTGCTTTCATTATAATCCAAAACAAGCTTCAGTGTATCTAGAATCAAGGATTTGGAAGTTGGGCTCCAGATTTCAGCAAACTCCTGAGCTTTCTTTTTATCTGCCTCTTGGTTTGGAAAAGATGTACTAGAAGAAGCTCCATCTCCATATTTCCTTCTTTTAGGAATCTAAATTTCTAGTAAATCTTGAGGAATTTCAGATTCCCATACCCGAGAGTAAGATTCTGGAGGAGGAGGAGCTTCCCCATGAGGCCTAGGAGAAAAGGTTCGCATCTGAGCAGGTATTTGAGCAGGATGGCCTTCTGCAAGAGGGTTCAGATGGTGAGGAATGATGTTAGGATCAGCTTGGAATTCAGGGAATATCTGATTATGCATCCACACTGTAGTATCATAAGTATAAAACTTCACAGACTGAATCTGGGCTAGCACATCTTTATTAATTTCAGACATTTTCTCAGTCTAGAGGGTCTTGACATTAGTATCATACTTTTCAACTTGTTCTCTCACTATTCCCTCCCCCTTTGTGATTTCTACACATAGCTTCTCTATAGCTTCATCTTTGAAGGTGCCCACTTCTTCACATATCTTTTGAAGGTTCTCTTGAGCTTTCTTTTCAAGTTTAATCTGATTATTTGCTAGAGTAAATCCTTGGTCCATGATTTGACCAACACTTGTAATTATATGATCTAGAGCTTTGCCACCTATCTAGAAGAGGTTTCTTAGCTGGTCAGTATTTTTTTCACTCTCAGCAAGCCCTCTGCTCATTTATTTTTCTAGATCAGAAACTTTGTCTTTAACAACTTTCAATGAATCATCAAAATACTTTCCTTAATCTAGCAGCATCTGTTCAATCTTACCATGTATATCAGATGTAATAGGTGTAGCAGTAACAAGAGGAGTAACAGAAACTGGAGGAGGAGGGCAAGTCCAGGGTGATATTTATTCAATAACTACAGAGCTCTGAGCTCTTGTAGTATGAATCATGATATCTCATTCCTCACCAAGAAATGTGGGAAGAGTGAAATCTAATCTCCTCAAGGGAGCTTTAGCAGGTTTTGGAGGCTGCTCATTCTCATCTGAAAGCAAAATTATCTCTTGTTTTTTTTTCTCTACAGCTTGGGAGTGATCAATAAGTGACTCTGGAGATGGTGTAAGAGATGGAGATGGTGCAGGAGTGGGTTCCTTGGATGGTTCTGCAACATTTTCTTTATGGAGGGGAGGTAGAGGCTCATCTGAGCTAAGTTCTTCAATCAACTTGTTTATATATTTAGTGGTGGAGAGGATGGTCTCTTGTACCTGTGCATCTGACAGTATTTCTTCTGAAGTGGAAGGATGGAAGGATGTATCTGGAGTTGGAGAAGGCACTCTATCTTGTTGACCAGGAGGAGCATGTGGAGTAGGCATCCTAACTTACTGCACAGAGGAGGCAGGATCCCCCTCAGCTACTGTACAAGATGTGCCAGCAACATTATGGAGAGAGGGAGATGGGGTGATTTCCTCTGTAGTAGGTTGCTCATGGGCTTGGGTAGCTTGGGCTTGGGTAGCTTGGGCTGGGTTCTGCAATTTTAACTCCCATTTTTGGATGGAGGAGATAGAAACTTTCTTCATGTGATGGAGGGTTATTCCCAGGAGAAATCAAACACCTCTAAATTGATCTCATGCAACATCAGTGAGATAATCTTTGCATAATTTGGAGCCTTAATGCTCTCTCTGATCTTATCTAGATTAAGCATACCAAACTGAAATCTCTTCCTGCAGATAATGGCTGTCATAATGTCAAAAAGATCATTAGTTATAAAACTATTGGATCTAGTCCTGCGCAAAAGCATTTTTCCAATTATGTCCACTAGCAACTTGCTCTCTGGATTGAGGTCTGGCCTTCTGATGGATGTTACTTCAGTTGAAATACCACAGAAATTATAGGTTCTATCATTATCTTCTTCAGTGATTTCATCCTCTTCATCCACTACAGGCATTTTAAGGAGTTGTGAAATAGATGTTTTGTTAAGTTTTACCTTGATTCCCTTGACCTTGGACTTCAACACTTTCCCATTCCTCTTGACTTTTAAGTTCTTAAAAAATTCTTCAACTTCTGGAAAGAGTATTTTATATGGCTGTTGAAGGACTAATGTCAAACCTGCTATGTCGAGTAGAATCATCAAGTTCTTGAAATCATCGAAAATCTCTGATATACCGACGACAACCAACTCACTGCCAACTCTTATCTTCGATGGCGGCCCCATGTCCTTCAGTGAACTATGGGTGATGGATTGGAAGACGATGGAGACAACTGCAAGATCTATGTGAATGGTGTAAGGCAAAGAGTCTTTTCGAGAGAGAGAGAATATGAACTCGAGTAGATTCTTGAAATCCGATATTTTCCATTTATATAAACCTAGTAAAGATGATTAGTAGCCTAATAAAGCTTAAACATATCTTTGATAGCGGCGGAAAGGATGCGGGTTTCGAAAATGAAAAATTTGAAATAATTCAGAATCTGACGGATCATTTCTTGAGTGGAACTTCAGTACTTGAGTGATGGAATAGCTGTACTTGAGTGGCGGTATGACAGTACTCGAGTGGTACATGTCTACTTCTCGAGAAGAAGTTTAGTACTCGAGTGATAGCACTCGAGTGACTTACTTAGTTCTCGAGAATTCAGAGAAGTACTCGAGTAGTAATATTCAAGTTCTCGAGTAGTCATTTCTCTCGAGAAATGAAGTCCACATAGAAAAATTCTATCCTTTTTGAGTAAACCTTGATTTCTGAGCTGTGAAAAGAGTCTACCTTGTCTATTCCTCTTTGCTGAGAATACCAAGCTCAGTTTTGAAGAAACTAAACTTGGACTCATCCAGCGGCTTCGTGAAAATTTCTGCAATTTGCCTATCAGTTGGAACATATTGCAGATCTATGTCTCCATGCTCCACTTGCTCCCAGATTAAATGGTATCTCAACTCTATGTGCTTTGTCCGGCTGTGACCGACTGGGTTGTTGGCTATTGCTATTGCACTGGAGGAGTCACAAAATAATGGGATGTCTTTGACCTTAAAGTTGTAATCTTACAGTTGGTTCTTTATCAAAAGCAATTGTGCACAACAACTGCCGGAAGAAATGTATTCTGACTCGGCCGTTGAGATTGCGACACAGTTTTGCTTTTCGCTGCTCCATGAAATGAGTCTCCTTCCAAGAAATTAACAAGTCCCGGAAGTGCTCTTTCTATCATCTTTGCTACCTACAAAATCTGCATATGAAAAGCCAATTAGTTCGCTATCATTACTTCTTGGGTACCATAAGCCAAGATTCGTTGTAACTTTAAGGTATCTCAAAATCTGCTTTGCAGCAGCATAATGAGATTTCTTACGGTTCACTTGAAATCTAGAACAAACACATGTGGAGAATATTTTTTGTAGCCTACTAGCAGTAAGGTAGAGCAAGGATCCAACTATGCTTTGTACTTGATTTCATCAAAAGGTTTCCCTTTCTCATCCTTGTCCAGAGACACAACTGAACCTATTAGAGTCCTCATAGAGGTTGCATTATCCATTCCAAATTTCTTAATCAAATCCTTGGTGAACTTAGTCTGCGAGATGAAAATTCCATATTCAGATTGTTTCACCTGAAGTCCTAAGAAATACTTCAGCTCTCCCATACTGCTCATTTCAAACTTACCTTGCATAAGTTTAGAAAACTTCTTGCAGAGGTTGTCATTTGTAGAGCAAAAAATAATATCATCGACATAGATTTGCACTAGCAAAATCTTGCCTTTAATTTCTCTAAGAAATAATGTCTTATCTATCTTTCCCCTTGTGAACTTGTTCTCAAGAAGAAAGCTAGACAGCGTGTCATACCAAGCTCGAGTAGCTTGTTTAAAACCATACAGTTCTTTAGATAAAAGATAAACATAATCAGGAAAGTTAGAGTCAACGAAACCTTGAGGTTGTACCACATACACTTCTTCCTTTATGTCACCATTAAGGAAGATAGATTTCACGTCCATCTGATAGACAGTGAAGCCTTTAAGTGCAGCATATGCTAGAAACAACCCTATTGCCTCCAACCTTACCACTGAAGCATATGTTTGGTCGAAGTCGATTCCTTCTTCTTGTCGATATCCATTGGCGACGAGTCTGGCCTTGTTCTTTATGATAGTTCCATTCTCGTCCATCTTGTTCCTGTAGACCCACTTGGTTCCGATGACATTCTTACCTTTTGGTCTTGGAACAAGTTTCCATACTTGACAGCGCTTGAACTAATTCAACTCTTCTTCCATGACCATAATCCATGATGCATCCGAGTTTTCTTCCTCAAACTTCTTTGGTTCAACCAGTGAGAGAAAACTCAAATATAAATTCTCATTATTAGTACCTCTACGAGTACTGACATCATTCTGGGGATCTCCTATGATATGATCTATAGGATGATCCTTTAGATGTTTGAGCTCTAGAGTCCTTACATCTGAAGCTTCTTCAACCACAAGAGTGACTTCATCGACTTGAATGATTTCTTCATCCTTATCATTAACCTATCCAATTGGGGTTGGAGTGGTGATCTTGATGAATTTTTCACCTTTTTCTTCAGTTGTCTCATCCATATTTAGTTCTTTCAACTTTGAACCTGCATCTTCAATGAACACACTAGAAGTGTTCCTTTGCAACAAGCTCATCTCGTCAAATACAACATGAATAGATTCTTCTACAACCAGGGTTTTCTTATTAAATACCCTATATGCCTTACTATGGCTAATATATCCTATGGAAATACCTTCAAAGCTCTTTTCACTAAATTTGGTAGTATGATACTTGCCATTGTTAAGAACGAAGTATTTACAACCAAAGATTCTAAAATATAAAATGGTCGGATTCCTGCCTTTTAGAAGTTCGTAAGGTGTCTTATTATGGTTCTTGTTTATAAGTGCTTAATTTTGCACGTGGCATGCAGTGTTGATGACTTCAGCCCAGAAGTACTCCGGTAGTAAGGCACCACTCAACATGGTCCTATAGGCCTCTGTGAGTGTTCTATTCCTTCTCTCAGCTACTCTATTTTGCTGTGGAGTACGAGGAGAGGAAAACTCATGAAAGATACCTAGACTTTCTCAGAATTCTGTCATGGCCCCAGACTTGAATTCAGTTCCATTGTCACTTCTGATTTTGACTACGAAATAGTTGTATTCATTCTGGATCTGCCTGACAAAATTTATAAAGATGTCGAAGGTATATAACTTGAGTTTCAGAAATAACACCCACGCAAAGCGCGAGTAATCATCGATAATAACCAACGTATATTCCTTACCTCCAAAACTTCTAACTTGCAATGGATCAAACAAGTCCATATGTAGTAGGTTTAAACACCTATTAGAGTCTTTTCCAATAATGCTTTTAAAGGTAGCCCTTGTTTGCTTGCCTTTTGCACATGTGTGACAAGGTTTATCTTTAGCGTACTTGACATTTGGGGCATCACATACTAAATTCAGAGAAAATAATTTATTAATAGTTTTTAAATTAATATGTGCTAATCTCTTATGGCATTGGTCACCAAGAGACGCACTATCTTTTGCCAAAAGACACACTGGTGTAGAAGAGTCTATAAAGATAAAATTTAAACAAAATATATTTCAACTACGAGTGTCTGATAAAATTAATTCCAAATTGTCAACAGACTTTATCAAACACTTATCAGCAAGAAATTCAACTATAAATCTTTTATTGCATAGTTGACTTATGCTTATAAGATTGTGTTCCAATCCTTCAACATAAGCCACATCCGAAAAAGATACACTACCGTTAGTAATCATACCATAGCCTTTCGTAATTCCTCGTTCAGAACCTCCAAATATGACATTTGGTCCGTTCACGATTGGTGAGTAATTCTGAAGTAGGCTTCTTGTCCCGGTCAGGTGCCGAGAACATCCACTGTCCAAATACCAAATTAGAGTTTTGGTGGACTTTCAACATACCTGCCATCAAAAATCAATTTGCCTTAGGAACCCAAACTTGCTTGGGTCCTTGGTCTCTAGTTAGCTTGCTCCACCTACATGTATTAACAATGTGAGCAGTCTTTCTTACATGGTTAAACTGAGGGGTAACATAGTTTATGGGATTAAACCAACAATCAATGGCAAAGTGACCAGTTCTGCAACAACACCAACAGTCAAATCTATTGTATCTTTACATTACAATTTCCTGCTTGACCTTTTGAGATTGTGGTCTATAGGGGGCAATAGAGTTGGAGGTAGAAGCCTCATGATGATGACAATCACATGACTTCTTTTCCTTAGTAGGTTTTTCTACAACAGGTTTAACCCTTGGAGCTTTCTTGATGTTGTGACCATGATCATAAGGTCTGTAGTTTTGAAGAGTGATCTCCTCATAAGGTTCCTTGAAGTCACTCTCGCCAAAGTCTCGGGGATGGATCCATCCTTGGTAACGGGAGTTGGGCTCTACGTAAGTAGGCCTAACAAAGTGATCATAGGATGAGTCCAGATCAAACTTATTCGTCGGAAAGATAACTTTCCTAAATGAAATTTGTTCTAGCGGAGCTTTCTCTTTTTCCTTGGCCAGAGCCTTCTTGGTCGCCTTATTTCTCCTTTGGGCTTTATTTCTCCTAGAAGATTTACTAGGAGCACCCACATGGCCTAAGACAGCACCTTTGGCTTGAGCAGAGAACTCAGCAACAAGAGGAAGAACTATCTTGGTCTTAGAGAAACCTTCAACAAGTTTCTTTTCGGCTTAAAGTTGCTCTTCCAATCCCTTGATGATTCCTCTTTCAGATCGAGGTGCTCGTGTAAAATCCCATTTCCGGCTAGACCCCTAGGAGTCGGTTGGTCATGACAGAACCCTAGGAAGCCCAAAAATTGAAATAAATCGACCGAGATTTCGGGTCACGGGTTGGTCACGCCCGTGACCGACCCGTCACGCCCGTGACCTAGGGCGTGACTCCTTCGACGATCGTCGATCTCAGGGAGACGATCGTCGGGCGCAGAATTTTCAACCCGGCCCTGTCACGCCCGTGACCAAGGTGTCACGCCCGTGACCTAGGGCGTGACCACCCTTCGACGTCCGTCGACCTCAGTTCGACGATCGTCGACCTCAGAATTTGCCATTCGGGCATGTTACGCCCGTGACCAAGGTGTCACGCCCATGACCTAGGGCGTGACCACCCTTCGACGACCGTCGACCTCAGAACTTGCCATTCAGGCATGTCACCAAGGTGTGATGCCCGTGACCTAGGGCATGACCACCCTTCGATGACTGTCGATCTCAGTTCGACGATCGTCGACCCCAGAATTGGCCACCCGGGCCTGTCACACCCGTGACCTATGTGTCACGCCCATGACATTGACCGAAACGATGGTTTAGGCCCAAAATTATTCTGACACGCGTGGGAATAAGTGCTGGTGTGGGAAGTTACACTAGGAGTAATTACTGGCCGTTTTTCCTTCTGTAATTATATAATAAAGGAGGAAGTGTTGGTCTAATAGGAATCGACACCTGGCAAACACCTATTCATCTTCCACCATTTATTATCCCTTCACTGTAACCGAAAGGTTATTAAGAGGAGCCTTCATGACCATTAAGGCTTTACCCTTTCACCTCCCCACTTGCTGACTTATAAAAAACCCTTAGAGTAAGATGAGAAGGTTACACTCTTGACCAAACGGACTCAGATCTTTGTACCTTACTGCAGGAGAAGTTCAGCAACGCCACCACCACGCCATGGCACCCCGTCGTTCATCTCGCCTCCAAACCGCGAACAAGGTCCTCCTCTGCTTCTTCTTTCATGGTAGATCTTAGGATTCTTAGAAAGGAAGTTCGCGCTCAACGGAGCCGGACCTATCTCTCGTTTTCATGGAAAACCATGAAAAATATATTTTCGATTTCGCCGGAAACCGCCACCTCCGGCGGCCAAACCACCGCCGACCGATAGCCATCGCCTCAACTGAGGTGGTGGTGGTGGTGGCCGGCCAGGGAAGTGACCGGATGACCGGTGACGTATCACGAAAGAGCTACAGGATATATGAGTTTCTGTGTTCTGGTTTTTCGGGTTCTGTAGAAGATGAACAGTAAAAGCCGTTTATAATATATAAATTATGTAAATAATTTGTAAGGAAAATATACTTAGATGATCACATTTTGATGCTGCAAAACGAGGCACTTAGTGGCCGTTTTAGGAAAAAGGACCATTCACAAAAGTTGTAGCCCTTTCAGTCTAGTTTAATTTAAAATTAATTTCAACCCGTTTGGGTAAGCGGTTCGACCGCAACACCCGTTTTAGTGGGGGTTGTACCTAGAGTGGGGCAGAAATTAAAATGGATGCCCACTCTTCGTCCCTTGTCCAAATGACCTGAGATTTGGGCAGGGGGTTAACCTTAGCTATACCTAAAGGCAGACCAAAAATGGGAATTTTTGGATATACTTTGCCTAAAGTTTTTGTTTTAATTTAATTAAGTTAGAGAAATTTATTTAAGTGGTCAAATGACCTCCAAACCCTCCCAAATTTTGGTGAGAGGTCCCTGGCTATAAAACCTAGATCTGTACAAAATTCCAACTAGTTTGGAGGAGTTTTAGGTAGGAAATCTTCTACCCTTAACTAGGCATTAGTGAGACATCTTTTAGTAAAAAAATGCACTAAGAGTTTGGAAAGGTCAAGTCACCTCTACTGAGGCTGATATCCTGACCACTGACTTGTAAGGGTTATTATAACCCACTTGGAGAAAATGGTGTGGTTTAGGGTTGGTTTACCCTAGGATCCGAACTCAAACCCTAGATGGAGGGTTTTGAGGGTTGTGAAGGATATGGGGGCAATTGCTCTTGTATTACCTTGAAACTCCGTAGAGTTGACAAAGGCCTGATAAGAATCGTCTGGATGGAATCTTGGAGAATTTGGAGACAAGTAGATACCTTAAAACCCTAATCTTAGTTTTAGGGTAAAATATCAAATAGGTAAAACTAGTCACTAAACCTTACTTAAAAGCTGTGAAACTCGGGTAGAGTGAGTTTTGGATCAGGTAGAACTTATAGCAATTTTTCTGGAATTTTATGTTGATTATTGCTAGCACTTCATTTGTAAAGCTTGCTATGGCCTTAAATGATGTTTTAATTGTTTAGAAATTTCTGTTCATTGAAACCTCATGAAATCTTCGAGGTAAATGTTTTAGGTCAGAATAGTTGCCCCTGAATTTGCGTATGATTTTTAGTTGAGTAATTCTAGTACTTCATTCACAGATGTTAGAAAGGGGTTTTATAGTTTAAAAATTAATTATGGATGATATACTTGTTGGAAAATTATGAAACCTGGTCAATGTTATTTTGAATGTCTTATTTGCTTAGTATAATTAATTTACAATTTTTGGATGGATATTTTCTGTACTTGATTCATAAATAACAAAAGATAGAGATTATTTCTAAAATAGTTTTAGTGCCCTTTTAATGATAGAAAAATTGTGATACCTTGGATTTACCATATTGGGATAACATAATAATTATAGTAAAATTTCTAGACATCTTGCAGTATTACTTAGGGTAGTTCATGTTCAAACCGGTAACCCTTGGGTCTTTCGAGGAAATTAATTAAACATCAAATTAATTAGGAAAATTACCACTTTCTGGATTTAGGCTAGTATATCATGATAAGTCTCCAGTAAATAATTTAGGGCATTTGGATGAGTATTGGATCATTGCATAGCCGGTTCGACATATAGTCTAGGTCGGTCTGCATATAACAAACTTGTGATATGCAATATGACATGATCTGAGAAAGTCATTGGAGTTAATCATTTTGTCTGGGTGGTCAATTGTGGAGGAAATCACAATAGGAAGATGTGAAGAGTAGAGAGAAGTTAGTGGTAGCTAGAGATAAGAGGTGCTCGGGTACGACGAAAGATCGTCCACCCTGGTGGGAATAGAAGAGTCTTAATACTCTAGGGTTAGATCTAAAGTAACTAAAAGGGGATCGGGTTAAGGGAGATCAACCAATAACAATAAGTGCCTTGCGAAAGGGAACTTCGGGCCGTAATGCCGCCGTCTTGGTTCCTAGTGCCCCTTGAGAGCCCTTCACGGGGTATGCCGGGGGCAGTCCTGGGCTAACGTAAACTGTAATAACAAACCGACAAGAGTAACTTAGTAACTAGGGCTGCACCTTTCACAAACACTTTTGCCACAGGAAGATTGATGAGAGCTTCGGCTCGGTTGGTTAAGAGACGGACGGGATGGTCCGGGGAGCTTCGGCTCGGTTGGTTTGGATACGAACGTTTTGGTCCGGGGAGCTTCGGCTCGGCTTTTGTGTGTTTACGATTAAACTTGCATGTGCATAAAAAGGAATGAAAATTAAGGTGGTGGGTCTTCGGTATTGGAGGGTCGATGCACCGACGCCAATACGCTGACTCGGCAAGTGTGGTTAGCACTTTGCCAATAGAAGTCCGGTGCGCCAGCCGGCAAGAGTACGCAGGCGTCCGCTTAGTGCACCAAGCATTGAGGCGTACGATAGGTCTGACCGGTAGTGCTTTACTGGTTTAGAGGTGGGCGAGGCCCAACCCACCGCTTCCGTCTGCCACTACGGAGGTATCCTGGGAGGTAACGGCTCCGAAAGGGGGAACTAAAGGTCTGTGTGCACAGAGTCGGGTGTGTGAGTTGCACTTGCATGTTTCATCATACCCACTTGCATGTCATAGCATAATCGATTCATTTTACCCTGACACCTAAAGTATAAGTGGAATGAGACGCTTATACGTTAGGACCTGCAAAAGGACCCCTTGGTCTATAAGCTTGTGTGGGCAAGTTTATAAATCAAGGTTAATTTCAATATATATAGACATGCTGTTGTTTGATAACCGACACCCCAACGTATAAGTGGTATGGGACACTCTATACGATGGGAGCCTTGCAGAAGATCCCTTGGCTTATGCGCTTTCGCACATAAGTTAAGGTTACCTTTCTTACTTTCTGTTTCTGTCATATTATTATAGAGTTGCTAGATTAGTTCCGCTGCCATTTGTTTCTATATTAAATCTCCACCTTCATGTCCTTCCCTTTCTTCCTCTCCGCTTGGTACTTAGGAGCCATTGGGGAAGGGGTAGGGGATGATAGGGCTTAGTCTTTATGACTAACGGTTTTCGAACAGCATCATTTAGGGGATCGTGGAGCCCAGCATGGAGGAGCGGCCCCAGAGACCGGTGCGCTTGGAGATGGGGCAGTCTAGCTCCGGAGTTCATACAGTCGGGACCGTGAGTCTCGACCCTGAGTAGTTTCTGTTTTAGCTTCCACATGAGAGATTGTAGTGAGGACATGATGTATCGGGCATAAGCCCGCATTTATAGTACTCTGATTATTGTTATTCTGTGGACACTCCCTTCGTGGAGATTTTATTTTATGTATGTGATTTACTTTCTGTGGACTTGCTCTTACTTCGATTATGGAGCTACCTTTCTGTGATCGAATTGGCCGGCAGAATCGACGCCCTGTGGTGATGACCCTTCAGGATGTGAATGTGTCACCGCAAAGCGACGATTCTGGGCCTAAGACCCCGAGTTTTAAAAAGAAAAAAAGGGGGTCTTACAAGTGGTATCAGAGCAAAACATCGATCATAAGAAAGTAGCAGTCCACAAACCCTGGGTCACCCCCGCGCGAGTTTAGTTTGGGGACAAACTAAGCAGCGGAAGCAGTGGTGTGCCCATATGGGGATCACATATAAATTGTCCACCTTTATGTAGTATTTGAACGTTTTCTCAGTATGTGTTTTTGTTACGCAGCCTCCAGCACAGCCTACGCCACGAGGTGGAGTTCAACAGGCTCAGGATGTTGCACCTCCCCCACCGGTCCCCACTCCTTTCCTTCAGTCAGACATGAGATAGACTATGACTGCCATCCTAGAGGCTTTCAGGGCCCAACAGGTTCCGGTCCCGCAGCTAAATCCGGGGACCAACTGGCTGAGCATCTTCCGGGGTCTTTCTCCCCCGTCCTATTTGGGGACAGAGTGGCAGTTCGGACGGAAGAGTGGCTGGATATCATGTACGAGATGCTGACCGGGATACGGTGTCCCTGGGAGGAGAGGGTGGCTCTGGTTGTCTCTTGCTTGGAGTCCCATGCAAAGAGGTGGTGGAAGACGCTGTTGGACAAGACATTTGCCGATAGGGAGGTTGCGGAGGTTACCTGGGAGGAGTTCCGGGCCACGCTGCTGGAGCATTTCGTTCCGCAGTCGGCCAGGGATGAGTTGGAGGAGCGATTTTTACAGCTGAAGCAGGGCACCCAGACTGTGGTGGAGTACCATCGGGAGTTCGACCATCTGGCTCGATACGCAGATTCCTACCAGCTAGACGAAGCATGGTACATCAGGAGGTTCTATAAGGGCCTGCGGGAGGACTTGAGGGAGGCTTTGTTGTTTGTATCTGACGGGCCTATCTCCCGGATTTTGGAGATGGAAAAAAGGATTGAGGCAGATTGGCACGCCACCCGGGGCCGGAAGCGGCCAATAGAGGATCAGGGACGGAGAGGTAGAAATGACCAGCGGCGAGGTGTTGTACCAGAGGGGAGGAGGACAGAGGACCAGCCTCGTCAGGACGTGAGGCAGGAGCTGAGGGAACAGGTGATATTGGCCCCTCAACCTCTTCGGATGCAGGAGATGCCGAGACCCGGGGGAATGGCGTATCCCCCACCAGAGTGCTTCCTTTGTCATCAGATTGGGCACATTCAGAGGAACTGCCCCATGAGGGGGGCACCACCTCCAGCACCACAGGGCGGCCCCCCAGCTTAGCATTACGGAGGCCGAGGATGCGGCCGCGGTCAAGGTTACCAGGAGGGAGACCGTAGACAGGGAAGAGAGTAGGTATATGCTTTGGACCTTGCGCAGCCTTGGAATCCGGAGCAGGTCATAGCAGGTACCCCGCAAAGCTTCTTTTTTTTCATAGAATTTCCCTTTAAATGGTTAAAACTTTGAATCGCACTAGATAGATTAGCAAGGAAAGTAAAACTCACTATAGAATCCTAAGACATCTAATCACCCCAGGTATAGTCTTCATCAGTGGCAAGCCGGCCCGCATGTTGTTCGATACTGGAGCTACTCACTCCTTTGTGTCGGAGACGTTCGTAGAAGGACTGGAAGGCGTGGAGCGATTCACAGGCTCGAGTATGAGGGTGCGACTACCGGATGGATCTGAGCTCCTTACCACAGATCACTGCAATATGGAGACAGAAATTGGTGGAAAGGAATTCGAGGCTCCAGCTATGATTTTGAAGCTGACGGACTACGACCTGATCCTGGGCATGGTATGGCTGCACTAGAATCATGCCCAGATTGACTGCTAGGCAAAGAGGATCACCGTGAGACACGGGGACTCTTTCATTATCATTGAAGGTATAAGATCTGCCTCTCGTATACTCTTATCCTCGGTACAGGCCGTTAAGGCCCATCTGCAGGGAGAGGAGGTCTATCAGATTCTTTTTGAGATGGTGGAAGTTAAGGAGTCAGTGACGGACATTCCGGTGGTGCGAGATTTCGCGGACATATTTCCAGATAAGCTGCCAGGACTACCTCCACACCGAGAGCAGGACTTTCAGATACAGCTTGTGCCGGGGGCCAAGCCGGCATCTAGGGCCCCTTATCGGATGGCCCCGAAGGAGTTGGCAGAGTTTCGGACTCAGTTGCAGGAATTGGTTGAGGCAGGATTTGTTAGACCGAGTTCCTCGTCATGGGGAGCCCCGGTCCTATTCGTGAAGAAGAAGGATGGGACACTTTGCCTGTGTATCGATTATCGAGCACTAAACAGGCTGACCGTCCGGAATACCTACCCACTCCCATGGATAGATGAATTGTTCGACCAGTTGGAGGGAGCCCATTATTTCTCGAAGCTGGACTTGAGGTCAGGATACTACCAGCTACGGATCCAGGAGGAGGATATCCCGAAGACGGCCTTCAGTAGCAGATATGGCCTGTATGAGTTCACCGTGATGCCCTTCGGGCTCACGAATGCTCCGTCGGCATTCATGAGTCTCATGAACCGGGTTTTCGAGGCCTACCTGGATGTGTTCGTCATAGTATTCATAGACGACATCCTGATCTACTCTAGGACGGAGGAGGAGCACACTCGGCATCTGGCACTGACTTTGGAAAGGTTATGGGAGCATCGCCTTTATGCGAAATTCAGCAAGTGTCAGTTTTGGTTGAAGGAGGTGGCTTTCCTAGGCCACATTATCAGTAGAGCCGGGTTGGCGGTGGATCCGGCAAAGATTCAGGCAGTCCGTGATTGGCCGCAGTTAAAGACAGCCACCGATGTACGAAGTTTCTTGGGACTTACCGGGTATTATCAGAAGTTCGTGGAGGGGTTCTCTCAAATTGCCCTCCCACTCACGTCTTTGACGAAAAAGGAGGCACCTTTCGTTTGGACCCCACAGTGCCAGGCGGCTTTCCAGGAGCTAAAGGACCGACTCATCTCAGCCCCTATTCTGGCCCTTCCATCTGGAAAGGAAGGATTTCAGGTGTATACCGACGCATCATACCAGGGGATGGGAGCAGTGCTGATGCAGAACGGACACGTCATAGCATATGCCTCCCGCCAACTGAAGACCCATGAGAAGAACTACCACGTGCACAACCTTGAGATGGGAGCGGTCGTTTTTGCCCTGAAGGTCTGGCGCCATTATCTTTATGGAGTCCACTACGACATCTACTCCGACCACAAGAACCTGAAATACGTGGACACTCAGAAGGAGCTGAATATCAGGCAAAGGCGCTGGGTGGAGTTCTTAGCAGAGTATCAGTATGAGATGCACTACCATCCAGGGAAGGCAAACGTGGTGGCCGACGCGTTGAGCCGGAGAGCTGCCACTTTCGAAGTTGGGCCCCAGGTTATGTCCATGGAGCTAGTGCGGTCATTCAGAGATATGCAGATATCCCTAGTGTCCGAGGACGATCCAGAGTTGTATAGGGAGTATCTGACATCGATGGTGGCCATAGACGATATTCGGGATTGCATTCGGGACGGACAGAGGACAGATGCGTGGGCAGAGCCGATGTTCCGAGCCTTGGAGGAGGGTTCGACATGAGATTATTCCCTGAAAGATGGACTGCTACATTTCAGAGGCAGAGTATATATACCCGCAGGAGTCCAGATCCGAGAGGATATTATGATGGAGGCCCATTGCAGCCGGTACTCTGTGCACCCGGGGATCACAAAGATGACCGCTGATCTGAAGAAGATGATGTTTTGGCCGGGCATGAAGAAAGACATTACGTACTTCGTGACCCATTGCGAGGCGTGTCAGTTGGTGAAGGCGGAGTGCAGGAACCCCGCAGGATTGTTGCAGCCACTCCCGGTGCCGGAGTGGAAGTTTGACGATATAGCTATGGATTTTATACATGGTCTTCCCCGGTCTCGGACGGGGAATGACTCGATCTGGGTGATTGTTGATCGGTTGACGAAGGTGGCCCACTTTATACCAATCAGGAAAGATGACTCAGTGGGAGTGCTAGTTCGGAAGTTCGTGGAGCAGTATGTCCGATATCATGGCATGCCCCGGACCATAGTGTCGGACCGCGATGGACGGTTTACATCCAGGGAGTGGCGGTCAGTGCAGGCATATTTGGGCACCCGATTGACTTTTAGCATAGCCTTCCACCCTCAAACGGACGGGAAGACAGAGCGCACCAACCGGACCTTGGAGGATTTACTACGACTGTGTATACTGGACTGAGGGGAGCCGTGGGAGAAGATGTTACCGTTGGTCGAGTTCTCCTATAACAATAGCTACCAGTCCAGCATCAGGATGGCGCCTTATGAAGCCTTGTATGGAAGAAAATGTAGGACCCCGCTTTCTTGGGTTCAAGACGAGGACCCGAATGTGTTGGGATTGGATTTTGTTGAAGACACCAAGGCACAGGTGAGACTGATCAGAGATAGGATGTTGGAGGCGCAGAGCAGACAAGCTAAGTACTATGACGCCTGACATCGTCAGGTGGAGTTTCAGGTAGGGGACCGAGTGTTCTTGAAGATCCGGCCCATGCACGGAGTGTAACACCCCAAAAAGGCCCCAAAAGACTCAACTTGAATTTTGAGTAGCAGGCTGGTAGACACGGCCTGGGACACGGGCGTGTCCCAGGGCGTGTCGGGGTACACGGCCTGGGACACGGGCGTGTCCCAGGGCGTGTTCGATTTAAATCTCAAAATTGGCCTATTCGGGTCAGAGCTGTACACGGCCGTGAACACGGCCATGGACACGGGCGTGTCGGCTGCCGTGTTCCGACCCGTGTACTGGTTTTAGGAGCCGTTGGGTGCCGTGTAGCAGGGGACACGGGCGTGTCTCAAGACTGACACGGGCGTGTCAGGTTCGACACGGGCGTGTCGAGCCCCGTGTTGTTCAGTCGGTTCCAAACCGCGTGTGCCGCTTAAGGGTACACGGCCTGTGACACGGGCGTGTCACAGGCCGTGTCAGGCAAAATTTGGTTTCTTGGGCAGATCTCGGCCGTTCGTTTCCTTCTAATTGGATCTTGTGGTCCATAGCACTTCCAGCCTCTTTAAGGCCGTGGATTGAGTTGAAAGCTCATTCCACTTAGCCTTTCTTCATAAGAAGAGGAGAGCTTGGAGGAGGAGGAGGAGGAGGCCGGTGGAGCTTCGTCGAGCCGAATAGAGAGCCGAGAGCAGCGTTGCGGAGGCAAGGCCGCTGCGGTGGTTTCCATCCGGCTAGTTTTCTATGGCGTCGAAGCGATCGTCAAGGGTAACGATCTTTCTTCCTTGGGCAGGTGAAGCCCTTTGTTGTGCATGTGCATGGGATCCTCCATCAAGAGATGGAAACGCGGAAGTGATTCCAGTAGTTGAGTCTGCATCTAGAGCCGGAAGTCTGTAGTACGGCATAGGCATGCTGTGTGAAGCCCATCCAGACGTATGTCAGGATTGGTGATGTTTATATTGCGATCCGGAGAAGACTCCGTGTATGCATCGTTTAGCCTGCGGAGATGGTGAGGACGATGTGTTTGGTGTATAGGATGCTTTGCATAGCTCCTTTGGTTGTATGCTTTTAAGAGCTGGTTGATGGAGTGCGGACACCTCTGAGTGGGTGGGTGCGTGAGGTCTTCAACAAGGGTTTGGAGGCTTATGCCCATTCTACCAAGTGGCGATGAACACCTCTGAGTGGGTGGGTGCGAGAGGTCTTCAACAGGGGTTTGGAGGCTTATGCCCATTCCAACAAGTGGCAAGGTTAAGATCGGGTGAGCGGTCGATTGGTAGCAAAGCAGCAGGGCGAATTCCCTAGGCTTGTTACACTACGGGGGTAGGTCGACTGATAGTGCTCACGGGTTTTGGTGTGGTGCGTACCTCTGAGTGAGACGGGTGCGTGAGGTCTTCAACAAGGGTTTGGAGGCTTATGCCCGCCTACCAAGTGCAAACCATGAAAGGTGCCCTGAGTGCACGGAGCGCCTGGCATTGAGGCCGGCGTTTGTGATGTTGGGTGTATGTGCTTTATATGTTGAAATTGCTATACATGCAGGGAAGGAACCACTGCCCCGGGTAAGGGGTGGGGTCGTTATAATTGGTCAGCTGAATGCTGACCGTTGCTTTGTTTATCACCCATGGGGTGGACGTCCTTATGCAGGTGTTGCGGGCTGATGGATTGAGCGGGCAAAAGCCCATGCTGCTGGTAGGCCCTTGAAGGCCGTGCGAAGTGTTGGATTTCATGTGCGGCCGGCCTGCGTGCCGATGTATGAAATTATATGTGTTGTAAAGAGTAACTTGTAAGGCCGTAAGGCCGTGTGCGGTGTGGGTTGTAAACATTCCTGGTTATCTATATAAATGTGATATTTATATATAGTAGTGGACATTCAATGGTATGAGTTCTTGTACTTAATAAGCTTCCGCTAGAATGCTCTGAGTTAGGACTCGGTTGGTTTGGTATTATCCTGTGACCTCACCGTCTGTTTGTGGCATATAGTGTGGGGCCCCGGCCGGACCTTCTACTATACGTCATTTAACGGATGGGGTCGTTACATTTTGGTATCAGCGCTTTTGTCGGTCTTCCCTTCCGAATTCGTGGTCGAATTCTTTTGTGGGGTGGCGAGCACGTGTTCGTGCGACCTGCTGTAACGCTAATGAACTCAAGAATGTCCACTAGGAATGTGTGTGTGTGTGTCTTTTCGGTGAGTTTGCCGTATTACCATGGAAAGTAATGCTATCTTGTTCACCTATAGGTGACGAGGAGTGGAGCTGGGCAGTCGGAGCCCCAGCGTTCGGATGAGAGTGCGGCACCACCTGAGGTGCCTACACCTCCCCCTTCTGCGGAAACGGTGCGCTTAGTTGCGGAGATGATCTTTGCTATGCTTCAGGCACAACCTTTTGGACAAGCGAGGCCCGCTGTGGCGCCAGTGCACGTTGGTGCGAGGCAAGAGCATGTTGAGGTTGGTGCGAGGCAAGAGCATGTTGAGGTTCCGGTTGCTGTGCAAGCAGCGGACGAGCAACTTAAGCACTTTATGGAATTTAATCCGCCTACGTTTGTCGGGGCAACGTCTCCAACAGAGGCTGAGGATTGGCTCTCTCGAGTGAAAAGAATCCTGGCTGCGCTCAGGATTAATGAGGAGCAGAAAGTCCCGTTAGCCACTTTCCTCTTGGAAGGAGAGGCGAGGCTTTGGTGGGATGAGATCGAGTTGCACCAGTTGGGCGGTAGAGATCTGGGTGACATATCGATGGACGAATTCTCTAGATTGTTTTGGGCGAAATATTTGCCAATGGCGCAGAGAATTGCAATGGAAAATGAATTTCAACGTCTGGTACAGGGTGATAAGACCGTGGACGATTACCTGCATGAGTTTACCAAGCTCGGTCGTTATGCGGGGTCGACGTTTGCGGACCAGGCGCGGAAGACAAATAGGTTCTATGAAGGGCTGCGTGATGAGCTGAGGTTGGCTCTCCCGAGTTCAGTGAACCAAGGATTCCAAGCATTGGTGCATACCGCTAGTGCGCTAGAGAAGGATTTGAAGCGGGTGCGGGAGAAGAAGATCGTAGCGGTGGGAAAGGTCCGACTTCAAAGTTCAGCCATCCGAGCAGTCCGATTTCAGGAAACGTGATAAGAAGCGGTTCAGGCCTGCTGAACAAACTTCTTCAGATGTTGCGTCAGGAGCAACGTTTGGGCAAGAACGGGTTGAGCCGCGGACATGTTTCATTTGTGGGAGGCCAGGACATATTGCGCGATTTTGCTGGAATGGTGCGGCCAAGGGTGAAAGAAAGTCAGGTGCATCTTATGACGAGAAGGGTAAAGCTGTGGCAGAATCGTCTGCATCGCGGGCGCAACCGCGAATATACACTCTTGAGATGCAGGAGCCGCAAAGCTCAAATCAAGCAGAACAGCAAATCCGTGCTTTGGACTTGATGGAGGCCGCTAGACGGATTCTGCGAGATGCGGAGAAGCCGAAATAAAGTGGAGTGTGCACTTTATTTTGTTGTTTATTGTATGTATGTATGTTTTTCTGTTTGGGTCAAACAGTGTGGTGGTACGGTTCCATGGGGCGAGCCAAGCTGTGGCCTCTGAGCTCTAAACCTGGATCGTTTTGGGTTGTATCGCAACAGCGTGGTTGTGTTGATACTTGTGCGTTGCGCTAAATTTCGGGACGAAATTTCTATAAGGAGAGGAGGGTTGTAACACCCCAAAAAGGCCCCAAAAGACTCAACTTGAATTTTGAGTAGCAGGCTGGTAGACACGGCCTGGGACACGGGCGTGTCCCAGGGCGTGTCGGGGTACACGGCCTGGGACACGGGCGTGTCCCAGGGCGTGTTCGATTTAAATCTCAAAATTGGCCTATTCGGGTCAGAGCTGTACACGGCCGTGAACACGGCCATGGACACGGGCGTGTCGGCTGCCGTGTTCCGACCCGTGTACTGGTTTTAGGAGCCGTTGGGTGCCGTGTAGCAGGGGACACGGGCGTGTCTCAAGACTGACACGGGCGTGTCAGGTTCGACACGGGCGTGTCGAGCCCCGTGTTGTTCAGTCGGTTCCAAACCGCGTGTGCCGCTTAAGGGTACACGGCCTGTGACACGGGCGTGTCACAGGCCGTGTCAGGCAAAATTTGGTTTCTTGGGCAGATCTCGGCCGTTCGTTTCCTTCTAATTGGATCTTGTGGTCCATAGCACTTCCAGCCTCTTTAAGGCCGTGGATTGAGTTGAAAGCTCATTCCACTTAGCCTTTCTTCATAAGAAGAGGAGAGCTTGGAGGAGGAGGAGGAGGAGGCCGGTGGAGCTTCGTCGAGCCGAATAGAGAGCCGAGAGCAGCGTTGCGGAGGCAAGGCCGCTGCGGTGGTTTCCATCCGGCTAGTTTTCTATGGCGCCGAAGCGATCGTCAAGGGTAACGATCTTTCTTCCTTGGGCAGGTGAAGCCCTTTGTTGTGCATGTGCATGGGATCCTCCATCAAGAGATGGAAACGCGGAAGTGATTCCAGTAGTTGAGTCTGCATCTAGAGCCGGAAGTCTGTAGTACGGCATAGGCATGCTGTGTGAAGCCCATCCAGACGTATGTCAGGATTGGTGATGTTTATATTGCGATCCGGAGAAGACTCCGTGTATGCATCGTTTAGCCTGCGGAGATGGTGAGGACGATGTGTTTGGTGTATAAGATGCTTTGCATAGCTCCTTTGGTTGTATGCTTTTAAGAGCTGGTTGATGGAGTGCGGACACCTCTGAGTGGGTGGGTGCGTGAGGTCTTCAACAAGGGTTTGGAGGCTTATGCCCATTCTACCAAGTGGCGATGAACACCTCTGAGTGGGTGGGTGCGAGAGGTCTTCAACAGGGGTTTGGAGGCTTATGCCCATTCCAACAAGTGGCAAGGTTAAGATCGGGTGAGCGGTCGATTGGTAGCAAAGCAGCAGGGCGAATTCCCTAGGCTTGTTACACTACGGGGGTAGGTCGACTGATAGTGCTCACGGGTTTTGGTGTGGTGCGTACCTCTGAGTGAGACGGGTGCGTGAGGTCTTCAACAAGGGTTTGGAGGCTTATGCCCGCCTACCAAGTGCAAACCATGAAAGGTGCCCTGAGTGCACGGAGCGCCTGGCATTGAGGCCGGCGTTTGTGATGTTGGGTGTATGTGCTTTATATGTTGAAATTGCTATACATGCAGGGAAGGAACCACTGCCCCGGGTAAGGGGTGGGGTCGTTATAATTGGTCAGCTGAATGCTGACCGTTGCTTTGTTTATCACCCATGGGGTGGACGTCCTTATGCAGGTGTTGCGGGCTGATGGATTGAGCGGGCAAAAGCCCATGCTGCTGGTAGGCCCTTGAAGGCCGTGCGAAGTGTTGGATTTCATGTGTGGCCGGCCTGCGTGCCGATGTATGAAATTATATGTGTTGTAAAGAGTAACTTGTAAGGCCGTGTGCGGTGTGGGTTGTAAACATTCCTGGTTATCTATATAAATGTGATATTTATATATAGTAGTGGACATTCAATGGTATGAGTTCTTGTACTTAATAAGCTTCCGCTAGAATGCTCTGAGTTAGGACTCGGTTGGTTTGGTATTATCCTGTGACCTCACCGTCTGTTTGTGGCATATAGTGTGGGGCCCCGGCCGGACCTTCTACTATACGTCATTTAACGGATGGGGTCGTTACACGGAGTCTCACGAGTGCACGGTCGGAGGAAGAAGCTCAGCCCTAGGTATATGGGCCCTTACCGGATCCTGGAGCGGATCGGACCCCTAGCCTACAGGCTAGAGTTGCCACCAGAGCTGACAGCTCTACACGACGTCTTCCACATTTCTTCGCTGAGAAGGGCTCTACTACGCCCGGAGCAACAGATCTTGACCACCGAAGGGCCGGTAGCTTCAGACCGATCTGTTCACTTGGAGCCAGTCCGGATCGACGACAAAGGAGTACGGATCTTGCGCCGTAAGAAGATCCCCTTAGTCAAGGTTCTGTGGAGAAACCACGGTCAGGAGGAGCACACCTGGGAACCGCAGGACCTGATGAGGCAAAAATACCCGGAGCTGTTCAGTCAGGTATACCTCACCACCACTTGGTATACTATAAATTACCTTCTTGTACAAAACCGGTAAGATTAGATAAGGAAAATTGAGAACCTAGGCATGTGCGGGAAAGTAGGGGCTAATCTTTTGTATATTGGGGAAATTGTCTTCGTTTATCAAACAAGTAGTCGCTTAAACCCAATAGAAAAAAAATTGTATGGGATGTTACAAGTTTAATTTATTCCGATAGAAATCCCCGTAGGCTCAACCTCAATTTCAGGGACGAAATTTTTGTTTTGTTTATTGGGATTTGTAACATCCCATTTCCGGCTAGACCCCTAAGAGTCGGTTGGTCGTGACAGAATCCTAGGAAGCCCAAAAATTGAAATAAATCGACCGAGATTTCGGGTCAAGGGTTGGTCACGCCCGTGACCGACCCGTCACGCCCGTGACCTAGGGCATGACTCCTTCGACGATCGTCGTTCTTAGGGAGACGATCGTCGGGCACAGAATTTTCAACCCGGCCCTGTCACGCCCGTGACCAAGGTGTCACGCCCGTGACCTAGGGCGTGACCACTCTTCGACGACCGTCGACCTCAGTTCGATGATCGTCGACCTCAGAATTTGCCATTCGGGCATGTCACGCCCGTGACCAAGGTGTCACGCTCGTGACCAAGGTGTCACGCTCGTGACCTAGGGCGTGACCACCCTTCGACGATCGTTGACCTCAGTTCGATGATCGTCGACCTCAGTTCGACGATCGTCGACCTCAGAACATGCCATTCGGGCATGTCACGCCCGTGACCAAGGTGTCACGCCCGTGACCTAGGGCGTGACCACCCTTCGACGACCGTCGATCTCAGTTCAATGATCGTCGACCCCAGAATTGGCCACCCGGGCCTGTCACGCCTGTGACCTATGTATCACGCCCGTGACATTGACCGAAACGACGGTTCAGGCCCGAAATTATTCTAACAAGCGTGGTAATAAGTGCTGGTGTGGGAAGTTACACCAGGAGTAATTACGGGCCGTTTTTCCTTCTGTAATTATATAATAAAGGAGGAAGTGTTGGTCCAATAGGAATCGCCACCTGACAAACACCTATTCATCTTCCACCGTTTCTTATCCCTTCACTGTAACCGAAAGGTTATTAAGAGTAGCCTTCATGACCATTAAGGCTTTACCCTTTCACCTCCCCACTTGCTGACTTATAAAAGACCCCTTAGAGTAAGATGAGAAGGTTACACTCTTGACCAAACGGACTCAGATCTTTGTACCTTGCTGCAGGAGAAGTTCAGCAACGCCATCACCACGCCATGGCACCCTGTCGTTCATCTCGCCTCCAAACTGCGAACAAGGTCCTCCTCTGCTTCTTCGTTCATGGTTGATCTTAGGATTCTTAGAAAGGAAGTTCGCGCTCAACGGAGCCGGACCTATCTCTCGTTTTCATGGAAAACCATGAAAAATGTATTTTCGAGTTCGCCGGAAACCGCCACCTCCGGCGGCCAAACCACCGCCGACCGATAGCCATCGCCTCAACGGAGGTGGTGGTGGTGGTGGCCGGCCAGGGAAGTGACCGGACTACCGGTGACGGATCGCGAAAGAGCTACAGGATATATGAGTTTCTGTGTTCTGGTTTTTCGGGTTCTGTAGAAGTTGAACAATAAAAGCCGTTTATAATATATAAATTATGTAAATAATTTGTAAGGAAAATATACTTAGATGAGCACATTTTGATGCTGCAAAACGAGGCACTTAGTCGCCGTTTTAGGAAAATGACCAGTCATGAAAGTTGTAGCCCTTTGAGTTTAGTTTAATTTAAAATTGATTCCAACCCGTTTGGGTAAGCGGTTCGACCGCATCACCCATTTTAGTGGGGGCTGTACCTAGAGTGGGGTAGAAATTAAAATGGATGCCCACTCTTCGTCCCTTGTCCAAATGACCTGAGATTTGGGCAGGGGGTTAACCTTAGCTATACCTAAAGGCAGACCAAAAATGGGAATTTTTGGAGATACTTTGCCTAAAGTTTTTGTTTTAATTTAATTAAGTTAGAGAAATTTATTTAAGTGGTCAAATGACCTCCAAACCCTCCCAAATTTTGGTGAGAGGTCCCTGGCTATAAAACCTAGATCTGTACAAAATTCCAACTAGTTTGGAGGAATTTTGGGTAGGAAATCTTCTACCCTTAACTAGGCATTAGTGAGACATCTTTTAGTAAAAAAGTGCACTAAGAGTTTGGAAAGGTCAAGTCACCTCTACTGAGGCTGATATCCTGACCACTGACTTGTAAGGGTTATTATAACCTAGTTGGAGAAAATGGTGTGGTTTAGGGTTGGTTTACCCTAGGATCCAAACTCAAACCCTAGATGGAGGGTTTTGAGGGTTGTGAAGGATATGGGGCAATTGCTCTTGTATTACCTTGAAACTCCGTAGAATTGACAAAGGCCTGATAAGAATCGTCTGGATGGAATATTGGAGAATTTGGAGACAAGTAGATACCTTAAAACCCTAACCTTAGTTTTAGGGTAAAATATCAAATAGGTAAAACTAGTCACTAAACCTTACTTAAAAGCTATGAAACTTGGGTAGAGTGAGTTTTGGATCAGGTAGAACTTATAGCAATTTTTCTGGAATTTTATGTTGATTATTGCTAGCACTTCATTTGTAAAGCTTGCTATGGCCTTAAATGATGTTTTAATTGTTTAGAAATTTCTGTTCATTGAAACCTCATGAAATCTTCGAGGTAAATGTTTTAGGCCAGAATAGTTGCCCCTGAATTTTCGTATGATTTTTCGTTGAGTAGTTCTAGTACTTCATTCACAGATGTTAGAAAGGGGTTTTATGGTTTAAAAATTAATTATGCATGATATACTTGTTGGAAAATTATGAAACCTGGCCAATATTATTTTGAATGTCTTATCTGCTTAGTATAATTAATTTACAATTTTTGGATGGATATTTTTTGTACTTGATTCATAAATAACAAAAGATAGAGATTATTTCTAAAATAGTTTTAGTGCTCTTTTGATGATAGAAAAATTGTGATACCTTGGATTTACCATATTGGGATAACATAATATTTATAGTAAAATTTCTGGACATCTTGCATTATTACTTAGAGTAGTTCATGTTCAAACCGGTAACCCTTGGGTCTTTCGAGGAAATTAATTAAACATCAAATAAATTAGGAAAATTACCACTTTCTGGATTTAGGCTAGTTATATCATGATAAGTCTCCAGTAAATAATTTATGGCATTTGGATGAGTATTGGATCATTGCATAGCCGGTTCGACATATAGTCTAGGTCGGTCTGCATATAACAAACTTGTGATATGCAATATGACATGATCTGAGAGTCATTGGAGTTAATCATTTTGTTTGGGTGGTCAATTGTGGAGGAAATCACAATAGGAAGATGTGAAGAGTAGAGAGAAGTTAGTGGTAGCTAGAGATAAGAGGTGCTCGGGTACGACGAAAGATCGTCCAACCCGGTGGGAATGGAAGAGTCTTAATACTCTAGGGTTAGATCTAAAGTAACTAAAAAGGGATCGGGTTAAGGGAGATCAACCAATAACAATAAGTGCCTTGCGAAAGGGAACTTTGGGCCGTAATGCCGCCGTCTTGATTCCTAGTGCCCCTTGAGAGCCCTTCACGGGGTATGCCGGGGGCAGTCCTGGGCTAACGTAAACTGTAATAACAAACCGACAAGAGTAACTTAGTAACTAGGGCTGCACCTTTCACAAACACTGTTGGCACAGGAAGATTGATGAGAGCTTCGTCTCTGTTGGTTAAGAGACGGACGGGATGGTGCGGGGAGCTTCGGCTCGGTTGGTTGGGAGACGGATGTTTTGGTCCGGGGAGCTTCGGCTCGGCTTTTGTGTGTTTACGATTAAACTTGCATGTGCATAAAAAGGAATGAAAATTAAGGTGGTGGGTCTTCGGTATTGGAGGGTCGATGCACCGATGCCAATACGCTGACTCGGCAAGTGTGGTTAGCACTTTGCCAACAGAAGTCCGGTGCGCCAGCCGGCAAGAGTACACAGGAGTCCGCTTAGTGCACTAAGCGTTGAGGCTGTAATACCCCAAAAAATCCCAAAATTGGATTTGAGGTGCAGGCTGCTTGACACGGCCTGGGACACGGGCGTGTCCCAGAGCTTGTCGGGGGTACACGGCTTGGGACACGGGCGTGTCCCAGGGCGTGTTCAGGATAGTCGACGATCGGTGCTCCACGATAGTCGAGCCTGGGACACGGCCTTCGACACGGGCATGTCCCAGGGCGTGTCACTCAAGAAATCGCCGGACTAAGTTAGGGAAGTACACGGCCCGGAACCAAGCCTTGAACACGGCCGTGTCAGATTTGACACGGGCGTGTCCGAGGGCGTGTGCCTACCCGTGCACTGCTCTGTCAATTTTAGAGCTCGTTGAGTACCGTGTATCAGGGGTGACACGGGCGTGTCATATGACCGACACGGACGTGTCAGGTTCGACACGGGCGTGTCGATGCCCGTGTTCTGGTAGATTTCAGTTGATTCGAGTGCCGCGTGTGCCGCTTAAGGGTACACGGCCTGTGACACGGGCGTGTCACAGGCCGGGTCGGCCAAAAGAATAATTATTTTTGAGCAGATCTTGGCCGTTCATTTTCCTTAAAGAGGATCCTGTGGCTGGGGCTCATTCCTGGGCTGATAAGTCTGGGAAAGGAGGAGGAAAAGATCATTTTTGAGTTTCATATTCTCTTTCTACATCTAAGAGAGAGGTGAGAGCAAGGTGAGGAAGAAGAAGTGGAATCCGGCTGCCGGTGGAGCTACGGTGGTCCAAATCGCGAGCCGAGTTCGGATTTGCGAAGGCAACGCTGCTGCGAAGGCTTTAATCCGTCTCAAATTTCTCTCCATGGCTCCGAAGCGAGTTCCTAGGGTAACGATTTTGAAAGTGCAAGATAAGATCAATCCTAACTCTAGAGGGGGGTGAATAGAGTTATTTAAAATAGTTTTGCAAATAAAAACTTGAGTGGAGAGAAAGTTTAGATTTACTTAGTATATGGTGCTATGCCAAATAATCAGAGAAAAAAAAAGAAATTCACAGCACAAAGCAAAACACAAAGAAACAAGCAATCCAGACGACACAAGGAGCTATAGTGGTTCCCCAAAATCCTGGGTAGTCCACTCTTCTATCACCCTTGATAGGAATCCACTTCAAGATGAGTTGATCAAGTGTCTTGAGCACCAGAGAGTTTTTGACCAGGTTCTCACAAACCAAAGGAGCTGATTTTGACCAGGTTTCAGCAAAACCAAAGGTAACTTTTGAAGGGAGTTAAAACCCTGTACAAAAAGAAAAAGAAAAAGGGTGATGTTGTCTTCTCTATCAACAAGTAGAGAGAAGCAAAGTGGATCTGTAGATGTTGTCAAAGCTCCCCCTGAGATCAAGAAGAAGTTCAGGAAGGAGAGCTCTGCACAAGGGTGACAGGTCTTCAAAGATCTGATTTGCTCCAGCAAGGAATGATCCAAGAAAGTTGGATGGTTGTGTCTGAAGCAATCAGAATTCCTGTGAGTGAGCTTTCAAAAAACAATATCACAGAGAGAGAGCAGCTAAAGTCTTGTATTGTTGTTCTCTATATCTCTGTCTAGCTGAATGAATAAAATATCTGAGTCTTCTTCTTCCTTTTTCTTTGATAGCCGTTGGCAGTCAGCATTAAATGCTCTCCTTAAATGTCCATGCCTCAAAGGAAATGTCAGGCAGACATTCCTTAGAAAATTCCTTGAGCCATGCACCAGATATGCTATAACGGCCAATAAATCTTAAACATTAATTGTATGACAGAAGGAATTTGAATTCCTATTCAAAACTGACGGAAGTCTGGAAAGCGTCGAGCTCACAGTAAAACGTCGATCTGAGCACGACACACGTCGGTCAGAGAGATTTTCTGTAAGCACAACTGGGTTCGACGGAACGTCGAGCTGAGGTCGACTCCACGTCGAGCTGAGGTCGACTCTACGTCGAGCTGAGGTCGACTCCACGTCGAGCTGAGGTCGACTCCACGTCGAGCTGAGGTCGACTCCACGTCGAGCTGAGGTCGACTCAGCGTCGAGCTGAAGTCAACTAAGCGTCGAGCTGAAGATTACTCTAACTAGCCTATGTGACCTTTATAACAACAAGGAGGTCACAACACAAAATCCCTATAGAAATATAGTCATCCTGATCCAAATAGTAATAGGGTGTTCCAACAATCTCCCCCTATTTGGATTAGAATTACTATTTACATGAATTTAGGGATTCAAAGAGAAGTAAAGCAAAAATACAATACAATACAACCAGACATATGACAGAATAAAAAGTAGCATATATATAACACTATATAGCAGCAGTAATGTTTAAATGTCCTGTGTCCAGCAGATAGAAGGAATTAAAACACCTTACTTTACTTTTCCTGTGGGGCTTTGTCTTGATCACCTTTCTTGAAGATAATTTCTCTGTTAGGATTTGAAGCCTCCTTCTTGGATCTGTAATCATCAGCTACACCTAAGGATTTCTGAGCTCTAGCACTAGGTGGTACAGCTGCAGGATGGAGTTGCATATATCTGTCTGAGTCAAAGAACTTCTTTGAATTATATTTCTCCAATTCCTCTCTCCTTTGGTCTGACATTGTGCTGATGTGAGAGGTGTCCAGACCTTTTTCTCTAGCTTTGTTAATCTCATTTAGAGCAGCCATCTCAGTCATTCTAGCTTTCCAGAAAGCTTGAGTTTTGGTGGGATCTTCAAAAGGGACTGCTGGTTCAAATCTGTTGGAGGAGAGTTCTTGAGTAGTTCTTGGGGTGAGGTCAGCTCTAGGTCTGTAAGGATATGGACCAGAGGTTGGATCAATGGATCTTCCCCTTTGATAAGGTTGAGAACCTGATCTTCCTCTGGACTGCCTACCTCTGTTGTGTCCTCTTTGCTGATATCCCCTTTGCTGACTATCTCCTTGAGATCTTCTAGATTGATAGGTCTTTCCATGTAGGGATGATGGGGATGGATTGGAAGATAGACTTGCACCGGCACCTGCATCTGGAGGAGGTGGAGGTGGAGGCTGATGGACAGGCTTGGAGGGTCCTTCATTGAATTTTCTTTTCTGTTTCATTGCCTTTCTTTGATTTTGAGAAAACTGCATCCATGGCTCTGTAATTTCACAGTTGTATTTGATGTAGTAGGGGATGTCATGGTCTGTGGCTCTAGCCATTGGAACTCTTTTCAAAGCTTTTGATCTTGCTTTCCTCTTCCTTGCAATGGTTGCAGAGGAGTCATCAGAATCAGTAGCAAACTCATCTTCTGAACTCTGAGAGTCATCATAGGGATCTATGTACTTTCTTTTGGAGATCGGAAAGGTGATGGAGGCTGGGGCTGCTGAGGAGGTGACTGGAGGAAGATCTGCTGTCAGTGGGGAGGAGGAGTCTACCACTGCAGGAGAGGGAATAGCCTCAGGAGCCATAGAGACTGAAGAGGCTAGTTCCTGAAGGCCTGGTTCCTGAGGGCCTTGGGAGACATGGGTCTCAACTGCATCAGGTGTCTCAATTACTTCACCTGAAGTTTCAGCAGCTACTATTATTTCAACTTCATCACTAGCTGGAGCCACTGCTACCACTGCTACATCAGGGATCATGGTCTTCTGAAAAGGGATAGTAGCCCTAGACAGGTCTTCTTGAAGCTATTCTGAATTTTGAGGAGGAGCCTCAGATGCTATCTGAACTTCTGCTGCTGAGACTGTCTCTGAACAAGTCTGTACAAACTGAACTGATGAAGGATTCAGCTCTTCTTCTGCAGACATCTCCCCCTGCCTAGAATCAGTGGCAGCTGACTCTAGGCCCCCAGAAGAAGGGCATGCCAGAAGAGAGGAGAGGGAAGAGACAGATGCAGAGAGAGTTCTCAGGGAAAGGAGGAGAGGAGCCAGTTTGGCATCCAAGAGGGAGGAGAGCCTAGGGGACAGAAGGTCAAAAATCTGATTGGCCAAGGGCAGGAGAGTTACTTGCTCAAGTGGGACTTGAGTAGAGGTAGAGGGAGTAGCAGAAAATGGAAATGTAGAGGATGTTGTGGGTGGTGCAGACAAGGGAGGGGTAACTGGTGCATGGATGGAGGAAAAGAGCAGTTCTGAAAAAGTTGATGAATGGTGGAAGTCATGAGGAGAGGAGGTAGAGGCATCCATGAAGGAGTCTTCATGAATGTCAAAGGAGAAGAGGTCCTCATGAGATGAGGAATCCAAGCTTATGGGAAGGAAAGTTGTGTGTGGAGGAAGGGAGGATGCAATAGTGGAGATGGATGAAGGTATGGGTTGAGTGGATGAGAGGATTGTGGTTGAGGGGATGAAGGTGGATGGGAGGGAGAGGGAGGGAGATGGCAAAATCCCTGCTTCTGGATCAGTGGACTGAGGGAGAGTGACATCTACAGTCCTGGTGCCTGCAGAAGTCCTCATTGCTGCTGCTGTTGCCCTGGGATTCACAATTTTTCTGTCCCACTTGCCAATCAGTGCACAAGTGAGCCTCTTGGAAGCATTGATGTGCTTCTTTGAGGACACAAGCAGCTGGGGGCAGCAGCGGTTCAGAATCAACCCAAGAACCCTTCCAAAGTGGACAGAGTTCTTATCCAATTTCTTCTTAATCATTTCAAAAACAATCAATCCCCAGTTGGGATGTTTCTTATCCAAGATTGCAGCCATAAGGCAAAACTGATGCCTAGTAATGGCATCATGTGCAGTCCTCTTTGCACAGATTACTTTGCCTGTGATGTCTGCTAACAACCTATACTCAATAGCTAGGTTAACTTTTAGGAGTTTAGAGGGGTTACCAGCAGCATGCCCCATCCTGTCCAGTATCAAAGCATACTCTTCCACAGAGAGTTCTATTCCATCATCTCCAGCAGCAAAACTGAAAACTTCTGAGATGATTTGAGGTGAGATGGCTACCTCATTCCCTGAAATTTTCCCGGTCAATGTATTGTTATCTGAGTTAATTGCTGTAAGAGTCCATTCTTTGATTTCCGACTCTGGAAGAGGGATCCTGGTTGTCATAAAGTTGACCAGGTGCTGCTCCTTGAAAAGTTCCAGAATATCCAGAAGGTACTGTGGTGATCCATCAAATGAGTCGAAGTCGATGTCGAAGCCTGAATCGAACTTCATGGCCGCCAAAGCACCTGCAGTGATTGCCATTTTCCTGCAAAACAAATATACCTTCCAAGATCAAGAGTAAAGTATTTGGAGGGAGAAAGCTTGAGCAGAAAATATGAAAGCGCAACTGCGAACGACGGAGAAAAATGATTTTATATTTAGGGTTCGACGCAGAAATGGAAAGAACGTCGAGCTCAGTTCGACGCTCTAAGGCTCTAGGAGAACTGAAACGACTCAACAGCGTGCAGCTTAGGTCGACGTTCGACGCTTGGGCTGATGCTATACGTCGAGCTCAGGTCGACGTTGAACGAAGACGTCGATCGGAGAGAGAGAAACTCAAGAAGCCAGGGAGCTGTGAACTTAGTTCGACGCTAGAAGTTGAGTTCGACGTTCGACGCTTTTGAGGGCGACGGACTGTCGATCTCCGTTCGATGCAGCGTCGAGCTTGGTTCAGAGCTCAAAGAAACCACTCAGACAGGGAAATTTTGAAATGAAATTTTTCTTATTCCTGTTAATTATGGGTTTCAAAATCTTGGAGTTTTAATTTATGCTGTCTCCATCTAGCATTCCCAACTGATTGAGGAAGAAGAAGTGCTTCTTTTCATCCAAGGGCTTGGTGAAAATGCCTCCTCTTTGTAGTTCAGTGGAAATGTATTCTAGTGCAATTTTCTTCTTTTCTACATTATCCCTTAAGAAGTGATGTCTGATCTCTATGTGCTTGGTCCTACTATGGAGAACTGGATTTTGAGCAATTGATATTGCACTGGTATTATCACAAAAGATTTTAGACATCTCTAAGTTGTAGCCATAGTCTAGGAGCTGGTTTTGAATCCACAAAATCTGTGAGCAACAACTACCTGCAGCCATGTATTCAGCTTCAGCAGTTGATGTGGACACAGAAGTTTGTTTCTTACAGAACCAGGAGACAAGTCTATCACCAAGGAATTGACAAGTTCTACTGGTGCTTTTCCTGTCTACTCTACATCCAGCATAATCAGAATCTGAAAATCCAGTTAGATCAAATCCTGAGTCATGTGGATACCAGAGATCTAGATTAGGAAAACTTTTTACATACCTAAGAATCCTCTTAACTAATGTGAGGTGGGACTCTCTAGGGCTTACTTGGAATCTAGCACAAATGCATGTGGCAAACATTATATCTGGTCTAGTAGCTGTTAGATAAAGTAATGAGCCAATGATTGCTCTATAGCTTGTCTGATCAACTGGTTTTCCAGATTCATCAGCATCTAAAACAGCATTTGTAGGCATAGGTGTTTTCATAGAGGATGCTTCAGACATTCCAAATTTCTTAACCAGTTCTCTTGCATACTTGGTTTGAGAAATGAAAATGCCATCCACATGTTGTTTAACTTGCAATCCTAGAAAGAAAGCAAGCTCACCCATGCTACTCATTTCAAACTTTGAGTGCATAAGTTGTGAGAACTTTTTTCATAAGTTTGAATCAGTAGACCCAAATATGATATCGTCTACATAAACTTGTACTAGTAGGGTATGGGACCTATGGGTTCTAACAAAGAGAGTTTGGTCTACTCTACCCCTTTTAAAATCATTTTCCAACAAAAAACAAGCTAAGGTCTCATACCATGCTCTAGGGGCTTGCTTGAGACCATATAAAGCTTTATGCAGTTTAAAAACATGATCAGGAGAGGTTGGAGAGATAAAACCTGGAGGTTGCTTTACATAAACCTCTTCCTTGATGTCTCCATTGAGAAAGGCACTCTTGACATCCATCTGATATACCTTGAATCTCTTGTGAGCTGCATATGCAAGAAAGATTCTTATGGCCTCCAACCTTGCAACTGGTGCAAAGGTTTGGTCATAATCAATTCCTTCTTCTTGGTAATATCCTTGTGCAACAAGTCTTGCCTTGTTTCTCACAATTATTCCTTGATCATCAAACTTGTTCCTGAATACCCATTTGGTTCCAACAATTTGCTGGTTCCTTGGTCTTGGTACTAATTCCCAAACTTTATTCCTTTCAAATTGATTCAACTCTTCTTGCATTGCAATGATCCAGTTTGGATCTTGCTCTGCATCTTGTATGGTTTGAGGCTCAATTTGAGAAAGAAAGCAAGTGTGCATAATGTTTTGATTAACTTGATTCCTTGTTTGCACACCTACTGAGATATCTCCAATTACTTGTGAAATTGGGTGATCTCTTGCTGTTGCAAAGTCAACAAGGGGTGTTGATGATGCATCAACCTGTGTTGTTATTTCCGCTTGTGGAACAACAACTGGTTCTTCACTTTGTTGGCCTTTTGAACTTTCCAGAATCTGAGATTCCTCTTCATTGTCACTAAGTTCAGTGTCTTGTTGAATTGTTGAAGGTAATGAATCTTTTTCTGTGATGGTAAGCTGCTTCAGATTTTCTGAGATTGAATGTTCCTGCAAATTGCTTATGGTAGAAGTCTCCTTCTCCTTATAAGACATGTTAGTTTCATCAAATGTAACATGCATGGATTCTTCAATTTTATTTGAGCACTTGTTAAAAACCCTATAAGCCTTGCTAGTCATGGAGTATCCCAGAAACACTCCTTCATCAGCTTTGGCTTCAAATTTAGCTAGGTATTTCTTGTCATTATTGTGAATGAAACAAATGCAACCAAAAATTTTGAAATAATTTACTTTAGGTTTCTTCCCTTTGAGTAACTCATAGGGAGTCTTACCCTTCAGTTTATGTATCAGACTTCTATTCAAAACATAGTTGGAGGTGTTCACAGCCTCTGCCCAAAAGGTTAGAGGAAGGTGAGCATCTGTCAACAATGTTGTGGCAGATTCAATAAGGGTTCTATTTTTCCTTTCAACTACCCCATTTTGTTGAGGAGTTCTTGGAGCTGAGAAAGTGTGCCTGATACCTTCCTTCTGGCAGAACTCTAGCATAAGAAGAGAATCAAACTCTGTCCCATGATCACTTCTGATCAGGGCAATGTGAGTATTGAACTCAATCTGTATGCCTTTTAGAAAATCTGTCAAAATCTTGAAGTTATCAGACTTCTTCCTCAGAAAGAACACCCAAGTGAATCTTGAGAAGTCATCTACAACTACTAAAGCATAAGATTTCCCTCCTAGGCTTTGTACATTAATTGGTCCAAAAAGGTCCATGTGCAATAAGTACAAAATTCTAGGTGAGTCACTCTTATTAAGTGACTTGAAACTGTTTTTAGTTTGCTTGCCTAACTGACAGGCCTTGCAAAGTCCTTCCTTCTTGTAGGGACCAGAAGGTAGTCCTCTAATAAGGTCGTCTTTGGATAACTTAGCAATGGTTCTAAGGTTCACATGTCCTAGTCTTTTATGCCAAAGTTCATTAGGTTTACTAAGAGAGTTAAATAAACAAATATCTACTTTAGATGAATTGAAATCAACTAGATATATATTATCTTGTCTATTACCAATTAAAACAATGTTGTTATTTAATGCAATATTACATGCTGAGTTGGTAAACCAAACCTGATAACCAGCATCACATAGCTGGCTGATGCTGATTAAGTTGTGCTTTAGTCCTTCCACATAGGCCACTTTCTTGAATGTAATTGACCCTATTTTGACTTGGCCATAGCCTTTTGTTTGTCCAAAATTTGAGTCTCCAAAGATTACTTTGGGTCCATGTTTGGCTTTGAAGGACACAAGGTTCTCCTTGTTGCCAGTCATGTGCTTTGAGCACCCACTATCCAAGTACCACTGCTGGTTCTCAATTGGATAGGTCTTTATCTGCACATACAACAAATCAATTGTTTTTGACCCAGTTTACCTTGGGCCTTTCTTGATATCCTTTAAATTCTGAAATAAAAGACACCTCAGGTTGGCTCTTATAGCCTACAGGATGATATCTCCTAGGAGGTATTATCCATTCAGCATAAGGGTTAAAGTGATGAGATGTGGAGCTGGAATTAAATCTTGAATTAACCCCTGAGAACTGACTTTTGCTCTGAGCTTGGCTCGACGCACGTCGAGCTTCGGTCGACGGACTCTGGTGAGTGCGTCGAGCTCCATTCGACGGCGAAGGCTTGCTTTGTTCAGAAGGTACAGGGCGTCGACCTGAGTTCGACGTTCTCTTGCGATTACGTCGAGCTCTGTTCGACGTCCGTCGAGCTTCGTTCGACGCTTTTTGTCCAGTTTCCTGGGTTAAGTCAGCATTCTTCCTAGCCACTATCAAGACTCCTTTACCTTTCTCACTGGTAAATTTGATTGGAGTTGTCAGCACTATGGGTTGGCTGGATGAAGCACCCAAGCCCAGTGAACCATTCAATCTTGAGTTCACTGTACTTGTGATGTCCATTAATTTGATACTTCTCCCATTAAGGGTTTCTTCAAATTGTTTGGCCTTAGATAGCTCACCTTTCAGTGAAGCTATCTCCTCCCCACACTGCTTCAACTCTTCTAAGAGTCTAAGATTATCTGAGTTAATGGATTTGCATTCAATTAATTGTTCTCTGAGAGTTTTAATCAACTTTTGAGATTCAATCAAGTCAATGCACATAGATTTGAACTCAGATTTAAATTCATCAGAAGTAAAATCAAATGAATCTATTACCTGATCCTCAGTAAGTTCCTGATCAGATAGGTAGTCAGCATCAGGCTCTGAATCAGTGTTCTTTTGAGATGCACTGATGGCCATCATGCAGAATCCTTTTTCTTCTACATCATCCTCATCATCACTAGAGCTGGATGATGAATCAGACTCATCAGAGTCACTCCAGGATTCAGCCACAAATCCTTTTCTGGTGTGCTTGCTGTTGCTGGAGGAAGGCTTGTCATGGTATTTTCTTGACTCCTTATCCTTCCTTTTATCTTTTCTTTTCTTCTTGTCCCTTCTGTCTTTATCTTGATTTTCTGGACAGTTGGGGAAAATGTGTCCTGGTTTCCTGCAGCCAAAGCAGATAATATCTTTATTAGTAGATCTGTCATACCTTGGCTTGTCTTTGTCTTTGGATGACCATCTTCTGAAGTTCCTTTTATTCAGCTTATTGAACCTTTTGACCAGTAGGCTCATAAGCTCTTCATTTCCCAACACCTTTTCTTTAGGTTCTTCTTCCTGTGCTTTGAAGGCAATGGTTTTCTCAACCTTGTCTGTTGGTGTGGATGTCTTCTGCTCTTCTTCTCTCTTCTTAATGAATTGCTCATAACTCTTGAGCTTTCCTAGAAGAGCTTCTGTGGATAACTCACAGACATTTCTTCCATCTTTAATCGATCAGATTCTTGAGTCCCAAGATCTAGGGAAACAAGTCAGTATCTTGTCATTTATCTCAGTGAGAGATATGTCCTTTTCTAGTGATCTAAGCTCACTGATGATTAGGCTCAGTCTATTGTACATGTCAGCAACTGACTCAGACTCTGCCTTTTTGAAGTTCTCATACTGGGTGATGAGGTAGGATCTCCTATCCTTTCTTTCATCTGCAGAACCTGATACAATTTCTGAAAGTTTTTCCCAGATCTCTTTGGCAGTATTGCAATCAGCTACTTTCTGGAAAATGTCATCTGACATGGTTTGAGCCAAGATGTTCATGGCTTTAGCATCTGCTGCCTTCCACTTCTTTATGTCAGCATCAGTTCCAGAAGGAGGAGGAACAGCTGATGTACTTGTTCCTGTGGGAGGTCTTGGACAATCTGTCAACACAGAATTAAAAATGTCTTCATCAAAAGAGTTCATGTAAAGTCTAATCCTTGCCTTCCATAGTGCAAACTTAGAGAGATTGCACATAGGAGGTCTGGTGCTAGCAAAGTCCTTGTTTTGTGCCATGAGTTTTAAAGATAAGTAAAACTAAAGAAAATAACCCTTTGAGAGAAAAGGTCTTATCAGGGATCTTTTGATGCAGGTGTTAGCCTGTATGAATGATCAACCTGCCTCTGATACCAATTGAAAGTGCAAGATAAGATCAATCCTAACTCTAGAGGGGGGTGAATAGAGTTATTTAAAATAGTTTTGCAAATAAAAACTTGAGTGGAGAGAAAGTTTAGATTTACTTAGTGTATGGTGCTATGCCAAATAATCAGAGAAAAAAAAAGAAATTCACAGCACAAAGCAAAACACAAAGAAACAAGCAATCCAGACGACACAAGGAGCTATAGTGGTTCCCCAAAATCCTGGGTAGTCCACTCTTCTATCACCCTTGATAAGAATCCACTTCAAGATGAGTTGATCAGGTGTCTTGAGCACCAGAGAGTTTTTAACCAGGTTCTCACAAACCAAAGGAGCTGATTTTGACCAGGTTTCAGCAAAACCAAAGGTAACTTTTGAAGGGAGTTAAAACCCTGTACAGAAAGAAAAAGAAAAAGGGTGATGTTGTCTTCTCTATCAACAAGTAGAGAGAAGCAAAGTGGATCTGTAGATGTTGTCAAAGCTCCCCCTGAGATCAAGAAGAAGTTCAGGAAGGAGAGCTCTGCACAAGGGTGACAGGTCTTCAAAGATCTGATTTGCTCCAGCAAGGAATGATCCAAGAAAGTTGGATGGTTGTGTCTGAAGCAATCAGAATTCCTGTGAGTGAGCTTTCAAAAAACAATATCACAGAGAGAGAGCAGCTAAAGTCCTGTATTGTTGTTCTCTATATCTCTATCTAGCTGAATGAATAAAATATCTGAGTCTTCTTCTTCCTTTTTCTTTGATAGCCGTTGGCAGTCAGCATTAAATGCTCTCCTTAAATGTCCATGCCTCAAAGGAAATGTCAGGCAGACATTCCTTAGAAAATTCCTTGAGCCATGCACCAGATATGCTGTAACGGCAAATAAATCTTCAGCATTAATTGTCTGACAGAAGGAATTTGAATTCCTATTCAAAACTGACGGAAGTCTGGAAAGCGTCGAGCTCACAGTAAAACTTCGATCTGAGCACGACACACGTCGGTCAGAGAGATTTTCTGTAAGCACAACTAGGTTCGACGGAACGTCGAGCTGAGGTCGACTCCACGTCGAGCTGAGGTCGACTCTACGTCGAGCTGAGGTCGACTCCACGTCGAGCTGAGGTCGACTCCACGTCGAGCTGAGGTCGACTCCACGTCGAGCTGAGGTCGACTCAGCGTCGAGCTGAAGTCGACTAAGCGTCGAGCTGAAGATTACTCTAACTAGCCTATGTGACCTTTATAACAACAAGGAGGTCACAACACAAAATCCCTATAGAAATATAGTCATCCTGATCCAAATAATAATAGTGTGTTCCAACAGATTTCCTGCTTGGACATGTGAAGTCCTTATTTCCTGCATTGCATAGGGAAAACCCTTCCCCGCGAGTGTGCGGTGGGTTGTGGCGTCCCTTGGGGTAGATATGTGAAGTCCCCCTTGTTAGAGTCCGGAATTGGAGTACGGATCTAGGCATGCTGTGTGAAGCCCATCTGGACATGTTAGTCTGGATTGGTGATGCTTGTTTGCATATCGGAGAAGACTCCGTGATTATTGCTTGTATGTATGATGGATAAAGTACTGGAGGAAGTCCAGGAAATTGTGAGAGTTGGGTGCAACTCTTATGGCCGTGAGTTGCCACTTTGTGTGCGGTTGAGCGTTGGGCTGCAACTGTATGAAAAGGCTTCGTGCCGAACAGGCAAGGTGAAACCGACCCGCGCCTTTAAATGTGGCCTCAGGTATGATGTACTTGGTTGGGCAAGGCGATTTGAGCAACGGGGGGTGGCTGATCTGTACCTGCGTTATGTAGGCTGGACATGAGAGCGCCAAGGCATTGGGCTTTCGTCAGCGGCATAATGAGAGTCCTAGGCCTGCGTGCCGGACTAAATGCTCAATGGTGAGATCCGGTGTTTCCGGTGCACCCGAGAGTGCCATGAGTGCACGGGACGTCGGGCCGTCGTGCCGGCGTTTGTGATATGTGACTGTGCGGTCGTGCACGTCTTGCTTGAATTGCTATATATCATATTGGACGATTGCCATGCAGGGATGGAATTCCGCTGCCCCGTGCCAGGGGCAGGGTCGTTATAATTGGTCAGCTGAATGCTGTCTGTTGCCCTGTTTGCCACCGCTTGGTGGATTGGTTCTTACAGGTACTGGAGGTGCTGGTCCGAGCGGGACTAAGCGGGCTGAAGCCCAAGCTGCGCTGCTGCCCTCGAAGGCATTGTTTTGTTTCTTTTGTTCATGTGTGGCCGGCCTGCGTGCTGATGTCTGTAATCCACACTCTTGTTAAGAGAAATTGTTGTAAGGCCTTAAGGCCAGACTCTTTTGATGTTTGTATACATTCCTATGTTATAGTGTACAGTGCTCTTTATCTTGAGTTCAAAGATTCAACCGTGAAACTTCCGCTAGAATGCTCTGTGTTAGGATGCGTTGGTTATGATATTAGTTCGTAGCGTCTCTGCCTGTTTGTGGAATATGGTGTGGGGCCCCGGCCGTTCCCTCTATTATATTCTTCTTGACGGGTAGAGGTGTTATAATTTGGTATCCGCTTGTTGGTCGATCTCTTCCGAATTCGCGGACGAATTCTTTTGAGAGGTGGCGAGCACGTGTCAGTGCTGTCGTTATAACACTTAACTTGAACTCAAGATTGTCAACTTAGGAATGCAAATACACTTGTTTGTTGAACTTGTGTGTTCTTTTTGTATGGTTGCCGTTTTCATTGGTCGTTAAACTGTGTATTTTACATATATAGGTGACCAGAAGTGTTACGGGTCAATCCGAACCACAACGTTCTGTTGAGAGTGCGGCACCAGCCGAGGTGCCCACAACTCCTCCATCCGCTGAAATAGTCCGTCTCATCACGGAAACGGTACTTGTTGTGATGAATGCTCAGCAGGCTGGGCAGGCACGTCCTGCAGTGGTGCCGACGCAAGCTGGGGTACGGCAAGAACCGGTCGAAGCCGAAGTTGATCCGCGGGTAGCAGATCAACAATGGAAGCAATTCTTGAGCTTTAACCCTCCGCAGTTTCATGGGGCGGGTACACCGGCCCAAGCAGAGGATTGGCTTGCAAGGATCAAGAGGATTATGAGAGCTATCAAGGTTGAGGAGGAATAGAAAGTCATGTTAGCCACTTTCCTACTGTAAGGAGAGGCGCGATTGTGGTGGGATGAGATTGAAATGCATCACTTGGCCGGCAGGCAATTGGCAGAGATTACAATGGAAGAATTCTCTCGATTGTTCTTAGCACAACATCTACCGATGCAGCAAAGGATATCGATAGAAATGGAATTTCAACGGTTAGCGCAGGGAGATCGAAGTGTGGATGACTACCTGCATGAGTTCACCCGTTTGGGAAGATATGCGGGCACGATCTTCGCCGAAGAAGAGCGTAAGACTAGTAGGTTTTATGCGGGACTGCGAGATGAGATGCAATATTTGCTCTCGAGTTCTGTGAGTCAGGGATTCCAAGCCTTAGTCTGTACGGCTCGTTCTTTGGAGACGGACATGAAACGGGGGCAAGCAAAGGGCAACTTGGCTGTTGCGAAGCCAGAGTTTAAGCCGCCGCGTCCGGACAAGTTTGGCTACCGAAAGAGATGGAATAAGAAGTCTAAGTCTTCTGGACAAGCTCCTTCTGCGACTGTGACAGATACATCTGGGTATGGATCTCGTGCTTATTTTACGTGCGGGAAGGTTGGACACTTCGCACGTGAATGCCGATCTGGTCCTCCAAAGGGTGATAAGAAGACAGGAGCGTCTTATGCGGATAAGGGGAAGGCTGTGGTGGAGTCTTCTGCCTCGCACGCGCAGCCCAGGGTCTTCAACCTCGGACAACCGGAGGCCATGAAGCAGGCGGATGTCGTCACAGGTGCGCGTAGGTTTTAATGTTCTTGTTTTTTTGATGTGCTGTGCTTGTTTTAATTGTTATGTTATAGGGTTTGTCCTTATACGAGAGTATCCAGCACGAGCACTGTTCGACACAGGTGCTTCACATTCGTTTCTGTCTGAGGACTTTGTCTTTCGTGTCGGGGTACCTATCCGGACCATGACAGACAGTGTAAAGGTGTTGTTGCCTAACAGATGTTTGATGTGCGCGGATCGATCTTGCGGTCTTGAGGTCAAGATAGGGAGTCAGGAGTTCAAGGTGGAAACATTCGTATTGCCGATCAAAGAGTTTGATATAATCTTTGGTATGGACTGGCTTTCAGAGCAGCGTGCCTGTATAGATTGCACTTCAAAAGAGGTCACACTTGGGCAAAATACCGAACAAGAGACCAAGTTCATTGGTATGCAAGGGATGAGTGGGATGTTGTTATCCGCTCTCCAAGTTGTTAAGGCAAATCGGAAGGGTGTAGAGTTGTTCTTCACACTCATAGAGGCGGTGGCACCGAAGGCCAGTGTGAGTGAAGTGCCGATTATGTCGGAATATGCTGATGTGTTTCCAAAGGACCTTCCGGGGTTACCTCCCCAAAGGGAAATCGACTTCGCTATCGACCTGGTGCCAGGTGCGAAACCTGTGGCCCGTTTGCCGTATCGGGTAGCACCAAAAGAAATGGCCGAACTGAAAGTTCAGTTGCAAGAGTTGTTGGAGCAGGGATACATACGCCCAAGTATGTCACCTTGGAGCGCGCCTATTCTTTTTGTGAAAAAGAAAGACGGTAGTTTGCGACTATGTATTTATTATCGCGAACTGAACAAGCTGACGGATAAAAACAAGTATCCAATTCCACGGATCGATGACTTGTTCGATCACCTAGTAGGCTCAACCGTCTATTCGAAGTTGGATTTGAAGTCCGGGTATTACTAGTTGCGGATTAGGGAAGGTGACATTCCGAAGACAGCGTTTGGCACACGCTATGGTCATTATGAGTTCACAGTGATGCCGTTCGGCTTATGTAATGCGCCTTCGATATTCATGGATCTCATGCATCGAACGTTCCGTGAATACCTGGATCTGTTTGTGATTGTGTTTATTGATGATATCCTTGTATATTCACAATCGGAAGAAGATCATGCAAACCACTTGCGATTAGTATTGCATACCTTGCGAAGGAATAAGCTGTATGCCAAGTTCTCTAAATGTGAGTTCTGGCTCTCGTCGGTGGCTTTTCTAGGCCATGTGATAAGTGGAGAGGGCATAGCGGTGGATCCGGCTAAGATAAGTGCCATTCGTGATTGGCCAGTGTTGTCTTCGGTGGCCGAGGTCAGGAGTTTCCTTGGACTGGCGGGCTACTATAGACGGTTCGTGGAGAACTTCTCCCGGATTGCTTTGCCTCTGACTACGTTGACGAGAAAGGATCAGAAGTTCGTTTGGACGCCGGAGTGCGCACGAGCTTTTGTGGAGCTGAAGAGTCGTTTGACCACGGCGCCTGTTTTGACGTCGCCATGTGGTACAGATGGATTTGAAATATACAGCGATGCGTCAGGAAGCGGCTTAGGCTGCGTTCTCCTGTTGTTTGGCAAGGTGATCGCTTATGGCTCACGTCAATTGAAAGTGCATGAGCGTAATTACCCCGTCCATGACTTGGAGTTGGCAGCGGTGATCTTTTCGCTAAATTTGTGGCGGCATTATCTTTATGGCGTGAAGGTGGATATTTATACAGATCATAAAAGCTTAAAGTATCTGCTCGAGCAAAAGGAATTGAATATGCGATAAAGGAGGTGGATGGAATTCCTTGGGGATTATACCTTCGACATTCACTATGTTCCCGGAAAGGGAAATGTGGTCGCTGATGCCTTGAGTCGTCGGACTCCAGTAAGGGCAAGTTGGTTGCGGATACATGATGAGCGGTTAATCCAGGAGTTAGAAGCTTTGGAGATATCTTGTGTGGAAAGAGATTCTTCGACTGATGCATGCGTGAACTGGTTGGAGGTTCAATATGACGTTGCTGACAGGGTTCGGCGGGCAACGGAGTTGGATGAAAGTCTCCAACGCTATGCAAAGGAAGGGTCTGGTGATCAATTCTCCTGAGATGACAGTTTATTACGGAAAGATGGCCGATTGTGCGTCCCTAGTGCGGGTAAATTGCGAGAAGGATTGCTATATGAAGCACACTTTACAAAGTACTCAATTCACCCTGGGAGCACAAAAATGTACAAGGACATGAAGAAACTATTTTGGTGGCCTGGTGTAAAGAAGGACATAGCCGCGTATGTGGCTAAATGTCGTACTTGTGCTTTGGTAAAGGCAGAATGTAAACGGCCGAGTGGTTTCCTGAAGTCGTTGCCGGTTCCGCAATGGAAGTTTGAGGATATTTCAATGGGTTTCGTGCACGGATTGCCGAGATCTCAGCGTGGCCATGACTCAATTTGGGTGATTGTAGACCGGTTGACAAAGGTGGCTCACTTTCTACCGAACAAACGGGACGATTCAGTGGAAACGTTGGCAAAGCTCTATGTGGAGCAGATTGTTCGATTGCATGGTGTTCCCCGGAGCATCGTAAGTGATCGAGATGGGCGCTTTACCTCGAAGGATTGGAGATTTGTTCAACAAATGTTGGGCACGAAGTTAGCATTCAGTACGGACTTTCACCCGCAAACGGATGGCCAAACTGAACGAACCAACAGAACGATGGAGGATATGCTCCGTATGTGCGCCCTGGACTTCGGTAAGAATTGGGAAGAGCATCTTGTTATGGTGGAGTTTGCCTATAATAATAGCCATCAAGCGAGTATAGGCATGGCCCCGTTTGAAGCGTTGTATGGTCGTAAGTGTCGTACACCGCTAACTTGGGCAGAAACTGGCGAGACCAAACTTTTAGGCAAAAAGGAAGTCGAGGATGCTACCTCAACAATACGCTCTATTCGAGAGAGGATCCTAATAGCCCAGGATCGGCAAGCCAAGTATTACAATGCTAAGCACCGGAACGTGGAGTTCGCGGTGGGTGACTGGGTCTATTTAAAGATTAAGCCCTTCAAAGGCGTATCTCAGATTCGGCGGTTGAAAAAGCTAAGTCCGCGATACCTTGGTCCGTTTGAAGTGGTGGAGCGAGTTGGGGAAGCTGCCTATCGGCTAGCTCTTTCATCGGAATTGAGTGGATTGCATGATGTGTTTCACATCTCGGTGCTATGCAAAACAGTCAAGGTTCCAGCTCAAGTAATTGACAGTGATCGAGTGCCGGTTGAGTATGGGCTAACGACAAAGGTGAAGCCTATACGGATCGAGGATCGAGCCGAGAAACAGTTGCGGAACAAAGTGATCGGGATGGTCAAAGTCCGATGGGACAATTGTGGCCGAGAAGAGCTAACATGGGAGCGCGAGCAGACCATGCGAGCCGAAATTCCCGAGTTATTATCGTAATTTGTTCGCTCGTTGTATATGTAATAGAAGCATATAAATGTTTTGTTATTTTCTCCCTACTGTCTTCAAATTTCGGGACGAAATTTTATTAAGGAGGGGAGGATTGTAATACCCCAAAAAATCTCAAAATTGGATTTGAGGTGCAGGCTGCTTGACACGGCCTGGGACACGGGCGTGTCCCAGAGCGTGTCGGGGGTACACGGCCTGGGACACGGGCGTGTCCCTGGGCGTGTTCAGGATAGTCGACGATCGGTGGTCGACGATAGTTGAGCCTGGGACACGGCCTTCGATACGGGCGTGTCCCAGGGCGTGTCACTCAAGAAATCGCCAGACTAAGTCAGGGAAGTACACGGCCCGGAACCAAGCCTTGAACACGGCCGTGTCAGATTTGACACGGGCGTGTCCGAGGGCGTGTGCCTACCCGTGCACTGCTCTGTCAATTTTAGAGCTCGTTGAGTACCGTGTAACAGGGGTGACACGGGCGTGTCACATGAACGATACGGGCGTGTCAGGGTCGACACGGGCGTGTCGATGCCCGTGTTCTGGTAGATTTTTGTCGATGCGAGTGCCGCATGTGCCGCTTAAGGGTACACGGCCTGTGATACGGGCGTGTCACAGGCCGTGTCGGCCAAAAGAATAATTATTTTTGAGCAGATCTTGGCCGTTTATTTTCCTTAAAGAGGATCCTGTGGCTGGGGCTCATTCCTGGGCTGATAAGGCCGGGAAAGGAGGAGGAAAAGCTCATTTTTGAGTTTCATATTCTCTTTCTACATCTAAGAGAGAGGTGAGAGCAAGGTGAGGAAGAAGAAGTGGAATCCGGCTGCCGGTGGATCTACGGTGGTCCAAATCGCGAGCCGAGTTCGGATTTGCGAAGGTAACGCCGCTGCGAAGGCTTTCATCCGTCTCAAATTTCTCTCAATGGATCCGAAGCGAGTTCCTAGGGTAACGATTTCCTGCTTGGACATGTGAAGTCCTTATTTCCTGCATTGCATAGGGAAAACCATTCCCCGCGAGTGTGCGGTGGGTTGTGGCGTCCCTTGGGGTAGATATGTGAAGTCCCCCTTGTTAGAGTCCGGAATTGGAGTACGGATCTAGGCATGCTGTGTGAAGCCCATCTGGACATGTTAGTCTGGATTGGTGATGCTTGTTTGCATATCGGAGAAGACTCCGTGATTATTGCTTGTATGCATGATGGATAAAGTACTGGAGGAAGTCCAGGAAATTGTGAGAGTTGGGTGCAACTTTTGTGGCCGTGAGTTGCCACTTTGTGTGCGGTTGAGCGTTGGGCTGCAACTGTATGAAAAGGCTTCGTGCCGAACAGGCAAGGTGAAACCGACCCGTGCCTTTAAATGTGGCCTCAGGTACGATGTACTTGGTTGGGCAAGGCGATTTGAGCAACGGGGGGGGGGGGGGGGTGGCTGATTTGTACCTGCATTATGTAGGCTGGACATGAGAGCACCAAGGCATTGGGCTTTCGTCAGCGGCATAATGAGAGTCCTGGGCCTGCGTACCGGACTAAATGCTCAATGGTGAGATCCGGTGTTTCCGGTGCACCCGAGAGTACCATGAGTGCACGGGACGTCGGGCCATCGTGCCGGCGTTTGTGATATGTGACTATGCGGTCGTGCATGTCTTGCTTGAATTGTTATACATATCATATTAGACGATTGCTATGCAGGGATGGAATTCCGCTGCCCCGTGCCAGGGGCAGGGTCGTTATAATTGGTCAGCTGAATGCTGACTGGTGCCCTGTTTGCCACTGCTTGGTGGATTGGTTCTTACAGGTACTAGAGGGGCTGGTCCGAATGGGACTTAGCGGGCTGAAGCCCAAGCTGCGCTGCTGCCCTCGAAGGCATTGTTTTGTTTCTTTTGTTCATGTGTGGCCGGCCTGCGTGCCGATGTCTGTAATCCACACTCTTGTTAAGAAAAATTGTTGTAAGGCCTTAAGGCCAGACTCTTTTGATGTTTGTATACATTCCTATGTTATAGTGGACAGTGCTCTTTATCTTGAGTTCAAAGATTCAACCGTGAAACTTCCGCTAGAATGCTCTGTGTTAGGATGCGTTGGTTATGATATTAGTTCGTAGCGTCTCCGCCTGTTTGTGGAATATGGTGTGGGGCCCCAGCCGGACACTCTATTATATTCTTCTTGACGGGTAGAGGTGTTACAGAGGCGTACGATAGGTCTGACCGGTAGTGCTTTACTGGTTTAGAGGTGGGCGAGGCCCAACCCGCCGCTTCCGTCTGCCACTACGGAGGTATCCTAGGAGGTAACGGCTCCGAAAGGGGGAACTAAAGGTCTGTGTGCATAGAGTCGAGTGTGTGAGTTGCACTTGCATGTTTCATCATACCCACTTGCATGTCATAGCATAATCGATTCATTTAACCCTGACACCTAAAGTATAAGTGGAATGGGACGCTTATACGTTAGGACCTGCAAAACGACCCCTTGGTCTATAAGCTTGTGTGGGCAAGTTTAAAAATCAAGTTTAATTTCAATATATATAGACATGTTGTTGTTTGATAACCGACACCCCAACGTATAAGTGGTATGGGACACTCTATACGATGGGAGCCTTGCAGAAGATCTGATGTAGCGTTACACGCGCGACACGAATATTAGCGCCATTACGGATCTCTCTCGATATTCCACTAAATTCGCGACTTGCACAGAAAATTATTCCCAACCACACGTTTGCAATTTTTCATCCAATGCTATTGTACGGGTAGCAAATCCATTAGAGACCGAACAACGGTTATAGACCGAGATCCGATCAAGCTAAAGGGACGAATATTCCGTCCGAACAAGCGGAGTTGTACCAAAAGAGATCTACCCAAAAAAAATACGATTCGCAAGAAAAGGTAGATCTCTCCCAACAAAAAGAAACGAGGCCTGCCAAGCCTACTCGAATTTAAATAGATCAAGATAGACGCAAAAATTATTTCAAGAAATCCACGATTAATTCAAAGCTATCAAGATTGCACACCAACGTTTTTTCACCACAAGGAATTATCAAGAGGGAAATAATCTCAAGACAAGTAGAAGGTTTCGTTACCCCACTCGGAGATAGATCTAGATATTGATCTATGCCAAAGGTTGATCGCCCTTCAACGGTTCCACCGGTAGTATGCCGGAGGGAGAGAAAACTTTCCGTCTTCCTCGCGTCACGCCGGAGCCAAGATCTTTGATGCCCAATCTTCTTGTAGAGGCCGGTCACAAGATGGAGAGAGAAAAGGTGGTGGGGTGGGGAGGCCAATTATTATGAGTGGGAGTTGATCTTGCTTGAGAGGGGCGGCTATTGTTGAGGGTGGTGGTGGAGAGATGGGCGGCCGAAGTTGGAGGAGAGGAGGAGGGAAGGTAGGCCGGCAGCCAAGAGGAGGAGAGGTGGAGGAGGGGCGGCGGTTCCTAGGTTTGCCGAACCTAAGGAGGAGAAGGCCTATTTCGGCAATAATAGGAGAGGGAAAGTGAGAGGAAGGAGGAGATTCCAAATCAAGGGGATTTTGAAATTTCAAAATCTTATCATCAATCTTCAATAATAAATCCTACAATATCCTGCCTATTTATAGGCTTACAACAACTCAAGGCTATATGCAGCCCAACTCATAGAAATAATAATAAAGTCCAAACAAAACAAAAATAATTAAAACAATAACATAATATTTAATTAATACTTATAATAGAATTATTATATGTATTAATTAATTATTAGGATGTCACGGGCAGAGATTGTAACGGCGATGGCGCTTATCAAACTTTTTGTCACGGTGACGAGCGTCTTTGATTGGAGGGGCACATTCATCCGTAAGCGTACCGGTACCATCGTTATGTTGAGGGCCATCGTCGCTATCAATCCTCCCCCGCTCGAAAGTACTCATCCCCGATGAGTTGCCTGGAATTTATTGGCGGAGAAGATCTTCATCCAAAAGGGCAACCTCCGCTTCCGGGAGCCATGAATCATCAGAAGGTGGACGATCACGCCAACGAATCAAGTAGCGGTGAATGTCACCACTTGGCGAGGAGAGCACTTCATCTCGAAGAATCCTGTCAGGCAAAAAGATGGTCCTGGGGAACCTTGGAAAAGCGTTAATCAAAAAAGAAGAAAAATTTTCTGCATCAACACCCAACGTACCTCCAGTGGAGACCGATGTAGAGAGCGATCCAGGAACCAACTCACCCCCAAACCCATTAGAAATTTCAGTGGACCCAAACGGGCAGACAGACAATTCAAGTGGTGGAGAAACATAAGGCGTTAAATCCGAAACATTGAAAATAGGGAAAATTCCCCAATCAGTGGGTAACTCTAATAAAAATGCGTTTTCTCCTAATTTCTTTAAGATTCGAAATGGACCATCTCTCCGATTCGCTAACTTTTTTATGGTGCCCGAAGGCAACCGTTCAGGGATGAGACGCACCATAACTAAATCGCCAATTTTAAAAGGAGACACCCTCTTATGTACGTTAGCATTAGATTGATAAGTCGCATATTGTGTGGCTAGCGTGTCTTTAATGTGCTTATGCAAGTGGTGAACATGCGAAGCAAACTCTTGTGCGAATTGACTTGAATCAACAATAAAAAATAACAGGACTAAGTCAGGTGGCACGGGTGCTTTAAATTCCGTGGAGTCCAACGTTGTAGTTTTAAATTTTGATTTAAATTTGGATTTAAAAATGTCATAAGGAAATACCAGAGGGAAACACTCACCACCAACTATAGATTTGGACGCTCCCGGATTCGAAAGGAAATGCATGCGACACAACTCAACATACCCAACTACGTTCACTAACGTGTGCATGCATGGATCATCAAAAGGTGGAGGATAAATGCGTGCGACCGGGCTTGGAAAATAAGTGTGTCTAGGGGACACCTCATCAAAAAGCGCCATAGCCAAGGAATCACTAGCAGTCCAACACGAAACCTTACCCAATGCCAATCGGTCAATTGAATGGTCCATCCTAGGAAAAGCATAGTCAGATCTACGAAATGGAATGGAAAGACCGAACGTGACAACTAACAACTCGCCCACACACAACCGCCTATGTAAGCCTAATGGGGGAGCTAGGTACATACGCATCTCCAAATATCTCGGACTAGAAATGACGAGCTCGTCTCCTAACAAATCATCTAAATGAGTCAAGTGAACCGGAGGGAGAGTCGACATGGACGATTCCGGAGGAGGAGCTAAGTCATACTCACCGTCAAAACACAGATTTAATGTCCAGGAAAAATCCTCCGGTAAGCCATCAAAATCAACGGGAAGATCAAACAGTGGATTTGTCCTCAAAGAAAACTCGGCTCGATCGTCGTCACCTAATTCACTCTCTGATAAACATTCATCACAAGATGACTCTACCAACTCAGCCAAAATGTCTTCCAACCCACTAGATATTTCATCCAAATCAGGATCGGTAACGGTCTCAGTAGTAGGCAAAATCGAACCCGACAAATTTTCTAATTCACTTTGGGCTACAGGCAAAGGAGATAACATCAAAGAACTATCTTTCGGATCCCCAGCGCTACCGTCATCCAAAAGTAACTCTCTTACACAGGGAAAAGCTTCCAAAACAACACAACCTTCGCCAACCAAATCTTCCCATGAAGTAGGTACATCGTCTAAATCAGGATAGAGGATTGGGCAAATCGAATCCCGTGGAGAATCTAATCTAGCTTGAACCTCAAGCAACGATGATAATATGAAAGAACTATCTCCCGGGTGTGCATCACTAAGATCATCCCAAGGTGACTTTTCCAACACCGTTGAAACATCCCTTAAGTCAGGGTAATCAATAATAATAGGGAAACCCACACTCACAGGCTCCTCAAACAACTCAGATATATCCTTAGTAGGTGTAATCGTAGGCTTTAACATGACGGGGATCGTAGTTTGGAGAGGGCTCTCAATACTAGGGTGATCAGTCACAACGCTAGTAAATCTAATAATAGACAACGTACTATTCTCACCGATCGAAATGTAATCATCCCATACATCGTCTTCTAAATCACTAGGGACTCCCTCACTTTCAGAATCATCAAAAGACTCAAAAACAACATCAGAATGTTCGGGAGGAGACTCTAAGGTTGTTGGCTGCGCAGGGCACTCGACAGTATGGGGTTCAGACATTTCCCCAGCATCGTGTGTAAGTATCATGGGATTACTCTTACTGACCAGAATACTCTCACCCCGTGGGCTCATGACATTCATAAGAGATGAAAATGTTTTCCCTAAATTGTTTATTTTCTCTTCGAGTCTGTCAAAAAAATCTTTCGAATCTAAAACATTGGGCCTAAACTGTTTATTTTCCCTAAAGGTGGAGGTAGGCACACCATGAACAGTACTAGCTTTGTGGGGAAAGGTTCTAGCTTGAGGTATATGGTCACTCCTATAAGCAGATGCGGGTCTATTCCCATAACTATACTCTCTCACGGTGGGGCCAAATTGGTTAGTGAGAATACTACGCATGTGCGGCCAAGCATATTGATAGTCACCCACACGACGCTCTTCGTTTAGCCAAAATACATGGGCTTGACCTATTAACCTCTCTCGGGCGACGACAACCTTTTCGTGGTCATCCCAATCGTGACAATCAAAATAAAATTCCATTTCTTTAAGCCAGTCCGTAAAAATTTGTGGATTCCCATAACCGTCAAAAGTGGGAGGAAGAGTGTGGGGACGGTGGGTTTTCCTTGAGGTGTAATTAGCCATAACTCTAGCATACGAATATTCTAATCGGGAAGCATAAACGTCTTGGGCCATAATCGGAGTGAGGTGAGAAAATTTTTTTTTTAAGTTATAATAATTGGATTTTCATGTGCACAAATCTAGTGCACGTATAGTGCTGGAAAGAATAATTTTAGGACCCGAAATACTGCCAATTTCGAAAATATTATTAATATAAAACTTGTAGAGAACCTTTATACGGATCCACAGGTTTTTAAATTTCTGAAATCGGACGTAGGAGGAGAAAGTTATGCCTAATTTAGTGGACACTAGAAATCTGTCCAGCACAGAAAAAAAATCCGTTATGATAACTTTTACGATTTTTTTGGACCAACGAAATGAACCTAGAAAATTATGGAAATTTTTGTGTAACCTCCTTATTGAGTCCTTAATGTTGAGTAAAAATTTCAGCCCCAAAAGTTCCGAATTAAAAATACTAAAAATAAAATATCAAGGTGGTGCAAAATAGGAAATAAATAACTAGCCCTAATAATGATTTTAAATAAAGAAAGATTTGTTATCACTTAATAACTAGGGTAAAATATAGGTTTTTTTTAATTTTCTTGCTGGAAATAAATAAGAGAGCAATAATTTTTTTTTGCTGAAAAAATAAGATTTTTGGCCGCTATTGGCAGACCACAAATTTTTTTTTGTTATATTTTGCTTGAAAAAAAAAAAAATTGTTCAAGTGCGTGTCGGCCCTCTAAAATTAATTAGGATGGTGCCAATTAAGAAATCGACACAACCTCCCTCTGATACCAAATTGATGTAGCGTTACACGCGCGACACAAATATTAGCGCCATTACGGATCTCTCTCGATATTCCACTAAATTCGCGACTTGCACAAAAAATTATTCCCAACCACACGTTTGCAATTTTTCATCCAATGCTATTGTACGGGTAGCAAATCCATTAGAGACCGAACAACGGTTATAGACCGAGATCCGATCAAGCTAAAGGGACGAATATTCCGTCCGAACAAGCGGAGTTGTACCAAAAGAGATCTACCCAAAAAAAATACGATTCGCAAGAAAAGGTAGATCTCTCCCAACAAAAAGAAACGAGGCCTGCCAAGCCTACTCGAATTTAAATAGATCAAGATAGACGCAAAAATTATTTCAAGAAATCCACGATTAATTCAAAGCTATCAAGATTGCACACCAACGTTTTTTCACCACAAGGAATTATCAAGAGGGAAATAATCTCAAGACAAGTAGAAGGTTTCGTTACCCCACTCGGAGATAAATCTAGATATTGATCTATGCCAAAGGTTGATCTCCCTTCAACGGTTCCACCGGTAGTATGCCGGAGGGAGAGAAAACTTTCCGTCTTCCTCGCGTCACGCCGGAGCCAAGATCTTTGATGCCCAATCTTCTTGTAGAGGCCGGTCACAGGATGGAGAGAGAAAAGGTGGTGGGGTGGGGAGGCCAATTTTTATGAGTGGGAGTTGATCTTGCTTGAGAGGGGCGGCTATTGTTGAGGGTGGTGGTGGAGAGATGGGCGGCCGAAGTTGGGGGAGAGGAGCAGGGAAGGTAGGCCGGCAGCCAAGAGGAGGAGAGGTGGAGGAGGGGCGGCGGTTCCTAGGTTGGCCGAACCTAAGGAGGAGAAGGCCTATTTCGGCAATAATAGGAGAGGGAAAGTGAGAGGAAGGAGGAGATTCCAAATCAAGGGGATTTTGAAATTTCAAAAGCTTATCATCAATCTTCAATAATAAATCCTACAATATCCTGCCTATTTATAGGCTTACAACAACTCAAGGCTATATGCAACCCAACTCATATAAATAATAATAAAGTCCAAACAAAACAAAAATAATTAAAACAATAACATAATATTTAATTAATACTTATAATAGAATTATTATATGTATTAATTAATTATTAGGATGTCGCGGGCAGAGATTGTAACGGCGATGGCGCTTATCAAACTTTTTGTCACGGCGACGCGCGTCTTTGATTGGAGGGGCACATTCATCCGTAAGCGTACCGGTACCATCGTCATGTTGAGGGCCATCGTCGCCATCAAGATCCCTTGGCTTATGCGCTTTCGCACATAAGTTAAGGTTACCTTTCTTACTTTCTGTTTCTGTCATATTATTATAGAATTGCTAGATTAGTTCCGCTGTCATTTGTTTTTATATTAAATCTCCACCTTCATGTCCTTCCCTTTCTTCCTCTCCGCTCGGTACTTAGGAGCCATGGGGGAAGGGGTAGGGGATGATAGGGCTTAGTCTTTATGACTAACGGTTTTCGAACCGCATCATTTAGGGGATCGTGGAGCCCAGCATGGAGGAGCAGCCCCAGAGACCGATGCGCTTGGAGATGGGGCAGTCTAGCTCCGGAGTTCATACAGTCGGGACTGTGAGTCTCGACCCTGAGTAGTTTCTGTTTTAGCTTCCGCATGAGAGATTGTAGTGAGGACATGATGTATCGGGCATGAGCCCGCATTTATAGTACTCTGATTATTGTTATTCTGTGGACACTCCCTTCGTGGAGATTTTATTTTATGTATGTGATTTACTTTCTGTGGACTTGCTCTTACTTCGATTATGGTGCTACCTTTCTGTGATCGAATTGGCCGGCAGAATCGGCGCCTTGTGGTGATGACCCTTCAGGATGTGAAGGTGTCACCGCAAAGCGGCGATTCTGGGCCTAAGACCCCGGGTTTTAAAAAGAAAAAAAAGGGGGTCTTACAGCTTGAGAGCCTTATTTTATTCTTCCATAGCATCATGGAAGTCTTTCTTGAGTGAGTCCATCATTACAATTTTCTCTCTCAGATTGCTCTCTTAAGCCTTTAGATATTTGATCTCCTTAGCCTAAGCTCTTTCCACTATACTACATTTGTCATAGGCTTTGATCAACTCTTTATATTGAGACATGAGTTCAGATTCCTCGTCAGAAGAAAATTCCTCGTTCTCATGGTCAAAATCATAGGATTCAGAAAGAGGGGTGTGAGATTTTACCTCCCTAGTGAACTGAGGCTCTTCTTCTTCGTTAGTTTGTGCCATTAGTCCAATGTAGGCTTCCTCTTCATCACTTGACTCAGATGATTCAGTGTCGCTGAGGGGTTTGCCCTTTTTGGCTATAAGGATTCTTTCTGTCTTCTTCTTATGGTAAGAAGATTTATTTTTGTCTCTTCTTCCACCCTCCTTCTTTTTATGAGGGAATCAGCAAAAACATGACCTGGATTATTGCAACAGTAACAAACGATGTTAGTAGAAATAGGTTTGTTCGGTTTAGTATTATACCTGTCCTGGCTACTTGAGCCTTTCTTGTAGTGATCATCATCATGTCGTGATCTTCTGTATCAGGCATCTTTTCCTCTTCATTGCTGTTCAAGAATTTCTTGAACTGTCTTGAGAGTAGAGAGAAGTCTCCTTCAGATAACTCTGAGCCTAAAGTGCTTGGCTCAGATGATTCTTCATCACTTTCCTCTTGTGATGGGGAAGGGGAGGCAGCCATAGACTTCCTTGAGGTGTCTACCTCGATAGCTACAAACTTCTCCATGGATGATGACCTGTTCTTCTCTTCTTCAGCTTTTCTTGAATTGATTTGAAGCTCATATGACATAAGCTTTCCGAAGAGATTTTGCGGATCAGTCTCAACAAGCTTTCCAAATTCCTGAATAGCACAAACCTTGTTATCCCATTCCTTAGCCAGGGATTGCAAAAACTTATCATTCAGTTCTCCGTTGGTGAAGACTCGGTCGTAGACTCTTAGGTCGTTAACTATCTTTTAAGAAATTCTCAAATGTGTCAGCAATGGTGTCCTTGGGTCCTTGTCAGAAGGCTTCTTACTTTTGATTCAGAAGGGATCTTCTATCATCCCTAACTTCTTCAGTTCCTTCCATCAAGATGATCAGAGACTACCACATCTCCTTAGAAGACTGGCAGTGAATCAAATTCTGCGGCATTAAATCATCGACTGCACTTGCTATAATATTTTTGGCTTTCTTGTCTAAAGAGACAAGTGCAATCTCATCTTTGTCGAGATCCATCAGCTTCTTAGGAACTTGCTTTGTAGCGTCTATAGTGGAGGCGGTCATGAGAACATAAGGACCTTCTTCAACAATCATTAAGATCCTTGGATCCACAGTTTCCATAAAGAACTTTATCCTTTCTTTCCACATAGGAAAATTGTTCTTTGTGCACAAAGGAAGCTTGGAAAAATCCTTGGCTCTATCCATGCTTGAATAACTCAAAGATAACTTGGGGTAGATCTGATCAAGGTGTTAACCTTTTAATGATCAACCTGGCTCTGATACCAATTGAAAAACATCTAAGTTGTCTACTTAAATCACCTAGAGTGGGGTGAATAGGTGTGTTGTGCGTCTTTTTTTGGAATAACAACTTGAGCAATCGAAGAACAAGAAGTAAACAAGCATTCACAGAGGACACCAAGAATTATAGTGATTCTCCAATCTTCGGTACGTCCACTTTCCACTCATCAATCTAGCAAAGCACTAGACTCAGCTACTCCACTAATCTCGGATTGAAAACAATCCTACCACTCGGAAAAATGTTCCTACAACTCGATCCAAAAAGGGATCTACACTCGGAAGATGAAAACTTCCTACAACTCGGTGAATAAATCTCCTACACTCAGAGAATAATCTCCTACAAGATTAAATAGAAATTTGTACAATACAAACAATAATCTTCTCAGATCTGAAAATATCTCCCTAGGTCTTCTTTCTTAGACTTTGCGACTTTATCAGAAATTATAGAAGAAGACTCTCGGCTAGATCTGTGCTGAGAAACTTTGACTCACACGATCAAGGAGTAGATGGAGAATGATGAATTTCTTGATCTGCAAATCGATCTGGATCGAAAGTAGCCCTTGGCATTCTTGAAGACGTGTGATGACTTTCTGAAGAATAGGAAATCTGTTGGCCGATTCAGAATCTTAGAATAACTCGCTTAGGGTTAGTCATAATGACAGGACCTTTTATAAGATCTCCCTAAAGGGTATAATCGTCATTAATGATGGCCACGTGGACCAGTAATATCACGGAATTCAAAATTTTGATCTGACAGAAACTTAAAGAATTTTTTTAAAAAATGGTTCAGCATTTCTCGAGTAAGATATAATTAACTCGAGTGATTTAACTGGATCTCGAGTGAATGACTATAACTACTCAAGATGAGGTATTTCTGGAAATTCTGGATAGAGAAAGAAATCACTCGAGTGGTTAAGAGATCACTCGAGTGCTAGATATACTTCTCGAGAGGTAGACTTGAACTTCTCGAGAGCTTGGACTTTGGAGAAAATTCTAGAAGAGATGTCGATCACTCGAGTACTGAAACTGGACTACTCGAGTACTAAACGAACTACTCGAGTACAAGGATGTGCCACTCGAGTGCTCTTTGAATTTTCTCGAGATCTATCTTCTGTCACTCGAATTAAGCTACTCAACTAATCGAGTACTCAGATAGACTACTTGAGTACTTAACTTAGAAAATTTCTTAGATTTAAACATTGATTACTCGAGAAGGAGAGCAGGTCTACTCGAGTGCTGGACTTGGCTTCTCGAATGCTAGATATAAGCTACTCGAGAACCACTTCCATACTCGAATCATAGACTAGATCTACTCGAGTGCTTCTAAGGTTTCTACTCGAGTACTAGAACTTCACTAGAGTAAAACACTTAGAATTTTTCTCAGTTATATGAAACTTCAGTTCTTTATTCCAAACAGCATCAAGTCTTCCTTCATAAGTCCAAGTGCTTGAAAAATAAGTGTAACCCAATAGAGAGGCTACACATGAGTCAACACCATAGATCGCACAATGAGGAATTACATTGTATGGTTTTGTGTTTGATAACCCACTGTAGACAGACATTGGTCTACACTTGGCAATAAGTCCTGCAAAAACATAACTAGAACAGGAAATCAAATACAACCTAATTCATCTTAGTTCAAGGGTGACTTCATACAAATCTAGGTTATTGTGGATACAATACCCAAAACTAATAATACAAGAAGATTTCTTAAATGATACCTGAAACCTTTCGTCACATAACTGACTTATGGATATAAGGTTATGTTTTAGTCCACTTATATATGCAACCTTCTTGAAGGTGACTGCTCCAATTTTGACCTTTCCATATCCTTCAGTCTGGCCACAATTGGAATCACCAAATATTACTTTGGGTCTTAGCTTTAATTATAGTTGATTAGGTTGTCCTTGTTTCCAGTCATATGCTTTGAACAACCACTATCCAGATACCACTATTGCTCTGTGGTGGGATAGTCTTTCACTTGCAATAAAATAAATTAGCTATTCTTGACGCAGGTTACCTTGGGTCCTTGCTAATTTACATAGCTAAAGCTGGAAATATATGATTATTCTGGTTGATTTTTGAAACCTAGAGGATGAAATCTTCTAGGTGGAATTATCCATTAGTTAAAGAAATTAATGTTTTGTATTGGTTGATTAGATGATGTGTTGGAGTTAAATTTTTTGTTATTATAAACTGGGGTTGATGAATTCTGGTACCTTCGTCGATCAGAGGTCGACGAACGGGGATGAGTTCGTCGAACTCCACTCAGATAATGAAAGTATTCATTTTCCTTGCCCCAATTTCGTCGATCTCTGGTCGTCGAACCATACTGGTTCCATCGATCGCAGTTCAGAGAATAGTTATAGTAAAAGTTTTCGTTCGAAGTTCGTCGACTTGAGTTTGACGAACTGTACACATTTTGTCGATCTGAGTTCGATGAAATTTGCTGAACATAGTTCTGGTTAAGATTTTTCTTACTCTTACTCTTTTTCTTATTCTTGTGTTTAAGTTCTGCTTGATTAAGATTGTTATCTTTTATTTTCTCTTTACCCTTTTCTAAAACAAACTTTATGGGAGTTGTTATGATTTTCTTTTGAATCAGTGGGGGTTGGCTTGATGAAGCACCTAAGCCCAGCTTGCCATTGAGCCTGGCATTCACTATTCTTGTGATGTTCATCAGCTTGATACTTCTCCCATTTAGAGATTCTTCAAGTTGCCTTGCCTCAGCTAAGTTAGATTTTAATGATATAATTTTGTCATTAGCTAAAGTTATTTCATCTTTTAATTTGTTATTTTCAGAAAGCAGGTTTTCTTGTTCATTTAGTCTTTCTCTAAGTTGTTTAATCTCTTTTTCAGATTTAATTAAATCAATACATAAGGACTTGAATTCAGTTCTAAATTCATCTGAATAAAATCAAAAGAAGACAATACCTGATCTTCTTCAGATTCAGAGTCTTCATTGTCTGATTGTTCAGCTTCAGCTTCTGAACAACCGCCTAATGCATTGATGGACATCAGGAAAATCTCCTTTGCCTTTGCTTCCACTCCATATTCACTGGAGCTAGAAGATGAAGATTCATCTTCAGTTTCACTCCAGGTCTCAGCGACAAAGCTTTTCTCCTTCCTTTTGTGCTTGCAAGAGGAGGGCTTATTGTAGTGTTGTTTCCTTGTTTCTTTTCTCTTCTTCTCTCCTTATTTTAGTTCTCTGGACACTCTGAGATGAAGTGTCCAGGCTTCCTACAGCAAAAACAAACAACTTCTTTAGTTGGTGTTTTGTCATACCTGGGCTTCTCATCTTGCCTTGATGACTTTCTTCTGAAATCCCTCTTGCCCATCTTGTAGAATCTCTTGGCTAAGAGACTTAGAAATTCTTCATTGGCTTTTGGGGCTTCTAATTATTCATTTGCTTTGAATGCAATACTTTGCTCCTTTCTTCCTGATGAAGGAGTCTTCTGCTCTGCAGCCTCTCTGGACTTTATCAATTGCTCATAAGACTTGAGCTTTCCAAGTAGAGATTCTGTGGAGATCACATTTAGACTTTTGGCTTCTTTGATAGGCCAGATTCTTGGATCCCATGAGTTGGGGAAGCACATGAGGATTTTATCATTTACTTCAGTCAAGGTGATGTCTTTGTCCAAAGTCTTTAGCTCATTGTTGATTGAGCTCAATCTGTTATACATGTCACTAACAGACTCTGATTCATCCATTTTTAAGTTCTCATTTTATGAGATGAGATTGGATCACCTATCCTTTCTCTTATCTTGTTAGCCAGCAATCATCTGTTTAAGGGAATCCAAGATAGCCTTGGCTAATGTGCACTCAGCCACCTTCTGGAAAATGTCATCAGATATTGTATGAGCAAGAATATTCATGTCCATGCATCAGCTATTTTGGCCTTTTTCTGAGCATCTATCCACTCAGGTGGTGGTATAGCATATGTGTTGGAACTAGCAGTAGTTGTTGCCACTGGAACTGGTTGTCCTGTCAAAATAGAATTAAAGATATTCTCATCAATGGAGTTCATATATAGTTTGATTCTTGCCTTCCAGATAGCAAACTAATTTAAGTTCCAAATTGGAGGTCTGGTGCTTGCATAGTCTTTTTTTTGTGCCATGATGTGAACGTAGAAAAGCTAGGAAAAGAAGATCAGATCTAGCAAGGATATTTTGGTTCGAGTGTTAGATTGTACAACCAAAGGAACACCTCTCTTATACCAATTGAAAGATAGGGGATAAACCTGATTTACTCTTGTGAGGTGGGGGGATAGAGTAATTAAAATTTTGGTTGTTTTTAATTTTATCAGAGTAGAAAATAGATGATACCAATAATAATATAAAAGGAAAAAAAACAGGTTAAACTAATCTATCTATCACAGCACAGTAAGAACCGAAAGAACATGAACAAACAGAGACACCACAAGAATTTTATAGTGGTTCCCCAACCTGGGTGTACAACCCCGTATTCAGCGAGAGGGGCTGGCAAGAGCCAGACTGCCCAAGTCCAGCCTAAGACCCAGGCGAGCAAGGCCCGTGGCTTCGAGTGAGGCGAGCTAACTTGACACCCTATGCCAAGGCATTGAGTAAGGTGAGCTGACTCAATGCCTTCTGCCGTGACATTGAGTGAGGCGAGCTCCCTCAGCCCCTTCTGCCGCGTCGTCGATTTACGAGAGCTCCCTCAGCCCCTTCGGTCGCGGCGTTGAGTAAGACGAGATCCCTTAGCTCCATCTGTCGCGGCGTTGAGTGAGGCGAGCTCACTCATCGCCTTCTGTCGCGGCGTTGAGTGAGGCCAGCTCCCTCAGCCCCTTCTGCTGCGGCGTTTTGTGAGGCTTCTCAAATTCCGCATTCGGCAAATACTTGGTAGATACGGCCAGCCGGGCCCATACTCGTCGAGCACTCGCCGTCCTTGCTGAGTAGGGATTGTTGGGGGATACTCGCCCAGTGGTCTGTGAGGTGTTTTTACCATTTTTTCCCCCGCTGGCCTGCCCATAGCCGGTTGAAACACTGGAGTCTCGCTATTGACAGACCTGGGTAGGCTGCACATAGCTATTCGGAATAGCGGAGTTTGGATGTTGGGAGGCCAGCCTAAGGGGTTTTTCAGTAATTTAAGGCCGGCAGAGATTAGTTATTTGCAGACCATTTTAAGAAATCTATAAATAGGACTCAATGGGTACCTCAGAAGGCATGCTTACTTGTCTCCCAGTCTCCTAGCACTTTCTGAGGTACCTTAGCCCGACATTTGGCTAAGGAGGGGAAGCGCTAGGTGATCTTCCAGGTTTGTGGTGGGACCTCCGCGCCGGGCCCTTGGTCTGTCCTTTGCACTCTTTCCCTTGTTGTTTTTCTTGTAGAAGCGAAGTAGGTGTGCGACCACCCCTTCCCCAAGGGTGAACTCCACAAGAGACCGATTTTTGGTTTCAACATTTTTGGTGCGGTGAGCGTGGAGCGTGGTCAACACAGAAAACCTTTAGCGAGCTCAATGACTGGAGGAGAAGGGCAAGGATCGGATAGGACCGACTCGCCACCCACTCCCCCTCTCGCGACGATGGTGATGTTTGAAGACTTCAAGCAGGAGGTACTCGGCTTGGTCCGATTCGCACTCAGTGCGCGTACCGAGTGCTTGACTCCAATGATCCCAGTTCTCACGGATCCGGTACTCGGCGAGGCCTCTCCTGCCTGGCAAGCAGGGAAGTAGGTCGCTGAGGAAGGGCGGGGTGCCGAGTTCCCCGGACGAGTGCTCTTCCCAGGCTCGGGAGGCGGCAGTAGATTTGGCGAGTTGGGAGCGTGAGACCCTCCAGCTCGCCCAATGGGGGGAGGCAGTCCCTTAAGCAAGTTGGTCTCCTCTACACCGGTACCGGACGGGTTCAGGGAGCCTGAGATATCCTACTACACTGGGAAGGGGGGCTCGGTTTAGTACGTCTAGTGGTTTGAGGACGTGGTCTCGATCCGACAAATGTCGGATGGCTTCAAGTGTCGACTCTTTGCCATCACTTTGAAAGAAAAGGAAGGGAGTGGTTCAACCAGCTGCCAGCCAGTTCCATCTACTGCTTCGAGGACCTATGCTGGGGGGTTCATGTTGAGGTCCACAACATCGAGGAAGAGGAAGAGGGAATCGGAGTCCCTGTTTCGCATCAAGTAGGGGGTGAATGAGACCCTGGGTAGCTACGTCGATCGCTTCTATGAGGAGGTCACCCTAGTTCAGGAAATGCCGGGACATATCCTGATGATGGACTTCACCTTAGCACTGTAGTAGGGTTTCTTTCGGTTGGAGTTGAAGAGGATCCCACCCCTCTCTTATGAGGAGTTGATGGAGAAGGCGGCGAGAGAAGTCGACGGGGAGGCGTCGAACTCAGAGTTTGCCCGGAGGCTAGCCAGGTGAGCTACGGAGGAGGAGAGGTCTAGAGGGGGGAAAATTCAGGAGGAAAGGAGAGCTGAACCCCGACAGAGGGAGCAGAAGCAGCCGCAGCAACAGCCCAGGTGGGGGCGTCAAGAGCCGAATCAACGTCTAGGGTGGAGGCAAGAATGACAAGACCAGGGGGAGAAGAAGGTTCCATGGAGGGGACCGTCGCCAGAGAGGCAAAGACTAGTTCTATCCTCCAGGAGGATGGCAGGCCTAGAGGCTGCCTCTTCCCGACAAGGAGCAGGCTATGGTAATAGCCATGGGGGATAGAAGGAGGGCTGCAAGGAGAAGGAGAAGGGAAGTCAGGGTGGAGCTGCCCTATTGCGACTTCCACCAGGAGGAAGGGCACACCACGATCACGTGCCCAGAGTTCCTCGAATTGTGAAGAAACAGGGAGAAATAATGGCGGCAGGAGCGTCAGGATGTGCGGATCGAAGAGGTAATGTCGCTCCTAGAGGAGGATCGGTGCGAGGACTGGGCAGATGTGGGGACCCGGGGAAGGATCGGGATGATCCATTGAGGGGCATGTGTTGAGGCTTCCCACAAGGCGAGCCTCCATACCATATTCTGAAGGAGCGTCACCTCCACATCCCAGACCCCACCCCAGGAGGAGAAGACCACCTTCTCAAGGAAGGATATGCCAGATCACGAGGATCCGTTTTGTGATGTGCTGGTCATACAGACAGCCATAGAAAACTTTACCATCGCCCAGATCCTCGACGACAATGGAAGCTCGGTCAACGTCATCTTTAAGAGGAATTCGACGCAATGAAGTTGGAGGCGAAGAGGGTGCTTGCCTCAGACGGACCCTTGTTTGGGTTCTCGGGGGAGAGGAAGGAGGTATAAGGAGGAGTGGGGCTCCATTTTACGCTGGGGGGGGGGGGGGCAGTCCCGCACCTGTAAGTTCGTTATTGTGGATGCCCCCAGCAGCTACACCGCCATCTTAGGGATGGCCCTCATCAGTGCATTTTGTTGCGTCCCCTCATCCCTCCACCAATACTTAAAGTTCAACATCGAGGGGGTCTAGGTCTGGGTCCGCGGAGACCCTAAGATAGCAAGGGAGTGCTACGTCACTGCCGTGAACTCCATCTCTTGGCAGGGGGTGCCGAGGAGATAGGGCGAAGGATGGAGGAGGCAGAGCAGGAGGCTGGCCGAGAGGAGATGGAGGCGGAGGTGAACCGCCCTCAGGAGGAAGAGATGGAGGAAGTCCAGGAGACGGCTGAGGCAATGGCCGCGGAGGAAGCCGAGGTAGAGGTCTTCGCCCCCGGAGGGGGGATGCTGAAGAATAGGGGGATCAGTCTCATCTGGAGGCGGTGGAAGAGGTGATAGAGATGGAGGTTCTCACCCTCGGAGGCAAGGTGGAGAAGGTCCGCGTCAGCGGGGGGCTGACCCTGGAGGCTCAGGGCAGGATGCTTGAGTGCATCTAGAAGAATGTGGACTCCTTCGCCTGGAGCGCCGCAGAGATGCCATGGATTGATGCGGACGTGGCCTGCCATCGCCTCAACTTGGACCCGGAGGCTCGCCCAATCCAACAGAAGAGGTCCATAGCGGTCAAGTTTGCTGAGCCAATTCGGGAGGAGGTGGCTAAGCTCCTCAAGGCCGGTTTTGTATCCGAGATCCAATATCCCGGCTGGGTCTCCAATGTTGTTATGGTTAAAAAAGGAGATGGTCGATGGCGTATGTCTATTGACTTTTCATTGCTTAATAAATCATGTCCTAACGATTGTTATCCCTTGCCTCGGATCGACGTGCTGGTTGACTCAGCCGTTAGTTTCCCTGTAATGAGTTTTTTAGATGCATTTTCAGGTTATCACCAGATCAGGATGCACCCCCCCCCCCCACGTCAAAGCGTCTCTTTCATCACAGGGGATGGATGATACTACTATAAAATGATGCCCTTTGGGCTAAAAATTGTAGGGTCGACCTAGCAAAAGTTGATGAATAGGGTCTTCCGAGATCCAAAGGGAAGGAACCTGGAGGTGTATGTAGACGACCTCATGATCAAGAGCCTGGACATCGACTCTCACCTCCAGGACTTGGAGGAAAATGTTTCCACTTTTCGTAAGTACAAGATGAGGCTGAATCCCTTAAAGTGCATCTTTAGGGCAAACAGGGGGAAGTTCCTGGGACATCTCTTCACCCCCGCCGGCATAGAACCCAACCCAGATAAGGTGAGGGCGATTGTGGAGTTGGGGTCACCACAGAAAACTAAAGAGGTACAAAGATTGATAGGGAAGCTGGCGGGGCTGAGCAGGTTCCTCTCCCAGGATGGAGAGAAGTGCTCTCCCTTCTTCAAAACATTGAGGGGAGGTCAGAAGTTTGAGTGGACCTCAGAGTGCGAGGAGGCATTTCAGGCTTTGAAGAGGCAACTGACTCAGGCCCCCCTGCTCCAAGGACCGAAAGAGGTGGAGGACTTGTTCTTGTATCAAGGGGTCTGGGCGGAGGCCCTGAGCTCTGTTTTTGTTTGGGAAGAAGGGAAAAATAACTCCCCATTTATTATGTGAGTAGTGTGTTGAGGAAGGTCGAGCTCCACTATCCTATTCTGGAGAAGCTGGCCTTCGCTCTAATCATCTCGACTCGGAGGCTCCGACCTTACTTCCCGGCACACTCGATCCGAGTGGTGACTTACCACCCCCTCCGCAATATCTTCGAGGGGGTGGAGCACTCATGGAAGTTGTCCAAATGGTCGGTAGAGTTGAGCGAGTTCAACATCTATTTTGTCCCTCGCCTCTCGATCAAGGAACAAGCTATGGACAAATTTCTAGCTAATTATGTGGTGGAAGTGGCAGAGGCGGAACTCCCCCAGCCAGTCCCCTGGAGGGTGATGGTGGACGGAGCATCAGTAAGAAATTCCTTGGGAGTAGGGGTGATCTTGGAGAGTCCACAGGGGACGAGGATTGAGCAAACAGTAGTGGTACATTTTCCCATTACCAACAATCAGGCTGAGTATGAGGCTGTGATTGCAGGCCTTCGCTTGGCCAGGGATCTAGGGGTGTTCGATATGGAGGTCCTCACTGAATCCATGGTGGTGGCCTCCCAGATTAACAAAGAGTTCGAGGAAAGGGAGCCATCTCTGCAGCTGTACTTGGCAAAGGTGAAGGGGGTCATCTGCACATTCCAGTTTTTCCATCCAGCACGTGCCAAGGGAGGAAAACGAGCACGTAGATCGACTGGCAAAGCATGGTCCCCGGGTGGGAGGTACCATCATCGACTTGTTCCACCCCTCCATTAAGGAGGGAGAGCTGATGGAGGTGGAGCAGCACCCCTCGTGGATGGACCCATTCACAACTTTCTTGTCCACGGGACATTATCCTGAGGGGATGGATAGGAAGAAGCTCAAGCACAAATCGACATACTATCTCATACGAGACAGCCAGTTATACCAGAAGAACCTTTTAGGGATGTTGACACGTTGCGTGGCCGAGGGGGAGGTCCCGAGAATCTTGGAGGAGGTCCATTTCGGGGAGTGTGGAAGTCACTCTGGGAGTCGGACTTTGGAAGGGAGAATCATCAGGAAAGGATACTTTTGGTCGATCCTTAGCCATGATGCGGCCAAGTTCGCAAAGGAGTGTCATAAGTGTCAGTTGTTCGCTCCCCTCAAGCTGCAACCTGCCCAACGCCTCAGGAGTATCACAGCTCCCTTTCCATTTGCAATCTGGGAAATGGACTTGGTCGAGCCCTTCCCCCAGGCCAGCGGTCAGAGAAGTTTCCTGCTAATGATGATCAATTATTTCTCTAAGTGGCTAGAAGTTAAGGCGCTGTCCAAGGTAACCACCTAGGTCATCAGGAACATTGTATGGGGAGAGATCATCTGTCGTCGCGGGTTACCCCAGGACATTGTAACAGACAACGACCCTCAGTTTGCCAGCGCTGAGTTCATTAGTTTTTGCGGGCAGCTCGAGATCGATCTTAGGTTGCCTCGATTCATCACCCTAGGAGAAACGGGCAGGTGGAGGCGGCAAACAAGATCATTGTTAACCTCCTCAAGAAGAAGGTAGAGAATCTGAGAAGAAGCTAGGTGGAACAACTCCCTTCAGTCCTCTGTGCCCTTAGAACCACGCCTTACACGGCCAAAGGAGGGACTCCTTTCTAACTCTCCCATGGGTGCGAGGCAGTGCTTCCGGTAGAGTTCGAGGTCCGAACGCCTCGGGTGGTCGAGGCAGGAGAGGGCAGAGATAAATGGAGGGTCGAGATGAGGAGGAGCTGCGTCTCTCACTTGACATGGTTGAGGAGCTGCAAGACTGACCTCTCTGCCATCAGGCAAGAGGAGGAAAAGAGGATAATAGCCAAGTACTTTGACAAGCATGTTAGATTCAAATAATTCGTAGAGGGGGACTTGGTCCTAAGAAAGGTGGATGCCGCAGGAAGGTAAGCCTCAGTGGGGAAACTCAACCCCAACTGGGAGGGGTCATACATAGTGTAGGAGGTCTTGAAATCAGGAGGGTATCGCCTCTGGAATGTGGAAGGTGAAACCCTAGGTCTTACCTGGAGTGGTGATGACCTAAAACACTTTTACCTCTAAGTCGTGTAAGTTCTATTTTGTGAAATAAATTTTCTCTAAATTCTTATGCTCATGACATGTCTTGTGCAATTGGAAGAGGGAGTCTGCCCAAGACCCCGAGCAGATAACATTGTCAGGCTCTCTCCTAGCTGACAGAGCTGGATGTCACTCGAGGGAGTCTGCCCCAGACCCCGAGCAGATCTCGCTGTAAGGCTCTATCCTAGCTGGCAGGGATGGATGTCAGTCGAGGGAGTCTGCCCGAGACCCCGAGCAAATCCTGCTGCAAGGCTCTCACCTAGCTGGCAGGGCTTGATATCACTCGAGGGAGTCTTCCATAGACACCGAGCAGATCCTGCTGTCAGGCTCTCTCCTAGCTGATAGGGTAAGAGTCACTCGAGCGAGTCTTCCCCATACCCCGAGCAGATCCCGCTACTAGTCTCTCACCTAGTCAACAAGGCTGGATGTCACTCGAGGGAGTCTGCCCCAGACCCCGAGCAGATCCCGCTATCAGGCTCTCTCTTAGCTGATAGGGCTGGATGTCACTCGAGGCAGTCCGCCCCAGACCCCGAGTAGATCTTGCTATAAGGCTTTGTCCTAGTTGGCAGGGCTGGATATCACTCGAGGATTTCTGCCCGAGACCCCGAGCAGATCCCGCTGTCAGGCTGTCTCCTAGCTGACAGGGCTGGATGTCACTCGAGGGAGTCCGCCCGAGACCCCGATCAGATCCTGCTGTCAGGCTCTCTCCTAGCTGACAGGGCTGGATTTCACTCGAGGGAGTTTGCCCCAGACCCCGAGCAGATCTTGCTGTCAGGCTCTCTCCTAGTGGTCAGGGCTGGACGTCACTCGAGGCAGTCTGCCCCAGACCCCGAGCAGATCCTGCTGTTAGTCTCTCTCCTAGCTGATAGGGCTGGATGTCACTCGAGGGATTCTGCCCCATACCCCGAGCAGGTCCCGCTATCAGACTCTCTCCTAGCTGACAGGGTTGGATGTCACTCAAGATAGTCGCTCCCTCTCCTGGAGTTATGTAGGAAGACTGCTTTCCTAAGGGTGTAAGGGTAGAAATTCCCCAGAGGCAAGCTCGAACTCGCAGGACCAGCTCGGTAGAGAAAAGGCAAGCCTCAACAAGGCGCTCCACCCCCTAGTTTTACTTGTAAAATATTTTGATAAGTTTTGACTTAGCATCAGCAACAGAGGGAAGAACTCGCACGCGAGCTGGGTGGTTGCAGGCCCAGCTCGGCAAGTGGCTCATCCCCAGCTGACCTGGGGGGGGGGGGGGCGAGATCTCGGAATACGCCCGCGAGTATGGATCCTAGGTATGCACTCTGGAGGTGAATTCTTTCCTAGCGAGGTCTAGTGAAGCGGAAGGATTGCGGCCAAGTGTATTGTAGAAAGAAAGATCAAAAGCAAAGAAGATAGAAAAATTCTTTTTTCATTCAATGTAAAATAATTACAAAAGGAGAGCTCGCCTAAGCAAGGTTACAAAAGAGGGGAGAGAGAGTTATAAAGAGAAAGAAAGGAAAGAGGGGGGTGAAGGTCAGCTCTCGCCTCTTCCCCGGATTGGAGGTCTCTGTCTGCTCTGCCAGAAGGGTGATCCTTGAAATCCTTGCCGAAGAGATAGTCGAGACTGTCCTCCTTCTCGCTCGGCAGCATGGGCGGGAAAAGACTCGACCTCAGGTCTCGGACTGTGGCCTCCTGGCAGCCCTCCACCAGCACCTGCATATCCTTCATGATCTGAAGGGTGCATTCGGCGGATGCGATCGAGGTTACCCACAACCTTTCAGTGACCTCCGCCTCGCCAAAGATCTGGGGGCACTTGTATGGGAAAGGAGGCTCGCTACCGCCAGGAGGGTGAAAAGCTTTGACTTGGAGAGTGATCTCGCCGCGAAGCCCCTTGTTCTCTTCGCACAGCTTCACATTCCTTTCTTCCAGCTCAGCGGTGTGGGCTTCCAGTTCGGCGACGCGAGTCTCCATCACATTGGTGCGAGAACAGAGCTGGTGGTTCTCTTCCTCCAATCCATCGGCACGGGCCCGCAACTCAAGGACAGCGTTGGCATCCTTAGGTAAGAATGGATAGGTAAAATAAAAGCTAAAAAATCCTCAGTAAAAGGAAAAGGGGGAAAGGGGATGATCGATGCTCACCAGCCCACCGGTGCTCTTGGTGAGCAGGTCCTCGGCAAGGTCGAGCCTCCGCTCCAGGTCAACGACCCTGTCTTAGGCCAGGTCGCGCTTCTGTTCCGCCTTCTGGAGGAGGTGGCTGAGGTTGAAGCCACGACAAACCACAATGTGATGGAGCTCCAGTGCCCGTATGTGGGCCTGCAGTCCCTTATGGCCGAGTTGGCGCAGGGTCATGAGCTTGTAGGCTGCGGCATCCTCGCGCCCGTAGAGGCCAAAGCCGAGCGCATAGGCTTGACCTGAGGAGGGCTCGCGATTTTCCCAGGAGGATTGGAGGGTGGAGACGGAGATCCGGTGGGCGGACTCATCCCACTGAACCACGGGCACGCTGGCCGAGTCCTTCAACCTAACCCCAAGACCGAAGAGGGGGTGACTGCAGGAGCAGAAGGCTCGTCTCCCTCCTGATCTTTACCCGATGTCTCCTTCAGCGGGCTACCCGACGATCCGTCCGTGGTGGTATCGGGCGAGATCATGTACTTGGGATGTGGTTGTTGCCTTGTCCGAGAAACCACCACCGCTTTCAGCTTCTTCTGCGGTGGGTGGTGGCAAGGCGATCTTGACCCTGCGGGGTAAGCCCACTTCCTACCAGAAGGCTTAGCCGACGATGGCTCATCTTGGAAGGCGGCTGCAGATGCCTTCTTGCGAGCGAGTGGGTCGGCGAGTAGACCCGGATCCGCGAAAGGCGGGTTCTCCGGAATACCCCACTCCCCTACAGAAATAATTTAGAAAAATTCCAATGGATTTGTCGAGATTTGGTAAGGAGGAAAGTTGAAAGATGTACCTTCGCTGGGAATGACGAGGAGAAGTGAGTCGAGGCCCTTTCGGAGGAAGGCTACCTCGAAGTCTTTGTGGAGGAAAAATTTGTGGAGCTCGGCGTCGTTGCCGGAGATGGTGGGGGCCGATATACCTCCTCGCCTTTTTGCTGCTGCGAGTAGAGGACGTTCCCAAGATCGCCTTTGATGAAGACAATCCTGGTCATCCAGTTGTGGTGCTTGTTCGCGATCTCGCGAACCTTGATGAAGGAGCCCCCGAAGTAGGAGATGCCTTTGGGGGTCGTCTTGTAAGTAAAGAGTTTCCTGAACACGGTAAGGTTGAACTCTATCCGCTCTCGGTGGAGGAAGCTCACGAACGCCACCATCATGGTGATGGAGTTCGGGTTCAGTTGCGCAGGCACCATGCCGAAGTACTTGAGGATCTGGCAGACTTTCGTCCAGAGCAGAAGCCACAGCCCCATCTCGAAATGTGAGATGAGGAAGATGAGCTCCTCGGGGTAGAAAGTGTTGATGGCCTCGCCCTCCCTAGGCCGGCGCACCTCGAAGCCAGGGGGCTTGAAGTCGGCACTGAACGCGGTGAACTCCTCCTCTATCGTGTTCCCCTCGAAGAAACAGTAGTCCGTAAAGTGCAGAGCGCACATGGAGCGACCATCGGAGTCTGGGTTGGACTTCCCCATGATTGCGAAAGCGTAGAGATAGAGTGCAGGCAAGGAGGGGGCGAGCATGGGTGGAAAGTATAGAAGCAATAAAAGCGATAAGTTGGAGTAGGTGAGGGTGCCTATTTATAGAAAAAAAGGGTCAAGGGCCGAGCTGACCGGCCGGTCAAGCTCGCCTAGACCAGCTCGCCTAGTCCAGCTCGCCGACTTCCAGGACCCGTCCCATCACGCTCCAATCAAGAATATTATATTCGGATAAACAAGCAATAAAGTCTGAAATTGTTTCTAAGTTATTACAGTCCCAAGGGGGACATTGCCCAGGGAAATTTAATACAAGCAAGGCGGCCATCTCAGCCCGCGCACGAGCTAAGGGGGAAGGAGGCGAGTCCCGGTAGGCCCACCAGGGGTCGTTCTTTATCTTCCTCGGTCTCACATCTCCTTCCCCGCAGGCCGGAGCGAGCTACGAGACTCGCAGATCTGCCTTAAGCATCTCCTGGCTGCCAAAAGGTTCTCGTCCAGCTCTTCCAACATCGGCGAAAGGGATGCCGTCTCGCCCGTCAGGCCCTCCCTTGCCTCGCCTACCAACCATGCACACTCCCGCTGCATCACGTCATTATCTTCCCGCAGATGGTGGAGCTCGCGCACCATCTTCTTGAGGACCTCGATTCCTCGCTTCGTCAGCTCAGGGCCCCCCAGCTCGGCGTCCAAGAAGGACAACAAGGTCTTTGGGGAAGGGAGGGGCGAGTACTGAGCTCGCTCCAGGGATTCATCGATCTCTGATTGACTGGGTAAAGCTGCAAGAATGGTTGAATATTGTGAAAGGCGAATGCATTAGGAGGAGCTGCAGGCAGCCTAATAAATGACGACTTACCTGAAGATCTTGGTGCATCGAGGGAAAGGAGGGGTGGAGGCATTTTAGATCTTTACCGCGACCCGGAGACTGCCTTCGGGGCGAAATAAGGTTGAAGCCTGGCACCAGGATAATCTTGGCACCATCCCTCGATGTCTCTGAAAGCTATGAGGAGGGAACGCAGACCGGCGAGTCTGGTTTTTGTGAGTTCAGCCCCAGGGTCCCAAAGGACGGGACGGGTCGCAGTGACGAGCCTCTGAAGCCCCGAACCGCAGGCCCGCGGGAAGAATATCAGCCCGTGGAGAGGTGATCCCGCCTCCCCCATCCCGGCAGTCCCGGTCTTCGCAGAGGTCAATAAAGTTCCCCTCCTTTCCAGGGGCGCGCAAGGTGGAGGAGCACGTCTCAGGCTCCAGGGCCTTATTCAACACCTGGTAGGTGCGTTTAGATGCCTCTACATCGGGATTCACCCTCTTGGCCGAGTTTGATTCAGCGGGGGGGGGGGGGGGGGCTCCGTGTGGTGATAGGGGGAATGGAGATCATGCTGGCGACATGGGCGTAGGAGATCTCACCAGCCTTCGCAAGCCTCTCTTGGAGCTCCTTGGGGAAAGGCATCCCGGTGAGTTCAGGGCGGAGGAGAGTGGAAAAGGACACACAGGTATGCAGGTGCATATTTTAGCCGTTGGTGGACCCCGCCGGAAGATTCCTTAGCTCCTGCAGCACTCACCGAATCCTTCGGGGTTGGATGTTTCATTCCAAGCTTGTTCCAACCTCGCAAAGAGCGGGGATTATGTAAAACCCCGTATCCGGTGAGTTGGGTTGGCAAGGGCCAGATTGCCCATGTCCAACCAAAGACCCAGGTGAGCCAGGCCCGTGGCATCGAGTGAGGCGAGCTCACTCGACGCCCTCTATCAAGGCGACGAGTGAGGCGAGCTCACTCCACGCCTTCTTTCACGGCATTTAGTTAGGCGAGCTCCCTTAGCCCCTTCTGTCGTGGCGTCGAGTGAGGTGAGCTCACTCAATGTCTTCTATCGCGGCGTTGAGTATGGAGAGCTCCCTCAGTCCCTTCTGCCGCGGCGTTGAGTGAGGCATGCTCACTCAACGCCTTCTGCCGCAACGTTGAGTGAGGCGAGCTCCCTCAACCCCTTCTATTGCGGCATTGAGTGATGCTTCTCCATTCTCGCATTCGGCAAATAGTAGGCGGATAGGGCCAGCCGTGCCTGTACTCGTCGAGCACTCGCCGTCCTTGCCGAGTAGGGATTGTTGGGGGCTACTCGCCTAGTGGTCTGTGAGATGTTTTTACAATTTTTTCCCCGCTGGACCTCCCATAGCCGATTGAAACAGCGGAGTCTCACTGTTGGCAGACCCGGGTGGGATGCATATAGCTATTCAGAACAACGGAGTTTGGCTGTTGGCAGGCCAGCCCAAGGGGTTTGCAGAAATTTCAGGCCGGAAGAGGTTAGTTATTTGCAGATCATTTTCAGAAATCTATGAATAGGACCCATGGGGCACCTCAGAAGGCATGCTTACTTGTCTCCCATTCTCCTAGCGCTTTCTGAGGTACCTTATCCCGACATTTGCCTAAGTAGGGGAAGTGCTTAGTGATCTTTCGGGTCTGTGGTGGGACCTCCGCATCGGGCCCTTAGTTTAGTCCTTTGCTCTCTTTCCCTTGTTGTTTTTCTTGTAAGAGCGAAGTAGGTGTGCGACCACCCCTTCCCCAAGGGTGAACTCTTCAAGAGACTGATTTTCGGTTTCAACACTAGGTACATCTACTCTTCTACCACCCTGGTAGGAATCCACTATAAGATTTTTGATCAGGTGACTGCCACCACAAGATCTATTTCTAGGGAGATCTCACAACCCTTTAGGCTTTTGATCAGGTGCCCAAAAACCAAGAATAAACTTTTGAAGGGAGTTAATAAACCCTTTATATAGGAGGTGAGAGGAGGTGATGATGTCTTCTTTTTTCTCTATACAACAGATAAGACTAGTGGATTTGCTGTTGTCAAGACTCCTTCTGAAATGTAGAATTGGTTCTGAAAGATGGAGCCTTGCTCTGGGTGTAGGTCTTCAGCCTTGTTTGAAAACAATCCTGGAACTTTCTGACTCATTCAGGATGTATTATCCTTGAATGTTCCTGGAGGAGAAGGTTGAAGAAGACTCTTGATAGTGATGGATGTTCTTCTTCAGTCTTTAGAATTGACAAGGAGGAAAACAAAATGTTTTCTACACGGGGAGAGAGTTTTGAATGTTCAGTATTTTTCTCTGTGTATTCTTGTGTACTATATATTCTCTTCTAATGTCTGGCTCAGTGTCTATCAACTGAAAAGAAAAAAAATCTAATTTTTATATTATACAACCTATAAGACCCCCTTTTTTTCTTTTTAAACCACAGGAGTCTTAGCCCAGAATTGCCGCTTTGCGGTGGCACCGACTCACGGGAAGGCCGCCACTACAAAATGCCAATTCTGCCGGCCCTTTTCGATCACAAGAAAGAGAAGTAATTTTACATAAAATGTAAATAAGTCCACAGAAACATGTAAATAAAAGTGAAATCATATCCAGTCCATCAGTAGATAATAATAGGAAATAGATAAATGGGCTCGAGCCCGGTACATCAGAGTCCTCACTATAAATCACTCATCGCGGAAGCTATAAAAATACTAATCACTCACGGAGCTGGTCGCAGGTGCACCGGTGCTAGACTGACCCACCTCCATGCGCACCGTACTCCGCTGGTGCTGGTCCCTGGACTGCTAGTCCCTGTCTCCCATCCGGAGCTCCTATAATGTTGTGGTTCGAAAACCATTAGTCATAAAGACTAAGCCCTATCATCCCCTACCCCTCCCCCCACGGCTCCTAAGCACCGAGCGGAGAGGAGGAAAGGGAAGCTTCAAAGGTGAAGAATAATCAAGCAGATGACAAGAGAGCTAATCTAACAATTATTTAGAATAAAGTACAACTAGCAATCCTATGGTAGTAAATGGTAAAGAAGAGGAGGACAAGTAATAAGTAACAATTGTATAAAAAGGCAGGTATAGAACAGTAAGTAAACAAGCAAGTAAATAAGTAAGTAACCTTAACTTATATGAATGCCCATACAAACTTATAAGTTAAGGGGTCTTCTGCAAGGCTCCCATCGTATAAAAAGTCCCATACCGATTTATATGTTGGGGTGTCGGTTGTATGCAAATATGAGTGTAGTGATGTGCTATGCCATGATTCATGCAAGTGCAACTCACGCACATGACTCTATGCGCACAGACCTTTCGTTCCCCCTGTTCGGGCAGCTAGCTTCACTCATAGGAACCTCCGTAGAGGCAAACGGAGACAGTGGGTCGGGCCCCCAACTCCTAGGCAGGTATCCACACTACAAGGCCTAGCCCTTCCGTACGCCCCTAGAAGAACACAACCTAGAGTATCCGCGTACTACTGCTGGCTATACCCACTAGACTTTCCTTGGCTAAGTTTCCCACACCGCCGAGTCAACATATCGATGCCGTGTGAACGACAATCAGATATCGAAGACCCACCAACTTTATTCTGTACTCCAACCCTCGAGCCCTCGGCTCCCCGGACTGTCCCATCCGTGCATCTACCTTCAGAGCTACCGTCTGAATGGCAAACAAACCAATTATTCTACCATCCTAGCTATCGGGGAGTGTGTATGTGCAACCCTAGTTATACAAGTTGCTCTTTTAATTTATTATTCCTATGGTTTAAGATTGCCCAGGACTGCCCCCAGCATACCCCGTGAAGGGCTCTCAAGGGGCACTAGGAACCAAGAGGGCGGCATTACGGCCCGAAGTTCCCTTTCGCAAGGCACTTATTGTTATTGGTTGATCTCCCTTAACCCGATCCCCTTTAAGTTACTTTAGATCTAACCCTAAAGTATTAAGACTCTTCCATTCCTACCCGGGGTGGACGATCTTTCGTCGTTCCCGTGCGCCACTTAACTTTAACCAGTCTCACACTCTACTTATCTTGACCTCCAACAATGAACTAAATCTTAGCTTTCCCTAACAAACCAGCAACTACAAAAAATTCCATTTCCCAAGTTCATTATTACTTTAGTTCAGTTTCCGTGGTTTTACTATATGTAGACCATCCTAAGGTACGTGAGGAGTATAAGGGGAGGTACTCCAATTTGTCTTCCGAATCTCCTATAATATTTACTGGGGATCTACCATGAAATAATTAGTCTAAATCCAAGGTTTCCAAATTTTTTTATTTATCGGGCATTTAATTTATTTATTCTAAGATTCCAAATGCCCTAGTATGAACATGAAGTGCACTAATGAGTCAACAATAAATCATCATAAAATCAGTAAAAATCCTATGAGACATTTAAACAGCAATTCCAAGTTTTGAGAAACTTTAGAGGTGTTTAGGCCTACATTTCCTAATTTACCATTTTAGGCCACTTTTTCTATACTATGAAGGAAGTACTGTAAATATATATCCAAAAAATCCCAAGAAAATTATAGAAGCTATATAGTGACCTAAAACTATCATAAACCAAGTACCACAATTTTTCTCCAATATTTGAACTCTGAATTTATTTTAATTCAAGATACTAATTTTCCTAACTTAATGAAGGAGGTACTGTTTTTATCCATCTAAAATTCCATAGAAAATTACAGGGTGACTATCATAATTTCAAACACCTACTGACCCAATTTCATAATTTTACAAATATTAATTGGACATTATTTGCATTTTTGACTCCATGTCACAACTAGTACATTAAAGAAATATGTACCAGAAAGAATCAGTTAAAATTTCCAAGAAAAATACAGAAGGTATAACAGGTTATAAGATGCCCTAATCCAAGATTTCATAATATTCCAGTGAACAGAAATTCCATAATCATCAAAATAAATATCTAGGGCATAATTAGAGTTGTAAATGAAGTACTGTATATATTAATCCAAAAATCTCAACAAAAATATAACATGGCCATTTAGATTAGGAAATCACACTACTCCAATTTTACTTGATTTGAAGTTCATTTGATGGTTTAACAATTCAAATTAAAGTTGGTGACCTAAACTAGGGTTAGGATTTTAGGTGGGCTAAAGGTCTCCAAATACCCTAATATTTGTACCAGAGTACTTTAATGGCCCTATGGTCCTCTCCACCAAATTTCAAGTCAGTCCAAGGTCATTTGACCCCATGACCTTCACAACCCCAAAAAACCACCATTAAGGGATTTTCCCTAGGGTTCTATCACGACCAACTGACTCCTAGGGGTCTAGCCGAAAATAGGATGTTATAAATCCCAATAAACAAAACAAATATTTCGTTCCCGAAATCAAGGTTAAGCCTACGGGACTCTAATCGGGAAAAGAAGCTTGTAACATCCCATGAGAATTGAAAAATTACATCTCTACGTTATGTTTGCTTTGTGCGATTTCAAATCTAAGATTAATTCGCCCAATTAACTAGGTATGTACACCCCAATAAACAAAAGATTAGCCCCTATTCTTGAAATTTCAGTCCTATTGGTTTAAAATAGGAAGGCAAATTGATTGTCCAGAGGGGTGGTGAGGTATACCTGACGAAAAAGTTCCGGGTATTTTTGCCGCATCAAGTCCTGTGGCTCCCATGTATGCTCCTCCTGCCCATGATTGTTCCACAGAACCTTGACGAACGGAACCTTCTTCCGTCGCAAGACCCGCACTGCTGTATCATCAATCCTGATAGGCTCCAAGTTGAATGACCGATCCGAGGCCATCGGGCCATCTGCCGAGGAGTTCAGCTGCTCAGGGCGTAGCAGAGCCCTCCGAAGTGAGGAGATGTGGAAGACGTCATGCAATCCCGCTAACTCCGGTGGTAGCTCCAGTCTATAGGCTAAGGGGCCGATCCGCTCCAGGATCCTATAAGGCCCCATATATCTCGGACTGAGCTTCTTCCGCCCGTGCACCCGCGAAACTCCGTGCATCGGCCGTATCTTCAAGAAAACTCGGTCTCCCACCTTGAACTCCACTTGACAATGCCTCGCATCGTAGTATTTTGCCTGTCTACTCTGGGCTTCCAACATCCTGTCCCGGATCAATCTAATATGAGCATCTGTATCTCCCACAAACTCCGAGCCTAGTGCCTGCGGATCCTCATCCTGAACCCATGATAGTGGGGTCTTGTACCTTCTTCTATACAATGCCTCGTATGGAGCCATGCCTATGCTGGACTGATGAGCATTGTTGTATGAAAACTCGACAAGTGGCAGCAATCTCTCCCAAGGCTCGCCATGGTCTAAAATACACAGTCGCAACAGATCTTCCAGTGTACGGTTGGTGCGCTCTGTCTGTCCGTCGGTCTGAGGGTGAAAAGCTGTGCTGAATGTCAACCGAGAACCCAGATGGGCCTGGACTGACCTCCATTCCCTGGATGTAAACCGCCCATCCCGATCCGATACGATAGTCTTGGGCACCCCATGATAACGCACAAACTGCTCAATGAACCTCCTTACTAATACACTGACCGGTGTGTCCTTTGCCACTGGATTGAATCTGGCCACCTTTGTTATCCTCTCCACTATCACCCAGATCAAGTCATTCCCCGCACGGGATCGAGGTAGCCCATGTATGAAGTCCATGGCTATATCCTCAAATTTCCACTCCGGCACCGGAAGCGGCTGTAGCAATCTTGTCGGGTTCCTACACTCCGCCTTCACGAGCTGGCAGGCCTCGCAATGCATCACAAAATACGTAATATCTTTCTTCATACCCGGCCAGTACATCATCCTCTTCAAATCCTTTACCATCTTGGTGATCCCCGGGTGTACAGAATATCGGCTGTAGTGAGCTTCCGTCAAAATGTCCTCCGGATCCGTCCTCCTGCTGGTATATAGACTCTGCCCCGGAAACACAGGAGCCCATCCCTCAAAGAGTAATCTCCTGTCGTGCCTTCCTCCAAGGCTCGGAATATCGGCTCAGCTCTCTCATCCAGCATCTGCCCATCTCTGATGTGGTCTCGAATATCATCAGTAACCATCGACCCCAGGTACTCCATGTATAGCTCCGGGTCATCCTCAGACACTAGTGAACTCTGCATCTCCTCGAATGATCTAACCAACTCCAAGGCCATCAGCTTCGGACCTACTCCTGTCGTACTCGCTCTCCGGCTCAGAGCATCCGCGACTACGTTCGCCTTCCTCGGATGGTAGTGCTTGGTATACTGGTAGTCCGACAGAAACTCCACCCAACATCTCTGTCTGATATTTAACTCCTTCTGGGTGTCGACGTACTTCAGATTCTTGTGGTCGGAGAAAATATCGCAATGTACTCCGTAGAGATAGTGTCGCCAGATCTTAAGAGTAAAAATGACTGCCCCCATCTCCAAATCGTGCACGGGGTAATTCTGCTCGTGCTGCTTCAACTGACGGGAGGCATAGGCTATTACGTGCCCATTCTGCATCACAACGGCACCCATCCCCTGATAGGAAGCATCTGTATAAACCTGGAATCCCTCCTTCCCTGATGGAAGAGCAAGGATGGGAGCCGAGGTGAGACGATCCTTCAGCTCCTGGAAGGCAGATTCGCATCGAGGCATCCAAATAAAAGGGGACTCCTTCTTCGTCAAAGACGTAAGAGGGAGGGCAATCTGAGAGAACTCCTTTACAAACTTCCGGTAGTAACCGGCAAGTCCCAAGAAACTTCAAACATCCGAGGCCGACTTTAGTGGTGGCCAATCCCGTACTGCCTGGACCTTCGCCGGATCCACTGCTAGACCTGCTCCACTGATGACATGGCCCAGAAAGGCCACCTCCTTTAGCCAGAACTGGCACTTGCTATACTTGGCATACATCTCATGCTCACGCAGCTTCTCCAAGGTCAAGGCCAGATGTCTCGCGTGCTCCTCCTCCGTCCTTGAATAGATAAGGATGTCGTCGATGAATACGATAACGAAGACGTCCAGATACTCTTCGAACACCCGATTCATCAGGGTCATGAATGCGTAGGGTGCATTCGTGAGCCCGAACGGCATCACTGTAAACTCGTACAAACCATATCTGCTGCTGAAGGCCGTCTTCAGGATGTCCTCCTCCCGAATGCGAAGATGGTAGTACCCTGACCTCAGATCCAGCTTTGAGAACCAATGGGCTCCCTCCAGCTGGTCAAATAGCTCTTCTATCCTTGGTAAGGGATAAGTATTCTGGACTGTCAACCTGTTCAGAGACCGGTAATATATGCATAGTCGAATGGTCTCGTCCTTCTTCTTAACGAACAACACCGGAGCTCCCCATGGTGAAGAGCTAGGCCGAACAAACCCGGCCTCCACTAACTCTTGAAGCTATCTTCGAAATTCCACCAACTCCTTTCGGGCCATTCGATAAGGAGCTCTGGATACCGGCTTAGCCCCCGGTATGAGCTGAATCTGGAAGTCCTTCTCTCGGTGCGGGGGTAGCCCTGTTAGCTTCTCCGGAAACACGTCGGCGAAGTCCCGCACTACTGGAATATCTGAAATGGAGTCCTTGGCCACGACCGCCTCAAAAAGGACCTGATAAACTTCTTCCCCCTGCAGGTGGGCCTTAATGGCCTGCACAGATGATAATAAGGTACGGGGTGCTGGTATAATACCTTCGATGACAATGAAGGAGTCGTCGTGCCTCACGGTGATCCTCTTCGCCACACAATCGATCTGGGCATGGTTCCAATACAGCCAAGTCATGCCCAGGATTAGATCATAATCTGGCATCTTCAGAACCGTCGCTGGTGCCTCAAATGCCTTCCTGCCGATCCTCGCTTCCATATTGCAATGAGCAGAGGTCATTATCTCTGATCCATCGGGTAGGCGTACCCTCATCGTCTTCCCTGTGAATGGCTCCACACCTGCCAGTCCTTTCACAAAATCCTCCGACACGAACGATTGCAACGCACCAGTGTCGAAGAGGGTGTGAGCAGGCTTGCAGCTAACGAAGACTATGCCTGGGGTAATTAAGTGTCTTAGTATTCTTATTACAGTTGTCTTCTCTTAATTTCTAACCAGGTTATGTCTAGAATACTAGTTTATATGAAGAAAATTTAAAAGTACTGCCATACCTGTGATAACCTGCTCCAGGTTCCGGGGCTGTGTCTGGTCTAGAGCATACACTTGCTCCCTCTCTGGCCTGCGGCCTCGATCCTGAAATCCTCGTACTCGGTCCTGTCCTCATCCGCCAAACTGTCGGGGAGGTGGAGCGCCCTGATATGCTGGTGGGGGTGCTCGCCTCATAGGGCAGTTCCTCTTAATATGCCCCGGCTGGTTGCACTGATAGCATACCGGTGGATGCTCTGCTGTCCTTGGCATTTCTAGCATCTGAATAGGCTGGGGAGCAAGTACCCCCTGGCTCCTCTGCTCCTGCCCAAACTCCTGACGAGGCTGATCCCCGTTCCTTCTCTCCCCAATAACCTGGCCCCGGGGACGGTCTCTACGACCTCCGATCACTGTATCATTAGCCGGTCTCTTCCGACTCTTCACTGTAAGCTGATCCGCCTCTCTCTTCTTAGCCATCTCCAGAATCCTGGCCAAACTCCCCTCTGAGACGAAAAGGAGGGCCTGTCTCATGTCATCTTGCAGCCCATTATAAAACCTCCGGGCATAGCCAGCATCGTCTAACTGGTAAGCGTTCGCATAGCGGGCCAGGTGAGTGAACTCCTGATAGTACTCCACCACAGTCCTGTTCCCCTGCCTCAACCGCAGGAATCTATCCTCCAGGTCATCCCTCGCCGACTGAGGTACAAAATGTCCCAAGAGCGGTGCTCTGAACTCCTCCCAAGTAATATCAGCGTAGTCCATCCCCACAAAGGTGGTGTCCAGCTGAGATTTCAACCACCTCTTTCCGTGTGACTCTAAGCAGGAGACTGCCAAAGCAACTGCCTCCTCAGTAGGGCATCGAATCCCTGCCAGCATCTCATAAATGGTGTCCAACCATTCCTCTGTACGTACTGCAGACTCCGTCCCCTAGTAAGCTGGAGGGGAAAGCCCCCGGAAGACAGTCATCCAATTGGCCCCAGGGTTTGGCTGTGGAGCCAGGGCTTGCTGAGCTATGAAGGCCTCCAGAATGGCCGTCAGTGTTTGCCCCATCTCCGTCTGCTGGAACGGAGCTGGAGCCGGTGGAGGCGGGACCACATTTGGAGCCTGGGGTGTCCCCTGCTGCGATGTAGGGTTCGTCGTAGGCTACAAGTAAAAATTCCATTTGTTAGAGAGCGAATGAATGGAATTTAAGAAGAGTTAGGATGGACTTTCACATGTGATTTCCCTTATGGGCACACCACTGCTTTCGCTGCTAGTTTGTCCGCAAACTAAGCTCGCACGGGGGTGGCCCAAGATTTTGTGGACTACTTCTCTTTTGATCGAGGTTTCCTCTGATACCACTTGTAAGACTCCCTTTTTTTCTTTTTAAACCACCGGGGTCTTAGCCCAGAATTGCCGCTTTGTGGTGGCACCAACTCACGGGAAGGCCGCCACTACAAAACGCCAATTCTGCCGGCCCTTTTCGATCACAAGAGAGAGAAGTAATTTTACATAAAATGTAAACAAGTCCACAGAAACATGTAAATAAAAGTGAAATCATATCCAGTCCATCAGTAGATAATAACAGGAAATAGATAAATGGGCTCGAGCCCGGTACATCAGAGTCCTCACTACAAATCACTCATCGCGGAAGCTATAAAAATACTAATCACTCACGGAGCTGGTCGCAGGTGCACTGGTGCTAGACTGACCCACCTCCATGCGCACCGTACTCCGTTGGTGCTGTTCCCTGGACTGCTGGTCCCTGTCTCCCATCCGGAGCTCCTGTAATGTTGTGGTTCGAAAACCATTAGTCATAAAGACTAAGCCCTATCATCCCCTACCCCTCCCCCCCACGGCTCCTAAGCACCGGGCGGAGAGGAGGAAAGGGAAGCTTTAAAGGTGGAGAATAATCAAGCAGATGACAAGGGAGCTAATCTAACAATTATTTAGAATAAAGTACAACTAGCAATCCTATTATAGTAAATGGTAAAGAAGAGGAGGACAAGTAATAAGTAGCAATTGTATAAAAAGGCAGGTAGAGAACAGTAAGTAAACAAGCAAGTAAATAAGTAAGTAACCTTAACTTATATGAATGCCCATACAAACTTATAAGTTATGGGGTCTTCTGCAATGCTCCCATCGTATAAAAAGTCCCATGCCGATTTATACGTTGGGGTGTCGGTTGTATGCAAATATGAGTGTAGTGATGTGCTATGCCATGATTCATGCAAGTGAAACTCACGCACACGACTCTATGCGTACAGACCTTTAGTTCTCCGTATTCGGGCAGCTAGCTTCACTCCCAGGAACCTCCGTAGTGGCAAACGGAGACAGTGGGTCGGGCCCCCCACTCCTAGGAGGGTATCCACACTACCAGGCCTAGCCCTTCCGTACGCCCCTAGAAGAACACAACCTAGAGTATCTGTATACTATTGCTGGATGTACCCACCAGACTTTCCTTGGCTAAGTGTCCCACACTGCCGAGTCAACATGCCGATGCCGGTGTGAACGACAATCAGATATCGAAGACCCACCACCTTTATTCTGTACTCCAACCCTCGAGCCCTCGGCTCCCCGGACTGTCCCGTCCGTGCATCTACCTTCAGAGTTACCGTCTGAATGGCAACCAAACTAATTATTTTACCTTCCTAGCTATCGGGGAGTGTGTATGTGCAACCCTAGTTATACTAGTGGCTCTTTTAATTTATTATTCCTATGGTTTATGTTAGCCCAGGACTGCCCCCGGCATACCCCGTGAAGGGCTCTCAAGGGGCACTAGGAACCAAGACGGCGACATTATGGCCCGAAGTTCCCTTTCGCAAGGCACTTATTGTTATTGGTTGATCTCCCTTAACCCGATCCCCTTTAAGTTACTTTAGATCTAACCCTAGAGTATTAAGACTCTTCCATTCCTACCCGGGGTGGACGATCTTTCGTCGTTCCCGTGCGCCACTTAACTTTAACCAGTCTCACACTCTACTTATCTTGATCTCCAACAATGAACTTAATCTTAGCTTGCCCTAACAAACCAGCAACTACAAAAAATTCCATTTCCCAAGTTCATTATTACTCTAGTTCAGTTTCCGTGGTTTTACTATATGCAGACCATCCTAAGGTACGTGAGGAGTATAAGGGTAGGTACTCCAATTTGTCTTCCGAATCTCCTATAATATTTAGTGGAGGTCTACCATGACATAATTAGTCTAAATCCAAGGTTTCCAAATTTTCCTATTTATCGGGCATTTAATTTATTTATTCTAAGATTCCAAATGCCCTAGTATGAACATGAAGTGCACTAATGAGTCAACAATAAATCATCATAAAATCAGTAAAAATCCTATGAGACATTTAAACAGCAATTCCAAGTTTTGAGAAACTTCAGAGGTGTTTAGGTCTACATTTCCTAATTTACCATTTTAAGCCACTTTTTCTATACTATGAAGGAAGTACTGTAAATATATATCCAAAAAATCCCAAGAAAATTATAGAAACTATATAGTGACCTAAAATCATCATAAACCAAGTACCATAATTTTTCTCCAACATTTGAACTCTGAATTTATTTTAATTCAAGATACTAATTTTCCTAGCTTAATGAAGGAGGTACTGTTTTTATCCATCTAAAATTCCAGAGAAATTTACAGGGTGACTATCATAATTTGAAACACCCACTACCCAATTTCATAATTTTACAAATAGTAATTGGACATTATTTGCATTTTTGACTCCATGTCACAACTAGTACGTTAAAGAAATATGTACCAGAAAGAATCAGTTAAAATTTCCAAGAAAAATACAGAAGGTATAACAGGATATAAGATGCCCTAATCCAAGATTTCATAATATTCTAGTGAATAGAAATTCCATAATCATCAAAATAAATATCTAGGGCACAATTAGAGTTGTAAATGAAGTACTGTATATATTAACCCACAAATCTCAACAAAATTATAACATGGCCATTTAGATTAGGAAATCACACTACTCCAATTTTACTTGATTTGAAGTTCATTTGATGGTTTAACAATTCAAATTAAAGTTGGTGACCTAAACTAGGGTTAGGATTTTAGGTGGGCTAAAGGTCTCCAAATACCCTAATATTTGTACCAGAGGACTTTAATGGCCCTATGGTCCTCTCCACCAAATTTCAAGTCAGTCCAAGGTCATTTGACCCCATGACCTTCATAACCCCAAAAAACCACCATTAAGGGATTTTCCCTAGGGTTCTATCACGACCAACTGACTCTTAGGGGTCTAGTAGGAAATGGGATGTTACATAACCAATAATTTCTCCTTTGAAATTTGAATTGCTGGCATTAATTGCTGATTTCCCTGAAGAAAGAAACGACTGGAATATTTACTTAAATGAGTTTCCCCAACTGTCCTAATAAAATAAGCAAGTAATTAACCTGATGAAGACCATAATTAATGATGCCAATGACGACTATATTCAGGCGAATATGAGCATTAATTACTCAAGAATATTACTGGTAAATAATATTGAAAGTAAGGGACAGAAGTAAGGAAAGCTTCTCATTCTAGCTCGGGATAGAAATTGTCGACCTCAGAACAGAATTCATCGATTTGAGTTCCAAGTTCGTCGACCTGAGAATTCCTATTCGTCGACCTGAGCTCTGCGAACTTCATACTAAGAATAACTTGCCAATTCATGTGCTCTGAGTTCGTCGAGCTGAGAATCTATCTGAAAGAATCGATCGTTGACCTGAGCTCGAATATCGTCGAGCTCAACTCAGATAAATAACTCTTAGTTCATCGATCTGAGATCGACGATCGTCGAGCTCAGTTCGAACAACTACGAACTGATCATTTTGATATCTGAATCTTCTAAGTCTTGAATCTACTGAGGTCCTCTGATGGCTGGTCTATGAAGGTTAAACCCAAAAACTAGCATAAACTCTAGGACTACTAGTCTTGACCTTGGCTATATAATGTGGGTCAAACTCAACCTAATTTAGTGAACCTAGCCCAAATCCAACTATGGATCCAACACTTAGTCAAATTCAAGAAATATTAGCGTTGGCGTTGAGTGAGCAACCTTCACTCAATGCCAAAACACTTAGACAGATTTTCTGTCTCTAGATATTGAGTGAATGAGCTTGACTCAACACCAAAATACTTAGACAAATTTCTATTACTAGGCGTTGAGTGAGTAAACTTGACTCAATGCCAAAATACATAGATAGATTTTCTGTCACTAGGCATTGAGTGAGCAAGCTTGACTCAATACCAAAATACTTAGATAGTTTTCTATCACTTGGCGTTGAGTGAGTAAGCCCGACTCAATGCCAAAACACTCAGATAGATTTCATGTCACAAGGCATTGAGTGAGTAGGCTTGACTCAACGCCAAAAAACTTAGACAGAATTTTGTCACTTGGTATTGATTAAGTAAGCTTGACTCAATGCCAAAACACTTGGACAAATTTTCTGTCACTAGACATTGAGTGATTAGGTTTGACTCAATGCCAAAATACTTAGACAAATTTCTATCTATCTACTTTAAGCTTTGACTGCATGAGCTTGTCTCAACGGTATCTCCTTTGGGAGTCGAGTGAACTGGCTTCACTCAACGCATCTGGACTTTGCAAAAATTTTCCACAGAATTTCTTTGGCATTGACAGCGGAAGCAATACTAAACGATTATGCTATATGGAGTTGAGTGAATAGACTTCACTCAACGCCTGTGGACTTAGCCACATTTATGACTTGCCAAGCTATACTCAGCGCTTCGGGTACTCTGGAGTTAAGTGAACTAGCTTCACTCAACGGCTATGGACTTAGACGGATTTCTATGTTTCCACAATCCTTTCTTGTATCTACCTACCATAACCACTTAGGCTGCCTGTCCAATCAATGTGCAGAAATCATCCTGCGAACAAAGAACTTGTGACTCTAGTTAGATCACAACTTCTGTATACCATTGTCATTAGGCCGTCTTCAAATCTTGGACATTGGGATCAATGGACCCAAAACTATCGCTATGCGGTACTCTTTTTACCTCAGTATGGTATCTTACCGAGCGATATACCAACTAATTCAGCATGGTTATCTTCTGCGGTATCACTAATGTCGGGTGGTTACTTACAGATCCATAAGCCAATAAATTAGTCGTCTACCGCCGCGCGGTATCCTGCTGCCGCCACGCGGTAGCACTCGACGATCGTTGAATCCACTTGACGCTCTCGACTCCTCTATACATTCATCGTATAGACTCGAAGATCGCTACCGCCATGAGGTGCCTACTACCTCCGCGTGATAGACCCTTGATAATCGTTCAGTGTACTCGACTACTCCTGACATTCGTCATATATACTATATGATTGCTACCTCCGTGCGGTAGCTACTACCGCCGTGCGATAGCATACAGACACATAGTGTCGAGTTAGTACTTCCCTCGGCTTTGATGCAAGACTGACCACCAGTACACCCTGAGCCAAAGTCAACCTACCTGACTCGAGAATGAGCACGAGGGGTCTAACGCGATTCAGGACATTACACGCTGCCACTTGTTCATATATTTTGCTAAGGCATTCTTTTCTTTTGAATGCCTCAGGCTCGAAGTAGTAGCAGCTTGAGCAGTAATAGTCGGTGGCCTCAGGCATTCTGTAATAGTAGTGGTTCTTCCCTCACCTCCATGAGGTTGTTTTGTTGTTCTTGCTTTGGTTCAGACATACACTTTGTCTTGTAGGTTTGTGTCAGGTTGTTGATGCCCACAACAAATTATTGTAGAAGTTAGACGATTTGCTAGTAGTTATACTATTTTCCTTGCTGGCTTGTTTTACCTTCTTGCTCTCTGGGAAGGATTTATGTTAAGTTGCATGTTAATTACTTTCAAGGTATAAAAGGATCAATATTCTTATCTCATGCTCATAACATCATTTTAAATCAAATGTCACTCTATTTTAACGAACGTTAAAGCTCTTTTAATAATTATATTAAATTTAGAGGTGTGCGTGTCATGAATTGTTCCAAGGGACCTTCATGCTCTTGTAGGATAATAAATAAACTTAATGTTGGGTATTGTATCCACAATGTACCTGATTTGAAGAAGCCCCTGGACCAGCTAAGGTGAATTGACATTGTATTTGATCATTTGTCTTCAAGTTGTGCTTGCAGTTATTTCACGCTAAGTACACACCAATGTCAGGGTGCAGTGGGTCAATATACACGGGTATGCGCAACGTAATCCTTCGTTGAGCAGATCAGTGTGTTGGCCTACGTGTGCTCTCTCTATTGGAGTGTACTTATTTTCAAGCATAGGGTCGAGATAGAGCTAGAGCTGAAGAGGAGCAAGGATGGGTCAAAGACCAGCTCACAGGAAGATAGACGAAAATTTGTCTAAGTATGATTCAACGAGAATCACTAAGTGATTCTCGCCGATTCGACGAGAATCACTAGTGATTCTCGCCGAATCGTCGAGAATCACTATCTGATTCTCGCCGAATGCATTCGGCTGACTCAACTCCTTCAACGCCTTCAAGGATTCTGCCAAGTTAGAATCGGCGAGAATCACCAGGCTGAGTCAACGCCTTAAAGGAATATACCAAGTCAGAATCGTCGAGAATGACTCTGCATTCTCGACGATTCGTCGAGAATGGATGATGACTATCAACGATTCTTTCCGGCTGGCAAGTAATTCGGCTAAGAATTCTTCTAAGTAGAATTCGACGGGAATCCTTAGTGATTCTCGTCGATTCGTCGAGAATCACCAATGATTCCAACCGAATTTGCCTTAGGCAAATTTCTGCTGCTCGCTGGACTGGACCAAGTATACGCGCGTTGTTTTGAACCAGAGTTAGGGTTTCTACTGGTAGGGCCCACAACGGTCATAATATATGACCTACTGTATAAATACTGTTGTATTTCGAACATCACCAGGAATCGATACATACGAAAATAAAGTGCTGCCGGATTTGACCTAGCGGATCACGTCTTCTCTTTCGCCTCCGTCTCCGCTCCTCAAGTTGTCGCCGCTGCCGATAATGGGTTCTTCCTGATCTCCCGGCGACAGAAGCTTAGCTAAGCAACGCGTCTCACGTGTCTATCTTGAGATCCTTTGTCTCTTGATTTGTTGAACAGGAATACCTTCCCCTTCCGAATCGATTGAGACGATCGATCCAAGTAAGATTGTTGGTAGACCTTGCTAGCTTTGCTACGAAGGTTGGATCTACAAAGCTCGCTGCCGCAAACCTTGCCGCCGCCAATCCCGAAAGCTCAGCCGCCGCACTTCTTGCTGCCGCCGATTTCGGGGAGATACTCTCTAAGTGAGAGCTAAGGTCATGGACTCTTCGTCTTCTTCAAGAACGCGTCATCAAACGAAGAGGGACACCAAGCACTCCATAAGTAGTTTGTATTTTATACATTCTAATTTTTCTTTTGTTGTAAAGGAACGTTGGTTCCGCGTTGTAAGGGTTGGGTGCAACCCGTGGTGGAGGAGTGGTGACTCCTTCGGGTGGAAGTGTTCCTTCCATTAGTGTGAGGATTGGATTTCAATCCTGTTGGTGAAGTGACCGAGTCGTCCCTTGTTGGGAGATAGGTCGAAGGGGGAAAGTGGACATACCCAAATCGGGGAACCACTATAACTGTCTGTGTATTTTTGTGCTGTGTTGTTTTGTTTAATTGTGTAGGTATAATATTAATTCCGCTAAAAGACTGTGCAAGACACCTATTCCCCCCCATAGGTGAAGGTAGTTGACACTAGTGTGACTTTCAAGTTGTATAAGAGGGAGGTTACTCATCAAAAAGGTTAACACCTTGAGTAAGTTCCTGCCACTAGTGTCAAGAAGAAGGCAGATATCTACTATGGACGGACTCAAGTACTCAGGCAAGATCCCAGTGTGCACCAGGCTAAACTTTCCTATCTGGAAAGAAAGGATTATATTTTACATGGAAGCTGTCGACCCTCGACTCTTCATGATCGTGGAGGAGGGACCTTATATTCCCACTAAGGCCTCCACCATTGATCCTACCAAAATGATGCCAAAGAAGCTTTCTGAAATGGACAAGGACGAGATGGTGCTGGTCGGACTTGACAAGAAGGCACAGAACATACTAATCAGCACAGTCGATGACTCCATGATGCAGAACTTCTGCAACTACAGGACAACCAAGGATATCTGGCACAGCCTTATTATTCTGATGGAGGGCACAGATGAAGTGAGGGATGATCGGAGATCACTTCTGAACCAGAAATATGAGGCCTTCAGGTAGGGGCCCAAGGAAGAGATTGGAGTTACCTTCGAGAATTTCCTCAAGATCAACAATGCTCTCAAGGGATATGGAAGAGTGTTCACTGATGGTGAACTTAATGATAAATTCCTTAGGTCCCTTACTAAGGAATGGGACACGAAGAGCTGCGCCATCCGAGAGTTTGGCAGATTAGTAGAAACTGATCCTCAGATACTCTTTAGGAAGCTCATGTCCTATGAGCTCCAGTTGAATACGAGGAAAGATGAAGAAGAAGCAGAGAAAGCCGCTGCCAAGAAAAAGACTGTGGCCCTAAAAGCCATTCACTCCAGGAAGGGCAAGGGTGCGGCTTCATCCCATATGGGGAAAAAGGATGAGGAGGAAGACTCCGAGCCATGCTCCTCTGGCTCAGAGTTGTCTGAAGAAGACTTCTCCCTCATCACCCGAGAATTCAAGAAGTTCCTCAAGATGAGGAATCAAAGAAAGAGAGATGGCTCCTCCTCCAAAAACTAGAAGAAAAATTATTCTTCTGACAGGTATGAATCAAAACCGAACAAACATTGTCATACTGACATCATTTGTTTTGGGTGCAATAAGACAGGACACGTCGTGGCTGACTGCCATCAAGGCAAGAGAGAGAAGGGGAAAGGATAAGAGCACAGAACCTCTAGAGATAAAAAGATGGAGAGGAGCAACATCGCCAAAAAGTCAAAGACACTGAGTGAGTCTGATTCCTCAAACTCCAGTGATGATGAGGAAGCCTACATCGGGCTGGTGGGTCGCTCTGACTCAAAAGGAGAATTCCCCCATTCACTGGGAAGGTAAAGGCTCGTACCCCCCTCTCTGACTCTGACTATGAGTCTCCTGATGATGATCTCGAGGACAGCCCATCTGCCCGAGAAGCTGAGTTCCTCGAAAAGTATGAGCTTCTGCTCAACACCTTCGAGGAATGCCGCAAGAGATTGAGGGCTCAGAAAAAGGAAGTCAAATTCCTTAAGGTCGAGGGTGTCTCCCTAAGGGAAGAGATCACTAGCTTGATTTCTCTCCGATAGGAGCACCTGGACCTGATCTCTAAGCACTCAGAGTCTCTAAGTCTCCTTGACCTTAAATAGGAAGAAATCAATAAGTTGGAAGAACAACATGCGGTAGAAAGGAAGATTGTCTAAAGCTTCTCTATGCCAAAGACTGTTCTTCCACTAATTGATACCTTCTCTGCTTAGGCTAAGGGGGCTGGCTTGGGGCATGTGGGTATGCCTGGTAAATCCTCCAGGAGAAACAAAAAGCAGAGGAAAAATAAGGCTGCTAAGAAGGCCTCTGCTGTAGAAATGGGAAAGGCCCCACTCAACCCTGTTGTATTCAGGAAGCCTGGCTTTCCCTGCAATGAACAGGACTTTAAGCCAACCTATGTCCACTTCTTCCGGCCCTCGGTTGAAAAGCCCAAGAGCCGGTATGATGGTTGGGCCTTCCCCCGCAACTTTGGCGAGAGTGTCTTCAAGGCACCTTATGAGGAAATCCAAGTGGAGGATTATGGCCACTTCTTTAGCGGCCATAATAGGAAGCAGGCACCAAAAGCCAAGCCTGTTATACTGAAGGAGAAGGAGGTGAAGAAATCATGTGACTGCTATCATCATGATGGCTCCACCTCCAGATCCAAGGCCCCGGGTGGACCCACCATTCCCACGGTGAAGCAGGAGCCTAGGAAAAGGTACAACAAATTTGACTGTTGGTGTTGTGGCAAAGTTGGTCACTTTGCCGTGGATTGCTGGTTTAATCCTAGATATAACGAGACTCCTCATGTTAGCAATGCGAGACCGACCACTCGTAGGGTTAACCATTCGAGGGGGAGTATGCTAACAAGGAATCTAGGACCCAAGTTCGATTGGGTTCCTAAGGGAAACTGATTCTGTTTTGCAGGTATGTCCAAAGGCCACCAAAACTCCTATATGGTACTTGGACAGTGTATGCTCCCGGCATATGACTGGGATAAGAAGCCTGCTGCGTGATTACTCTCCAGTCGAAAATGGACCCAAAGTCATCTTTGGGGGATCAGATCGAGGAGTCACCAGAGGTTACGGTATGATTTCCAACGGTATAGTCTCTATCACTGATGTGGTATATGTTGAAGGGTTAAATCATAACCTGATTAGTGTAAGTCAGTTGTGTGATAAAGGTTATGACGTTAAGTTCTGCAAGGATAAATGCCTAATAATATCGTGTGCCTCTTCGGAGACGGTATTAACAGGCATTAGGAGCAGAAAAATCTTCTATTTAGATTTTCTTAGTTTAGATTCATCTACCCCCGTGTGCCTAGTAGCAACAGGCAGTGCATCTCTTTGTGAACAATGGCACAAGAGATTGTCACATATTAATTTCAAGACAATTAGTATGTTGTTTTCTAAAAACTTAGTAAGTGATGCTCCAATCATTAAGTGCATCAAAGATAGCCCCTGTCCTGCATACCAGAAGGGCAAACAGACTCGGGCTACTTTTAAGAGCATTGCAGACAAAAACTCCTCCAGATGTATTTATCTTCTGCATATGGACTTGTTTGGTCGAATGCAAGTTCATAGCTTGGGACGCAAGTCTTATACGCTAGTGATTGTTGATGATCACTCTCAGTTTACTTGGGTGTTCTTCTTAAAACGCAAGTCTGATACGTTTGACATCTTCACTAGTTTTGTCAAGCAAATTCAGAATGAACTTAATTGCTCGGTGGTCAAAATCAAAAGTGACCATGGAACAGAGTTCGAGTCTGGTGCTATGATAGAGTTCTGTGAAGAACTTGGTATCTTTCATGAGTTTTCCTCCCCGCATACTCCTCAGCAGAATGGAGTTGCGGAGAGGAGAAATAGAACACTCATTGAAGCTTGCACGACAATGTTGAATGACGCTTCTCTCCCAGAATACTTCTGTGCAGAGGCTGTCAACACAACTTGCCATGTACAAAACCGGGCCTTGATCAACAAGAGCCATTGTAAGACGCTTTATGAGCTACTGAAAGACAGGAAACCAACCATGTCCTATTTTAGGATCTTTGGCTGCAGATGCTATGTACTAAATAACGGGAAGTACCCGCGTACTAAGTTTGGTAAAAAATGCTTCAAAGGCATATTTATGGGCTATAGTAGCCATAGCCGGGCATATAGGGTTTTCAATAAGAAAACCCTAGTGGTAGAGGAATCCATAAATATTGTATTTGATGAAGGAAGCTTTCTTAACAGCAATTCTTCCAGTTGTTTTCTTGAAGATGCAGGTACAAGAATTGAACAGCTTAGTCTCGATGAGACCGCTAAAGATGCAACTCCCAAGTACGTCAAAGTCTCCACCACAACGCCTATCGGAGATGATGACGGTCAGAATGGAGTTATCCTCCCTGAAGAAGGAGAAGCTCGAGAAGACGTCAGAGATCCAGATGCCAGACTCCTAGAGCTCCGACACATAAGGGATCATCCTAGAGATCAGATCATCGGAGATCCCCATGACGGTGTCAGAACTCGTCGAGGTACAATTAACGAGATTCTGCATTTTAGCTTTCTGTCACAGGTTGAGCCAAAGAAGTTCGACGAAGTGAACAAGGATGCATCTTGGATCTTGGCCATGCAAGATGAACTGCATCAATTTGAACGATGCAACGTCTGAACGCTGGTTCCCAGACCAAAGGGGAAGAACGTGATTGGCACAAAGTGGATCTTCAGAAACAAACTGGATGAACACGGTGTCATCATAAAGAACAAGTCCAGGCTGGTGGCTCAAGGTTATAGACAGGAGGAGGGGATTGACTTCGACCAGACCTTTGCACCAGTGGCAAGGCTCGAGGCAATCAGATTTTTCCTGGCATTTGCTTCTCACAAAGGATTCACAGTCTATCAGATGGACGTGAAATCGGCCTTCTTAAATGGCAACCTGAAAGAGGAAGTATATGTCGCACAACCCCCGGGTTTTGTTAATCCGACTTATCCAAATCATGTATATTTTCTTAATAAAGCTTTGTATGGCTTAAAACAAGCTCCTCGAGCTTGGTATGAGACTCTGTCTAGCTTTCTTCTTGAGAACAAGTTATCTAGAGGAAAAATAAATAATACATTGTTTCTTAGGGAAGTCAAAGGCAAGATTTTTCTGGTGCAAATCTATGTCGATGACATAATATTCGGGTCAACGGATAACAACCTTTGCAAGAAGTTTTCCAAACTTATGCAAGGGAATTTTGAAATGAGTAGTATGGGAGAGCTGAAGTATTTCTTGGGACTTCAAGTAAAACAGTATGAGGATGGGATTTTCATCTCTCAGACAAAGTTCACAAATGAACTCCTCAAGAAATTCGGAATGGAGAGTGCAACCTCTATGAGGACTCCAATGGGATCCACTGTGTCTCTGGACAAGGATGAGAAAGGGAAACCTTTTGATGAAACCAAGTACAGAAGCATAATTGGATCCGTGCTCTACCTTACTGCAAGTAGACCGGATATTATGTTCTCCACATGCGTTTGTGCCAGATATCAGGTAAACACTATGGAATCTCACTATGTCGCTGCAAAGCGAATTCTTAGATACCTTAAGGATACACCTAATCTTGGCTTGTGGTACCCGAGAAACAATGATGTCGAGCTAATAGGCTTTTCAGATGCTGATTTTGCAGGAAGCAGGGATGATAGGAAAAGCACTTCCGGGACGTGTCAATTCCTCAGAAGAAGGCTTATATCATGGAATAGTAAGAAGCAGAATTGTGTTGCAACCTCCACAGCTGAATCTGAGTACATCTCAGCAGGAAGCTGTTGCGCACAACTTCTATGGATCAGAAATCAGCTAGCAGACTATGACCTTCAGTTCAAAGAAATACCAATGTACTGCGACTCCTCAAGTGCTATATCCATTGCGAACAATCCCGTGTCGCACACCAAGACGAAGCATATTGAAGTGCGCTACCACTTCATTCGGGAGCATGTGGAAAACAAGGACATCTCTCTCTGCTATGTTCCCACGGATAAGCAGATTGTAGATATTTTTACAAAGCCCCTAGACGAAGCCAAGTTCAGTCTCTTCAAAGCTGAACTGGGTATCCTAAACCTTGATGAATGAAGAATACAGAGGATCCCGGCTCTTGGATAAAGGGGGAGCATCCGCAAGAAACTCAAGAGTAAGCACAGATGCAAGAACTGAGGGGGAGCATTGTGGCAAGTGCTAAAGTCCCAGATTTGTAGAAGCCGAAAAGGGGGAGATTACCCTCTCGGCTAAGGTACTAAGGTGCTCACGCAAAGTATGCTCCAAATGCTCTAAAGGTAAAGGTATGGAAATTCAATCTCAACTGATTATTCAGTTTATGTTTTTCTTCCATCCGTTATATTCACCTTAGCTTGTAGGGTTTAGGCTTCTTCAAATAGGGGGAGATTGTTGGGTATTGTATCCACAATGTACCTGATTTGAAGAAGCCCCTGGACCAGCTAAGGTGAATTGACATTGTATTTGATCATTTGTCTTCAAGTTGTGCTTGCAGTTATTTCACGTTAAGTACACACCAATGTCAGGGTGCAGTGGGTCAATATACACGGGTCTGCGCAGCGTAATCCTTCGTTGAGCAGATCAGTGTGTTGGCCTTCATGTGCTCTCTCTATTGGAGTGTACTTACTTTCAAGCACAGGGTCGAGATAGATCTAGAGCTGAAGATGAGCAAGGATGGGTTAAAGACCAACTCACAGGATGATAGACAAAAATTCGTCTAAGTACGATTCGACGAGAATCACTAAGTGATTCTCGCTGATTCGACGAAAATCACTAGTGATTCTCGCCGAATCGTCGAGAATCACTAGCTGATTCTCGCCCAATGCATCTGGCTGACTCAACGCCTTCAACACCTTCTAGGATTCTACCAAGTCAGAATCAGCGAGAATCACCAGGCTGAGTCAACACCTTCAAGGAATCTACCAAGTCAGAATCATCGAGAATGACACTGCATTCTCGATGATTCGTCGAGAATGGATGATGACTCTCAACGATTCTTTCCGGCTGGCAAGAAATTTAGCTAAGAATACTTCTAAGTAGAATTTGACGGGAATCATTAGTGATTCTCGTCGATTCGTCGAGAATCACAAATGATTCCCACCGAATTTGCCTGAGGCGAATTTCTACTGCTCGCTAGACCAGACCAAGTATACACGCGCTGTTTTGAACCGGAGTTAGGGTTTCTACTAGTAGGGCCCACAACGGTCATAATATATTACCTACTGTATAAATACTGTTATATTTCAAACATCACCAGGAATCGATGCATACGAAAAAGAAAGAGCCTCCGGATTTGACCTAGCGGATCACGTCTTCTCTTCCGCCTCCGTCTCCGCGCCTCAAGTTGTCGACGCCGCCGATCGTGGGTTCTTCCTGATCTTCCGGCGATAGAAGCTTATCCAAGCAACGTGTCTCACGTGTCTATCTTGAGATCCTTTGTCTCTTGATTTGTTGAACGGGAATACCTTCCCCTTCCGAATCGATTGAGACGATCGATCCAAGTAAGATCGTTGGTAGACCTTGCTAGCTTTGCTATGAAGGTTGGATCTACAAAGCTCGCCGCCGCAAACATTGCCACCGCCGATCACGAAAGCTCAGCCGCCGCACTTCTTTCCGCCGCCGATTTCGGGGAGATCCTCTCTAAGTGAGAGCTAAGGTCGTGGACTCTTCATCTTCTTCAAGAACGCATCATCGAACGAAGAGGGACACCAAACACTCCATAAGTAGTTTGTATTTTATACATTCTAATTTTTCTTTTGTTCTAAAGGAACGTTGGTTCCGCATTGTAAGGATTTGGTGCAACCCGTGGTGGAGGAGTGGTGACTCCTTCGGGTGGAAGGGTTCCTTCCATTAGTGTGAGGATTGGATTTCAATCCTATTAGTGAAGTGACCGAGTCATCCCTTGTTGGGAGATAGGTCGAAGGGGGAAAGTGGACGTACCCAAATCGGGGAACCACTATAACTGCCTATGTATTTTTGTGCTGTGTTGTTTTGTTTAATTGTGTAGGTATAATATTAATTCCACTAAAAGACTGTGCAAGACACCTATTCCCCCCCATAGGTGAAGGTAGTTTACACTAGTGTGACTTTCACTTAACAAAGTATTTTTCGCTGCGTATATGTATAATTTTACCCGTGGACTAGTTATTCCAATGAGCCAAGGGACACATCCATCAAAACTTAAATGCCACTATATTTTCATCAAAAAATTTTATTAATTTCATGAAAAGTGATAGGAGTAGGATTTTTCCTAAGCGTCTGCAGTTGTCCCTTGCACAGTGTGGCATCACGATGCATATTTTCTCTCAGTCTAATAAATAATTAAATACCGAGAAAATGTGGGTTTTGATAAGGATTCCCGTGCGTGTACCGCACGAGAGGATGCCCGCGCACGCGCCGTGCGGGGGATATTCCGCTCGCACGTGCCGTGCGGGAGGATCTCCCCCACATGCACGCTGTATAGGATGATTTCCTGCGCGCGCGCGCCGCGCTGGAGGATCTCATAGGAGAGCAGCATTCCAAATAGTGTGTGAAGAAGAGTTTCACCTAGCTTTTCCACCTCCCAGATGGCACAAATCTTGTGTCCCAGTCTCTGGTTAGAGATCTAAGGAACTTGTCATTAAACTCATAATTGTTGAAGACCATCCCATTGGTCTTCATCTCATTCACCACTCTAAAGAATTTTTCATAACAATTAGCTATGTTTTCTTTCTTGGTCTGCTTGAAGGCTTCATACTCTAAATTAAGCAGGGATTTCCTATCATCCCCGACCTCTTCAGTGCCTTCCATATAGACAATCAGAGTGTCCCACATTTCCTCAGAAGTCTTATAGTGTACAAGATTCTGGAATGTAGAATCATTAACGGCACTAAATATTATGTTTTGTGACCTCTTGTCCATGGTAGTCAGGATGACCTCATCCTTGGTCATTAAAGAATATTTTTTAGGTGTATGGACAGTGGCATCCAGAGCTGAGACCTTTATGGGGTTGAAATGCTCCTTCTTGATCAGTTATAAAGATTTTAGGATCAGATGCCTCCATGAATAGCCTGACCCTTTCCTTCAAGACCCCAAAGCTCTCTTTTATACAGATTGGGAGCTTCATAGAATCCAACTCCTTATAGTCCTCTCCTGAAACCATAAGGATATACTTAAGATACTATTAGTGATAAAGTCAGACTTATATCTCAGATCTACTTAAAGATCCTACAATCAGCCATTATAAGTTGAAGCTTACACTCAGATCAAATTGATCCTATAAAAGAATAGTAGTTGGTTGATGATGTTTGACACCAGAGATAGAGTCTCTATGTCTTCCTCCTTCTGAACAGAGATTAACTTTTACCTTTCTCCTTCACAGCTCCAAGATTGGTTCTTTAGGAAGTTCATCTTGAGCTGTGAAATCACTATAGCTAGGGTTTGCCTTTACTGCCATCTTGATGAGGCATTGAGTGAACAACCTTCACTCAACGCTTCTGTACTTGGTTGAATTTTTGTTAAGCTAGCGTTGAGTGAACTGCCTTCACTCAACGCTTCTGTACATAGGCAAATTTTCTATCTACTTCTTCTATGTCTTTGACATCACTCTATTATCTCGCCACTTTCTTCTTTAGGCATTGAGTGAACTGCCTTCACTCAACTCTTCTGAACTTTTCAAGAATTCTACTCTAATTTTCAGATGCTTTGACTGCTTGAGCTATACTCAATGCTTCTTGCTCTTGGCGTTGTGTGAACTGCCTTCACTCAACGCTTCTGGACTTAACTAGATTTCTGTCTTGTCAAAGCTGAGGCTTTGACTTTCTGGGCTTGACTCAATGCTTCTAGACATCTAGCATTGAGTGAACTGTCTTCACTCAATGCATGTGGACTTAGATAGATTTCTGTCTTGCCAATATCCTTCCCCGTGTCCACCTGTCATTGTTACTTAGACAACCTATCGAATCAGTGTAACAAGTAACTACCTGCATACATAAAACTTATATAATGCATCAGATACAAATATGTGTATACCATTATCCTATAGGCCTTATTCAAATCTGGGACATTGGGATCAATGGACCTAATAATCTCCCCCTATTTGAAGAAGTCAAAACCTTAGACAATGATATACATCAACACATAAACAACATATTTATCAAAAGACAGAAATAATGAGAGCACATTCAAACATATGATTTTCATTAAACAGAAGGATGATTGTTTTTATAATGTGCATAAGACAAATATAATCCCTACAACCCTTAAGACAAACAAGAAACACTTTTAAATTTCAGGTTCTCTTATTACTATGCCCGTGCTTGGCTTCTTGGCTGCTTACACTTCTTTCTCTTCTTATTTCTTTTCTTTCTGCCTTTCAAAGTAGTTATAGGGCATTGGGAAATATTTGAAGGCTCAACAACATCTAGAGGCAAAGTGCCTAGCCACTTTTCCTTTTTGAACTTCCTTCTATCCTTTTCATTTTGCTCAAGCTTAGCCCATTCTAAGGAGCTGTATAGCTTTTCCCTTTCTGTATTCTTATTCTTGACATGTTCCAAGGCTAGCAGAATAATGTTCCTTGATTGAGTACTCCACTATTCAAAATCAGGCCTTATTTCCATCTCTTCCCTATACCTCTTTTTACTCAATCTGACTTCTTCCTCTTCCTCAGCAGCAAATTTCCCTCTAGCTCTCATAATTTGGCCAGTAATTGGGCTAGATGTTGGAATTGTAGGAATGTCAGTTGATGTAGAAGGATCAGCCCAATGTGCACCATCTTGAGTGTCAAACTGTACATTATCTTGAGCATTGTACTATTCTGCATTTTGAGCATCATATTGATCCAATTTCCCCTGGTTTAGTGTATCTTCTACTTGGACAGAAATCACAGGGATGTTGTCATATTGGACTTGTTCCATAATAAAATATCCTCTATTAAATTAGAAACCCATACAAAAATCTCAGTGTTGGTTCTAATCACTTCCTTCTGCCCCTTTTTGACTTCTTCAGATATATCCTTAGTCGAGGAGGTGACGGCCTTTGTCAATTGCCTATCAAGATAATTTACACCTGAAGTTATATGGCCCTTCAATTGGAGCATATGATCATCCAAAACATGGGTGCATGCATCCATTCTTCTTTCCACAATAGTCTTCTACTTTTCCAACACTAACTTCTCAGCATTATGGACTGTCAGCATGTTTCCAGAAAGAATATTCTGATTCTCCATAAGCTAGTTTGAAGCTTGCTAATCTCTTCCAACTAGCTCGCAGTGAATTCAACTGCAGTAGTTGATCTCTTGAAGAATGAAACTGTGTTTTGCTTAAGCAGATTTACCTCAAATCTTATTGATTTGATCTCTATTGTTAAGTCATTTCTCAATTCCTTGATAGAGTCATCAATAAAATTTTCAAGTTGCCTCCTTTTATCATCCAGTAATCCTTTCAGCTTAGCCAAGAATATTATAGACATTTCATCAGCCTTTGTTGAAATACCTTTATCACAAAAAATATGTTGTTGCACTGGCCTGAGTTCTTCTCTTTCTTCAGAATCAGCTATCCTATATTCAGAAGAATGTGCATTCTCATTTATATCAGCAACATTCTTGTCCTTTTCAGATTCAAAAGTGTATATGTTGTAGATAGTTTCTTGAGCTTCGAGTTTAGTATGAAGCTCCTCCTCAACCTCTACAATGTCCACAATGACATTCAGATCAACAATAACATCCATTTCCTTAGTTTCATCAGGTTAATCAATTTCAAGAGGAATTTTGACTTGCGCCCCTCAGCCAAAGCATCTTCCATAACTTACTCTAGAAGTTGCTCCCCCCTCACTTTGAGGACTGAATCTGTCTTGTAGATCTTGATTTATTAGAGCAGTTTCTTCTTTATTATGATCGGGTGACCTGGAGGCCTCCTCCTCCATTACAACAGAGATCTTGGTCACTATCCCCTCAGGGCTACGAGAGCAGTACCAAATTGAGGCAAACTCTAAATACTAGATATGACCCCAAACATAGGTCAAGGTCGGCCAGTGATACGATGGGGGATAAGCTTCATCGTCGAGAGGGAAATATCTCGGATCACTAGCTAAGGCCCCTAAATGACTGCTAAGTGATAAAGGAGGTAGGGGTGCAGAGACAGCCAAGAGGTTTGCCTAGAGAACTATGCTAAAGGTATCTCCATTGCATTAGCTGGAGCCTCTGCAGACTGAGTCCTACTCAACTGAATTCTTTGTGCTAGATTAGATGATATTGAAACTTGAGCACTCATGCCCTTCCTGGTCTCTTTAGTAGACCCATAGAAATAAGGATCATGAGGTTATTCCTCAGGCTGTTAGGATGAGATACTATTTGTGCATTCCTTTGGGACTGTGACTGCCTTTTTCTTCTTCTTTGAGGCTGAATGTTGTTTTGGTTGAAGAACCCTTTCCCATCTCTCAAGCATCTTTGAATCCATCCTCCTCATGTGGCAGATTCTTGTTCCTAGCCTTAGGTTAAGGATCCCTAGAACAATCCTAATAATAAATAGAGAAAGAATTCTATACAGGTTTGGCTCTGGGAGACATTCTACAATCCTGTCAAAAACTACTCTTCCCCAATCAGTCTTTTTCAAAAGAATAACCCTGGCCATCAACTCAAACATTTTCTTAGAAATTTTGTCATGAGAGCTAGTCTTGCACAACAGTCCCTTCCCAATGACATCAGCAAGGAATTTCCCTTTGAGATTCAGTTCCCTTCTCAGGATAGAGCCAGTGGTGTGCTTTGATAGTACACACTACTTAAGAGAAGTTTTGGCATCACCTTGATTGAGTTATTCTTCATCGAAAACTTTGAACTTAGGTAGCAGCAGAGCCATGCTCAGTCTTTTGGAGGTTATTTTAACCTTGTTACCAGTAATAACATACGTAATTTTGAGAGATGAGGAGTCGACTTTAGCAGTGGTGTGCAACTCTTATACTTCTCTTTTCCACAGCAGACATGGCTTTAATAATACATACTCTAGGTTAGCGACCTGAAATAGGTGAAGAATTAGCGGAACTTCCTCTAGCACGTCATTGAATCAATTTCGGACCAGTTCTGAACCCTCAAATAAGAAATCCAATCTCTTTGGTGCCATCTATTTCAGTAGATTTTCCAAGCTCTCTCTCGATTCGTCGCACGGGTAGAGAAGGGCGAGGAATAATGTAACTTGTTTTATGCGCATAGCCCTCTATTTATAGTGATTTCTTATTTTTATAAGGTGGAGAGGTGCGTACCTATTTATGATCAAGAATTTATCAATGACTAAGATTAATCTCGAGACTTAGTCGTAAATGAGCAGCCCTGGGAGCATATATTGAGTGAACTCGACGCACTCAATGATCTCGGTGCTTAAGTCGAAGCCTGGGAGCAAGCTCTGATACCATTAAGTCCATTCAACGCACTCGACGCCTGAGTACTTAGATTCAGCGCAGTCGAAGCCTGAAGTTTTCTCGACGCACTTGATGTTAAAGACTATCCATTCAGCACACTCGACGCTTGGATACTTAGACTATTTTTCTTTTGCTGTCCAACAGGGGTTAGTAATTCCAGCAACAACCAAACAAACAATTATATATATGGAGTGTTACTGAAGCTTAACTAAATTTAACATACCCAATTCTAATTTGAAGGTGTTAAATTTTGTTTCATCTAATGGTTTAGTGAAGATATAAGCCACTTGCTTGTCTGTGGGGACAAATTCAAGATTGATGTATTCACTCTCCACATGCTCTCTAATAAAATGATACCTAATATCGATATGCTTTGTCCTATTATGAGAGACAGGATTACTATCAATAGAGATTGCACTAGTAGAATCACAATATATTGAAGTTTTACTTATCTGTAGGTTGTAATCTTGGAGCTGATGCTGGATCTATAGCAAATGAGCACATCAACTTCCTGCTAATATATACTCTGACTCAGCTATTGTAATTGCAACACTTGTCTTCTTTTTGTTGCTGCAAGACACAAGTCTTCCTCCCAAGAATTGATAGGTGCCTGATGTGCTTTTCTTGATCTCTTAGATACCTAACTACTGGGTCATTCTCCTTCAGCATCTTGAGCTTCAGTGGCTGGATCTTGTTGTACTTCATAAACATCATGTGTTCTTAGTTCTTATTCTGGAATACACACTCCTTTATCTTCATCTTGGGTAGTAGGAGAAGCTTCCCTAATGGACAATTTGTCCATCACCAATTCTATACCCGCAGGACTAGAAGAGGAGCTTGGTAGCTAACTATTAATCATAGTATATTCATCAAACACTACTTTTATATACTCTTCCACAACTTGATTTTTCAAGTTCTAGGCCCTATATGCTTTGTTATGATGGCTGTACCCAACAAATATTCTCTCATAGGATTTGGCTGCAAACTTAGATAGATATGACTTCCCATTGTTGAGCACATAGCACTTGCTACCAAAGATCCTGAAGTAGGCAATGTTTGGTTTTCTTCCCTTCATGATCTCATAGGGAGTCTTCTTGTGATATTTTATGATAGAAGCCCTATTCAGGACATGACATGTAGTATTTACTACCTCAGCCCATAAATATTCTGGGAGATATATATCACTTAGAAGAGTCCTGTCAGCTTCTATGAGAGTCCTATTTTTACTCTCAGCTATCCCATTTTCATGGGGTTTTCTTGGAGAAGAAATTTCTTTGTGAATCCCATGATCTTCACAGAACATTATCATGCTTTCATATTGAAATTCAGTGCCATGGTCACTTCTGATTTTTACCACAGTACTGTCGAATTCATTCTGAATTTGTCTGATAAAGTCCTGAAAATATCAAGGGTTTCAGACTTTTTCTTTAGAAAGAAAACCCAAGCAAACATAGAGAAGTCATCAACAACCACAAGGGTGTAGACTTTACTACCTAGAATATGAACTAGAATAGGGCCAAACAAGTCCATATGCATGAGGTATAAACACCTCAAAGATTCTTTGGTCATAATGCTTTTAAAAGTGGCTTTGGTATGCTTGCCCTTTTGGCATGCTGAGCAAATGCATTCCTTGGTGCATTTCACATTGGGACCATTTCTCACTAGATCTTCACTAAAGAGCTTGATAATGGTCTTATAGTTCAAGTGAGCAAGTCTCTTGTGCTATTGCACATAGTATGCGACTTTGTCATTTGCAACTAGACATATGGGAGAGTCATTACTTAAACATATAAAGTTTAAACAATAAAATTTCCACTCCTAATGCGTTTCAAGATGATCTCTTGGTCAATTGACCTCTTACATTGAAACTCTTCCTTGTGGAATACAATGACATAGACAAGATCACAGAGTTGGTTTATGCTTATCAGGTTGTGTTGCAACCCTTCTACATAAGCCACTTTTGTGATTGAGATAATGCCATTTGTGATCATACCATAACCCTTTATGACTCCTCTTTCTGAACCACCAAAGATTACTTTAGGTCCATTCATCACTTGAGTGTAGTCCTTCAGGTTTCTCCTTGTTCCATTCATGTTCTAGGAACAACCATTGTCCAAGTAACATATAGGATTATGGGCACTTGGACTAACCTATAAACATAATGTAATTTATCTTAGGACCCCATTTTATATTGGGCCCTTAGTTCTGGTTAGCCTGAAGATGAAAATTTTTTCCTATAGATTTTTTGACAGGAAGAATACCACTTGCTCTGGGCACAGATGGATTGTGCCAGCAATCAAAGGCAAAATGTACCACTTTGCCATATCACCAACACTCATGTATGTTGTATCTTCTTTTCTGAACATGTCTGGTAGGTAAGTTGACAGCTAGATGTTCAGAAGGAAGAGTAGCTTCCTTATTCTTGTTTCTTTCAGCAACTATCCTACTAAAGGTGAGTCTGTCAGTAGAACAGCTTGGTTTATTTTGAGTTCTACCAACAATGGTCTTCTTTGCAGAAGACATACTGATGATGGCCTCAGAAATTCCCAAGTCAGGCTTGCTGATAGACTTGCCCTTGGTCTGAGTGTATGCTGGGAGAACCTGAGAAAAGGCAACTGCCTTATTCTTGAGTTTGGGGATGGTTCACCAAACACAAATGGTCCATGATGGGCCATATGAATTTCCTCATGGGGGCCTTAAAAGCACTCATCCCCTTGCCATATCTTCCACCAAAGTTGTGAACATTTTTTTTCACACCTGTGGAACTCCCATTCAACCAGTGACCATAGATACTTTCTTGGTCATACTTATTTGATGGTAACAACACTTTATTACAAGAGATGGGAGGATGAATTGGAGCATTCTGAAAGTCAGATCTATCCTAGAGATTAGAGCAAACACACACAACAAGAATACAAGAAATAGCAATTGCAATCCAGACGACACAAGAATTTTATAGTGGTTCCCCAATAACTTGGGTACGTCCACTCTTCTACCATCCTTGGTAGGAATCCACTCAGGATGAGTTGATCAGGTGTCCTGACACCAATGAGCTTTTGATAAGGTGCTCAAAAACCAAAGCTAGATTTTTTGATCAGGTGTCTTGCCACCACTGAGTTTTGACAAGGCTCTCAGAACCAAGCAGAACTTTTGAAGGGAGTTCAAGAACCCTTTTACAGCGGGAAAAGAAAAATAAGAGTTGAAGGTGTCTTCTCTGTTCTCAATCAAACGAGAGAAGCACAAGTGGATTGATGATGTCAAAGCTCCCCCTGAGATGTAGAATGGTTCAGGAGTGGAAGCTTTGCACAGGGTGATAGGCCTTCAATGGATGACTGCTCCAGCAAATGATGATTTCAGCAGAGGCTGAAATGTGAGTTGTCTTGGAGAGAATGATGAAGCCTTGATGATGATCTTCCAGTAAGCCTTCAGACTGATGTAGAGAAGTTGTCTCTTCAGGCTTCCTAGAACAGTAGATCTGAGAAGAGAACTTTGTTGTACAGGTTATCTCTATTTGTTGGGGTTTGTCTCCACAATACCTCAGATTTGTAGGAGGTCAGATCTTGAACTAAGATGAATTAAGTTGTATTTGATGTGGTATTTGAGTTGTATGTGTGCAGGTTCTAATTGACAAGTGTAGACCAATGTCAGTCTGTAATGGGTCACCAAACACAGGACCATGCAATGTAATCTCTCATTGTGTGATCCAAGGTGTTGGCCCATGTATAGCCTCTCTATTGGGATACACTTATCCTTCATGCACATTGGATGGATGGACAGAAGCTTTGGAGCTAAGCTTTCTCAGAGAAAATTTTCCTAAGTCCTTTATACTCGAGTAAGTTTGCTCTATACTCGAGTATAACTTCTGATACTCGAGTAAGTGTTTTCTGATACTCGAGTATAACTTCTGATACTCGAGTAAGTGTTTTCTGATACTCGAGTATAACTTCTGATACTCGAGTAAGTGTTTTCTGATACTCGAGTATAACTTCTGATACTCGAGTAAGTTTTCTCTATACTCGAGTATATCTTCTGATACTCGAGTAAGTATGTTCATACTCGAGTAATTGATCTTTGATACTCGAGTAAATTCTTCCATACTCGAGTATATCCTCTGATACTCGTGTATGTTAACGTTTCTCAGGTATATTTTCTGATACTCGAGTTTAGCCTTTTGATACTCGAGTATATCGTCTTGATACTCGAGTATACTTTCTATTACTCGAGTATACAATTCTGATACTCGAGTATACCATTTTTGATACTCGAGTAATTCATTCTTCTCTCCTTTATTTCTCTCTTTCTATACTCGAGTATACTGCTTCTTGCTACTCGAGTAATCCATCTCTCCATACTCGTGTATATCCTCCATTACTCGAGTATCGCAGTCAAGTTCTCCAGAATTTTTCTAAGTCCATTTTCATCATAAGTATTTTGAATCTGTCAATTCTGATTGGTCCACGTGTCATCAATAATCAATATTATGACCGTTGGAACCCACCTATAAATAGGTCTTTTCAGAAATGACTTTCAAGCGTTATTACAGAAATATTCTTTTTAAGAAAGAGAAATTCCGTGAACCCTAATTTTCACGCCGCCGCCATTGCCGTTCACGGAAGAAGAAGAAAAGTTTGGATCGCGACCTTCGTTTTCATCGATCTTTTCTCCAGCGATCCAGAAGAAAGAGAATCACTCGATCTTGCCGAGCCTTGAAGATTCCAGATCTCTCTTCTCGATCGAGGTGGTTCTAGTTTTCAGACTCGTGGATCTCTCTCAGGTCATCTTCAACCTTTTTCTGATCAAGCCGAAGTTCCTGAAGAAGAAGACCGTCAAAGATCCAGATCTGAGATTGTTGTTTTGATTTTTATTTTCAAACCAAATTTCATTGTATGAGATTCTTCTCCGAGACTTGTAGGAAGTTTTGTCTTCCGAGTTTTTGTAGATCCGTTTTGGGATCGAGATTTGTAGGAACGTGGTTCCGAGGTGTAGGATTGTTTTCAATCCGAGATAGTGGAGTAGCCGAGTCTAGTGATTTGCTAGATCGGTGAGGAAAGTGGACGTACCCAAGATTGGGGAACCACTATAAATCTCTTGTCTTCTGTGATTGCTTGATATTTGCTGTGTTAGTTTTCAATTCCGCATTTGACACGCATTTCACCTATTCACCCCCCTCTAGGTGATTTAGGCTAACATCTTAGACCTCTCAATTGGTATCAAAGGGAGGTTGATCGTTAAAATGTTAACACCTTGATCTTATCCTCCTAAGCTGTTTCTTGAAAAGTATCAAGCATGAGTAAGACCAAGGATTTTGCTAAACTCCCTATCTGCACCAAGAACAACTTTCCTATGTGGAAGGAAAGAGTAAAGTTCTTCATGGAAGCAGTAGATCCCCGGATCTTCATGATTGTTGAAGAAGGTCCCCACATTCCTATGACTACTTCCACCATAGATCCCAACAAGCAAGTTCCCAAGAAGTTGATGGATCTAGACAAGGATGAGATTGCACTTGTCTCTCTGGACAAGAAGGCTAAAAATATTATAGCAAGTGCAGTCGACGACTCAATGCTACAGAATCTAATTCATTGCCAGTCTGCCAAGGAGATGTGGCAATCCCTGGTGACTCTGATGGAAGGCACTGAAGAAGTGAGGGATGATCGGAGATCCCTTCTGAATCAAAAGTATGAAGCCTTCCGGCAAGGTCACAAGGAGGCCATAGCTGACACCTTTGAGAACTTCTTCAAGATAGTAAATGGCCTAAGAGTGTATGGCCGTGTCTTCACCAACGGGGAACTCAATGACAAATTCTTAAGATCCCTAACCAAGGAATGGGATAATAAGGTATGTGCCATTCGGGAGTTTGGAAGGTTAGCTGAGACGGACCCGCAGAATCTGTTCGGAAAGCTTATGTCTTACGAGCTGCAAATCAACTCAAGAAAAGCTGAAGAAGAGACAAGCAGGTCTGCATCCAAGGAGAAATCTGTCGCTCTAAAGGCAGATAGCTCAAGGAAGATAAAAGCTAGCTCTCCTGCCCCAGTTCCTGAGGCTGATGAAGAAGAATCATCTGAGCCTAGCTCATCTGGCTCAGAACTATCTAATGGAGAGTTCTCCCTACTCTCAAGGCAGTTCAAGAAATTTTGAACAAGAAGAAGCAATGGAGAGGCAAGGATGCCTCATATAGAAGATCACGACATGACAGTGATCATCGGAAGAAAGGCTCAAGTAGCCATGACAGGTATAATCCTAAACCGAACAAACAGATTTCTACTGACATCATTTGTTATTGTTGCAACAAGCCAGGTCACGTCATTGCCGATTGCCCTCACAAAAAGAAAGAGGGTGGAAGAAGAGAGGAAAAGAAATCCTCACACCCCAAGAAGAGGACAGAGAGAAGCCTAGTAGCCAAGAAGAGCAAAACTCTCAGCGACTCTGACTCATCTGAGTCGAGTGAAGAAGAGGAAGCTTACTTTGGACTCATGGCTCATTCGGATGATGAACAAGTCCCCCAGTTTACTGGGGAGGTAAAATCTCACACTCCTCTCTCTGATTCTGAAAATGACAATGAGCAAGAGGGATATTCCTCTGAAGATGAATCTGAACTCATGGGACAGTATAAGGAATTACTCACCGCTTACGAGAAATGTCGTAGAATGGTGAGAAGTCAAGCCAAAGAGATCAATTCTCTACAGGCTAGTGAGAGCAACTTGAGAGAAGAAGTCAATAGGACTAACTCTCTTCAAGAGAACCTAAATGAAGCTATGGAGGAATACAATAAAGCTCTCAAGCACCTCGACCTTAAAGAGGAAATCATCAAAGAACTGGAAAAACAACTCGAGGCTGAAAAGAAGCTTGTTGAGAGTTTCTCTAAGCCTAAGACAGTTCTTCCAATCGTTGCTGAATTCTCTACTAAGGCCAAGGGTGCTGGTTTAGGCCACATTGGGTCTTCTAGTAAATCCTCTAGAAGAAACAAGGCCAGGAGAAAGAATAAGGCTGCCCGAAAGACTCTAGCTGAAGAAAAAGGGAAAGCTCCCTTGGAACCTGTTGTGTTCAAGAAAGTTATCTTTCCCACGAACGAACTCGATTATGAGTCCACCTACGGACACTTTTCTAGGCCAATCCCTGAGAAGCCTAAGTCAAGATACCAAGGTTGGACTCGTCCTCGTAACTTTGGCGAGAGTGTCTTCAAGGCACCTTATGTGGAGATTCAGCTTCAAAGCTATGGACCTTATGCTCATGGTCATAACTTTAAGAAGACACCAAAAGTAAAACCCATTGTAGAAAAGCCTATGAAGGAGAAGACCTCATGTAACTGCCATCATCATGAAGTCTCCTCCTCCAAGAGTAAAGCTCCTGCCAGACCGTCATTCCAGAAAGTCAAGCAGGACTACACAAGGCAAAGATACAACAGGTTCAACTGTTGGTGCTGTGGCAGAATTGGTCATTTTGCCAGTGATTGTTGGTTCAATCCTGAAAATGCTGCAACCCCTAAGGTTAGCAACGTGAGAGTGACCACTCATAAGGCTAATACTCGTAGGGGGAGTATTCTAACTCGAGACCAGGACCCAAACTTGTTTGGGTTCCTAAGGCTAAATGATTGTAATTGCAGGTATGTCCAAAGGCCACCAAAATGCCAATCTGGTACTTGGACAGTGGATGTTCTCGGCATATGACCGGGACAAGGAGCCTACTACTAAACTACACCTCAGTCTGCGACGGACCAAAGGTCATCTTTGGAGGTTCAGATCGAGGATTCACTAAAGGCTATGGTATGATTTCTAACGGTAGCGTATCCTTCTCGAATGTAGCCTATGTTGAAGGATTGGAACACAATCTCATCAGCATAAGCCAACTATGCGACAAAGGATACGTAGTTGAATTTCATGCAGACAAGTGTTTGATAAAATCGGTTAACAATATGGAAACTATCTTATCAGGCACTCGAAGCAGAAATATTTTCTGTTTGAATTTTATTTGTATAGACTCTTCGACACCAGTGTGTCTTTTGGCAAAAAGTAGTGCATCTCTTGCTGACCAATGGCACAAGAGACTAGCACATATTAATTTCAAAATTATTAATAAATTATTCTCTCAAAACTTAGTGCGTGATGCACCCAAGGTCAAGTGCGTTACGGACAGTCCCTGTCACGCTTGTATCAAAGGCAAGCAAACAAGAAGTTCGTTTAAAAGCATAATAGGCAAGGATTCCAATAGAAGTTTACAGCTTCTTCATATGGACTTGTTTGGTCCACTGCAGGTTAGAAGTTTGGGAGGTAAGGAATATACGTTGGTTATTGTGGATGATTACTCGCGCTTTGCGTGGGTGTTCTTTCTGAAACACAAGTCAGATACCTTCGGTATTTTCACTAATTTTGTCAGGCAAATCCAGAATGAATACAACTGTTCCGTAGTCAAAATCAGAAGTGACAATGGAACGGAATTCAAGTCTGGAGCCATGATAGAATTTTGTGAAAGTCAAGGTATCTTTCATGAGTTTTCCTCTCCCCGCACACCACAGCAAAATGGAGTGGCTGAGAGAAGGAACAGAACACTCATAGAGGCTTGTCGGACCATGTTGAGTGATGCCTCACTTCCGGAGTATTTCTGGGCTGAAGCCGTCAACACCGCTTGTCACGTGCAAAATCGAGCACTCATCAACAAAGACCATGATAAGACTCCTTACGAACTTCTAAAAGGCAGGCAACCAACCATTTCATACTTTAGAATCTTTGGTTGTAAGTGCTTCGTACTTAACAATGGCAAGTATCACACTACAAAGTTTAGCGAGAAAAGCTTTGAAGGTATTTTTGTAGGTTATAGTAGCCATAGTAAGGCCTATAGAGTTTTCAATAGAAAAACTCTGGTTGTGGAAGAGTCGATACATCTTGTATTTGATGAGACGAGTCTGTTGCAAAGCAACTCGTCTAGTGTGCCTATTGTAGATGCAGGTACAAAGTTGAAAGAACTCAGCTTGGATGAACCTATTGAAGATAAAGATGAGACGTTCATCAAGATCCCCTCTACAACCACCTTTGGAGAGGGAAATGATCAAGATGAAGAAGACATCCCAGCTGAAGATACAACTCCAGTGGCTGAAGAGATCCCAGATGCAAGGACTTTAGAGTTCAGACACCTGAAGGATCATCCTGTTGACCAAATCATAGGAGATCCTCGGGATGGTGTCAGAACTCGTCGAGGTACAACTAACGAGAATTTACACTTAAGCTTTCTCTCACAGGTTGAACCAAAGAAATTTGAGGAAGCCAACTCCGACGCATCCTGGATTCTAGCCATGGAAGAAGAATTAAACCAGTTTAAAAGATGCAAAGTCTGGACACTTGTTCCTAGACCCAAGCATAAGAACGTCATCGGGACAAAATGGGTCTACCGGAACAAGATGGATGAAGACGGAACAATTATAAAGAATAAAGCCAGACTTGTCGCCAAGGGATATCGTCAAGAGGAAGGGATCGACTTCGACCAAACTTATGCTCCAGTAGCAAGACTGGAGGCAATCAGGTTATTTCTTGCCTACGCTGCACTTAAGGGCTTTACCGTCTATCAGATGGACGTAAAGTCCGCCTTCCTGAATGGTGACATAAAGGAAGAAGTGTATGTAGAGCAACCGCCAGGTTTTGTTGACTCAACCTTTCCTAACTATGTTTACTTATTGCAAAAAGCACTATATGGTCTTAAGCAAGCTCCTCGAGCTTGGTATGAGACGCTATCTACCTTTCTTCTTGAGAACAAGTTCACGAGAGGAAAGATAGATAAGACATTATTTCTTAGGGAAATAAAAGGCAAGATTTTGCTAGTGCAAATCTATGTCGACGACATCATTTTTGGCTCTACAGATAACAACCTCTGCAAAAAGTTCTCTAAACTTATGCAAGGGAAGTTTGAAATGAGCAGTATGGGAGAGCTGAAGTATTTCTTAGGGCTACAAGTGAAACAATCTGAGGATGGAATTTTCATCTCTCAGACCAAGTTCACCAAAGAGCTGCTTAAGAAATTCGGAATGGAGAATGCAACCTCTATGAGGACTCCAATGGCCTCAGCTATGTCTCTGGACAAGGACGAGAAAGGGAAACCTTTTGATGAAACCAAGTACAGAAGCATAATTGGGTCCTTGCTCTACCTTACTGCGAGTAGACCAGATATAATGTTCTCGACATGTGTATGTGCTAGATTTCAGGTGAACTCTAAGGAATCTCACTACATCGCTGCAAAGCGAATCTTGAGATACCTCAAAGGAACACCAAATCTTGGCTTATGGTACCCAAGAAGTAATGATAGTGAACTAATTGGATTTTTAGATGCAGATTTTGCAGGAAGCAAAGACGACAGGAAAAGCACCTCCGGGACTTGCCAATTCCTCGGAAGGAGACTCATTTCCTGGAGCAGTAAGAAGCAAAACTGTGTAGCCATCTCAACGGCTGAATCAGAGTACATCTCTGCAGGGAACTGTTGTGCACAGCTTTTGTGGATCAAGAATCAGTTTGAAGATTACAACATGAAGTTCCAGAACATTCCACTGTTCTGTGATTCTTCCAGCGCAATTGCAATAGCCAACAACCCAGTCTCCCACAGCAGGACCAAGCACATAGAGCTTCGCTACCATTTCATCCGGGAGCATGTGGAAAATGGAGACATAGATCTTCAATATGTCTCCACAGACAGGCAAGTTGCAGATATCTTCACCAAGCCGCTGGATGAGTCCAAGTTTTCATTCTTCAAAACTGAGCTTGGACTGCTTAACAAAGAAGACCAATGATGGACTCAGAAATTTAGAAGAGGTCAGAAATGTTGGATACTCTGAGGTACATTTTTTTTTAGTTTAGTGAAAATTCCTTCAAGAAATTTGAGACTCGAGAATAGTTACATTTACACGAGTGAAATAGTGAATACTCGAGTAACAAGTCAAATATACTCGAGTAATCAAATCAATACTCGTGTATGCACTCCTTATACTCGAGTATGAAAAGTCTTCAGAATTTAATACTCGTGTATTGAACTTCATATACTCGAGTAATCAGATTGATACTCGAGTATGAATTTCTTATACTCGAGTATGGAAAAATCCGTCTAGACTTAATACTCGTGTATACTCAGTCCATACTCGAGTATATGTTAAGGATTACTCGTGTATGCCGTAAACTTCTCTCGTGTAATCGGATTTCTCTGGAATCTTTCAAACTCTCTATTCGCACAACTAATTTGCCGCCTCTTCAGGTATGTCTTTATACTTAATTCGTTTTAAACCTAATTAGGATTATTTATATATATATATTCAAAACGACAAAGTCCTTTCCACTTCTCATTCACTCGAGTAGCCGCCGGTTGTTCGTATTCCCGAAACCCTGTTCTTCGTCTTCCGTCGCCGCAGATTTCCGTCTTCCTCATTGCAGAATCGCTGATGGCTCCTCCCTCCTCCAAGTTTGGAATCGGCTCGGAATTAGTGACTGATGGCATTGAAGATATCTCCGATGATTTCAAGAACCTTCTGATTCTCCTCGACACGGCCGGATTGACCTTCGTTCTTCAAGAACCTTGCCGCCTTTTGCTTCCTGATGTTGAAGAGTTCTACAAAAACTTGAAGATTAGACACAATGGTACAGTTCTGAAATCAAAAGTAAGGGGAGTTGATGTTCGGATAGATAAAACCTCTGTCGCCACTCTGCTTCGGATGCCCGTGGTCGACGAAGAAGATGATTTAGACAAGGCAGATGCCGACCGCACCTCCTTATTCTGTGGTCGAGATCCAGAAGGTGGAGGTGAAACCCTGAACCGCTCTCTGTTCAATTCAGAAGGGAAGTTTCTAGTTGACATCATTGCCAAAATCCTCTGGTGCAAGACTTACTCCATTCGAGATGTATCACAAACTCTTTTTGATGTTATGCAAGCTATTGTCTGCAGGAAGAAGTTTCAGTTTGGAATGATGATACTGGATAAGATCAAAGAAAGCGTCAAACATCCCAGCTTTGCCAGGATTATCTCCCTCCTCCTCCATGAGATAAATCCTACAGTGTTTGACTTCTCTAAAGGGACTCCTCTTCACCACATGAAGAAAGTCTCAATATCATCCATTCAGAGGTATGACCTCAAGATCATGAACCCTGCCCAAACCTCCAGACAGCAAGCTGTCATCAGGACCCCATCTCCTCCTCAACATCAAATTGCTGACACTCTGGGTGCAGCAATTGAGGGGAGCCTGCCTCTTCTCTTCCTCAGAATCAGGTTTCTTCAGAATCAGTAATTCCAGAAACAGAAGAAGTAAGAATTCCTACTCCTCCAATCTCTCCTCCTCCAGCAGATATTCACTCAGCAAATCCAGTCTCAGAGATTCCAGACTCAGCAGCCCTTCTGTCTACAGCTGAAGATATCAACAAATTCATTGATGAGCTCAGCTCAGATGCCCCTCTCTTCCAGAATGACTCAGCTGCTAAGTCTCCAGTTCAGTCTGAAGTCCATACCCCAGCTCAGTCTCCTGCAAGAACCCCAGCTCCATCTCCTGCAAGATCTCCAGTCCATTCTCCTGAGAGTGAGCCTAGTAAATCAGCTCATATTCTCCTGTCTGATGATGAGATGTCTCCAGATCCTGTGGAGGCACCTCTGAAGAATTTGGATTTCTCCATGCCCTCTCTCCTACCCTCAGAAGAAGATGTTGAAACAGTTCCATTCAAGAGAGCAGTCAGCTCAGTGGTGATCTCAGAAATCCCTCCTTGGACTGCTTCTGCTTCTACTTCTGCTCTTGCTCCTGCTGCTTCAGCTCCTGAACCAACCTCAGCTCCCTCCTCTTCATCCTCAGATTTTATCAGCAAGATAGAGCTTATGCTAAAAGAACAGAGAGATTACTTTGATGCCTCTCTGCAATCAGTAACATCCAAGGTCTCTGCTCTTGAAACAGAGATGAGCAGAGGCTTTGCAGAAATCCAAGCAAATACTGATGAACTAAAAAGGTTGTTCCAACTTGGAGGCAAAGCCATAGACCACACCATTACAAGCATAGGTGAGCTAAGAAACCAGGCTGAGACAGTAGCTCACAATCAGATCAAGCTGGATGAGAGAGCTGAAATGAATGTTGTGACAGTATGTAATGAAGTGGGCACCTTCAAAGATGAAGCCATTGCAAAGCTAAACATAGATATCAGCAAGGGGGAGAAAGTTGTAAAAGAACAAGTGGAAAAACATTATGAGCAAGCCCAAGCAGTTGCAAAAGAACAAGTTGAAACTCTCTCTAAACAGGCTCAAACTACAGTGGATGGAATTGTAAAGGAAATGAAAGCAGACATTCTCTCTCAACTTCAATCTGTAAAGTTTTATACCTATGACACTGCTGTGTGGCTGCATAACATGAACTTCCCCAATGCTCAGCTCAACCCAGCCATCATTCCTCAGCACCTAAATCCTCTTGAAGAGCAACCCTCTGCAGATGCCCCTGTCCAAGCTACCATTCCAGAAAGTGGTGTGCCAGTCTTCTCTCCTAGACATGAGGGAGATGTAACTGAGCCCCCTCTTAACTACTCTGACATGTGGCAAGATGATTTTGTTTCCAGTTCTCAAGGTCCATCTAAGAGGAAAAGAAAGTATGGTGAAGGTGCTTCTGCAAGTCGTTCTGAACCCAGAAGAGATCCAGCAATTGTTCACTCAGAGATTTGGAGTCCAACCTCCAAATCCCTTATTCTTGATACCCTGAAATTAGTGACAGATCATGGGGAAAACAGAGACAATCATTACAGCTACTCAGAGTGGAAAGCATATGAAGCTTCACAGATTAAAATCAGACTCCATGACAGAAACTGGGGACACAACAACCCTGCTGCTCCTCCCAGGCCCAGGACCTATTTCCCAAAGCCTTACAGCTACCTGGAGAGGCAACAGCTCAAAAGGGAAAGAATGCACAAGGATGCTCCATCATGAGTGGATCTGAGAAAGTGGATTTGGACTATTTTGTTTATGTGTTTTAAAAACATTTCCTCATATATATATATATATTTAATTCTGATTATGGCCATATTTTGTCTATCCTGTTTTAATTAGGTTTATTCTCCTTGATATGCTTTTTGTTCTTTTACTCCTAAGTAATTCACCTTAGTATAGAGAGTGCTGACATCTACAAATAGGGGGAGATTGTTGGGGTTTGTCTCCACAATACCTCAGATTTGTAGGAGGTCAGATCTTGAACTAAGATGAATTAAGTTGTATTTGATGTGGTATTTGAGTTGTATGTGTGCAGGTTCTAATTGACAAGTGTAGACCAATGTCAGTCTGTAATGGGTCACCAAACACAGGACCATGCAATGTAATCTCTCATTGTGTGATCCAAGGTGTTGGCCCATGTATAGCCTCTCTATTGGGATACACTTATCCTTCATGCACATTGGATGGATGGACAGAAGCTTTGGAGCTAAGCTTTCTCAGAGAAAATTTTCCTAAGTCCTTTATACTCGAGTAAGTTTGCTCTATACTCGAGTATAACTTCTGATACTCGAGTAAGTGTTTTCTGATACTCGAGTATAACTTCTGATACTCGAGTAAGTGTTTTCTGATACTCGAGTATAACTTCTGATACTCGAGTAAGTGTTTTCTGATACTCGAGTATAACTTCTGATACTCGAGTAAGTTTTCTCTATACTCGAGTATATCTTCTGATACTCGAGTAAGTATGTTCATACTCGAGTAATTGATCTTTGATACTCGAGTAAATTCTTCCATACTCGAGTATATCCTCTGATACTCGTGTATGTTAACGTTTCTCAGGTATATTTTCTGATACTCGAGTTTAGCCTTTTGATACTCGAGTATATCGTCTTGATACTCGAGTATACTTTCTATTACTCGAGTATACAATTCTGATACTCGAGTATACCATTTTTGATACTCGAGTAATTCATTCTTCTCTCCTGTATTTCTCTCTTTCTATACTCGAGTATACTGCTTCTTGCTACTCGAGTAATCCATCTCTCCATACTCGTGTATATCCTCCATTACTCGAGTATCGCAGTCAAGTTCTCCAGAATTTTTCTAAGTCCATTTTCATCATAAGTATTTTGAATCTGTCAATTCTGATTGGTCCACGTGTCATCAATAATCAATATTATGACCGTTGGAACCCACCTATAAATAGGTCTTTTCAGAAATGACTTTCAAGCGTTATTACAGAAATATTCTTTTTAAGAAAGAGAAATTCCGTGAACCCTAATTTTCACGCCGCCGCCATTGCCGTTCACGGAAGAAGAAGAAAAGTTTGGATCGCGACCTTCGTTTTCATCGATCTTTTCTCCAGCGATCCAGAAGAAAGAGAATCACTCGATCTTGCCGAGCCTTGAAGATTCTAGATCTCTCTTCTCGATCGAGGTGGTTCTAGTTTTCAGACTCGTGGATCTCTCTCAGGTCATCTTCAACCTTTTTCTGATCAAGTCGAAGTTCCTGAAGAAGAAGACCGTCAAAGATCCAGATCTGAGATTGTTGTTTTGATTTTTATTTTCAAACCAAATTTCATTGTAGGAGATTCTTCTCCGAGACTTGTAGGAAGTTTTGTCTTCCGAGTTTTTGTAGATCCGTTTTGGGATCGAGATTTGTAGGAACGTGGTTCCGAGGTGTAGGATTGTTTTCAATCCGAGATAGTGGAGTAGCCGAGTCTAGTGATTTGCTAGATCGGTGAGGAAAGTGGACGTACCCAAGATTGGGGAACCACTATAAATCTCTTGTCTTCTGTGATTGCTTGATATTTGCTGTGTTAGTTTTCAATTCCGCATTTGACACGCATTTCACCTATTCACCCCCCTCTAGGTGATTTAGGCTAACATCTTAGACCTCTCACTATTCTTGGTTTTTCTTGTATGTATTATTTCTCCATATTGATCCTCTGAATCTCTGAGTATATATTCTGATAGAGAGCAACGGACATTTGAATTCAACACTTATTACTGCTTCCTTTTGGATACTCCAACGGCTATAATATTCATAAATACATTCCTGTAATAGTCCTTTAATATAGCTGTATTGGAATAATAACAGCTGGCTTTAATAGGACAAAAGATATCCTGAAAATCCGCCTGGAAACTTGCATTTAGATTTCTGGCAGAAAATGTCGAACGGAGCTCGGAGAACGTCGACCGGAGCTCGACGTTCCAGCATAGTTGAGCTCGGAAAGCGTTGACCTGAGCTTTGGACAGAAAGCATTGAATGCAGCTTGACGATAAAACGTCGACCACGGTTAAGAGATAAGGCGTCGACCAGAGCTCGACGTTCCAGCATAGGGAACGTCGACCGGAGCTCAACGTTCCAGCATAGGGAACGTCGACCGGAGCTCGACGTTCCAGCATAGTTGAGCTCTGATTTCTTTAGGCTGATTTCTTTGACTGATTTCTCTGGGCTGATTTCTCTTGGCTGATTTCTTCTATCTCTGAGAGACTCTGACTTAGCACAACCTATGACCCTTAGCTATACATGATGGGTCAATCTAATAAACTGAAAGACATAGTGATCCTGACCCAAATCCAAATTAGGGTGTTCCAACACATTCCCTTTCCCGTTAGAATGGGCAACTTTAGGGTTCCCCTTGAATCCCAAACCCTTCTTACCATTTTGAGAGGAGAATGAGTCTATCAGGAGAAATACTGTATTGGGTTTTGAATATTTAGCCACAATTCTGTTCTCCCTTTGAAGCTTCTCTTCAAGATCCAGAATAATTGTGTTCTTATGTTTGATTGTTCCAATCTGGATGATTGTGATGGCCTTCAATTAGCTAACTTCCCTCATCTTCATATCCAACCTAGATACTATCTCAGCCTGCTGGGAAGCAGATAGTTATAGGGAGTTAATCTCCTTAGCTTGTTTCTTGGCCAACTTCTTGTTCCTTTTCAAAGCATCCAAAAGGGCACCATACTTATCAATCAATTGATTGACATCATCAAATTTTGACCCATCTTTATCATAGGATGAGGATGCATCAGAATTGGTACTAGTCTCATAGTCTTAATCAGAAGATGAGCTAGATAGAGAGTATACCTTATCTAGACCAAGCTGATCTTGGCTGGATTCTTCATCTAACAAGGCCATTATCCCATAACTGATGTTGACATCTTCATCCTCCTTAGAGTCACTGTCTGATTGTGACAAAGGGGCCCTGATGCCAATCCTTACAGTATAATAGTCTTCTTCTTCATCATCAACAACAACAAACAGCCCAATATATGCTTCTTTTTCTTCAAAATCTGAAGAAGATAAGTCACTCTGACTCCAGCACTTTTCATTTTTGACAATGAAGTTCCTTTCCTTCTTTCCCTTGTGATGGCGGTGTTTTTCTCACCATTCTCCTTTCTCTTGATAGGACAATCATCTATGATATGTCCTGGCTTGCTGCAGCAATAACAAAAAATTTTAGAATAAAACTATTAACTGGGTTTAGAATTATAACTATCTCCATTGGAGAGCTTCTTGTCTGACTAGATATAATCCTTCTTCTGATGTGAAGAGGAGGAAGGACTATTCCTCCACTGCTTCCTCTTCATCATCTTCTGAAACTACCTAGAGAAGGCAACAAACTCTCCTTCGGGCATATTGTTGTCTAATGTGCTTGGTTTTGTGTTGTCAGAGTTAGCAGGCCTCCTTGGAGGAGAGACAATCCTCTCCTTGATCTTCTTGGAGCCCTTAGCCTCGAAGGCCACTGTCTTCTACTTGGTTTATGATCTGTTGATGGTCTCCTCCTCCTTTCTGGCAGATAGCTGCATCTCATAGGAGAGCATCTTTCCAAATAGTGTGTGAAGGGGAGTTTCAGCTAGCTTTTCCACCTCCCTAATGGCACAGATCTTGGTGTCCCAATCTCTGGTTAGAGATCTAAGGAACTTATCATTCAGCTCATAATTTTTGAAGACCATCCCATGGGTCCTCAACTCATTCACCACTCAAAAGAATTTTTCATAGCAATCAGCTATGCTGTCTTTCTTGGTCTGCCTGAAGGCTTCATACTCTAAATTAAGCAGGGATTTCCTATCATACTTGACCTCTTCAGTGCCTTCCATATATACAATCAGAGTGTCCCACATTTCCTTGGAAGTATTACAGTGTACACGATTCTGGAATGTAGAATCATCAATGACACTAACTATTATATTTTGTGCCCTCTTATCCATGGTAGCCAGGATTACCTCATGCTTGGTCATTTCAGAATATTTCTTAGGTGTTTGGATAGTGGCATCCAGAGCAGAGGCCTTCATGGGGATGAAAGGTCCTTCTTGATCAGTTATAAATATTTTAGTGTCATATGCCTCCATGAATAGTCTAACCCTTTTCTTCCAGATCCCAAAGCTCTGTTTCCTATAGATAGGGAGCTTCATAAAACCCAACTCCTTATGGTTCTCTCCTAAAACAATAAGGATATACTTAAGATACGGTTGGTGATAAATTCAGACTGTTAAGTCCTTTTTGAGAAACCTCCCTCTGATATCACTTGAAAGTCTTGAGTTCTAAGAGTATCTAATCACCTAGATGGGGGGGGGGTGAATAGATTTTTAAGTCTTTTAAACCTTTATCTATTTTTTGTGTGTTCATTATTTATTTTAACTTGCTTTCCAGAAAATCACAATTAGTACACAGGCAATTTATAGCGGTTCCCTAGATTATGGGTACATCCACTGTCCCTCCCATATTTTTAATAGTTTGTTAGACAAGGCAACTTCTCCAACTCGCCTCAAAATATCTTATAACTCAGATCCCTCAGGATCTCTTAAACTCCTTCAAGTCTTACCACTCAAGCACACAGTCTTACCACTCAGAGATATAATCACCTACCTCTCAGGCCCAAAGGTCCTACCTCAAACTTTTACTCAAACACCTACAGCTTGAGCTAGTAGGGAAGCCCTATAACTCAGATCCAAACCTGGATCCTACCTCAGATTCACCACTTGAATCCTACAACTCAGATGTACGTAAAGATACTACACTCAGCCTTTATAAGTCAAAGCTTACACTCAAATCAAATTGATCCTATAGAAGAATGGTAGTTGGTTGATGATGTTTGATACTAGAGCTAGAGTCTCTATGTCTTCCTCCTTCAGAACAGAGATAAACTCTGTCCTTTCTCCTTCACAGCTCCAAGAATGGTTCTTCAAGAATGTTCAGCTTGAGCTGTGAAATCACTACAGCTAGGGTTTTCCTTTGTTGCAATCTTATGGGGCGTTAAGTGAACATCCTTCACTCAATGCTTTTGTACTTTGTTGAATTTCTATTAAGGTTGCGTTGAGTGAATTACCTTCACTCAATGCTTTTGTACTTAGATAGATCTTTTATCTACTTCTTCTGTGGCTTTGACATCACTCTGCTATCTTGACACTTTCTTCTTTAGGCACTAAGTGAACTGCCTTCACTCAACGCTTCTGGACTAAGCTAGAATCCTGCTCTGATTTTCAGATGCTTTGACTGTTTGAGATGTACTCAACGCTTCTGGCTCTTGGTGTTGAGTGAACAGCCTTCGCTCAACACTTTTGGACTTAACCATATATCTATCTTGGCAAAGCTGAGTATTTGATTGTCTGGGCTTGACTCAACGCTTCTGGTCATCTAGCGTTGAGTGAACTGTCTTCACTCAACGCTTGTGGACTTAGATAGATTTCTGTCTAGCCAATACCCTTCCTTTTGTCCACCTATAATTGTTACTTAGATAACCTATTTAATTTGTGTAACAAGTAACTACCTGTATACACAGAACTTAAAGCATTCATAAAATCCAAATTTGTGTATACCATTGTCCTATCGACCTTCTTCAAATCTAGGACATTGGGATCAATGGACCCAATACTTGTCCCTTAGTTGTATGGTCTTTGTGACTTAAGGTAAGAGGTCAGTTTGTAAGACCCCTTGTTGGGTCCACTGATCCCAATGTACTAGATTTGAAGAAGGCCTAGCAAACAATGTATACACATGTGGTAATCTAACTTGTATTTAAGTTGAGTGATTGCAGGATGAATACTATGCATTGATTGGACAGGTTGCTTATATGGCCTAGTCAGGTAAACACTTACCTAAGATGTTGACTGACAAAAATTAGTCTAAGTCCACAGGCATTGAGTGAAGGTGACTCACTTATTGTCAGATGACTTATAGCGCTGAGTGAAGCCTATTCAATCAAATACAAAGCAATGGTAAGCTGAGAAATTGTTAAGTCCACAGGCGTTGAGTGAAGTCAACTCACTCAACGCCATATAACAAAAAGGCTATGAGTTGAACTGGATTCTTAATTTATCGAACTAAGTTCAGAGTTTGTCAAGCTGAGCTCACCGTTCGTCGAACTCAGTTCAGCATTCGTCAAACTCAGTTCAGAGTTAAGTGAGGCAGGCTGAGATAATCAATGCCTAAGGTTTATGAGGCAGAAATGTGGCTAAGTCTATATGCGTTGAGTGAAGGTCATTCACTAAACACCATAGCCTCATAAGTGTTGATTAACACTCAGACAGTCAAAGCAAGTGTTTTTAAACACAGAAATTTGGCTAAGGCAAAAAGCATTGAGTGAGGCATGCTCACTCAATGCTCTCAACGCCAAAGATGCTGGAGAGGCAGAATATTGGCTAAGGCAAAAAGCGTTGAGTGAGGCGTGCTCACTCAACGCTCTCAACGCCTAAGTTGTAGAAAATAAGGTAAACAATGTTGAGTGATGAAGACACACTCAACGCTCTCAATGGAAGAGAAGCAGGAAGATTTTGTTAAGGCAAAAAGCATTGAGTGAGGCTTGTTCACTCAATGCTCTCAACGCCTAGATTGACAGAAATCTATTTAAGTGTTTTGGCGTTCAATGCCTATACTACTGATGCTTGAATTTTGACTATGTCTTCAGGTGTTGATGTTAGCAAGTTAAAAATTCAACCATACTCAAATTGTGAGCGGCAAAGCCACAGTACATAACAAAATGAATCACAGGCCTGGTGTATGACAGTTAGGTGTTAAAGCAAAGATACAACTAGCATTAATGGTGTGGGACCCACTGCTAAAAGATTCTTTGGGTTACAATAAATAAAAGGAGAAGCTCTTTACAGAAAGAGAAGATGTTATAGTAGTTCTTTGAAATTGCCATTATTGTGGCTGTAGCTGAATAAGAGAGAGCTCAAGACAAGTAAGTGTAAAGGCATATCAAGTTAGTTGTTGATATCATCATATTCAAAAGCAAGATTGATGGTGCCATCTTCATCTGCACCAGCCAGCAAGCTCATGGTGATTCAATTAGAAAGTGATAGCAGCTAGGGCCGACCCTTGCTGGAGGTGCTTCACAAATCTAGCCAATGAATCCTAAAAGAACATTCTCTTGGGGAGCTATGAAGAAGGAGATAGGGCTGAACAGTTGGCTCAGTTCAGAAAGATGAAGAGAAGCTAATCTGAAAGTTGCTTCCAACATAAGCCAAAGTATCTACATCATTGTTGATGTGAAGAAGAGAGGGCTGAGCTTTTGGTTCAGTTCAGAAAGGGGCAGAACAGTGTTCTACAAGTCACTTCTAGCTCAAGTGGATATACGTTTTGATGTTAAGTAGTTGGGGCTAAGGAGTTCTTATTCCAAGAAAATAGATTCAGGGAAAATTTTTTTGGAGTCAAAGTTGGGCTGAGTCTAACTCAGTCAAGATAGATTGGCACAGAGAAATTTCTCTTGTGTCTAACCAAGAACCTCACCAACCCACTTCCACCTTGTAGGATCCTTTATGGATCTGTGTGGTACGGTCAAATTTTCTCTGAGGTAGGATCCAGAAGTGTATCTGATTTACAGGGCTGTTTAGCCTGAGCTGTAGGATTCTTTTAGATCTGAGGTAGGACCTTTGGGTTTAAGCTATAGGATAGTCATTCTCTCTGAGGTAGGATCCCTTGTGGATCTGAGGTAGGGCTATTCTCCCAGCCTTAGTTGTAGGGCCTTTGGGCCTGAGGTAGGTGATCTTTGGAACATTGAGTTGTAGGTCCTTATGGCTGAGCTGTAAGTCTTGGATGAGACTGAGAGATCCTGAGGGATCTTAGGTGTAAGCTCTTTGAGCATAGTTTTGGAGAAGTTCCTTGACTAACAGGAAGTTGGCATGGTGGGAGGAGAGTGGATATATACAATGATTGGGGAACCACTATAAATCTGTGTGTATTCTGTGTGTTGCTTTTCTTTGTGCGGGTAGCTTTTCTTGAAAGCAAAAATTAATCTACAAATATAGCAGCAAACTAAGAAAGATTCAAAGATAGTCACTAAGGACTAAGAAACCTATTCACCCCCCTCCCCCTCTAGGTGATTTAGCTATCCTTGAAATTAAGACTTTCAAGTTGTATCCGAGGGTGGTTGCTCAAAAAGGACCTAATAGTCTAAGTAGACCTCAAAGGATAGCTAATTGGGTTTTAACTTATGTGTTCAAAGGAGAACCATAAGGTATGGAGATCAATGGAGCTTCAAATCAGCAAAAATGACAAGAAGACCATTGGACTACTGCAGCTCTTATAGAAGACAAAGTCTATCTAGATACAAGAGCAAAGATCAGGGCCCCTCTATCACATTCAGAGAGTGACTATGAGGTTGATGAAGCTGCAAAGGGTGAATGCAGAATTTATGTACTGATAGCTACAGCAGAAGAAGAATTCTGCTAGGAGCAGCCTGGGCAAAGTTAGGTATATTCCTCACCTAGTTCATCCTCAGAGTCTGGATATGAATCATGCTTAGGCTATGATGTGTCCTTATCAAGTGATGATGAGAGTCCTTCCTAAGAAGATGATATCAATCAATTGATTGAAAATCATGGTGTGATCCTAAAAGCTTTCATTAAAAGCAAGATGCTTGTTAAGAAACAAGCAGAGGAAATTGCCTCCCTACAGCTGGCTGCTTCCCAGCAAGATGAAACTTCATCTTTTCTATGTCTAAAAGAGTTGCTCATCTGAAGACAATGGTAGATATCCATATTGGTTCCATAAAATATAAGGACTCTGTCATCAAGGATTTTGAAGAGAAACTTGAAAGGGAGAAGAGGATTGTGGCAAATTTCGCTAAGATAGATGCTCTCAAGAGAAAATCTGAGTCTGAGTGGATTTATAAAGTTATCCAATCTCAGAGAAGAGGCCAAGCTCATGTCATGCCTCAGTCAACCTCTCATAAGGTAATTCTCCCATCCAACAGGCATGACCAAGACTATAAGTGTGGTCACTAGAGGTGTGGGAATCATACTTGTAAGATTACAATGGTACCTTATAATATAAGAAGAGAGGTCATGGGATTGAGTGCACAGAAGGCTCCCCATATAGAAGTCCAAAAGGCCCAACCTGGACCTTTTGTATTTGGTTCCTCAGTACCCTCATTCAAGGATAAGGCCGTGCCCTATTCTAAGGTTCTTCAAGCAAGAACACAACCCAAAAGTGCTTCAGTCAGTAAGGCTGACTTAGCTGCCTCTGAATCCATTAAGAACATGCCAACTGCAATGAAGGCTGTTACCAATAAATTTTAGAGCAAGCCAAGTGCCCCCACTGGTAGATTCACTTTTGGTAAAACTCCTGTTGAAAGAAACATGAAGAAGACCACAATTCTCCCCACTGAACAGGCAGCCAGAAATGGCTTGCACACTTCAAAGTGTGTTCAGAAAAGGAGATACAACATCCATGAATGTTGGTGTTGTGGCAAAGTGGGCCACTTTGCCATAGATTGTTGGAACAACCCCTATGTGCCAAAGGCAAGGATATGTCTTCCTAATAGAACTCCTATAGGTAGACATATGCATTCTTATGCTAAGAGGAACCTAGGACCCAAGTCAGCGTGGGTTCCTAAGGTAAGGTAATTTCTATTTTGCAGGATAGTCCAAGTGGCCATGCCCAATTATGGTCCTTGGCCTGAGATGTACCAAACCTAAGTATTGGTACAAGGAATGATTCAACTAATCATCATGAACAAGATGTCAAAGACAAGTGCAATTATTGAGGGGGAGCTAGCAAAATGAAAGCCAGATGCACATCAAAGGCTAAAGTTCAGGAGCAAGGATGCTGATGTGTTCAGAAACTATGAATCCTACCTCTGCGTCTAGTCTATAGGGCCAAGATAAGTAGAATTCATCTTATTCATGAATCTACTAAATGTTCTCTTAATTACAAGAGCTATGCTTTTTAGAGATTAGATTGTTGAAACTAGAGTCTGAAATGAAGTAAATTGTCTAAATACTCGTCTCAAATAACTAAGTTAGTGGCTCTCTTGCTCACCATACCACTAAATGTAACTAGATTCAACATCCTCAAATTAACATGAGAATGTTAAATTATTTCATATTGCACTTCACTAAGACACGTACTACATGTGCAATACAAGTAGAGATAAATTAGTCAAGGAAAAATGTTAGCCAAGTATCAAAATTTGTCATAACAGTTGAGTTTGGGGCTAACACACTCACTGTGTTACATGATGTAACTAGACCCTACATCCTATAACAAAATTTGGGGGTGTTGAAATTATGTCTAGTTGCACCCCTCTAGGACACATATTATAATATGTATTGCAGGATACTCTAATCCCTATAGGTTAGACCAGTCAAATTAGAGTTAGGGCTAAAAGGCAAATTTGTCGGACTTTGGCTAAGAAGCGGGATTCATTCCTGACCATTGATATAAAATTGTTCATCAAACAAGTAAGTGCTCTTCCACATTACTTACTAGAAATAACTATAAATTGAATTGCTTGTGCATAAAGCAAAAACACTATTCCTTGCCCTCTCTCGCCCGTATTTACCGAATCGATGGAAAGTCATTCTCGCGAGGTATACAAATTTCTCAAGCAAAATGGCGCAAAAAAGTCAGGATTTTCTCTTTGAGGGAGCGTAGGTTGTTCGAAATGGATTCAAGGATGCTCCAGAAGAGGTATAGTATGTTCTTAATCTTCTCTACACTTCTGACTTAGAATTCATACTATCGGAGCCATGTTTACTCTAGAAGCGAGAGGTTTTGAAATTGTTCTCAAGCATCAGGGGAGATGCTACAGTAGAGAAAATCAAGACTACTGTTAGTGGAACAAGAGTTAAGATAACTCCAAGAAGGCTGGCCAAAGACATAATGCTGACTAAGTTCTTCGCAAATGATGACGAAGATGAATTGTTGCAGGAAGACATAAAGTCTGCAGTTAAATGGTGCGGATTGTCTAAGCACACCTCCGTCTCCATTTTGAGAAAGGAACTGAATTTAAAGGGAAAGTTCTTGGCCGATGTCATTGGAAAAGCCCTGCTCTGCAAGACAGGCTCATATGAAAAAATTTAAAAGAAGTTATTTGATTTGATGGCACGGGTCATTCTGACCAAGAGGACTGACTGGGGAAGGATAGTGTTTGATCGAATTGTGGACTGCATGGCTGAACAAAATTTGGGGAGAATTCTATCTCTATTTTTGCGAGAAATAATCCCAAAAATCCTGAATCTGAAGCTTGGGGAAAAGATTCACAACATGAGAAGAAAGGATATCAGGATGCTTGAGAGATGTGACAGGGTCCTTCAGCCCCATGGTCCGGTAGCTGCTGAGATGAAAGGGAAGAAGGTAGCATTTGCAGAGCCTAGCTCCACTAGCAGTTCTTCAAATGAGGAAGAACCATAGGATCCAGAATTGTCATCCTCTATAGAAAAGTCCAGAAAGGATATGGACATTCAGGTATTAGCCTCTTCTAAAGTTGCCCCTCTAAGTCATGTAAGCAGATCTGAGTCAAATATTGTCTTAGAAGATGATGAGCCCTCTGTTGAGTTGGCTGAAATAGTTGCAAAAGAAGCTTTTGACAGGATATCTGCAAGAATGGTGGAAGATGCCTCCATACTAGATGATGCAGATAGGAATACACCTATGTCTGATGATGATGATGCTCCTAGGCCTCAAAGTGAGAGGGAGATCAAACTTGCTTCAGATAAAGAGACTGTTATGTCTTAAGAAGAACATCCACTGTATAAAGATATGGAAATTCCTAGTGCTGAGAAAAGGAATGCTTCAATTGAGGGGGAGAAATTGATACAAGAGATAATGCAAGATGCATTATTTATAGGGGAGAAACTAAAAGTTCCTCCAATAGTGGTACTGTCTGCTGCAACTGATAAAGAGGTTGTTGCTGCTGCTGGCCTGTATGCAAATGAAAGCATGGTAGAGGTTGAGGGGGAGATACCATTTGATCTCCCTGTTCATGAAGTATATAAGTTAGTTTCCTCAAAAACTAAGAAAGAGGAATACAGTCATGAGAAAGCACACTTCTCACCACATCCAGAAAATGAACAGCTCAAGAGTGACACTGCTAAGGGAACAGGGAGCAAGCCTGTACAAGAAGCTTTGCATGAAGGCACATCAGCTAGAACAGATCAGATTTCACCAAAACTCCTGGCTCAGCTGAAAAGCTTGTTAGATGAGAAAAGGAGAACCCTGGAAACTTTTGTAGATGATGCTTTAAAGAACATTAGGAATGAGCTGGCTATAGAAATAAAAACAATTCAATTTGAAGTAAACATACTAAATGTTGAAACTGTGAAGTTTTTCACCAGGGATGCACTAAATGTAGACTATACATTGGAAAAGATGGATGAGGTGAACAAGAATGTGGTCATTACTATATAGAATCAAGAGATTCAGGCCCAGAAATCACTGGTTGTACACAATGCTACCCATGTATTGTTGAAAAAGCAGACTGCTGCTATACTAACCAAAGAAGATGAATTCACCAAACTGCTAGATGACCATTTACTAGTGGTCAAAAATAATGTAATTACAGGAGTTAATCATCTAGAGCTCAAAATATCTAAAGCTAACACCTCCCAGCCTACTCAAGTAATTGAAGAAGTCAAAAAGGGGTAGAGTAATGTCATCAGAACAAATATTGAGAATATGGTCCGGGCCAAAAATATTGTGAGAGGCTCATTGGGAATGGAGCCACTGTAATATAATAACATCCCAATGATGCATGCTCAAGTGGGAGAAGCTTTAAACAATATGTATATTACTGCCCAAGTTCATGACAATCAAGAATATGTTCAGTACATTGAAGAGGGTGACAGTGTTGATGCTCAATGGGGAGTGAAGACTACTGTTGCTCAAAATCCTTCCTTCAGCCCCACTGTAGATCGGTCATTACAGGTCAAAGAAAGAATCACTGTTGATGCTGAAGAGGAGGCCAGGCTAAGAAAAATGAGATATAAGGAAGAAATGGAGAAAAGGCCCGACTTTAAGCAATGGATCCCTGAGTCCAGATCGATCATTCTGCTTACCTGGGATCTGGTCAAAGCCAAAAGATCTGATAGAGGTAAATTGTATAGCTCCCTAGAATGGGAGAAAATGGAACAAAGTGAGTCAGCAAGTAGAGCATACTAGGAAAACAAAAATGCCAACCTCTTGAAGCCTGGTGAGGAAGAACCAATCAAGTACTTTCCAAAAACCTTTCAGTTACTTCCAAAGACAGAAAGATAAAGCTGAAGCTGCAGCTGAAGAAGCAAACAGGGAAAACAAAGACAAAAAGGGAAATAATCCAACTGATGTAGAAGACAAACTGGCAAAGAAGACCAAAGGCAGTGGAATAGTTATAAGGGAACCTGAAACTTGAAAAGTTTCAGGTTCTTCTTATAGGGCTTAAGGAACATGCTATTTTGTTTCATGCACAAACAATATAATTTTTCATATGATAAATGAAATAGCTTTTGTTTTGTCTGTATTCATTTTATATCTAAGATATATAGTTTAGATTCCTTACTATATAGATTGTATAGGTGTGTTAGTGTATACATTGTCTTAGGGTTTTGAATTCTTCAAATAGGGGGAGATTGTTGGGTCCACTAATCCCAATATACTAGATTTTAAGAAGTCCTAGCAAATAATGTATACACATATGGTAATCTAACTTGTGTTTAAGTTAAGTGATTGCATGATGAATACTGTGTATTGATTGGACAGGTTGCTTATATGGCCAAGTCAGGTAAACACTTACCTAAGATGTGGACTGATAGAAATCTGTAGTCCACAAGCGTTGAGTGAAGGTGACTCACTCAACGCCAGATGACTTATAGCTCTGAGTGAAGCCTATTCAGTCAAAGCCAAATAAGTGGCAAGTTGAGAAAGTGGTTAAGTCCACAGGAGGTGAGTGAAGTCAACTCACTCAACGCCATACAATAAAAAGGCTTTGGGTTTAACCGGGTTCTAAATTCGTCGAACTAAGTTCAGCGTTCGTCAAGATGAGCTCAGCGTTCGTCGAACTTAGTTCAGAGTTAAGTGAGGCAGGCTGAGATAGTAAATTCCTAAGGTTTAAAAGGCAGAAATGTGGCTAAGTCCATAGGCATTGAGTGAAGGTCATTCACTCAATGACATAGCCTCATAAGTGTTGAGTAATACTCAGTCAGTAAAAGCAAGTGTTTTTAAACAAAGAAATTTGGCTAAGGCAAAAAGCGTTGAGTGAGGCGTGCTAACTCAATGCTCTCAATGCCTAAGATGCTGGAGAGGCATAATATTGGCTAAGGTAAAAAGCGTTAAGTGAGGCATGCTCAGTAAACACTCTCAACGCTTAAGTTATAGAAAGCTTTTCTAAGGAAAATAGTGTTGAGTGATGAAGACACACTCAACGCTCTCAATGCCAGAGAAGCAGGAAGATTTTGCTAAGGAAAAAAGAATTGAGTGAGGCTTGTTCACTGAACGGTCTCAATGCCTAGATTGAAAAAAATCTGTCTAAGTGTTTTGGTATTGAGTGAAGCTCATTCACTCAACGACTATACTACTGATGCTTGAATTTTGACTAAGTCTTCAGGTGTTGATGTCATCAATTCAAAGAGTCAACCAGATTCAAATTATGAGAGGCAAAGCCAAAATATATGACAAAAGGCGTCACAGACGGGATGTATGATAGTTAGGCATTATAGCAAAGATGCAGCCAACATGAATGGTGTTTGACCCTCTGCTAAAAGAGTCATTAGGTTACAATAAATAAAAGGAGAAGCTCTTTATAGAAAGAGAAGTTGTTATAGTTGTTCTTTTAAATCACCATTGTTATGGCTATAGCTGAATAACAGAGAGCCCAAGACAAGCAAGTATAGAGGCATATCAAGTTAGTTGTTGATATCATCATATTCAACAATAAGATTGCTAGTACCATTTTTATCTGCACCAGCCAGCAAGCTCAGGGTGATTCACTTAGAAAGAGATAGCAGTTAGGGCCGACCCTTATTGTAGGTGCTTTACAAATCTAGCCAACAAATCCTAAAAGAACATTCTCTTGGGGAGATGTGAAGAAGGAGATAGGGATGAACAGTTTGCTCAGTTTAGAAAGGTGCAGAGAAGCTAATCTAGAAGTTGCTTCCAGCATAAGCCAAAGCATCTACATCATTATTACTGTGAAGAAGAGAGGACTGAGCTTTTGGTTCAGTTCAGAAAGGGAAAGAACAGTGTTCTACAAGTCACTTCTAGCTCAAGTGGATATACTTTTTGTTGTGAAGTAGTTGGGGCTAAGGAGTTCTTAGTCCAAAAAAGTAGATTCAGGGAAATCATTTCTGGAGTCAAAGTTGGGCTGCGTTTATCTTAGTAAAGATAGATTGGCATAGAGAAATTTATCTTGTGTCTAATCAAGAACCGCACCAACCCACTTACACCTTGTAGGATCCTTTATAGATCTGAGTGGTAGGAGCAAATTTGCTCTGAGGTAGGATCCAGATGTGACTATGAGTTGTAGGGCTTTTTAGCCTGAGCTGTAGGATCCTTTTGGATCTGAGGTAGGACCCTTTGGTATGAGCTGTAAGAGATTCGTTCTCTCAGAGGTAGGATCCCTTATGGATCTAAGGTAGGGTTGTCCTCCCAGCCTGAGTTGTAGGGCCTTTGGGCCTGAGGTAGGTGATCTTTGGATCACTGAGTTGCAGGGCCTTGTGGCTGAGCTGAAAGTCTTGGAGGAGACAAAGAGATCCTGAGGGATCTGAGGTGTAAGCTCTTTGAGCATAGTTTTGGAGATGTGTCTTGACCAATAGGAAGTTGGCAAGGTGGGAGGAGAGTGGATGTACCCAAAGATTGAGGAACCACTATAAATCTGTGTGTATTCTGTGTGTTGCTCTTCTTTGTGAATGTAGCTTGTCTTGAAAGAAAAACTTAATCTACCAATAAAGCAGCTAAGTATGAAAGATTCAAAGATAGTCACTAAGGACAAAGAAACCTATTAACCCCCCCCCCCTCTTTAGGTGATTTAGGTATCCTTGAAATAAATACTTTCACCCTTTCCCCTTACCAAGCAGTAACCCGGTCTTATGCCCAGAACCGCCGCCTTACGGTGACACTAACACATGGTTTAATCGACACTGCATGACGTCGATCATGCAGGATAGTACGATCATTTAACCTGTAGTCTAATTGAGAATAGAAGTATAACTATAAATAGAAGCAAGTCTACATCACATAACATCAGCACACACACACACAGATATATATATATATATATATATTTATATATATATATATATATATGAAATCCAACAATGAGTATAATAGAGAGTAAGGGCTTATGTCTGGTACATGCCAAATGAATAAATCACTCTGTAACACATCACTCTAAGAGGAAGAAAAAACTATAACATCCATCATCACCTGACGCGGAGCTGTAGTAATAGCACGCGACATCTGCTCCTTAAATCCTACCACCTCATTCTACTGGTCGTACTAGTGCTCCAACAACTCAAGCTCCTACAATCACAACCAACCGTTAGTCATAAAGACTAAGCTTTTTTGTCCTCGCCTCGCACCCATGACTCCTAGGTACTGAGTGTGAGGATGAAATCAGAGGACAACAAGGCAATATAAAAATAGCAGGTAGCAGGGGGTCTACTCTATCATAAAAATAAACAATTTAGATGTTTTATATAGTACAAGGCATGGTAATTAAAGAACAATAGTACAAAAAAGAAGAGCAGTAAAGTAAAGTAAATACTAAGCAGAAAAGTAACTAACTATATCTAGGCTACCATCACAGGAGTACCTTAACTTATATGAATGCTCATACAAACTCATAAGTTAGGGTTTCAGGAATTTTAACTTATCATATAAAAGAGCACATACTAATTTATAAGATAAGGATCTACAGTATGAATGTCCTAATAAACATATGTATGCTTTGATATATTATGCATGTTATGTTTCATATAAGTGCAACTCACCCACACATATCTCTGCAATCACAGACCTTTAGTTCCCACTATTTGGATTAACTTAACTCTCTAGTACTACCATTATAGATATGACAGTAGTGGACCGGGCGTCTCTACTCCTAGGCGGGTATGCACACTACCAGGCCTAGACCTCCCACACGCCACTCTACACGTCCTAGGTGCACTCTAGAGTCCCGCATATTAATTGCTGGGTATCCCACCAGTCTTTTTGATCGAGTGTGCATTTTTGGGGATCGTCCTCCAGACCGCAGTGTAAAACAACCCACTTGCCCCTCAAACCCTAACACCTCGCCAGAGTCACCGTACTGCCATCATTATGACGACTGGCCCAGTACTGCATGACTCGCCACTAATTTATTTCTATACACGTGCAAGTAATTTTAACCCAAGCCGCTAGCTCGTAGGACCAACCCATCCTGAAATAAATCTCCCGAACCTGTATCTCGCAGGACTAACCCATCCTGATATCAAACACCCCAGCCTCCAACTCTTAGGACTAACCAGTCCTAATGCCAAACACCTGAGCCTCCATCTTGTAGGACTAAACATGTCATGTATTGTAACGCCCCCGAATTGTCGATGATTTATTTTAAATCCTTTTTCGGCGTTACGTTGACGTTTTCCGTCTCGAGCCGTTGTTAGAGTACCTCGTTAGGTGTTCTTAGAGGTTTAGCCTGTTTGCGGGTTTCCCCAGCTAGCCGGTGTCTGTTTTGGAGACCCGGTTGAGCCTTTCAGGGAATTCTCGTGTTTGGCTTCGGGCAAGGTTATCTCGAGTTTTGTTCGTCGGAGGTCGTTTTTGACTTCGCCGTTGTTCTCGTAGCCCGGGTTTTTAGCTACAGTGCGAATTTGGTCGGAATCCGAGAACGTCGCATAATCGCGTCGTTTTGGCGGTCGCTAGTTAGCGAGCCGTCATTTTATGATGGCATATATATTTATTTACGCATGTGTAGCGTGGCGCGTGGTTGAGGCGTGCCTTTTGTTCGGGCGTAATGCGTGTTTGAGCGTGCCGGTGCGAGTTTGCACATTATGTGTTTTAGTTTAATAGCATTATAATGGGAGTAGTAGTATTATAATTGGGGTTATAATTATTAGAATTAGTATATTACAATATTATAACTTATATTATTCATATAAGTATAATATAGGTTATATTATAAGTATAATTATTATAAGTATATTATAAGTATATTATAACTTGTAATATTATGAGGATATTATAACTTATAATTATTAATATACGTATAAGTATTATAACTTAGAATTATAAGTATATTATAACTTCTAATATTATAAGTATATTATAACCTATAATTATTAATATAAGTATAATTATAAAATAGTTAGGTTTTATAACTCCCCCCCCTCTCTCCCGTGACCTAGCAGCCGAACCCCCCCCCCCCCCCCCTTTTATTTTTTTTCCTGTGCGCTGCTGTCCGAGCCGAGCGGAAGAAGAACGGCGACCTAGCCGGCCCCCTTCCGCCGCCCGCCGCCCGCCGCTCCGGCCCCCTCCTTCCGATCCGAGCCCGGATCCGCGTTCCCCTCGCCGAGGCCTACGAGCCTAGGTATTCTTTTCGCCCTTTCCTCCATGATTCCGTGGGATCTCCGTTTTGATTTTGTTTGGATTTCGTTAGTTTTTCTTGCTCATTTTGTTGATTAGATGATAATCTCATAGGTTTTTGGTATTGCGTGAATTGTTGGGAGCTTTCCGGAATTTTTGGGCGTCCGCCATAGCGCCGTTGTGCTGGCGAAATTTTTGGTGATTTAGCAAGGCAAGTGCTTCTCTCCTTTTCGCCATTTGGCCTACTTTTGTCTCTCAATTCCTTGTTAATTTCGTATATCGCATGTTAGATTTGTTGATGAATCGGAACCCTAACCCTTATCCCCTTCCGGTAACCGCGTTAGAAATTAGGCTTTTACCCTCCTGCTAGTAGATTCCCGTTTTAGGACGGCGTCGCGGTAGGTGTTTAGCGTAGGTGTGGGTTAGCGTGGAGATGGGTTTATGTTTAGGTCTATGTTTATGTTTAGGAGTTTTAGGATTTTATTTGCCTTATTTTGAGGCGTTTAGGTGTGATTGTGCACGCACGGCCTATGGTCGTGCGTCTAGTAATCGTGCGACCCGATGTCGGTGCTCGTACGCTAGGCTTAGAATCGAGTGAGTGTACTCACTCGCAGCGGCGTTGCGTAATCGCAACGACTAATCCCTTAGCGTTGATTTCTCCCCGAGTGTTTTGCTCGTGTATCGAGAGTCCCTTGTCGGCTGTTACCTTTCGAAGGCCGAATCGTGGGTTGTGGTCAGTAGTGGTGGTGGATGGCTCTTTTAGGGGTTGTGTGGCGTGATGTAGCCTTGACCACACTCTTTACCTTGACCCGAGTAGTTTTCTGGGCAAGTGAGTGATGGGTCCTTTGTGCCTTCACGTGTCAACCCTTGAGCAATTTGTTGACTTGGAATTAGTGGTTGGGCGATTTGGAACGCTTTCAACCTGATTCCAAGTTTCTTGTTTTTGCTACTGCCGCCTCTCACAATTTAGGATGTTAGGCGTTTCTTCCGTAGGTGTCGCAGCATTTTTTTTTTTGGCATCATGGCCATGTTGACTCTGCAGGTTTTTAGGCAGAGTAGTTGCTGTTTACCCGCACTTGGTGCAGGTTTGCTTTTCGCCCTTCCTTGGGCATTGTTGTTTTACTCTAGTTGTACTCTCTTTACCTGCTTTTACCTTACTTTTCTTTTTAGCACTTGCATTCCTTGCTCTGAGGTGTTCTATTTTCTTCTGAACGCCTCAGGTTCTGGGCAGTAGCCAGTAGGTGGCTGTTGCTGTGGTGCTGTTGGAGGTCCTTCTGTTGACTGTTGAGACTCTCTTGAGTCATTGTGAGGTAGTTTTACTGCACTTTCTACAGACATACATACTTGCCAGTGGGTTCGTGTCAGCTGTTGGCGCCCCTGGTAGTTTTACCTTTTTGTACTAGATATATTTTCTTCTTACTGCTACCCTTTCTGGGAGATAGTCTATTTGCTCTGGGAAGTTTTATGTTAGGTTGCTAGCTATTTTAAAACTATAAAACCTCAACTATATTATGTATAAAGCATGATCAGCATGATTTCTAAAAAGAACTCACTTAACGTACTTTCTTAATTACGTATAGCAAATGAATTTTCCTATATATGTATAAATTAAAACTAGAGTTTTGGTTCAGCGTAAGGGCCCTTCGGGATCACTTATGCGCTCATTTAGGATGTTGACGTAAATGAAGTATCTTCCGCTACGTATAAAAATCAGTTTTGAAACCGTGGACTCTTTGGTCCACTGAGCCGAGGGATACGGCCAATAAATAAATCAAGTTTTTTTATAATCAATTAATTCATGTTTTGAAGGATTTGGAGTGTCTCCTGAACGTCGGCAGTTATCCCCTGCTCGACGTGGCATCACAGCGCGTAGATTTTCTCTTACTCTGATTTAAAATATAGTGAGAAAAATGCGGGTTGTGACAGTTGGTATCAAAGGGAGGTTGCTTGACAATTGGTCGGGCAACCTTCCTTTGTTTGTGTTAGATGTTTAGAGTCATATCATACACACACCGACATGTCATCGGCACGTTTTGGCTGAAGCACGAACACTGCACTACACGCATAAGCATAACATGAAGTATACGGGGCATATTATGTATTTTACGATACATAATATGTGGTTGTATATGGATCCACCATAGGGGCAACATGCGAGGGTTATGTATTATGGGGTGCATAACCTCACCGCATGGATGCGACTAGCACGTTTTCTTTTTAGTTGCATGGGAATGTTATGTATTATGGGATGCATAACATTTTCATGTGTACTCCGCCATGGCATGCACTAGGGCCTTTTTAGAATGCATAGCATAATCATGCATAGCATAACATTGCATAAGCACAACGCGCCAAGCTAAAGGCGTGCAGGATGACATGTGTACACACATAATTTTTGAGTCAAAAATAATATAATTCATGCATTCCCGATCTAGGCACAAGAGTTAGTGTGATGGTGGTGAACCATCTTAGGCTAAGCATATCATTCCTTTTGTATTAAATAAAATAAAATCTCAGAGCAAGTATAGCAGCAGAAGATCATATTTATGTATGTATTGTCTGTACCTTTTGTCTAATCCTAGGAGTTTAGCTAAGTTCTAATCGTTTGTTATGTTTAATTTTCCTTATAGTATGCCGCCGAAGCGTAGAGTGACGAGGTCGACTCCCCAGTCTGAGGGTGAGTCCTCCGGTGCTCAAAGTGATGCGTTGGTGGAAAGCCTGAGGCAGAGTAACGAGGCCTTATCAAGGCAGGTGGTGGAGTTGCAGGCCCAGATGCAGTCCTTTTTATCCGGAGCGGCGGGTCAGACTCCGGGAGTTCAGGACCCCGCCGTGGGTACAGCTGTCCTAGCCCCTCCTGCCCCTCCTGCTCCTCTCGTGCCTCCAGTGGTGGTGCCCCCCGGGATGGCTTTCATCTCCCAGTTCCAGAGGCTGAGCCCTCCCACGTACGATGGGAAGGCGGATTTCATGGTATTGGACGACTGGCTGATCACTATGGAGGAGATGCTTCACTATTCAGGTATCTCAGATGATCAGAAGGTGATGCTGGGCGTTTATCAGCTGAAGGGTTTGGCGAAGGCTGGTGGTTAAGAGAGAAGGAAGGCATGGTCGGAGAATGTTCCTGGAGTTCTTTCAAGGAGTTGCTGATGAGGAAGTTTCTACCGTCAGTAGAGCGAGACCGGTTGATGAACAACTTTCTCCATCTGAAGCAGCGTCAGCTCACCATCAACGAGTACGAGATTGAGTTTAGCAAACTCAGTCGATTTGCTCCGAGTTTGGTGGCTACTGAGGAGGACAGAGCAAAGCGTTTTCTGGGTGGCCTCAGGAGCGATGTCCAGCAGCTTGCGGTTGCTCATGGCGCAGTTACTTATGCGGGAGCAGTTGAGGCCGCTTTGAAGGTAGAGGCTATCGAGAACGCGAAGCAGCGTGGGCAGCAGGCGAGAAGCGAGAAGAGGAGGTCAGTTGAGGAAAAGGGTCCCCAGGTTCTTGGTGCTGCTTCTGAGAAGAAGAGCAAGGTAGTGTGCAGTTTCTGTGGCCATCCGGGCCACCCAGCTGAGAGGTGCTTCAAGAGGGCAAGGGTCCAGAAGAAGGAGCATGTGCATGCTATCCAGGGTGCTCCTAGGAGGGATGTTCCTTGTCCGGTCTGCAAGCGACCCGGTCACGATGCTGCTCAGTGCTGGTCCAAGGATCGTGTTTGCTTCCAGTGTGGCCAGAAGGGCCATATTAAGTCGAGGTGCCCTCAGGTTCAGTCCGCTCTTCATGCTGTTCCGCTTCAGGCTTTACCTCCGCCTCAGCCGGTGGACAAGGGTAAAGGGAAGCTGAATGTGGTATCTTCAGCGGAGGCTGAGACTTCGACGCAGGTCATTTCAGGTAAACCCCCCCCCCTCGCTTGGCTTTCTCTTTTGTAGCAGTTTTAGTGTTGCTATTGTTTTGTTTATTGCTCGTGCGTTTATGGTTTTGTTTGTGTATAGGGAAATTTAAGGTAAGGAACCGCTGGGCCCGCGTTCTGTTTGACTCAGGTGCTACCCACTCCTTTGTGGCTAGGGCCTTTGTCGAGCGGTGCCAGTGGGTTATTGATCGTGTTGGTGGTGCCTTTAGCGTCAAGTTCCCCTCGGGTGAATCCGTGATATCAGATCAGGGCATTCTGGATTGCCCTATTTTGTTGGGGGATTATCTGGCCAAGGCTGATCTGAAAGTGTTGGACTTAGAGGATTTCGATGTCATCCTGGGTATGGACTGGTTGTCCCGATATGATGCAGTGATTCAGTGCAGGGGAAAGCGCTTGGATTTCAGAAAGGACAGCGGTCAGCCCGGGAGTGTTTTCGGTGATTCGCGTCGGGACTCTCCGGCGATTTCTGCGGTATGTGCTCAGAGGGTTTTTCCTGCTGGTTGTGTTGCTTGTTTAGTCTCAGTGTTGGGGACTGTTAGCAGTGTGCCGCTGTTGGATGAGATTCCGGTTGCGCGAGAGTTTCCTGACGTGTTTCCTAGCGATCTTCCCGGTCTTCCTCCAGACAGGGATGTGGAGTTCGTGATTGATTTGGAGCCTGGTACGCGTCCGATTGCCAAGGCGCCGTATCGGATGGCCCCGCGAGAGCTGGAGGAGCTTCGTACTCAGCTTGATGAGTTATTGGAGAAGGGCTTCATAAGGCAAAGCTCGTCGCCCTGGGGTGCTCCGGTTCTCTTTGTAAAGAAGAAGGATGGTTCGATGCCCTTTGTATCGACTATAGAGAGTTGAACAAAGTCACCATCAAGAACAGGTATCCACTGCCCAGAATCGACGACTTATTTGATCAGTTGCGTGGCAGTTCAGTGTTTTCGAAGATAGACCTCCGTTCGGGTTACCATCAGCTTAGGATCCGAGAGTCGGATGTTCCACGGACGGCTTTCCGATCGAGGCATGGTCATTTCGAGTTCCTGGTCATGTCTTTTGGGCTGACCAATGCGCCTTCAGCATTTATGGACATGATGAACCGGGTGTTCAAGGACTTTCTGGACAAGTTTGTCGTCGTGTTCATTGACGACGTTCTGATTTATTCTCGGAATGCGGCGGAGCATGATCAGCATTTGCGGTTGGTGTTATCCGCCTTGAGGGAGCATCAGTTGTACGCCAAGCTGAGCAAGTGCGAGTTCTGGTTGCCTCAGGTTTCCTTCCTGGGTCATGTGGTGAACAAAGATGGTATTTCAGTGGACCCGGAGAAGATCTCAGCAGTGATGGATTGGAGTAGGCCGAGCACACCCAAGGAGATCAGGAGCTTCTTGGGGTTGGCCGGCTATTATAGGAGGTTCGTCGAGGGCTTTTCTACCTTGGCAGCGCCCTTGACAAAGCTGACGCAGAAGCATGCGGCGTTCGTTTGGAGTGATAAGTGCGAGGAGGCCTTTCTGGAGCTAAAGAGCCGGTTATGTTCTGCCCCTGTGTTGACCTTACCGGCGGAGGGACAGGACTATGACGTGTATGTGGATGCCTCGCACGTTGGACTCGGTGGCGTGTTGATGCAGGAAGGGAAGGTGATCGCTTATGGGTCTCGTCAGTTGAAGATTCATGAGCGGAACTATCCTACGCACGACCTCAAGTTCGCAGCGGTGATTTTTGCCTTGAAGCTGTGGAGACACTTACTTTATGGGGCCCAGTGCAGGATCTTTACCGATCATAAGAGCCTGAAGTACGTGTTCACTCAGAAGGAGCTGAATTTGCGCCAGCGGCGGTGGCTTGAGTATGTTGCTGATTATGATGTTGAGATTCAGTACCATCCGGGCAAGGCCAATGTGGGGGCCGACGCCTTGAGCCGGAAGACGGGGAAGGTCTTCAATCTCACCGCGGATCGTTTAGTGGAGGAGTTTCTATTGATGGATATCACCGCAGGACGCTGTGAGTTGCAGAGCAGTTTGGTAGTGGCAGAGCCGTCATGGATTTCTCTCACCAGATTGCATCAGAAAGAGGATCCGGATTTGTTGCACTTGTACCTCAGAGCTGAGAGGGGAGAGTTGCCAGATTTCTCCATCGACGAGGCGGGTACTTTGAAGTACCGCGGCAGGTTTTGCATCCCCGCAGTTGGAGACATCAGAGTATTAGTTTGCAAAGAGGCTCACGGATCCAGTGTTTCCTACCACCCGGGATCTACGAAGATGTACCATGATCTGAAGCAGATCGCCTGGTGGTATGGGATGAAGGGTGATATAGCTCGTTTTGTCTCGGAGTGTTACACTTGCAGGCGGGTGAAGGCCGACCATGGGAGGCCTGGTGGCAAGTTGGCACCTTTGGAGATCCCGACTTGGAAGTGGGAAAGCATCTCGATGGATTTCATTACAGGCTTACCGAGATCTCCGAGAGGGTTTGATTCTGTTTGGGTGATCGTGGACCGATTGACGAAGTGTGCGCACTTCGTACCTTATAAGATCGATTACTCGATGAAGAAGATTGCTGAGTTGTACTTGGATGAGGTCGTCAGATTGCACGGCGTTCCGGTTAGCATCGTTTCAGATCGAGACTCTCGGTTCACATCGCGTTTCTGGAGGAGTTTGCAGGAGGGTTTGGGCACTGATTTGAGGTATTCCACAGCTTACCATCCGCAGACCAACGGGCAGACCGAGCGTGTGAATCAGATTGTGGAGGATATGATCCGGTGCTATATTCTCGATCATGGAGGTGCGTGGGACGAGCGTTTACGGCTCATGGAATTTGCCTACAACAACAGCTACCAGGAGAGTCTACAGATGGCTCCCTTCGAGGCGTTGTATGGGAGGCGCTGCAGAACCCCTTTGTTTTGGGCCGAGGCCGGTGAGAGGCCTGTTTTGGGTCCTGATGCACTCGAAGAGATGGAGGTTTCCGTGAAACTTATTCGGGAGAAGCTTCGAGTGGCTCAGGAGAGGTATGAGAAGAACGCCAATCGGCGTAGGTCCGATTTGGAGTTTTCAGTGGATGACTTGGTCTTCTTGAAGGTGTCTCCGATGGTAGGAGTGAAGAGGTTTGGCAAGAATCGGAAGTTGGATCCGAGATTTGTGGGCCCGTTCAGGATTTTGGAGCGTATTGGTGTGGCTGCTTATAGGCTGGATCTGCCAGCTAGCTTCCCGGGGGTTCATAATGTCTTTCATGTGAGCCAGTTGCGGAAGTGTGTGCGGAGCAGTGGGCAAGTCTTGGACGCTGTGCCCCAGTTGGAGCCAAATCTCTCGTATGTCGAGGTGCCGGTCCGCATTTTGGAAGCTCAAGCTCGAGTGTTGCGGACGAAGTCTATTCCTATGGTGAAGGTTCTTTGGAAGAATCAGGATTTGGAGAGCGCGACTTGGGAGCTAGAGTCGGCTATGAGGGAGGCTCACCCTCATTTGTTCCCCTGAGTTTGCGGGTACGTTTCCCCTCTAGTGGTTGGTTTCTTTCCTTCTGTTGTAGGAGTAGTTTTCGCAAAGTTTCGGGTCGAAACTTTTTGTTAGGGGGAGTGACTGTAACGCCCCCGAATTGTCGATGATTTATTTTAAATCCTTTTTCGGCGTTACGTTGACGTTTTCCGTCTCGAGCCGTTGTTAGAGTACCTCGTTAGGTGTTCTTAGAGGTTTAGCCTGTTTGCGGGTTTCCCCAGCTAGCCGGTGTCTGTTTTGGAGACCCGGTTGAGCCTTTCAGGGAATTCTCGTGTTTGGCTTCGGGCAAGGTTATCTCGAGTTTTGTTCGTCGGAGTTCGTTTTTGACTTCGCCGTTGTTCTCGTAGCCCGGGTTTTTAGCTACAGTGCGAATTTGGTCGGAATCCGAGAACGTCGCATAATCGCGTCGTTTTGGCGGTCGCTAGTTAGCGAGCCGTCATTTTATGATGGCATATATATTTATTTACGCATGTGTAGCGTGGCGCGTGGTTGAGGCGTGCCTTTTGTTCGGGCGTAATGCGTGTTTGAGCGTGCCGGTGCGAGTTTGCACATTATGTGTTTTAGTTTAATAGCATTATAATGGGAGTAGTAGTATTATAATTGGGGTTATAATTATTAGAATTAGTATATTACAATATTATAACTTATATTATTCATATAAGTATAATATAGGTTATATTATAAGTATAATTATTATAAGTATATTATAAGTATATTATAACTTTTAATATTATGAGGATATTATAACTTGTAATTATTAATATACGTATAAGTATTATAACTTAGAATTATAAGTATATTATAACTTCTAATATTATAAGTATATTATAACCTATAATTATTAATATAAGTATAATTATAAAATAGTTAGGTTTTATAACTCCCCCCCCCCCTCTCTCCCGTGACCTAGCAGCCGAACCCCCCCCCCCCCCCCCCCTTTTATTTTTTTTCCTGTGCGCTGCTGTCCGAGCCGAGCGGAAGAAGAACGGCGACCTAGCCGGCCCCCTTCCGCCGCCCGCCGCCCGCCGCTCCGGCCCCCTCCTTCCGATCCGAGCCCGGATCCGCGTTCCCCTCGCCGAGGCCTACGAGCCTAGGTATTCTTTTCGCCCTTTCCTCCATGATTCCGTGGGATCTCCGTTTTGATTTTGTTTGGATTTCGTTAGTTTTTCTTGCTCATTTTGTTGATTAGATGATAATCTCATAGGTTTTTGGTATTGCGTGAATTGTTGGGAGCTTTCCGGAATTTTTGGGCGTCCGCCATAGCGCCGTTGTGCTGGCGAAATTTTTGGTGATTTAGCAAGGCAAGTGCTTCTCTCCTTTTCGCCATTTGGCCTACTTTTGTCTCTCAATTCCTTGTTAATTTCGTATATCGCATGTTAGATTTGTTGATGAATCGGAACCCTAACCCTTATCCCCTTCCGGTAACCGCGTTAGAAATTAGGCTTTTACCCTCCCGCTAGTAGATTCCCGTTTTAGGACGGCGTCGCGGTAGGTGTTTAGCGTAGGTGTGGGTTAGTGTGGAGATGGGTTTATGTTTAGGTCTATGTTTATGTTTAGGAGTTTTAGGATTTTATTTGCCTTATTTTGAGGCGTTTAGGTGTGATTGTGCACGCACGGCCTATGGTCGTGCGTCTAGTAATCGTGCGACCCGATGTCGGTGCTCGTACGCTAGGCTTAGAATCGAGTGAGTGTACTCACTCGCAGCGGCGTTGCGTAATCGCAACGACTAATCCCTTAGCGTTGATTTCTCCCCGAGTGTTTTGCTCGTGTATCGAGAGTCCCTTGTCGGCTGTTACCTTTCGAAGGCCGAATCGTGGGTTGTGGTCAGTAGTGGTGGTGGATGGCTCTTTTAGGGGTTGTGTGGCGTGATGTAGCCTTGACCACACTCTTTACCTTGACCCGAGTAGTTTTCTGGGCAAGTGAGTGATGGGTCCTTTGTGCCTTCACGTGTCAACCCTTGAGCAATTTGTTGACTTGGAATTAGTGGTTGGGCGATTTGGAACGCTTTCAACCTGATTCCAAGTTTCTTGTTTTTGCTACTGCCGCCTCTCACAATTTAGGATGTTAGGCGTTTCTTCCGTAGGTGTCGCAGCATTTTTTTTTTGGCATCATGGCCATGTTGACTCTGCAGGTTTTTAGGCAGAGTAGTTGCTGTTTACCCGCACTTGGTGCAGGTTTGCTTTTCGCCCTTCCTTGGGCATTGTTGTTTTACTCTAGTTGTACTCTCTTTACCTGCTTTTACCTTACTTTTCTTTTTAGCACTTGCATTCCTTGCTCTGAGGTGTTCTATTTTCTTCTGAACGCCTCAGGTTCTGGGCAGTAGCCAGTAGGTGGCTGTTGCTGTGGTGCTGTTGCAGGTCCTTCTGTTGACTGTTGAGACTCTCTTGAGTCATTGTGAGGTAGTTTTACTGCACTTTCTACAGACATACATACTTGCCAGTGGGTTCGTGTCAGCTGTTGGCGCCCCTGGTAGTTTTACCTTTTTGTACTAGATATGTTTTCTTCTTACTGCTACCCTTTCTGGGAGATAGTCTATTTGCTCTGGGAAGTTTTATGTTAGGTTGCTAGCTATTTTAAAACTATAAAACCTCAACAATATTATGTATAAAGCATGATCAGCATGATTTCTAAAAAGAACTCACTTAACGTACTTTCTTAATTACGTATAGCAAATGAATTTTCCTATATATTTATAAATTAAAACTAGAGTTTTGGTTCAGCGTAAGGGCCCTTCGGGATCACTTATGCGCTCATTTAGGATGTTGACGTAAATGAAGTATCTTCCGCTACGTATAAAAATCAGTTTTGAAACCGTGGACTCTTTGGTCCACTGAGCCGAGGGATACGGCCAATAAATAAATCAAGTTTTTTTATAATCAATTAATTCATGTTTTGAAGGATTTGGAGTGTCGCCTGAACGTCGGCAGTTATCCCCTGCTCGACGTGGCATCACAGCGCGTAGATTTTCTCTTACTCTGATTTAAAATATAGTGAGAAAAATGCGGGTTGTGACATGTATCCCTCCAACCCTACACAAGTGAGTTTTCTACGCGGTTCCCTTAACCTATTAGACAACTCTTGTCTAATTTTTGTTATACATAATAGTTTAAGGTAAATTCTGGACTTCCTGAGGTCTACCCGGTTAAGGGCTCGCAGCGGTATTAGGGAATACGATGGGTTAAAGCCCAAATCCCCTTATCTAGGACACTTACTTTTATTAGTGTCTACCCATTATTAGTACCCCAATCTCGTTATTGCTCTTGAGTAAACCTAATGAATTAAGACACGTAATGGGAGAATGACGATCTTTCGTCGAACCCCTCCCTAGCTATTCTCTTTGGTGACTTGCACTCTAACACTCGATATTAAGTAGTGACATACTTATGATTCTGACCAGGGTTTTAAACTTCCCAACACATCTCTAAATTCAACTATATCTCATTACCCTGAATGTGCTAATACTACAAGTCACTTTTACTAAACGCAGCTCATGACTTGACCCTAACCCATATGAGGTGACTTCCGATTCCATGGGACAAAGGCCTCATAATTTTTATCATAGGTTAATCATTTGATTATTAGTGATAAATCGAAATTCCATATTTTTTCTAATTATTTTGGACCATAATTAAAATTATTTAATTAAGTGACCTAAGTCACATTGAACATGAACTACCATAACTAAAGGACCTCAAGGTCTAATTATTTTATCTGATGTTCATATTGGTTTAAAAGATCGGTGTACCAAACATCCTAATTTTCCAAAATTATTTGATCCTTGTTTTCTATTTATGACTAAAATCACAATATTACCCCTTTACAAATGAAGTACTGAAATTAATCAACTAAGAATTCTTAAAAAATTCCTAGTCATTAATATTGTTAAGATAGAGCTCAAAACAAATTTTCACAGTTATATCTAGGGGTTTAACCTAGGATTTATACAATTCAAAATATCTACAAAAATGTAATTATTAATACAAGTATCAGAAAAAATCATCCAAAAATTCAAATAAAATTTACAAGGGTTTATAATACTGAAATAACTGTCGAAGAAATATCTCATAATTTTCCAAGTACTACTAATTATTATTTAAAGAAAAATCACATAAGGGTATAATTGGAATTATACTATTTTTACATGATATAGTTCTCAAAAATTCTCACAAATTTTTCCAGATAAATGAAATGATATTTTAGGGTTTGTATCAATACTCTAGAATTTTCCAAGTTTAATTGCCATAATTTTCCTTTTCGACGTACACATAAGTGTGTTAATTTTAAAATAAATCTAAACTATGGGATTTTTAATTCCAAAAATTTCAATTTTTCCTTGAAAGGAGTATTCTACCGCCATAAACCTCTGTACAAAATTTCATGGGCATGTATTGGGTCAAATGGGCTTAATTCTCATTTTTGCCCCTTTTTACTATTAGCAAAAAAATTTCATTTATACCTTCATCATGTACGTTGGATCCTCTAACATCCAGAGGTCCAAATGACTGTAAATTTTTACCAAGGTATTAAATTGACATTAGAGTCATACCACCCAAATTTGGGGGCATTTGGAGTTGAAAATCTCCCTAAATTCTCTTTATTTGATAAATCAAACTTTTTACTAAAACTGTAGAACATTGCCCTCCAAAAATTCTGATTCTTGGGCACAGTCTAAGTATAGTATACACACATGCATGACCCAAATTTTACTGCATGTGGAATTGTATTTTAGCCTAGGCACTCCTTTTAATTTTTGCCCTAGTTTAGGATCAGTCCTATGAGAATGGCCCTACAAGGAGCTATATTGCTTCAAATGGCTTGTTTAAGGTGTCAAATTAAACTTAAGACATAGGGCTACAATTTATAAGTTGACACCTATTTCTGTATTTGCCTCTAATGGGCTAAAATTTTACATGCAAGTCACTGTAATAAGTATGACAGAAAAATGATTTAATCTAAATCATACTATAGTTTAATACAACCAAAACAGACGACATCCCTTCATCCTCTTACTCTATCTGACTGCCTAGATCGATCCAACCTGGTGCGTATTGATCTCCAATTTCTCATCCACTGGGCCACCACAACCACCGACTCTCATCGCCACCACCTCCATTGAGGTGGTGGCTTGCGTTTCCAGGTGACAAGACTGCCGAAGGTGGCTCCTCTAGCGAACTTGAGCAAGGAGAAAAGCTCGGTAAAAATTCAAGGAATCATGCTCAATTGAGTCTTATATATATCCTAATCGATCTCGAAAGCTAACGCAAGGGGAGGGGAGGAGAAATAGACCTGGATAAGTGATTGGCAGCGGTGTGCCATGACCAACTTCTCCTCCAGCGAGCTAGCTCCAAGATTTGTTTCTCCATGGCTTGCATTGATCCATGACTTGATTTCAACTCCTCTCATTGTTCTGAAGCTAGTGGAGGGGCTATTTCTTGCTTATAGTGGTTGTATAAGGAGGGCCATTAAGGGGGTGACCGACCATGAAATTTGGATGCTTCACGTTGGCTGCCAAGTGTCCACCACCACTTAAATTTTGCTGGAAATGAGCTGGGAGCTCAATTATGTGCTTGGGCAGAGAGGAGGAGGGCTACATGGCCTTCACTCCTTATTTCTCTCATTTTCTCTCTCCTCCACTTAGCAAAATTCCTAAATTACCCTCATTTATGTCACTACCCTCCAAAAATAGAGGGTAGGCGCTCTAATTGGGCACTTGGGCTGCTAATGGGCCATGTTCTATAGCCTTAGCCCATTGGAATTGAGCCTGACTTCTTATTTTCTTCTTTAGGTCGTATGTTGACCAAGTTATGGTCATGGACCCTATGAAATCACCGAAGGGGTTGGGCATGACTCAAGGCCTTAGCCCATTAGGAATGGGCTTTATTCTTAAATTCCTTATTTAGGCCTAATGTTGACCAAGTTTGACTTTGGGTTTGACTTTGTCAATTTGATGAGTGAGTTGGGCCCACTTGGTGGTCATGAGCCTTATGGGTTACCCTATGATGGGGATTTTGGGTCACTTAGATTCCTTTTAGGGTTAGGGATGTGGTGGTGTGGTCATTTTGTATTTTTGGTTTCAATTTGGGCTAGTTTGACCTAATGTTGACTTGAACCCTATAGTGTGCCCCATGTGAGTCCACACTACTCTATGGCCTTAGGGTCAAACTTAGACGAATATTTTCTCTCACCATTTGTTCTTCTGTGTTGCACAAAAGAACAACTTCAAATGTGCAACCAATGAAAAGATACAACCGATTTAAGTGTTGGTGTTGTGGGATGGTTGGGAATTTTGTCCTAGATTGTTGGTATAATCCAACAGCACCTTCATATAAGATTCAACCAGCTTTGTTTAGAAAGTCTGCTATGTTTCACACATCAAAGCCTAACAGGAACCAAGGCCCCAAAACTATTTGGGTGCCTAATGTGAACTAAATCTGTGTTTGTAGGTGGAGCAAAGTACCAAAGGTAGGCAAATATGGTACTTGGATAGTGGCTGTTTCAGGCACATGACTTGATCAAGGAGTTTACTAAGAGATTACACTCCAGTTAGGAATGGACCAAAAGTCATCTTTGGAAGGTCAAAGAAAGGACTCACCAAGGGATATGGTAACATTTCTAATGGCCTATTTACCATCACTAAAGTGGCTTTTGTGGAAGGATTGAACCACAATCTGATAAGCATAAGTCAGCTTTGTGATATAGGGTACGAAATTATTTTACACAATGATAAATGTTTGATAAGGAATTCAAGTGATCAAGAAATTATCTTGTCAGGCACTAGGAGTGGGAACATTTATTTTCAAAACTTCTTAAGTATAAATGAAAAATCACATGTATGCCTTGTAGCTAGTGAGAAAGACTCTTTATGTGTATAGTGGCACAAGAGGTTGGCTCACTTAAACTACAAAGCTATGAGTAAACTATTCTCTATGGACTTAGTAAGAAATAGTACTCAACTCAAATGCTCCAAAGAAGGCTTATGTCCTGCATGTCAAAAATGCAAACAGATAAAAGTTTCCTTTAATAGCATTCAGTCCAATGACACTGAGAGGTGTCTGTACTTACTTTATATGGTCATATTTGGTCCTATGCAAGTTCTTATTTTAGGTAGGAAGTCATATAAATTTGTGATTGTGGAAGATCACACCAGATTTGCTTCGGTATTCTTCTTAAGGAGAAAGTCTGAAACACTAGACATCCTTGCTGATTTTATCAAACAAATCTAGAATGAGATGGGATGTTATGTAGTCAAACTTAGAAGTGACCATGGTACAGAATTTCAATCTGAAAAGATGAAAAATTCCTGTAAGGAACTAGGAATCTTTCAGGAGTTCTCCTCTCCAAGAACACCACAGCAAAATGGAGTTGTTGAGAGGAAAAATAGAATTCTTATTGAAGCAGCTAGAACAATGCTGAGTGATGCATCTCTCCTAGAATATTTCTCGGCTGAGGCTATAAACACAGTGTTAACCCAGAAATCGGTGATCCCTCCTAAGATAGCCAACTCAAAAGTCGCGGCCTACTCCAGGAGGTCGCGGCCTGTCAGCTTTTCCTTCTAAAGGTGGGCGGACTGACCTCTCAGTCCGTTCAGTCCGCGCGGCTAGGTAGGTATATCTAGCCCAACCGCCCAGGTTGCGCAGCTCCCTCTCATTCTGCAGGAGATGCGGACTGCTGCCTCAGTCTGACCATGCAGACTGCGCGGTTTTTTTGGCTAACCGCGCAATAAATCATTATTCATCTCTGGCACGAACTGCCCAACAATGTGGTGGCCTCACATTCCTATCTGCCTAGACTGCTCGATAGCGAAGTGCTCAGCAGGTGGCGGATTCAGTCTTAAGTCCGCCTAAGGGAGGCGGACTCGCTCCTCTCTCCAGCTCTCCAACCCGCACTACATCCAGCGGATTAATCTTCAGTCTGCCAGGTCGCCAACCCTAATACCCAAGAAAAGGATTCCACCAGCAGGCAGCCCGCTCAATCCGATCGCTGCGAGTTAGGCGGGCTCGTTGCGCAGTTTGCAAGATGAACCCCAGCTCAGCAGCCGGCGATCTGCCTCCTCTCTACAGCGGGCTGGGCGGACTCGTTCAGTAATCCGCCACCTAGTCCTTCAGTTTTCCGTGTTGGCTTCTTCCTAGCTATAGGTGGACTCTTCCTCAGCTCGCATACCCAATGCGAGCTCGCCCAGCAGCAGAGGCGGACTTGTCCTAGTCTGCCAATAGCAAGACCAGCTTCAGACAAGTCCCAGACCACGCGGCCTGGCGCAGACTCCTCGGGCTCAGCCTTTGTACTCGTATAACCTAGTGCAAACTCGCTAAGCAGTAGAGGTGGACTCGTCCCAGTCCTCCAATAGCAAGACCAACTTCAGACAAGTCCTAGTTGGCGCGGTCTGGCGTGGACTCTGCGGACTCAACATTTATACTTCCATAACTCACCGACTCACCAGGGGTGATGTTACCAAGACCGTTACCTCCTCAGGCCTATAAATATGCCCCCATACCTCTCATTCAGGGATACGACATAGGCGTCAAGGTCCTGACATCTGTTCCTGTGGACTCTTTTTCTCAGTCCGTGCAACCTGCTCCCTTTCTCTCTTCTTGATCAAGTAGTTCGCCCGGCTTAGTCCAGCGAGCTGCTTGATCAGTAACTGCGCAGTTCGTCGACCTTTACTGGTCAACCCGCGCGGCCTCTGGCATTCTTATCCTTAGCCGCCAGATTTCCCCTTTGTGATCTTTATTGCTTTCTCCTATAAAGGTGCTATAGATAGTTGTAATCTTGTTTCTTGATTAAAGTAAAAGCCCATCGTAAGAGTGGAATTCAAGCCACGACGAGCGAAGTATGTTGTTTCCGCTACAGCGGCCCACTCTCTTCTTCTCTCCTCTTTCGGCATCAACCTGCAAAGCTAACCATCAAAGTAACCGTCTGCTCGACAGTACCCGATCAACCTTCCCAGTTGCTCCCAACAAACCTTTTCTCTATCCCCGCAACCTCTTCTTCACCTAGCTTATGAGACCAAACACCCGTTAATTTGAAGGCACATTTATTGCATCGATAGCTAACACGCGACCTTCAGATCTCGATCAGACAGTATAATCAGTGGTTACTCATGAAAGATCGTCAACCCCCTCCAAATATCCCTTGTACCAGTGAAGATGCTCTCTGGGAAGCCCTCAGGTTGATACTTCATGAAACTGCCCAACATTTTTATGTACTCAATGATACTCTAGCTGCTATCACTATATAATTGGAGGTACAGCCAGCAATTGACCTGTCTCTGATTAATCAGACATCTTCAGTGATGAACCCACCAATCTGTCCATCAACATATCCATATTCTTATCTGCCAACTTTTCTGTCAGTTGATCCTTATGCATATCTGACAAGTTATCCATCTAGGCAGACCGCAGTCTCTATGTAGACTATGATTACTATGCAAGGAAAGTATTTCTTCAAACCAGTCAAGCCATCGCTTACTCTGCAAATCACCCGAGAAAGTTGCCTAAATTTTCCGCTAAGAGAAAAAGAGGCCAAGAAGCTTTGTTCCATATCAAGCAACACGAGAGCGAGACTTTAGCCCACTTCATTGAGCGCTTCCAAAGGAAAGCCTTAGAAGTTGAGAATATTGATCCCGAATTCTATAAAGTCGCTTTGATGGTTGGTTTACAAGAAGGACCACTCAAGTTTTAGGCCTAACTCCGTCACCCAAGGATGTATCAGGAGATGATTAGCCTCGCCAATGAATATATTTGCATTGAAAAGGGGAATCCCAATTTCATCTCCAGGCTTGTAGCAGTGAAGGATTCTTCTTCTTCTTATAAGTAGCCTCCAAAGTCTCCTCAGAAGGATTTTCAACTGCAAGCAAGGAAGGAAAGAATTGGTCAACGTCATCAACACTTCTTCCCAAGAAAGAATTACCTCGAAAGTAAAAAACTATGACTGCCTGTCCCTTCTGTTCATCCAGCACAAACTCCGCAGGCAGCTTTGGTCCATCAACAGCAGGATGAAGAATTGTTTGAGGTTGAAATGAATGCAGCTATACAGGAAGTAGGCCAAGTCCTGAAGGGTAAGGATAACAGTAAAAAGCCATGCCAACCACCAGATCAAAGGCCAAAAGATTCAGATTCATTCTGCAAATTTCACAAAGTAAAAGGTCATGCGATAGAAGATTGCAAAGCCCTTCGGCAACTGATGGAGAAAATGTTGAAGCAGGCCAAATGCCAACATTCGCTCCAGAAGAATAGTCCATCTAGTCCATAAAATCTCAAAAAGCAAAAGAAGACAAGCGACTTTCTTTCCTCGAAGTACGCAAAGCTACTCGCAATCTGGGCCGGTTATATTTTCCTTTACACTCTACAAACATTATTTCTCTAAAACACTTCTTAGTGTTCTCTCTTTCATTTAAGCAAGTTTTTACGTTAGAGATCCTATACTGACATAATTCCATTTTCGTAATGCTTATCCTCTATATTTTTCTCTTTGCCGAAGAGATCGTTGAACCACTGAGATATCGCCAAGTCTTATTGTTCTATCCATGGATTTTTCTCCGGCGTAAGACCACAATGACCACATATGGTGAGGAGTTTTTCACATATGTGCAGTGGGGTACGTTCAATCTATGATGGTTAACTTCAGACTTCGGATCCTGACCGGTGTCTAGCACAGTGTGTGTGCCTAGGGGAGGCAGCCTGTGATTGTTCTATCGTGCCTCGTTGAGGGATACGTTATAGTTACGGTGATCTTTGATTGACAAGCAATGGAGATCAAGTGTAGCCTTGTCTCTTCGATCATCTCACAACTGTGATGGCCGAACACTCGTTGGTACTCTCAATCCATGCTTTCACGGGACCCACAACGTTATTGATCCTTTCAAAGATGAGCAATGTTGTAGACCATTTGGCTCACCTGGTAGAACGGATCAATAATGTTTGTAACCCGAGGAAAGAGAGCAGTGTATCAATCGTTTCTTTCTCAGGATTTTCTGTGCTTGCTTCTCTTGTGACCTTTTCGAAAGGAAGCATGGACAGCCCGCTCTAAGAAGGACTACACTCTGGATGATTTCTTCTTAATGCAAGCGATGCATAAGGCCCACGGGGAACACCTGTGGCAGCATCCAGTCTTTTTCGACCATCTCCGAGGTGTAGTCCTCCATTGTCTTTTTTTCCTTCTTACAGGTCAACAGGTTAGATCCAATCTATCAAAAGGATCCGCAACATCTTTTTAGCTCACGATCATCTTATATGTATTGCTTACATAAAGCTATATTGGGCGATGATTTACGAGTTCTTTACTATTCTCATTTGATATTTTTGGCACTAACTCATAGACATATTTTTATTCTCTTTATTGACAAGCCGTTTGGTTAAAATTCAGACATTCATTTCATCTGACTAATCTGGTTTTCATATGAGAGATATCATGTTTGACTATGCAAAGAGATTGATGCAAAGGCTTGATCATTATTTAATTTTGCTTGCTCGGTCAACAACAGGATTTGATGGATATTCTTTCTGCAGTCTAATCATATCAATCTTATCACATTAATCCTTGGCATCGGATTTATACATAAAACTCCTAAGGTACAAAGAGTAATTTTCTTTCATATCTGCCTGCTCACTCTTCTTTTGCAGAGACTAGTAGAAATTAGCAAGTCCTCTTCAGGTATTTGCGGCTTAATCTTCTTTCATATCTGCTTGCTCACACTTCTTTCTTAGATACTAGCAGATATTATCAAGTCCTCTTCAGGTACTTATGGCTTTGTTTTCTTTCATATGTTCTTGCTCACTCTTCTTTTGTAGAGACTAGTAGAAATTAGCAAGTCCTCTTCAGGTACTTGTTGCTTAATCTTCTTTCATATCTGCTTGCTCACTCTTCTTTTGTAGAGACTAGCAGATATTTGCAAGTCCTCTTCAGGTACTTGCAGCTTAGTTTTCTTTCATAATTGCTTGCTCAATCCTCTTTTGCAGAGACAAGAAGATATTAGCAAGTCCTCTTCAGGTACTTGGGCTTAGTTTCCTTTCATATCTGCTTGCTCACTCTTCTTTTGCAGAGACTAGCAGATATTAGCAAGTCCTCTTCAGGTACTTGCGGCCTAGTTTTCTTTCATATCTGCTTGCTCACTCCTCTTTTATAGAGACTAGCATATATTAGCAAGTCCTCTTCAGGTACTTGCGGCTTAATTTTCTTTCATATCTGCTTGCTCACTCTTCTTTTGCAAAGACTAGAAGATATTAGCAAGTCCTCTTTAGGTACTTGCGGCTTAGTTTTCATTCTTATCTGCTTGCCCACTTTTCTTTTGCAGAGACTAGCAGATATTAGCAAGTCCTCTTCCGGTACTTATGACTTAGTTTTCTTTCATATCTGCTTGCTCACTCCTCTTTTGCAAAGACTAGCAGATATTAGCAAGTCCTCTTCAGGTACTTGCGGCTTAGTTTTCTTTCATATTTGCTTGCCAACTCTTCTTTTGTAAAGAATAGCAGATATTAGCAAGTCCTCTTCAGGTACTTGCGGCTTAGTTTTCTTTCATATCTGCTTGCTCATTTTTCTTTTGCAGAGACTAGTAGATATTTGTAGGTCCACTTCAGGTACTTGCGGCTTAGTTTCTTTCATATATTCTTGCTCACTCCTCTTTTGCAGATACTAGCAGATATTAGTAAGTCCTCTTCAGGTACTTGCAGCTTAGTTTTCTTACATATCTTCTTGCTCACTCCTCTTTTGCAGAGACTAGCAGATATTAGCAAGTCCTCTTCAGGTACTTGCGGCTTAGTTTTCTTATATATCTGCTTGCTCATTCTTCTTTTGCAGAGACTAGCAGATATTAGCAAGTCCTCTTCAGGTACTTGCGGCTTAGTTTTCTTTCATATTTGCTTGCTCACTCTTCTTTTGTAGAGACTAGCATATATTAGCAAGTCTTCTTTAGGTACTTGTGGCTTAGTTTTCTTTCATATCTGCTTGCTCACTCTTCTTTTGCAGAGACTAGAAGATAATAGCAAGTCCTCTTCAGGTACTTACGGCTTAGTTTTCTTTCATATCTGCTTGCTCACTCTTCTTTTATAGAGAATAGCAGATATTATCAAGTCCTCTTCAGGTACTTGCACCTTAGTTTTCGTTCATATTTGCTTGCTCACTCTTCTTTTGTAGACACTAGCAGATATTAGAAAGTCCTCTTCAGGTACTTGCGGCTTAGTTTTCTTTCATATCTTCTTGCTCACTCTTCTTTTGTAGAGATTAGCAGGTATTTGTAAGTTCCATCCAAGTACTTGCATTTTAATTTTATTTCATATCTGCTGCACATTCTTCTCCTTGGAGTGATTAGCAGGTATTTGAAAGTTCCATCTAGGTACTTGCATTTTAATTTCATTTCATTTCTACTGCTCACTCTTCCCTTTGTAGTGATTAGACTATATTTGCAAGTTTTATCCAGGTACTTGCAACTTAGTTTTTTTATCACATTTGTGACTTACTCCTCTTGCAGAAGTTAACAGGTGCTTGCAAGCCTCCATCAGGTACTTGGAAGTTATCACTATTCTTCGATTTCCCCTCTCTATTGTTTTGCAGAGCCCGTTCGAAGAAATTCATATCTCCTTCATTTTGTAAAAACAACTCAGGTACGTACAACATGTACCTCCTTCCGCCTATGTTACTTTTTTCCTTTGCAGGAAAAAGACAGGCATTAGCAAACTTCTTTCTGAGGAGAGACATCAAGTTCCATATCTCCTTACCCCTTCCTTTTCTCGTGGGAAAGATCATGATTTTTGTGAGTCTCCTACTATTTTGGAGTTCTCTTCAGAACTTGAAAAAGTGCGGGGATTATTATGTTAACCGAGAAATCGGCAATCCCTCCTAAGATTGCAAACTCGCAAGTCGCGGCCTGCTTAAGGAGGTCGTGACCTGTCAGCCTTTCCTTCTAAGGGTGGGCGGACTGACCTCTAAGTCCGCTCAGTCCGCGCAGCTAGGACGGTCTCTCTAGCTAGACTGCCCAGGTCGCGCAGCTCCCGCTCGTTCTGTAGGGGGTGCAGACTGCTGCCTCAGTCCGCCTGTGCAGACCGCTGCCTCAGTCCGCCCGTGCAGACCGCGCGGTTTGTTTGGCTAACCGCACAATAGTTCATTTTTCATCTCTTGCACGAACAGCCCAACAATGTGGCGGACTCACATTCCTATCCGCCTAGACCGCTCGATAGCGACGTGCTCAGCAGGTGGTGGATTCAGTCTTCTGTCTGCCTAAGGGAGGAGGACTCGCTCCTCCCTCTAGCTCTCCAACCCGCACTACATCCAACAGACTCAACTTCAGTCCGCCAGGTCACCAACCCTCGTACCCAAGCAAAGGATGCCACCACCAGACAGCCCGCTCAATCCGTCTGCCGTGAGTTAGACGGGCTCGTTGCGCAGTCCGCCAGATGAACCCCAGCTCAGCAGCCGACGATCTGCCTCCTCTCTACAACGGGCTAGGCGGACTTATTCAGTAGTCCGCTAGCTAGCCCTTCAGTTTTCCGTGTCCGCTTCTTCGCAGCAGCGGGCAGACTCTTCTTCAGCTTGCAAACCCAATGCGAGCTCGCCCAACAGCAGAGGCGGGCTCGTCCCAGTCCGCGAACAGCAAGACCAGCTTCAAACAAGTCCCAAACCGCGCAGACTCTGCGGAATCAGCCTTTGTACTCGCACAACCCAACACGAACTCGCTTAGCAGCAGAGACAGACTCGTCTTTGTCCGCCAACAATAAGACAAGCTTCAGACAAGTCCCAAACCGCGCAGACTCCGCGGACTCAGCATTTGTACACGCATAACTCACCGACTCACGGGGGGTGACGTTACCAAGACCGTTACCTCCTTAGGCCTAAAGATAGGCCCCCATACCTCTCATTCAGGGACACGACAGAGGCATCAAGGTCCCGACATCAGTTCCTACGGACTCTGTTTCTTAGTCCGTGCGACCTGCTCCCCTTCTATCTACTTGATCAAGCAGTTCGCCCGGCTTAGTCTAGCGAGCTGCCTGATCAGTAACCGCGCGGTCCGCCGACCTTTCCTGGTCAACCCGCGCGGCCTCTGGTATTCTTCTCCTTAGCAGCCAGCTTTCCCCTTTGTACCCTTTACTGCTTTCTCCTGTAAAGGTGAAATAGCAAGTTGTAATCTTATTTCTTTTATTAAAGGAAAAGCCCATCGCAAAAGTGGCATTCAAGCCGTGACGGGCGAAGTCTATTGTTACCCGTGCTAGCGGCCCCTCTCTTCTTCTCTCCTCTCTCGGCATCAACCTGCAAAGCTAACCGTCAAAGTAACTGTCTGCTCTATAGTACCCGATCAACCTTCCTAGTTGCTCCAAACAAACCTCTTCTCTATCCCCACAACCCTCTTCTTCACCTAGCTTGTGAGACCGAACACCCATTAACTAGAATGTGCTTTTCTTGCATCGACACACAGTATGTTATGTTTAGAATAGAGCATTGATCAAAAAGAATAACAACAAGACTCCCTATGATCTAATGAAAGGTAGAAAACCAAATCTATCTTACTTCAAAATCTTTGATAGTAAGTGTTATGTATTGGACAATGGAAAAACTTATCTAACCAAGTTCTCAGAGAAATCCTATGAAAGAATCTATTAATGTAGTTTTTGATGAATCATCTATTTTATTTAATGAGATCTCTAATAACTCTGGTCTAGGTGATGTAGACTATAGAATGGAGAAGCTAAAAATTGGCTACTCACCTGATCTAGAGTTACACATTAGAGACAATATAAAAATTCCTATAGAAGATACTGCAACTGCCCAGGGGGAGGAAGAGAATCATCCTAATCCTCCTACAGAACTAGGTGATGGTTGGCACCTGCCAGTAGCAATTAGACACCTTAGAGATCATCCTATTCATCAAATAATAGGTGATGCCAGATTAGGAGTAACTACTAGGAGTAGACATCACAATGAGGTTCTATACTTTAGTTTTCTCTCTCAGGTATAACATAAAAAGTTTGAAGAAGCCAATTCAGACCCCAACTGGATTATGGCTATGCAAGAAGAGCTCAATCAATTTGAGAGATGCAAAGTCTGGAGTTTAGTTCCTAGACCTAGTGATCACAATGTCATAGGAACTATGTAGATTTATAGAAATAAATTAGATGAGTATGGGGTTATATTCAAGAACAAAGCTAGATTAGTGGCTAAAGGATATAGACAAGAGGAAGGGTTAGACTTTGACCAAACCTTTGCACCTATAGCTAGGCTAGAAGTCATAAGGTTGTTTTTAGATCATGCAGCATTCAAAGGATACAAGCTCTACCCGATGGATGTAAAGTTAGCCTTCCTAAATAGTACACTGAAGGAGGAAGTCTATGTAGAGCAGCCACCAGGTTTTGTTAACCCTAAACACAACACCTATATTTTCAAATTGCACAAGGCTTTGTATGGGTTAAAACAGGAACCTAGAGCCTGGTATGAGACCATGTCTACCTTTCTTATAAATAATAAGTTCTCTAGAGGAAAGATAGAAAAGACATTATTTCTTAGGGACATCAAAGGAACAAGCATCCTAGTCTAGATTTATATATATGACATAATCTTTGGGTCTGTTAATGAGAAGCTGTGTAGTAAATTTGCCAGGCTTATGCAAGGAAAGTTTGAAATGAGCATCATGGGTGAGCTAAAGTTCTTCTTGGGATTCCAAGTTAGATAATCTGAAGATGGAATATCCATCTCTCAATCTAAGTTCACTAAGGAGTTGATTAAGAGATATGGTATGGAGAATTCTTCTACCATGAGAACTCTAATGGGTTCTTCTGTGTCACTACACAAGGATTAATTTGGGAAATCAGTTGATGAAACCTTGTATAGAGGCAGCATTGGATCCCTCTTGTTTTTGTGATGGTTAAAACTCGCGGCGCCTGCAGTGTGGGGTTGTTTTTTTTAGAAGAGGAAGCGATGGTATTATTTATTTAGAAAGGCGGGGTGCGTGGATTTATTATCTATAAAAAAAGGTTGAAACCGAGGTTTTATGATAGGGAGGCAAGTGCACCTATCGCGTGTAGTACAGGATATTCAGGTGAGGAATATCGGTGTCGTATTGTTCTCGGGGTCGGTTTTCCTATTTCTACTCTTTCCATGAAAGGACTATTATTCTACCGATAATATTTTTGTGTTGTTATATAAAAAAGGGCAGATATAAATATAAAATGCAGAAAATGAAATCATTAAATTAAGCAGGAAAGACGATGAAGAAATAGCGCGACAATATCAAATAGAATTCGAACTAAAATAAACTTTTAATAAAAATATATCCTAAATTTCAAGTTAATTAAGGCAGAGACTTGACCTTGGAGGTTCCAAAATAATGAGTTAACTTATCTCTAGGACTATCGCTCACCTAGATGCTAAGACTATTCGACCGATCGTTATACCGATGAAGGATTCCTCTTAACGCCCGCATTACGCTAAGAACCCCGCTACTAGGTGGGGAACCCAATCCAGGAGAATATTGCTTCTCCTCTCTCGAGGTTATGCACGCAACTCTCTTTACCCAAGGGTGATCGGTCAATATGCACGGCTTCTCGACAAGCTAGCGTATGGACTACGAAAATAGGCCCCACACATCGATATGCGCTCCTACGCGTCGTAGACCCGGGGTAAACCTTAAGTACTTTTAATTAACGAGAAAAAAGAGGACCTTTAATTATTTAAAGCGATTTTTTCTGTCCCAATACTCTTCGATATTGAGGGCTAAGAGCGGTTATCTACTCATCGGAATGGGGACGGCTTAAGCTAGAAAGCGATAAAATAAAAGTAGAAAATGAAAGCTGTAAATAAAGCAGTAAAGAAAATAATAAAGAAAGCAGTAAATGACAAGTCCCGGCTCAAATGTGTGGGCGGGAATAAATGAAAGCGAACCCTACTCAAATGAGTAGGAGGAAATCAATGCACCCACACACGCACTCTATGGAAATGAAAACACACACACACAAAGTCCTACTCAAATGAGTAAGAAGAAAATGAAAGCGGTAAATTGCAAGTCCTACTCAAATGAGTAGGCGGGAAATGAAAGCACATCATTTAACTCTTAACGAGTAAGCAGAAATAAATGCGCACACGCACACACTCTGCATAAATTGAATGAAAGCTATAAAATCTAACTCATACACGCACGCACACATACAAAATAATAAGAAAACCAAAGTTACTAAAAAAATTAAAACGACGATATTTCTACTACTAGAATGCGGTAGAAATGCATAAAAAGAGAAAATAAATATTAAACGGACAAAATTTTTTGAAAATAAATTAATGGAAAGCTAAGTATGCGGAAAATTAAAACGATAACGTTTTCATTCTTATAACTTCATAAAAATGCATAAAAGTGGAAATAAAGCTAAAAGAGAATGAAAAGTTTTACGATCTTAAAAAAAACTAAGTTAACGAAAATTTAAAACCACCTTTTAAAACATTTTTATAAACACATAGGAATGAAAACAAAGTAAAAAATAATAAACTAAAGCTAAACAAGTACGTTGCATGAAAATAAAATTGCGATTACAACGGTTAGAAATTAGGAGAAATTCCTAAAACTAAACAAGTTATAAAAGCTAAAAATAAAAAGAAAATAAGATTGCATAAGGAGAGGTGCTTAGATCCATTCCAAAACCATATTAAAGAGAAGAAAAATACGTATTTTATTAAGTAAAAATGAGTTACAATAAAAGTTAAAAACAAGAACTAAAGAAAGATGGGGGAAATTTCCCTTACATAGCTTTGGAAGCATCTAAGCAACATAACACCTTAGGCAAAATGGCTCGAAAAAGGAACGAAAAATTACTTAGAGTAGGGTGCTTCCAAATGATTTTCTCATACTACGCAAAAAGAAGAAAATTGCAAATTTTATTAAAATATAAGTGATTACATGAAAGCTAAAACGAGAAAGCTAATACAAACTAAGAGAGAGAGAGAGAAATTCTCTAACATAGTATTAAAAACCTAATGGTCAGCACCTACCCTAAACAAAGTGGTCAAAAAAGTGGACAGGATAGCTTACTGAAAGCTCTTATTTACAGACAAATTTTTCGGGTGCGATACGCCCTAGGTCACGGGCGTGTCTGGGGGCATGTCGGGAAGGGTTTATCTGGAAAAGGCAAAATCTGGCGAGCTAGCATCATTTTGGAAGCAGCGGGTCGTGACATGTGACGGTCACGAGCGTGTCGAGCTTGGACATGGGCATGTTGGGGCCGTGTCTTGACAGCTGGGTGGAGGAAGTCAATTAGACCTTTGCTGGCTCGAGGCGTTGAGTGTCGATAATGACACGGGCATGTCGAAATGAACACGGGCGTGACAGCTGGCGTCAAGGCATTGAGTGTCGAGTTGATGGCATTGAGTGTGTTCTATCTCGACGACATTGAGTGGTTGACACGGGCATGTGGAGTATGGACACGGGCGTGTCCCGCTCTGGTTGATGAAGGAATTGAATGCCGTTGAGAGGTGAACAGTGAAAGCGTTGAGTGGCGTTGAGTGACTGACACGGGGGTGTCGATCATGAGACACGGGCGTGTCGAACATGAGACACGGGCGTGTCAGGTCAATTTTTTACCTTTTCTGGATTTTTTCTGGAAAATTAAATTAAGCTGTTAGAAATAATATTTACAAAAAGGAGCAATTTATTGAATTAAAAAAACTAAAAAAGACAAAACTAAGCTAAAATAACATAATAAAAACATAAGAAAAATGTGTATATTTACAACTCATCAAATACCCCCATACTTAAGCTTTTGTTATTCCTGAGCAAAAGTTGGAGATGAACTTATAAGGAAAAATAAAAATTCTAAATTTTCTACCGCTTAAATTAATTGAAAGAAAGATCAAAATAAAGATCCGGGGTTTTAAGAGTTAAATCTTAAATTATGAAAAAGTTATAAATAGAGGAAGAGTTTCAAAAAGACTTCTAGGCAAAACAAATAAAAAGCGGAAATTATTTTTGTTAGTTTAACAGGGATAGATTGTTATTATATAAAAAACTTTAGCTTAAAAAAAGTTTAAAGGAAATAATGCAATTTAAAAATTATGCTCTCAAAAAATTTTAAATTAATTCTAGAATCATTTAAATAGGCTAAGTGGTTTGGTGGTATATGAAGAGGGCTTGGATTTTGAGGCGAGGTAATTTTTTCTCGAACCTCCATTTTTTTTCTTTTTTGAAAGTTAAGGAAAATGAAATCTTATTTTCCTAACATATAATTTTTGGAATTAACTTCATAAATAATAAAATAACTCAATGTATATGTATAGGAGTAATGAATTCTATCCTCTTACTCCATAACATATAATCTTTTTAAATTATTCGGTGTCTATGTTTACAGGACGAAATCTTATTCTCATTGACATATGATCTTTTAAGGATAAAAAAGGGGATAAATCCTGCCAAGTGAGGCATGAAAAAAAGGAGATGAGTTTTCAAAGAGAAAACTAGATTTTAATAAAAAGTTTTGAGCGCAATCTTTTTAAAATGAACGTTCCTATGTTTCTAAAAGCATGAAGTTGAAATATTTGAAATCCATAATTGTTATTTTCTAACATAAATACGAGCTTCTATTTATAAAAATAGAAGTGGTGGTGAAAAACAAGTTCTCTATTATAAGGAAAAGACATAAAAATTTCTTTAAAACGTAACCCCAGACACTTAAATCTATCAAACTTTAATTGATAAAAGAATAGTAAACAAAGAATAAGTAAAATTCGCATATAAATAAACTCGAAACTAGATTTTTGGAAAGCAAAAAGGGTTAAGATATGGCATATTGGATTTTATTTGTTTCATAATTTTTTTGGATTTTTGAAGTTATTATCTTTTTTTATGTGTTTTGATTATCATCTTTTTTGGATTTATAGAGTTATTCTCTTTGTTTAGATTTTCAAAAAAAAAACTTGATTTTTTTAGTTATTTACAAGAAAGGCGAAAGAAATGGGTGTTATTAAAAAAAGGAAAAAGAAGAGGAAAGAGAGTATTTACAAAAATTAATTACAAAGCAAAAAAAAACTGATCGCCCACGAACAGACTCTTATTTAGGTGGTTGGTTCGATGAGTCGAACGTCACGTAGCGATATTATTTTGAGTTTTTTAATAAAAATAAGCAGTAAAATTTTTTTTTTGTTTAAATTTTTGTACTTTTTTTGTATTTTTCATTGAATGCAAAAAATAAAATAACAAAAAAATAGGAAAACACCCACATACTTAAGTCCAACATTGTCCCCAATATTTCACTAAGTACGAGAAATGATAGAAATTAAAATAGATATGTGCAAATAAAGAAAAAGACAGGGGGGAGGAAACTTCCCTGAAATGCGTTCGGGGAGGCCCGTTAAGAAATGACCCTTCAAAAATTAGAAGAAGTAGCAAAAATGTAACAGATAAAAAATGAAAAAGATAAATTCAGCGAAAAGTGTGCGGGGATAGGGGGCAAGTGAGTGTGACTCGTAAGCTAACGTCTTAGCTATACGTGTGTGAGAGATATGCGTTCCCCGAGCGCTCACAATAGTGAAGCGCGCCGAAGCGATAAAATAAATATGTTATTTTTAGTTTTTTAGTATTTTTTTTAGTTTTTATAATTCTTATTATTCTTTAATTTTTTAAGTTTTTAAGTTTTTTTAGAATTTTAAGTTTTTAAGTTTTTTTGATTTTTAAGGTTTTTTTTTGTTTTTAAGTATTTGATTTTTTTTTTATTTTTTAATGTTTTTAGTTTTTGATTTTTTAGATTTTTTAGATTTTTTTAGATTTTTATTTTTATATTTTTTTAAGTTTTTTTTTAATATTTTTATGTAGTTATTATTATTAATAATATCATTATTATTATAAATATATATTTTTTTTGGCTGGCCAATTTTTTTTGGTATATAAATAGAAATAAAAGGTAAAATTAATAGTTTTCAGGAATTCAAAATAGTAAATCGAAAACTCTCTGGCAACGGTGCCAAAAACTTGATGATGAAAACTCGCGGCGCTCGCAGGGTGGGGTTGTTTTTTTTAGAAGAGGAAGCGGTGGTTTTATTTATTTAGAAAGGCGAGGCGCGCAGATTTATTATCTATAAAAAAGGTTGAAATCGAGTTTTAACGAAAGGGAGGCAAGTGCACCTATCGCGTGTAGTACAGGATATTCCGGTGAGGAATATCGGGGTCGTATTGTTCTCGGGGTCGGTTTGCCTATTTCTACTCTTTCCCTGAAAGGACTATTATTCTATCGATAATATTTTTTCGTTGTTATATAAAAAAAGGGCAGATATAAATATGAAATACAGAAAATGAAAGCATTAAATTAAACAGGAAAGCCGATGAAGAAATAGCGCGACAATATTAAATAGAATTCAAACTAAAATAAACTTTTAATAAAAAGAGATCCTAAATTTTAAGTTAATTAAGGCGGAGACTTGGTTGTGGAGGTTCAAAAAAAATGAGCTCACTTATCTAGGACTATCGCTCACCTTAATGCTAAGACTATTCGACCGATCGTTAGACAGACAAAGGATTCCTCTTAATGCCCGCATTACGCTAAGAACCCCGCTATTGGGTGGGGAACCCAATCCGAGAGAATTGCGCTTCTCCTCTCTCGAGGTTATCCACGCAACTCTCTTTACCCAAGGGTGATTTGCCCATACGCACGACTTCTTGACATGTTAGTATATGGACTACGGAAATAGGCCTCGCACATCGATATGCGGTACTATGCGTCGTAGACCCGGGTTAAACATTAATTACTTTTAATTAATGAGAAAAAAGAGGACCTTTAATTATTTAAAGCAACTTTTTCAGTCCCAATGCTCTTCGATATTGAGGGCTAAGAGCGGTTAGCCACTCATCGGAATGGGGACGGCTTAAGCTAGAAAGCGATAAAAGAAAAGCAGAAAATGAAAGCAGTAAATAATGCTGTAAACAAAGCAGTAAATGATAAGTCCCGGCTCAAATTAGTGGGCTGGAATAAATGAAAGCGAGCCCTACTCAAACGAGTAGGAGGAAATAAATGAACCCACACACGCACTCTATGAAAATGAAAACACACACACACACACAAAGTCCTACTCAAATGAGTAGGAAGAAAATGAAAGCGGTAAATTGCAAGGACTACTCAAATGAGTAGGAGGGAAATGAAAGCACGCTATTTAACTCTTAACGAGTAGGCGGAAATAAATGCGCGCACACACACTCTCTGCATAAATTGAATGAAAGCTATAAAATCTAACTCATACACGCATGCACACATACAAAATAATAAGAAAAACAAAGTTATTGAAAAATTAAAAATGACGACATTTCTACAGCTAGAATGCAGTAGAAATGCATAAAAAGAGAAAATAAATATTAAACGGACAAAAACTTTTGAAAAAAAAATGGAAAGCTAAGTTGGTGGAAAATTAAAATGATAACGTTTTCATTCTTATAACTTCATAGAAATGCATAAAAAGTGGAAATAAAGCTAAAAGAGAACGAAAAGTTTTACGATTCTAAAAAAAACTAAGTTAACGAAAATTTAAAACCACCTTTTAAAACATTTTTATAAACACATAGGAATGAAAACAAAGTAAAAATAATAAATTAAAGCTAAACAAGTACGTTACATGAAAATAAAATTGCAATTACAACGGCTAGAAATTAGGAGAAATTCATAAAACTAAACAAGTTATAATACTATAAAGAAAAAGAAAATAGGGTTGCATAAGGAGAGGTGCTTAGATCCATTCCAAAACCATATTAAAGAGAAGAAAAATACATATTTTATTAAGTAGAAACGAGTTACAAAAAAAGTTAAAAACAAGAACTAAAGAAAGGTGGGGGAAATTTCCCTTACATAGGTCTGGAAGCATCTAAGCAGCATAACACCTTAGGCAAAGTGGTTCAAAAAAGGAACGAAAAATTACTTAGAGTAGGGTGCTTGCAAATGAATTTCTCATACTACGCAAAGAGAAGAAAATTGCAAATTTTATTAAAATATAAGTGATTACATGAAAGATAAAATAAGAAAGCTAATACAAACTAAGAGAGAGAGAGAGAGAGAGAGAAATTCCCTTACATAGTATTAAAAACCTAATGGGCAGCACCTACCTAGAGCAAAGTGGTCAAAAAAGTGGACAGGAGAGCTTACTAAAAGCTCTTATTTATAGACAAATTTTTTTGGTGCGACACGCTCTAGGTCACGGGCGTGTCTGGGGGCGTATCGGGAAGGGTTTATCTGGCAAAGGCGAAATCTTGCAAGCTGGAATCATTCTGGAAGTAGCAGGTCGTGACACGTGTCGGTCACAGGCGTGTCGAGCTTTGACATGGGTGTGTCGGGGGGTGTGTCGGGGGGCGTGTCTGGACAGCTGGGTGGAGGAAGTAAATTTGACCTTTGCTGGATGGAGGCGTTGAGTGCCGACATCGATACGTGCATGAGGAAATGAACACGGGCGTGACAGCTGACATCGAGATATTGAGTGTTGAGTGTTGAGTTGATGGCGTTGAGTGTGTTCTGTCTCGACGGCGTTGAGTGGTTAACACGGGCGCGTCAAGTATCGACTCGTCTGTGTCCTGCTCTGGTTGATGATGGAATTGAGAGGTGAACAGTGAAAGCATTTAGTGGCGTGTCGATCATGGAACACGGGCCCTGAGTTACTAATACGGGCGTGTCGATCATGGAACACGGGCGTGTCAGGTCAATTTTTGACCTTTTCTGGAATTTTTCTTGAAAATGAAATTAAGCTAAGTTAGAAATAATATTTACAAAAAAGAGCAATTTATTGAATAAAACAAACTAAAAAAGACAAAACTAAACTAAAATAACATAATAAAAACAAAGAAAAAATGCGTATATTTATAACTCATCAATTTGACTGCTAGTAGGCAAGATATTATGTTCTCAACATGTGTCTATGTTAGGTACCAAGCATGCCCCAAAGAGTCTAATTATACTACTATAAAGAGAATACTGAGATATCTTAAGGGCACACCCAATCTTGGTCTTTGGTATCCTAGGGATAGTGATTTTGAACTCATAGGGTACACAGATGCAGATTTTGCAGGGTGTAAAGAAGATAGAAAAAGTACATCTGGAACTTGCCAGTTTCTAGGGAAAAGACTTATAAGTTGGAGTAGTAAGAAGCAAACAAGTGTTACAATCTCTACAGCAGAATCTGAGTATATATCTGCTGGGAGCTACTGTGCTCAGTTGCTGTGGATTCAACATCAACTACTAGACTACAGTGTACAGCTAAGTAAATCTGTCATGTTTTGTGATTCTACTATTGCTGTTGTTATTGCTAATAATCCTGTTTCACACAGTAGAACTAAACATATAGAAATTAGATATCACTTTCTCAGAGATAATGTTGAAAAAGAAAATATAAGCTTACAGTATACTCCAACCGAAAGACAAGTTGCAGATATTTTTATAAAACCCCTAGATGAAAGTATGTTCAATTTCTTTAAATTTGAACTAGGTATGTTGAACATTGAATAAATATTTTCATTTAGTAGCAACAAAAGTTTGTACAATTCTTAAAAAGATGACTAACTAGGTATACTAATCTTAATAACCAAGAAAAACTTGATTTAAGCCAAGAAATTATATTCAGAACATAAATTTTGTCTAAGTCCAAGAATTTTGTCGAGACACCACAGTGTGTGTCGTCACTTTAAGTAGTATTGTATCGAGACACCAGAATGTGTGTCAACACTATAAGTAGTCTTATGACTGACACTTGATAGTGTTTCGACACTGATTTGCGAAAGTGTGTCGAGACATTATAACTTAGTGTCGAGACATAAGGTTGTCGAGACCTTGAGGTCTTAGTCGGGAGACATAAACCTTGTGTCGACTTAAGTCGACAAATCTCAATATAGTAGGTTTTCCATGTCGACTCTAGATATTTCCAAATAGTTAGAAAATTACTAAATGCAGCGCGCCTTTTCACCTTCAAATATTATAAATAGGAGGCGTAAGGATTTGTCGACTTCACTTATCAGAAATCTTGAGAGACTAATCGCTGTGTGTCGAGACCTAGAAATCCTTAGTCAACTCCTCTCAATCACAAGCTCTTTCAACAAGGATGGAACCCAAGATGGACGATAACATCAACGAGGGATACGAACTAGTGCACAACGACTTCGTCTCAACTCCAGAAGATATAAAGAATGTGATTGACCTTATTAATGAGGCAGGTATTGAGTAACTACTTTCTGAACAGCCAAAAATATGGAAGAGAGGTATCTGAATTTTACTTTAATGCCTCATTAAACCCTAAGTCAGGCAAACTCAAATCTATTGTTAATGGAGCAAGAGTAAAGGTCACAATCAAGAGACTAGCTAAAGTCTTTCTGATTCCAAGAACTGCACAAGAAGATAAACTGGATTCAACCAAGACTGCTGAGGCCTTAGAATGGTGTGGACTAGCTCCAACCACTAGGTTTGGAAATTCTTTAAACAGGAAGGGAATGAATACCCAAGGAAAATTTCTATCTGAAATAGTTGGAAATGTGCTTCTCTGCAAGACTGGAACACATGACAGAATTTCCAAATTTATGTTAAGCTTGATGACAAGGATTATCTTCAGGATCACAATTGATTGGAATAGGGTGGTATTTGATAAAATTGCAAAAGGAATTCAGAAGCTCAATATGGGCAAGATAATTAGTTTGTATTTGATAGAAGTCATTCCAGATAGTATTAATTAGAAAAATGGATCTAAGATAAATCATATAAAGAGAATGGACTTGAGAATTCTTTCTAGATGGGACAGAGTCTTATCTAAAGAGACATCAGACCCTAAAAAGACTAATAAGGTAACAAGAAAAAAATCTATGGTAGAGGAAGATGTATCCTATGTTTAGTAGAAAGCCCAGATCTGGCCATATCATGTCTGAAAATGACCTCGAAGGTTGCTGCGCGCAGAAAACAGATTTCTGCGTACATCTTAAAGTAGATCGTACGACATCAGTTCGTCTTCTTCCTTCAACAAAACTTTCAAATAACATCAAGAATTTCTCCTCCCTTATTCACCCTCATAAGGCCACTTCTCTTCACGAAACAAGTCCACAAACTGTATCTGAAGTGATGGAAAGGTTGAAGACTCTAATTCCTAGGACACAAGTCCTTGCATGGCCTTTTCCTAGAAATCTTCTTCTCACAAATCAAGACCCTTTTGAGTCGATCTCTCTCCTATAAATAACTAAAGATCTAGCACCAAGGGATAGGGGAGGAAGCTCACCTCATTTCTGGCATTTACACCATTTCCATCCATGGATCTTATCACCCTTCTTGGCGGCATCTTCTTCTCCTCGTTCGGTGTTAATTCTTCTTGGGAAGAAGATCGGCTCCAGCACCTTCTTCCTCTCCAACAGTTTCTTACAGCGATGACTTGGAAGGAAGACTAGAAATGGCTAGGGTTTTCTCCCCTTTTCATGTGGGAAGTTGTTTAACAGTATAGCCATGCATTGGCCTATCATTGGACCGCCAATCAACTCAGTAAATGAGTCTCTTCGAAATGACGCGACCGGAAAATTCGCCAAAACCTGAAATTGAACTACACGGGTAGGGACACACCCGTGTTACTACCCTTTTCCCTCTCAGGAGGAACGTGGTCGACGATTTGTCGAGCTCCTCTTGATGAAACGTCGAATTGCTTCTTGGACACACACAAGTGTGACACGCCCGTGTCACTACCTGTTTCCTACTCGGGAGGAACGTGGTAGACAATTCGTAGAGCTCCGCTCGACGAAATGTTGAACTGCTTCTTGGACACACACGAGTTTGTACATGCCCGTGTCACTACTCGTGTCTTTCTCGGGAGGAATGTGGTCGACAATTCGTTGAGCTCCGCTCGATGAAATGTCGAACTACTTCTTGGACACACACGGGTAGGGACATGCCTGTGTCACTACCTGTGTCCTACTCAGGAGGAACACAGTCGATGGTGTTAGTCGAGCTCTGCTCGATGAATACATACACATACGGGTAGGGACACGCCTGTATCACCACACGTGTCCTGCTCGGGAAACACAATAGGGAATCCACAATGCTGATAGAGAGCCACACGGGTATGGACATGCCCGTATCACTACCCGTGTCCTTCTCTGGAAATTTAACAAAGTAGACGCAAAGACACCGAAGTACCATATGGGAATGGACACGCCCGTGTCACTACCCGTGTCCTACTATGGACCAACTTCTCCTCCCTTACACAAGTGTAAGCCTAACTATCAGCACTCCCTGAGCCCAAGTTTGCTCTCCTGACTTATAAGTGTGCACGAGGGGCCTAGCGCAAATTGGGACATTACACTCCGAACCTGCTATTTGTCCAAATATACATTAATAATCTCCTTCTATATTTGTGATAAGCAACATGTACGTTTTGGAGTGCAGAAAGTAGAGAGTACCAAAAGAAAAGTTTTTGACTTTACATATTTTCACAAGATTTAACACAGTTAGAACATAAATAGAAGTTTTCAAAAACAGTAACATAAACATCCAAACATAATGTATTACTCATGAATAAATAAGTCTGAAAACAAAAATAGCAATGGATCAAAATGTATAATAATTTTTCTTAAATAGTAGATCATCAGCATCCATGCCAAAGTTTACTTTTTCTCCTCCATCTTCGCCAGTGCCTGCAAAGAATTTCATTAGTTAGACTCTATGAATTCATAAACATATGCAGTGACGCATCAAAATAAATTGGCTCTACCTAAATGAGCTTAGTACTTGTAGCAGTATTGAAGTAATACTGTCAGCATCTCTATCTAGTCTCAGTAGGACAAATCAAGTTATAATTTTATTAAATCACACATTGTTATCATACTCATTAGTGACCACTATGTACTTTATCATATCACTTGACACATCGTTATTTGCAACATTATCAAATGTGAAATAATGTGCTATGATTACTAATACTAGATTAACACGTACAATGACTTTCTATTCCCAGTTGAATAATTCTTGAATCAACTTACAATAAGAAAGATGTTAAGTCATCAAATGTGGAATGACTAACATCCAACCATCTTGGGTTTTTATCAAGAAATTATTTGGGGTTTTCAGTCTATTATTAGATGCTTGGATGTTATAGCTATAGGTTCTTACTATTAAAACATAAACATAAGAGGAAAGTTTCATATTTCTATGAATTTTAATCACATCTCCCCTGATGTTTGGATTATGACAGCTCTATTTAAGGCTTTTGTCAAGGCGTCTGCAACATTATCTTTAGACTTCACATCAATTAGGGTAATAATCCCTTGACTCGTGAGGGAGGTCAACCAGACTTGTTTCATCCTTAGTTTCCTTCTTTTGCCATTGAACAAAGTGTTCGTAACAATCATTTTAGTTGCCTGATTGTCGTAGTAAACTGAAACAGAACTCAATTTTAGGCTCGATAGTGGAATGTCCATCACCAAATCTCTTATCCAATCTGTATTTTCTCCCCTGAAGCTAGAGCATAGAGTTTGGATTACATAGATGAGAGTGCAATACATGATTGCCTCTTAGACTTTCATACTAAAATTTCTCCTCCTAGTGTGAATATAAATCAACTAGTGCACTTGCTGTCAATTATTTCTGAACACCATGATGCATCAAAATATCCTTCTTGGACTAGAGGACAACCATGACAACATAAAGCATACTTTTGGGTGTGCTTTAGGTATCTCATTAGCCTATCGAGGGGGATAGTGATTCTGAAGAAGTGTTAAATTTCAATTCTGATAAGTATGCTGAGGAAGTACCAGGCAGATCTCCAAGGTCCTCACCCAGAACTAGTATACAAGTGTAGGGGGAGAACATTCCAGAAAAAGAATCAATTGAGGGGGAGAATCTATGTTAATTGCCTATGGACACAGCTACTTCTATTTTAATGGATGTTGTACATGACCTAGAAAAATATAAACATCCTGACTATGAAATGTCTGAAAAAGAGATAGAGGAAGAGACTCCAAAAGAGACTGAAGAAGAAATTCTTTTGTCTAAGGTATCTAACATCATGGGGGAGATAGCTGAAAAATCCCAGATTGAGGTGCATGATGCTGAAATTCAGCTTGCAGATATTCCTTTGGAAAATCATAATACAAATATTAAAGGTACAGATCAGCAAAACTCTATAGAGATGTTCAGCTCATCAGATTCTGAGGAAGAGGAAGCTTCCCAACTTAAGAAAAGAAAAATATCTGAGTTAAGAAAAGGAAGTAAGAGTTACAAGAAGTATCTTAAATCTGGACCACCGTCAACTCCTGCAATGGATTATAGCTCCTTGCTAATGCAACTGCATATAATGCTTGATAAACAAATGCAAGAACTAGAAAAGTATGTGGATGAAAGCAATAAGGAGTTGCAATTTCAGCTGGCACAAGACATCAAATCAATAAGATTTGAAGTAAACTTATTAAAGAAAGATATGACTGAGTTCTTTGAGAAAGGAGGCAATGATGTTGTCTATCTGGCAAAGCAACAACAAGAAGCCAAATAACTAGAGGAGGATGTGGCAATCAAGCAAGGCTATGTCCTTGAGAATCAGAATAGAAAAAATGAAAATATGATAGTTATTCATGATGCAACATTGGAAGAAATAAAAAAACAAACCACTGCTTTGGAAACCAAACTTAATTCCACTACTACAGATAGAGACACCAAACTGAATAACCATTCAGAATCTTTACTTAAGGACATCATGGCTTCTGATAAGATTTTGGACAATAATTTACTAAGAGTTAAGAACACAATTACATCAGGAATTAATTATCTAGATGGTCAAGTGAGATTTCACAAAAATTATTTAAGGGATCATATTGAAAAAGAAGTCATAAAGGTAGAGAGGGTAATGATTAAGGCCAGTTCTGAACATGCTACCTGGATATCCAACAATATTAGAGACACTTTAGGTTATCCTCCCCTATGGTATGATGGAGATCAAAATGCTGAGTATGGTTGTCAACCACCTCAACTTGAAGCACCTCATGCTGCTGGAATCTATGATCATGAGCACACCTTGTACAATCATCCTGCAGCACAAACTAATTTTGAGTCTATCCAAGCAACTATCCAACATATATACAGTCCTCCTCAAGGTATAGATAAAAATGTAATCTGTTAAAAAGTGGGCAAGTCTTCTAATAATCCAGAGACAGAGACCCAGGTATCAAAGAAAAGGTTTAGAGAACAAGCTGAGACTAAACAAAATTTTGAGCAATGTAGTCCAACCTCCAGATCAATAATTCTTACTACATGGAAGGTTGTAAATGCTAATATTACAGATAGGGGCAAATGGTAAAATGAACAGGGATGGGATAAACATCTTAAACAGCAACAAGTTATCCAGAAGTTCAGATATGATCTAAAGAAAGGAAAGCTTCCTACTAAGTCAATTGAGCCCAATAAATATTTACCAAAGCCATGCCACTATTTGGAAAAACAAAGGTTGAAAGAAGAAGCTATTGCAAAAGCTAAAGCTAAGAATGATAAAGGAAAGGAGGTTGTTGATGACAAAGTGCCTAAGGTGAAAGCAAAGATACAATATGGAAAAGGCATAGTTTTCAAAGAACCAGAGCTGCCTTAGGATGTTCTTAGTTTTAATTTTCATATGAAAACTTGATCTGTAACTTTTGTAAGCAAAGCTTGTAACAGTAAACCATGTAATAAATAATTAATGAAGATTTTGGCTTAATCAATATTTCATGTGTTATTAATTAGGATTGCAATTATTTGCGTTATCTTCTTATCAGCATTATGGTTTTTAAATATGTGTTTTTATTTGTGGTATTTCACATATAATATTGCTTTGTTTTCTTAATGTCTTTATCATTATATTTTGTTATCATGTTTTATATCATTGAATTGGGGTTATGAGTTCTCCAAATAGGGGGAGATTGTTGAGAAAATTGGTCACAATATACTTGATTTGAAGAAGTCCTTTCAGCTCAATGATATACACATAGTTATATTTGATGAATGTTAAGTTCATGTGTGCAGGCAAATTAAGCTAAGTACAAAAGCAACGAGACACTCAGGACTATTGTCGAGACACACTGAACAAGGTGTGTCAAGACAAAGAGAAGCTATGTCGATACTAAGGATAAGTGTCGACACATTCTATAGAAGCAGTGTCGAGACTAAAGACGACTGTGTCAACACTCAGGACTAGTGTCGATGCACTTCACAAGATGAGTTAAGACTTGAAGCAAGCTGTGTCGACACTCAGGACTAGTGTCGACACATTCTACATAAGTTATGTCAAGACAAAGGAAAGGGCTGTGTTGACACATTCAGAAGTATGTCGACACCACTACAAGAGCAGTGTTGACACCCAGGACTTGTGTCAACACATTCAACAGTAAAGTTTCAACACTTCAAGCAGGCTTGTTTCCTTAGTACAGAAATCTAGACAGAGGTACTGACAACTGTCTGAACTGTTAGATGTCCGTTATTAACCGTATCAGCCGGTTACTCCTAACAGATCCTATTTTAAGGGATAACTCTTCAAAAAAAAGAACAATCTAGTGAAGACAAATTTAAGAAGCATCAGCTATAATTTAGAAGCTAGAGAGAAGCCTGATCAAGAATCATCTTCAACTTTCTCCAGCCTAGATCTACCCTAATTTCAACTTCAAGAAGCATTGAAAAGCTAAGAAGGGTTGGATCAGATCTATCTTGTCAAGATTAAAGGAAGCAAACAAATCAGGATCTAATCAATAAGTTGTCACTCATTTCTCTCTTGCTGGGTGACAATTTATGAAATCTATTTCTTTTACCATCTTTCATTGTGTAAGATATACCTGTAGATCTGAGTGTAGGAGAATTATTCTCTTTTGAGTTGTAAGCCTGTGTTATAAAAGCTGAGGTAGGGCTGGGTTTGCATGAGGTAGGAGAAGTAGGAATTTCTCTGAGTTGTAGCACAGGATTTGCCTGAGGAGTAGGAGTGTGGATTCATTCTTAGGTCGAGTTCTTGGGGAAGAACTTGAGGTGTAGGATCTTGGTGATCTGAGTGGTAAGACTTATATAGTCTTAGTTGTAGGAGCCAGCTGGGCTCTGAGCTGTAAGATCTGAGGATCTGACTAAAATAAGGAGAAGAAGTTTAGCCTAATCTAGTTCATTATTAGATAGGCAAAGGGGGAAAGTGTATGTACCCATAAATTGGGGAACCACTATAAATCTTTGTGCATTATGCTGTGATTTGTGATTTCTGTGCTGTGATAGTTTTTTGAATTACTGATTAAGATTATCTTGTTTATCTGATTTTGTTAATAACCACAAAGAAAGTATAACTCTAATTTTTTACAAGGGATAGCCATTATTTAAATTGGACATATTCACCCCCGTCTAGGTCATTCTAAATCCTAAAGCAAACATGTACACATTGACTCCTATTTCCTCTCCCAATTGATGGATATTCACTATCTCTATCAGTTATGGGAGTTTTCTAATGGTTTCATGCCTAGGGGAGGAGAATCCACTATGGCCAAAATTTTCTCCACTAATAACCATTAATGGCTTTGAAGACATGACCCTCCCTCTCCCTCAACTAGTGCTTTTAAAATCTTCCCCAGACTTAGGTAAGTCACTTCCACCATCCCCTTGAAGTATCAGAGCCCTCTGGTTGTAAGGTTGTAAAGCACCGAGCACCTCCACCACCAGAAATGATGACACAGTGATCGGCAAGGTTTCAACCACCCAAGAAGGTCAACTTATCATCCTCTCCCCTTGTGCTAGTATCCCAGATCAATTAAGAGAGGAATAGGGCTCAATTGTGCCCGATTGGGTGAGAAAAATTCTAAAATTTTCATGGTTTTTATACCTTACGGGTTCGCCCGAAACCCCCCCTTTGGTGGTCGTGCCGCCTTCCGGCGATAGCCACCACCTCAACGGAGGTGGTGGTGGTGGTGGCCGGCCGGGGAGGGGCTAGATCACTGGCAAAAGCCACTGAAAAAGCACCAGGTCAGGCTGATCACATCTGTAGGCTGGAGGAAGAAGATGATACGTGAGCCGTCTGATTGATCACTGGATATTAGGATATAATATTAATTATTATTAGTATTATTTAATCCTTTAATATACTCTTGTTAAATCAGGAAAATGAGGCCCTTAAGGGCTTAACCATGTAAGGTGCCCAACAAAATAAAAGTAGCCCTTGAGGTCTACTTTATTTTAAAATTTGTTTCAACCCATTTGGATCAATGGTCTGATCACAACACTCAAAATGTTGCAGTCTATACATAGGGTTAGCAAGAGAATAAATTTAGTGTCCCCATCAATCCAGCTACCTAAATGCTTTCAAATTTGGACTGGGTGTCACTCTTACCTATACCATAACATATCCAAAAATGAAAATTTTTGGAAAACAATTTTATATAGTTTTTGTAAATATTTAATACATCATGTATGATTTTATTTTAGGGTCTAATGGCCTCATAATTCCACAAACTTTTGGTGGATGATTCTTAGGGACATGATATGACCCTGGTAAAAATCTCAGCTCAATTATGGTTTATTTGATTAGGTTTTGGTGTGACCAAAGATTGGTCTCATAAGGGGAAAATTAGGTCAAAAGTGCACTAGGTGGAGTGAGTTACCATTCCTCATTCAAATGTGGTGAAACTTTGTCCACAAACTTGTAGTCACATATAAATCCATCACAAGTGGTTTTCGATGGTTTGGGGTGGATATGCCCATAAACCCTAGTACAAACCCTAGGGTTTCCCTTTGAGTATTGAGAAGGACGTGGGGTCATTGTCCTTGGATTAATTGAATATTGGTAGACTACTTAATAGGGTGGTAATAAGCACTAGATAATTTTACTGGAATTTTTAGGAACATTTATCCCCTCTGAATTAATTAAGGTTTAATTAGGGCACTTTACTTCAAAATGAAATGTCATGTTTATATAATCTTGGATGTTCATGAAACCTTGGCAGTGAGCTTATATTGATGTTATTTTTCTGTGATAATTTTGTTATGGATTTTGCATTGATATATTCGGTACTTTATTCACAACCCCAATGTTTTCCCTAATTGCAAGAAAATTAATTATGGATTTGTTACTCACTGGAAAATTATGAAACTTGGTCAGAGGAGATCTTAGGGTATTATAATGTTCTGTGAATTTGTATAAAATTATTGGAAGATATTTCATTTAGTATCATTCACAAAGTGTCTTATGTTGAATATCTTTTATTTATTTATTTATGTTACCTAATTATCTTAGGAAATTATTAATTTTTGTCAGAAGTATTTTCTGATCACCTGAACCTCTAGTAATTTTATCATGATTTTTAGATGATTAAATTTAATACTTCCTTCTTTACTCTAACATTTTGGTAAATAGTTCAATATTTTGTCTGGAGGTCAAAACCTTTTGGAAAATTGTGAATTCTAGTATTTAATGTTATTTTGATGATATACACTTGTCATAATTTTGTTAAGACCATATCATGTCATAAAATTGTACTTGGTGTTCAAAAGCACAGTTAGCCTAATTTTGCAGAAAATTAAATAAATGCCAAATAAATTAGGCAAATATTATCTTCTGTATTTAATCTTAAAATATCATGATTAACCCCAAGTAATAATTTTAGGCCATTTGGATGAATAATTAGAGGGATCACCATTCATGCACACCACATAGCTCATTAGGTATGCACACAATAAAACTGTAGAATTAAGGAATCATGTGAACCTCGGTATGGGATAATGGGGTAGTTGGTGTACCTAGTCTGGTTGAGAAGGAATAAGGTCACCAATGGAAGGCAGGTTGTTAAAGCCTGGTTGTATAGGGGTATTGTTGTGCTCAGGGTCGACGGAGGATCGTCTTACCCTAGATAAAGAGGCTAAATACACTTAGGGTTAGATGAAGTGTACGTTAAGGGCTTGGACCTGGGTAGATACCAATAATAGTAAGTACCTTATGAATGGGAATGATGGGCTTCAGCTACTATCATAGTTCCTAGTGCCTCCGAGAACCCTTCAGCGGGTATACCCTGGGCAGTCCAAGGTTAACTCTATACCGTAAGACAAAAATGGTAAAAGAGTAATTAGTAACTACTAGTACATCACTTTCACGTACCCCGATGGCTCGAGAGTTTAGCTTGGTTGGGGTTATCTGAGCGGTAGGCTTGGTGGTTGTGGAAATGGGTAGGTTAGCCCGGCGAGCCGAAGGCTCGGAATAAAGTTGTAACAGACAGGATAGTCCGAGGAACCGATGGCTCGAAAATTTATGGCTGCATGAGAATAAGGTGGTGGGTCTTCGGTATTTGACGGTCTTTCACACTGATGTTGATACGATGACTCGGCGGGTGTGGTTTATACTTGGCCAAGGAAAAGACTTGCTAGTTTAGTCAGCATTAGTACATGGTGACTCTAGTGTGTCCTTTAGAGGCGTATGTAAGGGCTTGGCATGGTAGTGTGGATACTCTCCTAGGAGTGGGGTGGCCTGACCAACTGTCTTTGTTAGCCACTACGGAGGCTCCGGGGAGTGATGCTTGTTGGATCCCTAATTGGATTTGGTCTAGGTTCACTAATTTAGGCAGAGTCTGACCCACCTTGTATAGCGAGGGTCAAGTCTAATAGTCCTAGAGTGTAGGCTAAGTCATTAAGTTCAACCTTCTTGGACCAGCCAGCAGAGGACTTCAAAAGACTTAGACTTAGAAATTTTCAGAGAATAGTTTGATCAGTTCGAAGTTCTTCAAACTCATCTCGATGATCGTCAATCTCAGATCGACGAACTCAGAGTTAATTCTCTAAGCTGAGCCCGACAATATTCGAGCTCAGGTCGACAATCAATTTTCTTCACACAGACTCTAAGCTCGACGAACTCAGAGTGCAGTTTTGGCAAGCCATTCTCAGTACGCAGTTCGCAGAGCTCAGGTAGACGAACTTGAATTCTTAGTTCGACGATCTTGGATCTCAGGTCGACGAATTCTGTTCAGTGATCGACGATATCTGTCTAGTTCCAGAATGAGAAGTTTTCTTCCTTCTGTTCCTTTATTTCTATATTAATAGCAGTATTATTCCAGAGTAATTAATTCTTATATTCCTCTGAATATATCCGTTATTGGCAGCATTAATTATGGTATTCATCAGGATATTTACTTGCTTATTTTATTAAGGGACAATTGGGGAAACATATTTATGATATATTACATCCAGTTGTATTCTCCAGATAAGCCGGCAATTAAGGCACTATTTCAAATTTCAAAGGAGAAATTATTGACTGAGAATACAAAACGAGATTTTTGTCCTTCAGAGAAGATATAGAAGGAACCACAAGAACCAATAGAGAAAATATACAGCAGTGAGACAGACTAATCTCTCAGAACTCTCTCTCTCAAACAGTGCAAAAAATTCTCTGTGTTTTATCTTGTCAAGTCTAAAGACAGAAGAAGAACAATCATCACAATCAAGAGTTTTCTTCAAGCTTCACTTCCAGGAACATTAAGGACAAAAAATATTTATTTAGTCAGAAAAGTTCCAGGACTGCTTTCAGACAAGGCTGAAGTTCTACACCCTGAAGCAAAGCTCCAGTCTTCCTGAATCATCAACATCTTAGGGGGAGCTTTTTCAACATCAATGATCCACTAGTCTTCTCTATTCATTATAGAAAGAGAAGACACCATCATCTCCTCTCACCTCTTGTAAAAGGGTTTTAACTCCATTTAAAAGTTAGCTCTTGGTTGTCAAGTCTCCTGATCAAAAGATTCTGGTTGGGTTTTGGGCACCTGATCAAAAGCCTAAAGGGTTGCAATATCTCCCTACAAATATATATTGTGGTGGCAGTCACCTGATCAGAACCTGCTAGTGGATTCCTACAAGGGTGATAGACGATTGGATGTACCTAAGTTTTGGGGAACCACTATAAAATCTTATTGTGTTGTCTGGTTTCTCATTTTCTATTTTTGTTCTTGCTGTGGCTGTGATAGTTAGATAGCTTAGCTTTTTTTTTCATTCTATTGTTATATTTGGTATTACTTATTTTCACTCTGATATATAAAAGTATAAAACAGCAAAAATTTTTAAATACTCTATTCACCTCCCCCCCCCTCTAGAGTAAGTCAGATCTAACCCCTCCTTTCAATTGGTATCAGAGGGCTGTTCTCTTGGTTGGACAAGATAACACTTGAACCAACAGATCCTTCGTTGATCAAAATTTCTCTAGCCTATTTCTTATAGCATAACACAAAACAAGAATTATGCAAGCACCAGACCTCCAGTGTGCAACTTAAATAAGTTTGCCATCTGTAAGGCAAGAATCAAACTTTATATGAACTCTATTGATTAGGACATTTTTAATTCCATATTGATAGGACCTCCTGCTCCAGTGACTACATCCACCTCAACATCAAGCACACATGCTATTCCACCACCTGAGTGGAAAGATGCTCAGAAAAAGGACAAGATTGCTGATGCAAAGGCCATGAATATTCTTGCTCAGACAATGTCTGATGACATCTTCCAGAAGGTGGCTGAATGCATATCAACAAAGGCTATTTGGGATTCTGTTAACCAGATGGTAACTGGTTCTGCTGATGAGAGAAAGGATAGGAGATACAACCTCATCTCTCAGTATGAGAACTTCAAGAAGGATGAGTCAGAGACTGTTGGTGATATGTATAACAGATTAAGCTTAATAATAAAAGAGCTTAAGACATTGGACAAGGACATCACTCTTACAGAAGTGAATGAGAAAATCCTCATGTACTTCCCTAGCTCATGGGATTCTAGAATCTGGCCTATCAAGGAAGCCAGAAGCCTTAATGATGGAGACGACGACCCCCAACTTGTGGAAGAAGATGAAGGCACGTTCGTGGAAGATCCGTCTCCAACAAAGGATTTGTGTCGCCATGGTGATCGTGTGGAGTGGTGCTACAATCTCCGCCCTCGACACAAGACTTCTTAATGTTATTGTGTTTTATAAGTTTAATATTATTTAGTTGATTTAATTATTCTTATTTGTTGGAGCATTTTAATTATTTCATTATGCATTTAAATGACATTAGAGTTATCTTTATTAATGGGCTACATATAGCCTATGTTGGTTGTAAGCCTATATAAGGCATTTTATTGTTCATTTGGATTTAATGAAATGAAAAAGAATTAAGCAAACCATAAATCCCTCTCACGATTTCTTTTCTTCCTATCTAGCCTCCACTTTCCTCTCCCCATTTCTCTCTCTCTAAAGTTTCAGCCAGCAAACCCGTACCTCCTTCCACCCCTACTCCACTTGAGCAGCCAACCCTCCTCCTTAGCCCGAGCAGCCATCCCTCCTCCTCAACCCGAGCAGCCACCTTCCTTCTCCACCCAAGCAGACACCCCTCGTACTCAACCCGAGCAGCAACCTCCCTTCCTCACCAGAGCAGCCACCCCTCCTCCTCACCCGAGCAGCCACCTCCCTCCTTCACCCGAGCAGCTCCTTCAAGAACACAAACTGACCAGCCCCATCAAAGGAAGAATCGGCCAAGGTGTTTTCCATCCAGCGTGAAATGAGGAAGGCAGAAGAATTTTTTCTCCATCCGATGTGACTCCGGTGGAACCGCGGAAGGGTTATCCACGAGTGAATCAGAATCATCTATTCTGATTTGGGTAACGATACGCTCTACTTTGTGTGCGATTCTCTTTTCCTAGATTTTTCTTGTGGTGGATGAGATCATTGCATGACTTTGGAATCGTTAGATTTTTCTGTTGATTTCTCCGATAGAATTTTTTCGTTCAACCTATTTGAATATTTTTCGAGAGGGTTTGGCAAGCCCTCAAACTTTTGTTGGGAGAGATCTACCATTTTTCGAATCGAACTTTTTCGGTAGATCCATTTTGGTACACCTATTGCTCGTTCGGATCGGGTGGGTCCTTTTATCTTGAGAGGACAACGGCCTATAGACTATTGTCCAATCTTATAACGACGTGGCTACCATACGTTACCATTAACCTGATAACTTGCCCTACGAGTGTGCTGCGTTTGAGTTTCTGTTCGAATGTAGAAGCGGGATTTAGAGAGGTTCTCGTGTTATTTCGTATAACCTATCGCGTAGGCATTTATAGCTTACATCAATTTGGTATCATAGGGAGGTTGTCGTCAATTTCTGATTTGGCACCCTTCCCTTTCATTAGCACGTCAACACACACTTTCCTTGCATATATTGTGTAACATCCCATTTCCAACTATACCCCTGGGAGTTGTTTTGTCATAACAGAACCCTAGGAAACCCAGGAATTTAAGTTTATCGACCAAGATTTCGAGTCAAGGGGTGGTCACACCCGTGACCGACCCGTCACGCCCGTGACCTAGGGCGTGACCCCTTCGACGATCGTCGACCTCAAAAAGATGATTGGCGAGCTCAGAAATTTCAACATGGGCCTGACACGCCCGTGACCGATCCGTCACGCCCGTGACCCTTGAATGGCATTGAGTGAGCTAAGCTCACTCAACGCCATAGTTTGGATGGCGTTGAGTGAGCTTAGCTCACTCAAAGCCATAAGCTAGACGGCGTTGAGTGCACAGACTGCACTCAACGCCATCTGGTGTTGTCTGGATGGTGTTGTGTGAGCTGAGCTCACTCAACACCATAAACCTAATGGCGTTGAGTGAGCTTTGCTCACTCAGCGCCATAAACTAGACATCGTTGAGTGCATGGACTCCACTCAACACCGTCTGCTGAGGCCTGGAATGGCGTTGAGTGAGCTGAGCTCACTCAACACCATAGTTTGGATGGCGTTGAGTGAGCTTACCTCACTTAACACCATAAGCTAGACAGCATTGAGTGCATAGACTACACTCAACGCCACCTTGAGTAGGCTGGATGGCGTTGAGTTAGCAGAGCTCACTCAATGCCATAATCTGGAAGGAATTGAGTGAGCTGAGCTCACTCAACACCATAGTCTGGGAGGGCCATTGTGGATAGCATTGAGTGAGCAGAGCTCACTCAACGGCGTATCCGGGATGGCGTTGAGTGAGCAGAGCTCACTCAATACCGCAGCATGGATGGTGTTGAGTGAGCAGAGCTCACTCAACGTCAGCTCACTCAACGCCAATCTACTTAGAATTTTTCTAGCATTTTATTTCTAGTTGTATGCTAGTTCAGCTGAATTGGGCCGATCTAGATGGTGGGCCCAAATGCATTATTAAGCCGTTTCTTTTAATAAGACCCAATTATGTCTTATTTTAAAGAGTGATTGACCAGTCATGCCACGTGGCTGTAGGTTTGAAAGCAAGGAGGTGCCACGACCATTGTCGGAAACCGACGATCACAGCCATCAATAGCACTTGATGCCATGGCCTTTCCCCCTCCTCTTTAAACGGCTGGATTCAAGTCCTCATAGGGAGAGGAGGAGTTTCCAGCCCTCCTCCAGCTGTTACTGAGCCGTTTCAGCCCCCCACCACCATGGTCGAGCCAAGCTTTTATGGACCATTAATGGCCACCAGCGTTAGACCTTTCCCCTCCCTCCTTTTACTGTTTAAAAAGACTCCCTAGACTCAGAGATGAAGTTTCCACCCTTACCCGACGGTTTTGGAGCTTGTACTGTGCTGTAGAAGAATTCCGGTGACGCCACCACCACGCCAATGACATCCCGTAGATCAGTACGCCTCCAGCCCGTGATCAAGGTCCTCCCCTCCTCTCTCTCTACGGGTTGATCTTAGCCTTCTTTAGGATTAAGAATGGGGCTCAACGGAGCCCGATCAGAAGAGCTCCTCTTCCCATTTTCCCGCAAAATTTTGTGCTCAGGTTTGCCGGATTCCGCCTCTCCGGCGGCTGCGCTGCCGCCCGGCGATGGCCACCACCTCAACGAAGGTGGTGGTGGCGGTGGCCGGCCAAGGAGGAGGCTGGATGGTCGGCGACATCATCTGGAATGCACTCCAGGTCAGGCTAATTCAGCCCTTGGTTGGAGGAAGAATATGACCAAGCACCAGCGGAGTACGGTGTGCATGGAGGTGGGACAGTCTAGCACCGGAGCACCTGTGTCCAGCTCCGTGAGTGTTTAGTACTTTTATAGCTTCTGCGAGGAGTGATTTGTAGTGAGGACTCTAATGTATCGGGATCGAGCCCGTATTTCTATATTTCATCTGAACTGTTCCTTTGCAGTACTTTCTTTTACTATATATTGATGGACTTGTTGTGATTTTACTCATATGTGTTTCTGTGGACCTGTTTACATTTACTGTAATTTTTACTTCTCTCTCTTTGTGATCGAAAAGGGCCGGCAGAATTGGCGTTTTGTAGTGGTGGCCTTCCCGTGAGTCGGTGCCACCGCAAAGCGGCAATTCTTGGCTAAGACCCCGGTGGTTTAAAAAGAAAAAAAAGGGGGTCTTACAAGTGGTATCAAAGCAGACCTCGATCGAAAGAGAAGTAGTCCACAAACCTTGGGCCACCCCCGTGCGAGCTTAGTTTGCGGACAAACTAGTAGCGGAAGCAGTGGTGTGCCCATAAGGGAAATCACATGTGAATGTCCATCCTACCCCTTTCTTATATTACATTCATACGTTCTCTAACAAATGGAATTTTTCCTTGTAGCCTAGGACGAACCCTACATCACAGCAGGGGACATCTTAGGCTCCGAATGTTGTCCCACCCCTGCCAGATCCAGCTCCGTTCCAGGAGACAGAGGTGGGGAAAATACTGACGGCCATTCTGGAGTCCTTCAGAGCTCAGCAAGCCCTAGCTCCACAGCCAAACCCCGGGGTCAACTGGATGAGCGTATTCCGGGGACTTTCCCCTCCATCCTAACTGGGAATAGAGTCGGCAGTACACACAAAGGAATGGTTGGATACCATCTACGAGATGCTTGCGGGGATCCGATGCCCCACTGAGGAGGCAGTTCCTTTGGCGGTCTCCTGCCTGGAGTCACATGGAAAGAGGTGGTGGAAGTCACAACTGGACACCACCTTTGCGGGTATGGATTGCACAAATATTACTTGGGAGGAGTTCAGTGCAGCGCTCTTGGGACATTTCATACCTCAGTCGGTGAGGGACGAGCTGGAGGATAGGTTCCTGCGGTTGAGGCAGGGAAACAGGACTATGGTGGAGTATTATCAGGAGTTTACTCACCTGGCCCGCTATATAGATGCTTATCAATTGGATGACGCTGGCTATGCCCGGAGGTTTTACAAGGGGCTGCAAGACGACATGAGACAGGCCCTCCTCTTCGTCTCAGAGGGGAGTTTGGCCAGAATTCTGGAGATGGCTAAGAAGAGAGAAGCGGATCAGCTTACAGTGAAGAATCGGAAGAGACCGGCTGATGATATAGTGATTGGAGGTCGTAGAGCCCGTCCTCGAGGCTAGGTTATTGGGGAGAGAAGGAATGGGGATCAACCACTTCAAGAGATTAGGCAGGAGCAGAGGAGTCAGGTGGTATTGGCTCCCCAGCCTTTACAGATGCTGGAGATGCCAAGGACAGTAGAGCAGGCACTGGTATGCTTTCAGTGCAGTCAGCCGGGGCATATCAAGAGGAACTGCCCTATGAGGCGAGCATCCCCACTAGTACATCAGGGCGCTCCACCTCCCCGATAGTTTGGCGGCCAAGGACATGATCGAGGACGAGGATTTCAGGACGGAGGCCACAGGCCAGAGAGGGAGCAAGTTTATGCTCTAGACCTTACACAGCCCGGAACCAGGAGCAGGTTATCGCAGGTATGGAAGTACTTTTAAGTTTTTTCCTATGAACTAGTTTTTCTAGACATAACCTAGTTAGAAATTAAGAGAAGACAACAATAACAAGAATACTAAGACATTTAATTACCTAAGGCATAGTCTTCATTAGCGGCAAGCCCGCTCACACGCACTTCGACACCGGTGCTTCACACTCGTTTGTGTCAGATGATTTCGTGAAAGGATTGGCAGGCGTTGAGCCATTCACCGGAAAGATGATGAGGGTGCGCCTACCCGATGGATCAGAGCTAATGACCTCTTCTCATTGCAATATGGAAGCAAAGATCGGCGGGAAGGTGTTTGAGGCACCAGCGATGATTCTGAAGATGCCAGATTACGATCTGATCCTGGGCATGACTTGGTTGTACTGGAATCATGCCCTGATTGACTGCGTGGTGAAGAGGATCACCGTGAGGCACAGGGACTCCTTTATTATTATCGAAGGTATTATACCAGCACCCCGCATATTATTATCACCTGTGCAGGCTATTAAGGCCCATCTGCAAGGGGAAGAGGTTTATCAGGTCCTTTTTGAGGCGGTCGTGGCCAAGGACTCCATTATAGATATTCTAGTAATGCGAGACTTTGCCGACGTATTTCCAGAGAAGCTACCAGGGCTACCCCCGCACCGAGAGAAGGACTTCCAGATTCAGCTTATACCGGGGCTAAGCCGGTATCCAGAGCTCCCTATCGAATGGCCCCAAAGGAGTTGGTGGAATTTCGAAGCAAGCTGCAGGAGTTAGTTGAGGTCGGGTTCGTTCGGCCTAGCTCTTCACCATGGGGAGCTCCGGTGTTGTTCGTCAAGAAGAAGGACGGAACCCGTCGGCTGTGTATAGATTACCGGGCCCTGAATAGGTTGACGATCTGGAATACTTATCCCTTACAAAGGATAGACGAGATATTTGACCAGCTGGAGGGAGCCCATTGGTTCTCAAAGCTTGATCTGAGGTCGAGGTACTACCAGCTTCGCATTCGGGAGGAGTACATCCCGAAGACGGCCTTCAACAGTAGATATGGTTTGTAAGAGTTTACCGTGATGCCTTTTAGGATCACGGATGCACCCTCCACATTCATGACCTTGATGAACCGGGTGTTTGAAGAGTATCTAGATGTCTTCGTTATCGTATTCATTGACGACATCCTTATCTATTCAAGGACGGAGGAGGAGCACACGAGACATCTATCCTTGATCTTGGAGAAGCTGCGGGAGAAAAAGATGTATGCCAAATACAGCAAGTGCCAGTTCTGGCTAAAGGAGGTGGCCTTTTTGGGCCATATCATCAGTGGAGCAGGTCTGGCAGTAGATCCGGCGAAGGTCCAGGAAGTACAGGATTGGCCACCACTAAAGTCAGCCTCGTATGTTCGAAGTTTCTTAATACTTGTCGTTTATTATCGGAAGTTCGTAAAGGGGTTCTCTCAGATTGCCCTCCCTCTTACGTCTCTGACGAAGAGGAAGTCCCCTTTTATTTGGACACCACAATGCGAATCTGCATTTCAGAAGCTGAAGGATTGTCTTACCTCAACTCCCATCCTTGCTCTTCCGTCAGGGAAGGAAGGATTTCAGGTGTACACAGATGCTTCCTATTAGGGGATGGGTCTCGTTCTGATGCAAAATGGGCACGTAATAGCCTATGCCTCCCGTCAGTTGAAGCAGCATGAGCAGAACTACCCAATTCACGATTTGGAGATGGGGGCAGTCGTTTTTGCTCTTAAGATCTGGCGGCACTACCTCTACGGAGTTCATTGTGATATCTTCTTAGACCACAAGAACTTGAAATACGTAGACACACAGAAGGGGTTAAACATCAGGAAGAGACGCTGGGTGGAGTTTCTGTTGGAATACAAGTATACCATGCACTACCATCCAGGGAAGGCAAATGTGGTCGCAGACGCATTGAGTCGGGGAGCGAGTACGTCAGGAGTAGGCCCGCAGCTGATGGCCTTGGAGTGGGTTAAATCATTCGAGGAGATGTAGATATCACTAGTGTCCGAGGATGACCCGGAGTTATACATGGAGTACCTGGGGTCGATGGTAACTACTGTTGATATTCGGGACTGCATCAGAGATGGGCAGAAGCTGGATATAAGAGCTGAGCCGATATTCAGGGCCTTGGAGGAAGGTATGGCAGGAGATTACTCTTTGAGGGACGGGCTCCTGTGTTTCATGGGAAGAGTCTACATACCGATAGGAGGCCAAATCCGGGAGGACATTATGAAGGAAGCTCACTGCAGCCGATATTCGGTACACCCGGGTATCACCAAAATGGTAAAAGATTTGAAGAGGACGATGTACTGGCCGGGTATGAAGAAGGACATTACGTACTTCGTGATGCATTGCGAGGCCTGCCAACTCGTGAAGGCAAAGTGTAGGAACCGGGCATGCTTGCTGCAGCCACTTCCTGTGCCGGAGTAAAAATTTGAGGATATAGCCTTGGACTTCATACATGGGCTACCTCGATCCCGTGCGGGAAATGACTCGATCTGGGGTATAGTGGACAGGCTAACAAAGGTGGACAGATTTGTTCCAGTGGCGAAAGACACCCCAGTTGGTGTATTAGTATGGAGGTTCGTTGAGCAGTTTGTGCGTTATCATGGGGTGCCCAAGACTATCGTTTCGAATCGGGATGGGCGGTTTACATCCAGGGAGTGGAGGTCAGTCCAGGCCCATCTGGGTTCTCGGTTGACATTCAGCACAGCTTTTCACCCTTAGAACAATGGGCAGACGGAGTACACCAACCGTACACTGGAAGATCTTTTTCGCCTGTATATTTTGGACCGCGGAGAGCCTTGGCAGAGATTGCTACCACTGGTCGAGTTCTCCTATAAAAACAGCTACCATTCCAGCATAGGAATGGCTCTATATGAGGTGTTGTATGGACGGAGGTGCAGGACCCCACTATCATGGGTTCAGGATGAGGATCCGCAGGCACTAGGTTCGGAGTTTGTGGGAGATACAAATGCTCAGATTAGATTGATCTGGGACAGGATGTTGGAAGCCCAGAGCAGGCAGGCCAAATATTACGATGCGAGGCATCGTCAGGTGGATTTCCAGGTGGGAGACTGAGTTTTCTTGAAGATACGGCCGATGCACGAAGTCTCGCGGGTTCGCGGGCGGAAGAAGCTTAGTCTGAAATATATGGGGCCTTACAGGATCTTGGAGTGGATCGGCCCCTTAGCTTATAGACTGGAGCTACTGCCGGAGTTAGAGGGATTACATAACGTCTTCCACATCTCCTCACTTAAGAGGGCTCTGCTACGGCAAGAGCAGCTGATTTTCATAGAAGATGGCCCGGTGGCCTCGGATCGGTCAGTCAACCTGGAGCCTATCAAGATTGATGACACGGCAGTGCTGGTCTTGCGACGTAAGAAGGTTCCGTTAGTCAAGGTCCTGTGGAACAATAATGGGTAGGAGGAGCATACATGGGAGCCACGGGACTTGATGCAATAAAAGTATCTGGAGCTTTTCATTCAGGTATACCTCACAACCCCTCTGGACAATAATTTTGCTTTCTTGTTTTAAACCAATAGGACTGAAATTTCAAGAATAGGGACTAATCTTTTGTTTATTGGGGGTATATACCTAGTCAATTGGACGAATTGGTCTTAGATTTGAAACCGCACATAGCAAACGTAACGTAGAGATGTAAATATTTCAACTCTCATGGGATGTTACAAGCCTTCTTTTTCTCCCGTTAGGAGCCCTCGTAGGCTTAACCTTGATTTCGGGGACGAAATCTTTGTTTTGTTTATTGGGATTTATAACATCCCATTTCCAACTAGACCCCTGGGAGTGGTTTTGTCATAACAGAACCCTAGGAAACCCAGGAATTTAAGTTTATCGACCAAGATTTCGAGTCAAGGGGTGGTCACGCCCGTGACCTAGGGCGTGACCCCTTCGATGATCGTCGACCTCAGAAAGATGATTGGCGAGCTCAGAAATTTCAACATGGGCCTGACACGCCCGTGACCGATCTGTCACACCCATGACCCTTAAATGGCGTTGAGTGAGCTAAGCTCACTCAACGTCGTAGTCGTGATGGCGTTGAGTGAGCTTAGCTCACTCAAAGCTATAAGCTAGACGGTGTTGAGTGCACAGACTGCACTCAACGCCATCTGGTGTTGTCTGGATGGCGTTTAGTGAGCTGAGCTCACTCAATGCTGTAGACTGGATTGCGTTGAGTGAGCTTAGCTCACTCAACGCCATAAAATAGACAATGTTGAGTGCATGGACTGCACTCAACACTGTCTGCTGAGGCCTGGAATGGCGTTGAGTGAGCTGAGCTCACTCAACGCCATAGTTTGGATGGCGTTGAGTGAGCTTACCTCACTCAATGCAATAAGCTAGAAGACGTTGAGTGTATAGAATGCACTCAATGCCACATTGAGTAGGCTGAATGGCGTTGAGTGAGCAGAGCTCACTCAACGCCATAATCTGGAAGGCGTTGAGTGAGCTGAGCTCACTCAACACCATAGTCTGGGAGGGCCATTCTGGATGGCGTTGAGTGAGTAGAGCTCACTCAACGCCGTATCTGGGATGGCATTGTGTGAGCAGAGCTCACTCAATGCCGCAGCATGTATGGCATTGAGTGAGCAGAGCTCACTCAACACCGCAGCATGGATGGCGTTGAGTGAGCAGAGCTCACTTAACGCCGTAGATTGGATGGCGTTGAGTGAGCCGAGCTCACTCAACGCCATTGTACTTAGAATTTTTCTGGCATTTTATTTCTGGCTGTGTGCTGGTTCAGCTTAACCGGGCCGATCTAGGTAGTGGGCCCAAATGTATTATTAAGCCGTTTCTTTTAATAAGACCTAATTAAGTCTTATTTTAAAGAGTGATTGACCGGTCATGCCACGTGGCTATCGGTTTGAAAGCAAGGAGGAGCCACGACCATGGCCGAAAACCAACGATCACAACCATCAATAGCACTTGATGTCGTGGCCTTTCCCCTCCTCTTTAAACGGCTGGATTCAAGTCCTCATAGGGAGAGGAGGAGTTTCCAGCCCTCCTCTAGCTGTTACCGAGCCGTTTCAGCCCCCCACCACCATGGCCGAGCCAAGCTTTAATGGAACATTAATGGCCACCAGCGTTAGACCTTTCTCCTCCCTCCTTTTACTGGTTTAAAAAGACTCCCTAGACTCAGAGATGAAGTTTCCACCCTTACCCGACGGTTTTGGAGCTTGTACTGTGCTGTAGAAGAATTCCGCGATGCCACCACCGCGCCAATGGCATCCCGTTGATCAGCACGCCTCCAGCCTGTGAACAAGGTCCTCCCCTCCTCTCTCTCTATGGATAGATCATAGCCTTCTTTAGGATTAAGAATCGGGCTCAACGGAGCCCGATCGGAAGAGCTCCACTTCCCGTTTTCTCGCGAAATTTTGTGCTCGGGTTTGCCGGATTCCGCCTCTCCGGTGGCTGCGCCGCCGCCCGGCGATGGCCACCACCTCAACGGAGGTGGTGGTGGCAGTTGCCGGCCAGGTAGGAGGCTGGATTGCCGGCGACAGCATCTGGAATGCACTCCAGGTCGGGCTAATCTAGGCCCTTGGCTGGAGGAAGAAGATGACCCAGCACAAGCGGAGTACGGTGCGCATGGAGGTGGGCCAGTCTAGCACCGGAGCACCTCTATCCAGCTTCGTGAGTGTTTAGTACTTTTATAGCTTCCGCGATGAGTGATTTGTAGTGAGGACTTTTATGTACCAGGCTCAAGCCCGTATTTCTATATTTCATCTGAACTGTTCCTTTGCAGTACTTTCTTTTACTATATATTGATGGACTTGTTGTGATTTTACTCATATGTGTTTCTATGGACCTGTTTACATTCAGTGTAATATTTACTTCTCTCTCTTTGTGATCGAAAAGGGCCGGCAGAATTGGCGTTTTGTAGTCGCGGCCTTCCCGTGAGTCGGTGCCACCGCAAAGAGGCAATTCTAGGCTAAGACCCCAGTGGTTTAAAAAGAAAAAAGGGGGGCGGGGGGTCTTACATATTGAGTCAAAATAACAAAAATAAATTATTTCTGGTCTGCCAATAGCGGCTTAAAATTTTTTTTTTTCAGCAAGAAAATCAAAAAAAAAATTTAATAGTCTTTTGGTTATGCCCAGTAAGAAAACAAAAAAAAATTTATTTTTCCCAAGTAATTAGGCGGGAATAAATCCATACGTGGTTTCCTTTGAGTCAGTGTTCACTTATTCTGCATGCGCACAAGATTGGGCACAGTGTATTCCCTCTATTCTTCCCAAATGGCGGACGAGCAGGAAATAAGTCACGTTCCCGTAGCGATTGAGGAGTAACTATCAGTTGAAGGAGATTAGGGAAATGCTACATGGATTACGAGTAAATCCAGCATTTCCCCAAAATCAAGCCACTAATCCACGTGTTGAAGGGAATAATAATCCTAACAACAATATTAACAACGAACGAGACCCACGTGCACCGTATGAGTTTGACATTACTAGAGCTGTCCGTGTCAAACCCCCATCATATGATGGACTGGGTGAACCCCAAGTCTTCCTGGACTGGGTTATGGAATTGGAATGCTATTTTGAGTGGCAAAACTTGACTGATGCGGATAAGGTGCGAGGGCGAGAATTAAGTTGCAAGGTAGAGCCAAAATATTTTGGCTAAATGAGGAACGTTGTCTGAGAGCAAATAATGGTGAATTAGTTTCTGGATCGCTCTCTCCATTGGTCTCCAATGGAGGTACGTTGGTTGTTGATGGTGAAAAGTTTCCTCCATTATTACCTAACGTTTTTCACAAGTTCCCCAGGACCACTTTTCTGCCAGACAGGATTCTTCAAGATGAATGGCTCGCATCTACAAGTGGTGGTATACATCATTACTTAATTCGATTGTGTGATCATCCGGACTCCGATGATTCTTGTCTTTTGGAGTTTGAGGTTGCTCTTTTGGATGATGCTCTTCTACGCCAATACCTTCATGCCAACTCATCGGCGATGAGTACTTTTGACCGGGGGAGGATTGATGGAGACAACGGCCCCCAACTTGTAGAAGAAGATGAAGGCACGTTCTTGGAAGATCCGTCTCCAACAAAGGATTTGCGTCGCTATGGTGATCGTGTGGAGGGGCGCTACAATCTCCTCCCTCGGCGCAAGACAACTTAATATTATTGGGTTGCATAAGTTTAATATTATTTAGTTGAATAAATTATGCTAGTTTGTTGTATCATTTTAATTATTTCATTATGCATTTAAATGACATTAGAGTTATCTTTATTGATGGGCTGCATATAGCCTACATTGGTTGTAAGCCTATATAAGGCATTTTTTTGTTCATTTGGATTTAGTGAAATGAAAAAGAATTAAGCAAACCCTTAATCCCTCTCACGATTTCTTTTCTTCCTATCTAGCCGCCACTTCCCTCTCCCCATTTCTCTCTCTCTAAAGTTTCGGCCAGCAAACCCGTACCTCATTCCACCCCTACTCCTCCACCCGAGCAGCCACCCCTCCTCCTCAACCCGAGCAGCCACCCCTCCTCCTCAACCCGAGCAACCACCTACCTTCTCCACCCAAGCAGCCACCCCTCCTCCTCAACCTGAGCAGCCACCTCCCTTCTCCACCTAAGCCGCCACCCCTCCTCCTCACCCGAGAAGCCACCTCCCTCCTCAACCCGAGCAGCTCCTTCAAGCACACAAACCGACCAGCCCATCAAAGCAAGAACCGGCAAAGGTGTTTTCCATCCGGCGTTAAACGAGGAAGGCAGAAGAATTTTCTCTCCATTCGGCATTACTCCGGCGGAACCGTGGAAGGTTGATCCACAAGTGAATCAGAATCATCTATTCCGATTTGGGTAATGATACGCTCTACTTTGTGTGTGATTCTCTTTTCCTAGATTTTTCTTGTGGTGGATGAGTTTGTTGTGTGACTTTGGAATCGATTTTGCTATTTATTTCTCTTATAGTATTTTGTCGTTCAACCTATTTGAATATTTTTCGAGAGGGTTTGGAAAGCCCTCAAACTTTTGTTGGGAGAGATCTACCATTTTCCGAATCAAACTTTTTCGGTAGATCACTTTTGGTACAACTATTGCCCGTTCGGACCGGGTGAGTCCTTTTAGCTTGAGAGGACAACAGCCTATAGCTTATTGTCCGATCTTATTACGGTGTGGCTACCGTACATTAGCATTAACCGGATAACTTGCCATGCGAGTGTGCTGCGTTTGAGTTTTTGTGTGAGTGTAGAAGCGGGATTTAGAGAGGTTCTCGTGTTATTTTGTATAACCTATCGCGTAGGTATTTATAGCCTACATCACTTAATGAGATTTCTATTGAATCTCTATTGGGTAAACTCAAATCTTATGAGCAACTGATTAAGTCAAGAGAAGCTGTAGAACAGAAGACTCCTTTATCTGGGAGAAAGGAGCAAAATATAGCATTCAAAGCTACTAAAGAGTCAGAAGCCCTAATTGTCAATAAAGACTTCCTAAGTCTCTTAGCCAAGAGATTTTACAAAATGGGCAAGAGGGACTTCAGAAGAGAGTCATCAAGGCAAGATGACAAACCCAGGTATGACAAAACACCAACTAAAGAAGTAGTTTATTTTGGTTGCAGGAATCCTGGACACTTCATTTCAGAGTGCCCAGAGACTCAAAAGAAAGATAAAAGAAGAGAAAAGGAGACTAGGAAATAGCATTACAACAAGCGCTCCTCCAGCAAGCATAAAAGGAAGAAGAAAGGGTTCATTGCTGAAACCTTGAGTGACACAAAAGAAGAATCTTCATCTTCTTGCTCCAGTGAAGATGAAGAGTAAGAAAAGGCCAAGGAAATATGCTTGATGGCTATTGATGCATCAAGCACCCATTCTGAAGCTTACCAATCAGACATTGAAGAACATCTATCTGAAGAGGATCAGGTATTATCTTCTTTTGATTTCTATTCAGAAGAATTTAAAATTGAATTTAAATCTTTATGTCTTGATTTAATTAACTCTAAAAAAGTAATTATACAACTTAGAGAGAAATTAAATGAACAAGAAAACCTACTGTCAAAAAACAACAAATTAAAGGATGAAATCACCTTAGCTAATGAACAAATCATTAAATTAAAGACTGAATTATTTGAGTCTAGGAAACTTGAAGAATCCCTGAATGGGAGAAGCATCAAGTTGATGAACATCACAAGCACAGTGAATGCCAGATTTAATGGTAAGCTGGGCTTAGGTTCTTTATCAAGCCAACCCCCACTTATTCAGAAAAACATTTTATCAACTCCCAAAAAATTTGTCTCTGAAAAGGGTAAAGAGAAAATAGAAGATAATCATGATAAACAAATTGTATTAAAACAAAAGAATAAGAAAAAAAGAAAGAATAAGAAAATTCTTACCAATAACAAAGTTCAGCAGATTTCGTCAAGCTCAGATCGACGAAATGTGTCCAGTTCATCAAACTTAAGTCGACGAACTCTGAACGCAAACTTCTACTATAACTATTCTTTGAACTGCGATTGATGAAACAAGTATGGTTCGTCGACCAGAGATCGATGAATTTGGGGCCCAGAAAATGAATACCTTCATTCTCTGAGTGGAGTTTGATGAACTCATCCCCGTTCGTCGAGCTCAGATCGACGAACGTACCAGAATTCGTCGACCCCAATTTATAATAACAAAAATTTTAATTACAACAGGATTTTTAATCAACCTAGAGAGAATATTAATCATTTTAACCAATGGATAATTCCACAAAGAAAATACCATCCTTTAGGTTATAAATGTCAACCTAAATATTCATATATTACCAGCTTTAGTTATGTAAATCAACAAGGACACATGGTAAACTGGGTCAAGAATATCTAACCTGTTTTTGTGCAGGTGAAAGACTATCCTACCATAGAGGAACAGTGGTATCTGGATAGTGGTTGTTCAAAACATATGACGGGCAGCAAGGACAATCTATCCAACTACAAGTCCAAGCTAGGTCCCAATGTTGTTTTTGATGACTCCAACTGTGGCTAGACTATAGGCTATCGAGATGTAAAGATTGGAGTGGTCACATTCAAGAAAGTAGCTTATGTAAGTGGATTAAATCACAACCTTATTTCTATTAGTCAACTATGTGATAAAGAGTTTCATGTATCATTTGATAAATCCTCTTGCATTATTTCTTCTGCTGACAATATAACTGTTTTAACTGGCTCTAGAGTAGGAAATATCTACATAGTTAATTTCAAATCAGCTAAAACAGAAATTTGTTTGTTTAACCAAACTAATAACTACAATGAACTTTGGCATAGGAGATTAGGATATGTTAACTTAAAAAATATTGCAAGGTTATCTAAAGACATCCTTATTAGAGGATTGCCTTCTTACCCCTATAAGAAGGAAAGCCGTTGCAAGGCTTGTCAGTTAGGCAAGTAAACTAAAAATAGTTTCAAGTCACTTAACAAGAGTGATTCACCTAGGATTTTGTATTTGCACCACATGGATCTTTTTGGACCCATTACTGTACAAATTGATAGTTTAACTTTCAAGACAACCTAAACACCTAGAGGGGGGGGGGGGGGTGAATAGGTTCTAATTGTTTATAAAAACTTCTAGGCAGAATTCAATTAATGGCTAACACAATAATCACAGCAATCACAGAAAATAAAACATCACAGATTGCACAATGTTTTATAGTGGTTCCCCAAGGTCTGGGTACATCCACTTTCCCCCTTCACCTATCTAGCAGTATGCTAGATTCGGCCAAACTTCCACTAATCTCAGATCAACAGATCCTACAACTCAGAACCCAACTGGTTCCTACAACTCAGGCACAACAGCCCTACCTCAGCCTTGCCCCAAGGCCTACAACTCAGAGAAGACCCTTCTCCTACACTCAGGCAAACAGCCCTACCACTCAGAGTTCAACACTCCTACACTCAGCCTTTATAACATAGGCTTACAACTCAGATCTGTGTAAACAGATCCTACAGAAATATAGAAAAGATTATCTAACTGTCTTGCCTAAATTGAGAGAGAGAAGGCCAAGACAATTCTTGATCAGCTGATGAAATCAACTGTATCTGAGCTTTCTTCAAAGCTTCTTGAATATGAACTTAGCTGAGTTGATTTCCAAACAGCTTCTTGAGAATCCACTGGTGGTTTCTTTCTTCTTCTTCAAATTCTGGCTTGATCTCTCTCTATCCAGCACTTTGAATGATTCTTCTGAATTCTGATTAGAACTCTTCTTTGATCTATCCTTAGATAGTCTTCTTAGATATTCCGGAGAAGATCTTCTTAAGTGCCTAGCACTTTCTTGAAATGAATTGGATTGTAATCCTTCTCAACTTTTTGATTCTCAACAATGTATTTCAAAAAGGGTTGCTTTCTCCTTCTGAATCTGTCTATTTATAGACTTTCTTCATGGTAACCGGCTGATCCGGTTTCTAACCGTTTTCTAACAAGTCTGACAGCTTCAGTTAACCGGTGGCAACCCACAGCTGTCAAGTCTTCAAACAAGTCCTGTGCCTTAGTCTTGAACCACAAGTTGTCGAGACAGTCTGTCAGAAAGTGTCGAGACCATCTGTCTATCTGTGTCGACACAATTGACTTTGGTGTCGACACAGTCTTCAGTGATGTCGACTAAGTTGCCTTTGAGTCGACACAGCTTCTTCTGAAAATAACTTGTTCTTGACCCTTCAGTGTGTCGACACAATCTTCTTTTAACTCTGCTGTAATGTGTCGACTTAATCACAATGTGTCGACACATTCTGCTGGTGTAGACAAACTTGAGGTCGACTATATTCTTCTGTGTCGACACATACTACTGGTGTCGACAAACTTGAGGTCGACTATATCCTTTTGTGTCGACACATTTTCCCAATGTTGAGGTCGACGCTTTTCTTCTATGTCGACACAAATTCCCAGTGTTGTGTCGACTTACTTCTTCTGTGTCGACACACTTTCCCAGTATCATTGTAGACTAACTGCTATGTGTCGACATACTTCCTCTGTGTCGACACTTTTTTCCAGTGTAGTTGTAGACTAACTGCTATGTGTCGACACTGCTTCCCAGTGTTGATGTCGACCATTTTCTTCTATGTGTCGACACATCCTTCTCTGTGTCGACACTTGGACTTAGAATTTTTTCTGCATACTTTATCAATTCTTCACCTGCACATGTCAACTCAAAAACAACATCAAATACACCTTGATGTATATCATTGAGCTAGGTTGGGCTTCTTCAAATCAGGTACACATTTTCCAATGTACCCAACAATCTCCCCCTATTTGGAGAAGTCATAACCCTTATAGCCAATGATATACACCATTTATAAACAGTACTAAATTGATGATATGTGACATAACAGGAATACTTCATGTAAACAAAACATAAAAAAAAAATCCATCACAGAATGAACATTATAGCCAATCAACATTTTGTTTATAACTGGGTAATGTTTGATTACATTGTTTTACATTTAATGATCACATCACATCATTACAAAAACACTATGAAGGAACTAAAAACATAATCAGGATTGATCAGGCTCTCTTATGATAATCCCTTTGCCAGATTGAATTGTAGCTGTCACAGGAGCTTCTGATTCTTCAGCTATCTTCTTTCCTTTTTGATCAGCTTTCTTCTGAGCTTCTTCCTTGATCCTTTGCCTTTCAAAATAGTGAAAAGGCTTTGGGAAGTACTTGCTTGGCTCCTTAGCATCTGGTTGCAATCTTCCCAGCTTAGCTTTCCTTCTGAATTGTACTATTGCTTCCTGTCTTGCCTCATACTTCTGCCATTCTATCTCATTGTACCACTTCCCTCTCTCATGAACTTTGTCTTGTACAGCTTTCCATGCAGTGAGTATTATGTTCCTTGAAGTAGGACTCCACTGCTCATAATCTGGCTTGAGTGCAGCCTGCTCTCTGAATCTCTTCTTTGCTAATAGAGCATCTTGCTGTTCTTTCAGAGTAGCCTCTGGCTTATCAACCTTCCCAATGACAATATTAGTAACCTCCTTTGGAGGACTATACATTCCTTGAACCTGTTGATCAATCATGTCAAAATCTGGAGGGGGGTAAATGACTTGGGCAATCTCAGGTTGATTGCCTTCAAGTAGATTTGTTTGTATTCCTGACTCAGCCACCATAGCATCATCACACAATGGGGGATATCCCAATGTGGCTCGGATACTATTGGTCACCCATTTGGAGTGCTCTGAGCCTGCATGAATTAGCATCCTCTCCCCCTTTATGGCTTCTCTAGATACATGATCTCTTAGATCTTCCTTTTGAAATCTGATTTGGCCATCCAGATAATTCACACCCTCTTTAAAAAATGGTTTTAATCTTTGAAGCTTTTCAGATATTTCTTTTTGAGAGGTAGTGATTGCAGTCTTAACAGAAGCAATGGCAGCTTGAAAATTCTTATCAAATTCTTCCCTTTCTTTTGTTTTATCTGCAGGCAGACCTGGAACAATCTTTTGCAATTCCTCTATTATCTTATGATGAGATTCATTTAAATTATCATTCATTCTTAACTGATTTTCCAAGACATAGCTTTGCTTTAAAGCAATGTCATCCACTTTAGGGATGATAGTCTGTTGTTGTTTTGCCAGATACACCACAGCATTACCACCCTTATGGAAGCAATCTGTCATTTCTTTCTTATGCATGTTGACTTGAAACTGGATGGACTTTATATCCTGAGCTAAGTCAAACTGAAGTGACTTGCTATTTTCATCAACATACTTTTCCAAAGCCATTCTGTGTTCATCCAACTTTACCTGTAGATCTACCATAAACCTGTTATAATCAAAGGCAGGAGATACTTGTGGAGGTGTTGTCTGTAAAGCCTGCTTATAATTCTTGCTTCTTCTCTTAAATACAACAAGTTTTCTTTTCTTTGCCATCCTGGCTTCTTCAGTTTCAGTATCAGATGAAGTATCTAGGTGAATTTTTTCTTGAGGAGGATGAAGTGTATCTGTCCCAGTGACCTGTTGCTCAGTCTCAACATCCACTGGCTCCCCCTCAACTTGTGGCTCAACTTCAGCTTCCTGATCAATGTCCATACTTATGGACTTCTCAATGTCTGGTCCACCTCCTACTTTATCAGTAGTAGTATCAACATCAGGGAATAACTCCTCCATAGTAAATTCCAGTTGAGCTGAATCTCCTGCTGCAGTTAAATCTTGAGATAAGTCTAACTGTGCTTCCTCTTGCACTTGTACTGACAACATCTTCTCCTGTAGTCGTTCAGTAATTGTAGTATCTTGAGTAGGAGTGGACACTAGCTCTTCCTGAACCTGTGCATTAATAAGAATATGAGCAATGTCTTTTATAGTAAAATACATTAGCTTCCCCTACACTAGTACCTTATCATGAGTAGATACATTTTGAGAAGGAGAGTGAGCTGGCTCCCCCTGCATTTGTGCAGGTGTTGACACTTGCTGGACTATAGTTGAGTCAGGCTGTTCTTCAACCTGTGTCCTGAGTGGGTCTTCTTGTTGTTGTTCAGGTTCTTGGTTTTGAGTAGGGGATTTCACAGGGGTGTCTGGCCTGTTCTCTTAAGGAACATCCTTGGACAGCGCCCTATCCCACCTAGAGAACAGTCTCATATCCATCCTTCTCATATGATTGATCTTAGTCCCTGGCAGTTGCTGCATCACTTCAGGAATCACTCCATTGAGATATAAGCTCATGATTCTAGCCATGTTTGGCTTCTTGATTCCTTCTTTGATCTTGTCAAAGAGTACTCCTGACCAATCAGTAGGAATTGTAAAAACAATCCTGGTCATAAGGCTGAACATATAGGCAGAAATCCTATCATGTCCACCTGTCTTATAGAGGATTACTTTCCCAACAACTTCAGACAAGAATTTCCCTTGCTGATTCATACCCTTTCTGTTGAATGCAGCTCCAATCTTCATACTTGAGTCCAGTCCACACCATTGAAGGGCTTCCCTTGTCTTAGAACTAGGAACTTCCTCTTCATTCTCAACTACTTGTAATTGAAAGATCTTTCTCAAAGTTCTTGGAGTAATCTTCACCTTAGTCCCTTGAACATTGGACTTAATCTTGAGGCCTGTTGAGTGGACTGATGCAGAGATAAAGAACTCGTGCACCTCCTTCTTCCAGATTTTAGTTGGCTCTAAGATTAGAAATTCTAACCCTGACTCGGAGAGGAGGGTGATAACCCCTTGAACATCTGGCGGCGCATCTGCAAAGGCCTGGCGCACCAACTCATACCCCTCATTGATGTTGTCTTCCATCCTTGGCACCATCGATTCGTCGAGAAAGCTTGAGAGAAGAGAGAAAGATAGACTGTCGACACAGGGTTTTAGTCTCGAAAACCTTGGAAGCGTGTCGACAGATAGAGTTTTTGACCTATTTATACCTTCTGTTGAAAGAAGTTCAAAAGGCGCCAAAAACAAACTAAATGTGTCGACACAAACGGAATGTGTCGACACAAACTTCTATTGTCTCGACATTACTTCAGGTTACTATGTGTCGACACTACATTTCTGGTTAAGTCGACAATATAACTCTTAAGTGTCGACACATATTCTCTGTGTCGACACAATATTTCTAACTTGTCGACATTATTTCTCTGAGTCGACACATAATTACTGAATGTGTCGACACATTCTTACTTAGCCAATTTCTGTTGGTTCAACACCATTTGTAAGTGTTGCTTCAATGTGTCCTTTTTAACACTTGATTATGTTATTATTACTTTTACTTACTTACATACCACTTCAATTGCATTGTTAATGATTTTGTTAATACATTAATCAATGGTTAACATACCTAATTCAATTTTGAATTTATTGAATTTGGTTTCATCTAAAGGCTTAGTAAATACATCTGCTATTTGATAATCTGTTTTTACAAATTCCAATGAGATGTCTCCTTTTTCTACATGTTCTCTAAGAAAATGGTATTTGATTTCTATATGCTTAGTTCTACTATGAGAAACTGGATTATTAGCAATAGAAATAGCACTCTTAGAATCACATAAAAGAGGTGTTCTACTTACCTGAATACCATAATCCTTAAGCTGATGCTGCATCCATAATAGATGTGCACAGCAGCTTCCAGCAGCAACATACTCTGACTCAGCTGTGGAAATTGCCACACTGGTCTGCTTCTTACTACTCCATGATATTAGTCTTCCTCCCAGGAATTGACAAGTACCTGTAGTACTTTTCCTGTCCTCTCTACATCCTGCAAAATCTGCATCTGAATAGCCTGTTAGTAGAAAATCTCTATTCCTAGGGTACCAAAGACCTAGATTAGGAGTGCCCTTTAGATATCTCAGAATCCTTTTGACTGCAGTATAATGAGATTCTTTAGGGCAGGCTTGGTACCTAGCACAGACACATGTTGCATACATAATGTCTGGTCTACTAGCAGTAAGATATAGTAGAGACCCAACTATTCCTCTATACAATGACTCATCAACAGGTTTTCCTGCCTCATCTTTGCATATAGGCATACTTGTTCCCATAGGAGTTCTCATGGTGAACTTAGACTGGGATATGGACAATCCATCATCAGTTTGTCTTACTTGGAGTCCCAAGAAGAACTTAAGTTCTCCCATACTGCTCATCTCAAACTTCCCTTGCATAAGTTTGGCAAACTTTTTACAAAGGTTGTTTTCAGTAGATCCAAAGATTATGTCATCAACATAAATCTGAACTAAGATGATCTTACCTTTTGATTCCCTAAGGAATAGAGTTTTGTCTATCTTTCCTCTTGAGAATTTATTCTCAATGAGGAAGGTAGACAGGTTTTCATACCAAGCCCTTGGAGCTTGTTTTAACCCATACAAAACTTTCCTAAGCTTATACATAGAATCAGGTTTAAGAGGATCTACAAAACCTGATGGCTGCTCTACATATACTTCTTCTTTAAGGTCATCATTCAGAAATGCTGACTTCACATCCATCTGGTATACTTTGAAGTCTTGGTAGGCTGCATAGGCAAGGAACAATCTGATTGCCTCCAGCCTTGCTACTGGAGCAAAGGTTTGATCAAAGTCAATCCCTTCTTCCTGCCTGTATCCTTTTGCAACTAACCTTGCTTTATTCTTCACTATTATCCCACTCTCATCTAGCTTGTTCCTATAGATCCACTTGGTGCCAATTATGTTGTGGCCTCTTGGTTTAGGAACAAGCTCCCAGACTTTGCACCTTCTGAATTGATTCAGCTCCTCTTGCATAGCATCAATCCAGTGCTGGTCTTGGATGGATTCTTCAAACTTCTTAGGTTCCATTTGAGACAAGAAACTTGAATGCAAAACTGTGCTTTGATTTCTGCTTCTAGTTTGCACTCCTTGTCTTGGATCACCAATTATCTGATCAGCAGGATGATCTTTTAGATATCTTATAGCTGGAGGAAGATTCCCTTCATGTTGGGCATCTCCAGCTTCTTCATTCTACTGAACCTCTTGGTTTTCATCAGCTTCCATTATCTCTTGTACTCCCCCTGGACAGCAGCCTTCATTTTCCAATGCTCCATCTTCCTTTGAAGCTTCAGCAATGGAGAGCTTGTCCATCCTCTTGCTTATACCTGTTGAGTCATTTGATCTACAAGACAACTCACAATTGATTAATCTTGTTTCATCAAATACAACATGCACAGATTCTTCAACAACTTGAGTAGTTAAGTTGAAGACTCTATAGGACTTACTATTTGTGCTGTACCCAACAAATATCCCATCCTGGGATTTGGCAGCAAACTTAGTCAAATATGACTTGCCATTGTTAAGTATATAGCACTTGCAACCAAAGATCCTAAAAAAGGATAGATTTGGTTTTCTGCCTTTCACAATCTCATAGGGAGTCTTTTTGTGGCTTTTGGTGATAGAAGCCCTATTGATGACATGACAAGCAGTGTTAACTGCCTCAACCCAAAAATATTCTGGGAGAGAGGTGTCACTCAATAGAGTTCTACCAGCTTCAATTAATGTTCTATTCTTTCTTTCAGCAATTCCATTTTGCTGAGGTGTTCTAGGTGAGGAGAACTCTTGAAAAATCCCAAAGTCTTTACACAAGTTTGTTATGCTTTCAGATTGAAACTCAGTACCATGGTCACTTCTGATTTTGACCACTGTACTATTCAGTTCATTCTGAATTTGCTTTACAAAATTAAGTAATACACTAGGGGTTTCAGATTTTTGTCTCAGAAAGAACACCCATGTAAATCTAGAATAGTCATCTACAACCACAAAAGTGTAGACCTTCCTACCTAGACTATGAACTGGCATAGGACCAAAAAGATCCATATGCAAGAGGTATAAGCACCTCACAGAATCCTTGTTTTCAAGGCTTTGAAAGGAGGATTTTGTCTGCTTTCCCTTTTGACAAGCTGAGCATATCCCTTCCTTTATATACTTAATTTGAGGTCCATTCCTCACTAGCTCTTTGCTAAAGAGTTGGCCAATTGTCTTGTAGTTTAGATGAGCCAATCTCTTGTGCCACTTAACACAATGAGAAGCATTGTCATCAGCTACAAGACAGATGGGAGAAGCCTTATTCTCACATTCAAAATTAAGACAGTATACATTTCTCTTCCTATACCCAGTCAATATGATCTTTTGATTACTTGACCTCTTGATATGACATCCATCTTTAACAAATGAAATGTCATATCCTAAATCACTTAGCTGGCTTATGCTTATTAGATTATGTTTCAAACCCTTTACATAAGCCACTTGAGTGATAGTAATTAGGTTAGAAGAAATGTTACCAAACCCTTTGATGATTCCTCTTTCAGATCCACCAAAGATCACTTTAGGTCCATCTTTGACAGATGAATACTCCTTCAGCAACCCCTTTGTTCCAGTCATGTGCCTGGAACAACCACTATCCAAGTACCATATAGGGGCATGGTTACTTGGATTCACCTGCAATACAGAATTACTTACCCTTAGAACCCAAGTAAGTCTTGGGTCCTTGGTTCAGGTTAGCATTAATAAAGCTATCATAACCTCTTCTAACAGGTTGACTCTTATTCTTTATAAAACTTGTGTTATACCAGCAGTCTAATGCAAAATGGCCTCTCTTGCCACAGCACCAACATTCAAACTTATTGTATCTAGATCTAGATACAACTTTGTCAGAAGAATTTTTGTTCATTGCTGGTACTGTTGCAACTTCACCTACTGATTTCTTAAAACCATTGGGTTTATGACCATAGGTAGTCCTGCTTGCATTTACACCCTTGTTCTTCAGAACATTAGTCTTAATATGACCTTGAATGTCTTCATGATCATATTTGTTAGAAGGCACTTTCACCTTACTAAACTTTATGGGGACTGAAAGGTTTAGTGGCTGAACAGGAGCTTTGCCTTTCCTCTTGAATCTGCCAGCCCTGGAGTTACCTTTAAATCCTAATCCAGCCTTACCCTTCTGAGTGACAAATTCATCTATCAAGGGTAAGACAGATTTTGGCTTAGAGTAACTAGCCACTAAATCCCTTTCAATTCTAAGTCTGGCCTCCAGACTCTTCACTTGATCATTAGTATAATTAATTATGCCCATCTGAATAATAGTTATATTCTTCAGCTTGGCAATTTCATTTAATTTTTGATCAAGGACTTTTTCTAACTCAGTTGTTGCAACCCTTAGTTCAGCAATTTCCTGAGCCTGAGTTTTAACCAGGTTCTTGCTTTTCTTAAGGGCCTGCAACAAGTCCCCATTCTTGTCTATCAATTGATAGACATCTCCTTCAGATTCAGATGCATCTTCATCACTTGATGCAGATGTAGCTGATTCTTCACTTGTACTACAAACAGATGTACTGGAAGGACATTTTACCTCATTAGGACCAGACTGATTCTGGCATATGTCCTCTTCTGATCTTGTCATCAACCCCATGCATTGATGTTCATTGATGGAGTCTAGCAACTGCATAAACTCCTCTTCCTCAGATGCAGCATATAGTCCAATATATGCTTCAGCTTCAGATCCTGATTCTGAAGTTGACTGGTCTGACAGACTCTTATCTTTCTTTGCTACAAATGATTTCTCCTTCTTGCCTTTCTGATAAGTCTTCTTCTTTTCTGAAGATTCCTTTCTCTTGTCAGGACAATCAGCCACTACATGTCCAGGCCTATTGCAACAATAGCAGACAATCTTTGAAGTAGTGGCTTTGCTGGGTTTTGATATGTTCTTCTCTTTCCTTGATGACCTTTTCTTCTTATAATAGTCATCAACTTGCTGTGATGGGGAAGGCCTAGACTTCCACTGCTTCTTCTTCAAGAACCTCTGGAATTGTCTTGTGAATGCAGCAAAATCTGCATCTGAATCACAGCTTTCAGAACCCTTGTTTGAACTTTCAGAACTATCTTCTGTAACTTCCTTAGGAGGAGATGGTGATATCCTCCTATTCTTTCTAGTGGCTTCAGCATTGAATGCCACAGTCTTTTCTCTAAGCTCTCCTCTTGAGTTTCTTTCCTCCTCCTTCCTCACCATTAGTTGCATTTCATAGGATAACAACTTTCCAAACAGGGTTGGAGGAGATATCTCTGCCAATTTAGCCACTTCTCTTATGGCACAGATCTTTGTATCCCAATCCTTTGATAAGGATCTTAAGAATTTGTCATTCAGTTCATAGGTACTGAAGACTCTTCCATAGGATATTAGCTCATTCACAATTCTATAGAATTTCTTATAGCACTCAGTTATGCTATCAGATTTTCCTTGTCTAAAGCTTTCATACTCCTGATTTAGCATAGACTTCCTGTCCAGCCTTACTTCTTCAGATCCCTCCATGTAGACAATCAATGTATCCCACATCTCCTTGGAGGTCTTGCAGTGAATCAGATTCTGAAATGTTGAATCATCTATGGCACTAACAATAATGTTCTGAGCTCTTTTATCCATGGTTGCCAAGATGATTTCATCCTTGGTCATTTCTGAATAACTCTTTGGAGTTTGGATATTTGCATCAAGAACTGATACCTTCATTGGAATGAAGGGGCCTTCCTGTACTGTGATGTAAATTCTTGGGTCAGATGCTTCCATAAACAATCTGACTCTTTCTTTCCAGATCCCAAAGATTTCCTTCCTGCATATGGGTAATTTCATAGACCCTAGCTCCTTATGATTCTCTCCAGAACCCATCTTCTTGAATCTTGAATCTGCCTTTCAGATCTACCTCAGACTGTTAAGTCCTTTTTGAGGAACCTCCCTCTGATACCACTTGATAGTTTAACTTTCAAGACAACCTAAACACCTAGAGGGGGGGGGTGAATAGGTTCTACTTGTTTATAAAAACTTCTAGGCAGAATTCAATTAATGGCTAACACAATAATCACAGCAATCACAGAAAATAAAACATCACAGATTGCACAATGTTTTACAGTGGTTCCCCAAGGTCTGGGTACATCCACTTTCCCCCTTCACCTATCTAGCAGTATGCTAGATTCGGCCAAACTTCCACTAATCTCAGATCAACAGATCCTACAACTCAGAACCCAACTGGTTCCTACAACTCAGGCACAACAGCCCTACCTCAGCCTTGCCCCAAGGCCTACAACTCAGAGAAGACCCTTCTCCTACACTCAGGCAAACAGCCCTACCACTCAGAGTTCAATACTCCTACACTCAGCCTTTATAACATAGGCTTACAACTCAGATCTGTGTAAACAGATCCTACAGAAATATAGAAAAGATTATCTAACTGTCTTGCCTAAATTGAGAGAGAGAAGGCCAAGACAATTCTTGATCAGCTGATGAAATCAACTGTATCTGAGCTTTCTTCAAAGCTTCTTGAATATGAACTTAGCTGAGTTGATTTCCAAACAGCTTCTTGAGAATCCACTAGTGGTTTCTTTCTTCTTCTTCAAATTCTGGCTTGATCTCTCTCTATCCAGCACTTTGAATGATTCTTCTGAATTCTGATTAGAACTCTTCTTTGATCTATCCTTAGATAGTCTTCTTAGATCTTCCGGAGAAGATCTTCTTAAGTGCCTAGCACTTTCTTGAAATGAATTGGATTGTAATCCTTCTCAACATTTTGATTCTCAACAATGTATTTCAAAAAGGGTTGCTTTCTCCTTCTGAATCTGTCTATTTATAGACTTTCTTCATGGTAACCGGCTGATCCGGTTTCTAACCGTTTTCTGACAAGTCTGACAGCTTCAGTTAACCGGTGGCAACCCACAGCTGTCAAGTCTTCAAACAAGTCCTGTGCCTTAGTCTTGAACCACAAGTTGTCGAGACAGTCTGTCAGAAAGTGTCGAGACCATCTGTCTATCTGTGTCGACACAATTGACTTTGGTGTCGACACAGTCTTCAGTGATGTCGACTAAGTTGCCTTTGAGTCGACACAGCTTCTTCTGAAAATAACTTGTTCTTGACCCTTCAGTGTGTCGACACAATCTTCTTTTAACTCTGCTGTAATGTGTCGACTTAATCACAATGTGTCGACACATTCTGCTGGTGTAGACAAACTTGAGGTCGACTATATTCTTCTGTGTCGACACATACTGCTGGTGTCGACAAACTTGAGGTCGACTATATCCTTTTGTGTCGACACATTTTCCTAATGTTGAGGTCGACGCTTTTCTTCTGTGTCGACACAAATTCCTAGTGTTGTGTCGTCTTACTTCTTCTGTGTCGACACACTTTCCCAGTATCATTGTAGACTAACTGCTATGTGTCGACATACTTCCTCTGTGTCGACACTTTTTTCCAGTGTAGTTGTAAACTAACTGCTATGTGTCGACACAGCTTCCCAGTGTTGATGTCGACCATTTTCTTCTATGTGTCGACACATCCTTCTCTGTGTCGACACTTGGACTTAGAATTTTTTCTGCATACTTTATCAATTCTTCACCTGCACATGTCAACTCAAAAACAACATCAAATACACCTTGATGTATATCATTGAGCTAGGTTGGGCTTCTTCAAATCAGGTACACATTTTCCAATGTACCCAACACAAATCCTTGGAGGGAAGCCTTATACCTTAGTGATTGTTGATGACTTCTCAAGGTTCACTTGGGTGTTCTTCTTGAGAAACAAGTCAGATAACTTCAAGGTTCTTACACACTTTCTCAAGAGCATACAGATTGAGTACTCTACTCCAGTTGCATTGATCAGAAGTGATCATGGTACTGAGTTTGAGTCTCTTCTTATGCAAGAGTTCTGTTAGAAAGAAGGTATCAGGCATTGCTTCTCTGCTCCTAGAACTCCTCAACAAAATGGGGTAGCTGGAAGGAAAAACAGAACACTCATTGAAGCTGCAGGCACATTAATTGCAGGTGCTCACCAGCCCCTATCCTTTTGGGCAGAGGCTGTGAGCACAGCAAACTATGTCCTGAACAGGAGTTTGATACACAAACTTAAGGGCAAGACCCAATATGAACTACTCAAAGGGAAGAAACCTAAAGTAGACTATTTTAGAGTATTTAGTTGTGTCTGTTACATCCATAACAATAACAGGAAATACATTAGAAAGTTTGAAGCCAAAGCTGAAGTTGGAATTTTTCTTGGATATTCCCAAGTAAGCAAGGCTTATAGGATAGATAATAAATCAACCATGAAAATGGAAGAGTCTATTCACATTTCTTTTGATGAGACTAATATGTTTTACAAGGAGAAGATAACTTCTACCAGTGAAACCTTATAGGTACCTAACATGTGTGAGAAGCTGGATGAGTTGACCCTCACCAATGAGGCTATTACATATCCTTCTCCACATATTTATGAAGAAAGTGATGATGAAGATATTGAATTTAATGGAGAGCCAACACCAGCTAACTTAATTCCACCAGAGGAATTAACTCCCCAAGTTGTTGCTGAACCAACTCCACCCACTAATTCTATCATACTTAGAGATCATCCTATATCTCAAGTAATAGGAGATATATCTGTAGGTGTGCAGACAAGGCATCAACTCCACCAGGATGTGATGCATGTCTGCTTCATATCTCAAATTGAGCCCCAATCCATCAAAGATGCTGAGCAAGATCCACACTAAATCATTGTTATGCAAGAGGAGCTCAACCAGTTTGAGAGATGTAGAGTTAGGGACTTAGTTCCAAGACCCAAAGACTACCCAGTCATTGGAACTAAGTGGGTATTCAAAAATAAACTTGATTCCCAGAGCACTATCATAAGGAACAAGGCAAGGCTAGAAGCTCAAGGTTATAGGCCTGAGGATGGCATTGACTATGATCAGACATTTGCCCCTATTACAAGGCTTGAGGCTATAAGAATCTTCCTTCCATATGTTGCCTACAAAAATTTTAAAGTCTATCAAATGGATATAAAGAGTGCATTTATGAATGGAGAACTCAAAGAGGAAGTATATGTGGAGCAACCACCAGGTTTTATCTCTCCAATTAATCCCTCTTATGTCTTTAGATTGCATAAAGCTCTCTACGGTCTAAAGCAAGATCCAAGAGCTTGGTATGAGACCTTAGCAAGCTTCTTGTTAGAGCATAAATTTTTTAGAGGCATGGTAGATAGTACTCTTTTTATTAAGCATCATAAAGATAAAATATTGTTAGCACAAATTTATGTAGATGATATTATATTTGGCTCAACAGATCCAAACTATGCAAAAGGTTTTCTGACCTTATGCATTCAAAGTTTGAGATGAGAAGTATGGGTGAAATTTCATACTTCCTTGTTATCCAAGTGAAGCAATTGCCTAATGGAATCTTCATATCTCAATCCAAGTATGCTAAGGAGCTAATCAAAAGGTTTGGGACGTCAAATGCCTCAGCAAAGAAAACACCCATGACTACCAATACTGTGGTTGACTCTGATGAACATGGAAAGCCTGTTGATCAGAAATTATATGGTGGCATTGTTGGATCCCTATTGTATCTAAAAGAAAGTAGGCTAGACATAAAGTTTGCTACATGCCTTTGTTCTAGGTTCCAAGTGAACCCTAAAGAATCTCATCTTATTTTCCTTAAAATAATTTTAAGATATATAAAGGGTTGCCCAAATCGAGGACTATGGTATCCAACTAAGTCAGAATTTGAGTTGACTGGATACTCAGATGCTGATTTTGCTGGATGTAGAGTGGACAGGAAGAGCACATCAGGAACATGCCAGTTCCTTGGTTCTAGACTTGTCTCCTAGTTTTGCAAAAAGCAAACATCTGTGTCTACATCAACAACAGAAGCTGAGTACATAGTAGCTGGAAGTTGTTGTTCACAGATGTTGTGGATTCAAAACCAACTTATAGACTATGGATACAACTTAAATAATTCAATCTTACTCTGTTATAATACAAGTACAATTTCTATTGCTCAGAATCCAGTTCATCATAGTAGAACTAAGCATATAGACATAAGGCATCATTTCATTAGAGAATGTGTGGACAAAAAGAAAATTAATCTTGTTTATATCTACACTGATTTGCAAAGGGCAGCATCTTCACCAAACCCTTGGATGAAAGAAACCATCTGTTCTTTCAGAATCAGCTTGGTATGATTAATGAAGAAGCTTTAATTTAACTTTCTGTCTGTGGTTGAAGAATTTGCCACAGTTTGTCGACTTGAGATCGAAGAACTGAGAAAAGTTATTGAGATAATTCATCGACCTGAGATTGACGAACTCTCTGTGTGAGCCATTTTTTCGACCGGAGATCGACGACCTGGCTTCAAAAAGTTTTCGTTGCCCTGAGGACGATGAAAAGTATTCGTTGACCTGAGGACGATGAAAAGTTTTACGTTCTTCAGACTGAGACCGACGAACTCTTTTGTCGATAAAATATTTCGTCGACCTCAGATCGAAGAATTTTTCTTTTTTCGCAGGACGGAGTTTGTCGTTTCATATTTCAAAAAAGCTAATATCTAGGTTTTCTTCGAGCTCCATCCCGCACTTTCAGTTCCATTGCACTTGATCTCTTTATTTCTTTGTTGTAGGTGATCATGGCGATTCTAGCAAGCGCTCTTGCAGCTATGAAATTCGACATGGGTTTTGACATAGATTTTGATTCATTCCAACACTAGGATTAGATCATCCTTGACATCCTATAATTGTTTGAAGATTTATAGTTGAAGAGTTTGATGACTACCAGGATGAAGATTGTGGCGACAGAAATCAAAGAATGGGTCTTCACTCTTTCGAATCCAGATGCTGATACGTTGATCGGAACAATTTCGGGTAACACCGTTTCACTTACCCCTGATGTTCTAACTGAAATATTTTGTTTACTGAATGGAGAAGAGGAATTAGAAATCGACACTGCTGCATTTAATGAGATGTTGATTCAAATGGATTATTCTGGAGATACCCCTAACAAACTGCTAAAGAAACATCTATCTCCAGACTATAAGTTTCTGGCAGATGTTGTAGGAAAAGTACTGTTGGCAAGCACACTGCCCATGATTACATTACTAGACAACAATTTCAAGTGATGTGTATAGTGGTGAACAAGAAGGCCGTGAACTGGGCCAAAATCATGTTTGAGTTGATTAAGAAGAAAAACACCAATAAAGAAGTGTGTTTTTAAAGAATTCTGGGAATCTACCTTCAGGCCATGGCTGCTGAATCACTGGACTCCCCGACCAGATTCATTAATGCCTCAAAGTGGCTTACTTGCGCTTATTTGGTGGGTGGGAGAGGAATATCTCTAAGTCATCCAAGGCTTCCTCTTCTAGACCTTCTGAGGGTACAAGGGCTACTCCAGCCACTCCCCACCCTGCTGAGGTTGTTTCCATTCCCCCTCCACCTCCTCTTATTCAAACACTCTCAACAACCCTCCAGCTTTCTTCTACATCTCAAGAACATCAACCAACACCTCCTGCTTCCCCAATCAATATTCATTCACCAGTTCATTCACCTATTCATTCTCCAGTACATCAACCTTCACCACATCAATCCCCTCAACATAAACATTCACCTATTCAATCTCCAGTACATACTAATATATCAGAGCATGTTACTCCTCCTCTGTCTCCTCCTCCTTCACATCTTACTGACATCCCCCTTCACAACTTATCATCCATACCAACATTCAATCTATCATCACCCCTTCATTCCCGATCATCAACAAGATGAACCAATGCTAAACACTTCCCCCTTACATCCATCATCATCCTACGTCAACCCATCTGTATCCACTCAAACCCCTCCTGAATTCATGGACATAGATTCCTTCCCCATTTCATCTATTCTGCAATCCATTACACCTCTTCTAAAATAACTCATAGCAGAGGATATTTCACCTCTTGCTGCTTCCATTTCTTCTCTAGCTTCCCAACTATCTCCCCTCTCTGTCCCTCCTTCAGTTATGGGCCTGGATCTAGTACCTACTAAAACTAGGTAGGGGGAGATACTCAATGAAGAAGCATCTCTAGTAGCAGCAGAAAAAGCAGCAACAGCAACAACAGTGGTAGAGATTGTTGATACTGATATAGTAGATGCAGATGCAGTTGAATCCTTGGTTATTCTTTCTGAAGACTGTTCCATTTCTCCAGCAGTTGAACTGAAGTCAGTTCTAGATTCTTTTCACCTCTTATATAGAAACATTCTTTTATTTGTTTGCCATACAGATCCAGTTAGTACAGAAACTCTTCAGGCCATTCAGGCAAGTATTGCTACTAACATGGTTATGGAATCTACTGGCCCAACCTATGTAATGGATGATAGTCCAATACTAATTCTAGATTATTTAATTGCACAGGATGTTGCACTAGAGATTGAACAGATGCAAAATGATCCTGAGCTGAATAATTTTCTTCTGACTGATAAAGACTTAGAAGATTCTCAGTTGATTATAGAGATTATTGCTCCTTCTGCAGTTGTTCTACCTCCAGCTCCTCCTCAAGAAGATAAATAGATTTCAAAGCAAACATTAGAAGAAATAGATGATTTATATGATAATCCTCCTAGATCATCTGATGATGATGAGGATTTAGAAGATGATTCTGATTCGGATACTTCCAATAGATCCAAATCAAAGAAGAGGAAAGCTCTAGGAAAGGCTGTTCCCAAGCTCAATCTAGATAATGATGTTCCATATTATATTCTGCACAACATTCCTCTTACTCTAACAACTCCTCGTTGGATGAGACTGTCTCAGAACCAGGCTAAGCATAGAAGAAGAAGAGGTCTGGATCTTCTCAAGTGAAAAAATTCAGGAAAGATCCACCACCTCCTCCTCCTCCTACTGTAGGAGCTTCAGGCAATCTTACAAGGTCTACTTCCAGTGCATCTCAACCTCCCAAGCCAGCTCATTATCAGTATTCAAGACAATATTCTTAACCAGCTCCTTCTTACTCAAGACAATCTTCTAGACCAGCTCAAAGACAATCTTCCATTCCTGCTAGAAAATACAGTGAATGCAGACCACCAAATTCCTATTATGCTGAAAAATCTGTAAAGAATTATCTTTCAACAAATTATCAGCAACAGTCTGTCATTTTCAGAAAGCCTCAAAGGACTGCTCAGGATGTTTCAGCTGATCCAAGATATGAACCAGAGCTTGATCCAAATTTCAGGATGGCTAGATTCCATGAACTGATAGGCTTGTCTCAGATAAACAAGGCAAAGACAGAAGGAATTGATCCATCACATTTTACAATTATGTCTTATTTCAGACAGAAAGAGCTTGAAAAGTTTGAGGTAGACAAAGAATTATTTGATCAAAATGCTTATATGCAGGTTCACCCAGAAGCTGTTGTGCTTAGAGCTTTTACTATAACTCTTCTGGGAGCTCAAGGCCTGAAGATATCTAAGCAAGAAGCAGAAGATCCTCTCAGAACAATAATGTTCACTAAATCTTCTTCTGCTCCTCCTCTAGACAGGCTCTAAAATTATTTTTATTCTCTGTGGATATTCTTTCTATCTGCTGAATTATTTTTCATTCTACTAGATATTTTCTTTCATGTAGTATGTTTGTATTTTCTTTTCTTATGTATTGTACTTAGTGACCTCACCCAAATAGGGGGAGATTGTTGGATCCCTAGTTGTATTTGGGCTAAGTTCACTAATTTAGGACGAGTCTGACACACCTTGTATAGATAGGGTTATGTCTAGTAGTCCGAGAGTGTAGGCTAAGTCATTAAGTTCAACCTTCTTGGACTAGCCAGTAGAGGACCTCAGAAGACTCAGACTTAGAAGTTTTCAGAGGACAGTTTGATCAGTTTGAAGTTCTTTTAACATAGCTCGACGATCATCGATCTCAGATAGACGAACTCAGAGTTAATTCTCTTAGCTTAGCTCGACGATATTCGAGCTCAGGTCGACGATCAGTTTTCTTCAGACAGACTCTCAGCTTGACGAACTCAGAGTGCAGTTTTGGCAAGCAATTCTCAGTACGCAGTTCGCAGAGCTCAGGTTGACGAATTGGAAATCTTAGGTTGAAGATCTTGGATCTTAGGTCGACGAATTCTATTCAGTGATCGATGATATCTGTCCAATTCCCGAATGAGAAGTTTTCTTCCTTTTATTCCTTTATTTCTATATTAATAGTAGTATTATTCTTGAGTAATTAATGCTTATATTCCTCTGAATATAGTCGTTATTGGCAGCATTAATTATATTATTCATCAGGATATTTACTTGCTTATTTTATTAAGGGACAGTTTGGGAAACTCATTTATGATATATTCCAGCCGTTTGCATTCTCCAGATCAGTGGGCAATTAAGGCACTAATTCAAATTTCAAAGGAGAAATTATTGACTGAGAATACAAAAAGAGATTTTTGTCCTTCAGAGAAGATATAAAAGGAACCACCAGAACTTATAGAGAAAATATACAGCATTGAGACAGACTAATCTCTCAGAACTCTCTCTCTCTCTCTCTCATAGTGCAGATAATTCTCAGTGTTTCACCTTGTCAAGTCTGAAGATAGAAGAAGAACAATCATCATAATCAAGAGTCTTCTTCAAGCTTCACTTCGAGGAACATTCAGGACAACAAAGATTTATTTAGTCAGAAAAGTTCCAGGACTGCTTTCAGACAAGGCTGAAGTTCTTTACCCTGAAGCAAAGCTCTAGTCTTCCTAAATAATCAACATCTCAAGGGGAGCTTTGTCAATCTCAAAGATCCACTAGTATTTTCTATTGATTAGAGAAAGAGAAGACACCATCACGTCCTCTCACCTCTTGTAAAAGGGTTTTTAACTCCCTTCAAAATTTATCTCTTGGTTGTCAAGTCTCATGATCAAAAGACTTGGGTTGGTTTTTGTGCACCTGATCAAAAGCCTAAAGGGTTGCAATATCTCCTTGCAAATAGATATTGTCATGGCAGACACCTGATCAAAACCTGCTAGTGGATTTCTACCAGGGTGGTAGAAGAGTGGATGTACCCATATTTAGGGGAACCACTATAAAATCTTCTTGTGTTGTCTGGTTGCTCATTTTCTATTTTTTTTTCTTGCTGTGGCTGTGATAGTTAGAATAGCTTAGCTTATTTTTCCTTCTATTGTGAAAATTGGTATCACTTATTTTCACTATGATATATTAAAGTTTAAAACAGCCAAAAATTTTAAATACTCTATTCACCCCCCCCCCCCCGCCCCTCTAGAGCATATCAGATCTAACTCCTCCTTTTAAAGCTAGCTTCCTAAATAGGGGGAACTAAAGGTCTGTGCACATAGAGTTGTGTGTGTGTTGCACTTGTATGAATCATGACATAACATATCACTGCACATATGCCTACATATAGCCTAACACGCCATCGTTTAAACTAGTATGGGATAGGTTATACAATGGGAGCCTTGCAAAAGACCCCTTAACTTATAATTTTGTATGGGCATTCATATAAGTTAAGGTTACTTAATCCATAGTTTACTTTACATGTACTTACTGCTCTACTCTACTTGTTTACATTACTACTTCCTGTTTATAGTTCTTTTGTACATACACCTGCTAGGGTAGTTGTCACCTACTTATTCCACTCTGCTTTGTTGTCCTCCACTTTTATCCTCCCCGCACGGTGCCTTGGAGTCGAGGGGGTGAGGAGAGAACGATAGTGTCTTAGTCTTTTGACTAACGTTCATTGGACCACATCCTTTTAGGGGACTGAGCAGCAGGAGCATTAGCACCGGCAGGACAAGGACGCGTAACATGAGTAGAAGTTGTTGCGCACTACCACTACTACACGACGATGGGTCGAGGATGGATTTCAGTTTGCTTCCGCTTAGATGATTGTGAGTTGTGTGAGAGAGATCATTTGTATTACATATGTACCGGGCTTAAGCCCATTTTTCTACTCTCTTTCGTACTTTGTACTCATTGTGGATTGTTGCACTTATATATATATTGATAGTGAGTTGTGATCTATGGACTTATATTAAATACTTCTCTTTGTTAATACACTATGATGTGATCATTTTAGAAGGCAGGATCGGCGTCGTTCGGTGGCGTCTAATTTGGTATTTGGAGTCACCGTAAGGCGGCAGTTCTGGGCATAAGACCTGGTTGCGAAGCAAAAAAAGGGGGGGGGGGGTCTTACATAGTGGATGTACCCATAATCTGGGGAGCCACTATAAATCTTGTTTGTGTTGTTGGTGATTGTCTTGAAAGCTTAGTATAACTAAATCACAACACACCTAAAAGACAAAAAGCACTAAAAGACTTAAAAACCTATTCACCCCCTATAGGTGTTTAGCTATCCTTGAAACTAAAGACTTTAAAAGGTAGTACAATGATCAGATGTTTGTGTATTTTTGGATTTTAGCAAATTCTTATCGAGACATTTATTTGTATTTGTAGAAAATGGGCCCGAAACGCTATATGTTAAGATCGGCTCCCTAGTACGAGGGTGTGTCTTCGAGGGCACATAGTAAAGCGATGATAGATGAGTTATGTCTGAGCAACAAGACTTTGTCGAGATAGATGGTTGTGATGCAAGCATTGATGCAGGCTTTGTTGACTGCCACCTAAGGCAGCAGCTTGGTGCGCAGACCCCTGTGTTGGATCGCGCTGTTCATGTTCATCCTACTCCCTTAAAGCCTTCTATTTTATTGATGCCTGATATGAATTTCATCTCGTATTTCAAGCGCTAAGGACTCCCGACCTATGATGGGAGGGCTAATTTCATGGCATTAGATGACAGGATCATTTCTATTGAGGAGATGTTTCCTATTCGGGAATTTCTGAGGACCAAAAGTTTATGGTCGCAGCTTATCAACTAAATGGACTCGCTAAAGGCTGGTGGATCAGAGAAAAGAGAAATTGAAAGACTAATATATGGTAGAAACACATAGAGTAGGGGGTGAATAGGATATTTTAAATTATTTTAGGTTTAGAACATATTTCTTGATGTTAGCACAGATTGATAGAATAGTAAAGAGCACAAGCACAACACACAAGAATTTTAGAGTGGTTCACAAATCGTGGGTACATCCACTTTTCACCATCTCCTATCTAGCAGAGAACAAGCTTCGGCTATCTCCTCCAGAAACTTGGATCAAAACTGATCATACAACTCAGATCCTACCTGGATCCTACACTCAGACTACAGTACAGTCCTACCTCAGATATGAAGATAAATATCCTACCTCAGGTTCACACAAGAACCCAATACTCAGGCTATAAACCAGCCCTACCTCTCAGCCTTTATATATTAGGCTTACAAACTCAAATCTACACAGATCCTATGTCAGGCCAAAACAGCATTACTATTAGATCTAAAAAGATTCTACAAGAAATGGTTGAATGGTTTTTGTTATAAATTATAGACTCAAGAAATTAAACAATTTGAGTCTTCTTCAGGTGTCTCAAACTCAGCAACTACGCAAATAAGAGACAATTCTTCAATAAGGCTTTGGGCCTGTGTTGTGTATGTAGATCAATGGAAACACAATTTTCCCTTCTTCAAATAGCGGATAACTCAGATTTAGAACTTGAATATGAAGGAAGATTTTCTTTATATATCTGTCGGAGACGATCTGAGCGAGTTTTTGTTCTTGAGATAATTGCTCAGCCACTTGATCAATCGATATGAATTATGAAAACATCTTTTTTTATACCTGAATTTTGTGTGTCCAATATTCTCGGAATTGATTTATCTCCATCTATATATAGCAAGTTCCCAACGGCTATATTCTGTTTTGGAAAGCGGCGATAGTTATGTTAAGAACATGTTTCTAGAAATTCCGTCAATTTGTCTTTGTTTGCTGACGTGGCATATCAATTTAATTCTGATGATGTAAGTGCATTCATGCGGCTTGCTTTGATATAGAAAACTTATACTGAGTAGATGAACACGTGTCAAGTAAAGATTGGCTAACTCAGTGTCTAGGACTTAGCAAAAATCTTATTTCAGTAAAATTCGTTGAGTGAGTTGAAGTTACTCATCGCAATTTATTTGGTAGAAAATTTGAATATTGAGAAATGCGTTGAGTGAGTTAAGTTTACTCAGCGCATTTTACTTGGTTGAATTTTTTACTACTGATAAATGTGTCGAGTGATCTAAGTTTACTTAGCGCATTTGACTTAGCATAATTTCTGAGTTCTAGACTAAATGAGTTGAGTGAATTGAAGTGTCTCAGCGCATTTTTCCACATGCGTCGAGTGAAGTGTGCTGTCTCGAAACATTTGTACTTAGACAAATAAACTTTCAATAAAAACTTTTCTCATGACTGAAAAATAGCATTCATCTATACTCCTACACAGTAAATAAAGATATAAATAAAATACATACTTATGTATATTATTGGCATGAGTTGCTTCTTTAAAATAGGGACATTGGATAAGGTACCCAACAATCTCCCTCCCCCCCTATTTGAAGAAGTGAAAAACTTTATCAATGATATACATACTTCCAAATAATCAATATAATTCTAGCTTTGTAGAAATTTCAAATCAAAACAGATAAAATCTCAAGGCATGGTATTATCAAAAGAGTAGAGCTAATAACATCTGTAATAGAATTTCACATGTAATAGTCCTAGGAACCTAAGATGTGCAAAATTTCAAAAGTCACTATGGTTCTGGTTCCTGGATGAAAATGCTCCTTGCTCTCTTAGTACCTTCCTCCTTCTGTCTTTGTCATTCAAAGTACCCAAAAGGTTTAGTAAAGTATATGAGAGGGAATAAAGCATCCTTGGCGCTTTACCATCCTTTTGCTCCCACTAGAACTTCTTTCTAGATTCTTCTTTTTTCCCATATTTGGACCATTCTACTGTTCCATACAACCTATATCTATCAGTCTTGTTGTCTTTAACTTTTTCCCAAGTAGTAAGAAATATGTGCCTAGACTTTGGAGTGCATGGCTCAAAACTTGTCTAGATTCAATCTCCTTACTGTATCTTTTCATTTTGAGCCTTGCTTCTTCCTCATCAGCAACTTGTTTTGCCTTAGAAACATCTCGAAGATAAGGACTGAATTCTATATTAGCAGACAGATATTTTTGAAAAGCAATATCATCTTCTGGAGCACTGTCTTAAAATACAACATTTGTTTCCTTATTATAATTGATTGGTTCATGTCCTATAGCCATTCTGATTGAGTTTGAAGTCCATGCAACAATATCTCCAATGGCCTTGATCATTGACTTCTACCCTTTTATGCCTTCTTCACATAGGAGGTTGCAGATAGTATCTCTATATTGGTGAACTTGGTTGTCCAAATAGTTTACTCCTTTAGTGACATGTCCTTTCAGTTGCAATATGTGATCATCTAAGATCTGAGTATAGGCATCCATCCTGACTTTGGTTTTCTCAAAGATCTCTTCCATATTCTTTCCTATGATGAACTAATTTGTCAGAACAAGTGATTAGGAGTCCTGAAAGTCTATCAATCTCCCTTATAAGGTATCTGACATAACTTTTATATTCTCAAATATATTGTACTGATTGATGAGGATGTTTGACTAGAAACCTTGAATATCCTGCAGTTGTTGTGTTGTAGAATCCATAACAGGTGCTGCTCTCTTGAAGAAAGATACCAAGTTGTCTCTGACCAGATTCATTTCAAACCTAATATACTTGTTCTCAAAAGAAATTTCCTTTCTCAACTCTTTGTTGGAGTTGTCCACATACTCCTCCAACTTCTTCCTTTGTTCATCAAACAAACTACTGTGCTGGGCTAGGAAAGTTCTTGTCATTTCAGCATTCAACTGAACTGAAGGAGGTGACTGTACCTCTTAATCTTGTTTCCTTAAAGTTTCTATTTCTTGAGTATATATCACCTCCTGATCAGTAGAGTGTCCTTGTGCACTGGCAGCAGGCTTTCTTACTTCAGATATAACGTCCCCAATTCTTGCTAGACCCCTCGCACGTGTTTTGAGTCAAGAGACTTGACTCTGGATAAGGGTGCAATGGTTACAGGCGCCGAGTGCGTTGACTGGTGGTCTAGAGTCCAGTGATACTCTACGCATGAAGAGAATTGCACTTCGAATAATTTCGGCTAAGGCGAAATCGTCGAGTATCGTCGAGTGGTAACAACACCTTTCGACGAGTGTCGAGTGATACTCGACGCATACGACGCTTTTGACTTAGGAATTTTCGGGAAAGGAATTCTTAGAGTATCGCCATATATACCTGACAAATTGACCGAGTGATACTCGATGAATTCGGCGGGAAAGGCTTGTAGAAAATTTGGCAGAACTAAGGAAAATTCAACAGATATCGTCAAGGATATCCAACGAATTCGTCGAGTTTGACTTAAACAGTACGGCGAGATTGGCAAAGGATTCATCGACTATCGTCGAAAATGCCTTAGGCAATTTAGGAAGGTTTTGTACTAGTTTGTCGAATATCATTGAGATGGACTTGACAAATTTGTCGAGACTATTTTAAGGGTATGTTGATTCGTCGTATATATTAAGAATTATACTTAGAAGATTTTCGTCCTGAGTAGTTGGGAAGGATTCGCCTGGTGATGTTCGGTCAATTCGTTGAGAATACGCAGGGAAACCCGACGATTCGTCGAGTATGCATAAGGATACTCGACGAATTTGTCTTGGGCAATTTTGCGGCCCATGTTGAATTCACTATCTTGTACGTACGGGCTGAACCGGACTTCGGGATGAGCGCTGGATGACTCCTTTGGATGGGTCTTTTCAACAAGACTAATTTATAAGAAATAATGGGCAGTCCAATGAAGAGGCGACACGTGGCGAGGTAACATAACCATAATACATTGCTATAAAATTGAAGAAACGAGAAACCCTAGCCGTCACTTTCATTCTTCTTTGTCGAGCCATTACTTGCCGAGCCTGATGGAAGCAAGGAGTCGTCAGAGTCAGATTTTTTTGAGGAAAAGCTCTCCCTCTTCGCGAAGAATGATACTGCCAAGGAGAGTGATGAGATCCATGGCCGTAAATGAGGTGAGCTTCCTACCCTCTCCATTGGTGCTAGATCTTTTGTTATGATGTATGAGAGATGTTGACTAAAAAGAGTTTGATGTGTGCATGATGAAGATCTCCTAGGAAGAGAACATGCTAGGACCTTGACCTAGGGATTTGTCATCTTCAACCTCTCCAATCTTCTCTATAAAGACGGTGGACATGTTTTCGTGAAGAAGAATGGTCTATTGAGGGTGAATAAGGGAGGAGGAAGGACTGAATGTAAACTTGTAGAAATAGCTAGAGGAAGAAGACGAACAAATGTTATTCGTTCGACTTAAAGATGCGTGCAAAATCCATTTTCTGTGCGCAACGGACATCGAGGCCATTTTCTAGTATGGTACGGTCAGATCTAGGTCTTGGACAGAACATTACATTTGCAGTCCTCGGAAGGAGCTTTCCAACCAATGGTTGCATGTTTATATATGAGCCCTGTAGCTCCGGGAATGTCAAGTCGAAGTTGCTGCATAAGAATAACTTATATGCACGTTATTTTCGGGTTAGTGTATAACCGAATTTGGACTCGGTAGGATGATCGTAGAAAGTTTATGTTGAGGTTTGGGTGAACCTAGCTATGTGTATCTAGATAAATAAATGGTTTGGTGGAACTTAGTGGACAAATGGTTGATAATATTTTGTTGTACAAGTGAAGTTATTCATGAAAACCGGTAATGATGCATCTTAATGATAGTACGTGAATGTGTAAACTATAGCTTGTGGTTATCAAAAGGTTGGAAGAGCATTAGATGTATTCCTATCAAGTTATGATGATAGTATGGAAATATATAAATGGCATGATGAATGTTGTATGATTTAGAATCTGGAAAAGAGTTATAAATTGATATGCAAGTGCCCGCTTGATTAAAGAAATGGGGCTAGATGAGAAAATGCCCATGGCCATGTGAAATGGTGATCCATTATGTGTTTGGGATCACGGGAATGCGAAATGGTATAAGTGCGTGAGTATTTGATAGCGCTGGATTTATGTGATGATAAGGGACTCAGTGTGGAGCCCTTGAGGGTTGTTGAGCATTGTAATGGTATTGATGAGAAGGGACTTGGTTGGATCACTTGGATGTTTGAGGGCATGGCATTGTGAAATTGCATGCAGAGTGAGTTGACACACGGTGTCATAATCCTAGGTTAAGGATAGTATGGTAGGTCTACGAGCTCGCTAGTCATCACACCAATGGGAGTTGCCCGCCAGTCATCACACCGATGGGAGTTGATAGATAGACCTTGGACGGTTGGCTTTGGTCCTCGATGCTTTTTACCGGGGCACCTTCTATGCCAGTGGACAATTGGCCTTGGTATTTTTGTGATATGCTCCCAGAGGCACCTTCCGTGCCACGATGATAGGCCAGTTGGGTTGGGCTGTTGGTGCACATCTACCCGAGACCCCTTTTGGGTCTTAGTATTCAGGGAGCTCCACTATTGTGTTCTTAGCATTGAGGAGTATATAGGCCTAGGCTTAATAGTATAACACCTCCCCTATAATGACCATATAATATAGGTCCGGCCGGGGCACCACAATATACAGACGTTATAGCTTAAGCATTAAAAGATGATATAAACTACCCAACTCAGAACTCATATACAGCGGAAACAGAAAACAAGACTATAAGTTATCCACTAACATATGAATATCAACATGGCCTTTAGGCCTTACAATAAATAAGAGTACAAGAATCAAACAATAACATCACAGGTTAACGTGCATAAGAACTCCTAGGCTACCTCGGCTTGCAAGCTGGATATATAGTGCATCAAGCATAAAATTCCACCAAACAGAGCTATTACACAAAATGAAACACTTCATGATGCATAGGCCTTTTTGGCCGGCAAACTATCTCCTGCTTGTGATCCTTGCCCTTTAAAAAATTTGTTGTAATATGGGTCAACAAAGGCTGTCCTCAACTCTGTAGCCAACAAATCTCCTCCCGTCCGTCCCTAGCGGACCCCGGGGTACTCCATCACCATAAAAGTTAGCACTTCGTATATAAATATACAATTACACTGAAAGTAGTAAAATAGGTTTGGATGTCTCATACAACAAACATGTTTCTATGTTGAGCATGAAATAAAAGGGGCCTACTATGCAGTATGTATGCACACCTGGGCTTCACCCAAGGCACCCTAGAGAATATGCTTCTAACACATCATCAAATCTGGTACTTCCAATTTCCCCATCGACGTTCAAGCCGCAAACACAAGGGTACTTCCAATTTCCCCTAACGACTTGAAAGCCACTACACGGAACTCTTGCCTCGGCCCCACCCGCTCGTGGGTCTCAAAACCCGGGCTTGCCTGCAAGCTCTGACTTCTCACGTCAGGATTCCGCCATACACACAAAACAACTGATGCTAAAAACCCTTGCTAGACCCCATCCGTTCACGACGACCCAGGCCCGGCTCTAATATCAGGACAACGTCCACCAAAGGAGACCCAGCAGGACCCAGCAGGTATCGTCCTGTCTTTTCCAAAGCCTAGCATCGTCGTCGGTTTTCAAGAAGGGGACTTGTCTCATCAGGACACTCTCAACACATGACTTGCAAGTCACGGGCTAGCCATCCGACCGCAGAGACAAACCATGCCTTAGCACATCACAATCCCAAGCCTTTCCCACCCAAATCCATCATTCATACCGTAACGTTCTCGTGCCCCAAGGAAACCCTCTACCATCACAATGGAGCAAACCTTGTCTGGTTCCGATTACGCGTACTCGCGCGGAATAAGGGGACAAATGGCGTCTTGCTGCTAATGGATTTCTAACAAAATCCTTAAGGCTCGTTATGTAACATCACTGAGTCGGACAAACGGTCGCCACTACGGCTTCACCCAAAATGCCTAATCGACTAATGAAGCGTATTTCTAGTGCAAAATCATGTCGGGGATGGACATAATCAACTTGGTGGCTCCTTTTGAACCAAGGCAACCCGAATCCCTCTCATTTTAGAGATCTGGTGCCTAAAATGCTTGAAAGAAAGCAAGAAAAGAATAGATTCCATGCACACATCCTAAAACCGAGAGGAGAAATGTCGTTACCTTACAATTTCTCTTCTTAGACATGGAATCCTTGCCTTGCACGGATGAAAACAAGTGCCTCCAAGTCCTCTCAACGGATCTAAACCCGGATCAAGGATCGGGGCTCCTAAGCTCCGTCAATGGCGGAAGAAAGCTCTCTTCTTCCTCCTTCCACTCTCTCTTCCAAACCCTAATACAACTCCAAAAAGAAAAGGAATGAGGGAGAAATCCCGCTCAGCCCTATATAAGCACTCTAGAGGGAGAGTCTTTGGCCTTAGGATCATATCCTAAGTGAGATAGGACGGTTAAAAAGCCAAACGACGCAATTGTTTCTGCATGCTATCGTCGAGCGGTAACTACCTACTTCTGGGCAGTAGCTTCCCGAGAGATCGACCAAGAAAAAAAGGCCACACCAACGTCAGCGGTAGCACTAACACTGCGCGGTAGCTCACTCAACACCTACCACTCAATGCCTGCCTCTCAACGCACTCAACGCCAAGCTATCGCCGAGCGATAGCTTCCCGAACTCAACGCTCTCGACAAAAACCCTGGAGTTACTGTTGTGCGGTAACTAACTACTATCGAGTGATAGCCCTCTTAGCACTCGACGAACGGCTTTCGTCGAGCTATCTACACCCGACGAAACAAGGCTACCTCCGGGCTATAGCTACTACCACCGTACTGTAGCTTTAAGAGATCCAAGGTCTGGAAAATCGGGGTGTTAAAACTTCTCCCCCCTTAGAAGAATTTCATCCTCGAAATTTAGTACGCACACAAACAAAAGCATAACTGAATCAAAGAGTTTTGGGAAGTCCTCCCGTACTGCTTGCTCACGCTCTCAAGAGAACTCGTCTCGCCCGTAGTTGTCCCAATGTACCTTTACAAGCTTAACCTATCTATTCCGCAACTGCCGAACTTCTGAATTCTCTATGCTCACTAGGCGGACTTTTGTCCCCAAGTCCTATTCTATCGGCACTGCCGCTGACTCGACCACAATACTTGCCTCCACCAAGGCTTTCCTCAAGACGGAGACATAGAATACATCATGTAATCCACTCAATTCTATGGAAAATGCCAACCGGTAAGCTGCTTCTCCGACATGGTCCATAACTTTGAACGGCCCCAAAAATCTCGGACTCAACTTCTTGAGTCGGCGAATCCGCTAAACCCATTTGAATGGCTTAATCTTTAGATATACCCAATCGCCTACCGCAAACTCCACGTTCTTGTGGCAAGCGTTGAAACACTTTGCTTGCCAATCCTTATTGTTGGATCCCTAGTTGGATTTGGGCTAGGTTCACTAAATTAGGATATGACCTAACATGTATAGATCAGGGTCATGACTATGTCTTAGAGTCTAGGTCAAGTCTTTAGAATCAACAGTATAATGGACCAGCCTCCAACACTGCCAAAGACTCAAGACTTAGAGAATTCAAGTTTTGGAAAAAGGTGATCTACGTTCGTCGATCTCCGATCGACGATTATCGTGCTTAGCTCGACTAATTCAGAGACAATTCTCTGAGCTGAGCTCGACGAACTTAGATCTCAGCTCGACGAACTCTGAACAAAGTGATAACTCCTCTAGTCAAACTTCAATCAACAAACTAAGAACATAACCTAGACGAACTATGTCCTCAGGTCGACTAACACTTCAAATCTTAGAGCCAATGATCACTCGACGCCCTCAACGCCAAATCACTACTTTAACACTCAACATCAGAAAATATTTTAAGTCCAGACTGCAGACTCAGCTCGACGATCTCACACTTCAGCTCGACGAACTTGATGCATAGAAGAAGAAAGTTATCAAGCAGCATTCAGAGTTCGACGAACTTAGATCTCAGCTCGACGAACTTGATGCATAGAATAAGAAAGTTATCAAGAAGCATTCAGAGTTCGACGATCTTGGATCTCAGCTCGACGAACAGCCATTCTCTGGTCGATGAAAACTGTAAGACATATTGTTATTTATTCTTTCTTTTTTTATCTCCTTATTTTATATCTATTATATGCTATTAATTACTTTGATAATCAATGTTCTTATATCCTTTGACTCGAGCCGTTACTGGCAGCATTGATTGCAAATATCCTCCATGGAATTAATTGCTTATATCTCGGGACAGACATAGAATATAATATATGACAGCATACTTGCCGTTTTCATTTTCCGAGATTTAGTTAAGCATTAATTGCAGGTTTTTGAATTTGACCTTGAGGCAGTTATAGAGCATATAATCTCTCAGCCAGAAAGAAGTAAGAGACACAGAAACCTTTCAGAATATAGAATTTGTTTTAAAAAACAACAAGTGTAGTGCATACAGCTCTTTGAAGAAAAATCAACTGCTCTTAAAAGAAGAAGAAAGAACAACAATCACTATCAAGAGTCTTTCTTCTCCTTCTTTGTTTTTTGGGATCTCAAGTGACAAAAATATTCAAATCAGTCAAAGGATCTCAGAAAGTAGATCTTACAGTAGAAGGCCTACTCACCCCTTGCAAAGCTTCCACTCATGAACCATTCAAGATCACAAGGGGGAGCTTTGACAACATCATAGAATCCACAAAGTCTTCTCATTTTGATTTCAGAAAAGAAGACTTCAATCAACCTCTCTTCCCCACCTCTATATAAGGTTTTAATTCCCTTCAAAATTATTCTTGTTGCAAGTCTCCTTCAAAAAGACTTGGGTTGTTTTTTGAGCACCTGATCAAAAGCTCATTGGTGGCAGTCACCTGATCAAAACCTGTAGTGGATTCCTACCTAGGGTGTTAGAAGAGTGGATGTACCCATGTTTGGGGAACCACTATAAAATTCTTGTGTTGTTTGTGTGGCTGTAACTTTCCTGTGTGCTTGTGTTGTGATATAATTGCATGTACTGTGATATATTTTGTTGTGTAGCTTAGTCACCTTTTATCTAATTCACTTGCTGCACTTGTACAGTTATACACTTATATCATAGTAATATATTTGATTAAAGACTTGTTATTTCCGCAAAAATCAAAAAGAATTTAAAAACTCTATTCACCCCCCCCCCCCCTCTAGAGTTGTTCAGAGCTTACCCTATCTTTCAATTGGTATCAAAGGGTGGTTAATCACATCATACAAGCTCACACCTGGATTAATCAAGATCCTCAGGATAAACTCTTAATAAGTCTTACTAGTTTCTTAGTTTAAATTTTATTTTCTGATATCATGACACAAAATAAGGATTATGCCAGCACCAGACCTCCAGTTTGCAACCTGCAAAAGTTTGGAATCTAGAAGGCAAGAATCAAACTTTATATGAACTCTTTGATGAGGACATCTTTAATTCCATCTTGATAGGACCACCAGCTCCAGTGGCCTCTACTTCAACCCCAGTAAATCTCAGTACAGTGCCTCCTCAAGACCAAACATATGCACATAAGAAAGCAAAGATTATTGATGCCAGAGCTATGAACATACTGGCCCAAACTTTGTCAGATGACATATTTCAGAAAGTTACTGAATGTACGTCTGCCAAAGCTATTTGGGATTCCCTCAACCAAATGGTAGCAGGATCTGCTGATGAGAGGAAGGATAAAAGATCCAACCTCATATCCCAATATGAGAATTTCAGGAAAGATGAAGCAGAACCTGTGGAAGTAATGTACAACAGGCTGAGCTCCATCATTAGTGAGCTCAGAACACTGGACAAATAAATTACTCTGTCTGAGGTCAATGAAAGATCCTCATGTACTTCCCAAGCACATGGGACTCTAGAATTTTGCCCATCAGAGAATCCAAAAGCATGGCTAAAATCTCAACAGAATCTCTGCTTGGAAAGCTCAAATCCTATTAGCAATTGATCAAGTCAAGAGAAGCTGCAGTTGAACCAAAGGCTCCAACACAAACCAGGAAGGAACATAGCTTATCATTCAAAGCTACAAGAGAATCTCCTAGCTTGCCAGTCAATGAAGAACTCATGAGTTTCTTTGCTAAGAGATTCTATAAAATGGCAAGGAAGGACTTCAGGAGGAAGCCTTCATGGAATGAAGATAAACCCGGGTATGATAAGACCCCTTCTAAAGAGGTTGTCTGTTTTGGGTGCAGGAAACCTGGACACTTCATCTCAGAATGCCCAGAAGTCCAAAAGAAAGATAGAAGGCAATAAAAGGACTCCAGAAGACATCAGCACAGCAAGGCCTCCTCCAGCAAGTACAAAAAGAAGGAGAAGGGCTTTGTAGATGAAACCTGGAGTGATACTGAAGATGAAACATCCTCCCTTAGTTCCAGTGAAGATGATTAAGAAGAAAAGAAGGCAAGGGAAGTTTGCCTTATGGAAATAGATGCAGGAAGTAGCAGATCAGATTCAGAAGAATCAGATGATGAAGAATTCCTCTCTGAAGAGGATTAGGTAGAAGAGAACCCTGTCACTCAAAATATATGGTACTTGGATATTTGTTGCTCTAAACATATGACAAGTTGCAAGGAATTCCTTATCAACTATAGAGCCAAGATTGGACCTAAAGTAATCTTTGGGGACTCAGGCTTTGGACTGACAGAAGGCTATGGAGACTTCAACTGTTGAGCTGTCATATTCAAGAAAGTGACCTATGTAAATGGTCTTAAGCATAACCTGATATCAGTAAGACAATTATGTTATACAGGTTATCAAGTAAGCTTCACTAACTCTTTGTGTCACATTTATTTAAACAATACAACTGTTTTAACAGGAATTAGACAAGGCAACATCTACTTAGTAAATTTTGAATCAGTAAAATCTGAAATTTGCTTATTCAATTCGGTTAGCATTCAAACTAGCTTATGCCACAAAAGACTAGGACATGTAAACCATAAAAATATAGTTAGGTTATCTAAAGACAATCTTGTTAGATATTTACCTTCTGGTCCCTACAAGAAGGAAGTCCTCTACAGGGCTTGTCAGCTAGGAAAGCAAACTAAATCTACTTTTAAATCCATTAATAATAGTGATTCACCTAGAATCTTGTACTTGCTCCATACGGACCTTTTTGGCCCTATTGCAGTACAAAGCCTAGGAGGAAAGTCTTATACATTAGTTATTGTAAATGATTTCTCCAGATTCACATGGGTTTTCTTTTTGAGAACTAAGTCAGATACTTTTAAGGTTCTCACAGATTTTCTTAAGAACATATAGATTGAGTATTCTACTCAAGTTGCATTGATCAGAAGTGATCATGGTACTGAATTTGAATCTCTTCTTATGCTAGAGTTCTGTGAGAAGAAAGATATTAGACATTGTTTCTCAGCTCCAAGAACTCCTCAATAAAATGGGGTAGTTGAAAGGAAGAATATGACACTCATTGAAGCTGCAGGTACATTGCTTGCAAATGCTTACATGTCTCTTTCCTATTGGGCAGAGGCAGTAAGCACAGCAAATTATGTCCTGAATAGAAACTTAATACATAAACTAAAGCTTAAGACTCCCTATGAACTACTCAAAGGGAAGAAACCTATAATAACCTATTTTAAAGTATTTGGATGTATATGCTATATTCAAAATAATGACAAGAAACATCTTAGAAAGTTTGAAGCTAAGGCTGCAATGGGAATTGTTTTAGGATATTTCCAAGTCAGCAAGGCATATAGGGTTTTTAATAAATAAACATTAAAAATTGAGGAATCTATGCATGTAACATTTGATGAATCTAATATGTTTTACAAGGAGAGAGACATCTCTACCAATAATAATCTGCAGGTACAAAATTTGTGTAAGAGCTTGGATGATCTAAATCTTACTTCAAAGGATGAATCAAATCCCTCTCCACAAGTTATATCAGAAGTTGAAAGTGAAGAAGAGACTGTGGAAGCAGTTCAATTTCCTCCAATAGTTGATACAATTCCATAAGAGGAATTAAATCAAATAACTATTGTTGAACCAACTCCACATAATGATCTTGTCACACTTAGGGATCACCCTAGATCTCAAGTAATTGGAGACATATCATTAGGAGTGCAGACAATACATCAACTTAACCCTGATGTGATGCTTGCCTGCTTTCTCTCTCAAATTGAGCCTCAATCCATATCTGATGCAGAGCAAGATACAAACTGGATCACTGAAATGCAAGAGAAACTCAACCAGTTTGAGAGGTGTAGAGGGACTTAGTTCCAAGGCCCAGGGACTATCCAATAATTAGGACTAAGTGGGTATTCAGAAACAAACTTGATGCCGAAGGTGTGATAGTGAGGAACAAGGCAAGGCTTGTTGCTTAAGGATATATGCAAGAGGAAGGAATTGATTATGATCAAACCTTTGCTCCAGTTGCCAGACTTGAAGCTATCAGAATTTTCATAGCTTATGTAGCATTCAAAAAGTTTAAAGTCTACCAGATGGATGTGAAAAGTGCATTCCTAAATGGAGAACTCAAAGAAGAGGTGTATGTTAAACAACCACCAGGTTTATCTCTCCATCTCATCCTTCTTATGTTTTTAAATTGCATAAGGCTCTCTATGGTTTAAAGCAAGCTCCAAGAGCTTGGTATGAGACCTTAGCCAGCTTTCTTTTAGAGCATGATTTTTTTAGAGGCATGGTAAATAGAACTCTTTTTACAAAACTGCATCATGATAAAATTATCTTAGTGAAAATATATGTAGATGACATAATTTTTGGTTCTACTGATCCCAAACTGTGCAAAAGATTTTCTGATTTAATACACTCAAGGTTTGAGATGAGTAGCATGGGTGAGTTATCATATTTCCTTGGTCTCCAAGTGAAACAAACCCCTGAAGGGATCTTCATCTCTCAGTCTAAATATGCTAAAGAGCTTATTAAGAAGTTTGAGATGAATGATGCCTCTGCCATGAAAACTCCCATGGCTGCCAATGCTGTTGTAGATGCTGATGAATCTGGAAAACAAGTATATCAGACCATTTATATGGCCATTTTTGGATCCCTACTTTATTTGACAGCAAGCAGACCAGATATTATGTTTTCCACATGTCTTTGTGCTAGGTTCCAGGTGAACCCTAAAGAATCTCACCTTATTTTCTTGAAAAGGATTTTAAGATATATAAAAGGTTGTCAAGATCTAGGCCTATGGTATTCACTAGAATCAACATTTGTGTTAACTGGATTCTCTGATGCTGATTATGCTGGATGCAGAGTAGATAGGAAAAGCACCTCTAGAACTTGTCAGTTCCTTGGTGACAGACTTGTATATTGGTTCTGTATAAAACAAATATCTGTTTCAACATCCACTGCTGAAGCTGAATATATGGCTGCAGGAGGTTGCTGTTCACAGATTTTGTGGATACAAAATCAACTACTGGATTTTGGTGTCAACTTAAATAATTTAACTATTCTATGTGATAATACAAGTGTTATTTTAATTGCACAAAATCCAGTATTGCATTCTAGAACCAAGCATATTGACATCAGACACCACTTCAATAGAGATTGTGTTGACAAACAAAAGATTAAACTTGAATTTATCTCTACTGATTTGCAAAGAGCAGATATATTCACTAAGCCATTAGACTCATCCAAGCATCTATTCTTTGTCAATCAGCTTGGTATGATAAATGGTCAGGATTTAATCTAATGCTCTGTCTATAGTCAAAGAATTGTCTCTATTCATCGACCTAAGATCGATGAACTGATAGTTGTTCTTGAGATTTTTCGTCGACCTGAGCTCGACGAAATCTCTTAGTGAAGTGATTTTCATTGACCCGAGATCGACGAACTTACTTCAGAAACCTTTCATCGACCAGAGATCGACGAAATGTTTTATATCCTTCAGACTGAGTTCGACGAACTGTTTAACCTTAAATTATTTCGTTGACCTCAGAACGAAGACTTTTTTTCTTTTTCGTGGACCGGAGCTTGTCAGTTCATATTCTGGAAAACCTTATATTTAGGTTTTCTTCGACCTCCGTCCCGCGCTTTCAGTTCCATTTGCACTTGATCGTCGGTTTCCTTTTACAGGTGCTTTCACGGCGATTCCCGCTGGTTCTCTCACTGCCATGAAATTTGATGCTGGTTTCGACATAGACTTTGAATCATTCCAGTATTCTGATAAAGTTTTCCTGAACATTCTCCAACTACTAGAAGAACAATAACTAAAGACATTGCTCTCAACCCGAATCAAGATATCTGCTACAAAAATCAGGGAATGGGTATACAACTACTGTCGATGAGAACAAGATGACCGGCACCATCACGGGTAATGCAATTTCTCTTACCCCCGATATTATTACTGAAATTTTTGGATTAAAAATGGTGAGGAGAATTAAGAAATTGATTCTGAAGAGTTTGATTTAATGCTGAATACAATGTGGTATTCTAGAGACACCCCAAACAAGATCCTCAAGAAACTTCTATCTACCGAGTATAAATTTCTCGCAGATATAGTTGGGTAAGTGTTTCTCGGGAAGCACACTGTGCATGATTATATCACTAGGCATCAGTTCCTGGTCATGTGCACCATTGTAAATAAGAAAGCTGTGAACTGGGCACAGATTCTGTTCGATTTGATCACAAAGAAGAACAGCAAGAAAGAGGTATGCTTTGGAAGGATCCTAGGGATCTTCCTAAAGAAAAATGCTGCAGGATCCCTGGTCGCCTAGACCATATCCATCAATGCCTCAAAGAGACTCACCTGTGCTCTTTTTGGCAAGTGCGAGAGGACCATCACCAAGCCAACTAAGGCTACCCCCTCCTCCACTAAAACTTCCAAGAGTACAAGGGCTGCACCAGCCTCTCCCCACCCCACTAAACGGCTCCCTTCCACACCTCCACCACCTCCCGCCCCTCCAGTTCCATCCCAACAACAAGTCCCACCAACCCCACCCTATACTACCATCCATATCCATACTCCAACACCAACAGCATCTCCACTTCCCTTTTCCCCTACACATCTACTATCTCCTCCTCCTTCACCTCAACCTGACACCTCCATCCCTACACCACCTCCATCCCCTCTACCATCTCACCTGGTTGATATCCCCCACATCAACCTCTCCTCCCTCCCCTCCTTTAACTTTCTCTCCTCTCCCCTGAACTCTCTATCTCAACAAAATGACTTCCCCTTAGAAACTCCACTTCCACTTCCACCTCCATCAACCATATCTACTCCTTCAGCTACTGCCCCACCATCTGCCTCTCCAACCCTGGATCCCTTTTTTACCACCACTCTCATCACACTTCTCACCCCACTACTCAAAACCCTTATAGTAGAGGCCATTTATCCTCTAGTTGCCTCCATCTCATCTCTTGCTACCCAATTATCTGCCCTCACCACTGCTCCATCTTCAGTTGGGGGCCTGGCTTTAGCACATGCTGAAACCAGGCAAGGGGAGATACTTGATGAAGAAGTAGAAGCAGTAGTAGGACCAGCAGCAGTAGGACCAGTTGTACAGATATCACATACAACAGACAAGGATACAGAAGCAGAAGAAGATTTATTAAATTTGATTCATTTTATTGAAACTGACATGGACATTGATGAGTCAGTTATACTAAAAATAAAAACTGTTGGTGATATTTTAATTAATCCCACAGTAGACTTGATGATTTTGTTACGCTCTTTTGATACAGCTCATCAAATTCTTCCTCCAGCTGAGTATACCAAGCCATTATTAGCTATTATTCCATATTCTTCCCCAATAAGCCCTGATGTTGTCAAACAACTAAAGGCCAGTTTTGCCATTCCTGCCACTCCATCATCTAGACAGATTTCCTCCTAAATTGTATCTTCTCCTATGGCCCCAGTCTTTATAATGGATGATTCTCCAGTACCATATCTGGATGCATTGATTATGGATGACATAGAGGAAAAAACAAGTTAGCTGCTCAGAGCACAGAAGTATATAGTTTTTCAGTTCCCTCCCCAGTTCCATCTCATGCAACAAAGAAAACAATCTCTGATGAAGAACTAAGAGAGATTGATACCATGTATGATAATCCTCAATCCTCTGATGATGATGAGGAGGCGAAGGAGGAATGTAAGAAAAGGAAAATCTCTAAGAAAAGGAAGGCTCCACCTCCTCCTGCTCCCAAACCTAGAAACACCAATGATACTCCCTACTATATCCTACAAAAAATAACCCCATACAAGGGAATACCGGGCTGGATGTGGCTCTCAAAGAATGAATAAAAGGCTAGGAAGAAAAGTAGGAGGTACTCTCCTCCCCCAGCTTACAAATACTGGAAGGATCCCCCTCCTCCTCCTCCACTAGCTACTGGTGCTTCTGGAATCAGCTCTCAAAAGTCAGATGCACCCTCCAAGCCCTCATTCACCCGAACTTATCAGCGGCAGGAAAGGCCATCTAGACAACAATCACATGGAAGCATTCAGCAAAGAAGTACTAGCTGTACCGAACAGATAAAAGAAATAGTATACAGAAACTAGAATTTTCTCCTCCTCAACCACAGGCTGGACAAAGAAGACACTCTGTATCACATAAATCCAAAGGAAAATACAGTGAAGCTGCACCTCCAAAATCACTGTACACTCAAAGTAGTGAAAGCTAGATTGCAACAAACTTTCAAGAACAGTAAACACAATTCAGGCCTGTCACCCTGCTATCCTCTCAAGAAGATTAGTCACTTGTCAGTCAGAATGATGATCAAAACTTCAGGATGGCCAGGCTTCAAGAATTGATTGCTCTGTCATAGATGAAAAAGGCCAGTGAAGAAGGACAGGATCCAACTAAATTTTCTATAATGTCTACTTATAGAGAAAAAGAACTTGAAAGACTTCAAGTGAGCAAGAAATTGTTTGACCCTGCTGATTATATGGCTAGATATCCAGAGGCAATTGTTCCCAGAACTTCAACCTAGACAGTGATTGGAGCAGCAGATCTATATATATCAAAAAGAGAAGCTGCCAATCCTAACAGGGAGATTATATTTACCAAGACTAGAGAAAAGAAGAAGGAAGCAAAATCCAAGAAGTAAAAATAGAAAATCCTGAAGAAGATTTGCTACTCGTCTTTGGTATACTTTGTTAAACTATGTTTTCTATTTCAAAGCTGACTATGTAAATATATCTGTTGCATTTGCTGTCAAAGTATCTGTCAGATATATATTGTATTTCTGCTTTGTATATTTTCTAGTATTAAGTCTGTAATTAGTGACCTCACCCAAATAGGGGGAGATTGTTGGATCCCTAGTTGGATTTGGGCTAGGTTCACTAAATTAGGATATGACCCAACATGTATAGATCAGGGTCATGACTATGTCTTAGAGTCTAGGTCAAGTCCTTAGAATCAACAGTACAAAGGACCATCCTCCAACACTTTCAAAGACTACAGACTAAGTGAATTCAACTTTTGGAAAAAGGAGATCTACGTTCGTCGATCTCTGATCGACGATTTTCGTGCTCATCTCGACTAATTCAGAGACAATTCTTTGATATGAGCTCGACAAACTTAGATATCAGCTCGACGAACTCTGGACAAAGTGATAACTCCTCTTTTCAAACTTCAGTCAACGAACTAAGAACATCAGCTAGACAAACTCTGTCCTCAGGTCGACTAATACTTCAACTCTCAGAGCCAAAGATCACTCAAAGCTCTCAACGCTAGATCACTACTATAATACTCAACATAAAAAAAATATTACAAGTCCAGACTACAGACTCAGCTCGACGATCTCAGACTTCAGCTCGATGAACTTGATGCACAGAAGAAGAAAGTTATCAAGCAGCATTAAGAGTTTGACGAACTTAGATGTCAGCTCGATGAACTTGATGCACAGAAGAAGAAAGTTATCAAGCAGCATTTAGAGTTTGACAATCTTGGATCTTAGCTCGACGAACAACCATTCTCTTGTCGACGAAAACTGTAAGACATATTGTTATTTATTCTTCCTTTTTCTGTCTCATTATTTTATATCTATTATAGGCTGTTAATTCCTTGGATAATCAATGCTCTTATATCCTTTGAATCGAGCCATTACTGGCAGCATTGATTGTAAATATCCTCCATGGAATTAATTGCTTATATCTCGCGACAGACATAGAATAGAATATATGACAGCATACTTGCCATTTTCATTTTCTGAGATTTCAGCTAAGAATTAATTGCAGGTTTTTGAATTTGACCTTGAGGCAGTTATAGAGCATATAATCTCTCAGCCAGAAAGAAGTAACACACACAGAAACCTTTTAGAATACAGTTTTTTTTTTAAAAAAATAACAAGTGCAGTGCATACAGCTCTCTGAAGAAAAATCAACTGCACTTTAAAGAAGAAGAAAGAACAACAATCACTATCAAGAGTCTTTCTTCTCCTTATTTATTTTCTAGGATCTCAAGTGACAAAAATATTCAAATCAGTCAAAGGATCTCAGAAAGTAGATCTTACAGCAGAAGGCCTACTCACCCCTTGCAAAGCTTCCACTCCTGAACCATTCAAGATCTTAGGGGAGCTTTGACAACATCACAGAATCCACAAAGTCTTCTCATTTTGATTTGAGAAAAGAAGACTTCAATCAACCTCTCTTCCCCACCTCTATACAGGGTTTTAATTCCCTTCAAAATTATTCTGGTTGCAAGTCTCCTTCCAAAAGACTTGGGTTGGTTTTTGAGCACCTGATCAAAAGCTCATTGTTTGCTGTCACCTGATCAAAACCTGTAGTGGATTCCTACCTAGGGTGGTAGAAGAGTGGATGTACCCAATTTTGGGGAACCACTATAAAATTCTTGTGTTGTCTGTGTGGCTGTGATTTTCCTGTGTGCTTGTGCTGTGATATAATTACCTATGCTGTGATATATTTTGTTGTGTAGCTTAGTCACCTTTTCTCTAATTCACTTGTTGCACTTGTACACTTATACACTTATATCATAGTAACATATTTGATTAAAGACTTGTTATTTCCGCAAAAATCAAAAAGACTTTACAAACTCTATTCACCCCCCCCCCTCTAGAGTTGTTCAGAGCTTACCCTATCTTTCACTTAGCAACCTTCATGCGCTCCTGAATGGTCCGCACCAACTCACAAGCATTAGTCACCATATCTTTTCCCAAAATTTTGGTGTCTACTGCCTCTGACCAAGACATCGTTGTTCGACATTGCCTTCCATACAAAGCTTCATATGGCGCCATCTTTATACCTGCCTGGTAACTATTATTATAGGCAAACTTGAAAAAAGTTTAAGTTATCTACCTAAATCACCTAGAGGGGGGGGTGAATAGGTGAGTTGTGCGTTTAATTGCGGAATAAAAATTTTAGCGATCTATGTATAGAAAATTAAACCAAGAAAACACAGACGACACCAAAAATTATAGTGGTTCCCACCACCTTGGGTACGTCCACTTTCCACTAACCGATCTAGCAATGCACTAGACTCGGCTACTCCACTATTCTCAGACTTAAAATAATCCTACCACTCGGAACAACGTTCCTACAACTCGATCCACAAAGCGGATCTACACTCGGAAGATAAAAACTTCCTATAACTCGGAGAACAAAGCTCCTACACTCGGATAATGATCTCCTATAAGTATAGATTAAAATCAGAAATACAAACAGAATATCTCTCTCAGATCTGGAAATATCTGCCTAGGTCTTCCTTCTTGATCTTTGCGGCTTTATCAGAAATTATTGAAGAATACTCTCGGCTAGATCCTTGATCTGAAATTTCTTGACTGGCAAGATAAAATAGAATAGGAAGAGATTGAAGATGATCTTCATCTACAAGTCGTTCTAGATCAAAATCTTCCTTGGCGATCAGCATAATGAGCGACGGCTTCTGAATTTAGAAAGATATGGCCGATCCAGAATTCTGAGAATAATTTTCTTTTCACGTGCTTAGGGTTAGTCGTAAAGACAAGACCTTTTATAAGATCTCCCTAACAGTCATAATTATCATTAATGATGGCCACGTGGATGAATCACGTCAAGTCATTTGAAAAATACGACTGTCAGGACTTAGAAAATTTTTCCTAGAAAAAAAAGTGGATTACTCGAGTGAAAGAAGAACTACTCGAGTACTGTTGTGGGTTCTCGAGAAGATAATATCAAACTACTCTAGAAAAAGCACTTCAGAAAATTTCAGGACAGAACTCATTAACACTCGAGTGGAATGAGGATTACTCGAGTGCTAGAAATACTACTCGAGAAGTAGAAGTGAACTTCTCGATAAAAAGACATAGAGTAAATTCTGGGAAGAAAATTGATTACTCGAGTACTAGATCTAGACTTCTCGAGAAGTAGATAGATTTCTCCAGTACAGGAACTTCACTACTCGAGTGGGGTAATTAAAAAATTCTGTGATAGAAAGACTGTTTACTCGAGAAAGATAAGAGGTCAACTCTAGTAATGGACTTGGCCTCTCGAGAACTAGATTCAGACTTCTTGAGAACCATTTCCTTTACTCGAAATACAAACAAGACTTACTCGAGTACAACTAGATGATCTACTAGAGTACTAGGGTTCTACTCGAGTGAAACACTTAGAAAAATTTTGTTTCTTGAAAATTTTGTTTCTTCCATGGAATCAGCAACATGTCTTTCTTCAGCAACTCTAGTGCTCAAAAATGAAGTTTATCCCAATAGAGAGGATACACATAAGTCAACACCTTGGATCACACAATGAGGTATTACATTGTATGGTCTTGTGTTTAGTGTCCCACTGTAGACTGACATTGGTCTACACTTGGCAATAAGTCCTGCAAACACGTAACTCAAACAATACATCAAATACAACTACAATTCACCTTAGTTTTAGGGGGGACTTCTTCAAATCAAGGTTATTGTGGTAACAAAACCAAATAATCTCTCCCTATTTGAAGAAGTCAGAATCCAATATAATAAGTTGAATTGCATGGGAAAAAATGTAAAGAGAAGAGAAAATGCATTACCTTACATTTCTTAAGGGAATACTAAAATGCATTGCCTTACATTTCTTAAGGGAATACTAAAATGCATTGCCTTACATTTCTTAAGGGAATACTAATTCATTTCTTCTCCTTCCTGACAGCTTCATTCAGGCCCTTTTTCTCTTCCACTTTGTTCTCATCTCTCTCTCTCTCCCCTTTTCTGACAACTTAAATAGGGGATAGGGCAGAGGACTCAATCATAGCCTCTTCCTCACTGAGAGCTCAATCATCTCTGAAGTCCTTTTGGAAAGAGTTTTCAACTAGAATCTCCCCCTCAACCAATTCAGGAGAAACTCTTCTTAAGTTGCTTTGTTGTCAAACTTTCATCAGCAACTTTTTTTTTAAATCTTCTAGTTCCAAGAGATTTCCTGGAACTTCTTCTTGTCCATTTTCCAAATATGAGTTTTTGTTGGCCTATGGACATACCTACATCCACAAGTTTAGAATCCCTTAGGAACCCAAACAAGTTTGTGTCCTAGGTCTCTTGTTAGCATACTCCCCTAGAAGTGTTAACATTACGAGTTGTATGCCTCGTATTATTAACTTGAGGAGTTTTATAATACCTGGGGTTAAACCAGAAATCTATGGCAAAGTGACCAATCTTGCCACAACACAACCAGTCAAACCTACTTTATCTTTGCATGATATTCTCCTGCTTGACCATTTGAGAGTGTGGTCTAGCAGGAACAGTCGATCTGGTGGTAGAGGCCTCAAGATGATGGCACTCATACGGTTTCTACACCTCCTTTTCCTTCTTCACAACAGGCTTGCCTTTTGGTCCCTTTTTCTCATTTGGTCCATTAACGTAGGGACCATAATTCTGCAAGGTGACTGCCTTTTTAATAATAGTTTGGCTTAGAATAGCCTTTCCTTTACCTTTGGCAGCTTCATGTCCTACACTGCTATATTTCTCGAAAGGAGACACTCCATCAGTGAGTGGAAGCATAGTTGTAGGCTTGGAGAGGCCTTCAACCAGTTTTCGTTCAATGACCAGCTTTTCTTCCAGCTCGTCTAGGAGTAATTCCTTATGATTTATTAACTTAGTGGATTCTTTAAGTTCCTCCTTCAAAGATTGAACTTTATCTCTAAGAGGAGTCAATTTTTCAATCTCCTCCCTCAGATTAGATTCCACCTCTTTGAGGGATACAATCTCTTTTGATTGAGATTTGACTACCTTCCGGCATTTGTCAAATGCAGTCAACAAGACTTGATACAGATTTACTAATTCATAATCATCCTCCCCAGAAGAATAGCCATCATGACCATTTGAGTCAGTATCTGAGGCAGAAAGAAGTGTGTGAGAATTTACCTCCCCATGGAATTGGGGGACTTGTCCTTCTTCATCAGAATGAGCCATGAGCCCGAAATAGACTTCTTCATCATCACTTGACTCAGAGGAGTCAGTGTCACTGAGGGTCTTCTACATCTTTGCGATGAAGCTCTTTTCCTACCTATAGCTGTAAGATGACTTGCGCTCTTCTCTCTTTCCACCCTCCTTCTTCTTGTGAGGACAGTCAGTACTTATATGCCTTGACTTATTACAACAACAGCAAAAAACGTTAGATGAAACATTTTTGTTTGGTTTAGATTTATACCTATCAGATGTGTGACTTTTCTTTTGATAGTCACCGTCGTGATGTGATCCTCTATATGAGGAATTGTTTCCTCTCATTTGTTTCTTCTTGTTGAGAAACTTCTTGAATTGTCAGGAGAGAAGGAAGAACTCTCCATCAGATAGCTCTGAGCCTGAGGTGCTTGGCTCTGAGTCTTCTTCTTTGTAGTGTTCTTGAGTGGAAGCAGGAGATGCAGCTTTGGCCTTTCTTGTGCTTTCTGCCTTCAGAGCAACAAACTTAACTCTTGATGAATATCTGCTGGCCTCTTCTTCAAGTTTTCTCGTATTGATTTGAAGTTCATAGGACATAATCTTCCCGAAGAGGATCTGAGGGTCTGTTTCTGCTAATCTCCCAAATTCCATGATGGCACATATTTTGTTATCTCATTCCTTTGTCAAGGATCTCAAGAACTTGTCGTTTAGTTCACCATCTGTGAACACCTTGCCATAGTTTCTTAGGCCATTGATGATTTTGAAAAAGTTTTCATATGTGTCGTGATTTGCTTCCTTGGGGCCTTGCTTGAAGTCCTCATACTTCTGATTCAGAAGGGATCTTCTATCATCCCTTACTTCTTCTGTGCCTTCCATCAAGATTATAAGAGACTGCAACATTTCCTTTGTGGATTTGTAATGAATCAAATTTTGCAGCATAGAATCATCGACAGCACTTGCGATGATATTTTTGGCTTTCTTGTCTAAAGAGACAAGTGCAATCTCATCTTTATCGAGGTCCATCAATTTCTTTGGCACCTTCTTAGTAGGATCAATAGTGGAAGCGATCATAGGAACATGAGGGCCTTATTCCACTAACATGAAGATACGGGGGTCAACAACTTCCATGAATAACTTTACTCTTTCTTTCCACAAGGGAAAGTATTGGAACCCCTAAGTGATTTGGGCTAGGTTCTCTTCTTAGGTTGTGACCCATATTGTATAGAAGGGTCAAATTTTCTGTGTTTCTTAAGTCTAGGCAATGTCCTTAGAGTCAATAGTACAAAAGACCAACCTCCATCACTGCCAGAGATTCAAGACTTAGAGAAATCAAGATTTAGAGAAAGAGATCTACGTTCGTCAATCTCAAGTCGACGATAGTCGTGCTCAGCTCTAATAACTCAGAGCTAAAATCTCTGAGTTGAGCTCGACGAACTCCGTTCTCAGATCGACTAACTCTTCAACACTCAGAGCCATAATTCACTCAAAGCCAAGGCTGACTGAGAGACAGAGAACACTCTATACCAGATGTGTTATTCACTCAACACCAATAGATTGACCAAGTTCTAAGGTTGACTAACTTAATAGTCTCAGGTCAACGAACATAGAGCACAGAATTATTCAGTTTATGCACATCAGTTGATTCACAGAGCTCAGGTCGACGAAAGCTGATCTCAATTCGACGAAAGCTGATCAGAAGTCGATGAAATATCAGGTCGATGAAAGCTAATTAGAGGTCGACGAAAGCTGATTAGAGATCGACGAAAGCTGATCTCAGGTCAACGAAAACTGTAAGACATTTTGTTATTTATTCTTTCTCTTTCTATCTCATCATTTTAACTATTATAGTCTTTTAATTCCCTTGTAAATCAATGCACTTATATTCTCTTAATAGAGTCGTTACTGGCAGCATTGATTGCTAACATCCTCCATGGAATTAATTTCTTATATCTCGGGACAGACATAAAATAGAATAATTTACAGCATTCTTGTCGTGTTCTCGTTCCCCAGATATCGGCTGAACATTTATTGTAGAATTTCTTTAGAATTCGACCAAGTTACAGTGATCAAAGATAGATCTCCTCACCAAGAAAATAAGATCACACAGAAGAGCAGATTTTGATCATCACCTTGAGTCACAGCAAAGAAAACATCCAAAAGTGCTATAAAAAACAAATCTCATAAAAATCAACCGCTCTCAAGAGAAGAAGAAAGAACAATCATCACCATCAAGAGTCTTTCTTTCTTTCTCTCCCCCTTTGTTTTCAGGGATCTCAAGTGACAACAACATTCAAATCAGTCAAGGATCTCTGAAAAGCTGAAGGCCTACACCCTTGAACAAAGCTTCCACTCCTGAACCATTCAAGATCTTAGGGGGAGCTTTGACAACAAATAAGAATCCACACAGTCTTCTCATTTTTACATGAGAAAAGAAGACTTACATCACTCTCTTATTCCCACCTCTGTACAGGGTTTTAATTCCCTTCAAAATTATTCTGGTTACAAGTCTCCTTCCAAAAGACTTGAGGTTTGGTTTTTGAGCACCTGATCAAAAGCTCATTGGTGGCAGTCACCTGATCAAAACCTGCAGTGGATTCCTACCAAGGGTGGTAGAAGAGTGGATTTACCAAGTTGGGGAACCAGTATAAATTTCTTGTGTCGTCGGGTTGCTCCATCTTGTTTGTTCTTACTGTGGCTGTGTTTTTCAGATATTCTGTGATCTTTAATTTACTTTAATCTGTGATAGTTAGATATAGTTGTTAAAGGTAAAAATAATATATTGTTAATGAAGAAAATTTTAAAATAAAACAACAAACAAACAAACATACTCTATTCACCCCCCCCCCCTCTAGAGTATATTAGATCTAACCCTAACATTTAATTGGTATCATATGAGGTTCTTTTGGTTGTACAAGCTAACCCTTGAACCAAAGATCCTAAGTTAGATCTGCTCTCTTACATCTTCTAGATCTATATAGCATGGCACAGAACAAAAAATATGCAAGCACCAGATCTCCAGTTTGTAACTTGTCCAAGTTAACACTCTGGAAGGCAAGAATCAGACTCTACATGAATTCTATTGATGAGGATATATTTAATTCAATTTTAATAGGACCACCAGCTCCAGTGGCTTCAACCTTATCAACTTCAACAGACATGAGTGTTGATCCACCCCCTGGATGGACAGATGCACAGAAAAAGGCAAAGATAGCTAATGCTAGAGCCATGAACATATTGGCTCAAACAATGTCAGATGAGATATTTCAAAAGGTTGCTGAGTGCTCATCAGCCAAGGCCATTTGGGACTCCCTGAACCAGATGGTGGCTGGATCAGAGATGAGAGGAAGGATAGAAGATCCAACCTCATCACTCAATATGAAAACATCAAAAAGGATGAAGCTGAAATAGTGGAAGTGATGTACAACAGACTCAGCTCCATTATAAGTGAGTTCAGGACTCCAGATAAGGAAATTGTTGCGCACTCGGGTTCAAAGAGAATAAACGCAACCGAACTAGCAACCCAATGAGGCAAGTATACCTATCGAATTGTAGCAAGGGGACACAAGTGTCGTATTGAAATCCGGGAACTGTTGGCTATGCTTACTCACACGAACGCTATTATCTTATCGACGGAAAAACTAGGGTTTTAGAAAATCTAAGTGCAGGGGAGAAAGTAAAGCTATACTAGAAAGAGAAACACTGCAATTAAGAAGGCTATTAAGCAAACAACTAAGCTAGAAAGGAAACTACTGCAATTAATTAAAGAGCACAAGACAGGAGATTACTACTAAAGGTAGAAAATATGAAATGGAAATGCACCCGATCAAGATTCACCTCGGCTAAAGACGATTAAGAAAATGCGATAAAAATCTAAACTTAACAGGATAAGGGTCCTTGACCGTGGAGGTTCCTAAAGCTTGAACACGCTTCTCTCGAAGTCGTGCCCAACTGAGTTTAGGAAGGTCCGACCGACTCTCGTCTAAATCGGAGGCCTAAAACTCGCTTTACGCGGTGAACCCCACTATTGGATTTTACTCCAATCCGGGAGATTTGGACGTCTGCCTCTCTCGAGGGGTGCGTACAACTCCCTTTACTCTTGAATGCTCACTTCATTCTTTCGGCCTCTCGGCTAGCCCAGAATGAAAGCAAAGGCGGAGAGTATATATCGAAAATATACCTCCAACCCGTGATTAATCAAGAGTAATTCAAGGCCCTAACCTAAAAAGAAAAGATAAATTAAAACATCATAACATAATCGCTCTAACCTCGGATCATCAAGATCGAGTACAAGGAGGATTAGTTAATCATTATGGAATGGAGGGAGGGGGATGAGTAGTAAAGTATAAGAAGGAACACAAACTAAAGGAAGAACAATTTTTATTAATGAAAAAGGGCAAGTTACACTAATGAAAATAAAATTACAAGTGCATGAAAATTAAATCCTATTCTAGCCCTACAATTAGCACTAAGCAAGAGCAAAGATTACAAAGAAAAGCTAAGACAAACTACAATTAAGCTAGGGTTAAACAAAAAGTACAAAGAGAGGGGGAGAGAGAGAGAGAAAGCATGAAAAAGGATCAAGAAACAAAGGGGCAGCACCTCCCCCACTCAACCAAAGCTTGCTGAAATGGAGAGGGGGGGCTCAATTTATAGAAAATTTTCTCGGGTTGGTCACGCCCTCCGACACGCCCTAGGGGGGGCGTGTTAGGGGGCGTGACAGTACTATGTTGACCTCGGGCTCTGGATTCTGGCAGGAGGGATGATTGCTTCGGTACGTCGGTGGTCACGCCCTAGGTCACGCCCGTGACAGGGGGGCGTGACAGGCACGTCATGTCCAAATCATTGGTCGGAAATCCGTCAGTCATCGAAAAAGGAGGGTGTCACGCCCATGTCACGGGCGTGACATGGGGCATGATAGTACTATTTGCGTGCTGATGCGGAACGACATTTAATGCGGCGGCAGCTTTGAGGCAGAGGGCGACATGCCCATGGTCACGCCTGGTGACACGCCCGGGGAGGGCGTGTCAGGGGGGCGTGACAGCAGTTTTGACCGTTTTCTGTCCCTTCCAGCAGGAGTCCTGGGGATCGGGTGACACGCCCTAGGTCACGCCTAGGGAGGGCGTGACAGGGGGGCATGACAGGCCATTTTGGCAATTTTTCTGAAAACCTGCAAAAAGACAGGAAAACGTTAGTGGCAATAAAATTTACATAAAAAGGATAAAAATAAACTAATAATAGACATAATTTATACAATATAAAATAGAAAATACGATAATAGTTTGTGCTACAAAGCGTATTATCAGAAATCGCTTTGACAGAAGTGAATGACAAGATCCTCATGTGCTTCCCCAGCACATGGGACTCAAGAATCTGGCCCATCAGAGAAGCCAGAAGCACAACAGAGATCTCAACTGAAGTTCTACTAGGAAAGCTAAAGTCCTATGAGCAGCTGATAAAATCAAGGGAAGCAGTAGCTGAAGTCAAGACTCCTACACCAACTAGGAAAGAGCACAACATAGCTTTCAAAGCTGCAGGAGACTCTGAAGTAATTCATGTGAATGAAGAATTGATGAATCTCTTTGCCAAAAGATTCTTTAAGATGGCTAGAAAAGATTTCAGAAAGAAACCATCCAAGTATGAAAACAAGCCAAAGTATGTCAAAACACCATCTAAAGAAGTAGTGTGCTTTAGCTGCAGGAAACCTGGGCATTTCATCTCTGAGTGCCCAGAAGTTCAGAAGAAGGATAGAAGAAAGGAGGGTGACTCAAGGAAGGGTCACTACAGAAATCCTTCCTCAAGCAAGCACAAGAGGAAGTACAAGGGCTTTGTTGCTGAGTCATGGAGTGACACTGAAGAAGAGTCAACCTCCTCCAGCTCTAGTGAGGATGAAGAAGAGCAGAAGGCCAAAGAAGTTTGCCTCATGGCTATTGAGGCAGGCAGTAGCAGATCAGATGTTGATGAGTCTGAAGATGAAGAGCTCTTATCAGCTGAGGATACGGTATTAGCCTCTTATGATTTTGAATCAGAGGAATTCAAATCTGAATTTAAACTATTATGTTTAGACCTAATAGGATTTGAGAAGGAAATCAAACTTCTCAGGGAAAAACTATTAGAACAAGAAAGAGTCATTGCTGATAATGAAAAATTAACTGAAGAATTAGACCTAGCTAATCAACAAATAATGTTCCTAAAATCTGAATAAAGTAAGGCTAAGGAACTAGAATAAACCTTAAATGGTAGAAGTTTACAACTGATAGACATCACTAGCACAGTCAATACAAGATCAAGTAATAACAAACAAGGATTAGGAGCCTCATCTAGTGAACCAATCCTTATTAAGAAAAATCAACTATCAAAACCCATAAGTTTCATTTCTGAAAATGGTAAGAAAAATACTGAATAGGTAGAGAAGGTTAATGAAGTTCTTAAATAGTTAGAACTTAAGAAAACCAATCAGAAAATGAAAAATAAATGACATAACTATGTTCAGCAAATTTCGTCGAACTCAGAACGACGAAATGGGTATAGTTCGTCGAACTTAGAACGACGAACTCTGAATGCAAATAATAATGTAATCTATTCTTTGACCTGGGATCGATGAAACCAGTATGGTTCGTCGACCAGAGATCGACTTTTTTGGGGCTCTGAGAATGATACTTCCATTCTTCGAGCAGATATCGAAGAACTCAATCCCGATCATCGAGCTCAGGTCGATGAACATACCTAAATTTGTCAGATCTAGTTCATAAAAGGAGTAATCTAAAAACTAATAAGTCCTTTAATCCCTTTAGTCAGTGGGTCATACCTCCTAGAAGGTATCATCCTTTAGGCTATAAAGATCAACCTGAATGCTCATATATTTCCTGTTACTCCTATATAAATCAACAAGGACCCAAGGTCACCAGGGCCAAGAACAACTAAGTGTTATACTTGCAGATGAAGACCTATCCAACATATAATCAACACTGGTATCTAGATAGTGGCTACTCCAAGAACATGACAGGAAGCAAGGACAACTTAATTGACTATAAGTCCAAGCTGGGACAAAAGGTCATCTTTGGTGATTCAAATTGTGGCCAAATAGAGGGATATGGCAAAATCAGGATTGGAGCTGTGACTTTCAAGAAAGTTGCATATGTGAGTGGACTGAAGCACAATCTCATCTCCATAAGCCAACTCTGTGATGAAGGTTATCAGGTATCATTCAACTCTGAATCCTGTACTATTACCTCAAGAGAAAACAAACCAATTTTAATTGGCAGTAGACAAGGAAACATATATTTAGTTAATTTCCAGTCTATTACTTCTGATATATGTCTACTTAACTTAGTTAGTAGTCAAAATGACTTATGGCATAAGAGATTAGGACATGTAAATCTGAAAAACATTGCTAGGCTATCTAAGGTCAACCTTGTGAGAGGTTTACCTTCTGGCCCATACAAGAAAGAAGGTCTCTGCAGGGCTTGTCAACTACGCAAGCAAACTAAATCTATTTTTAAATCCATTAATAAGAGTGATTCACCTAGGATTTTGTACTTACTACATATGGACCTTTTTGGCCCTATTGCTATACAAAGCGTAGGAGGGAAGTCTTATACCTTAGTGGTTGTAGATGACTTCTCCAGATTCTCTTGGGTTTTCTTTTTGAGAGCAAAGTCAGATACTTTTCAAGTTCTTACAGATTTTCTCAAGAATATACAGAGTGAGTATTCTACTCGAGTTGCATTGATCAGAAGTGATCATGGCACTGAGTTTGAATCTCTTCTTATGCTAGAGTTCTGTAGTAAAGATGGTATAAGACACTTCTTCTCAGCTCCTAGAACTCCTCAACAAAATGGGGTAGCTGAAAGGAAAAATAGAACACTCATTGAAGCTGCAGGAACATTACTTGCAGATGCTTACATGCCCCTATCCTATTGGGGAGAGGTAGTGAGCACAGCAAACTATGTCCTGAACAGAAGCTTTATACACAAACTAAAACATAAGACACCCTATGAATTGCTCAAAGGCAAGAAACAAATAATTAACTATTTCAAAGTATTTGGTTGTGTATGCTATATTCATAACAATGACAAAAAGCACATTAGAAAGTTTAAAGCAAAGGCTGCAGTGGGAATTTTTCTAGGATATTCCCAAGTCAGCAAAGCTTATAGGGTTTTTAATAAATCCAAATTGAAAATAGAAGAATCCATGCATGTTATATTTGATGAGACTAACATGTTTTACAAGGAGAAAGAGATTTCTACCAGAAACTCCTTGCAGGTAAACAACTTTTGTGAGAAATTGGATGAATTGAAATTTACATCCCAGTCTCCTCAATAAGCCAATGAAGAAAGTGATGAAGAAATTCTGGATGTAGTTGATCCCTCCATAACAGCAGAAGTAATTCCACAAGAGGAATCCTTCCAAAATGTTGTTGCTGAACCAACTCCACCCATTGATCTTGTCACATTGAGGGATCATCCCAGATCCCAAGTGATTGGAGACATAACAGTAGGTGTACAAACAAGGCATCAACTTAACCATGACTTGATGCATGCATGTTTCCTCTCTCAAATTGAGCCTCAATCCATATCTGATGCAGAGCAAGATCCCCACTAGATCATTGCAATGCAAGAAGAGCTCAATCAGTTTGAGAGATGCAGGGTTTGGGATTTGGTTCCAAGTCCAAAAGACTACCAAATCATTGGAACCAAATGGGTATTAAGAAATAAGCTTGATGCCTAAGGTGTGATTGTGAGGAACAAGGCTAGGCTTGTTGCTCAAGGATATAGACAAGAGGAAGGGATTGACTATGATCAAAACTTTGCTCCAGTTGCCAGCTAGAAGAAATAAGGATATTTCTGGCCTATGCTTCATTCAAAAAGTTCAAAGTCTATCAAATGAATGTGAAGAGTGCCATCTAGAATGGGGAACTTAAAGAAGTGGTTTATGTTGAATAGCCTCCAGGTTTTATTTCTTCAACTCATCCCTCTTTTGTGTTTAAGTTGCACAAGGCTCTCTATGGTTTAATGAAAACTCCAAGAGTTTTGTATAAGACCCTAGCCAGCTTTCTATTAGAGCATGGTTTTTCAAGAGGAATAGTTGATAGGACTTTGTTTACTAAATTGCATCATGATAAAATACTGTTAGTATAAATATATATAGATGATATAATATTTGTCTCTACTGATCCCAAATTATGCAAGAAATTTTCTGATCTAATACATTCAAGATTTGAGATGAGTAGCATGGGTGAGCTTTCCTACTTCCTTGGTCTCAAAGTGAAGCGGCTCCCTGATGGCATCTTCATTTCCCAGGCTAAAAATGTCAAAGAGCTCATAAAGAAGTTTGGAATGGCTGATGCCTCAGCAAAGAAAACACCCATGCCTACATATGCTGTACTACACTCTGATGCATATGGGAAACCTATGGATCATAAACTATATAGGGGCATTGTTGGATCCCTACTATGCCTTACAGCAAGCAGACCTGATATTATGTTTGCTACATGCCTTTGTGCTAGGTTCCAGGTGAACCCTAAAGAATCTCATCTAGTTTTTCTAAAAAAAAATTTGAGATATATAAAGTGTTGTCCTAGTGTAGGTCTCTGGTATCCTACTGAGTCAGAGTTTGAGTTGACTGGATACTCAGATGCTGACTTTGCTAGATGCAGAGTGGATAGAAAAAGTACTTCAGGAACTTGTCAGTTCCTTGGTATAAGATTAGTGTCTTGGTTTTGCAAGAAGCAGTCATCTGTGTCTACATCAACTGCTGAAGCAGAATATATTGCAACTGGCAGTTGCTATTCCCAAATGCTGTGGATTCAAAACCAACTACTGTACTATGGTCTCAACTTAAATAATTCAACATTACTATGTGATAACACAAGTGCTATAGCCATAGCACAAAATCCAGTTCATCACAGCAGAACTAAGCATATAGACATTAGGCATCATTTCATTAGAGAGTGTGTAGACAAAAATAAAATTAACCTTGTCTATATCTACACTGATTTACAAAGAGCTGATATCTTCACCAAACCTCTAGATGAAATAAATCATGTGTTCTTCATAAATCAGCTTGGAATGATAAATGGAGAAGAATTTGTTTAATTTCTGTCTGCACTCGACAAATTTTTTAAAGTTCGTCGAACGGAGATCGACAAATAGGGGGAAGTTTGTGAGATATTTGTCGAACGGATAACGACGAACTCTCTGTGTGTGAAGTTAGTTTCTTCGAAATGAGATCGACGAACCTACTTCAGAAAAAGTTCGTCGAACGAAGATCGACGAAATGTCTTCAACCCTTCAGACTGAGATCGACGAATCATTTAAGTCCAAATTATTTCGTCGACCTCAGATCGAAGATCTATTCATTTCTCATGGAACGGAGTCTGTCGGTTCATATTCAAGAAAACACTATATTTAGGTTTTCTTTGACCTCCGTCCCGCGCTTTCAGTTCTCTTGCACTTGATCTTCGACTTTTCTTGCAGGTATTCTCATGGCGATTCTTGCAGGCTCTCTTGCAGCGATGAAGTTTGATACAGGATTCGATCTGGATTTCGAATCGTTCCAATATTCTGACCCTGTGTTCGTGAACATTCTGCAAATTCTAGAAGACCAACATCTCAAGACTCTGCTATAAACACACATCAAAATTTGTGGAACATAGATCAGGGAATGGGTCTATATATCTACCACGGAGGAGAACGTGATGACAGGGACTATCACTGGTAATGCCATCTCCCTCACTCCCGTGGTTTTAACTGAAATATTTGGATTGCATAATGGTGAGGAGGAACTAGAAATTGAAACTAAAGAGTTTGATATAATGCTGAGCCTTATGGGTTATTCAGGAGAAACCCCACAGAAACTGCTTAAAAAGCATTTATCTGCTGAATATAAGTTTCTTGCAGATATTGTAGGGAAAGTGCTGCTAGGAAAGCACTCTTCACATGATTACATTACCAGGCATCAATTCCTGGTTATGTGTGCAATAGTAAACAAGAAAGCCATTAACTGGGCTCAAGTTTTGTTTGATCTTATCAAAAAGAAGAACAACAAAAAGGAGGTATGCTTTGGAAGGATCCTAGGGATCTTCCTCAAAGAAAAGGCTGCCGGATCCCTAGTCTGCCCGACCATATCCATTAATGCCTCAAAGAGACTTACCTGTGCTCTTTTTGGCAAGTGGGAGAGGACAATTACAAAGCCAACCAAGGCTCCTTCCTCTTCCACCAGAACTTCTGAAAGTACAAGGGCTACATCTTCCACTCCTCACCCCTCTGCAGAGATTCCATCCACCACTCCACCTCCTCCTGATTCTCAAGCTCCATATCAGCCTCAAGTTCAACAAACCCCAGCCTCCACTTCCATTCTAATACATACCCCTACACCACCAGCATCTCCAATTCCTTCTTCCCCTACACATATTCCATCCAATTCTTCCTCTCCTAGGGCTGATACATCCATCCCTACTCCTCCCCAATCTCCTCTTCCAGCTCATCTTGATGATATCCCCTTCTCCACTCTCTCTTCAATCCCATACTTTAATCTACTGTCATATCCTCTGAACACTCCTTCTCCTCAACAATCCCCTCAACAGGACCCCGTTCCAGAAACCTCCAATCAACCATCTCCTCCAGCAACTATCATCACTACCTTTATACCTTCTCAACAACCTCCTGCCCAAACATCTGACTCCACATCTTTGAATTCCTCTATCATCCAACCACTTCTTGAGCTCCTCAAGCCTATCCTCCAATCCATCATTACAGAAGCTATTTCACCTCTGTCTATCTCCATATCCTCTCTTTCTGCTAAAATCTCTACCCTCACCTCTACCCTCTCTTCATCTGGGGGCCTGGCTTTAGTTCATAATGAAACCAGGTAGGGGGAGGTACTTAATGATGAAGTAGCACAAGCAGCAGCAGCAGCAGGAACAAATGTTGATATTACACTTAATGATGCAGTAGCAGCAGCAGAACCAGCAGCAGCAGGAACTAATGTTGACATGGAATCAAATTTTCTACAATTTCTTGATACTGATATGGAATCAGCTGATATAGAGACAACTGACTCAGGAGAATATGTAGATAATCAGTGTATATATATTATAGTATCCAATGTTCAAGAGACCAGCTTTCCAGAAGTTCTGCCTGGAAGGGTCTACTTCATTAAATCTAAAGTAAATCTACATAATCTGCTGAAAATTTTTTGATCATATATTCAGTTCTGCCTCTCCTCTCGCACTCAATCATCCAGAGCAATAGTATGCTACACCTCCCCTGCAAGTTTAGAAGTGTTATCCAGTATAAAGGAAAGTCTGACAGCTCCTCCAGCAATATTATATGAACAAAGATCTAGCCCTCCTGGGCCAGCTTATATCATAGATGATAGCCCAATTCCTAGTTTGGATGATCTAATCAATCAAGACATTGCTGTGGAAGCTGAAGCAGCTGAAGCTGAAGTTGTTCCCACTCCAGCCAGCAAAGAAATTCCCAAGGATCTGATCAGTCAGATTGATGAAATGTATGACAATCCTCAACAACAATCTGATGATGATGATGATTCTGATGATGCTCCTAAGAGGAAGCAAGCCTCAAAGAAATGGAAAACTCCACCTCCACATGCTCCCAAACCTAGAAATACTAATGATACACCATACTATATCCTACAAAACATAACTCCATACAAGGGTATGCCAGCATGGATGTGGCTATCTAAAAATGAACAAAAAGGAAGGAAGAAAAGTAGGAGTTATTCTCCTCCCCCTCAAAGGTTCAGAAGAGATCCTCCTCCTCCTCCTCCTCCAGCTACAGGTGCCTCAGGAACTTTATCTCAGAGCTCAGAAGGATTCACTAAACCTTCTCTCACCAAAACTTATCAGAGACAGGGAAGACCTTCTCATTCTTATGGAGACAGTCAGCATAAATAGAGACATCAGTCTTATTCTAGATATTAGTCAGCTCAACAGAGTATTTCTAAGCCAACATTTTCCCCTCCTCCATCTCCTGACAAAGCTAATAGCCCTGAAAACCTCCATTTCCATCTTATGATCCTGAAACTAGTCCAACTACAAGAATGGCTAGATTCAAGGAATCAGTGGCTCTCTCTCAAATCAGGCAAGCCAAGGAAAAAGGTCAAGAAACTTCTCAGTTCTCCACTATGTATAGCTACAGGAAGAAAGAATTTAAAAGATATCAAGTCGGAAAATTATTCAATGTTGAAGAATACATGAGTTTACATCCTGAAGCAGTGGTTCCAAGAACTACCTCACAAGTGACTATTGGTGATGCTGATATGACCATGACTATGAATCAAGCTCATGATCCAAATAGGATAATCAAATTTGCTAAGCCTTCTGACTCTCAATAGAACATTTAAAGTGTTTATTTTCTGTGCTTCTGTTAATAACCTGGGTACATAGCTCTATAAAGATACTAATAGCTTATTTATTCTATCAGTTATCTCAGGTTTCATGCTATGTTTACTTCATTTTGTTTTGTGATTCTTTTTTTTTATTTGAAGTAACCTCACCCAAATAGGGGGAGATTGTTGGAACCCCTAGGTGATTTGGGCTAGGTTCTCTTCTTAGGTTGTGACCCATATTGTATAGAAGAGTCAAATTTTCTGTGTTTCTTAAGTCTAGGCCATGTCCTTAGAGTCAATAGTACAAAGGACCAACCTTCATCACTGCCAGAGATTCAAGACTTAGAGAAATCAAGATTTAGAGAAAGAGATCTATGTTTGTTGATCTCAGGTCGACGATAGTCGTTCTCAGCTCGACTAACTCAGAGCTAAAATCTCTGAGCTGAGCTCGACAAACTCCGTTCTCAAATCGACTAACTCTTCAACACTCAGCGCTATAATTCACTCAAAGCCAAGACTGACTCAGAGTCAGAGAACACTCGACGCAAGATGTGTTATTCACTCAACACCAATAGATTTACCAAGTTCTTAGGTCGACTAACTTCACAGTCTCAGGTCGACAAACATAGAGCGCAGAATTAGTCAGTTTATGCACAGCAGTTGATTCACAGAGCTTAGGTCGATGAAAGTTGATCTCAGTTCGATGAAAGATGATAGAGGTCGACGAAATCTCAGGTCAACGAAAGCTGATTAGAGGTCGACGAAAGCTGATTAGAGGTCGACGAAAGCTGATCTCAGGTCGACGAAAAATGTAAGACATTTTGTTATTTATTCTTTCTCTTTCTGTCTCATCATTTTAACTATTATAGGCTATTAATTCCCTTATAAATCAATGCACTTATATTCTCTGAATAGAGCCATTACTGGCAGTATTGATTGCTAACATCCTCCATCGAATTAATTGCTTATATCTCGGGACAGACATAGAATAGAATAATTGACAGCATTCTTATCATTTTCTCGTTCCCAAGATTTCGACTAAATATTTATTGCAGAATTTCTTTTGAATTCAACTAAGTTGCAGTGATCAAAGATAGATCTCCCTGCCAAGAAAATAAGATCACACAGAAGAGCAGATTTTGATCATCACCTTGAGTCACAATAATGAAAACGTCCAGAAGTGTAGTGAAAAACAAATCTCAGAAAAATCAACTACTCTCAAGAGAAGAAGAAAGAACAATCATCACCATCAAGAATCTTTCTTTCATTCTCTCCCCCTTTGTTTTCAGGGATCTCAAGTGACAACAACATTCAAATAAGTCAAGGATCTCTGAAAGGCTGAAGGCCAACACCCTTGAACAAAGCTTCCACTCCTGAACTATTCAAGATCTTAGGGGGAGCTTTGAAAACAAATAAGAATCCACACAGTCTTCTCATTTTGACTTGAGAAAAAAAGACTTACATCACTCTCTTATTCCCACCTCTATACAGGGTTTTAATTCCCTTCAAAATTATTCTGGTTGCAAGTCTCCTTCAAAAAGACTTGAGGTTTGGTTTTTGAGCACCTGATCAAAAGCTCATTGGTGGCAGTCACCTGATAAAAACCTGCAGTGGATTCCTACCAAGGGTGGTATAAAAGTGGATGTACCCAGTTGGGGAACCACTATAAATTTCTTGTGTCGTCTGGTTGCTCAATCTTTTCTGTTCTTGCTGTGGCTGTGTTTTTTAGATATTCTGTGATCTTTAATTTACTTTAATCTGTGATAGTTAGATATAATTGTTAAAGGTAAAAATAATATATTGTTAAAGATGAAAATTTTAAAATAAAACAACACACATACATACTCTATTCACCCCCCCCCCCCCTCTAGAGTATATTAGATCTAACCCTAACTTTCAGAAAGTTTGCATTATTGTACAATGGAAGCTTAGTGGAGTCCTTGGATCTGTCCATGCTTGTATCCTCTAAAGACAACTAGAAGTGGATCTTGTTTATGGTGTTAACCTTTTGAAGAACAACCTCCCTCTGATACCAATTGAAAAATGTTTAAGTTGTCTACCTAAATCACCTAGAGGGGGGAGAATATGTGAGTTCTGCATCTAATTGCGGAATAAAAATTTTAGTGATTTACGCACAGAAAATTAAACCAAGCAAACACATATGAAACCAAGAATTATAGTGGTTCCCCAACCTTAGATTAGTCCACTTTCCACTCACCGATGTAGTAACGCACTAGACTCGGCTACTCCACTATTCTCGGATTTAAAACAATCCTAACACTCAGAATAACTTTCCTACAACTCGATCCACAAAGCGGATCTACACTCGGAAGATATAAACTTCCTACAACACGGAGAACAAAGCTCCTACACTCAGAGAATGATCTCCTACAAGAATAGATTGAAATCAGAAATACAAACAAAATATCTCTCTCAGATCTGGAAATTTCTACCTAGGTCTTCCTTCTTGATCTTTGCGGCTTTATCAGAAATGTTGAAGAAGACTCTCAGCTAGATCCTTGATCTGAGATTTCTTGACTCACAAGATCAAACAAAATATGAAGAGATTGAAGAATATCTTGATCTGCAAGTGTTTATGGATCCAAATCTTCCTTGGCAATCAGCACGATGAGCGGCGACTTCTGAATTTAGAAAGAAATGGCCGATCAAGAATTCTTAGAATAATTTTCTTTTCACGCGCTTAGGGTTAGTCGTAAAGATAAGACCTTTTATAAGATCTCCCTAACGGTCATAATTATCATTAATGACAGCCATGTGGACCAATCACGTAAATTCATTTGAAAAATACGACTGTCGGGACTTAGAAAATTTTTCTGATAAAAAAACAGGATTACTCGAGTGAAGGAAGAACTACTCTAGTACTATTGTGGGTTCTCGAGAAGTCAATATCAGACTACTCGAGAAGAAGCACTTCAGGAAATTTCAGGACAGAACTCATTAACACTCGAGTGGAATGAGGATTACTCGAGTGCTAGAAATACAACTCAAGAAGTTGAAGTGAAATTATCGAGAAAAAGACTTAGAGTAAGTTCTTGGAATAAAATTGATTACTCGAGTACTAGATCTAGACTTCTCGAGAAGTAGATAGATTTCTCGAGTACAGGAACTTCACTACTCGAGTGGTGTGCTTAGAAAATTTCTATGATAGAAAGACTGTTTACTGATGAGTCCTATTTATATAGGGTTTTTCGGACACATCTAAGCTGGTTTTTGGGCCTTTGCACTGCACTTTTGGGTACTTAACGTTGATATTTCATTTCGTCTATGCATCACACTTAATGCACTTGTTTTTGCCCCTAGTTGTGCAATTGCGCATTCGTTTGCTAGGGGAATACACATGGTGCTCCCCAGGGCTCTTTCTAGTATTTTGTTGTTTTTCTATGCTGCTGGAGGGTTCTCCTTTGCTGTACTTTTGTTGCTTGCAGGTGGTCAGTTTTCCTCATTTCAAAATGCTGATTTGTGGAAAACGCACGGTCGTGTATTTTCTTAGCGCACGATTTCAGTGTAATCGTGTGTTTTCTAAAAGTTATTTTGGAAGATTGACTGGCCCGTGTGATTCCTTCATGCACGGTTTCTTCGGAACCGTGAGCGAAGGAAACACACGGTTTTCCCGTAGCTTTTGTTTTAAGCTGTTCTGTGGTTAATCGTGTCTTTTCCTTCACGCACGGGCGGAAGCGCCCGTACGCGAGTTAAACGCACGATTCCACCTGTTTGCCTGTGATTTGTGCATTCTTTTGTTACTAGTGTGATTTCCTTAGTGCACGGGCGTAATCGCCCGTGCATGAGTAAAATGCACGGGTCAAAGCTTCTTCTTCTTCAGGCATATTCTAAAAGTTAATATCGCACGGTTTGCGCACGATCGTGTGCCAAACTGTGCATGACCAATTTTTCTAACTTTATTATTTAAGCCGAAGATTTCTTCTGGACCGGATCCAGCTCTGCCCCCCCCCCCCACCATTTCTGCTCTTGTGAGCGAGAAAACTCTCCTCCAACCGCCATTTTCTCTCTACTCCTTGGAGGGTTGGTCCAGCCATCATTTCTCCTCTGAAAACTTACAAAAGTTGTGTCTCTGGACATCTTCATCTTCTCCGATCTCCAAGCTACCATCTGAGCTCCTTGTTGCTCCACTTGTGGAGTTCATCGGTCAGAACTTGCCCAACGATAAAACACGAAGTAGACGGGTTTTAGGTAGGAGGTTACAGCTCTTCTAGATCCCGGATGACATCAGAAGACTGTGCCCAGACATGGATCGACAACCCTTGAATCCGGGCGTGAATCTCGGAATGCCTTCGTGCGCTCGGTTGTATTTCTCCACCTCTTCTTGTGGTTATATTACTCTGAACTTGTGATAATGGGATTGATGCTTGAGAACATTATTTTGCTTAAGGATTCAGTATAGCTATATATTACTATGTCTTAATCATTGCTTGTGTTGTTAAGCCTCAGTTTTCGTGTGATTGTCTGGATCGAGCCATTCTAGCGCTTGCTAGGAGTGTGTTATGCGATGAGGTGATTGCAACCCTCGCTATTTCGTCCATAATCCCTACTACTTTCTGTAGTAATCCGCCCAAGCTATGCGGTGACAGCGACCCGCAGTAGTTTTATTAGCATTTAGCGTAGGAAACCAATACTAAACCCCTTTTGTTACGATTGCTCTTGCAACCTCGTTTCCAAATAGAAAATCCAAACTCCCTACTTGCGCTCCCTGAGAGATCGATATCCGGGGATTTATTTCATCAACATTATTACTTGACAATGATCGGTACACTTGCCGTGAGTGCATCAAGTTTTTGCCGCCGTTGTCAGGGAGTGCAATCGTTGTGTGCGTTAATCTTTTTGGAAAAATTTGGAAGTGTTTGATGCTTTGATAGATTTTTCTTGTTGCATGACAGATCCTAACCCTAGTAATAGGGGTGAAAATTTGGGAGTTGATCTTGAGACCGCAGGAGCGAGGAGAGCTCGCGTGCATGCTCCTGAAGTTAGAATGGCAGACTTGGGCCAAGGAGGAAATGGCCAAGGTGATAGAGTTGTTGAGGGACAGGAGGTGTTCCCACATCAAATTAGGACGATGCGTGATTTCATTACCCCGACTGCGGGAAGTGTTTATCCAGGCTTCCGACCAGCCATTGAAAACAACCATTTTGAGATAAAGCCTGCGATTATAAATATGATTAGAAATAATACGCAGTATTCTGGTTTGCCGAGTGAGGACCCGCAACTCCATCTGGCAGTGTTCTCAGAGATTTGCGCCACCTTCCGATATGTTGGAATTTCTGATGAGGTAGTTAAGCTGAATCTATTCCCATTTTCGCTGAGGGATATGTCGGGCAAAGTCCAGGCTTAACACAATTGCTCCTGGGACCGCTACTACATGGGAGGCTCTGTCCTCAAAGTTTTTGGCCAAGTTGCACCCAGTGTACAAAATTGTGAATGCCAGAAGGGAAATTGCTACGTTCAGGAAGCTGGAAAAAGAGACATTGTCGGAGGCGTGGGAGCGTTTCGCTGACCTGCAGTGCCATTGTCCCCAACACAGTTGCAAGCAGTGGAATCTTGTAGAAATATTCTATTTTGGTGTCGAGCCGAACTACCGGGCTATGATCGACGCAGCGGCCGATAGCACAATTATGAACCTGTCTCCTGAAGAGGCTTTACGGCTTCTTCGATACACGGCTTCCCATAACACGTATTGGACAGCCGGAAGAAATACCCCTAGGGGGGAAAAATCTGAATAATATGAATACGGTGGTGCAGTAAGCCGAAGCAAGCCACCATATGATGGATGGAAGAAGGATGCTCACCAGATCGACTACTCCTCCGTCTCTAGTTGGAGGCATATCATGGCAGGGATGTAGAAATCTCGGACACCATGCTTTTGAATGCCCAGCTAGAGAGTCATTTATGGAACCGACAAGTATAACCTTTGATGAAAGTGTTAATTTTATAAATGTTCAAAACCGCGTTGTGCCCTATAATAATGTTTAAAACCCAAACGCGAGAAATCATCTGAATTTCTCGTGGAATCAAAATTCCCCAGGTTAAAGATGGCAGGGAGGCCAGCATCAATATGATGCTCAAGCCTCAAATAGCTAACTGTGACCGCCGCAGCCGGGTTATAATCAGAGCGGGCAAGGGGCACATAAGAGTGCTCTAGAAGAAATAATGGAAAAGTTTGTTGAAATGGCCCAATCTAACATGGCCACTCAATCTGCTTCTATGAGGAACTTAAAGACACGGCTGGGGCAGCTTGCCCAAGTGTTCTCCAAGCGTACTCGCGGTGCGCTGCCAAGCGACACAGAAAAGAATCCCCGTGAGCAAGGGAAGAGCGCTAGGGAGGTAGAGGAGTGCAATGTTAATGAGGTGGTTGTTAAGTGTGAGATTAATGAGATTGAGACGGTAGCCCTTTGCGATTCAGGTTTGTCTTGCAACATTCTTTATCTGTAAGATGTTGAGAAGCTTAATTTAAAAGTCGAAACTAATACCCAGAAATCGCTAGTGCTGGCTGATGGGTCGGTGGTTAAAACTGATGGGGTGATTAAAGAGGTGGAAGTGAAACTTAACGGGGCTGTGGTTTTCACCGACTTCCAGGTGTTGGGACCCATAGGAAATAATTCAAAGCCTATTCTTGGGGTTCCATTCCTGAAAGCCAGTGAAGTGATGCTGAGCTTTAACGTATGCAGCATCACCTTTGCTTCAAAGGTCGATTTGTCGCTATCGCAATCACTTCCCACTCTAATCCCGTGTCAATCTAAAAATCTGCTGGAATTAAATGTTTTATTATCTGATGAGTTGTCTAGAGCTGATGAGACAGATGTTATGTTGAATAAGCAAGACCGGGAGGTGCAAGTAAAAGATGTGCTGATGATTGCTAACGGAGAAGCGAAGGAGGAATTGTTTAACGTGAAACAAGTTGCTGAAGAGAAGGAACGAAGGCGGTGCACGGCTATTGGTAGCGTGCAGGAAATAGATTTAAAAACTTCAATTAAGCTTAATGAATGTTATAAAACTAATAAACAGGTGACTTGGGCTGATCTTTCACCCACCATGGGTGAGGAAAGGATGCCCCCCGCTGAGAAAGATAGGCATGTTGCTGATTATACCACCCTGGCAATCCCCATCTGTTAATCTGAAAAGAAAAGAACTTCTTATACGCAAAACATCTGATTTTGCGCGCTGACGCGAGAACGATGACGCTAGCGGTAGGGGAGACTCATCTGCCCTAGGCCCTAAAGCCTTCACCTCACCCTCATCTCGCGTGACCGGGGGGATCTATCACAAGTCAGCGTTCAGCTGAAGAGTTAAGGATCTCTGGGGCCTCCTTTCTTTCTGTTTCTTATTTTATTTATCTTCATGTTGTGTGTAATTTTGAACTTTTGCATGCATTCTGAACTCTTGCTTTTGAAAATTATCTATATAACTGTTAATACAGGTATTTGGTCCACCTTAAGGACGGTAAAGAAAAGGGCTTATGGGAGACAACCCAATGTTGCTGCTTGCTTTATATTTGTGCAATTTAGATGTTGTGCTTAATTTTGTTTAGCTTTTTGTGGTTGGAGATGTTCTATTTTGCAGGTGAAATTTGTTTGAGTCGTGGGTTTGTTGATGAAGTTAAATGACAATATTCTTGTATGCTCATCTGCTGAGCATTGGGTAACTTCTCCCCTTATCTTTATTTGGTTTTAAATTCAACATATTATGTTGTGATGCGTAGTTCTAGTCTAGGGGAGAGCTTATCACTGTTACCTTTTGCACGTGCACTTCATTTGCATACCAGTAGTTGTTATTATTTTATTTGCATAGTTCATTGCATTGCGCACCACTGCACCCACTTGAGCACGTGCTTAGCTTTTTGCGTGCTGTGAGTTAAACTCGTTTCTTTGCTAGATTTGGGGAAAATTATGGTGCTAACTTAGTTTTGTGAGACGGAGTAAAATGTTGACCTTGCTGTGCTCCTAGTCGAGTGCTATCGTCTCGTGTAGAAATTTCAATAGATTTATTTTTTCTGTATGCTTATAGTTTTATATTTTTCTATCTGCCTAAAGACATTTGATTCTACTCAAAAGTTGGTGAATCCGGTGTGAATCAAACGTCAGTGTAAGGATGTGTGTAGCCGTCATTAGACTCATTTTGCTCGAGTCTGGAGGGAGGATTATCTTTCTCAATGGCTTATAACTTGCCCCAAGCTACTCTCGAAGCATTAGTGCATGGTTAGTCAAGCGTAAGTGTGATATAGGCCATCATTTTGGCCCGATTGAGCTTTGTACCGTTCCAAACGTCATATCCTCGCTAGCCTCGTTGTGCCTACCCATTCCTTTTATTCAGCTCCACCATTATTTCACCAAAGCCTCATAGCAGATCCTAGTCACACACCCAAATCGTGCTTTAGTGTTTTATATTTTCATGATTGGGGTGTTGATGTGGTGATATCTTTGTGAAAATGTGGATGTGCTCTAAGTTTTATTTTTGTTGGGATGTGACGAGAAAAAAAAGTAATAAAGAAAAAAAAATATTTGTAAAGAAAAAAATGAAAAGAAAAAGTATAATTGAAAATCCTTTTTGTTTTGTTATTGCATTTGGAGTCGGCGGTGCACACACCCATATGTTAAAAGTTAAGTATGGGGGTGTAGTGCACTCGTTTGTATTTAGGATTAGCGGTTGGATTTCTTGTTATGATAGCTCATTTGGGTTAGGTACATAGCCTCCCTGTTTATCTTTGTTTGCCTTGTCGTAACCAAAGCCCCATTATTATCCTTAAATCCTACAATTCACTCTTGAGTCGATCTAGCGCTGTGGAGAGAGTGTGAACGGGCGAGCATATGGTCCCCAACATTGGTGGATTCCTTTGGAGGTGATCCAGAGCCCCGATCTTTTGCAAAGCTCACCTTAGTGGCCTGCCTACTTTCTTCCTGCACAGGACCGGGAGATTCACCGTGATTCAATTTTTGAGTAGCAATAAAATTTTGATACGCATTGTGAAAACCATAAACTATTTCGCATACTTAGAAATTTCCTCTATTATATTTGTATGCGTATGAGCATGCGACTTCGCATGGTACTCCATATCACGATTTCTTTGTTAGATAAGTCATTTTTTTCTATCTGCATAAATTTTATTTGCTCGGGACGCGCAAACAGAAAAGTTTTGGGGTGTGATGAGTCCTATTTATATAGGGTTTTTCGGACTCATCTGGGGGCAGGTTTTCGTGCCTTTGCACTATACTTTTGGGTACTTAATGTTGATATTTCATTTCGTCTACGCATCGCACTTAGTGTACTTGTTTTTGCCCGTGGTTGCGCAATTGCTCATTCATTTGTTGGGGGAATGCACATGGTGCTCCCCAGGGCTCTTTCTAGTGTTTTGTTGTTTTTCTGTACTATTGGATGGTTCTCCTTTGCTGTGCTTTTATTGCTTGCAGGTGGTCAGTTTTCCTCATTTCAAAATGCAGATTTGTGGAAAACGCACAGTCGTGCATTTTCTTAGCGCACGGTTTCAGGGTAATCGTGTATTTTCTACAAGTTATTCTGGAGGATTGACCGGCCCGTGTGATTCCTTCATGCACGGTTTTCCTGTAGCTTTTGTTTTAGGCCGTTCTATGGTTAATCGTGTGTTTTACTTCACGCACGGGTAAAAGCGCCCGTGCGTGAGTTAAACGCACGATTCCACCTATTTGCCTGCGATTTGTGCATTCTGTTGTTACCCGTACGATTTCGTTAGTGCACGGGCAGAATCGCCCATGTGTGAGTAAAATGCACGGGTCAATTCTTCTTCTTCTTCAGGCGTATTCTGAAAGTTAATATTGCACGATTTGCGCACGGTCGTGCGCCAAACTGTGCGTGACAAATTTTTCTGACTTTTGCTATTTAAGCTGCAGATTTCTTCTGGACCGGATCCAGATCCGCTCCCCCTGCCATTTTTGCTCCTGTGAGTGGGAAAACTCTCCTCCAGCCACCATTTTATCTCTCCTCCTCTGAGGGTTGATCCGTCCACCATTTCTCCTTCGAAAACTTGCAATTGTTGCATCTCTGGCCATCTTCATCTTCTCCGATCTCCAAGCTACCATCTGATCTCCTCGTTGCTACACTCGTGGAGTTCTTCGGTCAGAACTTGCCCAGCAATCAAACATGAAGAAGACGGGTTTTAGGGAGGAGGTGACAGCTCTTCTGGATCCCAGACAACATCCGTAGACCGAGCCCGGACAAGGATCGATAGCCCATGAATCCGGCCGTGAATCTCGGAAAGCCTTCGTGCGCTCGGTTGTATTTCTCCACCTCTTCTTGTCGTTATTTAACTCTGAACTTGTGATAATGGGATTGATGCTTGAGAACATCGTTTTGCTTAAGTATTAAGTATGGCTATATGTTGCTATGTCTTAATCATTGCTTGTGTTGTTAAGCCTCAGTTTTTGTGTGATTGTCATGATCGAGCCATTCTAGCCCTTGCTAGGAGCGTGCCATGCGATGAGGTAATTACGACCCTCAATGTTTCGTCCATCATCCCTACTACTTTCTGTAGTAATCCTCCCAAGTGGTGCGGTGATGGCGACCCACAGTAGTTTTATTAGTATAAAGCGTAGGAAACCAAAACTAAACCCCTTTTGTTATGATTGCGCTTGCAACCTCTTTTCCAAATAGAAAATCCACACTCCCTACTTGCGCTCCCTGAGAGATCGATATCCAGGGATTTATTTCCTCAACTATATTACTTGACAACGATAAGTACACTTGCGTGAGTGCATCATTTACTCGAGAAAGAGAAGAGGTCAACTCGAGTAATGGACTTGTCCTCTCGAGAACTAGATTCAGACTTCTCGAGAACCATTTCCTTTACTCTAAATACAGACCAGACTTACTTGAGTACAACTATATGATCTACTCGAGTACTTGGGCTATACTTGAGTGAAACACTTAGAAAAATTTTGTTCCCTGAAAATTTTGTTTCTTCCATGGAATCAGCAACATGTCTTTCGTCAGCAACTCTAGTGCTTGAAAATGAAGTGTATCCCAATAGAGAGGCTACACATGAGTCAACACCATGGATCACACAATGAGGGATTACATTGTATGGTCCTTTGTTTAGTGTCCCACTATAGGCTGACATTGGTCTACACTTGGCAATAAGTCCTGCAAACACATAACTCAAACTATACATAGAATAGAACTACAATTCACCTTAGTTTTATGGAGACTTCTTCAAATCAAGGTTATTGTGGTAACAAAACCCAACAAAACTCCACTATGAAGAGGTGATCTTCCCACCTCTTTCCAAAATTGATGGTACACATCCTCAATATATCCTCCATTGTATGATTCGTTCTTTTTGTTAATCCATTGGTTTGAGGATGGAATGTCGTACTGAATTTGAGCTTCATTCCCAGACTCTTCTGTACCAAACTCTAGTATTTGGATGTGAATCGTCCATCACGATCACTAACGATACTCTTAGGAATCCCATGCAGTCGCACAATGTTGCAAACATAGAACTCTACCAGCTTCTCCACACTGTCTTCTTTCCAATTTGGGATGAAATGAGCCACTTTGGTCAAGCGTTTAACAATCACCTAAATCGCGTCAGTACCCTGCTGCGATCGAGGTAACCCATGCACAAAGTCCATGGAGATGTCATCAAATTTCCTCTCAGTGATAGGAAGAGGCTTCAGGAACTTGCCTGGCTTCTGACACTCAGCCTTCACTAAGGCACAAGTTTGGCACTAACTCACGTACAAAGCTACATCCCGCTTCAAACCAGGCAAACAAAAGGATTTCTTCATTCCAAGTACATCTTTGTACTGCCCGGGTGAATGAAGTACTTCATAAAATGAGCCTCAATCATCAACACCTCATAGATCTTGACAAACTGCGGTACACATATCCTTCCGTCCATCCTCAGGATCCTATCAATAATCTCCTAGGTGCTACCTTCGCCCTTTTGAGCTTCCAACACAAATGGATGGAACTATACATCCAAACTAGTCGCTTCCCAAACACGATCGGATAATTCATTTTGCAACTCGATCCAGTTCAACCGAGCCATGCTAGACTCGCCTCTTGCTACACAAACGATGTCGAGGGACTCGAAGTCTCTCACCAACTGCTCATCATGAGCTTCAATCCAATTCTCTTGTCCAGAAAACTTTCTAATCTGCCACCATGTTGGCTTTGCCTGGCGTATATTGTATTTCCATATCATAGTCCTTAAGGAACTCGACGCATCTGCGCTGCCGCATAATCAAATCATTTTGATCCAGAAGATACTACAAGCTTTTTTTGTCTGTGAAGATCTCCACCTTCGCACCATACACATAGTGCCGCCATAATTTATACGCAAAAATTACCATCGGCAACTCCAAGTCATGGATGGGTAATTCCTCTCATGAGTTTCAACTGCCTATACCCAAAGGCTATCACACTACAACGTTTCACTAACACACAACCTAAACTGCATGCTGATGCGTCACTAAAAATCTGAAATCCTTCAGTCTCTTTAGGAAGATTTTGGATCGGAGCTGTCATCAGCCTTTCTTTCAAGGTGTCAAATGCTTGATTGCACTCTTAAGTCCATACGAACTTCTGGTCTTTGGGAGTCAGGGAAGTGAGGGTAGAGCTATCCGCGAAAATTTTTCCATGAACCTTTTATAGTACCCGGCTAGTCCAAGGAAACTTCGGACTTCCGCCACATTTCTCAAAATCGGCCAATCCCTGATGGCTTCAACTTTCACAGGATCCACCGCCACCCCATCACCACTAATCACATGGCCCAAAAATGCTACCTTTTCTAACAAGAACTCACATTTCAAGAACTTTGCATAAAGCTGGTTCTCTCTCAACACCTGCAAGACTAACCTCAAGCGATTCTCATATTCCGCCTCCAATTTGGAGTATACCAAAATATCATCAATGAAGACCGCCACAAATAAGTCTAAATACTCCCGAAATACTGAGTTCATCAAATCCATGAATAAAGATAGTGCGCTCGTCAGCTCGAACGGCATCATCGAAAAATCAAAGTGACCATACCTCGTACCAAAAGCCGTCTTGGGTATGTCCTTATCTCGAATCCGCAAATGATAGTACCCTGACTTAAGTCCAACTTAGAGTACACCACTGAACCCACCAACTTGTTGAACATGTCATCTATCTATAGAATTGGATACTTATTCTAGACGACCAATTAATTCAACTCTTAGTAGTCTATGCACAGCCGCATACTACCATCTTTCTTCTTCACAAATAGCACTGACGGGCTCCATGGCGAAGAACTGGGTATAATATATCCCTGCTCCAACAATTCCTGCAACTGTACCTTGAGCTCAGCTAATTCCTTCGGTGCAATCCTAAAAGGAGGACGTGACACCGGTCTTGCTTCTACACTAATTCGAACGAGAAATCAATCTCCCATCGAGGAGATGCTCCAGGTAACTCCTCAGGAAACACATCCTCAAATTCTGCCACTACCAGCACTTCTCCAAGTGATAATTTGGATAAGCGAACTTCCAACAATGCTACAAGAGCTACTCCTCACTTGCTAACTGCCCGCACCAACTGCATGGCTGAGATCAGGGAATAGGACACTCCATTAAGGCCCTCATATATAACTTCTGCCTTTCCCTTGCTTCTTAAGGTCACTACCTTCGACAAATAGTCAATACTGGCAAGCTGATATGCAAGCCAGTCTATCCCCAATATCACATAAAATTCGGCCAACGGTAGAACCGCTGCTACCAATCTGAAATCAACTCTTCTTAGACTCCAACCAATGCGCCCCCTCATCTCGGTGGTCATGAAGGACCCATTGGGCATGGCACCCTAAGCTCTACGTCAGTCGAAGAGGGTTCGACTCCAATTCTCCGGATAAAGCTTTCCACAAGAAAAGAGTGTGACACACCCGTATCGAACAATACCCTAGCGGGGTAACTGAAAACTAGAACAAAGCCTACAACATCGGTGACATACATAAAAGATCTCGAAAGTCTAAAGTAAATAAATGAACTTAAACTTTCCCATACCTGTCACCACATCAGGTTGGCGGATCACTTTGTATTGCCCAAGGTTGTACGCCCTTGGCTGGGCGGGTTGGAAACGAGAAGAGTTCGACTCTGCCATCTTTCCCTTCTCCGCCGTGCTGGGCTAGGAGCGCACTGCCTGCTCTTGCCTTGGCTCCTGCTCAACGCCACCTTCAGTGCAAAAATGAGCTATGTGGCCTAGCTGGCCACACTTATGGCACAATGGTGGTCCCTTGTAGCTAGACCCCCCCCCTCCCCCGACGTTATACTACTCTTCACCCAAGTCTTGTAGGGATGGGGTCTTTTGTTCCACCTACTTCCTTTAGAGTTTTCTTGCGATTGAGAAGGCTTTACTTCTCTCTATTTGGCTGTAATACCATTCCGACACTAGGTTCACTCCATATTGCTCTCCAACGTCCTAGCGGCCTTGATCAACTCGTTTAATCCCGCATTCTTCATAGCTATGAGGGCTTTTCTTAGATTCTCCCACAATCCATAATAAAAGAGGTTATACCTCTCCTCATCGTCTACCATGGACGTTCCAGCATATCGACCCAAACACGTGAACTCCTGGACGTACTCATCCACCATCTTTTCTCGCTACACCAAGTGCAGAAATTGTCTCTGAAGGGCCAACCTCGTCGACGATGTGATATTCTTCTTCAAGAAATCATTCCCGAACTCTTCTATAGACTGGGTGCATCCAGGGAACTGGCGACCACTATGGCTCACCCGCCACAACTTAGCGTTTACTTCTAACATGAAAGCCGCAAACTTCGATTGCTTCTTCTCTAACGTCTCCATCGCCCTTAGCAATTCTTGAATTCTCGCCCACCAGTCCTCTGCATCGGTCGGCATGCTGACATCCTTAAATGTTGGAGGGTGAAAGCTTAAGAAATACTTCATATGTAGGTCTCCCTATCCGACCACCACTCTTTCCGCCAAAGGATCTGCCTACCTGGCTCCCCCGCCATGTGTGGTCGGTGTAGCATTCAAGGTAATAAGAGTCATTTCCTACGCGATAGATGTCACATCTTGCGTCGTCGCTGTGGTTTGGAATGGCTGATGCTTCAACTAATAAAACACCCATGGCTATAAATATTATGGTTGATTCTGATGAACATGGGAAACCTGTTGATTAGAAATAGTATAGGTCCATTGTTGGGTCCTTGTTATATCTCACAGCAAGTAGGCAAGATAATATGTTTGCTACCTGCCTTTGTGTTAGGTTCCAGGTGAACCCTAAAGAATCTCACCTTATTTTCTTAAAAAGGATTTTGAGATATATAAAGAGTTGCCCTAATTTAGGACTCTGGTATCAAACTGAGTCGGAATTTGAGTTAACTGGATACTCAAATGCTGACTTTTCTCGATGTAGAGTGGACAGAAAAAACATATCAGGAACATGCCAGTTCCTTGGAGCTAGACTTGTGTCCTGGTTTTGCAAAAAGCAGACATTTGTGTCTACATCAACAGCAGAAGCTGAGTACATAGCAGCTGGCAATTGTTGTTCACAGATGTTGTGGATTCAAAACAAACTCCTAGATTATGGTTTCAACTTAAATAATTCAACTTTACTTTGTGACAATACTAGTGCAATTTCAATTTCCCAGAATCCAGTGCATTATAATAGAACTAAGCATATAGAAATAAGACATCATTTCATTTGAGAGTGTGTGGACAAAAAGAAAATTAATCTTGTCTACATCTACACTGATTTACAAAGAGCAGATATCTTCACCAAACCCTTGGATGAGATGAATCATCTATTCTTATTGAATCAGCTTGGTATGATCAATGGAGAAGCTTTAATTTAACTATCTGTCTGTGGTTGAAGAATTTGCAACAGTTTGTCGACCAGAGATCGACGAACTGAGAAAAGTTCTTGAGATAATTTGTCGACCTGAGATCGACGAACTCTCTATGTGAGTCATTTTCATCGACCAGAGATCGACGATCTGGCTTCAAAAAATTTTCGTCGACCTGAGAACGACGAAAAGTCTTCCCTTCTTCAGACAGAGATCGACGAACTCCTTTGTCAATAAAATATTTCATCGACCTTAGATCGAAGAATTTTACTTATTTCGCAGAATGGAGTTTGTCGCTTCATATTCTGAAAAACCTTATATCTAGGTTTTCTTTGAGCTCCATCCCGCGCTTTCTGTTTCCCTTGCACTTAGTCTCTCTATTTCCTTTTGCAGATGATCATGGCGATTCTGACGAGCACTCTTACAGTGATGAAGTTCGAAACTGGATTTGACATAGACTTTGAGTTATTCCAGCACTCAGATCAAATCTTCTTAGATATTCTGAAATTGTTTGAAGAACAGCAGTTGAAGAATCTTATGACAACAAGGATAAAGATTGCTGCAACAGAAATTCGAGAATGGGTTTTCACATCCTCCACACCAGATGCCGATACAATGACAGGAACAATATCGGGTAACCTAGTTTCTCTCACCCCCGTCATTTTATCTGAAATATTTGGATTATTGAATGGAGAAGAAGATTTGGAAATAGAGAGTATTGAATATGATGAAATGCTGATTAATAAGGGTCATACTGGAGAAAACTCAAAAAACTACTGAAGAAACATTTGTCTGCTGATTATAAATTTTAAGCTGATGTGGTGGGCAAGGTACTGATGGGCAAGCATATCGCCCATGATTATATCACTAGACAGTAGTTCCTGGTGATGTGTGCAGTTATGAATAGGAAGCCAGTGAACTAGGCTAAGATATTATTTGATTTGATAAAGAAGAAAAATAGTAAGAAAGAGGTGTACTTTAGAAGGATCTTAGGAATCTTCCTTCAAGAAAAGGCTACTGAATCCCTGGTCTCCCAGACCATATTCATCAATTACTCCAAAAGGCTCACATGTTACTTATTTGGAAGGTGGGAGAGGAATATCCCAAAGCCATCTAAGGCTTCTTCCTCCAGGGCATCTGAGGATAGCAGAGCTGTATCAACTGCTCACCCACCCCCTAAAGATGTCCCCTGCATCAGGATTCCATCCCCTCCACCTTCATCTCAATAACCAACACCACCTCAAGTTCAAACACCTTCAAAAACCCTCAAATAAACATCCATATCTCAAGCCCATACACCAACACCTCCTGCTTCCCCAGTCCATCATCCCTCGCAAGTTCAATCGCCTTAACAACAACCAACTCCACCCCAATCTTCAGTGCATGGAACTCCACCTCACATTCAAGGGCATGTCACTCCACCTCAATCCCCTCTTCCTCACTAGCTAGATGACATCCTTCTCCATAATATCTCATACATACCTTCTTTTCATCTCCTAAAATCCCCTCTCAAATCCCCCTCATCCCATAATGAGCCCATGATAGAAATCAATCCTTCTGTATCAACTCAGACACCCTCTGAGTTCATGTAAATGGATTCCCCTTCCATTCCCTATCTTCTACAAATCATCACTCCACTACTCAAACAACTCATAGCAGAGGCCATTAAACCTCTTGCTGAATCCATCTCAACCCTCTATGCTCTTCTGTCTACTGCCCCTACTGTTCCTTCTTCTAGGGGCCTGGCTTCAGGACCATTTGAAGCCAGGCAAGGGGAGATATCCTGTAAAGAAGATCTTGTGTCTCCTCCGGCAGCAACAGTAATAGAAGCAACAATAGTTTTGCAGATTGTTGAGTTCCCATCAACAGATGTACAGATGATTACAGAGATTGAATCAGTTGATTTTGATATGTTGAGTGTTGATGAGCAAGTTGCTCTCCTAGAGATTGTGACTATTGGTGATTGTTTTTTTAATCCCACAGTAGATTTATTTCGGTTATTAAAGTCTATTTATGAATATATTTATTTTCTTCCAAATGTTTTCCAAGAGAAATCCATGGCTATAGTTTGTTACACTACACCAATAAGTCCTGAAGTTGTTAATCAACTGAAGGAAAGTTTTGTTATTAAAATTATTATGGAACCATCAGGCCCAACCTATATTATGGATGATAGCCCAATCCCTAATTTGGATGATTAGATTGCTCAAGATGTGGCACAAGGACTTGTACTTATTCAGAATGATCCTAATTTGGATAAATTTATGTTGGCTGACAAAGATGTAGAAGATTATCAGATGGTCACTGAGAATATTTCTCCACCTGAAGATGTTGAACCTCAAGCACTTCCTCAAGCTAAAAAACAAATCTCAGAGGAAACCTTAAAGGAGATAGATGCAATGTATGACAATCCTCAAGGACCTTCAGATGATCACATTGTTGAAGAAGATTCTGATTAATCTGATGATCCCAAGGACAGAAAGAAGGTTGCAAGGAAAAGAAAAGTTGTTCCAAAGGCTTCTCCTAAGCTAAATCCCACCAATGATACTCCATACTATATCTTGCAAAATATTACTCCATACCCAGGGATGCCACAGTGGATGTGGCTATCTAAAACTGAGAAGAATGAAAGAAAGAAGTGAAGGAGGGACAGGTCTCTTCCTATGCAATTTAGGAAAGACCCTCATCCTCCTCCTCCATCTTCTGGGGCCTCTAGAAATGTATCTCAAAGATCTGCACCATTCACTAAAACCTATCAGAGACATTCCAAGCCAGGAAGTTAGCAGTTATCTCAAAGCAAACCTCCTTCAGCTTCAAATAAGAGAGGTACTACAGTCTCCTTTGATGATTCACAGAAGGACTCAAGTACTAAAAGGCCAGCATCTCCACCAATACCTTTTGTAGATCCGAAACAGGAGACAAAAACAAAAATGGCCAGGTTCTAAGAACTGATAGCACTTTCTCAAATCAACAAAACAAAAGCTGAAGGAAAGGATCCCTCCCCATATTCAACTATATCATCATACAGGAAGAAAGAACTAAAGAGTTATGCCAAAGCTAACAAATTTTTCAATGTTGATGATTATATGAGCTTGCATCCAAAAGCTATAGTTCCCAGAGCCAGCCCTCTGTCAATATAATTTGTGCATCAGATATGACCATGATAAAGAAACAAGCTGCTGATCCTAATAGAGAAATCATTTTCAGACAGCCTTTTGAGAAGCCTGAGAAAGAAAAGCCTAAGCAGAATAAGTGATTTTGTTTATGGGTTATTCTTATTTTTTGAACTCTGTGTGTCTAATCATGAAGCACTTATTTGTAAATATCTGTTGAATGTTTTATTTCTGTCAGATATATGTGTTTATGCTTTATGATTGTTTTCTTTATTTTGTAATAGTTACCTCACCCAAATAGGAGGAGATTGTTGGATTCCTAGTTGAATTTTGGCTAGGTTTACTAAATTAGGCTGAGTTTGACCCATATTGTATAGTCAGGGTAAAGTCTATAGGTCCTAGAATTTAGGCTAGTCTATGGGTTAAACCTTCATGGACCAGCCAGCAGAGGACCTCATTAGATTCAAGACTTAGAAGATTCAGAGATCAAAATGATCAGTTCGAAGTTCTTCGAACTCAGCTCGACAATCATCGATCTCAGATTGACGAACTCAGAGTTATTTCTCTGATTTTAGCTCGACGATATTCGAGTTCAGGTTGACGATCGATTCTTTCAGATAGATTCTCAGCTTGACGAACTCAGAGCACAGAATTGGCAAGTGATTCTCAGTATGCAGTTCGCAGAGCTCAGGTTGACGAACAAGAATTCTCAGGACGACTAATTTGGAACTCCGGTCGACGAATTCCGTTCAGAGGTCGACGAATTCTGTCTCGAGATAGAATGAGAAGTTTTCCTTACTTCTATCCCTTACTTTCTATATTATTTAGTAGTAATATTCCTGAGTAATTAATGCTCATATTCCTATGAATATATCCGTTATTGACAGCATTAATTATGGTCTTCATCAGGTTAATTACTTGCTTATTTTATTAGGGATAGTTGGGGAAACTAAGTTAAGTCAATATTCCAACAGTTTCTTTCTACAGGGCAATCAGTAATTAATGTAAGAAATTCAAATTTCAAAGGAGGAATTATTGATTGCAGAATATAAAAGAGATTTTCTCTTTTCAGTCGTATATACACTCAGCCAGACATTAGAAGAGAATATACAACACACAAGAATATTGAGAGACATATACTGAACATTCAGAACTTTCTCCAAGTGTATAAAACAATCTGTTTTCTTCTTTGTCCATTCTGAAGACTGAAGAAGAAAATCCATCACTATCAAGAGTCTTCTTCAACCTTCTACTCCAGGAACATTCAAGGACAACATCTTGAATCAGTCAGAAAGTTCTAGGATTAATTCAGACAAGGCTAAAGACCTACACCCTGAGCAAGGCTCCAACTTCTTGAACCATCTCAACATCTCAGAAAGAGTCTTGACAATAGCAAATTCACTAGTATTCTCTATTGTATAGAGAAAAGAGAAGACATCATCACCTCCTCTCACCTCCTGTATAAAGGGTTTATTAACTCCCTTCAAAAGTTTATTCTTGGTTTTTGGGCACCTGATCAAAAGACTAAAGGGTTGTGAGATCTCCCTGGAAACAAATCTTGTGGTGGCAGTCACCTGATCAAAACCTTGATAGTGGATTCCTACAAGGGTGGTAGAAGAGTGGATGTACCCAGGTTGGGGAACCACTATAAAATTCTTGTGTTGTCTATGTGTGTTAATTTTCTTTCTGTTCTTGCTGTGCTGTGATAGATAGATTAGTTTAACCAGTTTTTTTAGTTCCTTCTATACTATTATTGGTATCACCTATTTTTACTCTGATATAAATCTTAAAAACAGCCAAAGTTTTAATTACTCTATTTACCCCCCCCCCCTAGAGTAAATCAGTTTTAACCCCTATCTTTCAATTGGTATCAGAGGGGTTTTCCTTTGGTTGTATAAGCTAACACTTGAACCAAAAGATCCTTGCTAGATCTGATTTTCTTTTCCTAGTTTTTCTGTTATCACAAAATGGCACAGAACAAAGACTATGTAAGCACCAGACCTCTAGTTTGCAACTTAAATAAGTTTGTTATCTGGAAGGCAAGAATCAATCTGTATATGAACTCTATTGATGAGGATATCTTTAATTCTATTTTGACAGGACCCCCAGTTCCAGTGGCAACAACTACTGCTAGTTCCAGCACACATGTTGTTCTACAACCTGAGTGGACAGATGCTCAGAAAAAGGCCAAAATAGATGATGCAAAGGCCATGAATTTTCTGGCTCAGACAGTGTCTGATGACATTTTCCAGAAGGTAGTTGAGTGCACATCAACCAAAGCTATCTGGGATTCCCTTAACCAGATGATTGCTAGCTCAGTAGATGAGAGAAAGGATAGGAAATCCAATCTCATCTCACAATATGAGAACTTAAAAAAGGATGAATCAGAGTCTGTTAGTGACATGTACAAAATATTGAGCTCAATCATCAATGAACTAAAGACTTTGGACAAAGAAATTACCCTGACAGAAGTTAATGACAAAATCCTCATGTGCTTCCCCAGCTCATATGATTCAAGAATCTGGCCTATCAAGGAAGCCAGAAGTCTAAATGAGATCTCCAAAGAATCTCTACTTGGAAAGCACAAGTCTTATGAGCAATTGATAAAGTCCAGAGAGACTGCAAAGTAGAAGACTCCTTCATCAGGTATAAAGGAGAAAAGTATTGCATTCAAAGTAAATGAAGAATCAGAAGCCCCAATAGCCAATGAAGAATTCCTGAGTCTCTTAGCCAAGAGGTTTGACAATATGGGCAAGAGGGATTTCAGAAGAAAGTCATCAAGGCAAGATGAGAAGCCCAGGTATGACAAAACACCAACTAAAGAAGTTGTTTGTTTTGGCTGCAAGAAGCCTAGATACTTCATCTCAAAGTGTCCAGAGAACAAAAAGAAGGAGAGAAAAAGAGAAAAAGAAATAAGGAAACAACACTACAACAAGCCATCCTCCAGCAAGCACAAAAGGAAGGAGAAAGGCTTTGTGGCTGAGACCTGGAGTGAAACTGAAGATGAATCTTCATCTTCTAGATCCAGTGAAGATGAAGAGGAATCAAAGGCAAAAGGAGATTTGACTGATGGCCATCAATGCATTAGGCAGTTGTTCAGAAGAAGAAGCTGAACAATCGGGCAATGAAGACTCTGAATCTGAAGAAGATCAGGTACCGTCTTCTTTTGATTTTGATTCAGAAGAATTTAGAACTGAATTCATGTCCTTATGTATTGATTTAATTAATTCTGAAAAAGATATTAAGCAACTTAGAGAAAGACTAAATGAACAAGAAAACCTGCTTTTTGAAAATAACAAATTAAAAGATGAAATTACTTTTGCTAATAAAAAGATTATATCATTAAAATCTGAATTAGCTGAGGCTAGGCAACTTGAAGAATCTCTAAATGGGAGAAGTATCAAGCTGATGAACATCACAAGCATAGTAAATGCCAGGCTCAATGGCAAGCTGGGCTTAGGTGCTTCATCAAGCCAACCACTACTGATTCAGAAGAATATCTTAACAACTCCTATAAAATTGGTTTCAGAAAAAGGTAAAGAGAAAATAGAAGATAACAATCTTAAATAAAAAAGAACTTAACAAGAACTATGTTTAGTAGATTTCGTCGAACTCAGATCGATAAAATGTGTACAGTTTGTCGAACTCAAGTACACGAACTTTGAACGCAAACTTTTACTATAACTATTCTCTGAACTGCGATCAACGAAACTAGTATGGTTCGTCGACCAAAGATCGACGAAATTGGGGCCCAGAAAATGAATACCTTCATTCTCTGAGTGGAGTTCGATGAACTCATCCCCGTTCGTTAACCTCAGATCGACGAACATACCAGAATTTGTTGACCCCATTTTATAATAAAAGAAACTTTAATTCTAACAGGACTTTTAATCAACAATGACAAAACATTAATCCCTTTAACCAATGGATAATTCCACACAAAAAATATCATCCCTTAGGTTAAAAAAATCTACCTGAATACTCATATATTTCCAGCTTTAGTTATGTAAATCAACAAGGACCCAAGGTAACTTGGGTCAAGAATAGATAATCTATTTTATTGCAGGTGAAAGACTATCCCACCACAGAGCAATAGTGGTATCTAGATAGTGGTTGTTCAAAGCATATGACTGGAAATAAGGACAACCTAATCAACTATAAGTCCAAGCTAGGACCTAAAGTAATATTTGGTGATTCCAATTGTGACCAAACTGAAGGATATGGAAAGGTCAAAATTGGAGCAGTCACCTTCAGGAAGGTTGCATATGTAAGTGGACTAAAGCACAACCCTATATCCATAAGTCAGTTATGTGATGAAAGGTTTCAGGTATCATTTAACAAAACTTCCTGTATTATTACTTCTATAGATAACCAAGTAGTTTTAATTGGTACGAGAATACGAAATATCTATATAGTTAATTTTAAGTCTGCTAAAACTGAAATATGCTTGTTTAACCAAACAAGTAATAACAATAATCTTTGGCATAGGGGATTAGGACATGTAAACCTGAAAACATTGCTAAACTTTCTAGGGACAACCTTGTTAGAGGATTGCCTTCTTACCCCTACAAGAAGGAAAGCCTTTATAGGGCTTGTCAATTAGGCAAGCAAACTAAAAATTGTTTTAAGTCACTTAACAAGAGTGATTCACCAAGGATACTTTACTTTCTCCATATGGATCTTTTTGGACCCATTGATGTATAGAGCCTAGGAGGTAAGTCTTATACCTTAGTAATTGTTGATGACTTCTCAAGATTCACTTGGGTGTTCTTCTTGAGAAACAAGTCAGATAACTTCAAGGTTCTTATGGATTTTCTTAAGAGCATAAGGATTGAGTACTCTACTCCAATTGCATTGATCAGAAGTGATCATGGTATTGAGTTTGAGTCTCTTCCAATACAAGAATTCTGTGAGAAGGAAGGTATCAGGCACTATTTCTCTGCTCCTAGAACTCCTCAACAAAATGGGGTAGTTGAAAGGAAAAAAAAGAACACTCATTGAAGCTGCAGGCACATTAATTGTAGACGCTCACTTGCCCCTAACCTTTTGGACAGAGGCTGTGAGCACAATAAACTATGTCCTTAATAGAAGTTTAATACACAAGCTCAAGGGCAAGACCCACTATGAACAACTCAAAGGGAAGAAACCTAAAGTAGATTATTTTAGAGTCTTTGGTTGCATTTGTTACATTCATAACAACAACAAGAAATACATTACAAAGTTTAAAGCCAAGACTGAAATTGGAATTTTTCTTGGATATTCCCAAGTAAGCAAGGCTTATAGAGTATATAATAAATCAACTATAAAAATGGAAGAGTCTATTCATATTTTATTTGATGAGACTAATATGTTTTATAAGGAGAAGATAGCTTCTAGTAGTTAAACATTACAGGTACCTAACTTGTGTGAGAAGTTGGATGAGTTGTCCCTCAACAATGAGGATGTTACACATCCCTCTCCATAAGTGGCTGAAGAAAGTGAAGACAAAGACACTGAGTTTAATGAAGAGCCAACAACAGCTAACTGAATTCTGCGAGAGGAATTAGATCCCCAAGATGTTGATCACCAGCTCCTCCTACTGAGATAATCACACTTAGAGATCACTCTGTATCTCAAGTGATTAGAGACTTATCAGTGGGTGTGCAGACAAGGAATCAACTCTACTAAGACATGATGCATGCCTGCTTCATATCTCAAACTGATACCCAATCCATTAAAGATACTGAGCAAGATCCACATTGGATCATTGCAATGCAAGAGGAGCTCAACCAATTTGAGTGATGTAGAGTTTGGGATTTAGTTCCAAGACCCAAAGACTACCCAGTCATTGGAACTAAATGGGTATTTAGAAATAAACTAGATGCTCAAGGTAATATCATAAGGAACAAAGCCAGACTAGTTGCTCAAGGATACAGATAAGAGGAAGGCATAGACTATGACCAAACAATTGCACCTATTGCAAGGCTTGAAGCAATCAGAATATTCTTAGCCTATGCTGCCTACAAAAGGTTCATAGTTTATCAAATGGATGTAAAGAGTGCATTCCTAAATGGTGAACTTAAAAAAGAGGTCTATGTGGAACAATCACAAGGTTTTATATCTTCAACTCATCCCTCTTATGTTTTCAAATTGCATAAAGCTCTCTATGGTCTAAAGAATGCTCCAAGAGCTTGGTATGAAACCTTAGCCACATTTCTTATAGAGCATAATTTTTTAGAGGCATAGTAGATAGAAATTTATTTACTAAGCATCATCATGATAAAATCTTGTTAGTACAAATATATGTAGATGACATTATATTTGGTTCTACTGATTCCAAATAATGCAAAAGGTTCTCTGACCTTATGCATTCCAAGTTTGAAATGAGTAGCATGGGTGAGCTCTCCTACTTCCTTGGTCTCCAAGTGAAGCAGTCCCCTGTTGGTATCTTCATATCCCAATCCAAGTATGCTAAGGAGCTGATAAAAAGGTTTGGAATGGTTGATGCTTCAGCTAAGAAAACACCTATGAGTACTAATATTGTGGTTGATTCTGATGAACATGGGAAACCTATTGATCAGAAATTGTATAGGGCCATTGTTGGGTCCCTGTTATATCTCACAGCAAGAAGGCTAGATATTATGTTTGCTACTTGTCTTTGTGCTAGGTTCCAGGTTAACCCTAAAGAATCTCACCTTATTTTCTTAAAAAGGATTTTGAGATATATAAAGAGTTGCACTAATTTAGGACTCTGGTATCCAACTAAGACAGAATTTGAGTTAACTAGATACTCAGATGCTGACTTTGCTGGATGTAGAGGGGACAGAAAAAGTACATCAGGAACATGCCAGTTCCTTGGTGCTAGACTTGTGTCCTGGTTTTGCAAAAAGCAAATATCTATGTATACATCAACAGCAGAAGCTGAGTACATAGCAACTAGAAGTTACTGTTCACAGATGTTGTGGATTCAAAACCAACTCCTAGATTATGGTTTCAACTTAAATAATTCAACTCTACTTTATGACAATACTAGTGCAATTTCTATTGCCAAGAATCCAGTACATCATAGTTGAACTAAGCATATAGAAATAAGGCATCATTTCATTAGAGAGTGTGTGGCGAAAAGAAAATTAATCTTGTCTACAAATACACAGATTTGCAAAGAGCAGATATCTTCACCAAAACCTTGGATGAAAGGAACCATCTGTTCTTTTTGAATCAGCTTTTTATGATCAATGTAGAAGCTTTAATTTAACTTTCTGTCTGTGATCGAAGAATTTTTCCACAGTTCGTCTACCGAAGATCGACGAACTGAGAAAAGTTGAGATAATTCGTCAACCTAAGATCAACGAACTCTCTGTGTGAGTCATTTTCATCGACCGGAGATCGATGGTCTGGCTTCAGAAAATTTTCACCTAAGAACGACGAAAAGTCATCCCTTCTTCAGACTGAGATCGACGAACTCTTTTGTCCAAAAAATATTTCATCGACCTCAGATCGAAGAATTTTCCTTATTTCGCAGGACGGAGTTTGTCGCTTCATATTCTGAAAAACCTTATATCTAGATTTTTTCAAGCTCCATCACATGCTTTCTTTTTGCCTTGCACTTGGTCTCTCTGTTTCCTTTTGCTGGTGATCATGGCGATACAGACGAGCACCCTTGCAGCGATGAAGTTCGATACTGGATTTGATATAGACTTTGAGTCCTTCCAGCACTCAGATCAAATCTTCTTAGATATTCTAAAATTGTTTGAAGAACAGCAGTTGAAGAATCTTATAACTACAAGGATAATGATTGTTGCAACAGAAATTCGATAATGGGTTTTCACCTCCTCCACACTAGATGCTAATACAATGACATGAACAATATCGGGTAACCTAGTTTCTCTCACCCCCACTATTTTATCTGAAATATTTGGATTAGTAAATGGAGAAGAAGAATTGGAAATAGATAGTACTGAATATTATGAAATGCTGATTAAGATGGGTCATACATGATAAAACACTAATAAACTGCTGAAGAAACATTTGTCTGTTGATTATAAATTTTAAGATGATGTGGTTGGCAAGGTACTGCTGGGCAAGCATACCGCCCATGATTATATCACTAGACAGCAGTTCCTGGTGATGTGTGTAGTTGTGAATAGGAAGCCAATGAGCTGGGCTAAGATATTATTTGATTTGATAAAGAAGAAAAATAGTAAGAAAGAGGTGTGCTTTGGAAGGATTCTAGGAATCTTCCTTCAAGAAAAGTCTACTGAATCCTTGGTCTCCCAGACCATATTCATCAATGCCTCCAAAATGCTCACATGTGCCTTATTTGGATTGTGGGAGAAGAATATCCCCAAGACATCTAAGGCTTTTTCTTCTTCCTCCAGGGCATCTGAGGATACCAGAGCTGTATCAGCTGCTCCCCCACCCCCTGAAGATGTCCCTTGCATCAGGATTCCATCCCCTCCACCTTCATCTCAACTACCAACACCTCCTCAAGTTCAAACACCTTCAACAACCCTCCAACAAACATCCATATCTCAAGCCCATACACCAACACCTCCTGCTTCCCCAGTTCATCATCCCTCACTAGTTCAATCACCTGTACACCAACCAACGCCACACCAATATCCAGTGCATGCAACTCCACCTCACACTCCAGATCATGTCACTCCACCTCAATCCCCTCTTCCTCACTATCTAGATGACATCCCCCTCCACAATATCTTATACATAGCTTCTTCTCAACTACTATCATCCCCTCTCAATTCTCCCTCATCCCATGTTGAGCCCATGACTTACATCAATCCTTCTATATCAACTCAGACACCCTCTGAGTTCATGCAAATGGATTCCCCTTCCATTCCCTCTCTTCTGCAAATCATCACTCCACTACTCAAACAACTCATAGCAGAGGCCATTAAACCTCTTGCTGAATCCATCTCAACCCTCTCTGCTCTTCTGTCTACTGTCCCTACTATTCTTTCTTCTGGGGGCCTGGCTTCAAGACCCTCTAAAGCTAGGAAGGGGGAGATATCTTGTTAGGAATCTCTAGTGTCTCCTCCAGCAGCAGTAGAAACAGAAGCAGCAATAGTTTTGCAGATTATTGAGTTCCCATCAACAGATATACAGATGATTACAGAGGCTGAATAAGTTGATTTTGATATGTTGAGTGTAGATGAGCAAGTTGCTCTCCCAAAGATTGTGATTGTTGGTGATTGTTTTGTCAATCCCACAGTAGATTTAATTGGGTTATTAAAGTCTATTTATGCATATATTTATTTTCTTCCAAAAGTTTTCCAAGAGCAATCCATGGGTATAGTTTGTTACACTGCACCAATAAGTCCTGAAGTTATTAATCAACTGAAGTTAAGTTTTGCTATTAAATGATTGTGGAACCATCAGGCCCAACCTATATTATGGATGATATCCCAATCCATAATTTGGATGATTTGATTACTCAAGATGTGGCACAAGAACTTGGACCTATTCAGAATGATCCTGATTTGGATGATTTTCTATTGGCTGGCAAAGATGTAGAAGATTATGAGATGGTCAGTAAGAATATTGCTCCACCTGAAGATGTTGAACCTCAAACACTTACTCAAGCAAAAAAACAAATTTTAGAGGAAACCTTAAAGGAGATTAATTCAATGTATGACAATCCTCAAGGATCTTCTGATGATGACATTGATGAAGAAGATTCTGATGAATCTGATGATCCCAAGGCCAGAAAGAAGGTTGCAAAGAAAAGAAAAGTTGTTCCAAAGGCTGCCCCTAATCCAAATCCCACCAATGATACTCCATACGATATCTTGCAAAAGATTACTCCATACCCAGAGATGTCATAGTGGATGTGCCTATCTAAAAATAATCAGAAAGAAAGAAGAGAAGGAGGTACAGGTCTCCTCCTAAGCAATTTAGGAAAGACCCTCCTCCTCCTCCTCCATCTTCTGGGGCCTCTAGAAATGTATCTTAAAGATCTACACCAGTCACTAAAACCTATCACAGACATTCCAAGCTAGGCAGTCAGCAGCAGTCATCTCAAAGAAAACCTCCTCCAGCTACATATAAGAGAAGTACTACAGACTCCTTTGATGATTCACAGAAGGACTCAAGTCCTAAAACGCCAGCAACTCCACCAATACCTTTTGTAGATCCAGAGCATGAGACAACAGCAAAAATGGCCAGGTTCTATGAACTGATAGCACTTTCTCAAATCAACAATGCAAAAGCTGAAGGAAAGGATCCCTCCCAATATTCAACTATGTCCTCATACAAGAAGGAAGAACTAAAGAGGTATGCAAAAGCTTTCAATGTTGATGATTATATGAGCTTGCATCCAGAAGTTGTAGTTCCAAGAGCCACATCTGTCAATATCATTGGTGCATCAGATATGACCTTGACAAAGAAAAAAGCTGTTGATCCTAATAGAGAAATAATTTTTAGATAGCCTTCTGAGAAGCCTGAGAAAGAAAAGCCTAAGCAGAACAAGTGATTTTGTTTATGTTTTATTCTTATTTTTTGAACTCTGTGTGTCTAATCATGAAACACTTATTTGTAAATATCTGTTGAATGTTTTATTTCTGTAAGATATATGTGTTTATGCTTTATGATTGTTTTCTTTATTTTGTATTAGTGACCTCAACCAAATAGGGGGAGATTGTTTGATTCCTAGTTGGATATGGGCTAGGTTCACTAAATTAGGAAGAGTTTGACCCATATTGTATAGCCAGGGTCTAGTCTATTAGTCCTAGAATTTAGGCTAGTCTTTGGGTTCAACCTTCATGGACCAGCCAGCAGAGGACCTCAGTAGATTCAAGACTTATAAAATTCAGAGATCAAAGTGATCAGTTCGATGTTCTTCAAACTTAGCTCGACGATCGTCGATCTCAGATCGACGAACTCAAAGTTATTTCTCTGAGTTGAGCTCGACAATATTCGAGTTCGGGTCGGCGATCGATTCTTTCAGACAGATTCTCAGCTTAACGAACTCAAAGTACAGAATTGGCAAGTGATTCTCAATATGCAGTTCGCAGAGCTCAGGTCGACAAACAGGAATTCTCAGGCCGACGAACTTTGAACTCCGGTCGACGAATTTCGTTCAGAGGTCGACAAATTTTATCCTGAGCCAGAATGAGAAGTTTTCCTTACTTCTGTCCCTTACTTTCTAAATTATTTAACAGTAATATTCTTGAGTAATTAATGCTCATATTCCCCTGAATATAGCCGTTATTGGTAGCATTAATTATGGTCTTCATCTGGTTAATTACTTGCTTATTGTATTAGGAACAGTTGGGGAAACTCATTTAAGTCAATATTCCAGCTGTTTTTTTCTCCAGGGCAATCGACAATTAATGCCAGAAATTAAAATTTCAAAGGAGAAATTATTGACTGCAGAATATAAAGATATTTTCTATTTTCAGTCGTATATACACTCAGCCAAACAATAGAAGAGAATATACAACACACAAGAATATACAGAGACATATACTAAACATTCAGAACTTTCTCACAGTGCAGAAAACATTCAGTTTTATTCCTTGTCCATTCTAAAGACTGAAGAAGAACATCCATCACTATCAAGAGTCTTCTTCAACCTTCTCCTCCAGGAACATTCAAGGTCAACATCTTGAATCAGTAAGAAAGTTCCAGTATTAATTCAGACATGGCTGAAGACTAACACCCTGAGCAAGGCTCCAACTTTCTGAACAATCTCAACATCTCAGAAGGAGTCTTGACAACAACAAATCCACTAGTCTTCTCTGTTGTATAGAGAAAAAAGAAGACATCATCACCTCCTCTCACCTCCTGTATAAAGGTTTATTAACTCCCTTCATAATTTTATTATTGGTTTTTGGGCACCTGATCAAAAGCCTAAAGGGTTGTGAGATCTCTCCGGAAATAGATCTTGTGGTGGCAATCACCTGATCAAAAACCTGATAGTGGATTCCTACCAGGGTGGTAGAAGAGTAGATGTACCCAGGTTGGGGAACCACTATAAAATACTTTTGTTATCAATGTGTGTTCATTTTCTTTCTGTTCTTGCTGTGCTGTGATTGATAGATTAGTTTAACCTATTTTTTTATTTACTTATATATTATTATTGGTATCACCTATTTTTACTCTGATATAAATCTTAAAAATATCCAAAGTTTTAATTACTCTATTCACCCCCCCCCCCCCTCTAGAGTAAATCAGGTCTAACCCCCATCTTTCACAAAATCCTTATGGCTCCTATGCAACATCATCGAGTCGGACTAACGTTCGCGACTACGGCTTCACCCAAAATTCCTAATCCACTAACGAAGCAGATTTCTAGTGCAAAATCATGTCGGGGACGGACACAATTGACCCGGTGGCTCTTCTTGAACCAAGGCAATCATAATCCATCTCATTTGAGAGATCTAGTGCCAGAATACTTGAAAGAAAGCAAGAAAAGAATAGATATCATGCATGTATCCTAAAACCGAGAGGAGAAATGTCGTTACCTTACAATTTCTATTCCTAGCCATGGAATCCTTGAATGCACGGATGAAAACGAGTGCCTCCAAGTCCTCTCCATGGATCTGGACTTGGATCAACGATCGGGGCTCCGAAGCTCCGTCAATGGCGGAAGAAAGCTCTCTGCTTCCTCCTTCCACTCTCTCTTCCAAACCCGAAGACAACTCCAAAAAGAGAAGGAATGAGGGAGAAATCCCGCTCAGCCCTATATAAGCGCTCTTGAGGGAGAGTCTTGGGCCTTAGGATCATATCCTAAGTGAGATCGGATGGCTAAAAAGCCAAACGATGCAACAGCTTCTGCGCGCTATCGCCGTGCAGTATCTACCTACCGTCGGGCAGTAGCTTATCGAGAGCTCGGCCAAGAAAATATGGCCATGCTAACCCCATCAGTAGTACTACCGCTGCGCGGTAGCTCACTCAACGCCTACCACACAACGCCTGCCTCTCAACGCACTCAACGCCAAGCTACTGCCGAGCAATAGCTACCTACCATCGAGCGATAGCTTCCCGAACTCAACGCTCTCGACGCAAACATTGGAGTTACCACTATGCGGTAACTAACTACCCCCGAGCGATAGCCCACTCAGCTTTCGTCGAGCTGTCTACACCCGACAAAACAAGGCTACGTTAACGCGGTTGCTTCCAGATATCCAAGCCTGTAAAACCGGAGCGTTACATGTAGTGTGGATACCCTCCTAGTAGTGTAAACGCCCGCTCTACTATCACCGTCTATTCATGATGGATGATGCCTGAGAGGCTAGCTAACTGCTCGAAAAGTGAGAACTAAATATTTGTGTCAACATAACAATGTGTGTGTGTGTGTAAGCATGGGTGAGTCATCATATTGCATTCATAACATTGTATTGCACCGCATAAGATCCTTATCATATAAGTTTGTATGGGCACTCTTATATGACAAGTTATTTTATTGTTAAGCCAACCATTAAATTATAAATCTGTATGGGCATTTTTATAAGTTAAGTTGCATTCCTATTTTAGAATAATATGATGTGATTGAATGATTATACTCATACATGATTGCTAAAGTAGATATGTTGATATCTTTATTATACACTGCTACTATTACTACTCATGATAGATAGAGACTCTCCACCTGCTTGTACTACTGCTTTTATATATATATATATATATATATATATATATATATATATATATATATATATATATATATATATATATATATATAGTACCATTACTTCCTCTACCGCCTAGTGCTTAAGAGCCGTCGGGGTGAGCGGATGTGATAGCCACGAAGTCTTTATGACTAACGGTTGTTAAGTCTTCCATTTTAGGAGGAAACCCAGCAGATAGAGCAGTAGCTGCAGGTCATGCAGTAGGGCAGCTAGGATAAGGTGACAGGGCCTGATACGATATTACCATCACTGCTGTCAGTTATGGATGCGAGTTTTTGGAGAGACTCATGTTGTAGCCCTTTGGGTAATGTTTGTGTACTATGATATTGTAGAAGCCATTGTTGCTTCTTATTTATGTTGTGCTTAGTTGGACAATATACTTGTGTGGATTTTGACTTCTATAATTTCTTTATTTTTGGTTGGCATGGATAATATTGGTATCAGCCGGCAAGATAGGCATCATCGGTCAACCTATGTGTTGGCATTATCGCAAGGCAGCTATTTTGGGCATAAGACTCCCCTCGGTCGTGTCTTGTGTTCCGGGAGGGGGTCTTATAATTGGTATCAACTTGCAACGATCATGAACTAGAGAATTCATTAAACAATGGCACAACCCCCACTTGATTGGTCAATTTGCGGACAAATTGTCATAGCAGAAGTAGTGGTGTTCCCATGTGTAATTCACACTATGTATGTCTAGTTATTACCTACGATTAGCCAACCTGACCTTAGGTTTGTACCTTTACACGTAGATTCGAGCACGTGTAGAGCCAGTAGTGGGCACTCCCACCCCTTTCGTCCCTTCCAAGTTTCAGAAGTCATAATTGTGACAGATGCTTACGAAAATATTAGATGCATTCAATTCTCAACAAGCCCTAGTGTAACAAAAATCCCCGGGCTCTAATCGGTTTAGTACCTTCTGAGCCCTCTCCCCATCTGCTTATCATGGGATGGAGTCGGTTGTCCGCACTGAGAAATGGCTAGACATGGTATAAGAGCTAATGGACAGAATAAGTTGTCCAGCTAGTACGGCTGTGACCATAGCTGTTTCAGTCCTGGAGTCACATGTCAAAAGATGGTGGAAGTCCTATATGGGTTCCACTTTCCAAGGCTGAGAGTACACTGACATCAGTTGGAGTGAGTTTTATGAAGTTTTCTTAGAATATTTCATTTCTTCCACGGCTCGTGATTAGCATGAAGAAAGATTCCTACTGTTGAAAAAATGATCCAAGTCCGTGACAAAATATCAGCGAGAGTTTCAGCACCTTGCAAGGTTTGTTGAATCCTATTGTTTGGATGATCGCGGGTATGCGAAATGATTTTATAAAGGCTTGTGAGATCCCCTAAGGCAAGCACTTTTGTTTATAGCAGACTCAAGTATGATAGAGATAATCGATATGGCAAAGAGGCTGGAAGAAGAGGAGTCCAGGCTAGTAATAAGAGACCCGCCGAGGGCGTGATGGAAGTTGGTACAAGATTTAGGAGAAGACAAAATGTCAGAGGTGGAAGAGGATATCAGAGAATTGGCAGACATTTTCATCAGAACTTTATTATGGAGCGCCCTGCTCCGCAGCCAGCATTGCCTCCACCTCCATAGTTCCAACCTTACCAGCAATTCAGAGGTTAGTTCGGGAAAGTTTGTTTCCAGTGCCATTAGTCGGGCCATATCCGGCGTCATTCCCCGCAAGTATGTGGAGGTACTCCCCCTGTTTTTCCTCCGACAACTCTACGAAGATGATGACAAGTGTGTGGTCGAGGACGAGGACCACGAGGTAGAAATCTTAGACCTGCTCAGGTGCAGATGTTTGCGCTAGATATAGCGCTGGAGTGGATTCCTCAAGATGTGATTACAGGTAATTTGAATAATACATTATAATCATTCCTCCTAAACTTGTCTAAGTTATGTTAGGGATCTAGCTTTGAGTCTTTATAATTGATACCTAGGCACCATAATGGTTAGTGGGAAACCAGCCCACACTTTATTTGATACTGGTGCCATCCATTCATTTGTATCGGTGAATTTTGTATAAGATCTAGATGGCTTGCAATATTTCACTGGTATCGCTCGGAGAGCACGCCTCCCAGATGGCTCTGAGATGACTTAATCCGCCAAGTGTGACTTGGAAGTATATATTGGAGAAAACCTATTTGAAACCCCTACGATGGTGTTGGGGATGCCAAAATTTGATCTTATTCTGGGCATGGAAAATTTGGATTAGCACCACGCTAGGAATGATTGTGTGGTGAAGCAAATCACCTTGAGGCATGGAGACTCTGAGGTTGCCTTCCAAGGTATTAGATTCGCACCCCGAATGTTGTTGAAAGTCCACCTAGTGCCAACTACCTTCACCTATGGGGGGGGAATAGGTGTCTTGCAGCGTTTTTGCGGAATTAAAATTCTACCTGCACAAGTAAACAAAACAACACAGCATAAACAGACACTAGCAGTTATAGTGGTTCCCTGATTTGGGTACATCCACTTTCCCCCTTCGACCTATCTCCCAACAAGGGACGACTCGGTATCTTCACAAACCGGATTGAAATCCAATCCTCACACTAACGGAAGGAACCCTTCTAAACGAAGGAGTCACCACTCCTCCACCATGGGTTGCACCCAACCCTTACAACGAGGAACCTACGTTCCTTTACAACAAAAATAAAATGGAATGTATAAACTAAACAAACTTCTTATGGATTGCTCGGTGTCCCTCTTCGTTCGATGATGCATTCTTGACGAAGACGAAGAGTCCACGACCTAGCTCTCACTTAGAATGAATCTCCACGAAACCGGCAGGAACAAGAAGAGCGACGGCTTGGCGTTCGGGATCGGCAGCGGTAAGAAGTGCGGAGGCTGAGCTTTAGAGATCCAAACTTCGTAGCTAAGCTAGCAAGGTCTACCAAAGGTCATACTAGGATCGATCGTCTCGATCGATTCGGAAAGGGAAGGTATTCCCGATCAACGAACCAAGAGACAAAAGATCTCTGGATAGACACGTGAGACGCGTTGCTTGGCTGAGCTTCTGTCGCCGGGAGATCAGGAGGTATCCACGATCACAGGTGGCGAATATCTTCCCGAGTGACAACGGCGGCGGCGGAAGAGAAATCCGCGATCTAGGTTACGTCGGCGGCTCGGTACTCTTTCTTGTATGTTCGTGTCCTTACTATTCAAAATACCAATGTATTTATACAGTAGGTCATACAAAATGACCGTTATGGGCCCCACTAAAAGAAACCCTAGCTCCGGTTTCAAAACAGCGCCTGGAACTTGGTTAGGTCCAGCGAGCACAAGAATTTTGCCCAAGGCAAATTCTGCGAGAATCAAAGGTGATTCTCGACGGATCGGCGAGAATCACTTATAATTCTCGCCGAATTCTACTTGGCAGAATTCTGGCTGAAGATATAGCCAACCAGAGAGAATCGGTTAGAATCAATATTCATTCTCGACGGATCGGCGAGAATGCAAAGTCATTCTCGTCAATTTGGCGAGAATCAACTAGTGATTCTCGACGATTCTGCCTTAAGCAGAAATCAAGACGGCGTTGAGATAGCCGGCTGCAATCGTCAAGAATCAGCGAGTGATTCTCGACAATTCGGCGAGAATCACTTAATGATTCTCGACGATTTCTACTTAGACGATTTTTCGTCTTTCCACCCGTGAGCTGCTCTTTGGTCCATCCTTGCTCCTTGTCTGCTCTTGATCTTTCTCAGCCCTGTACTTGAAAGTAAGTACACTCCAATAGAAAGAGTACACGAAGGCCAACACACTGATCTGCTCAACGAGGGATTACGTTGCGCAGACCCGTGTATATTGACCCACTGCACCCTGACATTGGTGTGTACTTAGCGTGGAATAACTGCAAGCACAACTTGAAAACAAATGATCAAATACAATGTCACTTCACCTTAACTAGTCCAGGGGCTTCTTCAAATCAAGGTACATTGTGGATACAATACCCAACAATCTCCCCCTATTTGAAGAAGCCTAAACCCTACAATCTAAGGTGAATAGAACGGATGGAAGAAAAACATAAACTGAATAATCAGTTGAGAAAGAATTTCCATACCATTATCTTTAGAGCATTTGGAGCAAACTTTGCGAGAGCACCTTAGCCCTTAGCGCCTTAGCCGAGAGGGCAATCTCCCCCTTTTCGGCTTCTACAAATCTAGGACTTTAGCACTCGCCACAATGCTCCCCCTCAGTTCTTGCATTTAGGCTTACACTTGAGTTTCTTGCGGATGCTCCCCCTAGATGCACTATCCTGGAGCTTCTGTAGTCTTCATTCCTCATAGTTTAGCATCCCCATGTTAGTTTTGAAAAGACTAAACTTTGCCTCATCTAGGGGCTTTGTGAAAATATCTACAATCTTCTTATCCGTTGGGACATAGCAGAGAGAGATGTCCTTGTTTTCCACATGCTCCCTAATGAAGTGGTAGCGCACTTCAATATGCTTCGTCCTGCTGTGCGATACCGGATTGTTCACAATGGCAATTGCACTGGAGGAGTCACAGTACATTGGTACTTCCTTGAACTGATGTTCATAGTCTGCTAACTGATTTCTGATCCATAGTAGTTGTGCGCAATAGCTTCCGGCTGAGATATACTCAGATTCAGCTGTGGAGGTTGCAATACAATTTTGCTTCTTACTATTCCATGATACAAGCCTTCTTCCGAGGAATTGACACGTCCCGGAAGTGATTTTCCGATCATCCCTGCTTCCTACAAAATCAGCATCTGAAAAGCCTATTAGCTCGACATCATTATTTCTCGGGTACCACAAGCCAAGATTAGGTGTACCCTTAAGGTATCTAAGAATTCGCTTTGCAGCGACAGAGTGAGATTCCTTAGTGTTCACCTGATATCTGGAACAAACGCATGTGGATAACATAATGTCTGGTCTACTTGCAGTAAGGTAGAGCAGGGATCCAATAATGCTTCTGTATTTTGTTTCATCAAAAGGTTTCCCTTTCTCATCCTTATCTAGAGACATAGTGGATCTCATTGGAGTCCTCATTGAGGTTGCATTCTCCATTCCGAATTTCTTGAGGAGTTCATTTGCCAACTTTGTCTGAGAAATGAAAATTCCATCCTCAGACTGTTTCACTTGAATTCCCAAGAAATACTTTAGCTCTCCCATACTGCTCATTTCAAACTTTCCTTGCATAAGTTTTGAAAACTTTTGGCAAAGATTGTTATCCGTTGAGTCGAATATAATGTCATCAGCATAGATTTACACCAGCAAGATCTTGCCTTTGACTTCCCTAAGAAACAATGCCTTATCTATTTTTCCTCTAGAGAACTTGTTCTCAAGAAGAAAACTAGACAGAGTCTCATACCAAGTTCGAGGAGCTTGTTTTAAGCCATATAAAGTCTTATTAAGAAAATATACATGATTGGGATAAGTTGGATTAACAAAACCTGGGGGTTGTGCGACGTATACTTCCTCTTTCAGGTTGCCATTTAAGAATGCAGATTTCACGTCCATCTGATAGACAGTGAATCCTTTGTGCAAAGCATACGCCAGGAACAATCTTATCGCCTCGAGCCTTGCCACTGGTTCAAAGGTCTGGTCGAAGTCAATCCCCTCCTCCTGTCTGTAACCTTGAGCCACCAGCCTGGCCTTGTTCTTTATGATGACACCGTGTTCATCTAGTTTGTTTCTGAAGATCCACTTGGTGCCAATCACATTCTGTTTTTGTGGTCTGGGAACCAGCGTCCAGACGTTGCATCGTTCGAATTGATGCAGTTCATCTTGCATAGCCAATATCCATGCTGCATCTTTGTTCGCCTCGTCGAACTTCTTTGGCTCAACCTGTGACAGGAAACTAAGATGTAAAATCTCGTTAATAGTACCTCTTCGAGTTCTGACACCGTCACGAGGATCTTCGATGATCTGATCTCTAGGATGATCCCTCACGTGTCGGAGCTCTAGGAGTCTGGCATCAGGAGCTCTGTCATCTTCTTGAGCTTCTCCTTCTTCTAAGAGGTTTGCTCCATTCTGATCTTCAACTTCTCCAATTGACGTTGAGGTAGAAACCTTAATGTACTTGGGAGTTACATCTTTAGCAGTCTCATCGAGACTCAGCTGTTCAAGTCTTGCACCTGCATCTTCAAGAATACCGCTGGAAGAATTGCTATTAAGCAAGCTTCCTTCATCAAATACAACATTAATTGATTCTTCAACCACTAGGGTTTTCTTATTGAAAACCCTATATGCCTGACTATGGCTACTATAGCCCATGAATATGCCTTCGAAGCATTTTTCACCAAATTTAGTATGCGGGTACTTCCCGTTATTGAGTACATAGCATTTGCAGCAAAAGATCCTTAAATAGGACATGGTTGGTTTCCTGCCTTTCAGTAGCTCATAAGGCGTCTTACGATGAGTCTTGTTGATCAATGCTCGGTTTTGTACATGACAAGCCGTATTGACAGCCTCTGCCCAGAAGTATTCTGGGAGAGAAGCGTCATTCAACATTGTCGTGCAAGCTTCAATGAGAGTTCTATTTCTCCTCTCCATAACCCCATTTTGCTGAGGAGTACGCGGGGAGGAAAACTCATGAAAGATACCATGTTCTTCACAAAACTCTGACATAGCACCAGATTCGAATTCTGTTCCATGGTCACTTCTGATTTTGACCACTTAGAAGGTAAATTCGTTCTGAACCTGCTTGACAAAATTAGTGAAGATGTCAAACGTATCTGACTTTCGTTTTAAGAAGAACACCCATGTAAACCGAGAGTGATCATCAACAATCACTAGCGTATAGGACTTGTCTCCCAAGCTGTGAACTTGCACTGGACCAAACAAGTCCATATACAGAAGATAAAGACATTTGGAAGAGTCTTTGTCTGCAATGCCCTTAAAGGTATCCCGAGTCTGTTTGCCCTTCTGGCATGCAGAATAGGGGCTATCTTTGATGCATATAATGATGGGAGCATCCCTTACTAAACTTTTAGAAAACAGCATATTAATTGTCTTGAAATTAATGTGTGCCAATCTCTTGTGCCATTGTTCACAAAGAGATGCACTACCTTTTGCAACCAGGCACACGGGGGTAGAAGAATCTAAACTAAGAAAATCTAAACAAAAGATATTTCTGCTCCTAATGCAGGTTAATACCGTCTCCGAAGAGGCACACGATATTATCAGGCACTTATCCTTGCAGAACTTAACTTCATATCCTTTATCACATAACTGACTTACACTGATCAGGTTATGATTTAACCCTTCAACATAAGCCACGTCGGTGATAGAGAATATACAGTTGGAAATCATACTGTAACCCCTGGTGACTCCTTGATCTGATCCCCCAAAGATGACTTTGGTTCCATTCTCGACTGGAGAGTAATCACGCAGCAGGCTTCTTGTCCCGGTCATATGCCGGGAGCATCCACTGTCCAAGTACCATATGGGAGTTTTGGTGGCCTTTGGACATTCCTGCAAAACAGAATTAATTTCCCTTAGGAACCCAATCGAACTTGGGTCCTAGATTCCTCGTTAGCATGCTCCCCCTCGTATGGTTTGCCCTACGAGTGGTCTGCCTCGCATTGCCAACATGAGGAGTCTCGTTATTCCTCGGATTAAACCAGCAATCCACGGTAAAGTGACCAACTTTGTCACAGCACCAGCAGTCAAATCTGTTATACTTTCTCCTAGGCACCTGCTTCACCCTTGGAACGGAAGGTTCAGCCGGGGCCTCGAACCTAGAGGTGGAGGCATCATAATGACAACAGTCGCATGATTTCTTCACCTCCTGGTTTCTCAGTGTAACAGGCCTGGCCTTGGGTGCCTGCTTCCTATTATGGCCGCTAGAGAAGTGGCCATAATCCTCCATTTGAACTTCCTCATAAGGTGCCTTGAAGACACTCTCGCCAAAGTTGCAGGGGAAGGACCACCCCTCATACCGGCTCTTGGGCTTTTCAACCGAGGGCCAGAAGAAGTGGCCATAAGTTGACTAAAAGTCCTGTTCATTGCAGGGATAGCCAGGCTTCCTGAATACAACAGGGTTGAGTGGGGACTTTCCCTTTTCTGCAGTAGAGGCCTTCTTAGCAGCCTTATTTCTCCTCTGCTTTTTGTTTCTCCTAGATGATTTACCAGGCACACCCACAAGCCCCAAGCCATCCCCCTTAGCCTGAGCAGAGAAGGTATCAACCAGTTGAAGAACAGTCTTTGGCATAGAGAAGCTTTGGACAATCTTCTTTTCTACCGTAAGTTGTTATTCCAACTTATTGATTTCTTCCTATTTAAGGTCAAGGAGACTTAGAGACTCTGAGTGCTTAGAGATCAGGTCCAGGTTCTCCTGTCGAAGAGAAATCAAGCTAGTGATCTCTTCCCTTAGGGAGACACCCTCGACCTTAAGGAATTTGACTTCCTTTTTCTGAGCCCTCAATCTCTTGTGGCATTCCTCGAAGGTGTTGAGCAAAAGCTCATACTTTTCGAGGAGCTCAGCTTCTCGGGAAGATGGGCTGTCCTCGAGATCATCAACAGGAGACTCATAGTCAGAGTCAGAGAGGGGGGTACGAGCTTTTACCTTCCCAGTGAATGGGGGGCATTCTCCTTCTGAGTTAGAGCGACCCACCAGCCCGAAGTAGGCTTCCTCATCATCACTGGAGTCTGAGGAATCAGACTCACTCAGTGTCTTTGACTTTTTGGTGATGTAGCTCCTCTCCTTCTTTTTATCTCTAGAGGTCCTGTGCTCTTCTCCCTTCCCCTTCTCTCTCTTGCCTTGATGGTAGTCGGCCACGACATGTCCTGGCTTATTGCATCCAAAACAAATGATGTCAGTATAATGATGTTTGTTCGGTTTTGATTCATACCTGTCAGAAGAATAATTCTTCTTCTTATTTCTGGAGGAGGAGCCGTCTCTTTCTTTGATTCCTCATCTTGAGGAACTTCTTGAATTCTCGGGTGATGAGGGAGAAGTCTTCTTCAGACAACTCTGAGCCGGAGGAGCATGGCTTGGAGTCTTCCTCCTCATCCGTTTTCCCCGCACGGGATGAAGCCGCACCCTTGCCCTTCCTGGAGTGAATGGCTTTTAGGGCCACAGTCTTTTCCTTGGCTCCGTCCTTCTCTGCTTCTTCTTAAGCTTTCATCATGTTCAACTGGAGCTCATAGGACATGATCTTCGCAAAGAGTATCTGAGGATCAGTTTCAGCTAATCTGCCAAACTCTCGGATGGCGCAGATCTTCGTGTTCTATTCCTTATTAAGGGACCTAAGGAATTTATCATTAAGTTCACCATTAGTGAACATTCTTCCATATCCCTTGAGAGCATTGACGATCTTGAGGAAGTTCTCGAAGGTAACTCCGATCTCTTCCTTGGTCCCCTGCCTGAAGGCCTCATATTTTTGATTCAGGAGGGATCTCTGATCATCCCTCACTTCATCTGTGCCCTCCATCAGGATAATCAAGCTGTGCCAGATATCCTTGGTTGTCCTGTAGTTGCAGAAGTTCTGCATCATGGAGTCATTGACTGCGCTGATCAGTATGTTCTGTGCCTTCTTGTCAAGTCCGACCAGCACCATCTCGTCCTTGTCCATTTCAGAAAGCTTCTTTGGCACCTTTTTGGTAGGATCAATGGTGGAGGCCTTAGTGGGAATATAAGGTCCCTCCTCCACGACCATGAAGAGTCAAGGGTCGACTGCTTCCATGTAAAATCTAATCCTTTCCTTCCAGATAGGAAAGTTTAGCATGGTGCACACTTGGATCTTGCCTGAGTACTTGAGTCCGTTCATAGTAGATATTTGCCTTCTTCTTGACACTAGTTGCAGGAACTTACTCGAGGTGTTAACCCCTTTAATGAGTAACCTCCCTCTGATACCACTTGAAAGTCCACCTAGTGCCAACTACCTTCACCTATGGGGGGGGAATAGGTGTCTTGCAGCATTTTTGCTGAATTAAAATTCTACCTGCACAAGTAAACAAAACAACACAGCACAAACAGACACTAGCAGTTATAGTGGTTCCCTGATTTGGGTACGTCCACTTTCCCCCTTTGACCTATCTCCCAACAAGGGACGACTCGGTCTCTTCACCAACCGGATTGAAATCCAATTCTCACACTAACGGAAGGAACCCTTCCAAACGAAGGAGTCACCACTCCTCCACCACGGGTTGCACCCAACCCTTACAACGAGGAACCTACGTTCCTTTACAACAAAAATAAAATGGAATGTATAAACTATACAAACTTCTTATGGAGTGCTCGGTGTCCCTCTTCGTTCGATGACGCATTCTTGACGAAGACGAAGAGTCCACGACCTAGCTCTCACTTAGAATGAATCTCTACGAAACCGGCGGCAGCAAGAAGAGCGGCGGCTTGGCGTTCGGGATCGGCGATAGCAAGAAGTGCGGCGGCTGAGCTTTAGAGATCCAACCTTCGTAGCTAAGCTAGCAAGGTCTACCAACGGTCACACTAGGATCGATCGTCTCGATCGATTCAGAAAGGGAAGGTATTCCCGATCAACGAACCAAGAGACAAAAGATCTCTGGATAGACACGTGAGATGCATTGCTTGGCTGAGCTTCTGTTGCCGGGAGATCAGGAGGTATCCACGATCACAGGCGGAGACTATCTTCCCGAGTGACGACAGCGGCGGCGGAAGAGAAATCTGCGATCTAGGTTACGTCGGCGGCTCGGTATTCTTTCTTGTATGTTCGTGTCCTTATTATTCAAAATACCGATATATTTATACAGTAGGTCATACAAAATGACCGTTGTGGGCCCCACTAAAAGAAACCCTATCTCTAGTTTCAAAACAGCGCCTGGAACTTGGTCCGGTCCAGCGAGCACAAGAATTTCGCCTAAGGCAAATTCTGCGAGAATCAAAGGTGATTCTCGACGGATCGGCGAGAATCACTTATGATTCTCGCCGAATTCTACTTGCCAGAATTCTGGCTGAAGATATAGCCAACCGGAGAGAATCGGCCAGAATCAATATTCATTCTCGACGGATCGGCGAGAATGCAAAGTCATTCTCGTCGATTCGGCGAGAATCAACTAGTGATTCTCGACGATTCTGCCTTAAGCAGAAATCAAGACGGCATTGAGACAGCCGGCTACAATCGGCAAGAATCAGCGAGTGATTCTCGATGATTCGGCGAGAATCACGAATCGGCGAGAATCACTTAGTGATTCTCGACGATTTCTACTTAAACGTTTTTTGTCTTTCCACCCGTGAGCTGCTCTTTGGCCCATCCTTGCTCCTTGTCTGCTCTTGATCTTTCTCAGCCCTATACTTGAAAGTAAGTACACTCCAATAGAGAGAGTACACGTAGGCGAACACACTGATCTGCTCAACGAGGGATTACGTTGCGCAGACCCATGTATATTGACCCACTGCACCCTGACATTGGTGTGTACTTAGCGTGGAATAACTGCAAGCACAACTTGAAAACAAATGATCAAATACAATGACACTTCCCATTAACTGGTCCAGGGGCTTTTTCAAATCAAGGTACATTGTGGATACAATACCCAACAGTTGTTTTCTTCAATTCAGACCATTAAGAATCATATTAAAGGGGATGAGGTATATATGATATGCTTTGAACTAAAAGAGTTGAGGACGAGCATGAAGGACATGCTAGTAGCACGGGATTTCATTGAGGTGTTTCCTGAGAAGCTGCAAGTACTTCCCCTGCATAGAGAAGTGGTCATTAAAATTAAACTAGTATCGGGTGTCAAGCCCATCTCTCGGACCCTTTATATTATGGCCCCAAAGGAACTAACTGAGTTTAGAGTTCAGTTACAAGAGTTAATAGAATATGGGTTTGTTTGCCCCAGTTCGTCACCTTGGGGAGCCCCTGTTTTGTTTGTTAAGAAGAAGGACAGATCACTACGGTTATGAATAGATTACTGAGAGCTCAACTGATTAACGGTGTAGAACACCTATCCCTTACCCCAGATCAACGAGTTATTCGAGAAATTGGTGGGAGCACATTGGCTATCAAAATTAGATTTTCTCTCAGGGTACTATCAGTAAAGAATACAAGAGAGAGACATTTAGAAGACAGCGTTTAGCTCTAGATAAGGCTTACATGAGTTCACGGTGATGTCATTTGGACTCACGAACGCCCCTTCAGCAGTCATGAGTTTGATTAACGGAGTTTGAGCCGTACTTGGATGTCTTAGTCTTCATCTTCATCGATGACATTTTTGTCTACTCGAGGACAGAAGATGAACATGCTGTGTACTTGGCCTTAGTTTTGAAGAAGCTCAAATAGCATGCCATGTTTGCTAAGTTCATCAAGTGCGAATTTTGGCTCTGAGAAATTGACTTCTTGGTCCATGTTATTAGTGGTGCTGGATTAGCGGTAGACCCGCCTAAGGTGCGAGCTGTAAAGGAATGGTCTCCTTTAAATTCGGAATTTGATATACGAAGCTTCCTTTGACTTGCTGGATATCATCGCAATTTTGTGAAAGGGTTTTCGAAGATAGCCCTTCCACTCACTTCCCTGACAAAAAAGGTATACCGTATGAGTGGACACCCCAGTGTGAGATTTCATTTCAAGAGCTGAAGGATCGACTTACCACTGTACCCATACTAGCTCTTCCATCAGGGAAAGAAGGATTTCAAGTTTACACAGATGCGTCCTATCAAGGGATGGGAGCAGTATTGATGTAGCACTGGCATGTGATCGCTTACGCTTCAACACAGTTGAAGAAGCATGAGGTTAATTATCTGGTACATGATATGGAGTTGGGAGCAGTGGTGTTCGCATTAATGATTTGGAGACACAATTTGTATAGCGTGAAGTACGAGATCTTTTCGTACCATAAGAATTTTAAGTATGTTCATACTCAAAAGGAGTTGAATTTGATGTAGCGGCGGTGGTTAGAATTTTTGTGTGATTATGAGTTTACATTGAACTACCACCCCGAGAAACCAAACTCCATGGCAAATGCTTTGAGCAGAAAAGTACCTAGACTCGAGTCTCGGATGTTGAGTATGGAATTAACTTGAGTGCTCGAGGAGATGGAGACCATATTGGTGTGTAAGGATCAAACCGAGACATATACTGAATATCTAACATCCATAAGTATAATTTGTGACATTCGTGATCAAATTCGGGCAGAGCAAGGGAAGGATGCTGCTCTAGCCCTTGTGGTTAAAGAAATTGAGGATGGAACTATAGAAGAGTATACTCTGAAGGACAGCCTCGTTCATTTCCATGGCAGGCTCTACATTCCCAAGGGCGGTGAAATCCGGGAAGATATCTTGAGAGAGGCATATTGCTCCAAGTATTCGGTGCATCCCGGGATTTCCAAGATGTATAATGACTTACGAAAGACCATGTTTAGGATAAGAATGAAGAGTGCTATCAAGTATTATATTACACACTGTGAGGCTTGCCAGGAGATGAAGGTGGAGTGCAAGAGACCTGAAAGATTATTACAATCGTTACCCGTTCCTAAGTGGAAGTTTGAAGATATCTCCAAGGATTTGGTTTACGGCCTTCCCCGAACACGATCAGGGAATGATTTAGTTTGGGTGATTGTGGACCGCTTGACCAAGGTCGCCAGGTTTATCCCAATGAGGAAAGAGACGCATGTGGATGTGTTGGTACGTCTTTTCGTAGAATAGTTTATACGATACCATGGAGTGCCTAAGACGATAGTCTCCGACCGTCACGGTCGCTTTACCTCCAAGTAATGGAAGGCAGTTCAAGCATATTTGGGTTCTCCCCTTACCTTTAGCACGGCCTTTCATCCTCAGACGGATGACCAGTCTGAGAAGACCATCAGAACTAGGAAAGATCTATTAAGGGTGTGTATATTGGATAGAGGAGAGCTATGGGAAAGGCTCTTACCACTGGTGTAATTTTCGTATAACAACAGTCATCAAGCTAGCATCAGGATGGCACCTCACGAAGCGCTTTATGAAATGAGGTGTAGAACACCTTTATTTGTGGTGCATGATGAATACCCAAAGGTTTTGGGAATCAAGTATATTGATGACACCGATGCTATGGTTAGATTGATACGGGACCATATTCTTGAGGCTCAGAGTCGGCAGGCAAAGTATTATGATGCGAAACATAGGATGGTGGAGTTCCAAGTGGGTGACAAGGTGTTCTTGGAGATCCGGCCGATGCATAGAGTGTCACGTGTGCATGGTAGGAAGAAGCTTAGTCCGAGATATGTCTGGCCTTATGTTATCTTGGAGAGAATTGACCCTTTGGCCTATTAGCTAGAGCTACCACCAGAGATGGGAAAGTTGCACGACGTATTCCATGTGTCGTCACTTTGGAAAGAACTACTACGACCCGATCAGCATGTTCCCGCTACAAGTGGAGTAGTGGAAACTGATAGATCTGTCCGACTAGAGCCGGTGCAGATAGTGGACACCGAGACATGATGCTTATGGCGAAAGAGTTTCCCTTTGGTGAAGGTGTAGTGGTCTAATCACGGAAAAGAGGAATACACTTGGGAGTTTGTGTACTTGATGCAGAAGAGCTTCCAGAAGTTGTTTCTGTTGGGTTTCTTTAAGAGGTTGGCACAACACTTGTGCACGCAGTGGAAGTAATAAAATCTAGAACAACCCAAAGAGATTGGATCGGGCCATGAATGTTGAATCAAGAAGTTAATACAAAACTAGGCAAAATTACCTAAGCGGCGATGAGTCACAACTCAACGGAGATGCTCCAAGCTTCATGTCCTTGTCGGTGGCGAGTTCTACGTGGAATAACGTCCACGTCTCTGCAGAAATCCACACGAGCGGGAGAACCCCGAGTTTCGTCGCACGAAGGGTCGGGAAGAAGATCAGCCGTACCTTTTGCACTTCCCACGGACTGCTAGGTCCGCGCCAAGGAAAGCAAGACCAGCGACGGTCGCCGGAGAGGAGGTGGTCGGCGGAGCGAACAGCCGGAGGCGGAATGTTTCCGTCCGGCGGGGTCGGGATTTGGCGGATCGGGAGATCGGCGGAACTCTTCCGTCAGTTCGATCCGTCTACAATAAAATCCCGATGATTGATTTGACGAGAGCGTAATCATCCCAAAACCCTAAGTCCCCTTTTATACTAAAAGCATAAAAGTATCGCTATCCACAGACCACCCAAGTTAGGGTTTCAGAGTCATTCAGCGAGAATCAACACAGGTTCGACGAGAATCAGATCCAGATTCGGCGAGAATCAGCAGACAGATTCGGCGAGAATTATCTGTCGATTCGTCGAGAATCAAGGATAGAATTGTCGAGTATCACCAATCGCCGGGAATCAAACACTTTTGATTCTCTACGAATTCGTCGGGAGTCGTCGAGTATCACTCGACGATTCTCGATGAATCATTCGCGATGAATGATCTTCGACGAACTCGTCGAGAGTCGTCGAGTCATACTCGATGATTCTCGACGAATCATTCTCGACGAACTCGTCGAGAGTCGTCGAGTCATACTCGACGATTCTCGACGAATTTGCCTTAGCAACATTTTCCTGACTCCCCATATGGTATGGTGATTGGTAACCCTTACCAACACAGTCAATCTACCAACTTCTCCACATGCTCTTATGTGCGACCCTACAGGATCATATCGCGTTGGCAGTGAGATTACATGTTTGACCACTTCTAGATCACCATGGTAACTCCAACAGTCTCCCGCTTGATCTTGAAAGTATCAAACCAAAAAACTCACAAACAATGAGCGATATCTAGCAATGCATCATTGCTCCCCAAGCAATAAGAGTTCATAACTCATAAGCCTTCATGACCAATGTTCCAGCGATGTCTTTGTCCCTTTGTCCCTTACATCCGGAAAGAACTAGAGGCATGGACCGTGTCACCCTCATAATAGCTCAATAAAAGTTTCTTGATCTAGAACGGACTTCCAGAGAATGGTGAGTCCAATATCACATATTTAATCAACAAAGCATGGCCATGCATTTCTCAGTCCAGTTCCATCAAGGGGCCCATGGATGCAACTCCTGTCATATAGGAGGATAAATCCCATATCTGCTCACACACAAACACCCAAATGATTCGTAACGTGCCCAATAACCACCCTTATCATCAACCTTTCTCAAGGAAGACTTTAGATGACATCAAAGCACGCTCTTCCTCACTTGATGAATGCTGCGATGTCAGGTCAAAGGACCACATCACCATTGCCAATAGAGACCTACTTGTGACACGATTAGATAACAATCCACAAAGTAGTCTCAGGTTGGGTCTGTCCAGTATAACTTGTTCATTAACAAGTACCCACGTGATGACTTGATATCACAATATCATGACCTGTGAGAACTGGTCATAAGTCAACACACGTGCTGGTCTTAAGGTATCATCATCACCCTTAGTTTCTATGACGATACAACGACCAGGGACCTTTTAAGAATGAAGCTTCAAATAAATTATAGGCTCTCACATTCAAGTCACGTACTTGATGTCCTATGGAAGCGAACACTCTAAGGGTATTTATTATGTTACAATTTAACTATCACATAGAAAAATCATAATAAAAGAACTTGCCATTAATTGTAAAAAGAAACAATTGGTACACAATTCATCATATGAATAAACAATAAACAGCCAACAGAATATATGTTTACATGCAACCCACAATGCTCCCACTAGAGTTGATCACTTAGGTATCGCATACCCATTGATCTAGTATGACCATCATGCTTTCTCTGTGTGAGAGGCTTTGTCAGTGGATCCGCAATATTCTCCTCAGTCGGCACTCTGCAAATATTCACATCTCCTCGTTCGACAATCTCACGAATAAGATGGAACCGCCGAAGTATGTGCTTGGAGTGCTGATGGGATCTAGGTTCCTTAGATTGTGCAATCGCACCATTGTTATCACAGTAGAGAACTACGGGACCAACAATGCTAGGTAATACCTCAAGCTCGCCGATGAATTTCCTAATCCATACAGCCTCCTTCGCTGCGTTAGCTGCAGCGATATACTCGGCCTCTGTTGTAGAATCAGCAACTGTCTCTTGCTTGGAACTCTTCCAGCTCACAGCTCCTCCATTAAGGCAAAACACAAAACCTGACTGAGACTTTGAGTCGTCTCTATCAGTTTGGAAGCTAGCATCCGTGTAAACACTTACAACGAGCACTTACTCTCCACCATACACCAAGAACACATCCTTAGTCCTTCTCAAGTACTTCAGGATATTCTTGACTGCAATCCAGTGACATTCACCGGGGTTTTACTGATACCTGCTAGTCATGCTCAAAGCAAAGGAGACATCGGGTCGAGTACATAACATTGCATACATGATTGATCCAATTGCTGAAGCATATGGAATCAACTTCATGCGGTCCTTATCTTCACAAGATTTTGGACACTGGTCCTTAGAGAGATTCACACCATGAGACATGGGTAAAAATCCTTTCTTGGACTCAAGCATGTTGAACCGCTTCAACACCTTCTCAATGTAAGTACTCTGGGTCAAACCCAGCAACTTCTTCGATCTATCTCTATATATCTTAATACCGAGTATGTAAGTCGCTTCACCCAAGTCCTTCATAGAAAAGCAGTTCCCTAGGTTGTTTTTAACAACTTTCAGGGTAGGAATGTCATTCCCAATCAAAAGTATGTCATCTACATACAATATCAGGAAGACAACAATGCTCCCACTGATTCGCTTGTAAACACAAGGCTCATCTTCATTCTTGATGAAACCAAACTCTTTGATTTTCTCATCAAAACAAAGATTCCAACTTCGAGAGGCCTGTTTCAGTCCATAGATGGACTTATTCAGCTTGCATATTTTAGTGGCTTCATTTAGGGATACAAAACCCTCGGGTTGTATCATGTACACTTCCTCAAGGAGGTTTTCATTAAGGAAAGCCGTTTTGACATCCATCTTCCAGATCTTGTAGTCATAATACGCAGCAATAGCAAGCAATATGCTTATGGACTTTACCATGGCAATAGGGGAAAAGGTCTCATCATAGTCAATACCATGAATTTTCTTGAAACCCTTAGCCACCAGTCGCCCTTTGAATGTCTGTGCATTCCCATCCATGTCGGTCTTCTTCTTGAAGACCAACTTTCACCCTATGGGTCGTACCCCTTCAGGTGGTTTTACCAAGTTCCAAACTTGGTTTGCATACATGGAGTCCATTTTGGATTTCATAGCCTCAAGCCATTTGTCGGATTCCGGTCCATTCATAGCCTCTTGGTAGGTTGCTGGCTCATCATCATGATCCATAAGCAACACATTACCTATTTGAGACACGAGAAATCCATATCTCTTAGGCTCAAATCTTGGTCTACCAGATCTATGTAGGACTTGTGCTTCTTGAGTAGGTTCTCTAGCTACAATATCTTGTAGTCCTATCTACAAATCCAATTCCGGTTCATTCACTACCTATGGTTCTTGAACTTCTTCAAGTTCTACCTTTTCAGTCTTTCTTGATAAGAACTCTTTCTCCAAGAAGACGCCAGTCCTTACGATAAACACTTTACCCTCGGACGGTAGGTAAAAGTAATACCCTTTTGTTTCCTTAGGATATCCCACCAAATAACATTTATCCGATTTGGGTTCCATCTTGTCAGGCATTTGACATCGCACGTATGCCTCATAGCCCCAAATTTTAATGAACGACATACTAGGACGCTTCCCAGTCCATATCTCATATGGTGTCTTTAGAACCGTTTTCGTTGGAGCGCGATTCAGTGTCATTGCAGCAGTCTCTAAATCAAAACCCCAAAAGGAAATAGGCAAGTCTGCATGACTCATCATCGAACGTCCCATGTCTAACAAAGTACGATTTCTCCTCTCAGATACACCATTATGCTGTGGTGTTCTAGGTGGAGTGAGCTGTGATACAATACCACACTCTTTCAGATGATCACGGAACTCATGACTCAGGTATTCGCCACCTCGATCAAATCGGAGTGCTTTAACCCTTTTACCCAACTGGTTCTCTACTTCATTCTTGAACTCTTTGAACTTTTCAAAGGTCTCGGATTTGCACTTCATAAGATACACATATCCGTATCTACTGAAATCATCAGTAAATGTAACGAAGTACAAATACCCACCTCTAGCCATGGAACTCATGGGTCTGCATACATCACTATGTACAACACCCAAGAGATCCTCCGCCCTCTCAGTATAACCAGTGAAAGGGGCTTTAGTCATCTTGCCTAACAAACAAGACTCGCATCGCTCAAATGATTCATAATCAAATGAGTCCAAAAGTCCATCTTTATGGAGCTTGGATATGTGCTTCTCCTTTATATGGCCCAAACGATAATGCCAGAGATATGTAGGGTTTGAGTCATTTGTTCTTAGTCTTTAATTATTTTCTACATTATAGATCTGATGGTCTAAGTTCAAAACATAAAGACCATTAAACAATTGGGCTACAACATAACAAACATCATTCTTAAATATAGAACAGCAGTTGTTCTTAATCATAAAAGAAAATCCAATCATGTCCAAGCATGAAATGGATATAATGTTACTAGTTATTGCCGTAACAAAATAACAGTTATCTAGTTCTTTTATAATCCCACTGGGCAAAGAAAGACGGTAAACCCCTATAGCTATAGCAGCACTTCTTGCTCCATTGCCGACACGAAGGTCCACCTCCCCTTTACTCAGCATTCTTCTCCTTCCCAGTTCCTGCACCTTTGTACAAATGTGAGAACCACATCCGGTATCCAATACCCAAGATGAAGGAGCAGAAAGGTTTATCTCTATAACGTAAATACTTGAAGTAGAGGTCATACTTCCCTTCATTTTCTGTAGACCCTCAATGTACGAAGGACAATTCCTCCTCCAATCACCAGCCTTGCCACAGTGGTGGCTATTCCCCTCCTTCACCGTGCTCTTCATCTTAATCAGTGCAGAAGACTTGGGCTCAAGATGTGACTTAGGTCCCACCTTCATCTTCTTGAAGCCCTTGCCCTTGCCCTTGCCCTTATGCACCATCAGTATGGGGCTGGCAGGCTTGGCCTTCTTCATATTGATCTCGGCAGTTCTCAACATGCATATGAGCTCGGGCAGTGTCTTGTCTATCTCATTCATGTTGTAGTTCAAGACAAACTGCTCGTAACTGTCCGACAATGATTGCAGGATCAGATCTGTGGCCAACTCTTGACCCAGAGGAAAACCCAGCCTTTCAAGGTTCTCTATATACCCAATCATCTTGAGTACGTGAGTCCCTACTGAGTCTCGAGCTCCCATCTTGCACTGAAATAACACTTTTGTGATTTCAAACCTCTCTTGACGAGCTTGCCCTTGAAACATTTTCTTGAGATGCTCGTCAATCTCCTTGCACCCCATGCTCTCATGTTGCTTCTGAAGCTCATAGTTCATGGTGGCAAGCATAAGGCATTCGACGTCTAAGGCGTCATCAGTATACTTCTTGTAAGTATCTTTATCAGCACGGGAAGAATTCCCGGTCGGCACCTCGGGGGCTTCTTCTTCCGAGATATAGAGCTTTCGCTCTTGCCTGAGAATAATTCTCAGGTTCCTGTACCAGTCCATATAATTAGTCCCGCTGAGCTTATCCTTCTCAAGGATGGCTCTCAGATACAGAGTGGAGTGTGAACCACTTGCCATGGAATTCTACAAGAATTTATGCAGAATAAAATCAGTACCAAAGTTTCAAAATACAATTATTTTTCTTAATTTGGACTTCAACTAAGACTCCCACTATTTTATTCGAAATAATAGCCCTCACTATCAATTCGGAGAGTTCATGCGAGCTACTCTCTTAGTGGACAAGATCCGTATTTCACCAACACTATGAGTCAGCTTTGGCTTTCCTCTCACGATGTGGTTATTTAGGTAGGCAACGCTTGCCAATTGCATCCTCATGCAATTCTTGTATGGTTGGTGAATAACTCCTTATTCGCATCCATCATATGGTGCATGCCAACCCCATGCCTCTAGGTACTCAACTTTTGAGGTCACCTAGTTAAGTTAGACCCGATGTCAACAGTGGGATATCACAATTATCCGCTCGCACCCTTACCAAGATAGATTAATGCACCTTGCTTTGGCAAGCCCACACTTCATCGATCGAGGCAGGAAAAGTGTCATCCATCGGAAGGCATCCGAACACTTAATATTAGAGGAAGGGATTTTTGATGATAGGTTAACAATTAACCATGATCAACATTTGATCAACGTGCACATCCAAAGAAAAACATTTCACTAAAAACGCCATGCATCCCTTATGTGCACAACCTGACATTATCAACATTTGATAGAAAGGAAGGGCTAAATCTGAACATCTAGACACTTTCAAATCTTCAAGTTTATATGCATTGGACAAGGGACAAAAGCAACTCAACTTAAAGCAGTAGACAAGCTCATCTCTCTATGTTGGATTCAAAATACAAAACAAAATGGAGGGATGGTTACTGCTAAGGAGACTGTAATTCCTAATGATTAGAAATTACTACAAGATTCCAGACGTTCATGGCAGGGTGCCAAGATTAAATCTAGACATTTAGAACACTTCTAAATCCCTAGGTTTACACGTACGGGAATAACCTAACTTCCAATACAATAATCATGGCCGCAACCTGGCCTCTGATACCACTGTTTGGTTTCTCTAAGAGGTTGGCACAACACTTGTGCACGCAGCGGAAGTAATAAAATCTAGAACAACCCAAAGAGATTGGATCGGGCCATGAATGTTGAATCAAGAAGTTAATACAAAAGTAGGCAAAATTACCTAAGCGGCGTTGAGTCACAACTCAACGGAGATGCTCCAAGCTTCGTGTCCTTGTCGGTGGCGAGTTCTACGTGGAATAACTTCCACGTCTCTGCAGAAATCCACACGAGCGGGAGAACCCCGAGTTTCGTCGCACGAAGGGTCTGGAAGAAGATCAGCCGCACCTTTTGCACTTCCCACGAACTACTAGGTCTGTGACAAGAAAAGCAAGACCAGCGATGGTCGCCGGAGAGGAGGTGGTCGGCGGAGCGAACAGCCGGTGGCGGAACGTTTCCGTCCGGCGGGGTCGGGATTTGGCGGATCGGGAGATCGGCGGAACTCTTCCGTCGGTTCGATCCATCTACAAGAAAATTCCGATGATTGATTTGACGAGAGCGTAATCATCCCAAAACCCTAAGTCCCCTTTTATACTAAAAGCATAAAAGTATCGCTATCCGCAGACTGCCCAATTTAGGGTTTCAGAGTCATTCGGCGATAATAAGCACAGGTTCGGCGAGAATCAGATCCAGATTCGGCGAGAATCAGCAGACAGATTCGGCGAGAATCATATGCCGATTCGTCGAGAATCAAGGATAGAATCGTCGAGTATCACCAATCGCCGGATATCAAATACTTTTGATTCTCGAAGAATTCGTCGGGAGTCGTCGAGTATTACTCGACGATTCTCGACGAATCATTCGCGATGAATGATCTTCGACGAACTCCTCGAGAGTCATCGAGTCATACTCGATGATTCTCGACAAACTCGTCGAGAGTTGTCGAGTCATACTCGACGATTCTCGACGAATTTGCCTTAGCAACATTTGCCTGACTCCCCATACGGTATGGTGATTGGTAACCCTTAGCAACACAGTCAATCTACCAACTTCTCCACATGCTCTTATGTGCGACCCTACAGGCTCATATCGCATTGGCAGTGAGATTACATGTTTGACCACTTCTAGATCACCATGGTAACTTCAACAGTTTCCCCAAGGTATATTTAAAAACATACCTTGTTTTTCATGCTTTATCTTCACCGTAGCCCTAGCCTGATTTTGGGGACGAAATCTTTTATTTTTTATAGGATTTGTAACATCCCAATTCATACTAGACCCCTCGCATGCGTTTTGAGTCAAGAGACTTGACTCTGGCTTGGGGTGCATTGGTAACAGGCACTGAGTGTGTTGACTGGTGGGCTGGAGTTGAGTGATACTCGATGCATGAAGGGAAATGAACTTAGAATAATTTCGGCTAAGGGGAAATCTTTGAGTATCATCTAGTGGAAATAACACCTTTTGACGAGCGACGAGTGCTACTCGATGCATACGATGCTTTTGACTTAGGAATTTTTGCGAAAGGAATTCTTAGAGTATCGTCGTATATACACGACAAATTCGTCGAGTGATACTCAACGAATTTTTGCGCGAAATACTTTGAAAGACTTGATTTCAAGAGCCTAGACACCTAGAGGGGGGGTGAATAGGTTCTAATTTTCTTTAAGAATTTTAGGCAATTAGCTTGTTCTAACTTAGTACAGATAATACAATTCTCAGCACAGCAATCACAGCATACCAAACACAACATAGTACAGTACACCATATTTATAGTGGTTCCCCAAGGTATGGGTACATCCACTTTCCCCCTTCGCCTATCCAGTAGAGAACTGGATTCAGCCTAACTTCCTTCCACTTACTCAGATCCACAGATCTTACAACTCAGAACATGATTGGTTCCTACAGCTCAGACTTATACAAGTCTTACCTCAGATTCTTTCCAAGAATCCTACCTCAGGCCTCAGCCCTACCTCAGCCTTTATCACTAGGCTTATAACTCAGACTTTCACAAGTCCTACATCTCAGGCACTCAGCCCTACCTCAACTTTTATAATTACAGGCTTATAACTCAGATCTTACAAAAGATCCTACAAGAAAATTGAATGTTTTAAAGGGTACAGAGATTTCACCAAATAGAACTCTCTATTGGTGTGAGCTTCTTGATCAGTTCTTGAATAAACTGAATCTTCAGATCCAACCTGACTTAGTTGTTTCAAAGATTCTTGATTGAACAAAATAAGGTTGACCTTCACTTGATGTAGAAGTTGATCTTTAGATAGCTCCCTCCTTAGATTCAGAAATAGATCTGAATCTTTCTTACAGACTGTTCTCGATCTGCCTTCTTAAGGGTTTCCCCTTTACTTGTTGTCAAAAACTCTTTCCCATAATTGCTTGATTACTTCCTTAGTTTTTCCTATGGTTGTCAAGGATCAGTCCCTTATATAGAGTTTCCTCATGATTACCGGCTGATTCGGTTTGTAACAACCTTCTGACAGTTCTGACAAAGGTGTTAGACCTGTTGGTTATGACAGCTGTCGAGTTACAAGTCATGACAGTTGATTCGTCAAAGACTTTACAACTCAGCAGGAACCACTAAGCAAACTTCTTCACATGTGTCGACACAAATAGACTAAGTGTCGACACAAGTATTGATGATTTCGACACAACACTCCATGTGTTGACATAGTCATTCTTCTATTAATCGACACAGCTTCTATTTGTACATGTCGACACAAGTCCTGTGTGTCGACACAACTGCTCCTTGTCTTGACATAACTGATGCTGAAAGATGGCGTTGAGTGTATGTCCAGCTGTCGTTGAGTGTGTGTCGAGACTTTGTTGAGTGTGTGTCGACACAAGTCCTGTGTATCGACACAAGCCGTCAGACTCAATATAGTTGTTGCTATTAGATAGCATTAAGAGTCGTCCAGATGTGGTTGAGTGTGTGTCGACACAAGTCCTGTGTGTTGACACAATTGCTTCTTGTCTTGATATAGCTGATGCAGACAAATGGCATTGAGTGTGTGTCGACATAAGTCCTATGTGTCGACACAAACCTTCTTCAGGTATCGACACAATTCCTGAATGTCGACACATGCCTTTCTTCTGGTGTCGACATAAATCTTGGGTGTCGACACAACTTCTGCTTTAGGTGTCGACACAATTCCTGCCTTAGGTGTCGACAAAATTCTTGGTGTCAACACAGCTTCTTCTTTAGGTGTCGACACAATGCCTGGGTGTCGACAAAGGTCTTGCTTCTAGTGTCAACTCAACTTCTAGGTGTCGACACAATTCTTCACAAGTGTCGACACTTGTAATTAGAGAATTTTCTTGCAAACCTTACACCTGCACAATGAAACTCAAACATCCCATCAAATAAAATTGATGTATATCATTGAGTACGATGAGGCTTCTCTAAATCTGGTACATATTTTTTTGTGTACCCAACAATCTCCCCCTATTTAGAGAATTCATAACCCTTAGTCAAAAATATACATCACTCATAATAAAACACAAAAAAAAGATGTACATTCATTTCACAACAGGATAACAACTAACATCAGTACTGAAACTGATTTTATTCATTAATCATGAAAATTCCAAGTTTACATGTTTTTTTATAGAACAACAAAAAACAAAAGATTACATTATTCTAGACAATAGCCTATTTATCCTAAGATAGACTAGGCTCCTTAATTACAATTCCCTTTCCAGATCTAATCTTTGCCTGTACAGTAGGTTCTGTATCATTAGCAGGTTTATTCCCTTTGATATCCTTCTTCTTTTGTTCTTTAGCCTTTATCCTTTGCCTTTCAAAATAGTGAAAAGGCTTGGGGAAGTACCTGCTAGGCTCCAGAGCATTAGCAGGTAACTTCCCTGCTTTTGCACTCCTTCTGTACTGAATAATGGCTTCTTGAATGGCTTGATACTTGTTCCACTCTTACTCAGAATACCATTTACCCCAATCATAGGTCTTATACTTTATAGCCTTCCAGGCAGTCAAAATAATATTCCTGGAAGTAGGGCTCCATTGCTCAAAATTTGGCTTCAACTCGGCCTGTTCTCTGAACCTTTTGTTGGATAGTTGTGTTTCCTTCTGAGCCTCCTTGGCATCCTCTGACATCTCTACCTTTTCAATAATCACATTTGGTGCCTCCTGTGGAGGGTTTTACATTGTTTGCACTTCTTGTTGAACCATGTCAAAGTCAACAGGAGGGTAAATAACCTGTGCAACTTCAGGCTGATCTCCTTAAATATAAGCAGGTTGCACTCCAGACTCAGCAATATTGTCATCATCACACAAAGGAGGAAAGCCAAGTGTGTAACGACCTGGGATTTGGCCCATAGCCCCCCATGACATCGCTACCGGGCTGCAGCCCAAGCACCCCAACCCCTTTCTAGCCCACTGGCAGGTTGTTTGTTGCCACAGCCTCCCTTTTATGAGAAAACTCGACAGTTAAGTTGAGCCATACGGGGACTTCTACGGAGGTCACCCATCCCAGTACTACTCTCGCCCAAGCACATTTAACTATGGAGTTTCTTTACTTCTGGTGATGAGATGTTAAGGAACTCCATAGTTAAGCGTGCTTGGGCGAGAGTAGTACTGGGATGGGTGACCTCCTGAGAAGTCCTCGTACGGCCCAACTTAACTGTCGAGTTCGCTCATTATGGCCACCAACAACCCGCCAGTGGGCTGGAAAGGGGTTGGGGTGTAAGACCCCTTTTTTTTTTTTTTTGAAAACCCGGGGTCTTATGCCCAGAACCGCCGCTTTGCGGTGACACCTTCGCACCCGGGAAGGTCGCCACTACAACGCGCCGATTATGCCGGCCTTTTCGATCACAATAAGTAGCAAGCAAGAGAGAAGCAAGTCCACCAAAAGAGAATATCACATAAAATAAAACTCCACGAAGGGAGTGTCCACAGAAAATCATCAGAGTATAAATAGTCTAGAAATAAAAGGGCTCATGCCCGGTACATCAAGTCCTCACTACAAAATCACTCAATGCGGAAGCAAAACTAAATCTCTACTAAAGGGCCGGGACTCACAGTCCCCGTAGTCTAGACTCCCGTGCTAGACTGTCCCATCTCCAAGCGTACCGGCCTCCTGGGCTGCTCCTCCATGCTGGGCTCCGCGATCCCCTAAAATGATATGGTTCGAAAACCGTTAGTCTAAAAGACTAAGTCCTATCATCCCCCACCCCTTCCCCCACGCTCTAAGGCACCGGGCGGAGAGGAAGAAAGGGGAGGACATGAAAGTGGAGAGTAGTCAAAAGCAGATGACGGTGAACCTAACTAGCAAGTTATGACATGGGAGCAATATAAATGTTGTAATAGGTATAACAGAAAAGAAGTAAGTAAGAAATTAAACCTTTGCTTATGTGAGTACACATAGGCCAAGGGGTCTTTTGCAAGGCTCCCATCGTATAAAGTGTCCCATACCACTTATACGTTGGGGGTGTCGGTTATCAAACAGCAGCATATATATATTGAAATTAACCTTTGATTTATAAACTTGCCCACACAAGCTTATAGACCAAGGGGTCGTTTTGCAAGTCCTAAAGTATAAGCGTCTCATTCCACTTATACTTTAGGTGTCAAGGTTGTTATGAATGATTATGATATACAACTATATGGTGGGTATGTTATGTCATGCAGTGCAACTCACCCACCCAACTTTGTGTACACAAACCTTTAGTTCCCCCTTTCTGGAGATAACTCCCAGGATACTCCCGTAGTGGCAGACGGAAGCGGTGGGTTGGGCCTCGCCCACCTCAAAACCAGTAAAAGCACTACTGGTCTGACCTATCGTACGCCCTCAATGCCTGGTGCACGAGGCGGACTCCTGCGTACTCTTGCCGACTGGTCCGCCGGACTTAACCTTGGCTTAGTGCTAGTCACCTTGCCGAGTCAACGATATCGGTGTCGGTGCAATCGAACTCCCCGATATCGAGAACCCACCACCTTAATCCTTCCTATTTTTGTGCACATGCAGTAGTTTAATATATAGCAATTTAAAGTGTCAAACTCCCGGGCTAAACCGTCTGTATTAACCACGTCCGAGACCAAATTCCCCGGACTAAACCGTCCGTATTAACCACCTTCGAGACCAAATTCCCCGGACTAAACCGTCCGGCTCATCTCCAGACTCCATCCCTTAGAACACCACGGAACAGCGCCCCCTTGAACACCTCGGGACGACTTAACCATTACCAACCCTAACTAATGAGTGTGTGCAATGTGAATCCCTATTAGGCTAATTACTCTTTCGTTTGTTTTAAGATTTATGTTAGCCCAGGACTGCCCCCGGCATACCCCGTGAAGGGCTCTCAAGGGGCACTAGGAACCAAGACGGCGGCATTACGGCCCGAAGTTCCCTTTCGCAAGGCACTTATTTTTATTGGTTGTCTACCCTTTACCCAATCCCTTTTTAATATTATAATGAATCTAACCCTAGTGTATTTGACTCTTCCACTCCTAGGGCAAGACGATCTTTCGTCTACCCCGAGCACCTCCTATGCTAGCCAAACACATCTTTACTCATCATAATCTCCAATGATGAATCCCATGCTCATTTTCCCAAGCCTATAAGGTGCAAAACTCCACCCTTATATCCAAGTCTCATACTAACACTGTTCATGCCTTTTTCACACCAGACATACCCTTCTACCCTATACGTTGCCCATGATAGAACGTCCATTAAATTCTCTTCCAAAACCCTTGTAATAATTACTGGGAATCTACCATGTCATAATATGCCTAAATCCAGAAAATTATGATTTTTCCTAATTAAATTGATAATTAATTAATTTTCCAAATAATTGACCATGGGTGATAATGAACATGAACTACATGATCTACTCAAGTATTGGTCATCCAAAAATTATAGTTACTGTATAACAGTGAATTATTACTAAATATTAACTCCCATGATTTTACAAATAGTATTTATCCTCTAATTAAATTATTCATCGAAATTTCACAATTCATATTTAATGAAGGAAGTACAACAATTAATCATCATAAAATTATGTAAAAATTACAGAGCCTTGATAATCATCAGAAAAGTCCTCTGACCAAAATTAATAATTTTATTTGCATTTAATATACCAAATTGAATTTATCTAAATTTTTATGGGCAATAACATTTAATGAAGCAACCCCTAAATTTATAATTCAAGTAATTCCATAAAAATTCACTGAGATGTAATATGATATTAAAACTCCTCTGACTAAATTTCACAAACTTTAAATGACTGGTTACTTCATAAATAATTCCTAAGTAAAAATCTCTATTTGCTAAGTTGTGAAGGAAGTACTCTAATTATTATCCCATAAATCATGATAAAATTTCCAGAGGTGTAATATATCCTAAAAACATGATGTACACAATTTCATTAAAATCTAAATCATAATACCACATAAATTATTTCTCCCAAGATTCTACGATTATGTACTTTTGTTAAGTTACCCATATGAAAACTTATTTAAATTTCATGAAACAACAACTACTGTTCAATATATCAAAATTAACATCCTCTATCATAATTTTACATGAACTTAAAATCTTTTGACTCATCATCCATTCCATAAGATATAAAGACCTAATTTTGTATAATTAGAATTAAGTGATGTGACTAAATACCCATACCATGCAACTCCTTCCTAGGGCATAATTCCACCCCTAGAACATCATGGACTAAACTCTAGATCCATACAAAGTCATAAAACCATATGTCCTTCACAAACCCCATAGATCAACCCTTAAGGTTTGAACTTGGATCCTAGGGCAAACCCACACCAAACCATCTCAAATTCCATGAGGGGGTGTTTTCTCTGTCCATGGGGCTCTGGCCAAAATCCCAACCCATTTGGGTGAGAATTGGACCCACCATGCCCCAACAACCCCTTGCCCTAATTTTCCCCTTTAAGGACCAATCTTTGATCACATCAAAACCCAATCATTTCAAACCCAATTGGGCTGAAATTTTTATCAGAGCTAAATGATAACCCTAAAAACATGCCTCCAAAATTTTGGAGACTTTTGAGGTGATTTGACCCTTCAACTACCTTACCCTAGCTTCTCTATGTTTAGGGCAAAACCCTAGGTTAAACTTCTTTAAATGGGTTCCAATTTTTACAGGAGCTAGGTCTAGGTGAGATTAAGCCCCTGTCCACAATTCCAACCATTTGGACCAAGGGTTAGGTGTGGGGAATTTTTCAAAGATTTGCCCTATTTGTAGGACCTACCCTAGAAAAATGACCCTACAGGTCAGAATACTTGTCCTAAAATTTTCCATAACATATCAAACTGTAGATAATTAAAAGGCCTACAATATTCATGTTGATCATTTTTGATGAACATGCCCCTAAAGGGCCTAAATAATTTTTAGAAGAAAACTACCCTAGTTGTAGGACATACCCTTACTAAAAAGGCTCTACAGGGCAGTCCCCTCATCCAATTTTTGACCAATACATATCAAATTGTAGGTATTCAAAATACCTACAACTTTCATGTTATACACTTTTTCAGTAGATGCCCAGAAGGGGCCTAAATTCCTTCTACAGTGAACTGTTTTATTAAAATACAGAAAAATCTGAAAATATGGGTTGCACGAATCTTAAAGCAAGATCCAACGGAGGCTGTTCATCTTCTCCGATTGAGCCGAAAATAGACCCACGCAGGTGGTTTTTGCGGCCCATTTCCCGGCGGCCTGAGGCGGCGCCACCACCGGGAAACATCACCCATTTGTTCCCGGTGGTGGGGGCTATCCATGGCCGGAGCTAGGGTGGCCGGAGGTGGCGGCGCCGCCCTACCCGAGAGCTCCAAAAGTCCATGAAAAATGACAAATTTCTGAAATTTTGAAGCTTGGCTCCGGTTCGTTTGGGCATGAAATCAACTTTTAAACATTCCTAGGATCTAAGCATGAGAGAAGGAGAGGAGGAGGACCTTATTTGGGGGGTTCGACGACGACGGCGGCGGCGGTTCGCCATGGCGTTTTTCCTCTCCGGCAAACTTCCCGATCCCTCGTTCCTCCACCAAAACCATTGATCTTATATGTTATTTTGACTGCCATGGATGTTTTGAGGGAGATGGAATAGTCAAAATTCAGAATAGGGGGCTGCATGGGGGTTTTATAATTTTTTTCATGGGAGGGGAGATGAAGGGGTGTTTGGCCATGGTGGTTGGGCTTCTCCATTGATGGTGGCTGATGGGAAAACGATGGGAATCTCTTCCCAAAGGTCAGGAGGAATGAATGAAGGCTTGGGGAGATGAATGGGGTGGCTCATGGTGTCCCTCCATAACTCCCCTCTCTCTTTTCCTCTTTCTCTCTCCTCCATTAAGGAGAAATTGAAGCTTTCTCTCTCCTGCCACCCTATGGCCGAAATTATTCATGGCACCAGCCTAAATGCAACCCTCAAAAACATATTATTAATTAAATGATGAAGAATAGAGGGGTGATTCACCTCCCCACCATGAATGACCCTCTTTCTTCTCACTTTCTCTCTCCTCTTTATCTCTCTAAATTTAGGCTTCTCTCTCTCTCTCTCCTGAAAATTTCTCTCTCCTCCATTATCATGAAAATGGAGCTCACTTTCTCTCTCCTAGTCACCTATGTTGACTTGGTCAAATCCCTAGGATATAGGCAGCCCAATATAATAAAAATAATCATGCGAGAGCTAGCCCAAGGGGGAGGATGGTTTGAGGTTGGGTTAGCCCATATAGGCTAGGTTTGACTTGATTTGGGCTTGGGGTTGACTTGGTCAAATTGACCACTATGATTGACCCAAGTGGGTCCTTGGTGACTCATTGGGCCCACATTAGGTCTATGGGAATTTTTTAGAGTCACAATGAACCTACTAGGCCACCCAAAATCAGAGTTTTGAAAATTACTATTTGCAGACCAAGTGAGTCTCAACTAGGTTTTTAGGTCACTTGGTCTCCTAGGCTCACCTAGGTTAACTCATATGACCTAGTTATGCTCAAGTCACACCTAGGGGGGGTCCAATTTGAAAATGGGATGTTACATGGGGTGCTTGGGCTGCAGCCCGGTAGCGATGTCATGGGGGGCTATGGGCCAAATCCCGGGTCGTTACAATAAAAGTGCACTTTTATTGTAATGACCCGGGATTTGGACCATAGCCCCCCCCCCCCCATGACATCGCTACTGGGCTGTAGTCCAAGCACCCCAACCCCTTTCCAGCCCACTGGCGGGTTGTTGGTGGCCACAGCCTCCCTTTGATGAGCGAACTTGACAGTTAAGTTGGGACATATGGGGACTTCCCAGGAGGTCACCCATCCCAGTACTACTCCAGCTCGAGCACACTAAACTATGGAGTTCTTTCAACTCTCATCACCAATTGAGCTGCAGATTGTAACACCCCAAAAACCCTAAGTCCCAAAATGGGGTCAGGCTGGGTGACATGGCCTGGGACACGGGCGTGTCCTAGGGCGTATCTGGTGTACATAACCTAGGCCATAGGTGTGTCCAAGGGTGTGTCCTTTGTGGTGTGCATCGAGTCGAGTTCTCGAGATAGCACGGTCGACGATCGTCGAGAGGCGACATGACCTGGAACTTAGGCGTGTATTAGGGTGTGTCCTGCTCGAGGTGGCAATCGGGCGGCGTTGAGTGGTGTTGAGTGGAGTGTCATTGAGTGTGGTACACGGGCATGTCATAGGGGCGTATTTGGCACACAGCCAAGGACACGGGCGTGTATTATCCGTGTTCTTCTCGGGTGTTTCGTCCCTGTGTTGATAGGGTGACACGACCAGTCACAGGGTCGTGTACTGGTTGACATGGGCGTGTCAGGAAGTGACACGGGCGTGTCGTAGCCCGTGTTCTGATCCAGATTGAGTCAGTTTTGTAACCGCTCAAGGAACACGGCCTGTGACACAGGCGTGTCACAGGCCGTGTCAGCTCTGTTTAGATGCTTTTCATAGCAGATTGAGGCCGTTCGTTCTCTTCTATTTGGATCCTATGGTCCAAGTTACTCGCTGCTATTATAAGGCCGAGAATGGATATGAATATCTCAGTCTTATGTTGGCCCTTCTCTTTCTAAAGTGAAGAGAGAGTGAGGACAACAAGGAAGGAAGAAGGAGAAGCTTTCCTGCCACCAGTAGAGCGTCAGCGGTCCGAATCGAGAGCCGAGCTCAGTGTTGCGGTGGCAAGGCCGCTGCGGTGATTTCCATCCGGCTAGTTCTTTCATGGCACTGAAGCGATCGTCAGGGGTATCGGTCTTTGTTCCTTGGGCTGGTGAAGCCCTTTGTTTATGCATGTATATTTATGGAATCCTCCATCTAAAGATGGAAGTGCGTAAGTGATTCCAATGGTTGAGTCTGTATTTAGATCCGGAAGTGTGTAGTACGGAATAGGCATGTTGTGTGAAGCCCATTTGGACGTATAGTCTAGATTGTTGATGCTACAATCCGGAGAAGACTCCGTGTATACAACGAATAGCTTGCGGAGCGTGTGAGGACGCTTGTGAAGTGTGGTAAGGAAGCTTTGCATATCTCCTTTGGTTGCATGCTCGATACGAGCTCTATTGATGGAATGAAGAGTGGCGCTATGTACCTATGTTATGAGATGGATTGCGAGAACCTCTGAGTTGATGGGTGCGAGAGGCCTCCAACAGGGGTTTGGTGGTTGATGCTCATAGCCAACAAGTTCAGTGTTAGGATCGGGTGAGTAGTCAATGGGTAGCATTGCAAATGGGGGTTTTCGGACCTTCCCAGCATGTTGCACTACGTGAGTAGGTCGACTTATAGTGCTCACGGTTGTCGTGAGGTTACTACCTTTAAATGGGATGGGAGAGAGGGTCTCCAGTCTGCGCGTTGTAGTAGACTATGCTCCATCGCCAACAAGTTAAGAACCTCTTGTCGGTGGTGTACGAAGGATGTTCCGATACACCGTAAGCGTGCCCAGAGTACACGGAACGTCTGGCACGAAGGCCGGCATTTGTGATGATATTGTGTATTGATATATATACATGTTGTGATTGTATTGCATACAGGGAAGGAACCACTGCCCCGGGTAAGGGGTAGGGTAGTTATAATTGGTCTGCTAAATGCTGACCGTTGCTTTGTTTATCACCTATGAGGTGGATGTCCATATGAAGGTGTTGTCCTTGTTGATGCTGAAATGGATTGAGCGGGCTGAAGCCCTTTGTTCTGCTGCTGGTAGGCCCTCGAAGGCCGTGCAAAGATTTGGATTTCATGTGTGGCCGGACTGTGTGCCGATGTATGAAATCATATTTTGTAAAGAGCAACTTGTAAGGCCTTAAGGCCATGATCGTTTGAGTTGTAGACATTCCTTGTGTTATCTATATATAAATGAGTTGTTTATATATTAGTAGTGGACATTCATTGGTTGAGTTCTTGCAAGCTTTCAACTTCCGCTAGAATGCTATGGGTTAGGGTGCGATGGTATTTTTGTATTAACCTGTGACCTCGCCGTCTATTTGTGGCATATAATATGGGGCCCAGGCCGGACCTTCTATTATATGTTATTTAATGGGTCAGGTTGTTACAAAGTGTAGCTCTGATGGTATTAGAGACCAATTTTTCATGATCAGAGCCAGCTTTGACTAATAATCTCTCCCCCTTTATGACTTCTCTGGCTATATGATCTCTAAGATCAGTCATTTGAAACCTTATTTGATCAGCCAGATATTATGTACCTTCTTGATAGTAGGCTTTGAATTTAGTCAGGTAATCAGAAATGGTCTTTTGAGAGGCTCCAATGGATGTTTAAACAGCAGCTAGATCTTCTTGTATTTGCTTTGATATTTCAGTTTTCAAATCAGTGAAAATACTTCCCAGTTTTTTTTAGAATTTCTTCATGGGAGTCTTTGAAATTTTCATTGGACCTGAATTGATTTTCTAAAACATAACCTTGCTTGGTGGCAATGTCCTCAACCTCAGTCTTCAGTAGCTTTTGTTGCTCATCCAAATACAGTATAACATTGCCTCCCTTATGGAAGTAATCTGTCATCTCTTTCTTATGCAGATTGACTTCAAATCTAATGGATTTTATGTCTTGAGCCAACTGAAACTACAGTTCTTTATTTAACTCATCCATATATTTTTCTAAGGACTGCCTTTGTTCATCCAATTTGACTTACAGTTGGACCAGTAATAAACTGAAGTCCATGCTTGGAGCAGGTGGTTGAGTGACTGTTTATAAGTCCTTTTTTATAGCCTGTGCTCTTTTTCCTGATTGCAACCATCTTCCTCTTCTTAGCCATAGAGGCTTCCTCATCATCAGAGGGTTGTGATGAGCTTTCTATATCAACTATTTCCTTATTAGATGGGGCATTCAGTAGCTCCTCCCCCTCAGTTCCTGGCACTTCCTTTTCTACTTGTGCCTTCTCCCCATCAGTCCTTATAGCTGGTAAATTAGGAAACAACTCTTCCATAGTTACCTCTTACTGCATCTGTACAGGAGGAACAAGATTAGTTTGGAAAACAAAAGGTTCTCCCTGGACATCCATATTTTTGTCCTGGGCCTTCTCTATAAAAGATATACTTACTTGCTCATCTTGAGTTGTATCTTTTATCTGCACATCTTATGCTTCCTTATCAGCAATGTCCAGTGCTTCTTTGTTTATATCTGATATAATGTCCATCACTGTATCAGCAGCATACTCACTCTCTAGAGTAGCTTCAGCAATCCCTCCCCCTTGGGCAGACAGCTCAGATAGTTCAGTGTCTTGTTCTTCTAGTTCAGGGTGTTCTCCCCCTGGAGTGGAGGCTATCTATTGCTTGGGGTGTTGACTGCTATCTTCTAGATCTTGAGCTTCTTTTTGTTGTTGGTCTTCATTTGAACTGAAGACTACCTCCTCCTCAGAATCACATGAGGATTCTTCTTGCAGAACAATTTCTTTCTTTTTCTTATTTTTCTTGACCTGTTTCTGTGGAGTAGAAACCTCTTTGGTCTATACTCTATCCCATTTGGATAGAATTCTTACATCCATTCTCCTTATATGGTTGATCTTGGATCCTGGTAGTTGGTTAATAACATCTGGTATTGTAGAAGCTAGACATAAGCTTAGGATCCTTCCCAGATTTGGTTTCTTTATTCCTTCTTGTATCTTGTCAAACACTATTGATGCCCAGTCTGTTTTTATAGTGTATATGACCCTTGCCATTAGATTGAACATGGAGACTGAAACTCTATCATGTCAATAAGTCTTACACAGAATCACCTTGCCTACTATTTCAGACAAAAACTTTCCTTGGGAATTCATCCCTTTCTGGTTAATGAATGATCCAACTTTGGTATTAGGGTTCAGCCCGCACCAACTTAGTGCATCTTTAGTCATGGATGGACCTATTTCATCATCATTTTTAACCATGGGAAGTTGGAGTGATTTCCTGATTGTCTTTAGTGTTAGTTTCACTCGTGAATCCTGAACTGTCGCTTTGATCTTCTTCCCTTCAGCGTCTACAGTTGCTGATGAATAAAATTCTAGTACTTCCTTTTTCCAAATTTTTGTTAGTTCTGAGACAAAGAACTCCAACCCATTTTCCGAAATTAAGGTAATTACACTCTGGATATCTTGTGACGATGTCGTGAATCCCCCACGAACAAGCTAATAACATTCATTCACCTTGTCGTCCTTGTGGGGCTCAATTGATGAGAGGGAGAGAGAGAAGAGAAGGGAATATCTATGTCGATACAAGGTCTAGAGTTGAGAAATCTGAAGGCGTAGTCGACCAGATTTTTTCTTCCCCTATTTATAGTCTACTGGAAAAGGGTAGGTCAAAGGATCCACCTTACTTAATATAAATACATGTCGATATAGTTGTACATGTGTCGATATAAAAGACTTAGATCACGATAAAACTTTATTTTAGTAGACACGTCTATGTGTCGACATACTTGTGTTAGTGTCGACACGGGTTGGTCATGTCTCGACATAGTTGTGTCGACACCTATTCTTTTATCGACAAAGATACTGTTTCCGTGTCGACACATCCTTTTTCTTTGTCGACACAACATACTGAGTGTGTCGACACAATTTGCTTGTGTCGACACAAACTTTGTACTTAGACAAATTTCCTGAGAAATATTGTGCTTACATATTATACTTAGGAATACTTTAGCTGACCTATCCTAGGTTCAACATACCTAACTAAATTTTACAATAATTGAATTTAGTTTCATCCAGAGGTTTTGTAAAAAATATCAGCAATTTGATTATTTGTGTTTACAAATTCTAGACTAATATCTTCCTTCTCCACATGTTCTCTTATGAAATGAAACTTAATTTCTATATGCTTGGTTATACTGTGATATATGATTCTTAGCAATAGAAATAGCACTTATAGAATCACAGAATAGTGGAATTCTATTTACCTTGATGTCTTAGTCTTCAAGTTGATGCTTTATCCACATCAACTATGCACAACAGCTGCCTGCAGCTATATATTCTGACTCAGGAGTTGAGATAGCTACACTTGTTTGCTTTTTGCTGCACCATGACACCAGCCTTCCACCTAGGAATTGACAAGTTCCTGTAGTACTTTTCCTATCTTCTTTGCATCCTGCAAAGTCTACATCTGAGAAGCCTGTTAGTAAGAAATCTCTATTCTTAGGGTACCAAAGACCTAGATTAGGTGTACCCTTATGATATCTCAAAATTCTCTTAACTGCAGTATAATGAGATTCCTTTGGGCAAGCTTGGTACCTAGCACAGACATATGTAGCATACATGATGTGAGGTCTACTAGCAGTTAAGTAGAGTACGGAGCCAATTATCCCTCTATACAAAGACTCATCAATAGGTTTCCCTGTATCATCTTTGCCTATATGCATACTTGTTCCCATTGGAGTTTTCATGGTGGAGGCTGAGTCCATTCCATATTTCTTAATCAACTCCTTGGTGAACTTTGACTGGGATATGGACAATCCATCATCAGTCTGTCTTACTTGAAGTCCCAAGAAGAACTTCAGCTCACCCATACTGCTCATCTCAAACTTCCCTTGCATAAGTTTGGCAAACTTTTTACAAAGATTATTTTTAGTAGATCCAAAGATAATGTCATTCCATATATCTGTACTAGGATTATCTTGTCTTTAGATTCCCTAAAGAATAGAGTTTTGTCTATCATTTCTCTAGAGAATTTATTCTGAATAAGAAAAGCAAACAAGGTTTCATACCAAGCGCTAGGGGCTTGTTTCAAACCATATAGAGCTTTCCTAAGCCTATATACATAATCAGGATAATGAGAATCTACAAATCCTAAGGGTTGTTCAACATAGATTTCCTCTTTTAAGTAACCATTCAGAAATGCTGACTTTACATCCATCTGATATACCTTGAACCCTTGATAGGCAGCATAGGCTGAGAACAACCTTATAGCCTCCAGCCTTGCCACTAGTGAAATTTTTTGATCAAAGTCAATCCCTTCCTCCTGCCTGTAGCCTTTTGCTACCAGTCTGGCCTTGTTCTTTATTATAGTTTCATTCTCATCAAGTTTGTTTCTGTAGATCCACTTGGTTCCTATAATGTTGTGATCCTTTGCTTTAGGAACCAGTTCCCAGACTTTACATCTTCTGAATTGATTCAGCTCTTCTTGCATAGCATCAATCCAGTTTGTGTCTAGCATGGCTTCTCCAAACTTCCTGGGTTCTATCTGTGACAAGAAACTTGAACATAAAACTGTGTTCATGTTCTTACTCCTGGTTAGTACACCATGACTTGCATCACCAATAATTTGATGAGCTGGATGATCCTTTAGGTGTCTTCTTGCTGGAGGAAATCTGCTAACCTCTTGGCCTTCTTCATTTTTCTCAACCTGATGCTCTGCATTGTCTTCTTCATTCAGTGAGTCTTGTTCTCCCCCTGGACAGCATGCATCCTTTTCTTCATCTAGCCTAGCAGGTTCTTCTTCATTGATAGTCAGCTTGTCCAGCCTATCCTTTAAACCTATAGAACTACCTCAAGAGCTAGACAATTCATTGTTAATCAACTTAGTCTCATCAAATACTACATAGACAGATTCTTCTACAACTTTTGTAGTCAAGTTGTAGATCCTGTATGCCCTTCTATTATTGTTGTACCCAACAAATATCCCTTCTAGGGATTTGGCAGCAAACTTAGTTTGGTAGTGCTTACCATTAACTAGGACATAACACTTACTACCAAAGATTTTGAGGTAGGAAATGTTTGGTTTTTTTCCTTTCAAAATCTGATAGGGAGTCATCTTATGTTTCTTATTGATTGAGGCTCTATTGAGTACATGACATACAGTATTTACTGCCTCTGCCCAGAAGTACTCAGGGAGAGTAGTGTCACTAAGTAGTGTTCTAATTGCCTCAATTGGAGTCCAATTCTTTCTTTCAGTAACACCATTTTGCTGGGGTGTTCTAGGTGAGGACAACTCCTGATGAATCCCAAGTTCTTCACAGAACTTTGTCATACATTCAGACTGAAATTCAATTTCATGGTCACTTCTGATTTTGACCATTGAATTGTAAAATTCATTCTGAATTTGTCTAACAAAGGTCTGGAAAATAGTAGGAGTTTCAGATTTCTACCTCAAGAAGAAAACTCATGTGAATCTAGAATAGTCATCCACAAGAACTAATGTGTATACTTTCCTACCAAGACTATGAATTGGCATAGGACAAAACAAATCCATATGCAAGAGATATAAACATCTCATTGAATCTTTGGTATCAAGTGCATGGAAAGAGGACATAGTCTGTTTGCCCTTTTGGCAAGCTGAACGCACACCCTCTTTAATGCACTTGACTTGAGGACCATTCCTCACTAACCCCATACAGAACAGCTATCCTATTGACTTATAGTTTAGATGAGCTTGCCTCTTGTGCCATTTGACACATAGTGAAGCTTTCTCTCCTACAACTAAACAAATGGGTGAGATATTAAACTCACAATCTAGGTTAAGACAATATACATTCCCTTTCCTAGTGCCAGTCAAAATGATCTCTTGATCACTTGACCTCCTTATTTGGCACTCCCCTTTGAGGAAAGAGATGTAATAACCTAGATCACTAAGTTGACTTATGCTAATCAGGTTATGTTTTAGACCCTTCCCATAAGCCACTTTAGTGATAATAATTGAATCACTAGAAATGTTACCAAATCCTTTGATGATTCCTTTTTCTTATCCACCAAAGATTACTTTGGGTCTATTCTCTATAGGTATATAGTCCCTCAACATTCTTCTTGTTCCATTCATGTGTTTGGAACATCCACTATCCAAGTACCATATAGGGGTATGGCCACTTGGATTCACCTGCATCAAATAAAGAATCACTTATCCTTAGAATCCAAATTATTATTGGGTCCTAGGTCCTTGTTAGTTTGAAATCTTGCAGCTGTTCTGAAAGGTAAACTATTCTTAGTTTTAACACTTGTGTTGAAACAGCAATCCATGGCAAAGTGGCCCACCTTGCCATAACACCAACACTCAAATATATTGTACCTTCTTTTAGGTAAAGTCTTCACAACTTTGTTGTCACCAGTCCTGTTAAGTGTAGGTACTGGAGCAGCAAACCCCAAGAATTCCTCTTGAACCTGATGGGTTTGCCTATAGAGTGACCTATTGGCATTTAGACCCTTGCCCATGAGATCTCCATACTCACAGTGACCATGAGTAATATAATGAGCATATCTATTTGTAGTTGCATCACTTTCCTAAAGAAAATAGGGGGCTTTTTAGCTAGTGGCTGAACTGGGGACTTATCTTTTCTATGAGAATTGGTGGCCCTAGTTCTTCCCTTAAAACCTAGACCAGTCTTTCCTTTATGAGAAATGAAATTGTTTATTAAGGGTAAGATAGATTTTGGCTTAGAGAATTTATCCACTAACTCTCTTTCTTGCTGAAGTTTTGCCTCCAGTTTCTTGATATGATTTTCCTTGAAAGAGATTGTGCCCATCTGAATAATAGTAATGTTTTTCAGTTTGGAAATCTCCTTCAGTTTTAAATCTATCAACATGGCTGAATCTGATGCAGCCTACTTAAGAGACTCAATTTCCTTGGCCTGCTCCTTGATAAGAAGCTTTCTCCTCTTCAGAGCTTGCAACAGCCCACCATACTCTTTAATGAGGTTATATACATCCCCCTATAAATCAGAACCATCCATTTCCCTTGAAGTTGATGCTACTGATTCTGATCCAGTAAAATAATCAGAAGTTGAGGGAGAATTATATACCTTGCTAGGACCAGACTGATCCTAGCACTGATCATTTTTTGACAGAGCCATCAGCCCTCTACAGTAATAGTCTTTCACTCCATTTATGGAGTCCAGCATTTGTAGGAATTCTAGTTCCCTAGAATCCTCATCTGTTGAGAACAGCACAACATGTGCTTCTACATCATCTTCTTCTCTTGATCATGAAGATGAAGAGTTTGTCCAACTCTTCATGCTTTTGAGCAACAAAGAATTTCTCCTTCTTGCCTTTCACTTGATGCTTCTTCTTGTCCTTAGATTCAGCCTCTTGTCTGGATAGCCAGCTATGACATGTCCAGTCCTATTGCAATAATAGCAAACAATCTTAGAATTAGTTTGTTTACTAGGTTTTGAGGCATATCTGTCCTCCTTGGGAGTCTTCTTTTTATTGTAATACTCATCCTTAGAGAAGGATGTAGATGGTCTGGTTCTCCATTTCTTCTTTTTTATGAACCTTTGAAACTGCCTTGTAAAGGCAGCAAAGTCCTCATCAGAGGTGTGGCTATCTGATGTTCTGTTATCGGGACTTTCTTCTTCTGCCTCAGCACTCCTTCAGGGTGGAGAAAGAGACTTTGTCCTACCCTTTCTTGTGTCTTTAGCCTTGAAGTCTACTGACTTCTCTTTGTACTCAGACCTACTGCTTATATCCTCCTCTTTTCTAGCAGTGAGCTGCATTTCATAGGATAGCAGCTTTCCAAATAGTATTGGTGGAGGTGTATCAGCAAGCCTGGCCACCTCTCTGATGGCACATATCTTTGTGTCCCAGTCCTTTGTTAGTGATCTGAGAAACTTGTCATTCAGTTCATATGTGTTGAAGACTCTTCCATAGGTCATCAGCTCATTTACTATCTTGAAGAACTCTCATATTCTTGATTTAGCATAGATTTTCTATCTTCTCTGACTTCTTCAGTTCCCTCCATGTAGACAATTAAGGTGTCCCACATCTCCTTAGAGGTTTTGCAATGCACCAGATTCTGAAATGTGGCATCATTTATAGCACTTACAATAATGTTTTGTGCTCTTTTGTCTAATGTTGCCAGGATGATCTCATCCTTGGTCATTTAAGAATAACTCTTTGGGGTTCTATCATTTGCATCCAGAACTTATACATTCATTGGAATGAAGGGGCCTTCTTATACTGTGATGTAGATTCTTGGATCAGATGCTTCCATGAACAACCTGACCCTTTCCTTCCATATGCCAAAGCATTCTTTCCTGCAGATAGGCAGATTCATAGATCCAAATTCCTTCTGATTCTCATTTGAACCCATTCTTGAAATCTGTTAATTGCCTTGTAGATTCACTTAGACTGTTAGGTCTATCTTTGAGTAACCTCCCTCTGATACAACTTGAAAGACTTGATTTCAAGAGCCTAGACTCCTAGAGGGGGGGGGGGTGAATAGGTTCTAATTTTCTTTCAGAATTTTCGACAATTAGCTTGTTCTAACTTAAACAAATAATACAATTCTCAGCACAGTAATCATAACACAGCAATCACAGCATACCAATCACAATACAGTACATTATACCAGATTTATAGTGGTTCCCCAAGGTTTGGGTACATCCACTTCCCCCTTCGCCTATCCAGTAGAGAACTTGATTCAGACCAACTTACTTCCACTTACTCAGATCTGCAGATCTTACAACTCAGAACCAGATTGGTTCCTACAGCTCAGACTTATAAAAGTCTTACCTCAGATTCTTCCCAAGAATCCTACCTCAGGCCTCAGCCCTACCTCAGCCTTTATCACTAGGCTTACAACTCAGACTTTCACAAGTCCTATACCTCAAGCACTCAGCCCTATCTCAGCCTTTATAATTACAGGCTTACAACTCAGATCTTACAAAAGATTCTACAAGAAAATTGAATGTTTTAATGGGTACGGAGATTTCACCATATAGAACTCTCTGTTGGTGTGAGCTTCTTGATCAGTTATTGAATAAATTGAATCTTCAGATCCAACCTGAATTAGCTGTTTCAAAGATTCTTGATTGAACAAAATAAAGTCTATCTTTACTTGATGTAGAAGTTGATCTTCAGATATCTCCCTCCTTAGATTCAGAAATAGATCTGAATCTTTCTTACAGACTATTCTGGATTTGCCTTCTTAAAGGGTTTCCCCTTTACTTGTTATCAAAAACACTTTCCCGTAATTGCTTGATTACTTCCTTAGTTCTTTATCTAGTTGTCAAGGTTCAGTCCCTTATATAGAGTTTCCTCATGATTACCGACTGATCCAGTTTGTAACAACCTTCTTACAATTCTAACAAAGGTTGCAGACATGTTTGTTATGATAGTTGTCGAGTCACCATTCATGATAGTTGATTCCTCAAAGACTTTATAACTCAGCATGAACCACTCAGCAAACTGCTTCACATGTGTCGACACAAGTCTAGATGATGTCAACACAACACTCCATGTGTTGACATAGCCATTCTTCTGCTACTGGACATAGCTTCTGTTTGTATGTGTCGACATAAGTCTTGTGCGTCGACACAACTACTCCTGGTCTCGACATAACTGATGTTGACAGATGACATTGAGTGTATGTCCAGCTGTCGTTGAGTGTGTATCGAGACGTCGTTGAGTGTATGTCGAAAAAAGTCCTGTGTATCGACACAAGCCTTCAGACTCAGTATAGTTGTTGCTGTTAGATGGCATTGAGAGTCGTCCAGATATCGTTGAGTGTATGTCGACACAAGTCCTGTGTGTCGACACAACTGCTTCTGGTCATTACATAGATGATGCAGACAAATGGCGTTGAGTGTGTGTCGACACAAGTCTTGTGTGTCGACACAAACCTTCTTCAGGTGTCGACACAATTCCTGTGTATCGACACATGCCTTTCTTCTGGTGTCGACATAACTCCTGGGTGTCGACACAAATTCTGCTTTAGGTGTCGACACAATTCCTGCCTTAGGTGTCGACACAATTCTGGGTATCGACGCAGCTTCTTCTTCAGGTGTCGACACAATGCCTGGGTGTCGACACAGGCCTTGCTTCTAGTGTCGACACAACTTCTGGGTGTCGACACAATTCGTCACAAGTGTCGACACTTGTATTTAGAGAATTTTCTTGCAAACCTTACACCTGCATAATGAAACTCAAACATCCCATCAAATACAAATTGATGTATATCATTGAGTAAGATGAGGCTTCTCCAAATCTGGTACATATTTTTCAGTGTACCCAACAGACTTGTAGAATATTTGGTGGAATTAAGGAAAATTTGCCTGATATCGTCAAGGATATCCGACGAATTTGTCGAGTTTGACTTAAACAGTTTGGCGAGATTGGCAAAGGATTAGTCTATTATCATCAAAATTTCTTAGGAAATTCAGGATGGCTTTGTACTGGTTCATCAAATATCGTCCAGTGGGACTCAGCGAATTCGTAGAGAATGTTTAAAGGGTAAGCTGATTCATCGAGTATATATGACGAATTATACTTAGAAGATTTTCGGACTGAGGAGTTGGGAAGGATTCGTCGGGTTATATTGGGTCAGTTCGTCAAGATTACATAGGGAAACCAGACGATTCATCGATTATGCATAGGGTTTCTCGATGAATTTTAATTGGGAAATTTTGCGGCCCATGCTGAATTCGTTGTCGTTTACGTATAGGCTGAACAGAACTTCAGGATGAGCGTTGGACGACTCCTTTGGATTTGTCTTTTTAACAAGACTTATTATAAGCAATAATTGGTGGTCCAATGAGGAGGCAACACGTGGTGAGGTAACAAAACCCTAATAGGTTGCTATAAAATGGAAGAAATGAGAAACCCTAGATGTCACTTTCATTCTTCTTTGTTGAGTCGTTACTTGTCGAGCCCAATGGAAGCAAGGAGTCGTCGGAGTCGGATTTTCTGGAGGAAAAGCTCTCCCTCTCCGTGAAGAATGATGCTGCCAAGGAGAGTCGAGATCCATGGCCGAAAATAAGGTGAGCTTCTTACCCTCTCCATTGGTCTAAATATTTAGTTATAATGTAGGAGAGATGTCGACTCAAAAGAGTTTGACTTGTGCGTGATTAAGATCTCCTAGGAAGAGACTATGTTAGGACCTTGTCCTAGGGATTTGTCATCTTCAACCTCTCCTCTCTTCTCTATGAAGACGATGGACTTGGTTTTGTGAAGAGGAATGGTATATTGAGGGTGAATAAGGGAGGGGGAAGGACTGAATATAAACTTGTAGAAATAGCTAGAGGAAGAAGACGAACGGATGTCATTCGTTTGGCTTTAAGATGCGTGCAGAATCTATTTTTTGTGCGCAACAAACTTTGAGTTCATTTTCGAGTATAGTACGGTCGGATCTAGGTCTTGGCTTGAACACGACAGTTGTATTCCTCGGAAAGACCTTTCCAACGGATGGTTAAACATTTTTATACGAGTCTTATAGCTCCAGAAATGTCCAATCAAAGTGGTTGTATAGTAACAACTTATATGCACATTATTTCCGGGTTAGTGTATAACCAGATTTGGACTCGGTAGGAAGATCATAGCAAGATGATGTTGAGGATTGGGTGAACCAAGCTTTGTATAGCCGAGATAAATAAATGGTTTTTTGGAACTTATTGAATAAATGGTTGATAAGATTTGGTTGTACAAGTAAAGTTATTTATGAAAACCGGTAAAGATGCATCTTAATGATAGTACGTGAATGTGTAAACTATAGCTTGTAGTTATCAAATGGTTGGAAGAGCATTAGATGTATTCTTAGCAAGTTATTATGATAATATGGAAATATATAAATGGTGTGATGAATGTTGTATGATTTAGAATCTGGAAAAGATGTGTGAATTGTTATGCAGGTGCCGCCTGAATCAGAGAAATGGGGCAAGATGAGAAAACACCCACGACCATGTGAAATGATGAATCATAATAGCTAAGGGCTGAATAGAATAGATTCCACTACTTAGAGTTGTGTCTCCGTAAGGGTATCAATGTGGGACTTGTATGATGTACAATGTGGCTTACCACCTATGTTAATGGTGAACCCTTATGTGCTTGGGAGCACTGGAATGCAAAAGGGTGTAAGTGTGTGAGTATTTGACCGCACTGGATTGATGTGATGATTAAGGACTCAGTGTGGAGACCTTGAGTGTTGTTGAGCACTGGAATGGTATTGATGAGAAGAGACTCAGTTGGAGCCCTTGGCTGTTTGGTGGCATGGCTATGTGAAATTGCATTTAGTGTGAGTTGACACGCAGTGTCATAATCCTAGGTAAAGGATAGCGTTGCAGTTCTTCGATCTCGTCAGTCGTCACATCAACGGGAGTTGACAGATAGACCGTGGACGGTTGGCCTTAGTCCTCGGTGCATTTTCAAGGGGCACCTTCCGTGCCAGTGGACGGTTGGCCTTGGTCCTTTGGTGATATGCTCCCGGAGGCACCTTCCGTGCTACGATGATAGGCAAGTTGGGTTGGGATCTTGGTGCACATCTACCTGAGACCCCTTCATAGCCGTAGTACGCAGGGAACTCTGCTTTTTTGTTCTTAGAATTGAGGCATACGGAGGCCTAGGCTTGGTAGTGTGGATACCCGCTTAGTAGTGGAGATGCCCGCTCTACTATCAGCATCTGTCCACGACGGATGATGCCTGAGAGTTTAGCTACCTTCTCAAAAAGTGGGAACTAAATTTCTGTATCAACATAGCAGTGTGCGTGTGTGTGAGCATGGGTGAGTAATCATATTTCATTCAGAACATTGCATTGCACCACATAAGATCCTTATCATATAAGTTTTTATGGGCACTCTTATATATTAAGTTACTTTACTATTAAGCTGACCCTTAACTTATAAATCTGTATGTGTATTTTTTATAAGTTAAGTTACATTCCTGTTTTAGAATAATATGTTGTGATTGAATGAGTATACTCTTACTTGATTGCTAAAGTAGAAATGTTGATATCTTTGTTATACACTGCTACTATTACTACTCATGATAGATAGAGACTCTCAACCTGCTTGTACTACTGCTTATATATATATAGTACCATTTCTTCCTCTACCACCCGGTGCCTAAGAGCCGTAGGGGTTAGCAGATGTGATAGCCACTTAGTCTTTATAACTATCGGTTGCTACGTCTTCCATTTTAGGAGGAAATATAGCAAATAAAGAAATTGTCGTAGGTTATACAAGACTCAAGTCAGGCCAGGGTGACAGGGCCTAATACGACGTTACCATCGCAGCTATTTGTTACGGATATGAGTTTTTGGAGAGACTCATGTTGTATCCCTTTGGGCAATTTTTTTGTACACTAATATTGTAGAAGTCATTATGATTCTTAATTCTGTTGTACATAGTTGGACTATATACTTGTGTGGATTTTGACTTCTATACTTTCTTTATGTTGGGTTGGCAAGGATAATATTTGTATTAGCCGGCAGGATAGGAATCTTGTAGTATCGGTCAACCCGTGTGTTGGCATTATCGCAAGGCGGCTGTTCTGGGCTTAAGACACCCATCAGCCGTATCTTGTGTTCTGGGAGTGGGGGTCTTACATCAGAAGACACATCAATGAAGTCATCAGGAATATTTTCACCACTGTATTCTTGAACAACTGTCATAGAAGCTTCTCTATCTGGACTTAAAAGATTGAGGTCCTTCATAACTGCAGGTTCCTGATTATGAAGTTCAGAGTGAATCTCTCCCACATTAACATCAACATCTTCATCTGCTCTTTCCATATCCTTATTTGGGATCTCCTGGTGAGACTCCCCTCAAGTGTATCTACCTTTCCACTCTAAAGTGTAATATCTACAGCAAGAGTATATGGAATTCTTTGCGCACTGTCTTAGCTGATTCATAGTTGGTCTTATCAACATTGAGACAGTCTTGGAGATTGTCCAAGATATTAGCAAGGTTTATGTGAAGATCCTTTTCTAACAATAGAGGCTAATCTGGAAGCTCCCCTGGGAAGAGACATTTGTCCTTGTTTGTCCATCATACATAGGATTGTTTACTTGCACTTCATAGGAGAGTCTTGGTGAGACTTGATGTTTAGATGTTTGAATTTCTCCAGCAATTGAGCTAGATCCTACCCTCGTATCTTCTGGACTGGATCCAGAGTCACTGTCAACTTTTGAGTTTCTTTTAGAAGTCTATGGATTCTAAGAGCACTAAGCTGAATGGTCATGCCTTTTCTTTGATCTACTATCAGTCATTTAGGATGGCATAGTCAAAACCATTTCCCATCTTTCCAGCACCTTGATGTCATTTCTTCTCATATGATGGATATTAGATCCAATTTTTCTAGTGAAAAGATCTGGAGCTGAGTTTGTTAGAAATAAAGACTAAATTCTACCTAGATTATGTTTTGGAATGCACTCTATGATTCTGTCAAGCAGAATCCTTCCCAAATCAGTCTTCTTCTCCAAAATTATCCTGGCAATTAACTCGAGCATTTTCCTATATATTTTGTCATGTGTGTCTGACTTACAGATTAATGCCTTTCCATTACATCAGCAAGGAACTTCCTTTGCCAATTCAACTCTTTTCTCAGGAGAGTGCATTTGGTTTTGGAAGATAAACCACACCACTTTGTGGCTGAAATTGCATCTTCCAGAAGAACCCCTTCCTCTTCCTCAAAGGATTTCATTTTTGGTATTCGCAGAGCTTTGCAAATTTTCCAAGTTGTCAAGTGAATTCCCTTATCACACACTGTTGATGTTACCTTAGTCCCTATATAATCCACCTCTGCATTTGCATATAGTTCCAAAACTTCTATTTTATATATCACTGTTGGTTCAGAAAGATTGAACTCAAGACCTACGGCAGAAAGAAGATGTACCACATACTGAATTTCATCTGGAGCATCCTTGAACCGATTTCGATCTAGTTCGGAACCTTCAAAGAAGAATTCAACGACCTTGGGCGCCCTTGAATCTTGTATAAAGACGAGAAGTTGAATGAGTGCAAAAGAGAGCTAGGGTTTGTCACGCGGGAGTTTTGAATAGGGCTAATGAACATGAAATTCTATTCTAGACATGATTGCCTATTTATAGAAACTTCAAATTTAGAAGTTCAAGAGACACTTACCTTCGTGATTGATTTTGTTTCAATTAAGGATGAGATTTACATTAATTAGTACAATTTCTATAAAGCCCGTTAAACCTTTTGTGATGAATTGAACATTTTTTACTGTAAATAAGTTGTCTCTATAACTTATCTGTAATAAAAGATTGGTACAAAACACACACACAAAATGACCAGCAGTTTCACTCAAAATTTAACATTCCTAGTTCAAATTTGAAGTATTTAAATTTGGCTTCATCGAGAGGCTTGGTAAAAATATTAGCTACTTGTTTGTCTTGTTGGACAAACTCAAGACTAATATTTTTTTTCAACATGCTCTCTTAAGAAGTGATATCTGATTTCAATATGTTTAGTTCTACTATGTGACACATGATTCTTAGCAATTGAAATTGCATTAGATGAGTCACAGTATAAAGGATTTCTACTTATCTGGATATTATAATCTTGTAGTGGATGTTGAATCCAAAGAAGCTAAGAACATCAACTTCCTACTGCAATGTATTTTGATTCTGCAGTTGAAATTGCCACACTTGTTTACTTCTTGCTGCTCCTAGACACTAGCCTTCTGCCTAGGAATTGGCAGGTGCTAGATGTACTCTTCCTATCTTCTTTGCATCCTGCAAAATTTGCATCTAAATAACCAATTATATCAAAGTCAAAATTCCTTGGGTACCAAAGCCAAGATTTTGTGTGCCCTTAAGATATCTTAATATATTTTTTGCACTAGTATAGTGAGACTCTTTAGTGCTTGCCTGGTACCTATTATAAACATATGTAGCAAACATGATGTCTAGTCTACTAGCAGTCAAATACATAAAGGAACCTACTATGCCCCTATACAAGGTCTCGTCAACAAGTTTCCCACTTTCATCCTTGTGTAGTGGCATACTATATCACATATGAGTTTTCATGGTAGAAGCATTGTCCATGCCAAACATTTTGATTAGCTCCTTGGTGAACTTAGTCTGAGAGATGAATAGTCCATCTCCATATTATCTTTCTTGGAGACCTAAGAAATACTTGAGTTCAACCATACTGCTCATTTTAATTTTCCCTTGCATAGGTTTTGCAAACTTTTTGTAGTGGCTTTCATTTGTAGACCCAAAAATTATGTCATCAACATAAATTTGGACTAGGATACACTTTCATTTGACTTCTATAAGGAATAATGTCTTATCTATCTTTCCCCTTGAGAACTTGTTCTCAATGAGAAAACTAGACATGGTTTCATACCAAGCTCTAGGAGCCTGTTTTAACCCAAATAAAGATTTTCTTACAGAATAAACATAATCAGGAAAAGTTGGATTGATAAAACAAGAGGGTTGCTCAACATACCTCTTCTTTAAGATCACCATTTAGAAAGGCTGACTTCACATCCTTTGGTAGACCTTGAATCTTTTATGTGCAGCATATGCAAGAAATAACCTTATGGCTTCTAGCCTAGCTACTGGTGCAAAGGTTTGATCAAAATCAATGCCTTCTTCTTATCTATATCTTCTAGCAACCAGTCTAGCTTTAATATTCTTGATTATAACAACATTTTCATCTAACTTGTTTCTGAAAATCTATTTTGTTCCAAGGATGTTGTGTACTTTAGTTCTGGAAACAAAATTCCAGACATTGCATCTTTTGAATTGATTCAGTTCCTCTTGTACAGCCACTATCCAAAATGGATCTATGATGGCTTCTTCAAAGTTCTTGGGTTTTACTTGTGGTATGAAGCTGGAGTACATGGCCATATTCTGAAGCTTGCTTCTTGTGGTCATACATTGACTTGCGTACCTAATTATCAATTCACTAGGATGATCTCTTAGGTGTCTAACTGCAACTTGGAGTACATGATCAAATTCTTGAGGTAGAGCCAAATTAGGCTAAGGAACCTCTTCTTCATGCTCATTAGCAGGATCTTCTTCTTGAGTTGATACATCATCTTCTTGATCTACCTCTAGATATATAGTGTCTTCAAGAGTCTGCTCCTTAAGCTTAGTTTTTGTACCTACAGAACTAGAAGATCCTATTAGCCTAATATGAATCATGGTTGTTTCATCAAATAGAACATTGATATTTTATTCAACAACCTAACTTTTCAAGTTGTAAATCCTATAGGCATTGTTATGGTTGCTATAACCAACAAGAATCCCCTCATAAGATATCTCAGCAAATTTAGTCAAATAAGATTTTCCATTATTAAGCTCATAGAATTTGCTTCCAAAGATCCTGAAGTAGACTAGGTTTGGTTTTCTGCCTTTCATGATCTCATAGGGAGTCTATTTGTGATATTTGTTGATGGAAGATCTATTCTAGATATGACATACTATCTTGACAGTTCAGCCCAAAAGTATTCTGGGAGTGAAGTGTCACTCTGCATAGTCTTTCCAACCTCTATTAAATTTTTATTCTTCCTCTCAGCTATTCAATTTTGCTGAGGTGTTCTAGGTGAAGATTATCCCTAAGAAATCCCTTGTTCTTTACAGAAATCTGTCATGCCTTAAGATTGAAATTTTGTACCATGGTCACTTCTGATTTTTACCACAGTGCATCATTTTTCAGTCTGAATTTGCTTTACAAATGACACAAAATTGTCAAAGGTCTCAGACTTTTTCTTCAGAAAGAATACCAAGGCAAACATGGAGTAGTCATCAACTATCACAAAAGTGTAGACTTTCCTATCTAGATTGTGAATTGGCATAGGACGAAACAAGTCCATGTGCAATAGGTAGAGACACCTTTCAAAGTATTTCGACCCAATGCTTTTATAAGAGGCCTTTGTTTGCTTACCCTTCTGGCAGGAAGAACAAACACCTGCTTTGGTGCATTTAAACTCGAGACCATTCCTTACCAAATCTTCTGAGAATAGCTTACTAATAGTCTTATAGTTCATGTGAGCAAGCCTCTTGTACCATTGTACACAGAGGGATTCCTTAACATTTTCTACCAGACATATTGAAGAAACATTACTTAAATAGATAAATTTAGACAATAAATGTTTCCACTCTAGTGTCTGTCAAGATGACCATTTGGTTACTTGACCTTTTGATTTGGCACTTGTCCTTGTGGAAATCAATGGTATAGCCCATATCATAAAGTTGGCTTATACTGATCAGATTGTGTTGCAATTCTTGCATATAGGCTACTTTTGAGATTGTGACTAGGCCATTAGAAACTTACCATAACCTTTGGTTACTCCATTATCTTAGCCACCAAATATAACATTGGGTCCATCTTTTACTGGAATAAAATCTTTCAAAAGGCTTCTTATTCTAGTCATATATCTAGAACGCCTACTGTCCAAGTACCATATTTGCATCTGATTGGTCCTTAGACATAAAATAATTTTACCTTAGGAACCCAAACCAGTTTCGGTCCTTGGTTCCTGTTAGCATTTGTTATTTTTCCAACAGCCAGAACAAACATGATTGGGATAAACTTCTTGGCAGGAAGTGTTGTTGAGTGATACCAACAGTCAATAGCCAAGTGCCTTATTTTTCCACAGCACCAACAATTAAACATTTTGTACCTTTTCTTTGGTGAAATAGCTGTTAAAGGATGCTTGTGTTCTAATGGATATTCATTTACAAGCCTTGGATCTTGCCTATGGTTATGATATGAAGTGCATTTAATTGCTTAGCCATAAGGTTTCCCCTAGGGGCAGGTCTAGTGAGAGGACCTTTTCCCTTCAGTCTGGTTGTTGGTGTACCAGATCCATCCTTAGTATAAGTATGGTTCTGTGCTTATGGTACTTTTTAGGTGCTTATGTTGTTGATTTATCTTCCTTTCCAGTGAGGGGCATTTTTGCCCCCACTAGTAGAGCCCCCTAGCACCCTATTTCCATAGACATTGCCTTGATCATAGTTGTTAGAGGACAATATGATTTTCTTATATTGAATAGGGATCATTGGTGCTTTTCCTTTAGGATCCTTCTATGGAATAATATCATTCTTATTGAAACCAACTTCCTTCCCAAATCCCACGCCACCTCAAAATAGTGTAGAAAAGCTGTCAATGATTGGCAGTATAGTCTTAGGCCTGGAGAACTTCTCCACTAGCTTCTTCTAATTTAAGAGTTGTGCGCTCAACTCCTTGATGGTATTATGATTTTGCTACAGCAAATCAGCTTGACCATCTATCTTTCTAGTCAGCTCAATAAGTTTTAGTTTTTGAAGATCTAACTTCTTAGTAGATATTTTAGATTGAAGCTTTAATTTTTTAATCTCTTCAGCTTTATATTTTCCAAGCTGTTTGTTGCTTTTTAGAGCCTTGAGTAGCATCCTATATTTTTCAATTAAGTTGTTTATTTAATTTTCAGGTTCACACTCATCAAAATCAGATGAACTTGAGTCAGAGTCCTCTTTTGAGTCTCCCTCTAAATCTGAAAGATTAATTTGAGTAAAAGGGTATACCATAACCTGATGAGAATCTTCTTCAGCATTATCATCATTAATAGCCATCAAGCTATAGGCTTTTTCTCTTCTTCAATGTAACTGTCCATGGATGATACTAGAGCACTGATGCCTATTCTTACTGTAGCAAGGTTCACATTCTCTTCCCTAGAGAATAACCATACATAGGCTTTTTCTTCTCCTAATTATGAGGTGTCAGAATCACTGTCACTGTCAAACAGAGTGGTGTGTTTCTTGGCAAAAAAGCTTCTTTCAGCCTTCTTATCCTTGTAGTGCTTCTTCTCTCCAGATTTCTTATTTTCCTTCCTTTTTACAGGGCAATCAGCAATGACATGTCCTGTCTTGTTACAAAAATAGCAAACAACAACAGTTTTAATATGTTTGTTGTGCTTAGAGGCATACCTATCTCCAAAGTGATCCTTTCTGGAATTGTCAAAATGGTTGTGGCTTCTCTTTGAACATGAACTAGTGGAGTTCTTGTTCTTCCACTGTCTTCTTCTGCTTAGCATTTTCTTGAACTATTTAGAGAATAATGATAGTTCCCTATCAGTCAAGTCACCTTCAGATGTGTTGGGATCTAAGAAGTCATAATCAGACTCTCTTCTTCATGGTGAATGTTCGGTCCATTGATCACAATGTCCTAGATTTGAATAAGGCCCACTGGACAATGGTATACACATGATTGTATCTGATGCATGCTCTAATATCAATGTATGTAGGATGTTCTTTATTATATTGATTAGACATGTCATATGAGTAATAATGACAGGTGGACTTAAGATAGTTGTTGACAAGACAGAAATCTGAATGAGTTCAGAAGCATTGAGTGAAGGCATTTCACTCAACGCCAAACGTCTATAAGCGTTGATAGAAGCTAAAGTAGTCAAATTCTCACGGTTTTTGTCTGGAAATCTGTCTAAGGATAGTAGCGTTGAGTGAAGGCAGTTCACTTATTGCCAACTCATCTGGAAATTAGCTTAAGTACAGAAGTGTTATGTGAAGATAGTCCACTCAACGCACATCAAGAAATCTGTCCAAAGACAGAAGCGTTGAGTGAAGACATCTCACTCAATGACTATTTATCAAAGGATTCCTGCATAGTACAGAAGCGTTGAGTAAATAAAGGCCACTCAACACCTCATTGAGAAGATAGTCAGAAGATAGAAGCGTTGAGTGAAAAAGCTACACTCGATGCCTTCATGCAGTGAAATTTCAACCAAATACAGAAACAATGAGTGATGAAGGAGCACTCGATGCCTTAATAGTTGGACTGTAAATGTTAGAAGTGCTGAGTGATGAAGGTTCACTCGATGCTTCAAGGTGCAGAATTCTGCTAAGTACTTTAGCATTGAGTGACAGGGCTTCATTCAACGCCTGTGCAGATTGTCTAGAATTTGTTAAGTCTAAGGAGCTGAGTCATGCTGACATTAGCAAGAATTCAAACATCGTGACTTTTTCATGCTAGAAGAAAAAAGGACTGTATGCCTTTAGTATAACTTTCAATTCAAAAGTGACGGAGCAGTTGTCATTTTAGGTCAGTCCAAACTGCGTAAATAGTCATTGAGTGGCGGATACAAAAGCAGAGTCCAGAAAAATTAAACAAAACCTTTTTGGATAAAAAGCTTTTGATCATCTTCTTCCTCTCGACAAAGTTGAATCTCTCCCAGAACTTTCTCAAAAGTTAGTCTATGAATCATAGACAAAGTTTGTTGTTGAAGAAACTTTTCACTGAAGATTAAATCAACTTTTAACAACAAGGTCAGAAAGTTATCTTTCTGAGTAAGAAGAAACAACACTCTGTAGTTACTTCTCAGTACAGGCAGAACAACCTTAAAGATCCATTCCTGGTACTGTGAAGAAGGAAGAGCTTATTCTACTCAATTCAGCAAGCAGGCTAAGAGAACACTTTCTTTCTCTAAACTAAAGCAACAGCAACGAACTTACTCATTACTGTCTATAGGATCATTCTTGATCTGAGCTGTAATCCTGAGATATAAAGGATGAGTGGTAGGATTCTTCTGTGGATATGAGTGTAAGGTTGTGGCTTGAGGTAGGAGTATTATTCTCTAAGGTAAGATTTAGTTGTGAATCTAAGTGTAGGGCTATCCTCTTATTCTGAGTTGTAGGACTTTGATTAAAATCTAAGGTAGGTGATCAAAAGGATCACTGAGTTGTAGGAGATTTTATCTCAGAGTTGTAGGGCCTTGAGCCTGAGGTAGGACTTGGAGAAGTCTGAGAGATCCTGAGGGATCTGTGTTATAAGCTCTTTGAGCTGAGATTGGAGAAGATTGTCTTGTCTAACACTATAAAAAAGATGGGCGGGATAGTGTATGTACCCATATCTTGAGGAACCACTATAAATACCTGTGTGTGGTTTTGTGTCCTTGAAAGCAAGCTAACAAACTAAACACTCAACACACTAAAATAAGAAAGTAGTCTAATAGACTAAGAAACTTATTCACTCCCCCCCCCCCTTCTAGGTGTTTTGCTACTCTTGAAACAAAGACTTTTAGTGAAGTAGATCTTTATTTAATCTTCCTGGAAGATTTTGCCTTCAGAGCCAGGGACTTCTCTTGATTGAGTCTTGGCAGATTCTTCTTCTGACTTTCTTATATTCAATTAAAGCTCATGAGATAGTAGTTTGCCAAAGAGGTTTTGGGGCAGAATATCACCCAGGTTCCTTGTCTCTCTTATGGCACATATTTTGATGTCTCATTCCTTATTGAGTGATCTTAAGAATTTATCATTCAGTTCATAATTGGTAAACTGTCTCTCATAGGTTTTTAGAACATTTACAATTTTAAAGAATTTCTAATAACAGTCATCTATAGAATCTTTCTTCCCTTACCTGAAGGCCTCATAATGTGGATTGAGAAGAGATTTCCTATCATCTCTGACCTCCTCAGTTCCTTTCATGTAGACTATTAAGGAGTTCTACATTTCTTGTGATGTTTTGTAGTGGACAAGGTTCTGAAAGGTAGAATCATCTATAGTAATAACAATGATGTTATGTTCTCTCTTATCCATTGCAGCCAAAGTAATTTCTATATTGGTCATCTCTAAATATTTCGTAGGAGTTTGATCATCAGCATCTGTAGCAGAGATGTTCATTGGGATAAATGGACCCTCTTTAATAGTAACATATATTCTAGGATCTAAGGCTTATATGAAAAGCCTAACCCTTTGATTCCATATACCAAAATTTTCTTTACTGCAGATGTGCAGTTTCATGGAACCAAGCTATTTATGTTTATCTCCAACAAACATGGTGTTTAGAATAGCTACCCTCTTAGAGAGTTGTTCAGACTGTTAAGTCCTTATGAACAAACACCCCCTCTAATACCACTTAAAAGAATAATATATGGTAGAAACACCTAGGGGGTCTGTAGGATCTTTTAAATTCTTTTAGGTTTAGAACAGATTTATTAATGTTAACACAGATTGAGAACAATAAAGAGCACAGACATAACACACAAGAATTTTATAGTGGTTCCCTGTAACGCCCCTGATTTTTTTGAAGATTTTATTTGATTTGATATCGTCGTATTTATGACGTCGTGTCGTTACTTTTAACGTCGAGTTGACGGCGCATCGTCGTTAAGGCATTTTCGCGTCCGTGCGGTCGAGCCGGCTAAATTCTTATCGTAATCAGAAAATTTTGCATTTGGAATTTAAGTTATATAATTTTGGACATGCTCGTCAAGTTTCGTCGCAATCCAAGCATTTTTGGAGTCTCGGTGCGCGATTGAAGTTTTGAATTATATATGTTCGTCGTATACCTTGGCAATGAATATCTTGGGAATGACTCCTCGGATTTAGGTTTTAACTTCGCCGTTAAGTTCATAGCGTCAGTTTTTGCCTACGGTGTGAGTTTCGTTTAATTCGGTGTGTGTTTGGGCCTCCGTTTTGAACTCGTCTTCCCTTGTTCAAAAATATAAAATATGAATATTTTAATATTATAGCACTATTCAAAATTATGATTCAATATTCATCTCTATAGTTTGATTTCTGATATATTTGCAAAAATAACTATTCCTAACACTATTCTTTTTTTGTTCTTCTCGAGTGCGCCTGTTCTTCTCGAGTAAATAGGCTGTTATTATCTCGAGTAAATTTTCCAGTTCTTTTTGTAGAAATCTCGAGTGGCTGCCTCTCTCTCGAGTACTGCCAATTTTGTCTCGAGTGAATAAACTGATATTATCTCAAGTGGACTGCCAGTTCCTCTGGAGTGATTTTCCTGTCTCGAGTAAATTATTTCTTAGTCTCGAGTGAATCTGTCTGTCTCGAGATTTTTCGTTCCCATTTGTGTTTGAGCGCCGTTTTGAGGGTCAAAATGATGTCGTATGGAAAAATAGTCAACATGAAATTTGTTTGTCTCGACGAGATCTACAACTTTCATGTTGTCCACTTTTCGATTATACTCCTATACCCTAAGATAAAAAGAAATGAAACACTTCATCTTCTCTGATTCTTTTCTCCCGAACCAGAGCGGCGAGCGAGAGAGATTAAATATTTCGTGAACATTCTGGTGGCTGCCAACGGTGCTCCGGTACTCGAAATCTTCAACCGAACATCCGAAAAGCTCTCGCTGATAGCTACGCCATCGTGATTTCAACTCCTCCTGTATCCTTTTGCCTCAATCTATGACATGGAGTGATTCTGAGGACTTTTTCCGGTAAAACAAAGGCAAGTGGTGGTTTACCCTCTTTTCTCCTTGTCCGATTTGATGGTAACGAATGAGTTTTGTTCATTTATCTTCTTGCATTTTTTTTATGTCTTTCCAAGTTATAGCTATGTCTAATCTTTCGATCCCTTGAAAATTACTAAATCTTGTCTTGTTAACCGAATCATGTAGCTTCATAGAGGTTTGATGAAATGTTTTTAGTATTGTCTTTAATCGCCTTATCTACCGTTATTGAAGAACGCGTTAGAGTTCATCCAGGATTGTTAATCGCTCTTAAAGGTTGATCAACTGTGTCTTTAATCTACTAAATGTAGAGTAGAATCTAATGTGCTAAGTCTTGAGATTTATTTCATGGTGTTTCTTTGTTGCGGGTGTTAGTGGGCAAATCCACCGACCGCAATGTTTGTTTCCTTTATTAGTACCTTGTGGAACTCTACTGGGTTTTGGGAATCTACGGTGATTGGTGGAGTGTGTAAGTCTCCCCCCGAAGTTAGACGGATTTTAACATTTGTGAGGGGTGTATCCAGAGAAGTGACCACCCAGCCTGTGTTTATGGGTAGAGTTGACCACAAGTGGCTAATAAAGTTTTGGAGTATTTTTTCTTATGATTTAATCATGCTCTCCCCTTTCTTTGGGTATCCGGCATGATTTGTTGTATGTAAAGATTCACGTAAGTTCTTTTCTTCTGATTTATTTCTTGAGTTTTATTTATGTACCTTACTTCAGCACATTTGGTCTTGGGTTGGTACCCCTTTTGACCTTTGTTATTTTGGCTTGTTTTTCTGCCACCATTTGTATCTTTTTGCTAAGGTGTTTTTTTTTGAATTCCTCAGGTTCATAGTAGTAACAGGTAGTGGAGCTGGTCTTTGGACTCTCTTAGCAGCAGTGTCGGCTGTGGTTTTATGCCTTGCCATAGCGAGGTAGTTTGTTGTTTCATTTTTCTCTTACTAGTTCAGACATACTTTGATATTGTGGGTTCGTGTCAGTTTGTTGACGCTCACAGGGTTGTTGTTACTTTTGGACACTTGCTAGCTGTTGATGTTTTCCTTCTGCTTTGATTTAGATAACTTGCTCTCTGAGATAATTTATTGCTAGGACTGCATGTTAGATATTTTTAAGCTTACAAAACCTATTATTAGTAAAGCATAGATGCAATCTCTTTCAAAAACAAACTCACTACTTTCTGGTTAGTATAAAGACTTTTTCCTATACTTATTATAAATCTAGAGTCTGCTTAGCATGAGTTGTTCTTCGGAATCATTTATACTCATGTAGGATATTCGAGTCGATTTAAACAAGTATCTTCCGCCATCGTATAATTATACTGTGAATCATGGACTAGATGATCCACTATGTCGAGGGATACGGCTATCCTTTCAACTTAAACTGAAGTTCATTCATAATAACATATGATTTTCTTTTAAACTGTAGAGTTTGGAGACTTGCCTGAGTGTCTACAGTTATCCCGTGCACGGCATGGCATCACGGAGCGTATTTTACCTTACTCTGATATGATTTAATTGTCGGAAAATTGCGAGTTGTGACAGTTGGTATCAAAGGGAGGTTGCTTGACAATTGGTCGGGCAACCTTCGCTTGTTAGTGTTAGTTATTTAGTATCATATCATACACAAACCGATGTGTCATCAGTATGTCTTGGCAAAAGCATGAACACTACACTCATAAGCATGATTAGGAGTATACGGGGCATATTATGTACTATGGGATGCATAAAATGTGTTTGTATATGGATCCACCATAGGAGGCAACATGTGAGGGTTATGTAGTATGGGATGCATAACCTCACCACACGAATGCCCATTAGCATGTTTTTCTTTTTGTTGCATGCAATGTTATGTAGTATGGGATGCATAATATTTCATGTGTACGCCGCTCATAACATGCATTAGGGCCTTCTTTTAGAATGCATAGCACAACATGCATAGCATAATATAACATAAGCACAATATGTCAAGCTAAAGATTTACTTGATGGCACATGTACACACATGATTTTAAATAAGAGCAAAGAATCCATATATTCAAATCATAAGCACATGAGTGAATAGGATGATAGGATATCATCCTAAGTAAGACGTATCATCATCATAAAATGCCAAAGCAAGTTGTAGCATAAGCAAGTGTCTTTTAAGTATGGTCTGAACTAATTTTGTCTGCCCTAGTCGTAATCTAGGATTTTGATGGGTTGTTCGTTTGCCTTTTTAGAAATGTCGACAAAGCGTATTGCGACGAGGTCAACTCCCCAGTCGGAGGGTGAGTCGTCAGGTGCGCAGAGTGATGCGTTGATCGAGAGTTTGCGCTAGAGCAACGAGGCTCTGTCAAGGCAAGTAGTTGCGATGCAATCGCAAATTCAGACCTTGTTGTCTGCCGCTCTCACGCAGAAACCCCTAATACAAGATCCTACCATAGATCAGGCCGTACCTGCTGATCCTGCTCCTTTGGTGCCCCCGATGATGCTACCACCAGAGATGAATTTCATCTCGCATTTTCAGCGATTGAGACCTCCTACTTATGATGGGAGTGCTAACTTTATGATTTTAGATGATTGGATCATCTCTATCCAGGAAATGTTTTCTTATTCCGGAATTCTAGAATACCAGAAGGTAATAATTGCAGCCTATCAGTTAAAAGGCCTGCCAGAGAGTTGGTTGATTCAGGAAAGGGAAAGTCTGAAGGAAGGTTGTTCTTGGGAATCTTTTAAGAAGATGTTGTTGAAGAAGTTTCTACCCTCGGTCGAGCAGGACCGCCTGATGAATAACTTCCTGCATCTCAAGCAAAGACAACTCTCGGTGAGTGAGTACGAGATTGAGTTTAGCAAACTAAGTAGGTTTTCTCCTGATTTGGTAGCTTCGTAGGAGGGTAGAGTGAAACATTTCCTGGGAGGACTAAGAAGCGATGTCCAGCAGTAGGCATGCGCTTATAGAGCTTACAGTTATGCAGAGGCAGTGGAAGCCACACTGAAAGTGGAAGCGATTGAAAACGCCAATAATCGAGGTGCTCCGGCAAGGAAAGAGAAGAGGAAGGGTGTTGAGGATGGAAGCACTAAGGTATCTGACCCTTCTTCGAAAAATAAAAGTGGAGAAATATGTAGCTTCTATGGTCGGCCTGGCCACCCTTATGAAAGGTGTTTCAAGAGGACTGCCACTCTAAAGCAGCAGCAGGTGCACACCATCCAAGGTGCACCCAAGGGAGATTTGGTGTGCTCATTTTGTTCTACTAAGGGGCATGATGTGAGTCGTAGTTGTACAAAGTATAAGGCTTTCTTCCAGTGCGGGCAGAAGGGGCATCTGAAGTCTTCGTGCCCCCAGACTGGGTCCCCACTACAGCCTGCCCTGCTTCGAGGAACGACTCATGGTATGCACGACTCTAGAGATTAGTACAGTATATATAAAAAAATACAGTCTTTACGCTATTAGGAAAAATAGTGTCTGAGTTTTAGAAATATTACGTGCATGAGATACATATAGTAATGTTTTAGGGTTTTAAAATACCTAACATGCAACCTAGCATAAATCCTTCCCAGGAAATAAGTGAACAACCTCAAGTAGGCAAAAGTAGCAGTTTTAGTTCATACCCAGCATCATAAGTCAGCCACCAGTGGACGTCAACAACCTTACACGAACCCACTAATGAGTATGCATGTCTATACAGAAAAGAAGATAACTATCTCAAGAGGATGAAGAACAACAACCCCAGCTACCTAAGAGGCCACAAGAAAGCACCTCAAGAGTACTAGCCGTCTAACTGGCTACAACCTGAACCTAAGGCATTCAAAAAAAAGAACACCTCAGTAAGTAAAAAAACAAAGGAAGTGGAGCGTTAGGTACATAAGCCATAAAAGAAGGGGGTTTACCAACCCTGCAACAAAAAGCTATCAGTAGAAAAAAAAGGCATGACAGTAAGAAGAAATAATTTCCAAAGAGCAGTAAAAGTACACCAAGTGCGAACATAAATAGCAAAAAGCTCTACTAAATACCCGCAGCAGCACCAAGGCAAACATATGCCAAAAGAAATAGCCATAAGAAAGGAAAGGGTCTAACAGTCCTAATCTTTGTGAATTATTGGTCGTGGTGAAAAACATTGGGTCGGAGTGGACAGCACAGCCCTCACCAACAACCAGACCCAAAAACACTCCAGGGTGAAAACAACTGGTAGCATCTATAAGGTCCATACACCCAACCATACAAGCCCAACATGGCCTAGGTGGTGGTGGCCACAGCTCAGCATACACAATTCACCCCTTATAGAGCCCACAAAACCACACCACCTGCCATGCATTCAAAAACTAGCCGAACACAAAACACCCCCCACCCCCTCTAAGGGAAAAAGCCATACTAACAATCCTAAGGAAACACACCAAACCCAAGGCAAAAGCGTCAAGTCCACTTGACGCGGCATTGAGTGAGCTCCACTCACTCAACGCCAAACCTGACTTGGCATTGAGTGAGCTTCACTCACTCAGTGCCAAATGCTAGCCAGAAATTTCATCGAGCCGACTCGACGCGGCGTTGAGTGAGATCCACTCACTTAATGCCAAAAAACTTAGCCGCAAAACTTCCGCTGGTAGATGGCGTCGAGGGAGCTCAACTCACTCAACGCTGTCAATGCTTTTCTACTTAGCCACAGAAACTAGCATCGGCGTTGAGTGAGTTCACCACACTCAACGCCAAAGCTGACCGCTAAGGCATTAAGTGAGGTCCAAACACTTAACACTTTGGACTTAGAGCAAAAATAGGCTTTGGTATTGAGTGAGTCCACCACACTCAATGCCGAAACAGCCATGGTGTTGAGTGAGGCTGACTCACTCAACGCCAAATTACTTAGCCGCTGGAAAAAGCTGCGGCGTTGAGTGATTCCACCTCACTCAACGCCAAATAGCCACTGCGTTGAGTGAGGTTCACTCACTCAACGCCAAAGCACTTAGCCAAAAAAATGACTGTGGCATTGAGTGAGGGCACCACACTCAACGCCAAAATCCTAACAGTCTAGGCGTTGAGTGAGGTATACTCACTCAATGCTTTTGACTTAGCCTAAAAACCACTCGACGCCAGCAATCCAAGATCTCTAACTGGCCTAAAAAAAGTCTCCTAACCCTTCCACCCAGCTACAACAGCTATCAGACTTGGACTACAAACCCTACCTCCAGCTACTGACCTGGACTTAACCCTACCTCCAGCTATTGACCTGGACAACCCACTAACAAGTAGAGAGAAAACTTAAATCTGGACAAGGTTAAAATCAAGCCTGAAGCAGTCCTAGCTTCTAAGAGAAGAACAACTAAGCTACAGCTATACTAAATAAATAAAAAAACATACACACACAAAAAAAGGGAACAAGCTTTGCAAGGGCAAAGGGCTCCACTTGCCTCTACCTCCAGGAAACAGCAGTTAACTCCCAAGCTTGGCACCGATGGCAAGATTGGCCACCTAGGGAGGAAGATCTAGAGGAGAGCAAACCGAATATGCTATCACACGAGAAAAGCCAACTGAAATCATCCAGCAATCGCCGGCCAAAGCTCCAGGGCCTCCGCCTCCCGCTCCTTCCGCAAGAAGCTAGCTGACTTCTTCTCTCCTTTTTTTTGGTAAGATGAAACCAGCTAACTATTTTATAATATCTCCAACCACTAAGCTAATATAATAATAGCATAATGGAGAAGCTCGGCCACCAAGCTGATAGAATATTATATAAGCTTGGAAAACTCCCCACTTAGCAAGATAGTTAAATAAACTAATCCTAAAGCTTGGCAAGCTCGGCCACTAGCAGCAAGGGAAGGTATAATACATATAATATATATATATATATATATATCAAAACAATATTATATAAACATATATATATACACGTATATATCTATAACAACATATACTTATATAATACATAAACTTATATACCAACATAGCTACTTATATAAACTTAGCTATCCGCACCCAAGCCAAAATCCAAACATATATATATATATAATTAGCTAAGCAACTTAGTCTAAAAACAGGGCACTATCCCTACCAAGCTCGGCCACTCAAGGTCATGCACAACAAAAGCAACTACTACTAGCTAACAAGCAAACGTCAAAACGATGCAAAAACAAAAGATCTTGTACTTCAACGAAACTCGTACCGTAGCTAAACACCCATGCTACGAAAACAATGGTGAAGTCGAAAACAACATCCGACGATCAAAACTCGGGCTAACACCTCCCGAAGCCAAAGCACAAGCATTCCCTGAGAGGCTCAGCCAAGTCACCAAAACAGACTCCGGCTAGCTGGAGAATCTTGAAAACAGGCTACAAATATACCACTCAAGGAACCTAAAGAGCTAATACTACGCTCTAACAACGGCAAAGGCCGATAATGCGTCATCGAAACGCCAAAGAACGATGAAACTTTACACACAACCCTTCTAGCAAAAAGGAAAAAGAAAAGGCTAACCAAAAGCCATAAAAGAAAGAGTGCAAACATACCTGGCACAAGTCAGGGAAACAGATGAGGGTAAGCCTTTCTCATCGCCGACTCTAGCTCCCAAGTCGCGCTTTCCACACCCTTATTTCTCCACAAAATCTTAACCATAGGAATTGTTTTCCTCCGCAACACACAATCCTGAGCCTCCAGAATGCGGACAGGCATCTCCACGTAAGAAATATTCGGCTCCAACTGTGGCAAGAATCCAAAACCTTCCTGCCACTCTACATACATTTCCGCAGCTGACTGACGTGAAAAACATCATGTATGCCAGGAAAACTCGCGGGCAAATCCAGCCTATAAGCTGCCACACCGATCTGCTCAACAATCTTAAATGGCCCCACATACCTCGAGTCCAACTTTCGGTTCTTTCCAAACCTCATGACTCCAATCATTCGGGAAACCTTTAAGAACACCAAGTCCCCCACAGCAAATTCCAAGCTAGATCTATGCCGGTTGGCGTTCTTCTCGTACCTCTCCTCGGCTATCCGAAGCTTCTCCCAAATAAGCTTCACTGCAATTTCCATCTTTTCGAGCGCCTCTAGACCCAACAGCGGTCCCTTGCCAACCTCAGCCCAAAACAAGGGAGTCCTGCAATGCCTCCCATATAATGCTTCAAAAGGAGCCATTTGCAAGCTTTCCTGATAACTGTTGTTATACGCAAACTCCATAAGCCATAAACACTCATCCATGCTCCTACGTGGTCTAAAATATAGCATCGGATAAGGTCCTCCACGATCTGATTGACTCGCTCTATCTGGACATTAGTCTGCGGGTGGTAAGAAGTAGAATATCTCAAATTCGTACCCAAACCATCTTGCAGGCTCTTCCAAAAGCGAGATGTAAACCGGGAGTCTCGGTCTGAAATAATATTGACTGGCACACCGTGCAACCGGATGACCCCATTCAAATACAGCTCAGTTATCTTCCTCATTGGATAGTCGATCTTAAACGGTACAAAGTGAGCACACTTCGTCAATCTGTCCACGATCACCCAAATTTAATCATGCCCCCTAGGAGATCTTTGTAACCCTGTAATGAAATCCATCGAGATGCTTTCCCACTTCCAAGTCAGAATCTTCAAGGGAGTCAGCTTGCCACCAGGCCTTCCATGATCGGCTTTCACACGCTTGCAAGTGTGGTACTCAGAAACACATCTGGCTATGTCTCGCTTCATCCCATACCACCAGGCAATCTGCTTTAAATCACGATACATCTTAGTAGATCCTTGATGGTAGGTAACACTAGATCCATGGGCTTCCCTGCACACCATCAACCGGATATCTCCAACGGCGAGGATGCAAAACGTGTCGCGGTACTGCAAGGTACCCGCATCATCAATAGAAAATTTATCAATTCACCTTTCTGAGCTCGAAGATACAAATGTAGAAGATCAGGATCGTCCTTCTGATGTTGTCTCAATAGCGCAATCCATGAAGGTTCTGCCACTGCCAAACTACTCTGCAAATTGCCACTTCCAACAAAAATTCCAATCAAAAGAAACTCCTCTACTAAAAGCTCAGCAGAGAGACCAAAAATCTTCCCTGACTTCCGACTCAGGGCATCGGCCACCACATTGGCCTTGCCCGGATGATACTGGATCTCAATGTCGTAGTCGGCCACATACTCCAACCATCGCCGCTGGCGCAGATTAAATTCCTTCCGGGTGAAGACCTACTTTAAGCTCTTGTGATCAGTAAAAATCTTGCACTACACGCCATAAAGCATATGTATCCACAACTTCAACGCATAGATCACGGCTGTAAACTCCAGGTCATGCATAGGGTAGTTCCTCTCATGACTCTTCAGCTGTCTCGACCCATATGCAATCACTTTCCCACCGTGCATCAATACGTAACCAAGACTAACATGCGACACATCCACATAAACATCATAATCCACACCGTCAGTAGGCAGGGTAAAAATAGGGGCACTGCACAATCTGTCCTTGAGCTCCAAGAAGGCTTCCTCTCACTTCTTGCTCCAGACAAAAGCTGCGTTCTTCTGGGTCAATCTGGTAAAAGGTGCAGCCAGGGTTGACCCTCCATGAATCTCTTGTAATAGCCAGCTAATCCCAGAAAGCTCATAATCTCCTTGGGTGTGCCCGGCCTACTACAATCCATCACAGCAGCGATCTTTTCTTGGTAAACTTAATTCCCATTCTTATTCACCACGTGGCCCAAAAATGCATCCTGAGGCAACCAAAAGTCGCACTTGCTCAGCTTGGCGAAAAGCTTGTGGTCCCTCAAGGCAAATAAAACCAAACGTAAATGCTGGTCGTGCTCCTTAGCATTGCGGGAATAAATCAGGACGTCATCGATAAACACAACCACAAACTTATCCAGAAAGTCCTTGAACACGCGGTTCATCAAATCCATAAAAGCTGAGGGCACATTTGTCAAACCAAATGACATCACCAAAAACTCAAAATGTCCATGCCTGGAATTAAAAGAATTTCGCGGAATGTCAGACTCACGGATCCTGAGCTGATGGTAGCCAGATCGAAGATCAATCTAGGAGAATACTGTGCTACCGCGGAACTGATCAAACAAATCGTCAATCCGAGGTAGAGGGTACCGGTTCTTGATAGTAACCTTGTTCAACTCTCTATAGTCGATGCACAGCCTCATCGACCTATCTTTCTTCTTTACTGACAGAATAGGCGCACCCCAGGGCGACGAACTCGGCTTGAAAAAACCCTTTGCCAACATCTCACCTAGCTGGGAACGCAACTCTTCCAACTCTCGCGGGGCCATTTCGTACTGCTCCTTCGCAATAAGACGCATACCTGGCTCCAAATCTATAACAAACTCGACATCTCTATCTGGGGGGAGACCGGGAAGATCATCAAGAAACACATCAGAGAAGTCACAGACCACAGGAATCTCCTCCAAACGCGGCACACTAGAAGGTGACCCTACTAAAGAGACCAAACAGGCAAAGCAGCCAGAATCAAGAACCTTCTGAACACATACCGCATAAATGACTAGAGACTCCTGGCGCGGATCAGCATAAACACTCCCAGGCTGACCGTTGTCCTTAACGAAGTCCAGGCGCTTACCCTTGCACTAGATAACTGTATCATAACTAGACAACCAGTCCATGCCTAAGATGACATCGAAGTCTTCCAGGGCGATCACCTTCAAATCTGCCTTCGTTAGAAAATTTCCCATCAAAATCGGACAATCCTGAATGCCCTGATCCGAAAACATAGGATCACCGGAAGGAAACTTGACTCAAAAGGCATCACTAACTTGTTCTAGACCCAAACGATAGCGCTCCACAAAGGCTCTAGCAACAAAGGAGTGGGTAGCGCCAGAGTCAAAGAGAACACACGCCCAGTGGTTCCTTACCTTAAATCTTCCTATAAGATAGCGTACGCAACTAAGGAAAATAATGATAATGCTATTTTATAAACAAAACATTCAGGCTAGGGAGAAATCTAACCTGAAATGACCTGAGTCGAAGTCTGCACTTTCTCTGAAGAAATTACATTCAGCTTCCCCTGCCTTTATCCACACACTGAGGCAGTGTTAATGCCTGGAGTGGCACTGGCTAGAACACCAGCTGGAGTTATGGGCACTGATCCTTGATGTGCCCTTCTTGACCTCAAAGAAAACAACTTCTCGGCTTACTCTTATCCTTTCCCCAGCAATGGCCAACATCATGCCCTGGTCGCTTACACGCAGAATAGAATAAATCTTTCCTGGGAGCGCCTTGAATCGCATGAACCTGCTCCTTCTTCTGAGCTGCCAACCTCTTGAAACATTTCTCCATGGGATGGCCCGGCCGGCCACAGAAGCTACAACCCTCCTTGCTCTTCTTTCTTGAAGACATATCGGGTACCTGGGGGCTATTTCCTTCAACCGCTTTCCTTTTATCTTTTCTCACCTGTTGTCCTCTTTGCTTAGTATTATCAATAGCCTCCACCTTCAAAGCAGCTTCTACCGCACCAGCATAACTCACTTCTCCATGAGCAACTGCTAACTGCTGAACATCACTTCTTAGGCCGCCAAGAAATCGCTTAACTCTATCCGCTTCGAAACTCACCAAGCTGGGAGCAAACTGGCTCAGTTTACTGAATTCTTTTTCATACTCCGCAACCGTAAGCTGCCTCTGCTTCAAATATAGGAAATCATTCATCAGGCGGTCGCGCTCAACCGAAGGCAGAAACTTCCTAAGCAACAGTTCCTTGAATGTCTTCCAAGAGCATCCCTCTTTCAAGCTCTCCTTCTCTCTAAGCCACCAACTCTTCGCCAATCCCTTAAGCTGATAGGCGGCGATCATCACCCTTTGATTGGGAATAACTCCATAATAGGAAAACATCTCCTCGATGGCTATAAGCCAATCATCCAAAACCATGAAGTCTGCTTTCCCATCGTAAGTAGGTGGTCCAAGTCGTTGGAAGTGTGATATGAATGTCATCTCTGGGGGCAGCACAATAGGAGGTACCAGGGGAGCAGAAGGAACAGGAATAGCTACTCCTACAGCAAGGTTCGTCACTCTAGGAGGCTATCCCGCCACAACTGCTATCAGAGACTGGATTTGAGTCTGCATATCCACCACTTGCCTAGAGATAAGGCTTCATTACTCTGCCGCAGACTTTCAATCAACGCCTCACTTTGCCCTCCGGAAGACTCACCCTCAGATTGGGGAGTCGATCTCGTCGAAGGATGCCTCGCCATCCTATAATCGTATCAGTAAGACTTAGAACCTACCCCAACTGCTAGAACAAAACTACCCGGTACAGACGAACATACTTAAATATGAACTTCAACTGCTAAACTTATTCTGGTGTTTGTTTTTGTTTTTTGTTTTACAATGATGATGTTATGCTTAACCTAAGATGGTTCACCACCATCCTACTAAATCATGTGACTAGACCATGAATGCATGAGTTTGTATTCCTTTTTGACTCAAAACCATGTGTGCATATACGTCAACATCCAAATCTTTAGCTTGGCACGTTGTGCTGATGATATGTTATATTATGCATGTTGTGCTATGCATTATAAAAAAGGTCTTAATGCATGCCATGGGCGGCGTACACATGAAAATGTTATGCATCTCATACTACATAACATTCCCATGCAACGAAAAAAGAAAACGTGCTAGCTGCATTCATGTGGTGAGGTTATGCATCCCACACAACATAACTCCCACATGTTGCCTCCTATGGTGGATCCATATACAAACACATATTATGCATCCCATACAACATAATATGCCCCGTATACTTCTTCATGCATATGGGTATAGTGTTCGTGCTTTAGCCAAGACGTGTTAATGACATATCTGTGTGTATATGATATGACGCTAAACCACTAATGCTAACAGGGAAAGGTTGCCCGACTAATTGTCAAGAAACCTCCCTCTGATACCAACTTTCACAACCCGCATTTTCTCAACGATTAAATCATATCAGAGTAAGAGAAAATATGTGTCGTGATGCCACGTCATGTAGGAGATAACTGCACACGCTCAGGCAAAACTCCAGACTTTAGATTTAAGGAAAATTTTATAGTTTAATATGAAAGAAAACCAGTTATATCTTAATGGTTGTATCCCTCAGCACAATGGATCTGCTAGTCAAAAATATATATCTATATGCAATAGAAAATACTTTGGTTAAGTTGCTTAGTCACCCTGAATGAGCATAAGTATCCCTGAGGGACGACTCATGGTATGCACGACTCTAGAGATTAGAACATTATATATAAAAAAATACAGTTTTACGCTATTAGGAAAAATAGTGTCTGAGTTTTAGAAACATGACATGCATGAGATACATATAGTAATGCTTTAGGGTTTTAAAATACCTAACATGAAACCTAGCATAAATACTTCCTAGAAAACAAGTGAACAACCTCAAATAGGCAAAAGTAGCAGTTTTAGTTCATACCCAACATCATAAGTAAGCCACCAGTGGGCATCAACAACATGACACGAACCCACTGGTGAGTATGCATGTCTATATAGAAAGGAAGATAACTACCTCACAAGGATGAAGAACAATAACCCCAGCTACCTAGGAGGCCACAAGCAAGCTCCACAAGAGTACTAGCCATCTAACTGGCTACAACCTGAACCTGAGGCATTCAAAAAAAAAGAATACCTCAGCAAGTAAAAAAAAGAAACAAAGGAAGTGGAGCGTTAGGTTCATAAGCCATAAAAGAAGGGGGTTTACCAACCCTGCAACAAAAAGCTATAAGAAGAAGAAAAGGCATGACAGTAAGAAGAAACCCTGTCCAAAGAGCAGTAAAAGTACACCAATGCGAACATAAATAGCAACAAGCTCTGCTAAATACCCACTACAGCACCAAGGAAAACATATGCCAAAAGAAATAGACATGAGAAAAGAAAGGGTCGAACAGTCCTAATCTTTATGAATTATTGGTCGTGGTGAAAAACCTTGGGTCGGAGTGGGCGGCACAGCCCTCACCAACAACCAGACCCAAAAACACTTCAGGGTGAAAACAACCGGTGGCAGCTACAGGGTCCACACACCCAACCATACCAGCCCAATATGGCCTAGGTGGTGGTGGTCACAGCTCAGCACACAAAATTCACCCCTTATAGAGCTCACAAAACAACACTAACTGCCATAATCAATGAGTTGGCATTCAAAAACTAACCGAACACAAAACACCCCCCCCCTTCTAAGGGAAAAATTCATACTAACAATCCTAAGGAAACACACCAAACCCAAGACAAAAGCGTCGAGTCCACTCAATGCACCATTGAGTGAGCTCCACTCACTCAACGCCAAACCTGACACGACGTTGAGTGAGCTTCAATCACTCAACGCCGAGTACTAGCCAGGAACGGTGTCAAGTTGACTCAATACGATGTTGAGTAAGCTCTACTCACTCAACGCCAAAAGACTTAGCCGCAAAACTTCCGCTGGTTGACGGCATCGAGTGAGCTCAACTTAGCCGTAGAAACGAGCCTCAGCGTTGAGTGAGTTCACCACACTCAACGCCAAACCTGACCACTAAGGAATTGAGTGAGGTCCACCCACTCAACGCTTTGGACTTAGAGCAAAAACAGGCATTGGCGTTCAGTGAGTCCACCACACTCAATGCCGAAACAGCAATTGCATTTAGTGAGGCCGACTCACTCAACGCCGAATGACTTATCCGCTGGGAAAAGCTGCGGTGTTGAGTAAGTCCACCTCACTCAATGCCAAATAGCCACGGAGTTGAGTGAGGTCCACTCACTCAATGCCAAAACACTTAGCCAAAAAAATGACTGTGGCGTTTAGTGAGGGAACCATACTCAATGCCAAAAGCTTAACAGTCTAAGCGTTGAGTGAGGTACACTCACTCAACGCTTTTGACTTAGCCTAAAAACCACTCGACGCCAGCAACCCGAGAGCTCCAACTGGCCTAAAAAAAGTCTCCTAACCCTTCCACCCAGCTACAGCAGCTATCATACTTGGCCTACAAACCCTACCTCCAGCTACTGACCTGGACTTAACCCTACCTCCAGCTATTGACCTGGACAACCCACAGCCACAAGTGGAGAGAGAAAACTTAAATCTGGACAAGGTTAAAATCAAGCCTGAAGCAGTCCTAGCTTCTAAGAGAAGAAAAACTAAACTACAGTTATACAAAAGAAATAAAATAACACACACACACAAAAAAAAGGGAACAAGCTTGGCAAGGGCAAAGGGCTCCACTTGCCTCTACCTCCAGGAAACAGCAGTTAACTCCCAAGCTTGGCACCGACGGCAAGATCAGCCACTAGGGAGGAAGATCTGGAGGAGAGCAAACCGAATCTGCTATCACACGAGAAAACCGAGCTGAAATCCTCCAGCAATCGTCGGCCAAAGCTCCAGGGCCTCCGCCTCCCGCTCCTTCCGCAAGAAGCTATCTGACTTCTTCTCTCTCTTTTTTTGGAAGATGAAACCAGCTAACTATTTTATAATATCTCTAGCCACTAAGCTAATATAATAATAGCATAATGGAGAAGCTCGGCCACCAAGCTGATAGAATATTATATAAGCTTGGAAAACTCTCCACTCAGCTAGATAGTTAAATAAACTAATCCTAAAGCTTGGCAAGCTCGGCCACTAGCAACAAAGGAAGGTCTAATACATATAATATATATATATATATATATCATAACAAATTATATAAACATATATATATATACACGTATATATCTATAACAACATATACTTATATAATACATAAACTTATATGCCAACATAGCTACTTATATAAACTTAGTTATCCGCACCCAAGCCAAAATCCAAACATATATATATATATAATTAAATAATTAGCTAAGCAACTTAGTCTAAAAATAGGGCACCATCCCTACCATGCTCGGCCACTCAAGGCCATGCACAACAAAAGCAACTACTACTAGCTAACAAGCAAACTTTGAAACGATGCGAAAACAAAAGATCTCGGACTTCAATGAAACTCGCACCGTAGCTAAACACCCATGCTACGAAAATAATGGCGAAGTCAAAAACAACATCCGACGATCAAAACTCGGGCTAATACCTCCTGAAGCCAAAGCACAAGCATTCCCTGAGAGGCTCAACCGAGTTACCAAAACAAACTCCGGCTAGCTGGAGAATCTTGCAAACATGCTACAAATAGGCCACTCAAGGAACCTAAAGAGCTAAGACAATGCTCTAACAATGGCAAAGGCCGACAACGCGTCATCGTAACTCCAAACAATGATCAAACAAAACACAGAAAAAACGGGGGCGTTACATCGGGTTCTGCCCATTCCTTTGTGGCCCGGAGGTTTATAGATAAACATCGTCTAGATGTGGATCATTTAGGAGACTCCTTTAACGTCAAGCTTAATTCTGGTGATTCGGTGGTATCTTATCAAGGAGTTCTGAGATGCCCTATATACCTAGGCAATTTACTAGCCTTTGCATATCTGATGGTGTTGGACCTGGCAGACTTTGACGTGATTTTGGGCATGGACTGGCTATCCAAGTATGATGCGGTCATCCAGTGCAAGGCAAAGAGATTGGACTTCAGGATGGACAACTGCCAACCTATGAGTGTCTATGGATTTCAGGACAGGGTTTCCCCTATTATTTCTGTGGTACTTTCTTGTCCTACTATAAAGTCTGCTTACGAGGCATTTTTGGTTTCTATTTCTGCTTTAGAAACTGCTTTTGTTACACCACATCTTGAGGATATCTCGGTGGTGCGAGAGTTTCCAAATGTTTTTCCTGACTGTCTTCCAGGACTTCCTCCGGTGAGGGAGATAAAGTTTGTGATAGACCTCGAGCCAGGTACTCGTCTTATTGCCAAAGCACCGTACCATATGGCTCTGCGTGATTTGGATCAGTTGCGCACTCAGCTCGATGAGTTGCTGAGGTGTGGTTTTATTAGACCAAGTTCTTCTCTATGGGGTGCTCCTGTTTTGTTCGTAAAGAAGAAAGATGGATCAATGAGGCTTTGCATCGATTATAGGGAATTGAACAAGGTAACCATTAAGAATAAATATCCCCTGCCAAGGATTGATGATTTGTTCGATCAGTTGCGTGGTAGCTTGGTATTTTCAAAGATCGATCTTCTCTCAGGCTATCACCAGTAGAGAATTCGTGAGGAAGACATTCCACGAACCGCTTTTTGTTTGGGCATGGACATTATGAGTTTTTGGTGATGTCTTTTGGTTTAACCAATGCACCCTCTGCTTTCATGGATTTGATGAATAGGGTGTTTAAGGACTTCTTGGACCGATTTGTTATTGTGTTCATAGATGATGTCTTTGTGTATTCTCGCAGTGTTGAGGAGCATACTCAGCACTTGCATTTGGTTTTGTCGACCCCTAGGGAGCATAAGTTATAGAAGAAGTTGAGCAAGTGTGAGTTCTGGCTACCTCAGCTGTCCTTTTTGTGTCATGTTATGAGAAAGGACGGTATTTTTGTAGACCCGACTAAATTTTTTGCTGTGATTGAATTGGAGAGACCTTTTATACCTAAGGAGATTAGGAGCTTTTTAGGCCTGGCTGGCTATTAGAGAAGATTTGTGGAAGGGTTTTTGGTGTTGTCTGCTCCTTTAACTAGACTTACCAAGAAGAAAACTGCATTCATTGGGAGCGATAAGTGTGAAGAAGCCTTCCAAGATTTGAAGAAGAGATTATGTACTGCTCAAATTTTAACCTTACATACTGAAGGAGTTGAGTATGCTATGTATGTTGATGCATCACTGATGGAGCCCGCGCGCAGACTCTTATTTGGGTGGTTGGTTCGATGAGTCGACCGTCGCGGACTGGCTAGAAAATTGAAGTTTCTAATGAAAGGAGGCTAATGCACCTATCGCATGTAGTACTCGATATTCGGGAGAATACTGAGGTCGTATTATTCTCGGGGACGGGTTGATTATTCCTACTCCTCCAGGAGGACTATTATTTTACTGAAAGTAAGGTGGAATTTTTGTTTGTCACTTAACAACGGAAATAAAAGAAAGCAGAAAGTTACTAGATTTTTTCGATGACGGGTTAACGTTCGGCATCAAATCGGATTAAGACTAAAATAATTCTTATAATTATTGAACTTAGTTTTTAAATTAATAAAAGGCAACTTGGCTATGGAGGTTCCATATGTATGAGCACACTTATCTCTAGGAATATTGCTCACCTAAACGCTAAGACTATTTGACCGAACGTTAGTCCGACGAAGGATTCCTCTTAACGCCCGCTTTACGCTAAGAACCCAGCTATTGGGCGGGGAACCCAATCCGGTAGAACTACGTTTCTCCTCTCTCGAGGTTATGTACACAATTCTATTTACCCAAGGGGGATCGGTCCATACGCACGACCACTCAGCTAGCTAGCGCATGGATAATGGAAATAGAGCCCACACATCGATTATGTGGTCCTACGCATCGTTAACCCGGAGTAAACCTTAAGTCCTAATTTAAAGTGAAAATAAAGAACTTTAATTTTTTTCAAATCAATTTATATATCTCAATGCTCTTCTATGCCACGGGCTAAAGACGATTAGCCACTCATCGGTATGGGGACGGCTTTATGGTTTTAATGAGGCGCGAGTTCGAAACAAAACACTAAACGATTATAAGAAGAAGACAAAAAATAACAAACATTTAGATAAAATTGAAAAGCTAATTAAAACGAGAACTCAGGCACACTTCGAAACCATAAAATAAAGTAAAGACAAGTCCTACTCGAATGAGTAGGCTGGAAATGCAAACAAGCCATTTAACTCTTAACGAGTAGGCAGAAATAAATGCGTGTACAAGCTCTACTCAAATGAGTAGACGGTAAATGACAAGTCCTACTCGAATGAGTAGGCGGTAAATTAAAACACATCATTTAACTCTAAACGAGTAAGAGGAAATAAATGTGCACACGCACACACTCCACATAATTGAAAGAAAGGGATAAAAGAAAGCATGAAATAAAGCATGAAAATTTATTCTCATACACACACGCACTCTACATAATTGAAGAAAGCATGAAATAAAGCATGAAAATTTATTCTCATACACACACGCACTCTACATAATTGAAGAAAGCATGAAATAAAGCATGAAAATTTATTCTCATACACACACGCACTCTACATAATTGAAGAAAGCATCAAAATTATTCCCATACACTCACACACACAACATGAAATTTTTAAAAGAACAAGATCAAAGTTACCTAAAAATTAAAATAATAACTTTTCTATACTTAGGATTTGTTAAAAACACATAAAAAGATTAACTAAAAATAAAAAGAGCAAAAGTTTTGGAAATTAAAGTTAAAACCAAAGTTGTTTAAAAATTAAAATTATAACTTTTTCATTCTTAAGAGTTCATAAAAGTGATGAAAAAGTAAAAAATAAAAATTAAAAGAGACAAAAAGTTTTACAACCTAAACAAAAACATAGTTAAAGAAAATAAAAAATTTCACTTTTGAAATCATTTTTACAAGTTCATAAGGATGAAGAAGATATACTTTTAATGTACCACAAAGCTTGAAGAAAAACTATCATAATAACATTTCATTTTTTGAAATAAAAACTATAATAAAATATAACATAACAACTAATTAAGAGCATGAAAAAATTAACTAGTTAAACTCATACACACACACACACACTTTTCATAAAGAGAAAAGAACAAAGAGGTACAAAGGTGAAAGTGCAGGATAAGATCACTCCTAACTCTAGAGGGGGGTGAATAGAGTTATTTAAAATAATTTTCCAAATAAAAACTTGCAGAGAAAATTTTTACTTTACTTAGTGTATGGTGCTATAGCAAGTAATCAGAGTAAAAAATAAATTCACAGCACAAAGCAAAACACAGAAAGGGGCAAGCAATCCAGATGACACAAGGAGCTATAGTGGTTCCCCAAATCTGGGTACATCCACTCTTCTATCACCCTTGATAGGAATCCACTTCAAGATGAGTTGATCAGGTGTCTTGAGCACCAGAGAGTTTTTGATCAGGTTCTCACAAACCAACAGAAGCTGATTTTGACCAGGTTTCAGCAAAACCAAAAGTAACTTTTGAAGGGAGTTAGAACCCTGTACAGAAAGAAAAAGAAAAAGAATGAAGTTGTCTTCTCTTTTCAACAAGCAAAGAGAAGCAGAAGTGGATCTGAAGTTGTTGTCAAAGCTCCCCCTGAGATCAAGATGAGGTTCAGGAAGGAGAGCTCTGCACAAGGGTGACAGGTCTTCAAAGGTCTGATTTGCTCCAGCAAAGAATGATCCAAGTGAGTTGGATGGAGGTGTCTGAAGCAATCAGATTTTCTGTAAGAGAGTCTTTCAGAAATAATTTTTCACTGAGAGAAAGATGAGAAGTCTTGTATTGTTGTTCTCTTCTTGTTCTGTGTATTCTCTGTATATTCTTGTTATTGTCCAAGAGAAAAAAAAATATATTTGAGTCTTCTTCTTCCTTTACTTTGATAGCCGTTGGAAGTCAGCATTGATTGTTTTCCTTAACTGTCCATGCCTCAAAGGAAATGACAGGCAGACATTCCTTAGAAAATTCCTTGAGCCATGCACCAGATATGCTGTAACGGCCAATAAATTCTTCAGCATTAATTGCCTGTCAGAAGGAATTTGAATTCCTATCCAAAATCGACGGAAGTCTGGAAGGCGTCGAGCTCACAGAAAAACGTCGATCTGAGCACGACACACGTTGGTCAGAGAGTGTTTTCTGTAAGCAGAGCTGGGATCGACGGAACGTCGAGCTGAGGTCGACTCCACGTCGAGCTGAGGTCGACTCTGCGTCGAGCTGAGATCGACTCTGCGTCGAGCAGAGGTCGACTCTGCGTCGAGCTGAGATCGACTCTGCGTCGAGCTGAAGTCGACTATGCGTCGAGCTGAAGACTACTCTAACTAGCCTATGTGACCTATATAACAACATGGAGGTCACAGCATACAATCCCTATAGAAATATAGTCATCCTGGTCCAAATAGTAATAGGGTGTTCCAACAATCTCCCCCTATTTGGATTAGGATTACTATTTACATGAATTTTTAGGGAATCAAAGAAAAGAAATAAAGCAGATACAACACAATATAATACAACCAGACATAACAGAATAATATGCAGCATATATGAAGCACTATATAGCAGCAGAATTGTTTAAATGTCCTGAGTCCAGAATATAGAAAGTGTTAGAATACCTTACTTTACTTGTCCTTTGATGCTTTGTCTTGATCACTCTTTTTGAAGATGATTTCTCTGTTTGGATTGGAAGCTTCCTTTTTAGATCTGAAGTCATCAGCTGCACCTAAAGATTTTTGATCTCTAGCACTGGGTGGTACAGCTGCAGGGTGGAGTTCCATGTATCTGTCTGAATCAAAAAATTTCTTTGAGCCATACTTTTCCAATTCTTCTCTTCTTTGTTCTGACATAGTACTGATATGAGATGTATCCAGTCCTCTTTCTCTGGCTTTGCTGATCTCATTTAAGGCAGCCATTTCTGTCATCCTTGCTTTCCAGTAAGCAGGAGTCTTGGTAGGATCTTCAAAGGGGACAGCTGGTTCAAATTTGTTAGAGGATGATTCTTGAGAAGTTCTTGGAGTGAGGTCAACTCTAGGCCTATAGGGATAGGGACCAGAGGTTGGATCAAAGGTTCTTCCCCTGGACTGCCTGCCTTTATAATTTCCTCTTTGTTGACCTCCCCTTTGCTGGCTACTTCCTTGATATCTTCTGGCTTGATAAGTTTTTCCATGAAGAGCTGAAGGGGCTGGTTTTGAAGAAAGACTAGCACCTGCACCTGCATCAGGAGGAGGTGGAGGAGGAGGCTGATGGACTGGTTTAGATGGACCTTCATTGAATTTTCTCTTCTTCTTCATTGCCTTTCTCTGATTCTGAGAGTACTGCATCCAAGGCTCTGTGATTTCACAATTATATTTGATGTAATAGGGAATGTCATGATCTGTAGCTCTGGCAGAAGGTACTCTTTTCAAGGCTTTTGATCTGGCTTTCCTCTTCCTTGCAATAGTTGCAGAGGAGTCATCAGAATCTGTGGCAAACTCATCTTCAGAACTTTGTGATTCTTCATATGGATCTATATATTTTCTTTTGGAGAGGGGAAAGCTGATGGAGGCTGGAGCTGCTGAGGAAGAGACTAAAGGAGGCTCTGCTGTCAGTGGGAAGGAGGAAGCAACCACTGCAGGAGAGGGCACAGCCTCAAAAACCATAGAGGCTGAGGAGACTGGTTCCTGAAGAGCTTGGGAGATATTGGCCTCTGCAGCATCAGGTGTCTCAGTCACTTCACCTGAAGTCTCAGCAGAGACTACCACACCAAATCCAACACTAACAGGAGCCACTGCTACCACTGCTAAATCAGAAGTCAAGACCTTCTGGAAGGGGACAATAGCCCTGGACATATCTTCTTGAAGCTGTTTTTCTGCTATATCAAGGTCTTCTTGTATTGAAGCTGGAGGAGAGAAGATCTGAAGAGAAGCTGCCAAAGACTGAATGTCTAAGGCACTGCTGATTTGCTGCTCTGAAACTGGAGGAGAGGCCTCAGATACCATTTGATCTTCTGCAGCATACACTGTCTGTGAACAAGTAACTGATACTGTCTCTGAAGGAGTCTGAGCAATCTGAACTGAAGAAGGAGGCAGCTCTTCTTCTGCTGACATCTCCCCCTGCCTAGAATCAGGGGCAGCTGACTCTAGGCCCCCAGAAGAAGGGCGTGCCAATTGGGAGGAAAGGGAGGAGACAGAGGTAGAAAGAGCTCTCAGTGAAAGTAGGAGAGGAGCCAGCTTGGCATCCAAAAGGGAGGAGAGCCTAGGAGACAGAAGATCAAAAAGTTGATTGGCTAAGGGCAGGAGGGCTACTTGCTCAAGGGGAACTTGAGTAGAGGTAGAGGGAGTAGCAGAAGCTGAGAATGAAGAAGATGTTGAGAGAGGAACAGACAGAGGAGGTGTAACTTGTTCCTGAATGGAGGAGAAGAGTAAGTCGGAAAAGGTAGATGAATTGAGGAAGTCATGAGGAGAGGAGGTAGAAGCATCCATGAATGAGTCTTCATGCATGTCAAGTGAAAAGATATCCTCATGAGGGGTGGAATCCAAGGTTATTGGAAGGAAAGTAGTTTGAGGAGGAAGGGAGAAGGCAATGGTGGATATGGAGGAGGGTAGAGTTTGAGAGGATGAGATAAGTGAGGTTGAGGGGATGAAGGTGGATGGAAGGGTGAGGGAGAGAGATGGCATAATCCCTTCTTCTGGACCAGTGGACTGAGGGGAAGTGACCTCTATAGTCCTGGTGTCTGCAGAGGATTTCATGGCTGCTGCTGCCCTGGGATTCACGATTCTCCTGTCCCATTTGCCAATTAAAGCACATGTGAGCCTCTTGGAAGCATTTATGTGCTTCTTGGAGGACACCAGCAGTTGGGGGCAGCAGTGGTTGAGAATCAACCCAAGAACTCTTCCAAAATGGACAGAGCTTTTATCCAACTTTTTCTTAAGCATATCAAACACAATTAATCCCCAGTTGGGATGTTTCTTATCCATTAGAGCAGCCATGAGGCAAAACTGATGCCTGGTTATTGCATCATGTGCAGTTCTCTTTGCACAGATCACCTTTCCAGTTATATCTGCTAATAACTTGTACTCAATTGCTAGGTTAATTTTAAGGAGTTTGGAGGGGTTACCAGCAGCATGCCCCATCCTGTCCAGCATCAAGGTATACTCTTCCACTGATAGTTCTATATCATCATCTCCAGCAGCAAAGTTGAAGGCTTCTGTAATGACTTGAGGTGAGATGGCTACCTCATTTCCTGCAATCTTCCCAGTCAAGATGTTGTTATCTGAAATGATTGCTGTAAGACACCATTCTTTAATTTCTGATTCGGGAAGGGGTATCCTGGTAGACATAAAGTGGACTAGCTGCTGCTCCTTGAAAAGATTCAGTATATCCAGAAGGTGTTGTGGAGATCCATCAAAAGAATCGAAATCAATGTCGAAACCAGAGTCGAACTTCATAGCCGCCAGAGCTCCTGCTGTAATTGCCATTGTCCTGCAAAAGAAAGAGTACCTTCCAAGATCAAAAGTATAGTATTTGGAGGGAGAAAGCTTGAGCAGAGAGATATGAAAGCGCAACTGCGAACGACGGAGAAAAAATGATTTTATACTTAGGGTTCGACGCAGAAAAGGAAAGAACGTCGAGCTCAGTTCGACGCTCAAGGGCTCTAGGAGAACTGAAACGACTCAACAGCGTCCAGCTTAGGTCGACGTTCGACGCTTTGGCTGAAGCTATACGTCGAGCTCAGGTCGACGTTGAACGAAGACGTCGACCGGGGAGAGAAAAAACTCAAGAAGCCAGGAAGCTGTGAACTCAGTTCGATGCTAGAAGCTGAGTTCGACGTTCGACGCTTTTGAGGGCGACGGACCGTCGATCTCCGTTCGACGCAGCGTCGAGCTTAGTTCAGAGCTCAGAACAACCACTCAGACAGGGAAATTTTGAAATGAAATTTTTCTTATTCCTGTTAATTATGGGTTTCAAAATCTTGGAGTTTTAATTTATGCTGTCTCCATCTAGCATTCCCAACTGATTGAGGAAAAAGAGGTGCTTCTTTTCATCCAAGGGTTTGGTGAAGATATCTCCTCTCTGTAGTTCAGTGGAAATGTATTCTAGTGCAATTTTCTTCTTTTCTACATTGTCCCTTAAGAAGTGATGTCTGATTTCTATGTGCTTAGTCCTACTATGGAGAACTGGATTTTGAGCAATAGATATTGCACTGGTATTATCACAAAAGATTTTAGACATCTCTAAGTTGTACCCATAGTCTAGGAGCTGGTTTTGAATCCACAAAATCTGTGAGCAACAACTACCTGCAGCCATGTATTCAGCTTCAGCAGTTGATGTGGACACAGAGGTTTGTTTCTTACAAAACCAGGAGACAAGTCTATCACCAAGAAATTGACAAGTTCCACTGGTGCTTTTCCTGTCTACTCTACATCCAGCATAATCAGAATCTGAAAATCCAGTTAGATCAAATCCTGAGTCATGTGGATACCAGAGACCTAGATTAGGACAACTTTTTACATACCTAAGAATCCTCTTAACTAATGTGAGGTGGGACTCTCTAGGGCTTACTTGAAATCTAGCACAAATGCATGTGGCAAACATTATATCTGGTCTAGTAGCTGTTAGATAAAGTAATGAGCCAATGATTGCTCTATAGTTTGTCTGATCAACTGGTTTTCCAGATTCATCAGCATCTAAAACAGCATTTGTAGGCATAGGTGTTTTCATGGATGATGCTTCAGACATTCCAAATTTCTTAACCAGTTCTCTTGCATACTTGGTTTGAGAAATGAAAATGCCATCCACATGTTGTTTAACTTGCAATCCAAGAAAGAAAGCAAGCTCACCCATGCTACTCATTTCAAACTTTGAGTGCATAAGTTGTGAGAACTTTTTGCATAAATTTGAATCAGTAGATCCAAATATGATGTCGTCTACATAAACTTGTACTAGTAGGGTATGGGACCTATGGGTTCTAACAAAAAGAGTTTGGTCTACACTACCCCTTTTAAAATCATTTTCCAACAAAAAACAAGCTAAGGTCTCATACCATGCTCTAGGAGCTTGCTTGAGACCATATAAAGCTTTATGCAGTTTAAATACATGATCAGGAAAAGTTGGAGAGATAAAACCTGGAGGTTGCTTTACATAGACTTCTTCCTTGATGTCTCCATTGAGGAATGCACTCTTGACATCCATCTGATATACCTTGAATCTCTTGTGAGCTGCATATGCAAGGAAGATTCTTATGGCCTCCAACCTTGCAACTGGTGCAAAGGTTTGGTCATAATCAATTCCTTCTTCTTGGCAATACCCTTGTGCAACAAGTCTTGCCTTGTTTCTCACAATTATTCCTTGATCATCCAATTTGTTTCTGAATACCCATTTGGTTCCAACAATTTGCTGGTTCCTTGGTCTTGGTACTAATTTCCAAACTTTATTCCTCTCAAATTGATTCAACTCTTCTTGCATTGCAATGATCCAGTTTGGATCTTGCTCTGCATCTTGTATGGTTTGAGGCTCAATTTGAGAAAGGAAGCAGGTGTGCATAATATTTTGGTTAACTTGATTCCTTGTTTGCACACCCACTGAGATATCTCCAATCACTTGTGAGATTGGGTGATCTCTTGTTGTTGCTAGATCAACAAGGGGTGTTGATGATGCACCAACCTGTGTTGTTGTTTCCTCTTGTGGAACAACAACTGGTTCTTCAATTTGTTGGCCCTTTGAACTTTCCAGAACTTGAAATTCCTCTTCATTGTCACTAAGTTCAGTGACTTGTTGAATTGGTGAAGGTGATGACCCTTTGTCTTTGATGGTAAGCTGCTTCAGATTTTCTGAAATTGAATGTTCTTGCAAATTGCTTATGGTAGAAGTCTCCTTCTCCTTATAAAACATGTTAGTTTCATCAAATGTAACATGCATGGATTCTTCAATTTTATTTGTGCACTTGTTAAAAACCCTATAAGCCTTGCTAGTCATGGAGTATCCCATAAACACTCCTTCATCAGCTTTGGCTTCAAATTTAGCTAGGTATTTCTTGTCATTATTGTGAATGAAACAAATGCAACCAAATATTTTGAAGTAGTTCACTTTAGGTTTCTTCCCTTTGAGTAGCTCATAAGGAGTCTTACCCTTTAGCTTATGTATCAGGCTTCTATTCAGAACATAGTTGGAGGTGTTCACAGCCTCTGCCCAAAAGGTTAGAGGAAGGTGAGCATCTGTCAACAATGTTGTGGCAGATTCAATAAGGGTTCTGTTTTTCCTTTCAACTACCCCATTTTGTTGAGGAGTTCTAGGAGCTGAGAAAGTATGCCTGATACCTTCATTCTGGCAGAACTCTAGCATAAGAAGAGAATCAAACTCTGTCCCATGATCACTTCTGATCAGGGCAATGTGAGTATTGAACTCAATCTGTATGCCTTTGAGAAAATCTGTCAAAATTTTGAAGTTATCAGACTTCTTCCTCAGAAAGAACACCCAAGTGAATCTTGAGAAGTCATCTACAATTACTAAAGCATAAGATTTCCCTCCTAGGCTTTGTACATTAATTGGTCCAAAAAGGTCCATGTGCAATAAGTACAAGATTCTAGGTGAGTCACTCTTATTAAGTGACTTGAAACTGTTTTTGGTTTGCTTGCCTAATTGACAGGCCTTGCAAAGTCCTTCCTTCTTGTAGGGACCAGAAGGTAGTCCTCTAACAAGGTTGTCTTGGGATAACTTAGCAATGGTTCTAAGGTTCACATGTCCTAATCTTTTATGCCACAAGATGTTTGGTTTTGAAATGGAGTTAAACAGGCAAATATCTACTACAGGTGAATGAAAATCCACTAAGTAAATGTTACCTCTTCTGTTACCTGTCAACACAGTTGTGTTGTCCACTGACTTGACTTTGCATATGGCTTTGTTAAAGGTTACTTGGTATCCTTCATCACACAATTGACTGATGCTTATCAGGTTGTGTTTGAGTCCTTCAACATATGCCACCTTTTTGAAAGTGACTAAGCCAATTTGAACTGTCCCATATCCTTTTGTAGTTCCAAAGCTTGAGTCTCCAAAAATTACTTTGGGTCCAAGCTTGGTTTTGAAGGAAGTGAGGTTGTCCTTGTCTCCTGTCATGTGCTTTGAGCACCCACTATCCAGATACCATTGATGGTTCTCACTTGGATAGGTCTTTACCTGCACAAAAACAGCTTATTTGTTTTTGACCCAGTTAACCTTGGGCCTAGGTTGATATCCCTTAAATTCTGAAATGAAGGACATCTCAGGTTGACTCTTATAGCCTACAGGATGATATCTCCTAGGAGGTATGATCCATTCAGCATAAGGGTTAAAGTAATGAGATGTGGAGCTAGAATTGAAATTTGAGTTAACCCTTGAGAACTGGGTTTTGCTCTGAACTCGGCTCGACGCACGTCGAGCTTCGGTCGACGGACTCAAGTGAGTGCGTCGAGCTCCGTTCGACGGCAAGGTCTTGCTTTGTTCAGAGAGTAGAGGGCGTTGACCTGGGTTCGACGTTTTCTTGCGATTACGTCGAGCTCTGGTCGACGTCCGTCGAGCTTCGTTCGACATTTTTTGTCCAGTTTCCTGGGTTAAGTCAGCATTCTTCCTAGCCACTATCAAGACTCCTTTACCTTTCTCACTGGTAAATTTGATTGGAGTTGTCAGCACTATGGGTTGGCTGGATGAAGCACCCAAGCCCAGTGAACCATTCAATCTTGAGTTCACTGTACTTGTGATGTCCATCAATTTGATACTTCTCCCATTAAGGGTTTCTTCAAATTGTTTGGCCTTAGATAGCTCACTTTTCAGTGAAGCTATCTCCTCCCCACACTGCTTCAACTCTTCTAAGAGTCTAAGGTTATCTGAGTTAATGGATTTGCATTCAATTAATTGTTCATTTAGAGTTTTAATCAGCTTTTGAGACTCAATTAAGTCAATGCACATAGATTTAAACTCAGATTTGAAATCATCAGAAGTAAAGTCAAATGAATCTATTACCTGATCCTCAGTAAGTTCCTGATCAGATGGATAGTCAGCCTCAGGCTCTGAATCAGTGTTCTTTTGAGATGCACTGATGGCCATCATGCAGAATCCCTTTTCTTCTGCATCATCCTCATCATCACTAGAACTGGATGATGAGTCAGACTCATCAGAGTCACTCCAGGATTCAGCCACAAATCCTTTCCTGGTGTGCTTGCTGTTGCTGGAGGAAGGCTTGTCATGGTATTTCCTTGACTCCTTGTCCTTCCTTTTATCCTTCCTTTCCTTCTTGTCCCTTCTGTCCTTGTCTTGATTTTCTGGACAGTTTGGGAAGATGTGTCCTGGTTTCCTGCAACCAAAGCAGATAATATCTTTATTATTGGATCTGTCATACCTTGGCTTGTCTTTGTCTTTGGATGACCATCTTCTGAAGTTCCTTTTATTTAGCTTATTGAACCTCTTGACCAGTAGGCTCATAAGCTCTTCATTTCCCAACACCTTTTCTTTAGGTTCTTCTTCCTGTGCTTTGAAGGCAATAGTTTTCTCAGCCTTCTCTGTTGGTGTGGATGTCTTCTGCTCTTCTTCTCTTTTCTTAATAAATTGCTCATAGCTCTTGAGCTTTCCTAGAAGAGCTTCTGTGGATAGCTCACAGACATTTCTTCCATCTTTAATTGACCATATTCTTGAGTCCCAAGAGCTAGGGAAACAAGTCAGTATCTTGTCATTTATCTCAGTAAGAGATATGTCCTTCTCTAGTGATCTAAGTTCACTTATGATTAGGCTCAGTCTGTTGTACATGTCAGCAACTGACTCAGACTCTGCCTTTTTGAAGTTTTCATACTGTGTGATGAGATAGGATCTCCTATCCTTTCTTTCATCTGCAGAACCTGATACAATTTCTGAGAGTTTTTCCCAGATCTCCTTGGCAGTATTGCAATCTGCTACCTTCTGGAAAATGTCATCTGACATGGTTTGAGCCAAGATGTTCATGGCTTTAGCATCTGCTGCCTTCCACTTCTTTATGTCAGCATCAGTCCCTGAAGGAGGAGGAACAGCTGATGTACTTGTTCCTGTGGGAGGTCTTGGACAATCTGTCAATACAGAATTGAAGATATCTTCATCAAAAGAGTTCATATAAAGTCTAATCCTTGCCTTCCATAGTGCAAACTTAGATAGATTGCACATAGGAGGTCTGGTGCTAGCAAAGTCCTTGTTTTGTGCCATGAGTTTTAAAAGATAAGTAAAACTAAGAAAAGTAACCCTTTGAGGGAAATGATCTTATCAGAGATCTTTTGATCCAGGTGTTAGCCTGTATGAATGATCAACCTGGCTCTGATACCAATTGAAAGTGCAGGATAAGATCACTCCTAACTCTAGAGGGGGGTGAATAGAGTTATTTAAAATAATTTTCCAAATAAAAACTTGCAGAGAAAATTTTTACTTTACTTAGTGTATGGTGCTATAGCAAGTAATCAGAGTAAAAAATAAATTCACAGCACAAAGCAAAACACAGAAAGGGGCAAGCAATCCAGATGACACAAGGAGCTATAGTGGTTCCCCAAATCTGGGTACATCCACTCTTCTATCACCCTTGATAGGAATCCACTTCAAGATGAGTTGATCAGGTGTCTTGAGCACCAGAGAGTTTTTGATCAGGTTCTCACAAACCAACAGAAGCTGATTTTGACCAGGTTTCAGCAAAACCAAAAGTAACTTTTGAAGGGAGTTAGAACCCTGTACAGAAAGAAAAAGAAAAAGAATGAAGTTGTCTTCTCTTTTCAACAAGCAAAGAGAAGCAGAAGTGGATCTGAAGTTGTTGTCAAAGCTCCCCCTGAGATCAAGATGAGGTTCAGGAAGGAGAGCTCTGCACAAGGGTGACAGGTCTTCAAAGGTCTGATTTGCTCCAGCAAAGAATGATCCAAGTGAGTTGGATGGAGGTGTCTGAAGCAATCAGATTTTCTGTAAGAGAGTCTTTCAGAAATAATTTTTCACTGAGAGAAAGATGAGAAGTCTTGTATTGTTGTTCTCTTCTTGTTCTGTGTATTCTCTGTATATTCTTGTTATTGTCCAAGAGAAAAAAAAAATATATTTGAGTCTTCTTCTTCCTTTACTTTGATAGCCGTTGGAAGTCAGCATTGATTGCTTTCCTTAACTATCCATGCCTCAAAGGAAATGACAGGCAGACATTCCTTAGAAAATTCCTTGAGCCATGCACCAGATATGCTGTAACGGCCAATAAATTCTTCAGCATTAATTGCCTGTCAGAAGGAATTTGAATTCCTATCCAAAATCGACGGAAGTCTGGAAGGCGTCGAGCTCACAGAAAAACGTCGATCTGAGCACGACACACGTTGGTCAGAGAGTGTTTTCTGTAAGCAGAGCTGGGATCGACGGAACGTCGAGCTGAGGTCGACTCCACGTCGAGCTGAGGTCGACTCTGCGTCGAGCTGAGATCGACTCTGCGTCGAGCAGAGGTCGACTCTGCGTCGAGCTGAGATCGACTCTGCGTCGAGCTGAAGTCGACTATGCGTCGAGCTGAAGACTACTCTAACTAGCCTATGTGACCTATATAACAACATGGAGGTCACAGCATACAATCCCTATAGAAATATAGTCATCCTGGTCCAAATAGTAATAGGGTGTTCCAACAAAAGGGATAAAAAGAGGAGTGGGCACACAAGTTCATTCCAAAGTCATTTAAGAAGAGAAAAACTAACATATTTTATTAATGAAAGAGAACTATTACAAAGCTATTACAAAGCTAAAGCTAAAGCAAAAGCAAACATAAAAGTGAGGGGGGAGAAAACTCCTTACATGGCTATGGAATCACCAAGGGCAGCCCACAAAACACACTAAATTTTGGCTCAAAAAAGTGAACCCTTGGACCTTATAGAAAAGTTTTATTTATAGACAAAATTTAAGGTGGGACACGTCCTAGTCACGGGCGTGTCGGGGGGCATGTTGGGAGCGTATCATAGTTGCCGTGTTTGACTTGGCGAAATCTGGCGAGCTGGCTTGTTTTTGGAAGCTTTGGGATGGGACAAGTGTCAAACACGGGCGTGTCGTGTTTGGACACGGGCATGACATGCTGGCATTGAGTGTCGAGTTGATGGCGTTGAGTGGGGTCGATGGGTAAACAGTAAAAGCATTGAGTGGCTGCCAGTGTTGAGTGGCGTTGAGTGGCTGATACGGGCGTGTCGGTCATGACTCGGGCGTGTTCTGCTCGGGTTGATGAAGGCATTGAGTCTTAAGTAGATGGCGTTGAGTTGAGCTTGTGACATGGGCGTGTCGATCATGGAACATGGGCGTGCTTGGTCAATTTTTCACCATTTTCTGAAATTTTTCTGGAATCAAAATTAAGCTAAGTTGAAATAGTATTTACAAAAAAAGGAAGCAATTTATTGAATAAAACTAACTAAAAAGGCAAAAATAAACTAAAATGACTTAATAAAAAATACTATAAAATAGTTATATTTACAACTTATCAAATACTCCCATACTTAAGCTTTTGTTATTCCAGAGCAAAAGTTTGAGGTGAACTTATAAGGAATAAAAAAACTCCAAGTTTTGCTACCACTTAAATTAATTATTAGAGAGATCTAAATAAATATACGTGGTATAAGAGTTAAGTCCTAAAATTATGTAGATGATTTAAATAGGACAAAAAGTTTTGGCCAAAAGACTTCTTGATGTAATCAAATAGAAAGCAAAAATTGTACTGGTTAGGTCTACAAAAATTTCTTGGATTATATGAACTTTTGCTTATAGGAGTTTTACGGGAAATAATGTAATTTACAAATTATGCTCTCAAAAATTTTTTTTGAATAAATTCTAGAGTCGTGAAATTGGTTGAGGGGTTTGGCGGTTTATGAAGTGGTTTGGATTTTGATGCGAGGTAATTTTTTCTCAAACCTCCATTTTTTTCTTTTTAGATTATTAGGAAAATGAAATCTTATTTTCCTAATATGATTTTTTTTTCTTTTTCAATTTCATAATAATAAAATTAACCCAATGCATATGTGTAAGAGTAATGAATTTTATCCTCTTACTTAATAACATATAATCTTTTTAAATTATTGGGTGCCTATGTTTACGGAACGAAATCTTATTCTCATTGATATGGGATCTTTTAAGGGTAAAATTTTTATCATGCCAAGTTCGACATGATAAATAAGGGGAAGAAAAGAAAACTAGATTTTTAATCAAAATTATTTGAGAACAACCTTTATAAATTGTACGTTCCAATTTTTCAGAAAGCTAAAAGTAAGCATAATTGAATTCTATAGTCATTATATTCTAACATGATACACGTGCTCCTATCTATGAAAAATTAGAAGTAGTGTCTAAAACAAGTTCGCTATTTTTAACAAAGCACAAGAAATTCTTTAAAACTTAACCCCGGCTATTTATTTTTTCAATCTATAATTAACAAACTAATAATGAACTAAGAATTAATAAAATTCACATATAAATAAACTCAAAATAAAATTTTTGGATAGCAAGAAAATTAAGAATGGTATATTTAATTTATTTGTTTTATAAATTATTATTTTTTTGAATTTTTAAAGTTATTATCTTTTTTGTATTTTTGTATTTACTTGTTTAATATATAAATACTAAAGAAAGGAAAATGCGAAAATAAAATAATAAATTTTAGATTTTTAAGTTTTGCAAATTTTTTTGTATATTTTTTTTTCGAAAATTTTCATTCTATTTACAAAAATTGGGAGAAAAAAGAGAAATTATTTACAAGGATGAGAGAGAAAAGGGGAGAGGGGAAATAGAAGAGTATTTACAAAAAAATATTTACAAAAATTTATCTACAAAAATTATTTACAAAGTAAACCAAAATATTTTTGGAATTTTTTTTTTGTTTTAAAATAAATTTTTTTGTTTTTGTTTTGTTTGTCTTTTTTTTTCATTTTTTTTATGGAAATATAAGTGCAAATAAGAGAAGTGCAGAAAAAAAATAGTGAAAATACGAAAACACCCTCATACTTAGTTCCAACATTGTCCCCAATGTTGTAAGATAAGTATGTGAAATGATAAAAAATAAATACTATATGTACAAAAAGAAAGACGGAGGGTAGAAACGTCCCTGATGTGTGTTCGGGGAAGCCCATTTAGAAACCCTGCATTATTAGAAAAAGTAGCAAACATAATAAATAAAGAGCGAAAAAGATAAACGTGGGGTGCCTCCCTGGAGCGCTTTGTTTATAGTCGTGTAGCTTGACTATATTTGCGGGTTTATATATCGAGGAGGGTTATGGTTTCGTTATGCTCGATCACAGGGTCGCCCGTTATGTAAGTCTTTAACCAATGACCGTTTACTTTAAACGAGCCTTTTTCGGGGTGGGAGATAAGTATGGTCCCATATGGAAAGACTTCTTTAACTATGATGGGACCAGACCATCTAGATTTTAGTTTTCCTGGAAAAAGTTTAAGACGTGAATTATAAAGAAGGACAAGACCGTCCGGATAAAAAAAAATTGGGGACTTTATTTTTCGATCGTGATATAACTTAGAACGCTCCTTATAGAACTTATTGCTCTCGTAAGCGTTCGCACGCTATTCATCGAGCTTGTTTAGTTGCAGTTTTCTATTCTGAGCGGCTAAGTTAGCGTCGAGGTTTAAGAGTTTTAAAGCCCAAAGTGCGCGATGGTCTAGTTCTACAGGTAAATGACATGCTTTGCCATAGACTAATCGAAACGGAGTACAACCGGTTGCAGTTTTGTATTCCGTACGAGACGCCCATAGCAGGTCGTCAAGTTTAACGGACCAATCTTTCCTATTTAGTGAAACGAGTTTTTCTAATATATGCTTAATCTCTCAATTTACTACCTCAACTTGGCCACTTGTTTGCGGGTGGTAGGGGTGGCAAGTTTGTGCGTGACTCCGTATTTAGCTAACATCTTAGCCATAAGAGCATTTTAGAAATGCGTTCCCCTATCACTAATAATTGCGTAAGGCGTGCCGAAGCGAGAAAATAGTTTTTTAAGAAATGTAACGACGACTCGCGCATCATTGGTAGGGAGAGCTTGCGCTTCCGCCCACCTCAATACGTAGTCGACCGCCACTAAAATATACATATTTTTGAAAGACAGAGGTAGGGGGCCAACAAAATCTATGCCCCATAAATAGAAGACTTTGCATTCTAAAAATAAATTTTGGGGCATCTCGTCACGACGAGAGATGTTACCCGACCGCTGACAGCTATCGCATGCGCACAAAATTATGAGCGTCTTTGAAGAGAGTGGGCCAAAAGTTGCCCTCCTCTAGCGCCTTCCGAGTGGTCCGGTTGGCTTGATAAGGCCCGCCAGCTGGACCCTCGTAGTATTTACAAGCACTCCATACTCGTAATGCATCTTTTGACTGCTTGGTCCACGCAGATACAAAAAAGAAACGGGTCCTCCCAAAAGAAATGTTTTAAGTTAGAAAAGAATTTCTTCTTTTGATGACTTAAAAATTCTTTCGGAAGTACCCGCGCGACTAAATAGTTCGCAAAATCTGCGAACCAAGGCGAAGATGACGAAGATAAATGAATGGTAAGGAGGCGTTCCTCGGGGAATCTGTCATTTATTTCAGATTCGACGAGCGCTTCCGCACCCGGATTTTCTAAGCGGGAGAGGTTGTCTGACGCTAGATTTTCTACGCCCTTCGTATCTAGGATTTCCAAATCAAACTCTTTTAGGAGGAGAATCCATCGAATATGGCGGGACTTCGCATCACTTTTAACTAATAAATATTTAAGGGCGGAGTGATTGGTATAAACGATAACTTTAGATAACGTTAAATACAAGCGAAACTTATCAAAAGAGAAAATGACGGCTAAGAGATCCTTTTCCGTTGTCATGTAATTCACTTGTGCGTAAGTGAGCGTCTTGCTAGCGTAATAAATTGGATGAAAATGTTTTTCTATGCGTTGGCAAGGAACGACACCTAAGGCAATATCAGTAGCATCGCACATGATTTCGAACGGAAGGGACCAATTAGGGGCCACTAAAATTGGTGAGGTGATAAGTTTTTGTTTTATTAAATTAAAGGCATACTCGCAATTTGTTACTAAAGATGAAGCGTGATTCCTTTTCCAAGAGGTGAGTTAGCGGCTTTGTTATTTTTGAAAAGACTTGAATAAAACGTCGGTAAAAGCCCGCATGGCCTCAGAAACTCTTAATAGATTTTACGTTTGTTGGTGGCAGGAGTTTTTCTATGATTTCTACCTTGGTCTTATCTACCTCCATCCCCTTAATCGAAATCTTATGGTCGAGGACAAAACTTTATCGAACAATAAAGTTACATTTTTCCTAATTTCGAACAAGGCTTGTGTCATCACACCTTTGGAGGACACAATCAAAATTTTTAAGGCAATCGGGAAAAGCGCGTCCGAAAATAGAAAAGTCATCCATAAAGACTTCCATAATGTCTTCTACTAGCTCGCCAAAGATCGCAAGCATACATCTTTAGAATGTAGTCGGCGCATTAAAATGTCCAAAAGGAATTCTTCGGTATGCGAAGGTGTCAAATGGGCAAGTAAAAGTTGTCTTCTCTTGGTCATCGGGGGAAATAGGGATTTGGAAAAACCCCGGTAAACCATCATGAAAACAATAATAAGGATAACCAGATGAACGATCAAAAATCTGGTTGAGAAATGGTAGTAGGAAATGGTCCTTGCGGGTGGCATCATTAAGTTTGCGATAATTGATGAACACACGCCAACGTAATAGTACGAGTTGGGACGACCTCGTTATGCTCATTCTCCACTACGGTAAAACCGCCCTTCTTGGGCACGACATGCACGGGACGAACCCATGCATTGGTTGAAATAGGGTAGATAATCCTCGTATCAAATAAGTAAATAATCTCAGCTTTAACGACGTCTTTCATGTTTGGGTTAAGACGTCGCTGCGGCTGAATCGTTTTGCGGCAATTATCGTTAAGAATTATCTTATGGGTGCCAAATTAGGGGTTAATCCCCTTTAAGTCAGAGATTTGCCACGCAATTGCGTGGCGATGTTTAAGTAAAACTTCCAATAAATCGGAAGTCTCCGAAGCACTCAAGTCCGAAGAAATAATAACAGGAAGCGTATCGCCTTTTCCCAAAAAAGAGTATTTGAGCGATTCGGGTAAGGGTTCAAGATCTAGGGTGGGCGGTTCTTCTAGGGAGGTTTTAATTCCTATGTCTTTCATACCAATTGGTTCGAAAGGCAAGTATATAGAGGTATCCTCATCGCAGTAAAAATTTTCGAGCGCATAAATATCGTCGTTTAAAAATACGGACTCGAAAACGGAAGAAGAACGATCTCCAAAAAAAGTATCTAAAGAATAGCAGAAATCGTCACTCGATGAAAAATTGTCCATCGAGTGATTAATAGAGAAAGAAACTTGATCATCTCCTACCCAGAGGAGAAGATGACCATTACAAACATCTACTAGTGCGCTGGAGGTGGCGAGAAAATGGCGACCGAGTATTATTGGTACCTCAATGTCATCTTCTATGTCTAAGATGACGAAGTCTACCGGGAAGCTTAACATGTCTACTCGGACAAGGACGTCCTCCACTACCCCGATAGGGAACTTAACCGAGCGATCCACTAATTGGATGAGCATATTCGTAGGACTAGGAGTACCCAAACCTAAACGTTGGAAGAGCAAGAACGACATCAGAGTAATGCTAGCCCCTAAATCAGCTAAGGCGTATTTTACTAATATATTGCCAAAAAGGCACGGGATGGAAAATCGTCCCGGGTCATTTTGTTTTGTGGGTAATTTATTAGTAAGAGCCGCCGAGCAGACAGTGTTGAGAGAGATATGCGAAATATCCTCTAATTTACGTTTATTGGAAAGTAGTTCTTTTAAAAATTTCGCATATTCGGGCATTTGCGAGATAGCCTCGCAAAAAGGAACATTACTATGAATTTGTTTTAATAATAAAAGAAATTTTTCGTATTGCGCGTCCTTACACTCATTTTCTATCCTAAGTGGATACGGCAAGGCCTTGTTTAAAATAATTTTTTCTTTTAAAATCGGTAAAGATGGCGTAAATGAAGAAGGGGGAAGAGGGGTCGGAGGAGAGATATTGTTGGGTTTCTCTGTTAGGATGGCACAACGCTTATGCACGCAGCGGAAGGAATAAAACATCAAGACAACCCAAAAGAGATGGGATCAAGCCATGAAAATTGAATCAAGAAGTTAACAAATAACTAGGCAAAATTACCTTAGTGGCATTGAGTCACAACTCAACGGAGATGCTCCAAGCTTCGATTCCTTGTCGGTGGAGAGTTCTACGTGGAATAACGTCCATGTCTCTGCAGAAATCCACACGAGCGGGAGAACCCCGAGCTTCGTCGCACGAAGGGTCAGGAAGTAGATCAACCGCACCTTTGCACATCCCACGGACTGCTAGGTCCGTGCCACGGAAAGCAAGACTGGGGACGGTCGCTGGAGATGAGGTCGACGGCAGAGCAAACAGGCGTCGGCAGAACGTTTCCATCCGGCGGGGTCGGGATTCGGCGGATCGGGAGATCGGCGGAACTCTTCCGTCGGCTTCAATCCGGCTACAGGAAAACCCCGATGATAGATATATTCCCAAAACCCTAAGTCCCCTATTTATACCAAAGGCATAAACAGTCCAAAGATCACTGCTATCCGCAGACCACCCAAGTTAAGGTTTCAGAGTCATTCGGCGAGAATCAGCACAGGTCCGGCGAGAATCAGATCAAGATTCGGCGAGAATTAGCAGACAGATTCGGCGAGAATCATCTGCTAATTCGTCGAGAATCGGGGATAGATTCGTCGAGTATCACCAATCAACGGGAATCAAACACTTTTGATTCTCGACGAATTCGTCGAGATTCGTCTGTATCACTCGATGATTCTCGACGAATCATTCACGATGAATGATTCTCGACAAACTCGTCGAGATTCGTCGACTCATACTTGACGAATCATTCTCGACGAACTCGTCGAGAGTCGTCGAGACATACTCGACGATTCTCGAGGAATTTGCCATAGTCGTCGAGTCAAACTCGACGACTCTCGACGAAATTCCTTTGGCAACGTTTGTCCGACTCCATCCTGCGAGGTGATTGGTAACCCTTAGCAACACAGTCAATCTACCAATTTCTCCACATGCTCTTATGTGCGACCCTGAAGGCTCATATCGCGTTGGCAGTGAGATTACATGTTTGACCAATTCTAGATCACCATGGTAACTCCAACAGTCTCCCACTTGATCTTGAAAGTATCAAACAAAAAACCTCAAAAACAATGAGCGGCATCTAGCAATGCATCATTGCTCCCCAAGCAATAAGAGTTCATAACTAATAAGCCTTTATGAATAATGTCCCAGCATTATCTTTGTCCCTTTGTCCCTTACATCCGGAAAGAACTAGAGGCATGGACCGTGTCACCCTCATAATAGCTCAATCCAAGTTTCTTGATCTAGAATGGAATTCCAGAGAATGGTGAGTCCAATATCATATATTGACTCAACCAAGCATGGCCATGCATTTCTCAGTCCAGTTCCATCAAGGGGCCCATGGATGAAACTCCTGTAATATAGGAGGACAAATCCCATATCTGCTCACACACAAACACCTAAATGATTCGTAACGTGCCCAACAACCACCCTTATCATCAACCTTTCTCAAGGAAGACTTTAGATGGCATCAAAGCACGCTCTTCCTCACTTGATGAATGTTGTGACTTCAGGTCAAAGGACCACAACACCATTGTCAATTGAGACCTACTCGTAACACGATTAGATAACAATCCACAGAGTAGTCTCAGGTTGGGTCTGTCCAGTACAACTTGTTCATTAATAAGTACCCATGTGATGACTTGATATCACAATATCAAGACCTGTGAGAACTGGTCATCAGTCAACGCACGTGCTAGTCTTAAGGTATCATCATCACCCTAAGCTTCTTTGATGATACAACGACCAGGGACCTTTTAAGAATGAAGCTTCAAATAAATCATTGGCTCTCACATTCAAGTCTCGTACTTGATGTCCTATGGAAGAAAACATTCTAAGGGTATTTATTATGTTAACATTTAACTATCGCATAGAGACACCATAATAAAAGAACTTTCCATTAATTGCAAAAGAAAAACATTGGTACACAATTCATCATATGAATAAACAATAAACAGCCAACAGAATATATGTTTACATGCAACCCACAAGGCTTTCACTAGAGTCGATCATTTAGGAATCGTATACCCATTGATCTAGTATGACCATCATGCTTTCTATGCACGAGAGGCTTTGTTAGTGGATCCGCAATATTCTCCTCAGTCGACACTCTGCAAATGTTCACATCTCCTCGTTCGACAATCTCACGAATAAGATGGAACTGCCGAAGTATGTGCTTGGAGCGCTGATGGGATCTAGGTTCCTTAGATTGTGCAATTGCACCATTGTTATCATAGTAGAGAACTACGGGACCAACAATGCTAGGAACTACATCAAGCTAGCCGATGAATTTCCTAATCCATACAGCCTCCTTCGCTGCATTAGCTGCAGCGATATACTCGGCCTCTGTTGTAGAATAAACAACTATCTCTTACTTGGAACTCTTCCAGCTCACAGCTCCTCCATTAAGGCAAAACACAAACCCTGACTGAGACTTAGAATCGTCCCTATCAGTTTGGAAGCTAGCATCCGTGTAACCACTTACAACGAGCTCTTCCTCTCCACAATACACCAAGAACACATCCTTAGTCCTTCTCAAGTACTTCAGGATATTCTTGACTGCAATCCAGTGACATTCACCTGGGTCTGACTGATACCTGCTAGTCATGCTCAAAGCAAAGGAGACATCTGGTCGAGTACATAACATTGCATACATGATTGATCCAATTGCCGAAGCATATGGAATCAACTTCATGCGGTCCTTATCTTCACAAGATTTTGGACACTGGTCCTTAGAGAGATTCACACCATGAGACATGGGTAAAAATCCTTTCTTGGACTCAAGCATGTTGAACCGCTTCAACACCTTCTCAATGTATGTACTCTGGGTCAAACCCAGCAACTTCTTCGATCTATCTCTATAGATCTTAATACCGAGTATGTAAGTCGCTTCACCCAAGTCCTTCATAGAAAAGATATTCCCTAGGTTGTTCTTAACAACTTTCAGGGTAAGAATGTCATTCCCAATCAACAATATGTCATCTACATACAATATCAGGAAGACAACAATGCTCCCACTGATTCGCTTATAAACATAAGGCACATCTTCATTCTTGATGAAACCAAACTCTTTGATTTTCTCATCAAAACGAAGATTCTCACTTTGAGAGGCCTGCTTCAGTCCATAAATGGACCTGTTCAGCTTGCATATTTTAGTGGATTCATTTGGGGATACAAAACCCTCGGGTTGTGTCATGTACACTTCTTCAAGGAGGTTACCATTAAGGAAAGCCGTTTTGACATCCATCTGTCAGATCTCGTAGTCATAATATGCAGCAATAGCAAGTAATATCCTTATGGACTTTACCATGGCAATAGGGGAAAAGGTCTCATCATAGTCAATACCATGAATTTGCTTGAAACCCTTAGCAACCAGTCACCCTTTGAATGTTTGTACATTCCCATCCATGTCGGTCTTCTTCTTGAAGACCCACTTGCACCCTATGGGTCATACCCCTTCAGGTGGTTCCACCAAGTTCCAAACTTGGTTTGCATACATGGAGTCCATTTCGGATTTCATAGCCTCAAGCCATTTGTCGGTGTCCGGTCCATTCATAGCCTCTTGGTAGGTTGTTGGTTCATCATCATGATCCATAAGCAACACATTACCTATTTGAGACATGAGAAATCCATATCTCTCAGGCTCAAACCTCGGTCTACCAAATCTACGTAGGACTTGTGTTTCTTGAGTAGGTTCTCTAGCTACAACATCTTGTAGTCCTGTCTCGGAACCCAATTCCGGTTCATTCACTATTGGTGGTTCTTGAACTTCTTCAAGTTCTACCTTTTCAGTCTTTCTTGATAAGAACTCTTTCTCCAAGAAGACGCTAGTCCTTGCGACAAACACTTTACCCTCGAATGGTAGGTAAAAGTAATACCCTTTCGTTTCCTTAGGATATCCCACCAGATAACATTTATCCGATTTGGGTTCCAGCTTGTCAGACATTTGACGTCGCACGTATGCCTCACAGCCCCAAATTTTAATGAACGACATACTAGGACGCTTCCCAGTCCATATCTCATATGGTGTCTTCAGAACCGTTTTCGTTGGAGCGCGATTCAGTGTCATTGCAACATTCTCTAAAGCCAAACACCAAAAGGAAATAGGCAAGTCTGCATGACTCATCATCGAACGTACCATGTCTAACAAAGTATGATTTATCCTCTCAGACACACCATTATGATATGGTGTTCTAGGTGGAGTGAGCTGTGATACAATACCACACTCTTTCAGATGATCACGGAACTCATGACTCAGGTATTCGCCACCTCAATCAGATCGGAGTGCTTTAACCTTTTTACCCAACTGGTTTTCTACTTCATTCTTGAACTCTTTGAACTTTACAAATGTCTCGGATTTGCACTTCATAAGATACACATATCCGTATCTACTGAAATCATCAGTAAATGTAACGAAGTAGAAATACCCACCTCTAGCCATGGAGCTCATGGGTCCGCATACATAACTATGTACAACACCCAAGAGATCCTCAGCCCTCTAAGTATAACCAGTGAAAGGGGCTTTAGTCATCTTGCCTAACAAACAAGATTCGCATCGCTCAAATGATTCATAATCAAATGAGTCCAAAAGTCCATCTTTATGGAGCTTGGATATGTGCTTCTCGTTTATATGGCCCAAACGACAATGTCAGAGATATTTAGGGTTTGAGTCATTTATTCTTAGTCTTTTATTATTTTTTATATTATAGATCTGATTGTCCAAGTTCAAAACATAAAGACCATTAAACAATTGGGCTACAGCATAACAAACATCATTCTTAAATATAGAATAATAGTTGTTCTTAATTATAAAAGAAAATCCAATCATGTCCAAGCATGAAATAGATATAATGTTTCTAGTTATGGCTGGAACAAAATAACAGTTATCTAGTTCTATTGCAAGCCCACTGGGCAAAGAAAGACAGTAAACCCCTACGGCTACAGTAGCAACTCTTGCTCCATTGCCGACGCGCAGGTCCACCTCTCCTTTACTCAGCAATCTTCTCCTTTCCAGTTCCTGCACATTTGTACAAATGTGTGAACCACATCCGGTATCCAATACCCAAGATGAAGGAGAAGAAAGGTTTATCTCTATAACGTAAATATTCGAAGCGGAAGTCATACCTCCCTTCATTTTCTGCAGACCCTCAATGTAAGAAGGACAGTTCCTCCTCCAATGACCAGCCTTGCCACAGTGGTGGCATTTCCCCTCCTTCACCGTGCTCTTCTTTTTCATAAGTGCAGAAGACTTGGGCTCGAGATGTGACTTAGGTCCCACCTTCGTCTTCTTAGAGCCCTTGGCCTTGCCCTTGCCCTTATGCACCATCAGTATGGGGATGTCAGGCTTGGCCTTCTTCATATTGATCTCGACAGTTCTTAACATGCCTAGGAGCTCGGGCAGTGTCTTGTCTATTTCATTCATGTTGTAGTTCAAGACAAACTGCTCGTAACTGTCCGGCAACGATTACAGGATCAGATCTGTGGCCAACTCTTAACCCAGAGGAAAACCCAGTCTTTCAAGGTTCCCTATATACCCAATCATCTTGAGTACATGAGTCCTTACTGAGTCTTGAAGTCCCATCTTGAACTGAAACAACGCTTTTGTGATGTCAAACCTCTCTTGACGAGCTTGCCCTTGAAATATTTTCTTGAGATGCTCGTCAATCTCCTTGCAACCCCTGTTCTCATGTTGCCTTTGAAGCTTAGAGTTCATGGTGGCAAGCATAAGGCATTCGACGTCTATGGCGTCATCAGTATACTTCTTATAAGTATCTTTATCCGCACAGGATGAATTCCCGGTCGGCACCTCGGGGGCTTCTTCTTCCAAGACATAGAGTTTTCGCTCTTGCCTGAGAACAATTCTCAGGTTCCTGTACCAGTCCATGTAGTTAGTCCCACTAAGCTTATCCTTCTCAAGGATGGCTCTCAGAGACAGAGTGGAATGTGAACCACTTGCCATGGAATTGTACAAGAATTCATGCAGAATAATATCAGTACCAAAATTTCAAATACAATTTATTTTAATTTGGACTTCAATTAAAACTCCACTATTTTATTCGAAATAATAGCCCTAACTATCAATTCGGAGAGTTCATGCGAGCTACTCTCTTAGTGGACAAGATCCGTATTTCACCAACACAATGAGTCAGCTTTGGCTTTCCTCTCACAATGCGGTTATTTAGGTAGGCAATGCTTGCCAATTGCATCCTCATGCAATTCTTGTATGGTTGGTGAATAACTCCTTATTCGCATCCATCATATGGTGCATGCCAACCCTATGCCTCTAGGTACTCAACCTTTGAGGTCTCCTAGTTAAGCTTGACTCGATGTCGATAGTGGGATATCACAATTATCCTCTCGCACCCTTACCAAGATAGATTAATTCACCTTGCTTTGGCAAGCCCACACTTCATCGATCGAGGCAGGAAGAGTGTCATCCATCGGAAGGCATCCAAACACTTAATATTTGATGAAGGGATTTTTTTTGATTTTAGGTTAACAATTAACCATGATCAACATTTGATCAATGTGCACATCCACAGAAAAAAAAATTTCTAAAATCCATATGTATCCCTTATGTGCACAACCTGACACTATCAACATTTGATAGAAAGGAAGGGATAAATCTGAACATCCAGACTCTTCCAAATCTTCAGATTTACATGCATTGGACAAAAGCAAAGACAACACAACTTAAATCAGTAGACAAGCTCGTCTCTCATTATTGGATGCAAAATCCAAAACAATACACAGGTTCACTAACCATTCGAGGGACGGTTACTGCTAAGGAGACAACAATTTCTAACAATTAAAAATTACCACGAAATCCAAGACGTTCCTGGATGGGTTCCAAGGTGCAGAGCCCCTAACCTGTGGGTTATGAGCCCACCGATTTCCCTTGGAAAAACCATCAACAATTGATGTACCAGGAATAAATCTAGACATTTAGAACACTTCTAAATTCCTAGGTTTACACGCACTGGAATAACCTAACTTCCTATACCACAATCATGGCCACAACCTCCCTCTAATACCACTGTTGGGTTTCTCTGTGAGGATGGCACAACGCTTGTGCACGCAGCGGAAGGAATAAAACATCAAGACAACCCAAAATAGATGGGATCGGGCAATGAAAATTGAATCAAGAAATTAACAAATAACTAGGCAAAATTACCTTAGTGGCGTTGAGTCACAACTCAACGGAGATGCTCCAAGCTTCGAGTCCTTGTCGGTGGCGAGTTCTACGTGGAATAATGTCCACGTCTCTGCAGAAATCCACAAGAGCGGGAGAACCACGAGCTTCGTCGCACGAAGGGTCGGGAAGAAGATCAACCGCACCTTTGCACTTCCCACGGACTGCTAGGTCCACGCCAGGGAAAGCAATACCGGCGACGGTCCCCGGAGATGAGGTCGACGACGGAGCGAACAGGCGTCGGCGGAACGTTTCCGTCCGGCGGGGTCGAGATTCGGTGGATCGGGATATCGGCGGAACTTTTTTGTCGGCTTTGATCCGGCTACAGGAAAATCCCGATGATAGATATATTCCCAAAACCCTAAGTCCCCTATTTATACCAAAGGCATAAACAGTCCAAAGATCACCGTTATCCGCAGACCACCCAAGTTAGGGTTTCAGAGTCATTCGGCGAGAATCAGCACAGGTCCGACGAGAATCATATCCAAGCTCGGCGAGAATTAGCAGACAGATTCGGCGAGAATCATCTGCTGATTCGTCGAGAATCGGGGATAGATTCGTCGAGTATCACCAATCGACGGGAATCAAACACTTTTGATTCTCGATGAATTCGTCGAGAGTCGTAGAGTATCACTCGACGATTCTCGACGAACCATTCGTGATGAATGATTCTCGGCGAACTCATCGAGAGTCGTCGAGTCATACTCGACGATTCTCGACGAATCATTCTCGACAAACTCGTCGAGAGTCGTCGAGTCATATTCGACGATTCTCGACGAATTTGCCTTAATCGTCGAGTCAAACTCGACGACTCTCGACGAAATTCCTTTCGTAACGTTTGCCCAACTCCATCCTGCGAGGTGATTGGTAACCCTTACCAACACAGTCAATCTACCAATTTCTCCATCTTCTCTTATGTGCGACCCTGCAGGCTAATATCGCGTTAGTAGTGAGATTACATGTTTGACCACTTCTAGATCACCATGGTAACTCCAACAGATATCTACCTGAGGATCAATCCATTTTGGATCGATCACCTCCTTACCGCTATGGAGGGTTATAGCGTTGAGGTTCTCCCGTGGGTTGGGCTCCGTATTCCCTGGCAGTGCCCCCTGCGCGCGTTCCGACATGAGTCACGCCAACTATCCAACCTATAATTCTAAATTTTTTAGCGATCCGGTTATATTCTGGATATTGGACTCGTTTGATGCGACGTATTTGTAAAAAAATTTCCTCAACCGGCGAAGGTTTCAGAGGAGGAGGTGGAAAAAATGCGGGCGCAGAAGTAGGAGGGGGACGCTGCGCATTATTCGGGTTGCTCCATGAAAAATACAGGTGGTTCCTCCAACCCGGATTATAGTTATTACAATAAGGGTTGTTGTTGGGGTTTAAGGAAGGGCGACCCGAATTTCCCATGTAGTCCACGAACTCTTCCGCCAAGCAGACGTTAGGGGGAATAAAACAAGGCAGAGTGGAGGAGGCATTAGTCATCTCCGCCACCTGCTTTAATAACCTTTCGACTTGAAGAGTTAACAGAGCATTGGCATCCACTTCAAAAAGGCCAGCCACCAACTTCGGGCATCCCCGCGGGATGTTCCACTGATAGGCGTTCATAGCCATCTCTTCGAATAAATTCTGGGCGGCCTCGGGGGTCTTATTGTTAAGGGTGCCCCCGACAGCCACGTCAATCATTTGACGCGTCTGGAAGTTAAGGCCATTATAAAAAATTTGTACCTGCAACAATGTTGGTAGCGCGTGGTGCGGGCACCGATGGAGGAATTCCTTAAACCGTTCCCAAGTCTCATATAGAGACTCAGAATCGTTTTGCACGAACGAATAAATTTTCGCCCGTAACTTTGCAGTTTTTACGGACAGAAAGTACTTCGTTAGGAACTATTCTGTCAATTCAGCCCAGGTGGTGATACATCCTCGCGGGAGGGAATTCAACCATGCCTTGGCTTTGGATTTGTGGGAGAAGGGAAATAAGCGCAGACGAATGGCGTCATCAGTGACGCCATTAATTTTAAACGTGTCGCAAATCTCCAAAAAGTTGGACTAGTGGACATTAGGGTCCTCATCCGGCAGTCCATCGAACTGTACGGAATTTTTGATCATTTGGATTACACTAGACTTTATTTCAAAATTGTTATTCGCCGTCGTAGGGCGAATAACACTCGACCCGGTATCGTCCAAATTTGGTCGGGCGGAGTAAGACATTGTACGCTCCGCGGCCACATTTGGAACATGGTCAGCCATAAAAACAGCAGGGGATTCTCCGATAGATTCTTCGGGTTCTAAAGTTTGATCGTGATGTTGAGATCGAATGCACGCAAGGGTGCGGTCGATCTCAGGATCAAAATCAAAAGATTTAGAATCCGAAGGCTTTCCACGGGTCATACAGCCGAAAAAAACAGAAATAAATATAATTAAGACAAGGGGAGGGGAATTTTTTTGTTATTTTTAAGTAGTATTTAAGTTTAAAAAAAATTATTTTTATAAAAATTTTTTTTATATATGAAAATAAAGTTAAAGTAATAGATTCCCGGATTCGAAATAACAACGAGGTTGATCCCCGGCAACGGCGCCAAAAACTTGATGGAGCCCGCACACATACTCTTATTTGGATGGTTGGTTCGATGAGTCGACCGTCGCGGACTGGCTAGAAAATCGAAGTTTCTAACGAAAGGAGGAAAGTGCACCTATCGCATGTAGTACTCGATATTCGGGAGAATACCAAGATCGTATTTTTCTCGGGGATGGGTTGATTATTCCTACTCCTCAAGGAGGACTATTATTTTACTGAAAGTTAGGTGGAATTTTTGTTTATCACTTAACAACGGAAATAAAAGAAAACTGAAAGTTATTAGATTAGTTCGATGACGGGTTAATGCTCGGCATCGAATCGGATTAAGACTAAAATAATTCTTAATAATTATTGAACTTAGTTTTTAAATTAATAAAAGGCAACTTGGCCGTGGAGGTTCCACAAGTATGAGCGCACTTATCTCTTAGAATATTGCTCACCTGAACGCTAAGACTATTCGACCGAACGTTAGTCCGACGAAGGATTCTTCTTAATTCCCACTTTACGCTAAGAACCCCGCTATTGGGTGGGGAACCCAATTATGTAGAACTACGCTTCTCCTCTCTCGAGGGTATGTATGCAATTCTATTTACCCAAGGGGTATCGGTCCATACGCACGGCCTCTCGGCTAGCTAGCATATGGATAACAGAAATAGAGCCCACACATCGATTAGGTGGTCCTACGCGTCGTTAACCCGGGGTAAACCTTAAGTCCTAATATTAAAGTGAAAATAAAGAACTTTAATTATTTCAAATCATTTTATATGTCCCAATGCTCTTCGATGCCAAGGGCTAAAGACGATTATCCACTCATCGGTATGGGGACGGCTTTATGGTTTTAATGAGGCGTGAGTTCGAAACTAAACACTAAACGTTTATAAGAAGAAGACACAAAATAACAAACATTTAGATAAAATTGAAAAGCTAATTAAAACGAGAACTCACGCACACTTCAAAACCATAAAATAAAGTAAAGAGAAGTCATACTCGAATGAGTAGGCGGGAAATGAAAACACGCCATTTAACTCTTAACGAGTAGGAGGAAATAAATGCGTGTATAAGTTTTACTCAAATGAGTAGACGGTAAATGACAAATCCTACTAGAATGAGTAGGCGGTAAATGAAAACACGTCATTTAACTCTTAACGAGTAGGCAGAAATAAATGCTCACATGCACACACTCTACATAATTGAAAGAAAGTGATAAAATAAAGCTTGAAAATTTATTCGCATACACACAAGCACTCTACATAATTGAAGAAAGCATGAAATAAAGCATGAAAAGTTCCAGGTTAGCCCTGATGTATTTGACCCTTCAAAGTATATGGAAAAGCACCCTGAAGCAGTTGTTCCAAGGGCTGCAGAATTAAAGATTATTGGTGAGCAGGACTTGAAGATGTCAAAGAAAGAGGCTATTGATCCCCTGAGGAAAATTTCTTTTGTTCCAAGTTCTTCTGACCCTATGCCAGATTCTGTAGACTCTTAATATTTTGATTGACTGCTGTTTATTTCTGACTGTTTGATAACTGCTAGTTAATTGCTATCTATTTCCTGTATTGATTATAGTGTTCTATAGCTAGCTCTATGTTTTAGTTTTTTAAGAGACTTAACTCAAATAGGGGGAGATTGTTGGTACCCTAGTTTGATTTGAGTTCAGTCTTGTCCTTTTAGTCCCTTGACCCAAGAAATATCTATGGTCATTTGTTAGTGGTCTAGCTGTAGAGTCCCCGCTTTTCCAGATGAAGAATTTGGTTAAGTAGGTTTTTCGTTCGACTATAGTCGAACGACGCTCGACTATCGTCTATCGGCTGATCGACTATCGTCTATCAGTTGGTCGACGCTCTGTCTGCGTTGATAGCTCGACTATCTGTTGATAGGTCGACTATCTGCTTGCTTTGGTAGTTCGACTATCTGTTGATAGGTCGACTATCTGTTCCGCTTTGATAAGTCGACTATCTGTTGATAGGTCGACTATCTGTCGTCTTTGATAGTTCGACTATCTGTCCTGATAGTTCAACTATCTGATAGTTCGACTATCTATTGATAGATCGACTATCTGCTCTGTTTTGATAGGCCGACTATCTGTTGATAAGTCGACTATCTGGTTTCTGTGATAGGTCGACTATCTGCTGGATAGGTCGACTATCTGTTTGTGCTTGATAGTTCGACTATCTGTCCGGATAGATCGACTATCTGATAGTTTGACTATCTGCTCTGATAGGTCGACTATCTGCCGAGGTAGTTCGACTATCTTCTTTGATCGGTCGACTATCTGGATCGTTCGACTATCTGCCCTATAGGTCGACGATCTCCGTGCGTCGGTCGACGATCTCCGAGGGTCGTTCGACGCTTTTTGTCTGCCTTTTTATTTTGTATTTATTTATTTTATTTAATAAAATAATACATTATCTGGCATGTTATTTCAGTTGTTTTATGATAATATTTCCAGGCAATATATGCTCCATCTCTTTTGCCTGAGTAAAATCTTTTCAGATAAAGTTGTTTGTCTTATTAGCTGTCATTGTATTTTACTTTATCTGCTGTCAGTCCTTTATAGCCGTTAGACTGAAAAGTCTTCCTTTTGCTATAAAGAGTTTGTTTCTGATGTGATTTTATTTAGTACTTTATTATCAGATTGCTTCTTGCAGCTTCTTCGAAAGAGGTTTATTCCTTTTATAGAATGTTTTTGCTGCAGAGTTTGTTTGTCCTTTTGATATTTGCAGCCCAGGTTTCAAGTTTCAGAAGAAGACAAACAGTTCAAATTGAAGAGAGCCGTTGCTTGTTGCTGTTATAAAAGGAATCCTTTGGTGAAGGATTTCAGCTAGCTAAACCAGTTCTTCATTTAAGCATTCAAGCCTTCATCTAGCTCAAGTTCTTTGCTCTCAGCAATATTGATTCAATTGAGAAGTGTTAAGCTCTTCTGCTCTTCTTCAACCTGAGATCTCCTGCTTTCAGGAAGATTCAAACTCAGAGTTCTTTTGAAGAAGAAGAAGAAGAAGACAGCTGCTTGAAGATTTCTAATTTTATTATTTATTATCTTCTTGTAGTTTTTCCTTCAGATCTTTCTGAAGAGTTTTCTGCACTGAAGCAAGACTTCACCTGGACATTCTTTGAGCCAGGGGGAGCCTTGATTCCTTTGAGCTTTCTAGCTCAGTGCAATTCTTTGTGCTTCTCTAATCTTTGTAAAATAGAGAAGACATCTTAACCTTCTTTCCCCCTCCTGTACAGGGTTATTACTCCCTTCAAAAGTATCCCTCTGTGGCAGGGCACCTGATCAAAAACCTGTGTTCGGTTTTTAGACACCTGATCAAAAGTCTAAAGGGTTTCTGGATCTACCTGAAGCAGATCCTGTTGGTGGCAGGGCACCTGATCAAAAACCTGTAGTGGATTCCTACCGTGTGGGTAGAAGAGTGGACGTACCCAAGTTGTTTGGGGAACCACTATACACTCCTTGTGTCGTCTGGATTGCCTTGTCTAATTCCTGCATTGTGGCTGTGAATAGATATAACTAGGTTGCTAGTTGCTGATTAGGTTTTCCAAGCCTTAACTGTAATTACAGTTAGCTTGAGTTTGTGCACAACACTTGTGTTAGGCTATAGGATTAATTCTATATCTATAATCTTTTCATTCCGCATTTCACTCCAAGGGAGTTGGGTAGACCATTAAGTTTTGTCTAGTGCAAAATTTGATAACTCTATTCACATACTCTAGCCACCGCCGCTGGCGCAGATTCAACTCCTTCTGCGTGAACATGTACTTCAAGCTCTTATGGTCGGTGAAGATCTTGCACTGAGCCCCATAAAGTAAGTGTCTCCACAGCTTCAACGCATAAATAACTGCTGCGAACTCAAGGTCATGCGTAGGATAATTCTTCTCAAGGGTCTTCAGTTGCCTTGACCCATAGGCAATCACCTTCCCAACCTGCATTAATACGCATCCCAGACCTACAAGCGAAGCATCCACATACACATCATAATCCACACCCTCAGTAGGCAGGGTCAGAGTGGGAGCAGTGCACAATCTCTTCTTTAGCTCCAGAAAGGCTTCTTCGCACTTCTCGCTCCAAACAAAAGCCACATTCTTCTGAGTCAGCTTGGTCAAAGGTGCAGCTAGGGAAGAGAAACCCTCCACAAACCTCCTGTAGTAGCCAGCGAACCCTAGGAAACTCCTAATCTCCTTAGGGGTATTCGGCCTACTCCAATCCATCACTACTGCAATCTTTTCTGGATCGACCGAGATCCCTTCCTTGTTCACCACGTGGCCTAGAAATGAGACCTGAGGCAACCAAAATTCGCACTTGCTCAACTTGGCGAATAACTTGTGATTCCTCAACTCTGTCAGAACCAAACGCAAATGCTGCTCATGCTCCTCCGCTGCGAGAATAGACCAACACGTCATCAATGAAGACCACAACGAACTTGTCGAGGAAATCCTTGAACACCCGGTTCATCATATCCATGAAGGTTGATGGTGTGTTGGTCAGACCAAACGACATCACCAAAAACTCAAAGTGTCCATGCCTCGATCTAAACGCAGTCCGTGGAATATCTGCCTCACGGATCCTGAGCTGATGATAACCAGAACGAAGGTCGATCTTGGAGAACACCGTGCTACCGCGCAACTGGTCAAATAAATCATCGATCCTCGGCAGAGGGTACCTGTTCTTAATAGTGACCTTGTTCAATTCTCTATAGTCGATGCAAAGCCGCATCGACCCATCTTTCTTCTTTACAAACAAAACAGGAGCACCCCAAGGCGACGAACTCTGCCTGATAAAACCTTTAGCCAACAGCTCATCCAACTTAACTCGCAACTCCTCTAACTCACGAGGGGCCATCCGGTACGGCGCCTTAGCAATAGGACGCGTACCCGGCTCCAAATCGATCACAAACTCAACATCCCGCTCAGGAGGGAGACCAGGAAGGTCATCAGGAAAAACATCGGCGAAACCACAAACAATAGGAATTTCCTCCAAGCGTGGTACGCTAACAGCGGTTCCAACCGCTGAGACTAAACAAGCACAACAACCAGAAAGAAACAACCTCTGAGCACATACCGCAAAGATGATAGGAGAATCCTGACACGGATCAGCATACACGCTGCCAGGCTGACCGTCGTCCCTGATGAAGTCCAAGCGCTTTCCCTTGCACTGAATGACTGCATCAAACCTAGAGAGCCAGTCCATGCCCAGAATAACATCGAAGTCCTCCAGATCAATCATCTTCAGGTCCGCCTTCGCAAGAAAGTTCCCCAACAAAACAGGGCAATCCAAAATGCCCAAATCTGACAACACAGATTCACCGGAGGGAAACTTGATACAGAAGGAATCCCGAACACGATCTAAGGTCAACCGATGTCGCTCCACAAAGGCTCTAGCCACGAACGAGTGGGTAGCGCCGGAGTCAAACAGAACCCGCGCCCAGCGGTTCTTTACCTTAAATTTCCCTATAGGAGCACACAAAACTAAGGAACTAGCACAACAATACTGCAAAAATTCTAGCAAATAGAACTACCAGGCTGGAAAAACAACAAACAACTAACCTGAGATGACCTGGGTCAAAGCCTGAGCCTCCTCGGAAGAGATCACGTTCAGCTTCCCCTTTCCCTTGTCCACACGCTGAGGTGGAGGTAAAGCCTGCAATGGAACTGCAGGAAGAGCTGGCTGAAACTGAGGACACCTCGACTTGATGTGACCCTTTTGCCCACACTGAAAGCAGACTTTATCCTTGGTCCAACACTTGGCCGCATCATGGCCGGATCGCTTGCAAACAGAACAGGAGACATCTCTACTAGGAGCACCCTGAATCGCATGAACCTGCTCCTTCCTCTGAGCTGCTGCCTTCTTGAAACATTTCTCGGCAGGGTGGCCTGACCGGCCACAGAAGCTGCACTCCACCTTGCCCCTCTTTCCCGGAGCCGCACCGGGTACCTGGGGTTTCTTCTCCTCCACCGACTTTCTCTTGTCCAACCTCATTTGCTGGCCTCTGCTCTTCGCGGTCTCAATAGCCTCCACCTTCAGAGCAGCCTCTACTACACCTGCATAAGTCTCTGACCCATAAGCACTGGTCAACTGTTGCACCTCGCTCCTTAAACCACCGAGAAATCACTTAACTCGATCAGCCTCAACGCTGACCAATCCAGGGGCAAAACGGCTCAACTTGCTGAACTCTATCTCATACTCACCCACCGTGAGTTGCCTTTGCTTCAGATGGAGGAAGTCGTTCATGAGGCGGTCACCCTCGACCGAGGGTAAGAACATCCTCAACAGCATCTCCTTGAACACTTCCCAAGAGCATCCAGCTACTAAACTCTCCTTCTCTCTCAGCCACCAACTCTTAGCCAAACCTTTAAGCTGATAGGCGGCTATCATCACCCTCTGATCATCTGCAATCCCTGAATACGATAACATCTCCTCCATGGAGATCAGCCAGTCGTCTATCACCATGAAATTTGCCTTCCCATCATAAGTGGGAGGACTCGGCCTCTGAAACTGCGAGATGAAGGCCATCTCTGCTGGCACCACCACCGGAGGTCTTAAGGGTGCAGGAGGAGGAGGAACAGCTAACCCCCCCGCAGGGACTTGCACACACTGAGTCTGACCTGCCACGACCGCCACCAAAGACTGAATCTGGGCTCGCACCTCCTCCAACTGTCTGCCCATGGAATCGTCACTCTGACGCAGACTCTCGATCACCGCATCGTTCTAAGTCCCAGATGACTCACCCTCAGACAGGGGAGTCGATCGAGTCGCAGGACGCCTTGCCATTCTAAAATCATAACAACACAAATTAGATCCTACTAAAACGTCTAGAACCAAATACAAGTACAGACAATACATATATAGATATAGACTTAAAGCTGCTAAACTTGCTCTGAGAGTTTATCTTTTTAACAAAATTTAGATGTTATGCCCTAACCTAGGATGGTTAACCACCACCTTACTAACTCTTGTGCCTAGATCGGGAATGCATGACTTTTATATTAATTTGAAAACTTATGTGTGTACATAGGTCATCCTGCCAGTCTTTAGCATGGCACGTTGTGCTTATGCAATGTTATGATATGCATGTTTGTGTTATGCATTCTAAAAAGGCCCTAATGCATGTTATGAGCGGCGTACACATGAAAATGTTATGCATCCCATACTACATAACATTCTCATGCAACGAAAAAGAAAACGTGCTAGTCGCAGCTATGTGGTGAGGTTATGTATCCCATACTACATAACCCTCACATATTGCCCCTATGGTGGATCCATATACGAACACATATTATGCATCCCATACTACATAATATGCCCCGTATACTTCATGTTATGCTATGAGTGTAGTGTTCGTGCTTTTGCCAAGACGTGCTGATGACATATCGGTGTGTGAATGATATGATGCTGAACTACTAAAAAGCAAATAAAGGAAGGTTGCTCAACTAACTTGTCAAGCAACCTCCCTCTGATACCAACTGTCACAACCCGCATTTTCTCCGAATTAAGAATTATCAGAGTAAGAGAAAACACGCATCATGATGCCACGTCAAGCAGGGGATAACTGCTGACGCTCAGGCAAAACCACCTACCAACTTAATGAAAGAAAATCATGTTATTAATGATTAGAAAATCAGTTATATTTTAGAGGTCGTATCCCCCGGCTTAGTGGATCACCTAGTCCACAAAAGAAAACTATATTTAAATGCTGCGGAAAGAAAATACTTTATCAGGTTTGACATCTTAAGGAGCGCATAAGGGTCCCAAGAGAACCACTCATGCTATGCAAGACCCTACATTTAATTTATATAATATATAAGAAAACGGTCTTTATACGTGATTTGGAAAATGGTGATTACGTTTTATAAAACATGCTGATCATGAGCTTTATTTATAATAATAATTATAGTTTAAAAATAACTAGCAACCTAACATAAAACCTTCTCAGGGCAAGTAGACTATCTCCAGAAAACGGTAACAGCATAAGTAAATATATCCAGTATAAAGGTAACAACTACCAGTGGGCGCCAACAACCTGACACGAACCCACTGACACACATGTATGTCTGTAAGAAAGTACTGAAAAACTACCTCACCAACACGACAAACGGAACTCCAAAGTCCAAGAGACCACCAACACCACCACTGCAAACTAGCCACCCAACTGGCTACGGCTCAGAACCTGGGGTATTCCAAAATAAAACAGAATACCTCAGCAAGCTAAACAAAGTAAAACTGCATGAAAGAGTCAACCAAAAGGGGAAAAGTACCTGAAAAACATGCAGTAGAAAGAGTCACAACTATCCAAAACAGGACAACAAGAAAAGCACTACGTGCGAGGAAACAACAACAACCCAGCCCAGGAACAACATCCTGCAGGGCCTACTAGGCTACCAAGAGCCCAAAGTGCTGCAAACTACCAAGGAAGAAACTTCTAACACCCTAAACTGTGGGAGGTTGTAGTAGCAAAAACAAACAACGAGGAACCGGATTGGAGGCAAACTCAGTCCCCCATCCACCATGTCCAAGTCAACAAGCTCGAGGGTCTACACGTGAAAGCACAAGGGACCTTCCACCCACATGCCCAACCCATACCTGGAGCAAGAAAAACATGAGTGGCCTTGGCTAAATTACACAACTCCACCCCCATAAAGAGCTACAAACCACCACTACTAACCACGACCCACGATTCGGCCATTAGGAAGGAGAAACATGGCCGACAAGGAAATTACAAATATAAACAAGGAATTCACTCGGGAACATAAATCGAGGAAAGAGAAAAAGAAAGTGTTGAAATGACTCAACACGACGTGGCGCTGGGTCCTCTCGACACCGCATTGAGTGAGCTTCACTCACTCAACGTGCCACGCAAAGCGAACTATCACAACAATAACTCTTACATTACTACCTTAACACTACACAAAACACTCATGCCCACCTAACACGCGTATCGATGCCAGCTAAATACGGGTGCAAAAAAGGAAATATTCAGAGCGCACGATCAGTGTCGCACGACCAGTGGTCGTGGGCACTCATCGGCTGATGATCGTGCGAAGTGAACCTGGGAAACTTGAAACCTGACAGAAAACTTAGCATAAGAGCACGATCAGTGTCGCACGACCAGTGGTCGTGCGCACTGTTGCCAGCGCTCGTGCGATAGCCGAGACAGAACATTGGAGAAATAAGCAGGTAGCCGCGCACGAACAGTGGCACACGACCAGTGGTTGTGCGCCCTAACGCTGCTGATCGTGCGTGGGTAACCTGTACCGTTTGGGATTTCCCGAACGACACCGGAACGCGCATCACATTCTCCCGACAGTGCGAACCACAACTACAATACACCGAAAACGGCCTACGGCACACCTAACATAATTTTTACCTATTCTACTCGCTCACTACACCATCCATCTACGCCTAATCATTCGAGACGGAATCCGGAGACAAAAATGATAGAAACAAGTAGGGTGCATGAATCGAAAGAAAAAAAAAACAACTTGGCAAGGGCGAGAACACCACTTGCCTCGATTTCCGGCGAAGCTTGGTCGGCTTTCCCTCCTCTTCACGCACGAATCCGGCAACGAAGCACAAGGCCAAAAATCTGGACAATGCCGGCGGGAAACAAGTCAAAACCCGAAATTCAAAACCACAAGCAAGGCCACAAAACTTGGAAATCTTACCGTAGGAATGAAGGTCTTGACGAGAGCAATCCGAATCCACTCTCGGAATCGAATTCCGTCCACAAACGCTCCGGGAATCGGCGGTGGAAGGCAAGGGCTCGGCGGTTTCTCCGTTTCTCTCGTACAGGGGCGGCGGTTCTTAATTGGAGAAGATGATCGAGCCTTTCTATCCTATATATATATATATTAATATATAATAATATATTTTATTACAAAATTACATAAAGCACCAAAACGACGCGAAAACCGAACTACCTCGGAATTCGACGAAATTCGCACCGTAGCTAAATACCCACGCTACGAACACAATGGCGAAGTCGAAATTAATTTTCGACGAACAGAACTCGAGTTATACCCAAATAAAGCCAAACACCAACATCCCCCCGAGAGGCCACACCGGGTCACCCAAAATGACTCGGCTTGCTAGGGAGATCTTGCCAACAGGCTACAGAATAGGGCACTCAGTTCTAAGGAGCTAAACCACACTCCACAAATGGCACAAGCCACGGAAACACGTCATCGTAACGCCAACGAGAATAAAAAAATAAACGCAGAAAAAAAATTGGGGGCGTTACACTTGGGTCCACTAAGATGTATAAGGATCTAAATCAAATTGTTTGGTGGTCAGGAATTAAGAATTATATCGCGAAGTTTGTATCGGAATGTTTTACATGTCATTGTGTTAAGGCTGATCATAGAAGGCCTGGTGGTAAACTAACACCGCTTGATATTCCACAATAGAAGTGGGAGAGTATTTCAATGGATTTCATCACTGATCTACCGAAATCTCCTCGTGGACATGATTATGTTTAGGGAATAGTCGATAGATTGACAAAGTGTGTTCACTTCATTCCCTTTAAGATTGGGTATTCTATGAAGAAGATAGTTGAGCTATATCTTGAAGAGGTCATCAGATTGCACTGAGTGCCTGTTAGCATTGTATCTGATCGAGACTCCAGATTTACCTCTCGTTTTTGGAAGAGTTAATAAGTGGGTTTGGGTACCGATTTAAGGTATTCCACCGCATATCATCCACAGAAAAATGGTCAAACGGAAAGAATAAATCAGATCGTAGAAGTAATGATCAGGTGTTATATTTTGGATCACGGTGGTACTTGGGACGAGCATCTCAGACTCATGGAGTTTGCTTACAATAATAGTTATCAAGAGAGTATGCAGATGGCCCCGTTTGATGCCTTTATGGGAGGCATTGTAGGACTCCCTTATTTTGGGCTGAGGTTAGTGAGAGACCGTTGCTTGGTATGGAAGCCCTTGAAGAGAAGAATTGTGTTGTAACTCATATTTGAGAGAAGCTCTGTGTAGCACAAGAGCGTTATGAGAAGTATGTTAATCAATGAAGGGTCAATCTGGAGTTTGCCATTGGAGACTTGGTTTTTCTGAAGGTTTCTCCAATGTCTGGCAAAAAAAAGGTTTGGAAGGAACCACAAGTTAGATCCCCGGTATGTGGGACCTTTTCAAATTCTTGAACCCATCGGAGTATCAGCTCATAGGCTGGAGTTGCCTGCTACCTTCCCTGGTGTCCATGGTGTGTTCCATGTGAGACAGTTGCGAAAGTTTATTCGTAATGATCGTCAAGTCCTCGACTTTGTTCCCCAGATTCAGCCCAACCTTACGTATGTGGAAGAACCTATTCATATTCTAGATTCTCAAGAGCGTGTGTTGCAGAGGAAGACCATCCCCATGGTCAAGATTCTTTGGAGGAATCAAGATGTTGAGAGTGCGACGTGGGAAATTGGAATCGGCGATGAGGGAATCTCATCTGCATCGCTTCTCTTAGTTCGGGTATGTCTTTATGATTTCAGTTATGTTCGATTTTCTCGTTTTGATTTGGTTCTGGAGTTGTGATAAGTTTCAGGATGCAACTTCTTTTTAGGAGGAGTGACTGTAATTCCCCCGATTTTTTTGAAGATTTTATTTGATTTGGTATCGTCGTATTTATGACGTCGTGGCGTTACTTTTAACGTCGAGTTGACGGCGCATCACCGTTAAGGCATTTTCGCGTTCGTGCGGTCGAGTCGGCCAAATTCTTGTCGTAATCTGGAAATTTTGCATTTGGAATTTAAGTTATATAATTTTGGACTTACTCGTCAAGTTTCGTCGCAATCCGAGCATTTTTGGAGTCTCGGCGCGCGATTGAAGTTTTGAATTATTTATGTTCGTCGTATACCTTGGAAATTAATATCTCTGGAAAGGATCATTGGATTTAGGTTTTGACTTCGTCGTTGGGTTCGTAGCGTCAGTTTTCGCCTACGGTCTGAGTTTCGTTTAATTCGGTGTGTGTTTGGGCCTCCGTTTTGAACTCGTCTTCCCTTATTCAAAAATATAAAATATGAATATTTTAATATTATTGCACTATTCAAAAATGTGATTCACTATTCATCTCTATATTTTGATTTCTGATATATTTGCAAAAATCACTATTCCTAACACTATTCTTTTTTATGTTGTTCTCGAGTGCGCCTGTTCTTTTAGAGTAAATAGGCTGCTATTATCTCGAGTAAATTTTCCTGTTCTTTTTGTTGAAATCTCGAGTGGCTGCCTCTCTCTCAAGTACTGCCAATTTTGTCTCGAGTGAATAAACTGATATTATCTCGAGTGGACTGCATGTTCCTCTCGAGTGATTTGCCTGTCTCGAGTAAATTATTTCTGCGTCTCGAGTGAATCTGTCCGTCTCGAGATTTTTCATTCTTGTTTGCGTTCGGGCGCAATTTTGAGGGTCAAAACTGTGTCATATGGGAAACTGATCAACATAAAATTTGTTTGTCTCGACGAGATCTACAACTTTCATGTTGGACATTTTTCGATTTGAAGTCATCCTAGATCTCTATTTTTGATTCTCGCAAAACTGCTCGTAATAAATCTATTTTTATTCTAATTTAGACAAAGTATTTTATAGGTACATATATATTTATACTCCTATACCCTAAGATAAAAAGAAATGAAACACTTCATTTTCTCCGATTCTTTTCTACCGAACCAGAGCGGCGAGCGAGAGAGAGAAAATATTTCGTGAACCTTTCGGTGGCCGCCGACGGTGCTCTGGTACTCGAAATCTTCAACCGAACATAGATCCGGAAAGCTCTCGTCGAGAGCTACGCTATCGTGATTTCAACTCCTTTCGGATCCTTTTGTCCCAATCTATGACATGGAGTAATTCGGAAGACTTTTTCCGATAAAACCAAGGAAAGTGGTGGTTTACCCTCTTTTTTCCTTGTCCGATTTGTTGGTAACGAATGAGTCTTGTTCCTTTATCTTCTTGCATTTTTTATGTCTTTCCAAGTTATAGCTATCTAATCTTTCGATCCCTTGAAAATTACTAAATCTTGTCTTGTTAACTGAATCTTGTAGCTTCATAGAGGTTTGATGAAATGTTTTTAGTATTGGCTTTAATCGCCTTATCTACCGTTGTTGAAGAATGCGTTAGAGTTTATCTAAGATTGTTAATCGCTTTTAAAGGTTGATCAACCGTGTCTTTAATCTAGGAAATGTTGAGTAGAATCTGATGTGCCAAGTCTTGAGATTTATTTCATGGTGTTTCTTTGTTGCGGGTGTTAGTGGGCAAATCCACCGACCGCAATGTTTGTTTCTTTTATTAGTATCTCGTGGAACTCTACTGGGTTTTGGGCATCTGCGGTGATTGGTGGAGTATGTAAGTCTCCCCACGCAGTTAGATGGATTTTAATATCTGTGAGGGGTGTATCTAGAGAAGTGACCACCCTGGCTGTGTTTATGGGTAGAGTTGACCACAGGTAGCTAATAAAGTTTTGGAGTATTCTTTCTTATGATTTAATCATGCTCTCCCCTTGCTTCAGGTATCCGACATGATTTGTTGTACATGACGATTCACGTAAGTTCTTTTCTTCTGATTTATTTCTTGAGTTTTATTTATGTACCTTACTTCAGCACATTTGGTCTTGGGTTGGTACCCCTTTTGACCCTAGTTATTTTGGCTTATTTTTCTGCCACTGTTTATAACTTCTGTCTGAGGTGTTCTATTTTTTTTGGAATGCCTCAAGTTCAGAGCAGTAGCAGGAAGTGGAGCTGGTTTTTGGACTCTCTTAGCAGCAGTGTCAGCTGTGGTTTTGTACCTCGCCGTAGCGAGGTAGTTTTTCATTTCAGTTTTCTCTTCCTAGTTCTGATATACTTTGATAATATGGGTTTGTGACAGTTTGTTGATGCTCACAAGGTTGTTGTTGCTTTTGGACACTTGCAAGATGTTGATGTTTTCCTTCTGCTTTGATTTAGATTACTTGCTCTCTAGGATGATTTATTGTTAGGACTGCATGTTAGATATTTTTAAGCTTACAAAACCTATTATTAGTAAAGCATACGTGCAATATCTTTCAAAAACTAACTCACTACTTTCTGGTTTGCGTAAAGACTTTTTCCTATACTTATTATAAATTTAGAGCTTGCTTAGCATGAGTTGTTCTTCGGGAACATTTATACTCTTGTAGGATGTTAGAGTCGATTTAAACAAGTATCTTCCGCAAGCGTATAACTATACTGTGAATCATGGACTAGATGATTCACTAAGCAGAGGGATACGACTGTCCTCTAAACTTAAACTGGAGTTCATTCATAATAACATATGATTTTCTTTTAAACTGTAGAGTTTGGAGACTTGCCTGAGCGTTTGAAGTTATCCCCTGTACGGCGTGGCGTCACGGCGCATATTTTCCATTACTCTGATATGATTTAATTGTTGGGAAAATGCAGGTTGTGACATTCCCCAATCTTAGGTACATCCACTTTCCCCCTTCGCCTATCTAGCAGAGAACTAGCTTTGGCTATATCCTCCAGAAACTCAGATAAAAACTGATCTTACTGTTGGAACCGATGTTTCACATTCCCTGTGTTTGAGAATATCAACTCCCAAGTTTTATTTGATTACGTCTTGTGTTTTTATAAAGTGTGTAGGTTGACAAGTTCAAACAAAGAAAGAGAAGTCTCCTATGGATACTAACGCCAAGCGATAGAAGTTACCGCTGGGTGGTAGCCGCGAATTAATTTGACGGAGCGCTCGGTAAATTACCGCACATGCATTAACTAATACCATACCGTGCAAGCGTCATTAATGCCGGCACTAACATCAGGCGATACCGGAGGCGATAGCTGGAGGAATTAGTTGGACAGAGCGCACGGGAAGCTAATACTCTGTACTAGTCCGACCGCTGGCACTTGCTCAATCAATGCTTGACTATACAGAGGCATCGAGAGCGTTGAGAGCATCGTGTCAGAGGTGTTGAGTTAGAGAAACCGCTCAGCGATAACTGTTAACGCGTCGTGCTAGCCTGATGAAAAGGAAAATATTTGTTTTAAATATTTTTCCTATTTTGCATGACAGTTGTCAGCACATAGCGTGCAAACCTACCACTGGGCGCTAGTCCTACCGTCGGCGGTAGAGTATTTTCTTAAATATATATATAAGGCGCCTCGTATTGTGCATTCAATACCATGACAAAAGGAGAACAAGTTCTGACATTCTAGGGTTCGGCCGCCTCTCTAGTTTCATTCCAATAGTCTTCGTCGAAGGAAAAGAAAACTGCCTCACTCCCATTCGTGAACAAAGAACTCGGGTGAGCAAGGAAAGACAACGGCGATGAAGAGTCAATCGGTTGCAAGCACTCGATGATTTCAAGCACCGGTTGCAGATCGCTTAACGAAGAAAGCTTTTTGAGGGAGACTCGAACTTAGATTCTTTTACTTCTGTTGTACTTTTTCTTCACATTTTATATTCTTATGGTGTGGAAAATCGACCGGCAAAGGACATCGGAATCCAGGAAGGATTATGTGAGAAATTGTCCCACGGTAGGGACGTCTAGATCGGGTGATCTAGCGGGGCTGTAAGACCCTTCCTTGCGTGGAGGTGAAGAGCCAGCTCGAAGACCTTTCTTGGAGGGAAAGGGAGAGAGCCAACTGGTCCATGGAGCGGGTCGATATAGAAAACAAAAGAGTTTTCTTTCTCACTGCCTTCAATCTCCGGTGTCACAGGATCACAATTTTGTAATTGTCAAAAACATTTGTTTATCTAATTCTTACAATGAAATTCATTTTTTGCTTTATTACTTCTGTTATCTGCTGTGATTGTTAGTCAGTATTCTTCGGTGGGGTGTACAATCGAATCTGTTTAGGAAAATGAGTTCATAGAGATACTGCCACGTGTAAGCTACCTAATGCCCCGCGGTAGCATCCAGAACTTGGTTTCCTGGGTCAAAATATTTTGAATTTCATTATACGCAAAAAAATCTTATTTACCCCCCCCCCCCTTAAGGTTGGCCACGAGATACAACAAGTGGTATCAGAGTGAGGTTATTCCAAAAACGGTTTCACCACCGGGAATATTGGCCAACCGTGATCTCAAATCGAGCAGTGGGGATGAAAAACTGTACACAGAGAATTCATTTACACCACCTCTCTTTGCAGGAGTGAACTATAATGAATGGAGAACTCTAATGAGGAAATTCCTTATATTATCAAACATATAAGTTTGGAATATAATGTGCACCAAGCCCTCGAATAACCTAAACAAGCACGAGTATCATATAAATGCTAAGGCTATGAATAGTTTGTTCTGTGGGCTTGGTCAAAAGATTTTTAAACTCATCTAGACACTTCCAACTGCCTATGATATATGGAAATTTCTTGATTCTACTTATAGTCCTCTTTCAGTAGATGACGAGTTTGAGCAAGTTCTCATGGATCCAAGTGAAGAACCAAATAGAGACTTGCTCCTAGAGAAGGACATGTAAATCACATCGCATGAAAGGGAAGTTGAAATCTTAACCATGGACAAGGCAACCCGTGGAGAAGTCAAAGACACTCAAAGATCCAATCTTGCTTCATCTAAGAGCACTGTAAGAAAATCGAATTCCCTTCGTATATGCAATTCCATTTACATTGACTGTGCTAGATATGGAAAAACGTAGAATTAAGAAATTGACGAGTATCAATTCAAAACTACGTTAAAAAAATAACAGCTTAAACGCATGTGTTAATATAGAACCCACCATTGTTGTGTCTAGGTCACATGGTTCCTCTTTAGACAACATGTCTACACCTTATATAGATTATAATGAACTAAAAGAGAAATATAAGGTTCTTAACAAAGAGCTTCATTTTGCAAAAGAACAAAATGATAAATTATGTTTAGAAAACTAATCGTTGAAAAGTGATTGTGGTGGATGCAAGATTTATAAAATTGAAATTAAAGAGATGGATGAGACTTTTGAGGAATACAGGAACAAGTATGAAGCTCATATTGAATCTGTAGTCTCCACTCTTAAAAATAGCGCAATAGCGTACAACAAAGCTAGATATAATCTTAAAATTTGAAATAATTATTAGTTACAAAAGTCAACATGCTTAAGGAAATTATGTTTAAAAGCTCACAACAAACAACTCCTAAGTATCAAGTAAAACCTGAAAGCATGTTGAATATTAATGGTCATATAATAACTGAGTCAATCAAAAGGAGTAGAAAACCCTAAGCTCAAGCAGGTGTGATGATTATTTTCTCCACACTAATGCGTGTTTCCAATCGATGAGGAAAGTATACCTATCGTTCGGAGTATAGAATCAAGTGTCGTATTTTGACTCGGGGCTTGTCGAGTACTTGTACTCACAAGAAAGAGCTATTATTTTATCGGATGAAAATTTGGTTTTTATTTATAAAGGAAATGGAAACGTTACACTAAGAAAGAGAAATACGATGTTGGGGAAGCTAACACTTGATCTAGAATCCCCTTGGATTAAAATAAACCTTCTTGAAAAATAAAGAAATACGAGTTCTTAAATTTACTCACTCGACCATGGAGGTTCCTAATGTACAAAAGCGTCTCTCTCGAGCTCATGCTTTTGACTAACCTTAGGTGATCGATTAAGACCTCTCGCCCAGTCGAAACCCCTAAGCTTGCTTTAGGCGGTGAACCCCACTATTGGATTTGTCTCCAATCCGGAAGATTTATGTCGTTATCTCTCGAGGAGTGCATGGAACTCCTTTTATCTTTGATTGATCTCCTCGTATCCGCAACCTCTCGGTCATTTAGGATACAGATCTAAGATCGAAGAACATATCCGCGAAATATGAATTCGATAAAATATAATTCAAAGATAAATCGTTAGTGAGCAAGATTAAGAACAAGACATTTTTGATAAAAATTGAAAAGTTTACTTTATTCCAAGGTTCATCATTATCAAGTGCTAAATGAAATTTAGCTACTCATCATGATTAGGGAATCACAAAATAAGGTAGGGAAAGATATGCTTGAAATAAAAACAACTAGATATAAAGCTTACACAATATTAATCTAGACTAGGAAATGAAAAATACAGCAAATAAAGCAGCAAAATACAAGACTCCAACTCCCAAAATTCGACTCCTGAGCATCTGAAGCTGTCTGGAATTTATAGAAATTGTGCTTGTTAGACACGCCCCTAGGTCACGCCCGTGACCTAGGGCATGCCAGGTTAGAAGCCGTCGTCTTGAAACCTCGGGAATGTTGGAGGAGAAACCTCCAAAATCTATTAAATTACAGGCCACGCCCCTAGGTCACGTCCATGACCTAGGGCGTGTCAGGTCTGTTAATGAAAATGGAGGGAATCTAAAAATGGCGGGAGTTATTTTGTAGTTGTTAGAGGGTTCACTCCCCTAGTCATGCCCGTGACCAGGGCATGTCCGGATGGAATGGCAATCTGGCAGCAAACGGTAGGAACAGCAGAGTGATTGGCTTAAAATGCTCTCAGTCACGCCCTTGGTCACGCCCGTGACGCAGGCATGTCATTTTAATCCAACGTGTTAGGCCCTCCCGTTGGCGATAGCTGGCTGACACGGGTCATGACAAGGGTCACGCCGTGGTGTCACGCCCATGTCAGGATGGACACGGGCGTGTCTGGGCCAAGAAGTTGGGGAATTTCTTCTTCTCTCCAAAAATTCTACAGATCAGCCCTGCAAGATTGAAAATATTAATGTTAGCAAAAATAAATATAAAATACAAAATGAAGTTAATTATTAGCTTAATATTATAATATTGATATATAATAGCTAACTATTAAATATAAATTATAAATGAAATATAGAAATAATTTGAGTTATCAAGGTGAAACTCTTAAACATACAAATCACCTTCACCTGCAAAAACAAATTACACCCTGCTTACAATTGAATGAATATAAATTTCCTATTAAAAATTACTACTCTATAAGTCCTGTGTTAAGCAAAATAATCATAACCTAAATAACAACATCAATATATTTAAGCCTCAAATGCAACATTGTTCAACTAAAGTTCATCACATAAGGGCTCGTAGGAATCTAAAAGGAAATTTGCAACTTATAAACAATGTCAAGCCAAAGTACGAATGAAGACCTAATGTTCAGAATAACACGCCTATTCTACTCAAAAGGGGTAATTCATTGTAATCTCCACAAGGTACATCACGATGTGTTTGGGTACCGAAGGGAACCGTCGACACTGGTTTTTGTTGGGTACCTAAATCTCTTATTTATTAATATTCATGATCTGCGTGAAGTTCCAAATGAACTACACTATATCTTATTTCACGATATGCTAACTAGGTTATTTTAATTTTTTATGTAAATAAAGGAGAGCATGGGGGTAGCACAAAACACACACATAACAAATAACTACTACCAGAATCTGAAGTTCACCTATATTATTACATCACAAAATAAAATTGATAAAATGTGAAAAAAAAACTACTCCTTGGAAGATGGGGGATAAATGTTGAGTTTGCTCATGATTTTCTTTAACATTTTCTTCACCCCCTTCACCTCTCTCGCGGTCCTCCTGATCCCCTCGCCCTGTGTCTCCACCATGCCATAGATGTACCGACTGGTCTCTCGAAGGGATTCTACAGGGGGCAATAGTGGTTGAGCTGCAGATGGTTGTGCATGCGATGTGATAGGAATCTCACCCACCTTGTAGACCAGAGGGAAACTATCAATAGGATACGCCTTCCAATTGATGGTGGGGTACTTCTCGATCAGCACACTTTGGATCACACTGCCCAAAGGCAATGTGTTTATACGTTGGTGGTCAGAGGACTTGAGGTGAAAATCATACCGCATCATAGAGAGGATGAGATCCGAGACACTGAATAGTTTTTCCACCAGGATGTAGTAGGTCACCATCGAGAGCTAGGCCGTGAATTTCTTAGTGTCCCTTGCCTTGAACATGAGGGAGTGATGGAGAATATCTTGAATTATGCGTGCATCTGGAGTAAGAGTGTCCACGGTAGTAATGAGGTCTCGGCGGTCATCCACACCATAGAGAACCTCGTTGATCTCTCTCCAGTCTCGGCTTGTCCGAATGGACTCCACGATGTCCAGGTGCGGTAAGTTGGGAAACCAGACATACTACCTCTCGAGATCCGAGTGGAGAATTGTCACTTTGTTTGTCACAATGCAGGACTGCACGCCCCAATGTTGGTGCGTTTGAGCGGGATCCCGGAGATTATTGTAGAACTCCTGAGTAAGGGATGGGGAGAATGGGACACCGAAAGGGATCACAGCAAGCGCGCCTGATTTCTCCAAGTACTCATAAATATGAGCATATCAATCGTCGATATCGACATTCATTGGGATGCTCACTGCTACATTATTTATAGCAAGGAAGGTTGAGACCGGCACTCGAGACCTCTTGGAGAAGCTGTGGTGAGCAGGCTAGGAGCTTGAAGAAGCCATATCATGAAAATAAAAAACAAAATTCTTCAGTAAAAAATTTCAAAAAAAGGGGGGAAAGGGGGACAAAGGAACCGGGCTCTGGATCCTACCGCCAAGCGATAATCTATTATCATCAGGCGGTAACGTCACCGACTGAACCCATCTTCCTCCAACGAACAGTTTCCAAAAACTCCAATTTAGTAAAAACATTTCTCTAAAATGGGTGGAAGACGTAGATCTATGCTCATGGAAAGCAGATCGGAGAGAATGACCAAGATTCGTGAAGGAAAAACACATATCAAACATGTGAATTCATTGAAATCTACCCGTCTTAGATTCCAATTCCAGATATCACGAAAAACTTAACCTTTAAGTAGATCAGTCCCTCGAAAGTGTCAAGGATGCGTGATCCGAGATTACACAAGCTAGATCCGAGAAAAAAGGCCATGGTCCGTAGAAAAACTTCACAAATCGAGCGTAAAATCATCGCAAAACCGCCACGGTTCACGCTCAAAATGACTTGATGTCTAAAATTTACAACTCAAAAACTCTTAACACTAGGAATTAGAGAGAGAGAGAGGAAGAAGAGAGTACCTTACACTATAGACGAAAACTCCAAAAGGGATCTGTCGGCAGAGGAGACAGAGAAAGTGAATAGTTTGAGGAACTAGATCTGACCTATATTATATATATCCTGAAGCTATCGCGACGCGTTAACTTTAACGTCGGCGGAAGCACTTGTTTTGGTACTGTTGTCTGACTATCTGCCTCAGTGTCTTCATTACTTTGCTAATACCAACAACAACACAAGACTCACTATGTTGTGTCATGCATTAATGGGGGCATAGGTATGTTGTCATTAGGATCGCTAACTCATAATTCACATCGTGTCCTTAACCGGGGAAGGGTTCAAATGGGTCCGTGTGTGACGCTGGGGGGGAATGAGTGTTAGATTGAGTGGGTTCTTGTGAGAGAATATGGGATTCACACCCCACCCAACGGTACTTTTGCAGCTCCTCATGCCCATCCATCACTTAGTACGGGGCTATAGTGATGATACAATGTTTGGGTGAACTATTTCTTGAGCATTCTCATGGCTGATTCTTCATAGCACCAACGATATTTCATGCCACATAATACTCAGTCTATTGCATAACACTCTATCATCCTAGTTTTTATTTCACCTTGCTTGTTTGTTCATTTTTTGTTTGATCTGTTGACTATTTGATTATTTTCCTCCTACTTGTCAGCAACCAAGTTCTCCTAGTTTTTTTATCTCTTAGTCCTGCTTATTAGTTGTTAATTAATTATGCTTATGTAAAACCTCTCTCCTGAAATAAATTCTCGGTTCGACGAATGATTTTTTGTCGAACGTATTTTGTTCGACTTTCGTCGAATGTATTTTGTTGGACTTTCGTCGAACGGTTTTAGTCGGCCGGATTTTGTTCGAATTTCATTGAATGGTATTCGACTTTCATAGACCTGTGTTCGACAAACGACAATTGATTTCTCACGGTTTTTTATCGAACTATTTTTTTCGGTTGTAGTTGTTTTTTGTTACTATGTTTTAAGTATCTAGGGGAGGTGATGTATGAGCAGGTAAATCAACTCCCATAAAAGCACATTGTTGTATTTTTCTTTTTCATTGAATGGTATTCGACTTTCATAGACCTATGTTCGACAAACGACAATTGATTTCTCACGGTTTTTTATCGAACTATTTTTTTCGGTTGTAGTTGTTTTTTGTTACTATGTTTTAAGTATCTAGGGGAGGTGATGTATGAGCAGGTAAATCAACTCCCATAAAAGCACATTGTTGTATTTTTCTTTTAGAACAAGAAGAAGAAGAAAAAAAAAGTTTTCTTTGTGCCTGTAGTTTTATGAGAGGTACTGTGCTTCTCCCTTAAATCTTGTTGTTGAATTTAAAGGTTTTCTTTAATTTTGTATATGGATGCGAGTGCGCCTCCATTGGTGGAGATATAGAGTTGGATCTATCTGTTTATCATCTCCTTGATCTCTCGATTTCTTGGTTCTCTATTCAAGTTTTGGATTTTTGGTTTCTTTGCATGCTTTGCTTATCCTATTGGTGTGATTCAAGTTAACAAAATTGGTATTAGAAGTAGGTTTATTGCTTCGTCCCTATTCCTTTGTGCAGACAATCTATAAAGATTCCCGATCATGGATAGGGTACTTGGTGTTGCACCGTTGACTATCAAACTGAAGAGAGAAAATTTCGCGAGATGGAGATGGGAAGTCGAGAACACACTGAGGATGCACGGAGTGTAGGATATTGTTCAACATCCACCGAAAGTGGTATCATAAGAGGGAAGAGCACAGTGGGCTAATGCCAGGAAGACGGCATATGAAGCAAGTCTCATTAAAGACTACACCACCACATTTATCATATCAAGGACCTTGGAGGATGGAGATGTGGAGAAGGTTATTGGAGCAGCCAATAGCCATGCTTTGTGGGAGATACTTCAAAAATCATACCAAGGAGGAGGTAGAGTTAAAGAGATGAACTTTCAAGTATTGCTAGGCGAGTTTGAGTCACTTCACATGAAGGACCAAGAGTCTATTGAGGAGTATTTCCATAGAATTTTGAAGGTGAGCAACGGTATGAAGTTAAATGGTGAGGAGGTAGATGAGATCAGGACAATGCAGAAAGTCCTGAGGTCACTCCCGTAAAGATTTGATCATATTGTTACTATTATAGAGGAATCCAAGGATTTGTCCAAGCTTTTAGTGGAAGAGCTTAGGAGTTCATTATAAGTTCTTGAGCAGGTCATGAACAGAAGAAAGGAGACCAGTGCAGGAGCTACTACTACTGCTGAGGTGTTGAATTACACCAAGAGCACACCTGCTAAGGATCACTACACGCTTTGAGGGGAGGAACATTCAGAGGTGATGAAATTGAGGGGATAGATCTGACTAACTCTAGAGGGGGTGAATAGTGTGTTTTAAAAACTTAATGAGTTTTTATAGCAGAATTAAAATAAGTGATAGTAATATATGTATAAAGAGAAGTAAGAAAAAGAAACTATCACAACATAGTAGAAATAAAGAAAAGAACAACCAGACGACACAAAAAAATTATAGTGGTTTCCCAAAACTAGATACATCCACTCTTCTACCACCCTGGTAGGAATCCACTAATGGGTTTTTGATCAGGTGTCCTGCCACCACAGGTTTTTACTCAGGTGCCCTGTCACCACAATATCTATTTTTTAAGGGAGATATAGCAACCCTTTGGTATTTTGATCAGGTGCCCAAAAACCAAATCAAGTGTTTTGAAAATGAGACTTGTCAACCAGGTGATAACTTTTGAAGGGAGTTAGAAACCCTTTTACAGTGGGAAATGAAAAGTGTTGTTGTCTTCTCTTTCTCAAACAACTGAGAAGACTTTTGTGGATGTTGTTGTCAAAGCTTCCCCTGAGATGTTGAATGGTTCAGGAAGAAGAGAGCTTTGCATATGGTATAGTCCTTCATGAAGGTCTTCGGAAACTTCTTGGACTTGTGTTGAATAGTTGTCCCTTTGAAGCCTGAAGCAGAAACTGAAGAAGACTAAAGATCTGTGAACCGATGATCTTCTTCAATTTCCTATGAGAATGATAGCAGTGCTTTTTTCTGTATCAATTATTGTATATATGCTAAAAAATTTCTTTCTTTTTGAAAAAGACAAGCAGTCGTGCACGGGGGACCCCGTGCGGGCAACATTCGTCGTGGGTGCGACATTCGTCATGGGTGCAACATTTGTTGGGGGTACGACATTTGTCGAGGGGGCGACATTTGTCGTGGGGGCGACATTCGTCGTGGATGCGACATTCGTCGAGGAGACGACATTGGTCGTACGGGCGTCATTAGTCGTGGGCGGCAAAATTGGTCGGGGGAAGCGACATTGGTCGTGGGGGCGACATTGGTCGTGGGAGGCAATATTGGTCGAGGGTGACTACATTGGTCAGGGGAGGCGACATTGGTCGGGGGAGGCGACATTGGTCGGGGGCGGCAACATTGGTCGGGGGCGGCGACATTGGTCGGGGGCGGCGACATTGGTCGGGGGCGGCGACATTGGTCGGGGGCGGCGACATTGGTCGGGGGCGGCGGCATTGGTCCGGGGAGGCGGCATTGGTCCGGGGCGGCGATATTGGTCGGTGGCGGCGACATTGGTCGGTGGCGGCGGCATTGGTCGGGTGCGGCGACATTTGTCCGGGGCGGCGACATTAGTCAGGGGCAACGACATTAGTCAGGGGCGGCGACATTGGTCGGGGGCGACATTAGTCGTGGGCGGCAAAATTGGTCGGGGGAAGCGACATTGGTTGTGGGGGCGACATTGGTCGTGGGAGGCAATATTGGTCGAGGGCGACTACATTGGTCAGGGGAGGCGACATTGGTCGGGGGTGGCGACATTGCTCGGGGGCGGTGACATTGGTTAGGGGCGGCGACATTGGTCGGGGGCAGCGACATTGGTCGGGGGCGGCGACATTGGTCGGGGATGGCGACATTGGTATGGGGCGGCGGCATTGGTCCGGGGCGGCGACATTGGTTGGTGGCGGCGACATTGGTCGGTGGCGGCGACATTGGTCGGGTGCGGCGACATTTGTCCGGGGCGGCGACATTTGTCCGGGGCGGCGACATTAGTCGGGGGCAACGACATTAGTCGGGGGCGGCGACATTAGTCGGGGGGCATTGGTCGAAGGCGGACAACATTGGTTGTTTCTTTTTCTTCCCTTCTGGCTGTCATGATTTTGGAGTTGTAAAATAGGTATGATAATAAAGTAGGAACGATAATTTCTTTACTTCAGCAGCTAACAATTGTGGTGTTGTAAAATACAAAACTTTAGGTAGATCCTGATTTTGGTTCACCGTCAACAAAATCCACAATAAAACAGGCAAATATAAAACCAATAACATTCTCGAGATTCCCCAATAAAATGCTCATACAATGGAGAATGACGAATAGGAAGTGAGGAGTGATTTTTTCATGCCCATAAAATATAGAATCAATAACATGATCAATGCTTAAAAGACAAACTGAAATTAACATGGCTTAAAAGAAAAACTGAAAATTAACACGGGAAAAAATCACTAAACATTTGCAGAAAAAACTACTGAACACGGAAAGAAGTGGACGCATAAAAACACAAAAGGTGTTTATAGAAATCAAAGAAGGCCATGAAGGTGCTGAAGTGTCTCAAGAAATCCAAACCATCTCAATCTAAAAATCTCTTTTGTTTTGAAATTAATAAATTTGACTCGGCCATGAAAACACAGAAATGTAGTCAAGCTAAATCGCTACAGTACAGTCAAGCTAAATCACTAAAGCAAGGGATGGACCTCTCCATTCAGAATTTTGACTGGGAATGTTAAAAAATTCATGAAAATCACCTTAAGAGGAGGAATAAATATTGTAGACTAAAAATGTTAAGAGAACTGAAATTGTTTCAGTGATATTAGAAACTGAAGATGTTTTCATAAACAAAAAATGATTTTGGTGAAATGATAGAGTGGAAATGTTAAAAAACTCTCAAACCCCCCTGCAGAAAAATTATTTGAGGCGAACCCTCAAGTGAGATCAAGATCTCCAAAAACAGAAGGGTGTCCATGAAAGATAAGAGTCACATAATTGTTTAGGCCACTAAATCCCCCTTCGAACATAATATGGTACGCATAGTATAAACAAAAAGTTGATCATGCTATATTTATTGCGAAAATTCTGCTACAAATCAAAAAGGTAATATAAATATTTGACTTCTAAACCAAAAACAGAACTCATAACTGTTAAGAGTTCAGAGTTGTGCATGATTTAAAATAAAATTTATGATGTTAGAGATGTGTATACCTGTAATTCCGACAAACTTTCAAATCCCCCAACTTAGTGCTGCATAGAACAAAAAAAAATCTTTATAATCTGTAACTTAGTGCAGAGAAATCTTTATAATCTGTACATATTAAACAGATCAAATCAAAATAAAAAAACACAAAGTAAACTGAGCATATAATTGTACACAACTACTCAATGAACATATTACATAGAATGTCAAAGGTAACAAAGAAGAGAAAGAAGAGAACATTTTTGAACATTGCTGAACATTGCTCAATGAACATTTCTGAACATTGCTGAACTGATAGTTTAACTTTCAAGGCAGCCTAAACACCTAGAGGGGGGGGTGAATAGGTTCTGCTTCTCTTTCTAAAACTTCTAGACAGAATTCAATTTATTAACTAATATGAAAACACAGCAATCACAGAAAACAAAACATCACAGATTGCACTATGATTTATAGTGGTTCCCCAAGGTCTGGGTACATCCACTTTCCCCCCTTCACCTATCTAGCTGTATGCTAGATTCGGCCAAACTTCCACTTATCTCAGATCAATAGATCTTACAACTCAGAACCCAACTGGTTCCTACAACTCAGGCACAACTGCCCTACCTCAGCCTTGCCCCAAGGCCTACAACTCAGAGAATATCCTTCTCCTACACTCAGGCAATCAGCCCTACCACTCAGAGTTCAACACTCCTACACTCAGCCTTTATAACATAGGCTTACAACTCAGATCTGTATAAACAGATCCTACAGAAATATAGAAAAGATAGTTTAAATTGTCTTGCCAGGTTGAGAGAGAAAAGGCAATGACAAATCTTAATCAGCTGATGCAATCAACTGTTTCTTAGCCTTCTTCAAAGCTTCTTGAAAATGTACTTAGCTGAGTTGATTCCAAACAGCTTCTTGAGAATCCACTGGTGGATTCCTTCTTCTTCTTCAAATTCTGACTTGATCTCTCTCTATCCAGAACTTTGAATGATTCTTCTGAATTCTGATTAGAACTCTTCTTAGATCTATCCTTAGATAGTCTTCTTAGATCTCCCGGAGAAGATCTTCTTAAGTGCCTAGCACTTTCTTGAAATGAGTAGAATGTAATCCCTCTCTACTTTCTGATCCAATGTATTTTAAAGGATCAGTTCTATATGTAGTTCAGTGTCTTTTTCTCCTTCTGAATCTGTCTATTTATAGACATTCTTCATGGTAACCGGCTGATCCGGTTTCTAACCGTTTTCTGACAAGTCTGACAACTTCAGTTAACTGGTGATAACCCACAGCTGTCAAGTCTTCAAACAAGTCCTGTGCCTTAGTGTTGAAACAGTCTGTCAGAAAGTGTCGAGACCATCTGTCTATTTGTGTCGACACAATTGACTTTGGTGTCGACACTGCCTTCAGTGATGTCGACTAAATTGCCTTTGTGTCGACACATCTTCTTCTGAAACTAACTTGGTCTTTGACTCTGCAGTGTGTCGACACAAGTCCTGTGTGTCGACACAGTTGTTGTAGAATCATAACTTTAGTAAGTGTTGACTTGGCCTTCAGGTGTCGACTATTTTCTTCTGTGTCGACATATTCAGATGATGTCGACGAACTGGAGATCGTCTATACTCTTCAGTGTCGACACATTCTCCCAATGTTGAGGTCGACGTTTTTCTTCTGTGTCGACACAATTTCCCAGTGTTGTGTCGACTTACTTCTTCTGAGTCGACACAATTTCCCAGTGTTGTGTCGACTTACTTCTTCTGAGTCGACACAATTTCCCAGTGTTGTGTCGACTTACTTCTTCTGTGTCGACACTTTTTCCCAGTGTTGTTGTAGACTATGTTATGTGTCGACACTTTTTCCCAGAGTAGTGTCGACTTACACCTTCTGTGTCGACACACTTTCCCAGTGTTGTGTCGACAACTTTCTTCTATGTGACGACACATGTTCCTTTGTGTCGACACTTGGACTTAGAATTTTTTCTGTAAACTTTAACAATTCTTTACCTGCACATGTCAACTCAAAACAACATCAAATACAACATGATGTATATCATTGAGCTAGGTTGGGCTTCTTCAAATCAGGTACACATTTTCCAATGTACCCAACAATCTCCCCCTATTTGGAGAAGTCATAACCCTTATAGCCAATGATATACACCATTTAGAAATAGTATAAAATGATGATATATGACAATACACAGGGATACTTAATTATAAACAAAATACTAAGAACATCATGGATAAAACAATCTATCACAGATTTAACAATATTTTGTTTATTACTGGGTAATGTTTGATTACATGGTTTTTCTTTGACTGATCACATTACATCATTTCAAAACATTATGAAAGAACTAAAACATTATCAGGATTGATCAGGTTCTCTAATAACAATCCCTTGGCCAGATTTAATTTTAGCTGTCACAGGAGCTTCTGATTCTTCAGCCATCTTTTTTCCTTTAAGATCAGCTTTCTTCTTAGCTTCTTCCTTGAGCCTTTGCCTTTCAAAATAGTGAAAAGGCTTTGGGAAGTATTTGCTTGGCTCCATAGCATCAGGTGGAAGTCTTCCCAGCTTAGCTTTCCTTCTGAATTGTACAATGGCTTCTTGTCTTGTCTCATACTTCTGCCATTCCTGCTCATTGTACCACTTGCCCCTTTCATGAACTTGATCTTTGACAGCTTTCCATGCAGTGAGTATTATATTTCTGGAAGTAGGACTCCACTGCTCAAAATCTGGCTTCAGCTCAGCCTGCTCTCTAAATCTTTTCTTTGACAGTAGAGCATCTTGCTGTTCTTGCAAATTTACCTCAGGCTTATCAACCTTTCCAAAGATAACATTTACAACTTCCTTTGAAGGACTATACATATATTGCACTTGCTGATCCAATATATCAAAATCTGGAGGGGGGTATATGACTTGGGCAACCTCAGGTTGGTCACCTTCAAGTAGTCCTGTTTGTAGACCAGACTCAGCCACCATGTTATCATCACACAATGGTGGATATCCCAATGTGGCTCTTATACTATTGGTCACCCATTTGGCATGCTCAGAGCCTGCATGAATTAGCATCCTCTCCCCCTTTATGGCTTCTCTTGAGACATGATCTCTAAGATCTTCTTTCTGGAATCGAATTTGGCCATCCAAATAATTCACTCCCTCCTTGAAAAATGGTCTTAACTTTTGAAGCTTTTCAGATATTTCCTGTTGAGAGGTTGTGATGGCAGTCTTAACAGATGCAATTGCAGCCTGAAAATTCTTATCAAACTCTGCCATTTCTTTGGCTCTATCTGCAGGCATCCCTGGAACAATCTTCTGCACCTCTAGAATGATCTCATTATGTGATTCAGTTAAATTGTCATTCATTCTTATTTGATTTTCCAGAACATAACCTTGCTTCAAAGCAATATCATCCACCTTTGTAGAGATAGCCTGCTGTTGTTTAGCCAGATAAACTACAGCATTGCCACCCTTGTGGAAGCAATCTGTCATTTCAGTTTTATTTAAGTTGACTTGAAATTGGATAGATTTGATATCTTGGGCTAAGTCAAACTGCAGATTTTTGTTGCTTTCATCAACATATTTCTCAATGGCCACCCTGTGGTCATCCAATTTCACCTGTAAATCCACCAAGAACTTGTTATAATCAACTTCAGGAGGTGGAGGTGGAGGTGTTGTCTGTAAAGCCTGCTTATAAGTTTTGCTTCTTCTTTTAAATACAACCAGTTTTCTTCTCTTAGCCAACCTGGCTTCTTCAGTCTCAGATTCAGAAGTACTCTCAATGTGAACTCTATCTGCTTCAGTGCCATGTTGCTCAGTTTCAACATGTACTGGCTCCCCCTCAATTCTTTGCTCCTCCTCTATTTCTTGAACTTTTTCAATCTCTTGAACTTTCTCCACTTCTTGTTCTAGCTCTATGTCAAGAGGCTGCTCAACATCTTGGTTCTCTTCTATTCTATCAGTAGCTATGTCATCATTAGGAAATAACTCATCCAGAGTGTATTCTTTTTGAACTGGAGCATCTGAAGATAAGTCATTAGGTGCATCCTTGTGCACATTCTCAGGCAGCTGCATATCTGGAGTAGGAGAAGACACATGCTCCCCCTGAACCTGTGCAGACAAAAAAAAAATTTTAGAAAGTCTTTTATAGTAAAATACATTTGCTCCCCCTACACCTGTACCACTTGTACCTGAGCAGGGGTAGATACATTTTGAGCAGGAGATTGAACTGGCTCCCCCTGCATCTGTGCAGATGTATCTACTTGATGAACTATAGTGGAGGCAGGTTGTTCTTCACTCTGTATCCTAAGTGGGTCCTCTTGTTGTTGCTCAGTCTCGTGAGCTGGAGAAGGGGATCTTACAGGGGTGTCTGGCCTGCTCTCTTCAGGCACATCCTTAGTCAGCACCCTTTCCCACCTGGAGAATAGTCTCATGTCCATCCTTCTCATATGATTGATTTTAGATCCTGGCAGTTGCTGCATCACTTCAGGAATTGCTCCATTGAGATAAAGACTTATGATCCTAGCCATGTTAGGCTTCTTGATCCCTTCTTTAATCTCGTCAAATAGGATTACTGACCAATCAGTAGGAATTGTAAAGACAATCCTGGTCATAAGGTTGAACATATAGGCAGAAATCCTATCATGTCCACCTGTCTTGCAGAGAATTACTTTCCCAACTATTTCAGACAAGAACTTTCCTTGCTGATTCATACCCTTCCTATTGAATGCAGCACCAATCTTCATGTTTGAATCCAAACCACACCATTGAAGGGCTTCCCTTGTCTTAGAACTAGGAACCTCTTCTTCATTTTCAACCACATGTAATTGCAAAAACTTTCTCAAACCTCTTTGGGTAATCTTAATCTTAGTCCCGTGAACAATGGACTTGATCTTGAGTTCAGTAGAATGGACTGATGCTGAGATAAAGAACTCATGCACCTCCTTCTTCCAGATCTTGGATGGTTCTGAGACAAGAAATTCTAACCCTGATGCAGAGAGAAGGGTGATAACTCCTTGAACATCAGGCGGCGCCTCTGCAAACGCCTGGCGCACCAACTCATACCCTTCATTAACATTGTCTTCAATCCTTGGCGCCATCGAGTCGTCGAGAAGGCTTGTGAGAGGAGAGAAAGAAAGATTGTCGACACAGGGTTTGAATCTCGAAAACCTTGAAAGCGTGTCGACAATAAGAGCTTTTGACCTATTTATAGCTTCTGTTGAAAGAAGTTCAAAAGGCGCCAAAAACAGTCTAAATGTGTCGACACAGACGGAATGTGTCGACACAAGCTTCTATTAACTCGACATTTCTTCAGCCTACTATGTGTCGACACCAATATGTGGTTATGTCGACACCTTGGATACATAGTAGAAAGACAGAAATTCTGTGTCGACACTAAGGACAAGTGTCGACACATATTTTGTAAGTGTCGACACCATAATTCTGGTTGAGTCGACATTACATTCCTGGTTAAGTCGACAATAAACCTCTTAAGTGTCGACACATATTCTCTGTGTCGACACACTATTTTTGACTTGTCGACATAATTTCTCTGAGTCGACACATTATTACTGAATGTGTCGACACATTCTTACTTAGCCAATTTCTGTAACTTCAATGTGTCCTTTTTAACACTTGATTATTGTTGTTACTACTTTTACTTACTTATTAACCATTTCAATAGCATTGTTAATGATTTTGTTTAATACATTAATCAATGGTTAACATACCTAATTCAATTTTGAATTTATTGAATTTGGTTTCATCTAAAGGCTTAGTAAATACATCTGCTATTTGATAATCTGTTTTTACAAATTCCAATGAGATGTCACCTTTTTCTACATGTTCTCTAAGAAAATGATATTTGATTTCTATATGCTTAGTTCTACTATGAGAAACTGGATTATTAGCAATAGAAATAGCACTCTTAGAATCACATAAAAGGGGTGTTCTACTTACCTGAATACCATAATCTTTAAGCTGATGTTGCATCCATAATAGCTGTGCACAGCAGCTTCCTGCAGCAATATACTCTGACTCAGCTGTGGAAATTGCCACACTAGTCTGTTTTTTACTACTCCAAGATATTAGTCTTCCTCCCAGGAATTGACAAGTACCTGTAGTACTCTTTCTATCCTCTCTACATCCTGCAAAATCTGCATCTGAATAGCCTGTTAGTTGAAAATCTCTATTCCTAGGGTACCAAAGACCTAGAGTAGGAGTGCCCTTTAGATATCTCAGAATCCTTTTTACTGCAGTATAATGAGATTCTTTAGGGCAGGCTTGGTACCTAGCACAGACACATGTTGCATACATAATGTCAGGTCTACTAGCAGTGAGATATAGTAGTGACCCAACTATTCCTCTATACAATGATTCATCAACAGGTTTACCTGCCTCATCTTTGCATATTGGCATACTTGTGCCCATAGGAGTTCTCATGGAGGAGGATGACTCCATACCATATTTTTTAATTAATTCCTTGGTGAACTTAGACTGGGATATGGACAATCCATCATCAGTCTGTCTTACTTGGAGTCCCAAGAAGAACTTAAGTTCTCCCATACTGCTCATCTCAAACTTCCCTTGCATAAGTTTGGCAAACTTTTTACAAAGGTTGTTTTCAGTAGATCCAAAGATTATGTCATCAACATAGATCTGGACTAAGATGATCTTTCCTTTGGATTCCCTAAGGAATAGAGTTTTGTCTATCTTTCCTCTTGAGAATTTATTCTCAATGAGGAAGGTAGACAGGGTTTCATACCAAGCCCTTGGAGCTTGTTTTAACCCATACAAAGCTTTCCTAAGCTTATACACAGAATCAGGTTTAAGAGGATCTACAAAACCTGATGGCTGCTCTACATATACTTCTTCTTTAAGATCACCATTCAGAAATGCTGACTTTACATCCATCTGGTATACTTTGAAGTCTTGGTAGGCTGCATAGGCAAGGAACATTCTGATTGCCTCCAGCCTTGCTACTGGAGCAAAGGTTTGATCAAAGTCAATCCCTTCTTCCTGCCTGTATCCTTTTGCAACCAATCTTGCTTTATTCTTTATTATTATTCCACTTTCATCTAGCTTGTTCCTATAGATCCACTTAGTCCCAATTATGTTGTGGCCTCTTGGTTTAGGAACAAGCTCCCAGACCTTGCACCTTCTGAACTGATTCAGCTCCTCTTGCATAGCATCAATCCAGTACTGGTCTTGGATAGCTTCTTCAAACTTCTTAGGTTCCATTTGAGACAAGAAACTAGAATGCAAAACTGTGCTTTGATTTCTGCTTCTAGTTTGCACTCCTTGTCTTGGATCACCAATTATCTGATCAGTAGGATGATCTCTTAGATATCTTATAGCTGGAGGTAGATTCCCTTCAGGTTGAGCATCTCCAGCTTCTTCATTCTGCTGCTCCTCTTGGTTTTCATCAGCTTCCATTATCTCTTGTACTCCCCCTGGACAGCAGCCTTCATTTTCCAATGCTCCCTCTTCCTTTGAAGCTTCAGCAATGGAGAGCTTGTCCATCTTCTTGCTTATACCTGTTGAGTCATTTGATCTACAAGACAATTCACAATTGATTAATCTTGTTTCATCAAATACAATATGCACAGATTCTTCAACAACTTGAGTAGTTAAGTTGAAGACTCTATAGGCCTTACTATTTGTGCTGTACCCAACAAATATCCCATCCTGGGATTTGGCAGCAAACTTAGTCAAATAAGACTTACCATTGTTAAGTATATAGCACTTGCAGCCAAAGATCCTAAAATAGGATAGATTTGGTTTTCTGCCTTTCACAATCTCATAGGGAGTCTTTCTGTGGCTTTTGGTGATAGAAGCCCTATTGATGACATGACAAGCAGTGTTAACTGCCTCAGCCCAAAAATATTCTGGGAGAGAGGTGTCACTCAATAGAGTTCTACCAGCTTCAATTAATGATCTATTCTTTCTTTCAGCAATTCCATTTTGCTGAGGTGTTCTAGGTGAGGAGAACTCTTGGAAAATCCCAAAGTCTATACACAAGTTTGTCATGCTTTCAGATTGAAACTCAGTACCATGGTCACTTCTGATTTTGACCACTGTACTGTTCAGTTCATTCTGAATTTGCTTTACAAACTTAAATAATACACTTGGGGTTTCAGATTTTTGTCTCAGAAAGAACACCCATGTAAATCTAGAATAGTCATCTACAACCACTAGTGTGTAGACCTTCCTTCCTAGACTGTGAACTGGCATAGGACCAAAAAGATCCATATGCAAGAGGTATAAGCACCTCACAGAATCCTTGTTTTCAAGGCTTTGAAATGAGGTTTTTGTCTGCTTGCCCTTTTGACAAGCTGAGCATACCCCTTCCTTTATACACTTAACTTGAGGCCCATTCCTCACTAGTTCTTTACTAAAGAGTTGGCCAATTGTCTTGTAGTTTAGATGAGCCAATCTCTTGTGCCACTTAACACAATGAGAAGCATTGTCATCAGCTACAAGACAAATGGGGGATGCCTTATTCTCACATTCAAAATTAAGGCAATACACATTTCTCTTCCTATACCCAGTCAATATGATCTCTTGATCACTTGACCTTTTGATATGACATCCATCCTTACCAAATGAAATGTCATATCCTAGATCACTCAGCTGGCTTATGCTTATTAGATTATGTTTCAAACCTTTTACATAGGCCACTTGGGTGATAGTAATTAGGTTTGAAGAGATGTTACCAAATCCTTTGATGACTCCTTTTTCAGATCCACCAAAGATCACTTTATGTCCATCTTTGACAGATGAATACTCCTTCAGCAGCCCCTTTGTTCCAGTCATGTGCCTGGAACAACCACTATCCAAGTACCATATAGGGGCATGGTAACTTGGATTCACCTGCAATACAGAATTACTTACCCTTAGAACCCAAGTAAGTCTTGGGTCCTTGGTTCAGGTTAGCCTTAATAAAGTTATCATAACCTCTTCTAACAGGTAGACTCTTATTCTTTATAACACTTGTGTTATACCAGCAGTCCAATGCAAAATGACCCCTCTTGCCACAGCACCAACATTCAAACTTATTGTATCTAGATCTAGATACATCCTTGTCAGAAGCATTTCTGTTCATTGCTGGTGCTGTTGCAACTTCTCCTGCTGGTTTCTTAAAACCATAGGGCTTATGACCATAGGTAGGCCTGCTTGCCTTAACACCCTTGTTCTTCAGAACATTTGTCTTGATATGATCCTGAATGTCTTCATGATCATATATGTTAGAAGGCACTTTCTTCTTACCAAACCTTATGGGGACTGAAAGGTTTAGTGGCTGAATAGGGGCTTTGCCTTTCTTCTTGAATCTGCTAGCCCTGGAGTTACCCTTAAATCCTAATCCAGCCTTACCCTTCTGAGTGACAAATTCATCTATCAAGGGTAAGACAGATTTTGGCTTAGAGTAACTAGCCACTAAATCCCTTTCAATTCTAAGTCTGTCCTCCAGACTCTTTACTTGATCATTAGTATAATTAATTGTGCCCATCTGAATAATAGTTATATTTTTCAGCTTGGCAATTTCAGTTAACTTTTGATCAAGGACTTTTTCTAACTCAGCTGTTGTAACCCTTAGATCAGCAATTTCCTGAGCCTGTGATTTAACCAGGTTCTTGCTTTTCTTAAGGGCCTGCAACAAGTCCCCATACTTGTCTATCAATTGATAGACATATCCTTCAGATCCAGATGCATCTTCATCACTTGATGCAGATGTAGCTGATTCTTCACTTGTACTACAAACAAATGTACTGGAAGGACTGTTTACCTCATTAGGACCAGACTGATTCTGGCATAGGTCCTCTTCTGATCTAGTCATCAAACCCATGCATTGATGTTCATTGATGGAGTCTAGCAACTGCATAAACTCCTCTTCCTCAGATGCAGCATATAATCCAATATATGCTTCAGCTTCAGATCCTGATTCTGAAGTTGACTGGTCTGACAGACTTTTATCTTTCTTTGCTACAAAGGATTTCTCCTTCTTGCCTTTCTGATAAGTCTTCTTCTTTTCTGAAGATTCCTTCCTTTTGTCAGGACACTCAGCCACTACATGTCCAGGCCTATTGCAACAATAGCAGACAATCTTTGAAGTAGTGGCTTTGCTGGGCTTTGACCTGCTTTTCTCTTTCCTAGATGACCTTCTTTTCTGATAATAGTCATCTACTTGCTGTGATGATGAAGGCCTAGACTTCCATTGCTTCTTTTTCAAGAACCTTTGAAATTGCCTAGTGAATGCAGCAAAGTCTGCATCTGAATCACTGCTGACTGAACCCCTATCTGAATTTTCAGAACTACCTTCTTCAACTTCCTTAGGAGGAGATGGTGATTTCCTCCTATTCTTTCTGGTGGCTTCAGCATTAAATGCCACAGTCTTTTCTCTATGCTCTCCTCTTGAGTTTCTTTCCTCCTCCTTCCTTACCATAAGTTGCATTTCATAGGATAGCAACTTTCCAAACAGAGTTGGAGGAGATATCTCTGCCAATTTTGCCACTTCTCTTATGGCACAGATCTTTGTATCCCAATCCTTTGATAAGGATCTTAAGAATTTGTCATTCAGTTCATAGGTACTGAAGACTCTTCCATAGGAAATTAGCTCATTCACAATTCTATAGAATTTCTTATAGCACTCAGTTATGCTATCAGATTTTCCTTGTCTAAAACTTTCATACTCCTGATTTAGCATAGATTTTCTGTCCAGCCTTACTTCTTCTGATCCCTCCATGTAGACAATCAATGTGTCCCACATCTCCTTGGAGGTCTTGCAGTGAATCAGATTCTGAAATGTTGAATCATCTATGGCACTGACAATGATGTTCTGTGCCCTTTTGTCCATGGTTGCCAAGATGATTTCATCCTTGGTCATTTCAGAATAAGTCTTTGGTGTTTGGATATTTGCATCAAGAACAGATATCTTCATTGGTATGAAGGGGCCTTCCTGTACTGTGATGTAAATCCTTGGGTCAGATGCTTCCATAAACAATCTGACTCTTTCTTTCCAGATCCCAAAGATTTCCTTCTTGCATATGGGTAATTTCATTGACCCTAGCTCCTTATGATTCTCTCCAGAACCCATCTTCTTGATTCTTGAATCTGCCTATCAGATCTACCTCAGACTGTTAAGTCCTTTTTGAGGAACCTCCCTCTGATACCACTTGATAGTTTAACTTTCAAGGCAGCCTAAACACCTAGAGGGGGGGGGGGGTGAATAGGTTCTGCTTCTCTTTCTAAAACTTCTAGACAGAATTCAATTTATTAACTAATATGAAAACACAGCAATCACAGAAAACAAAACATCACAGATTGCACTATGATTTATAGTGGTTCCCCAAGGTCTGGGTACATCCACTTTCCCCCTTCACCTATCTAGCTGTATGCTAGATTCGGCCAAACTTCCACTTATCTCAGATCAATAGATCTTACAACTCAGAACCCAACTGGTTCCTACAACTCAGGCACAACTGCCCTACCTCAGCCTTGCCCCAAGGCCTACAACTCAGAGAATATCCTTCTCCTACACTCAGGCAATCAGCCCTACCACTCAGAGTTCAACACTCCTACACTCAGCCTTTATAACATAGGCTTACAACTCAGATCTGTATAAACAGATCCTACAGAAATATAGAAAAGATAGTTTAAATTGTCTTGCCAGGTTGAGAGAGAAAAGGCAATGACAAATCTTAATCAGCTGATGCAATCAACTGTTTCTTAGCCTTCTTCAAAGCTTCTTGAAAATGTACTTAGCTGAGTTGATTCCAAACAGCTTCTTGAGAATCCACTGGTGGATTCCTTCTTCTTCTTCAAATTCTGACTTGATCTCTCTCTATCCAGAACTTTGAATGATTCTTCTGAATTCTGATTAGAACTCTTCTTAGATCTATCCTTAGATAGTCTTCTTAGATCTCCCGGAGAAGATCTTCTTAAGTGCCTAGCACTTTCTTGAAATGAGTAGAATGTAATCCCTCTCTACTTTCTGATCCAATGTATTTTAAAGGATCAGTTCTATATGTAGTTCAGTGTCTTTTTCTCCTTCTGAATCTGTCTATTTATAGACATTCTTCATGGTAACCGGCTGATCCGGTTTCTAACCGTTTTCTGACAAGTCTGACAACTTCAGTTAACTGGTGATAACCCACAGCTGTCAAGTCTTCAAACAAGTCCTGTGCCTTAGTGTTGAAACAGTCTGTCAGAAAGTGTCGAGACCATCTGTCTATTTGTGTCGACACAATTGACTTTGGTGTCGACACTGCCTTCAGTGATGTCGACTAAATTGCCTTTGTGTCGACACATCTTCTTCTGAAACTAACTTGGTCTTTGACTCTGCAGTGTGTCGACACAAGTCCTGTGTGTCGACACAGTTGTTGTAGAATCATAACTTTAGTAAGTGTTGACTTGGCCTTCAGGTGTCGACTATTTTCTTCTGTGTCGACATATTCAGATGATGTCGACGAACTGGAGATCGTCTATACTCTTCAGTGTCGACACATTCTCCCAATGTTGAGGTCGACGTTTTTCTTCTGTGTCGACACAATTTCCCAGTGTTGTGTCGACTTACTTCTTCTGAGTCGACACAATTTCCCAGTGTTGTGTCGACTTACTTCTTCTGAGTCGACACAATTTCCCAGTGTTGTGTCGACTTACTTCTTCTGTGTCGACACTTTTTCCCAGTGTTGTTGTAGACTATGTTATGTGTCGACACTTTTTCCCAGAGTAGTGTCGACTTACACCTTCTGTGTCGACACACTTTCCCAGTGTTGTGTCGACAACTTTCTTCTATATGACAACACATGTTCCTTTGTGTCGACACTTGGACTTAGAATTTTTTCTGTAAACTTTAACAATTCTTTACCTGCACATGTCAACTCAAAACAACATCAAATACAACATGATGTATATCATTGAGCTAGGTTGGGCTTCTTCAAATCAGGTACACATTTTCCAATGTACCCAACATGAACATATAACTAAATCAAGCTCTCTGTTTCTCTAGCAATTTTTCTCCTTTCTATGAATGTCTATATTTGGTTCCTGATGCACAGAGTTGACCAATTTATGAGTTCTGTTTTTGGTTTAGAAGTCAAATATCTATATTTTAAATCATAATTTTTATTTTAAATCATGTACAACTCTGCTCTCTGTTTCTCTGGCAATTTTTCTCCTTTCTATGAATGTCTATATTTGGTTCCTGATGCACAGAGTTGACCAATTTACTGTTTGGGCTGTTTTAACATGTATTGTTTGCAAACTATGTCAGATTTGATTACATGCTGTGACCTTTTGGAATAACTAAATCAATACTTCCCCAACAGAACATCAAATAAATTTGGAATAAAAGCATGGAGCGATGGAAGGTCAGCTCTAAACAGCTTTAGTTCAGGCTTTGTTTGTGAGGAAGCCAAGAGAAATTGTCTAGCACACAGGCAATACAATATTACTTATAGGAATTCTAGTTCTAACATCTAAAGAAATGAAAAATTCAAGCGTGTATAAATATATGCAACTAACCTTGAAAAAATAATATTGAAAATAATACTTTGATAGTACAATGAATGTATAGTAAATCAAAATTTAGAGCTAAGTTATAGTAAACTTGGAGAACTTGAATCAATCATACCAACAGATTCAGCAAAATCAGTAAAATCATATAAGTGGAACATTAAAATATAAAACTAAGTTATAGTGAGGTTCAGCAACCATATAGTTAGCTATAATGAGGAAATTATAAAACTGCAGTCACTATTAACAAATTCACATATTGAAAATTACATACAGACATAATGCATTTTATCATAACATACAACTATTTTATGTTGTGCAACAATGGCTAAAATTTTTTTGAGTAAAAACTCGAGAATAGGTAAGAGATCGAACCATAAAACTTATTGAAAAATCTAAAACTGCAGCTATATAAGTTGATTTAGTAAAACCATAAAACCAGCTATCATATAACCGGATTCAGTAAAATCTAAAACTGCAGATTCAGTAAACTGAGAAAAATTTTAAACTACAAATTTAGTAAGGTATAGTGAGTAAAATCAATAACTTTTCGGTAAGCCACAAAAACATATAAGCTGTGGAGGGGATTATAAAATCAGTAAGGCTTAAACCTCAGGAAGCTACAAAAACAAAATTTTACTGAATGGCTTAAATCAGCAAGCCTTAAAAAAATTGTTGGGAAAAAGTAGAGACGAAAGAAATTAAAAACAAATTGAACTGAAGGCAAATCTTAAAAATGTGGTAGGCTCTGTCTAGAATGGCTTAAAACAGTAAACTGAGAAAAAAATTAAACCTCCTACGGTGAAGTGAGGAGGCTCTGTCCAGGAGGCTCGATCGAGGAGGCTTGGATTAATCCGGCGAGGAGGCTTGGACTAATCCGGCGAGGAGAAGCTATTGAAAAAATCATGGAACCATGGTCAGCGTGGGAGGAGAGGCTATCAAGGCGGAGATCAAAAATGAAGTTCATAACAATGTTATGTTATAGAAATTTTCAGATTAATAGAAATTACAGCGTGGGAGGAGAAGCTATCGAGCTCGAGATAACAGATGGCTGCAGATTGATCTTCCAAACTGTTGTGCAAACAAACATCTGTGGCATTTCTTTATCAAAAATAATATTGTAGATAGAAATGGCTTAAGTATGCAGATAAATACAATATCTGTGGCTTAAGTATGCAGATAGAAATGGCTTATAATGAAATAATATTGCACTCACAAAATCTTTAAAGCATGACCTGAAAATCAAAAAGCAAACCTAAAGAAATCTAAAGCAAAGAAGAGCACGCAGAAATCTAAACCGAAGAAGAGGATGCATAAAATAATCCAAACCTGATGCCTGAAGCGAGGAAAAATCTGGGAGGAGTTCTGTTAATGGAGGATGAGTCTGATGCCTGCTATGGTGCAGGAGGATCTCTCGGGAAAGCCTGGAATTCAGAAAATCTGATGATTGAAGCGAAGAAGAAGATGCAGAAATATAAACCAAAGAAGACTAAATCCAAACCTGATGCCTGTAGCAAGGGAGAATGAGCCTGAAAATCAGAAAATCTGGGAGGAGCTCTGTTAAGTGATGAAGTTGTAAAACCTCCTTGAAAAAAAAATCAAAATGGGAAAACAGTGAGGAGAATGCGGAATGATACTGTGAAGAGAGGAGGAGCTGGCTGTAACCATGGAGGCGAGGCTCTGTGTAGGAGGTACCTTTTAGAAAATTAGCTTTGTCTAAGATTGTTTTGATCTGGAAGAGAATAGAGGAAGGGAAGCTTTGTGGGACCGGCGAAGAGCGTATGAGGAGCGGTGGATTTGTGGGAGCGGCGGAGAGGGAAGCATTGCGGGAGCGGTAAAGAGCGGCGGAGAGGCGAGGCAAAGAGCGGCGGAGAGGCGCGGCGACGGGGTCTGCGCTGTACTTCGGAAACGGTAGAGCGGAGGGAAGAGCTGCGGGATTTTTAGGTTTAGGGTTGGCGCGATTTTATTAGAGGCGAACCCGAAATTTTGAGCGGGATAATAGGGCGGCAAGGTAGAAATGACACCATGAACCCTTAACTTTTGATATGAGAATAAGAGATCAAGGGGTATTTTGGGCACTTGAATGTTACACCATGCCTTGAATTGGGTTTCCTTATAGTATAAAGATCTATATATTATCTGAGAGGATTTCAGCCTTTGAATTTGAAAATAATATCCTTGATTGCTGCTGAGATTCTAGGAGTTGAAATGGCTGGAATATGTCTTTAATGTATTTCCTCAACTATTTTAGTAAATAAGTCAAGTAATTAACTATGTGAAATCCATAATCAATGCTGCCTACCAACGGCTATATTCTTGAGAATATAAGCATTAATTATCAGAGATCTACTGCCTTAAAATGATACCAATTCAAATCAAAATGACAAAGAAATCATCAAACTGAAACTGGCAGAAATCCTCGACCTCAGAACAGATTTCATCGACCTGAACTCAAAGTTCATCGAGATGAGAAATATCTTCATCGACCTGAGCTCAGAGAAAAATAATCTAGAAAGAAACTGTCAAAGCTGAGCTCCAAGTTTGTAGAACTGAGGTAGAATATCGTCGAATAGAGAAACTGAGAGAGAAGGGAGTTCGTCGACCTAAGCTCGAATATCGTCGAGCTCAACTCAGAGAAGGAACTCTGAGTTCGTTTATCTGCGATCGACGATTATCGAGCTGAGTTCGAAGAACTTCGAACTGATTTATGTACTCTCTTAAAAACTGCAATTCTTATAAGTCTGGATCTCTGAAGTCTTCTTAAGGCTGGATCATAAGAAGTCTAATCTAGTCAGACTGTCCTAACCTTAAAGCTAACAAATTGTCCCTAGGCTATACATGATGGGTCAAAACCTAATAGTGAACCTTAGCCCAAATCTAAACTAGGGATCCAACAATCTCCCCCTATTTGGGTGAGGTCACTAAACAGAAAATAGGAAAGCATAAAAACACAAAGCAATATAAATATCTGACAGAATTTTAAACTAATCAGCAGATATGATATAGCTAAGTGCAATACACATATATATCTCAGAGAAATAAATGTTCAATGATTGTCAAATGGAGGAGAAGATGATGATTTAGAAAAATAATTTTTCATAGAGGATCTACAGCTTCCTTCTGAGACATTTTCATATCTTGAATTCCAAGAACTATAATAGATGAGGCTCTGGGAACAACAGCTTTTGGATGTACCTGCATATACAGATTTGGATCAAATAAATGTCTGTCTACCTGAATTTTGTCAAGTTCTTTTTGCTTGTAGGTAGACATTGTAGTGAATTGTGATGGATCTGATCCTTCTTCTCTTGCTTTGTTCATCTAAGACAAGCCAATCAGTTCTTGAAATCTAGCCATTCTGAAGTTGGGATCTAAATCAGGTTCATAAACTGGAGAGGGAGGTCTCTCTAGATCAGATTTAGAAGCATCCTGAGCAAACTTTTGAGAATTTCTGAAAATAATAGATTTCTGTTGAAAATTTTTTGGAGGCAGAGACTGTTGAGATATGCTTTGATAATAATACTTTGGAGGGCTACAATGACTGTATCTTCCAGATGGTCTAGAGGACTTATAGGAGGATGGCATTTGAGATTGAGAAGTGCTTGAAGCAGGATTCTGAGTCTTTGCAACACTTCCTGAATATTGAGAGATATTTCTTGTATCACCTGCAGCAGGAGGAGGAGGAGGAGTTCCTCTCCAGTTCATTTGAGGAGGAGGAGAGTATCTCCTGCTCTTCTTCCTAGCCTTTTGCTCATTTTTAGAAAGCCACATCCACTTAGGCATACCTGGATAAGGGGTAATTTTATTCAGGATGTAGTAGGGTATGTCAGCAGTTGGGTTAGGCTTAGGAACAACCTTGGTAGGAACTTTTATCTTCTTAGATTTAGTCTTCTTAGGACCAGAGTCATCAAAATCATTATCATCATCATCATCATCAGATGATCCAGGACGATGGGCATATAAATCATCAATCTCTTTTAGAGTTTCTTTGGAGCTCTTCTTCTCAGCCTGAGGCTATACTAGAATTTCTAGTTCTGCAAAACTTTTAGAAACAAACTGATTTCCTTTCTCTTCTTCCATGTCAGCAGACAAGATATCATCCAAATCTGGCATTGGGGACTCAGCCCACATACGAGGAAGAGGACTGCAAACCTCTTCAGCAATTAATAATTCTTAAATTACAGGAGCTGTAAAACATGCCTTTAGTTGATCTATAACTTCAGGACTTATAGGAGCAGTAAAACAAACAATTGCCTTGTAGTAATCAACATCAAAACTAGCCAAAGCATTTCTGTAAATACTGTAAATTAGATTGAAATAATAGAGCAAAGAATTTAGATCAACTGTGGGATTTATAATAAAATCACCAGCAGTGCTTATTTCTTCACCTGTATCATAAGCCATATCTATAATATCTGTAAGATCTGTTGGAATGTCTGTCTTAGGGGAAACTGAATATGCTGCTGCTATCAGAAGATGAACTGAAACTGCTACTACTTCTGCTAGAGGAGGTACTGGAACATCTTCATGGGACATCTCCCCCTGCCTGGTTTCAGATGGTCCTGAAGCTAGGCCCCCAGAAGAAAGAATAGTAGAGAGTACAACAATCCTGGTAGATAGAGAGGTGATGAGGCAGAGAGAGGAGCAATAGCATTTGTTATTAATTGCTCTAGAGAGGGAGAGATGAATGTTAGAAGAACCTTAGCAATGTTAGAGAAATTTAGATGAAGAGGTTCTGGAGCAGAGGGAGTATAGGGAGTATGATGGCTATAATTTGAATAAATAGAAAAAGATTGAGGGAAATCTGTATGAATATGTTTTGGGAATATGGAGGTAGGATTAGGAGGAATGTCAGATGGAATAGTAGTAGATGTGTTTGGAATGGATGTAGAGGGAATTGTTGTGGTAGGAATTGATGTAGTGGAGATTTCCTGGATGGCTGGGGATTGATATGGAGATGATGGAGGTGGAGATAATAGATTGAAGTTGGGTTGAGGGGATGTAAATGGAATGACATCCAGATGATTTGGAGGGGGAGATAGAGGAGGAATGAGATCAATCATAATTTCATCCTCATGAATGACAGCCAGATGATTTTGAGGTGGAGATAGAGGAGGAATGAGATCAATCATAATTTCATCCTCATGAATGATGATAGATGACTAACGAGGTGATGGTGGTGGAAGAGGTGAAGTTGGAGGGGTAAAAGTGAAAACAACAAGTGAAGAGGAAGAAGGTTGTTGTTGAGAGGGAGGTGAAGGAATTATGATGGAGGGAAGAACATCTTCTGGAGGTGGAGGAGTGGCTATTACTGCCCTTGTGTCCTCAGAAGTCCTAGAAGAGGAGGAATCCTTGGATGGCTTAGTGATGGTCCTCTCCCATCTGCCAAATAAGGCACAAATCAGCCTCTTGGATGCATTAATGAATATAGTCTGAGAGACCAGTTATTCAGATGCATTGACCTGGAGGAAAATTCCTAAAATCCTCCCAAAACATACTTCCTTCTTAGTATTCTTCTTTTTGATCAAATCAAATAGTAACTTTCCCTAGTTAACTGCCTTCTTGTTCACCACAGCACACATCACTAAGAACTAGTGCCTGGTAATGTAATCATGGGTTGTGTGTTTGCCCAGTAATACTTTACCCACAACATCAGCAAGAAATTTGTATTTAGCAGATAAATTATTTTTAAGAAGTTTGTTAGGGTTTTCATCAGAATGACCCATTTTGATCAACATATTATCATAATCAGAACTATCTATCTCAATATCTTCATCTCCATTAACCAAACCAAAAATCTCTGTTAAAACAGGTAGGGGTTAGGGTAACCTGATTTCCTGAGATAGTGCCAGCCATCATATCTGCATCAGGAGAGGTTGAAGTATAAACCCATTCCCTAATTTTGGTTACTGCTAACTTGATTCTGGTGGTCATGAAAGTCTTCAGATGCTGATCTTCAAATAACTGTAGAATGTCCATGAAGATTTGATTGGAATGACGAAATGAGTCGAAGTCGATGTCAATGTTGGAGTCAAACTTCATGCCTGAAAAGGAAATCGCTGGAATTGCCATTGGATTCTTGTAAAAAGAAGGAGAGAATAAGTGCAAGAGAACAGAAAGCACGGGATGGAGCTCGAAGAAAACCTAATTAAAAAGTTTTCAGAATGTGAAGCGGCAGACTCCATCCTACTAAAAGAAAATAAATCTTCAATCTCAGGTCGACAAAAAATTTCATGAAGAAATAATATCGTCGATCTTAGTTGGAAGAGGGGAAAACTTTTCGTCATTCTCAGGTCGACGAATAATTTTCTGAAGCAAGATCGTCGATATCAGGTCGATGAAAATAACTTCATATAGAGAGTTCATCGATCTCAGGTCGACTAATTTCCTCAAGAAATGTTCTCAGATTGTCGATCTTCGTTCAATGAACTATGACAAATTCTTCGACCTCAGACAAAAAATTAAATTAATGCTTCTCCATTGATCATACCTAGCTGATTCAGAAAGAACAGATGTTTCTTCTCATCCAAAGGTTTGGTGAAGATGTCTGCTCTTTGTAAATCAGTAGAGACAAAGGCAAGATTAATTTTTTTTCTGTCCACACAATCTCTAATGAAATGTTGCCTTACATCTATATGCTTTATCCTACTATAATGCACGGGATTTTGTGCAATGGAAATTGCACTAGTACTTTCATAAAATATATTTGAATTATTTAGATTGTATCCATAATCCAGGAGTTGGTTTTGAATCCACAATATTTGTGAACAACAACTTCCAGCTGCAATGTATTCAGCTTCTACAGTTGAGGTGGAAATAGATGTTTGTTTCTTACAAAACCAAGACACAAGCCTGTCACCAAGGAACTGGCATGTTCCTGATGTGCTTTTCCTATCAACTCTACATCCAGTAAAGTCAGTGTTGGAACCCTAGTTTTGATTTGGGCAAGGAGTACTATTAGGATGTTTTTAGATTGACCCAAAATGTATAGTCAGGGTTATAGGATTATTTCTAGGTCTGCCTCAAAAGAACTCAAGAGAAATCGTGGAGAAATCAGTTTTATCAAGAGCAGAAAATTAGTTAGACGATAGTCGAACTCAGGTCGACGAAACTCAGAGTTCTATCTCTGAGTTGAGATCGATGATCTCCGAGATCCGGTCAACGATCGCTGATCTCAAGATAGAATCTCAGCTCGACGCAAAGGTAATTTAGGTCGACGATCTCTGAACTGAGGTCGACGAATCCTGTGCAGTTTTACAGACAGAGGCTTTAACAGCAGGCAAAATTAATTATTGTTTAAAGCATTCAATATCTCTTAGATTTAATGTATATAGTCGTTCAATAGCAGTAGTTAATGTGATTAATTGCCCAAGCATCTTTCTCTCATGGGAATGCTTCAGCCATTTTAAGATAGAGTTAATTTAAATGTTTGAATACGGTTCGAGGGAATATATACAGATTGGAGGCTTCGCAGATATACAAGAAGTGACTGACAACAAAACGATGCAATAGTCAGAATAGAGATTCTGAATAACACAACACAGCTTTCTTTCATATAGTGTTCTTCATCATCTGCTCAAGGCTTTCAAGAGACAACAAATATAATATCTGTCTAGAAGCTTGCTGGAGAACAACATCAGAGCTGAAGACCTACACACTCCTGAACAAAGCTTCTCAAGCCTGAACAATTATACATCTCAGGGGGAGATTTGACAAGATCTGGAATCCACACAGAGTCTTCTCAAAGTGCTTTTGAGAATAGAGAAGACTAACATCACTTTCTTTCCCACCCCACTATACAGGGTTTTAACTCCCTTCAAAAATTAGCCTGGTTCACAAGTCACCTTCCAAAAGACTTGGTTTGGTTTTTGGACACCTGATCAAAAGCCTAAAGGGTTGTTATATCTCCCTTAGAAAATAGATATTGTGGTGGCAGTCAACCTGCTAGTGGATTCCTACCAGGGTGGTAGAAGAGTGGATGTACCCAAGTTGATTGGGGAACCACTGTAATCCTTATGTCATCTGTGCTTGCTTGTTTATTTCTTTATTTGTGTGCTTTGATTTCTTTTTCTCCTTATATATTTTTATCTCTGAGTAAACATCAGATCTATCCCCTCACTATAAATTGGTATCAGAGGGTTGTTTTTTTGGTTGTACAGGCTAACACCTAAACCAAAATGATATGATAGATCTTATATTTCTTAAGAGTTTATCATGGCACAAAATGAAGAGTTTTCAAGCACCAGACCTTCTCTGTGCAATATAGATAAGCTTGCACTATAGAAGGCAAGGATTAGGCTTTTTCTGAACTCTATTGATGAAGAAATTCTCAATTCTATCTTGACAGGTCCTTATTAACCATTGGAAACAACAAGCATGAATATTGTTGCATCACCTCAATGGACAGAAGCCTAGAAATTACTAAAGATTGCTGATGCAAGAGCAATGGACATTCTTGCTCAATCAATGTCTGATGACATTTTTCAAGAAGTTGTTGAATGTACTTCAGCAAAGGAAATCTGGGACTCCCTCATAGCAATGGCTTCTATATCAGCAAAAGAAAGAACATTAAAGGCTGAATCTTGGAGTGACTCTGAAGCTTCATCCTGTACAACTGAAGACGAAGAAGTGTCAAGAGCAAGAGAGTTTTGCCTGATGGCAATAAATGCATCCTGCAGCAAATCTGATGATGAATCAGATTTTGAAGAATCAAAATGCGAATCAGAAGAGGATTAGGTTATCTCTTCTTTTGATTTTTCCTCAAAACATTTTAAAGAAGATTTTAAAATTTTATGCAATGATTTAATTCAATCTGAGAAGGAAATAAAAATTCTCATTGAGAAAGTGTATAATCTATCTTCTGAAATCAAAAATCTTAAAGAAGATTTAAAAAATGTTTCTGAACAATTAGCTTCTTTAAAAACAGTTAAAGGAAAAGAAAAGATAATAGATTTAGACAAAATAAATGAATTTTTACCAAAACTAGCTAAGAATGTTCAGAAAATTTTTGTTCAAAATAATTCGTCACACCCAGCTCGACGAAAACAACAATGTTCATCGAACAGAGATCGACGAACTTTGAACAGAGATTTTAATTTTAATCGATCAGGAAATTATGATCGATGAAATCAATATACGTCGTCGAACCGAGATCGACGATCATGGAATACATAAAATAGATATTATCATTCTGTGAAACGAGATCGATGAAATCGATTCCCTTCGTCGAACTCAGGTCGATGAAAATATTTTTCGTCGAACTCAGAATTTCAAAACCGAAATTTTTATCCTTTTGAAAATTATAATCAAACTCAAATATTCAAAAATCCTTTAACCCAATGGTTCAAACCTTCTAGGAAATTTCACCCTCTAGGTTATAAAGATCAACATGAATGTTCTTTTATATCTAAGTATTATGACAAAGACCCAGGACCCAAGGTAATCTGGGTCCAGAATTCCTAACCTCTTATTTCTGGAAAAGACCCTTCAGTACAGGGGTAGTTGTATAGGGGGAGACTGCTTTAAAGGATACAGCAGTAGCAGTTTCAATTATTCAGAAATTAGGGGGATGATATCAAGGAAATTGTTGAATACAGCAGGAGAAACATATCTTAAATATACTCAGTTAAAGATAAGCAAAGAACAGCTACAGAGCCTATCAGAAGTTTTATTCTTATTTTTAGTTCAAAACTTTGTTGTTGTTTATTTTTTGTTTCAAAGCACCTATTTTATATTTGCTTTGTATTCCTTTTGTGTAAATTGAATCCTCACCCAAATAGGGCGAGATTGTTGGAACCCTAGTTTGGATTTGGGCAATAAGTACTATTAGGATGTTTTTAGATTGACCCAAATTGTATAATCAAGGTCATAGGATTATTTTTAGGCCTGCCTCAAAAGAACTCCAGAGAAATCATGCAGAAATCAATTTTGTCAAGAGCAAAAAATCAGTTCGACGATAGTCAAACTCAGGTCGACGAAACTAAGAGTTCTATCTCTGAGTTGAGCTCGACGATCTTCGAACTCCAGTCGATGATTGCTGATCTCAAGATAGAATCTCAGCTCGACGCAAAGGTCATTCAGGTTGACGATCTCTGAACTGAGGTCGACAAATCCTGTGCAGTTTTACAGATAGAGGCTTTAACAGCTGGAAAAATTAATTATTGTTTAAAGCATTCAATATCTCTCAGATTTAATGAATATAGCTGTTCAACAGCAGCAGTTAATGTGATTAATTCCACAAGCATCTTTCTCTCTCAGGAATGCTTCAGCCATTTCAAGATAGAGTTAATTCAAATGTTTGAATACGGCTCGGGGGAATATATACAGATTGGAGGTTTTGTAGATATACAAGATGTGACTGACAACAAAACGATGCAATAGTCAGAATAGAGATTCTGAAGAACACAACACAGCTTTCTTTCATATAGTGTTCTTCATCATCTGCTCCAGGCTTTCAAGAGACAACAAATACAATATCAGTCTAGAAGCTTGCTGGAGAACAACATCAGAGCTAAAGACCTACACACTTCTGAACAAAGCTTCTCAATCCTGAATAACTCTACATCTCAGGGGGAGCTTTGATAGCATCAGGAATCCACACAAAGTCTTCTCAAAGTGCTTTTGAGAATAGAGAAGACTAACATCACTTTCTTTCCCACCCCACTATATAAAGTTTTAACTCTCTTCAAAAGTTAGCCTGGTTCACAAGTCACCTTCCAAAAGACTTGGTTTTGTTTTTGGGCACCTGATCAAAAGCCTAAAGGGTTGCTATATCTCCCTTATAAAATGAAAATTATGGTGGCAGTCACCTGATCAAAACCTGCTAGTGGATTCCTACCAGGGTGGTAGAAGAGTGGACGTACCCAGGTTGATTGGGGAACCACTATAATCCTGGTGTCATCTATGCTTGCTTGTTTATTTCTTTATTTTTGTGCTCTGATTTCTTTTTCTCCTTATATATTTTCATCTCTGAGTAAACATCAAATCTATCCCCTCAATTTCAATTGGTATCAGAGGGTTATTTCTTTGGTTGTATAGGCTAACACCTGAACCAAAAGGATCTGATAGATCTTATATTTCTTAAGAGTTTATCATGGCACAAAATGAAGAGTTTTCAAGCACCAGACCTCCTATGTGCAATTTAGATAAGCTTGCACTATGGAAGGCAAGGATTAGGCTTTTTATGAACTCTATTTATGAAGAAATTTTCAATTCTATCTTGATAGGTCCTTATCAACCATTGGAAATAACAAGCATGAATGTTGTTTCATCTCCTCAATGGACAGAAGCCTAGAAATTACTAAAGATTGTTGATGAAAGAGTAATGAAAATCCCTGCTCAATCAATGTCTGATGACATTTTTCAAGAAGTTGTTGAATGTACTTCAGCAAAACGAAATATGGGACTCCCTCACAGCAATGGTTGCTGGATCAGCAAAAGAAAGAACATTAAAGGTTGAATCTTAGAGTGACTCTGAAGCTTCATCCTATACTCTGAAGCTTCATTCTAACTCAGTTGGATAAAAGAGTCCTAGATTTGGGAAACCCTTTATATATCTTAAAATCCTTTTTAAAAAAATATGGTGAGATTCTTTAGGGTTCACCTAGAACCTAGCACAAAGACATGTAGCAAACATTATATCTAGTCTACTAGCTGTGAGATATAATAAGGACCCAACAAAAGCCCTATATATTTTCTGATCAAATGGCTTGCCATGTTCATCAGAATCAATCACAGCATTGGAAGCCATGGGTGTTTTCTTGGCTGAGGCATCAGTCATCCCAAATCTTTTAACTAATTCCTTAGCATATTTGGATTGGGAGATAAAAATTCCATCAGGGGATTACTTCACTTGGATACCAAGAAAGTAAGAAAGCTGACCCATGCTACTCATTTCAAACTTGGAATGCATCCGGTCAGAAAACCTTTTGCATAGCTTGAAATCAGTAGAGCCAAAAATGATGTCATCAACATTATTTATACTAACAATATGTTATTATTATGATGCCTAGTAAACAAAGTCCTATATACATTACCCCTTGTGAATTTTGCCCTAAAAGAAAGCTAGCTAGGGTCTCATACCAAGCTCTTGGAGCTTGCTTTAAACCATAAAGAGCTTTATGCAATTTGAAAATAAAAGAGGGATGAGTCTGAGAAACAAGACCTGGTGGTTGTTCAACATATACTTCCTCTTGGAGTTCACCATTCAAGAAGGCACTCTTGACATCCATTTGGTAGACCTTGAACTTTTTGTAGGCTGCATATGCAAGAAAAAATCGGATAGCTTCCAGTCTTGCGATAGGTACAAAGGTTTGATCATATTCAATCCCTTCTTCCTGTCTGTATCCTTGTGCTACCAGCCTTGCTTTGTTCCTGATGCTGGATCCTTGTGCATCAAATTTATTTCTGAAAACCCACTTAGTTCCAATAACTTGTGAGTTTTTGGGTCTAGAAACTAAGTCCCTAACTCTGCATTTCTCAAACTGATTGAGCTCCTCTTGCATTGCAATAATCAAGTGTGGATCCTGCTCAGCATCTTGTATGGATTGGTGCTCAAGGTTAGATATGAAGCAATCATGCATCAAGTCTTGGTTGAGTTCATGCCTTGTTTGCACACCAACTGATATATCTCCAATCACTTGAGATACAGTATGATCTCTAAGTGTGATAAGATCAGTTGAAGGAGTTAGTTCAGCAACAGCATTGGGAATTAATTCCTCTTGTGGAATTATATTAGCTGTTGGAGGAAGTTCAGCCACTTCCAAACTTTCTTCTTCACTTTCTACTTCAACTTGTGGATAAGGAAGTGATGGAACCTCTTGGGTGAGGTTTAGATCATCCAATTTATCACACAAGTGAGGTACCTACAAAATACTATTGGTAGAAACTTCTTTCTTCTTATAAAATATGTTAGCCTCATCAAATGTAACATGAACAGATTCCTCAATTTTTAAAGTGGATTTGTTAAATACCCTATAAGCTTTGCCGACTTGGGAATATCCTAGAAAAATTCCCTCTGGTGCTTTTGCTTCAAACTTTCTAGTGTATTTCTTTTCATTATTGTGAATATAACATAGGACTCCAAATACTTTAAAATAGGTGATTTTAGGTTTCTTCCCTTTAAGTAACTCATAAGGAGTCTTATTCTTAAGCTTGTGTATCAGACTTCTGTTCAATACATAGTTTGCTATGCTCACAGCCTCTGCCAAAAAAGATAGGGGCATGTAAGAATCTGCAAGTAATGTGCCTATATATTCAATTAGGGTACTATTTTTCCTTTCAACAACCCCATTTTGTTGAGGAGTTTTAGGAAATGAGAAGCAGTGTCTGATACCTTCCTTCTCACAGAACTCTTACATAAGAAGAGACTCAAACTCAGTACCATGATCACTTCTGATCAATGCAACTGGAGTAGAGTACTCAATTTGTATGTTCTTGATAAAATCTGTAAGAACATTGAAGTTATCTGACATAGATCTCAAAAAGAGCACCCAAGTGAATCTTGAGAAGTCATCTGAAATCATTAAAGTATAATATTTCCCTCCTAGGCTTTCTACAGCAATAGGGACAAAAAGGTCCATATGTAGCAAGTATAATATCCTAGGTGAGTCACTTTTATTTACAGATTTAAAGTTATTTTAGTTTGCTTGCCTAACTAACGGGCGCTGCAGAGGCCTTCCTTCTTGTAGGAACCAGAAGGCAATCCTCTAACAAGGTTGTCCATAGATAACTTAGCAATATTTTTAAGATTTACATGTCCTAATCTCTTATGCCAAAGTTCATTTTGATTATAATCCTGTTTAAATAAACAAAGTCTTGAACTAGCTGATTGAAAATTTACTACATATATTTTGCCTTGTCTATGTCCAATTAAAACAGGTTTGTTTTCTTTACAAGAAATAATACAAGAAGATGAGTTAAATGATACATGATAACCTTCATCATATAATTGACTTATGGATATTAGGTTATGCTTTAAGCCACTCACAGAGACAACTTTCCTTAAGGTGACTACTCAAACTATAACATCTCCATAGCCTTTAGTTTGGCCACAGTTGGAGTCACCAAAGATCACCTTTGGTCCTAGCTTGGACTTGTAGTTTGTTAAGTTGTCCATGCTTCCTTTCATATGCTTTGAGCATCCACTGTCTAGATACCATTATTGATTAAATACTTGACAGTCCTTCACCTATATAAAAAGGATTTAGGTGTTCTTGACCCAGGTTAACTTGGGTCCTTGTTTCTTTTGATAAGAGAAACTAGAAATAATAGAAAATTCTGGTTGATTTTTATATCCTAAGGGATGATATCTTCTAGGTGGTATTTCCCATTAAGTAAAAGGATTAGTAGATTCTCTGAATTGATTTAAGTTTCTAACAGAGTTATAGTTTTTATTAAACCTGACTGGGTTCGACGAATTATTATCAGTTCGTTGATCAGTGAGAGTGCTAAGTTGTTAGTCTAAATCACCTAGAGGGGGGGTGAATAGGTGAAATGCGTGTCAAATGCGGAATTAAAAAAATGAACACAGCACACATCAAGCAATCACAGACAATAAGAGATTTATAGTGGTTCCCCAATCTTGGGTACGTCCACTTTCCTCACCGATCTAGCAAATCACTAGACTCGGCTACTCCACTATCTCGGATTGAAAACAATCCTACACCTCGGAACCACATTCCTACAAACTCGATCCAACTGGATCTACAGAACTCGGAAGAAAAAGCCTTCCTACAAATCTCGGAGAACAAAGCTCCTACAAAGTAAATTGTTTGAAAGGAGAAATACAAACAACAATATTCTCAGATCTGGATCTTGACAGTCTTCTTCTTTAAGAGCTTTGGCTTGATCAGAGTATGTTGAAGATGACTTGAGAGAGATCCATAAATCTGAAAAAAACGGAATCACCTCGATCGAGAAAATAGATCTGAAATCTTTGAGGCTCGGCGAGATCGAGTGATTAACTTTCGTCTGGATCGCTGGAGAATAAAAGTTGAAGGCAGCGATCGAAGATCGTCGATCCAGAGCTTCTTCCGTGAACGTCAATGGCGGCGGCGACGACGTGAGGAATTAGGGTTCACGGGTTTTCCTTTTTCTCTTTCTTAAAATAAAATCTCTGTTTACTTCTTGTTAGTCAAATCTGAGAGGACCTATTTATAGGTGGACTCCAACGGTCAGAAAATTAATTAGGGATGACACGTGGACCAATCAGAAATGATTAATTTGAAATACACTGCGAAATTGACTTAGAGAATTTCAGGAAAATTTAAACAGATATACTCGAGTCATAAAAGAAACATACTCGAGTATTGGATGGTATATACTCGAGTGGATAAGAAGGAGCATACTCGAGTATATGAAGATAAGCTACTCGAGTGATTCAAAGATCAGCACTCGAGTGAATTTAGAACTACTCGAGTATGAGAGTATATACTCGAGTAAAAATACTTAGAAAAATTTCTCAGATAAGAGGAGGAACTACTCGAGTAGAAGAGTTGGAGATACTCGAGTAAGAGAAGAATGAATTACTCGAGTATCTTGGAAAAGCTACTCGGGTAATCATTGAACTACTCGAGTATGAAAAACATCTACTCGAGTTCAGCGTCACTTACTCGAGTATATAGGGAACTACTTGAGTATGTAGACTTGGAATTATTCTGAGATGAGAAGCACAGATCTACTCGAGTATGAACATACCACTTACTCGAGTAACTAACCAACTACTTGAGTACAAGTTATCATCTACTCGAGTAAAACAGTCTACTCGAGTAAAACAGTCTACTCGAGTATGTAATCCAACTTACTCGAGTGCAGACCCACTTACTCGAGTATACAAGAGATGTACTCGAGTATGTGGACTTAGAGAAAATTCTGGATCTAAAAGCAGAAGGATTTACTCGAGTATAAGATATGACCTACTCGAGTGACTGACTATCTACTCGAGTATAAACTTATCTACACGAGTACAAAGAGTCTACACGAGTATGTCTAAGGATCTACTCGAGTACTAAGTCACTTACTCGAGTATATGAAGAAACATACTCGAGTATGTGGACTTAGAAAAAATTTCTTCTGAAAAGATAAAGTTCAAAACTTCAGTCCACCAATCCAAGTGCTTGTATAGGAAGTGTATCCCAATAGAGAGGCTATACATGGGCCAACACTTTGGATCACACAATGAGGGATTACATTGTATGGTTCTGTGTTTGGTGACCCATTATAGACTGATATTGGTCTACACTTGGCAATGAGAACCTGCACACATACAACTTAAACACAATATCAAATACACCTTAATTCATCTTAGTTCAAGGTCTGACCTCCTACAAATCTGAGGTATTGTGGAGACAAATCCCAACAATCTCCCCCTATTTATAGATGTCAGCACCCTCTACACTAAGGTGAATTACTTAAGAGTAAAAGGAACAATACACATATACCAAAAAAAAAAGTAAGCTAAAGCAGGGTAAATAACAAGATAGCCAAAACCAGAATCAAATATATATATAGAAATGTTTTTAACAGATTAAGAATATCCATTTCCACATTCTCATAGACTCAAGCAGGGGCTTCTTTATGCATCCTTTCTCTCTTCAGCTCTTGCCTCTCTAGGTAACTGAATGGCTTAGGAAAATAAGTTCTGGGCCTAGGAGGAGCAGCTGGGTTGTTGTGTCCCCAATTCCTGTCATGAAGTCTGATTTTGATTTGGGACACTTCATAGGCTTTCCATTCTGAAAAACTGTAAAACTGATCTCTGTTCTCACCAAGATCTGTCACTAACTTCAAGGTATCCAGGATTAGGGATTTGGAGGTTGGACTCCAAACCTCAGAATGAACAATTGGTGGTCTACCTTCAGAAGCTAGGGCAGGATCTTTTCTGGGTGCAGAACGACTGGCAGAAGCACCTTCACCATATTTTCTCTTCTTCCTTGGGGCTGGAATTTCATCTTGCCACATATCAGAATAGTAGAGAGGGGGCTCAGTCACATCACCATCAGGTCTAGGTGAGAAGACTGGCACACCTTCTGGAATGGTTGTCTGGGCTGGAGCATCTGCTGGAGGTTGTTCTTCAAGAGGATTTAAGAAGTGTGGAATGATGGTAGGGTTGAGCTAGGCATTAGGGAAATTCAGGTTGTGCAGCCAAACAGCAGTGTCATAAGTATAGAACTTCACAAACTGGAGCTGGGATAGAATATCTGCTTTCATATCTTTTACAAGACCATCCACAGCTGCTTGAGCTTGTTTAGATAGGATTTCAACTTGTTCTTTTACAGCTGCTTGAGCTTGTTCAGATAGTTTGTTCACTTGTTCTTTTACTACCTTCTCCCCCTTGGTGATATCTACAGATAGCTGAGCAATGGCTTCATCTCTGAAGGTGCCAACTTCTTTACATACTTTCATCACATTTGCTTCAGCATTCTTGTCCAACTGTATCTGATTATTGGCAACAGTTTCTTGTTGATTTCTCAGTTCACCTATGCTTGTGATAGTGTGATCTAGTGCTTTTCCACCTAGCTGAAACAATCTTTTAAGCTCATCAGTATTGGCTTGGATTTCAGCAAAGCCTCTACTCATCTCTTATTCAAGAGTAGTGACTTTATTATTTACTGATGCTAGAGATTCATCAAAGTGCTTTCTCTGTTCAATGAGCATCTGTTCAATCTTACTCACCAGATCTGAAGAAGAAGAAGGGGCTGAGGTTGGTGCAGGAACTGAAGGAGCAGGAGCAGGAGCAATCCATGGAGGGATTTCTGTAATGACTACTGAGCTGACAGCTCTTTTGAAGGGTTCTGTCTCAACAGAGTCTTCTGTGTTGATGAAGGAAGGAAGGGTGAAGTCCAGTGTCCTCAGAGGGGCATCCACTGGTTCTGGAGATACTTCCTCATCATCAGACAACAAAATCTGTTCAGACTGGCTGGACTCTTTAGATGAGGACTGGGCAGGAGATTGTATAGGAGTCTGAACTGGGTCCTGAGCAGGAGATTGAGCTGGAATCTGAACTGGAGACTGAATTGGAGACTTGGCAGGAGACTTTGCAGCTGATTCATTTTGAAATAGAGGAGCATCTGAGCTTAGCTCATCAATGAATTTATTTATATCTTCTACTGTAGACAGTAGGTCTGCTGTATCTGGAATCTCTGATTCAGGAATTTCTGATTGAAGATCTGCTGGAGGAGGAGAAACTGGAGGAGTAGAAACTCTTACTTCTGCTAGGTCTGAAGGTTCTGAGGAAGCTGGGTACTTTGGATGAGAAGAGGCAGGCTCCCCCTCAACTGGTCCACCAGAGGTAGCAGCAGTATGATGTGGAGGAGGAGATGGAATCCTGTCTTCAGATAAACTAGGTTCTTGGGATTTTTCTGATAGAACAGCAGCCTTGGAAGCTTGGGCAGAATTTAGAATTTTAACATCATATCTCTGGATGGAGGAGATGGAAACTTTCTTCATGTGATGTAGGTGAGTCCCTTTGGATAGGTTAAACACTGATGGGTTAACTTCATGAAGCAGGAGGGAGATAATTCTGGCAAAGCTGGGATGCTTAATACTATCTCTGATTTTGTCTAGGAGCAGCAGTCCAAACTGGAACTGTTTGCGGCATATAATAGCTTGCATTATGTCAAACATTTCCATGGAAATGTCTCGAATAGAATACGTCTTGCACAACAGAACTTTTGCAATAACATCGACTAGGAACTTTCCTTCTGAATTGAAGTCAGCCCTGCTGAAAGAATGAGCTTGACGGTTAGCTCCACATAACAAGCTAGTTCTTATGGAATCTTCTGCAGTCATATCGGCATCTTCATCAACCACTGGGAGCTTCAATAGAGTTGCAAGAGAAACTTTATCTAGTCGAATTTGTATTCCTCTGACCTTGGATTTCAGGAGCTTGCCATTACGCTTTATCTTCAGATTCTGATAGAACTCTTCAACTACTGGAAAAATAACTTTGCACGGTGACTCGAGAAAGAACGATAATCCGGTGGTGTCGAACAAAATCAGAAGATTTCTGAAATCATCTGAGAGATCGGCGATACCCGCGGGGGCGAGTTCAGAGCCGATTCCGATTTTAGAGGAAGGGGCCATCTGCGATTCTGGAAGAGGAGAGAAGCAAAGAAGACGATGCTCTGCGATTTCTGGAAGATGAGGAGTCGGCGGCTACTCGAGTAAATGAGAAGTGGAAAGGGTTTTCCCGATTTTTCTATATATATATATAATCCTAATTAGGTTTTAGGAAAAATAAATATAATTTCATACCTGAATGAAACGGCAAATAGCTCGGTGCGAATAGAGAATGTAGAATTTCAAAGTAGAGAAGTCCGTATACTCGAGTAGGTTAGGTTCATACTCGAGTAGAGACGGAGCATACTCGAGTATGTAAAGTTCATACATGAGTAGTAACGAAGCATACTCGAGTGTGTAAAATTCATACACGAGTATGTGAAACTCTTTACTCGAGTATTTCCCGTTTACTCGAGTATGTCTTTGATATACTCGAGTATCTTACTCTGAAGGACAATTTTCCTTGGAGATATTTACTGACATAGATCTCTTCAACTTTGAGAGTCCATTACTAGTCTTCTTTGTTGAGCAGCCCGAGTTCCGTTTTGAAGAACGAAAACTTGGACTCGTCCAGCGGTTTGGTGAATATATCTGCAACTTACCTGTCCGTGGAGACATATTGTAGATCAATGTCTCCATTTTCCACATGCTCCTGGATGAAATGATAGCGAAGCTCTATATGTTTGGTCCGGCTGTGGGAGACTGGATTGTTGGCAATTGCTATGGCACTGGATGAGTCGCAAAACAAAGGAATGTTCTGGAACTTCATGTTGTAGTCTTCAAATTGATTCTTGATACATAAAAGCTGTGCACAACAGCTGCCTGTAGAGATGTACTCTGATTCAGCTGTTGAGATGGCTACACAGTTCTGCTTCTTACTGCTCCAGGAAATAAGTCTCCTTCCGAGAAATTGGCAAGTCCCGGAGGTGCTTTTCCTGTCATCTTTGCTACCTGCAAAATCTGCATCTAAAAATCCAATTAGTTCACTATCATTACTTCTTGGGTACCATAAGCTAAGATTTGGTGTGCCTTTGAGGTATCTCAAGATTCGCTTTGCAGCGATGTAGTGAGATTCCTTAGAGTTCACCTGAAATCTAGCACATACATATGTTGAGAACATTATGTCTGGTCTACTTGCAGTAAGGTAGAGCAAAGACCCAATTATGCTTCTGTACTTGGTTTCATCAAAAGGTTGCCCTTTCTCATCCTTGTCCAGAGACATAGCTGAGGCCATAGGAGTCCTCATAGAGGTTTCATTCTCCATTCCGAATTTCTTAAGTAGCTCTTTGGTGAACTTGGTCTGTGAGATGAAAATTCCATCCTCAGATTGTTTCACTTGAAGCCCTAAGAAATACTTCAGCTCTCCCATACTGCTCATTTCAAACTTCCCTTGCATAAGTTTGGAAAACTTCTTGCAGAGGTTGTTATCCGTAGAGCCAAAAATGATGTCGTCGACATAGATTTGCACTAGCAAAATCTTGCCTTTTATTTCCCTAAGAAATAATGTCTTGTCTATCTTTCCTCTTGTGAACTTGTTCTCAAGAAGAAAGGTAGACAACGTCTCATACCAAGCTCGAGGAGCTTGCTTAAGACCATATAAAGCTTTTTGCAGTAAATAAACATAATTAGGAAGGGTTGAATCAACAAAACCTGGCGGTTGCTCTACATACACTTCTTCCTTTATGTCACCATTTAGGAAGGCGGACTTAACGTCCATTTGATAGACAGTAAAGCCCTTAAGTGTAGCGTAGGCAAGAAATAACCTGATCGCCTCCAGTCTTGCCACTGGAGCATATGTCTGGTCAAAGTCGATTCCTTCTTCTTGATGATAGCCCTTGGCGACAAGTCTGGCTTTATTCTTTATAATTGTCCCATCTTCGTCCATCTTGTTCCGGTAGACCCATTTTGTCCCGATGACGTTCTTACCCTTGGGTCTAGGAATAAGTGTCCAGACTTTGCATCGTTTGAACTAATTCAGTTCTTCTTCCATGGATAGAATCCAGGATGCGTCGGAGTTGGCTTCCTCAAACTACTTTGGTTCAACCTGTGACAAAAAACTTAAGTATAAATTCTCGTTAGTTGTACCTCGACGAGTTCTGACGCCATCCCGAGGATCTCCTATGATTTGGTCTACGGGATGATCCTTCAAGTGTCTGAACTCTAAAGTCCTTGCATCTGGGATCTCTTCAGCCACTGGAGTTGCATCTTCAGCTGAGATGTGTTCCTCATCTTGATCATCTACCTTTTCAATAGGGGTTGTAGAGGTGATCTCGATGAACATCTCATCTCTATCTTTGGTAGTTTCATCCAAGCTAATTTCTTTCAACTTTGTACCTGCATCTACAATAGGCACACTAGAGGAGTTGCCTTGCAGCAGACTCGTCTCATCAAATACAAGATGTATCGACTCTTCTACCACCAGAGTTTTTCTATTGAATAATCTATAGGCCTTACTGTGGCTACTGTAACCTACAAAAATACCTTCAAAGCTTTTCTCGCTAAACTTGGTAGTGTGATACTTGACATTGTTAAGTACGAAGCACTTACAGCCAAAGATTCTAAAGTATGAAATGGTTGGTTGCCTGCCTTTTAGAAGTTCGTAAGGGGTCTTATCATGATTTTTGTTGAGAGTGCTCGATTTTGCATGTGACAAGCGGTGTTGACGGCTTCAGCCCAGAAATACTCTGGAAGTGAGGCATCACTCAACATGGTCCGGCAAGCCCCTATGAGTGTTCTGTTCCTTCTCTCAGCTACTCCATTTTGCTGTGGGGTACGAGGAGAGGAAAACTCATGAAAGATACCTTGACTTTCACAGAATTCTGTCTTGGCTCCAGACTTGAATTCCGTTCCATTTTCACTTTTGATTTTGACTACGGAACAGTTGTATTCATTCTGGATCTGCCTAACAAAACTAGTGAAAATACCGAAAGTATCTGACTTGTGTTTCAGAAAGAACACTCATGCAAAGCGCGAGTAATCATCCACAATAACCAATGTATATTGCTTACCTCCCAAACTTCTAACTTGCAGTGGACCAAACAAGTCCATATGGAGAAGCTGTAAGCTTCTATTTGAATCCTTGCCTATTATGCTTTTAAACGAACTTCTTGTTTGCTTGCCTTTGATACAAGCGTGACAAGGACTGTCCGTAACGCACTTGACATTAGGTGTATCACGTACTAAGTTTTGAGAGAATAATTTATTAATAGTTTTGAAATTAATATGTGCTAGTCTCTTGTGCCACTGATCAACAAGAGATGCACTACTTTTTGCCAAAAGACACACTGGTGTCAAAGAGTCTATACAAATGAAATTTAAACAGAAAATATTTCTGCTTCGAGTGCCTGATAAAATAGTTTCCATGTTGTTAACCGATTTTATCAAACACTTGTCAGCATGAAATTCAACTACGTATCCTTTGTCGCATAATTGGCTTATGCTGATGAGATTGTGTTCAAATCCTTCAACATAGGCTACATCCGAAAAGGATACGCTACCGTTAGAGATCATACCATAGCCTTTAGTTATTCCTCGATCTGAACCTCCAAAGATGACCTTTGGTCCGTTGTAGACTGAGGTGTAATTCTGGAGTAGGCTCCTTGTCCCGGTCATATGCCGAGAGCATCCACTGTCCAAGTACCAGATTGGCATTTTGGTGGCCTTTGGACATACCTGCAATTACAATCATTTAGCCTTAGGAACCCAAACAAGTTTGGGTCCTTGGTCTCGAGTTAGAATACTCCCCCTACGAGTATTAGCCTCATGAGTGGTCATTCTCACGTTGCTAACTTGAGGGGTTGCAGCATTACTAGGATTGAACCAAGAATCACTGGCAAAATGACCAATTCTGCCACAATAACAACAGTCGAACCTGTTGTATCTTTGCCTTGTGTAGTCCTACTTGACTTTCTGGAATGAAGGTCCAGCAGGAGCTTTACTCTTGGAGGAAGAGGCTTCATGATGATGGCAATTACATGAAGTCTTCTCCTTCATAGGCTTTTCTACAATGGGTTTTACTTTTGGTGTCTTTTTGATATTGTGACCATGAGCATAAGGTCCATAACTTTGAAGTTGAATCTCTTCATAAGGTGCTTTGAAGGCACTCTCACCAAAGTTACGGGGACGAGTCCAACCTTGGTATCTTGACTTAGGCTTCTCAGGGATCGGCCTAGAAAAGTGTCCATAGATAGACTCATAGTCGAGCTCGTTCGTAGGAAAGATAACTTTCTTGAACAGAACAGGTTCCAAGGGAGCTTTCCCTTTTTCTTCAGCTAGAGCCTTCCAGGCAGCCTTATTCTTTCTCTTGGCCTTGTTTCTCCTAGAGGATTTACTGGAAGAGCTAATGTGGCCTAAACCAGCACCCTTGGCCTTAGCAGAGAACTCAGCAACGATTGGAAGAACTGTCTTAGGCTTAGAGAAACTCTCAACAAGTTTCTTTTTCGCCTCGAGTTGTTGTTCCAATTCTTTGATGATTTCCTCTTTAAGGTCGAGGTGCTTGAGAGCTTGATTGTATTCATCCATAGCACTGTTTAAGATCTCTTGAAGAGAGTTAGTCTTATTGACTTCTTCTCTCAAGCTGCTCTCACTAGCCTGTAGAGATTTTATCTCTTTGGCTTGAGTTTTCACTACTCTACGACATTTCTCGTAGGTCATGAGCAACTCTTTGTACTGGGCCATGAGTTCAGATTCATCTTCAGAGGAATAGCCCTCTTGCTCATTATCATCATCAGAATCAGAGAGAGGAGTGTGAGATTTTACCTCCCCAGTGAACTGAGGGACTTGTTCATCATCTGAGTGAGCCATGAGCCCAAAGTAAGCTTCCTCTTCTTCACTCGACTCAGATGAGTCGGAGTCGCTGAGAGTTTTGCTCTTCTTGGCTACTAGACTCTTCTCTGTCCTCTTCTTATGGTGTGAGGATTTCTTTTCCTCTCTTCTTCCACCTTCTTTCTTTTAGTGAGGGCAGTCGGCGATGACGTGACCTGGCTTTTTGCAACAATAACAAACGATGTCAGTCGAAATCTGTTTGTTCTGTTTAGAGTTATACCTATCATGGCTACTTGACCCTTTCTTTCTCTGATCACCATCACGTCGTGATCTTCTGAATGAGGCATCTTTGCCTCTCCATTGCTTCTTCTTATTTAAGAATTTCTTGAATTGCCGGGAGAGCAATGAGAACTCTCCTTCAGATAGTTCTGAGCCAGATGAGCTTGGATCAGATGATTCTTCTTCATCAGCTTCAGGAACTGGGGCAGGAGAGCTAGCCTTTGTCTTCCTTGAGCTATCTTCCTTTAGAGCGACAGACTTCTCCTTGGATGCAGACCTGCTGATCTCTTCTTCAGCTTTTCTTAAGTTGATTTGCAGCTCGTAAGACATAAGCTTTCCGAACAGATTCTGCGGGTCTGTCTCAGCTAACCTTCCAAACTCCCGAATGGCACATACCTTATTGTCCCATTCCTTGGTTAGGGATCTTAAGAATTTGTCATTGAGTTCCCCATTGGTGAAGACACGTCCATAAACTCTGAGGCCATTTACTATCTTGAAGAAGTTCTCAAAAGTGTCAATTATGGCTTCCTTATGACCCTGCCTGAAGGCTTCATACTTCTGGTTCAGTAGGGACCTTCGATCATCCCTTACTTCTTCAGTACCTTCCATTAGAGTCACTAGGGATTGCCACATCTCCTTGGCAGATTGGCAATGAATCAGATTCTGCAGCATTGAGTCATCGACTGCACTTGCTATAATATTTTTAGCTTTCTTGTCCAGAGAGACAAGTGCAATCTCATCCTTATCTAGATCCATCAATTTCTTGGGAACTTGTTTGGTGGGATCTATGGTGGAAGTAGTCATAGGAATGTGGGGACCTTCTTCAACAATCATGAAGATCCGGGTATCTACTGCTTCCATGAAGAACTTTACTCTTTCCTTCCACATAGGAAAATTGTTCTTGGTGCAGATAGGGAGTTTAGCAAAATCCTTGGTCTTACTCATGCTTGATACTATTCAAGAAACAACTTAGAAGGATAAGATCAAGGTGTTAACCTTTTAACGATCAACCTCCCTCTGATACCAATTGAGAGTGCTAAGTTGTTAGCCTAAATCACCAAGAGGGGGGGTGAATAGGTTAAATGCGTATCAAATGCGGAATTAAAAAATGAACATAGCACACATCAAGCAATCACAGACGACAAGAGATTTATAGTGGTTCACCAATCTTGGGTACGTCCACTTTCCTCACCGATCTAGCAAATCACTAGACACGGCTACTCCACTATCTCGGATTGAAAACAATCCTACACCTCGGAACCACGTTCCTACAAACTCGATCCAACTGGATCTACAGAACTCGGAAGAAAAAGCCTTCCTACAAATCTCGGAGAACAAAGCTCCTACAAAGTAAATTGTTTGAAAGGAGAAATACAAACAACAATATTCTCAGATCTGGATCTTGACAGTCTTCTTCTTTAAGAGCTTTGGCTTGATCAGAGTATGTTGAAGATGACTTGAGAGAGATCCACAAATCTGAAAAAAACGGAATCACCTCGATCGAGAAAATAGATCTGAAATCTTTGAGGCTCGGCGAGATCGAGTGATTAACTTTCGTCTGGATCGCTGGAGAATAAAAGTTGAAGGCAGCGATCGAAGATCGTCGATCCAGAGCTTCTTCCGTGAACGTCAATGGCGGCGTCGACGACGTGAGGAATTAGGGTTCACGGGTTTTCCTTTTTCTCTTTCTTAAAATAAAATCTCTGTTTACTTCTTGTTAGTCAAATCTGAGAGGACTTATTTATAGGTGGACTCCAACGGTCAGAAAATTAATTAGGGATGACACGTGGACCAATCAGAAATGATTATTTTGAAATACACTGCGAAATTGACTTAGAGAATTTCAGGAAAATTTTAACAGATAAACTCGAGTCATAAAAGAAACATACTCCAGTATTAGATGGTATATACTCGAGTGGATAAGAAGGAGCATACTCGAGTATATGAAGATAAGCTACTCGAGTGATTCAATGATCAGCACTCGAGTGAATTTAGAACTACTCGAGTATGAGAGTATATACTCGAGTAAAAATACTTAGAAAAATTTCTCAGATAAGAGGAGGAACTACTCGAGTAGAAGAGTTGGAGATACTCGAGTAAGAGAAGAATGAATTACTCGATTATCTTGGAAAAGCTACTCGGGTAATCATTGAACTACTCGAGTATGAAAAACATCTACTCGAGTTCAGCGTCACTTACTCGAGTATATAGGGAACTACTCGAGTATGTAGACTTGGAATTATTCTGAGATGAGAAGCACAGATCTACTCGAGTATGAACATACCACTTACTCGAGTAACTAACCAACTACTTGAGTACAAGTTATCATCTACTCGAGTAAAACAGTCTACTCGAGTATGTAATCCAACTTACTCGAGTGCAGACCCACTTACTCGAGTATACAAGAGATGTACTCGAGTATGTGGACTTAGAGAAAATTCTGGATCTAAAAGCAGAAGGATTTACTCGAGTATAAGATATGACCTACTCGAGTGACTGACTATCTACTCGAGTATAAACTTATCTACACGAGTACACAGAGTCTACATGAGTATGTCTAAGGATCTACTCGAGTACTAAGTCACTTACTCGAGTATATGAAGAAACATACTCGAGTATGTGGACTTAGAAAAAATTTCTTCTGAAAAGATAAAGTTCAAAACTTCAGTCCACCAATCCAAGTGCTTGTATAGGAAGTGTATCCCAATAGAGAGGCTATACATGGGCCAACACTTTGGATCACACAATGAGGGATTACATTGTATGGTCCTGTGTTTGGTGACCCATTATAGACTGACATTGGTCTACACTTGGCAATGAGAACCTGTACACATACAACTTAAACACAATATCAAATACACCTTAATTCATCTTAGTTCAAGGTCTGACCTCCTACAAATCTGAGGTATTGTGGAGACAAATCCCAATAATCTGCGTTAGACGAATAGGGATGAGTTCGTCGAACTCTGCTCAGAGAATGAACATAGTCATTTTCTGTGCCCCAAGTTCGTCGATCGCTGCTCGAAGAAACATATAGAGATCATCGATCCTAGTAAAACGAATAATTATAGTTATAATTGGTGTTCATAGATCGTTGATCTGGGTTCGATGAACTATACACATTTCGTCGATCTGAGTTCGAAGAAATCTGTTGAACATAGTTTCTATTCAGATTCTTATTCTTTTTCTTCTTATTTTTAGATTTCTGAGAGACATTTGGTTGAGTAGTTTCTCCTATTTTCTCTTTGCCTTTTTCGGAGATAAATTTAATTGGTGTTGAAAGAATATTTTTTTTAATATGGGGGGTAAGCTTGATGAAGCACCTAAGCCCAGCTTGCCATTTAATCTGGAATTGACTGTGCTTGTGATGTCCATCAGCTTAAGGGTTCTCCCATTGAGAGATTCCTCAAGTTGCTTTTCCTCACATAATTAAGTTTTTAGTTAAATGATTGTTTTTTTAACTAAGTCTAAATCATTTTTCAGTTTGATATTTTCAGCAAATAGGTTATCAAATTCAAGTTGTCTATCTCTAAGAATGTTTACTTCCTTCTCTGACTGGATTAAATCATTACACAGGGATTTAAATTCAATTTTAAAATCTTTTGAATTGAAATCAAATGAAGAGATTACCTGATCTTCTTCAGATTCAGATTCCTGTTCTGATTCTTCAGTTTGTTCCTCAGCATCAAATTTGCTGCTGGAGGCATTAATATCCATAAGGCAAACTTTCCTTGCCTTTGCCTCCTCTTCATCTTCACTAAAGCTGGAAGATGAGGATTCTTCATATATGTCACTCCAGGTCTCAGCATTGAAGCCTTTCTCCTTTCTCTTGTGTTTGCTGGAGAAGTGCTTGCTATAGTGCTTTCTTGATTGCCTCTTATTCTCCTTTTCTTTTCTTCTATCTTTCTTATGTGCCTCTGGGCATTCAGGTAGAATGTGCCCAGGTTTTCTGCATCCAAAACAAACAATCTCCTTGGTAGGAGTCTTATCATATTTTGGCTTATCATCATTCTTGGATGACCTTCTTCTAGAGTCTTTCTTGGCCATTTTATAGAATCTTTTCGCCAACAAGCTCATTAGTTCTTCATTAGTTGGAAGAGCTTCTGATTCTTCTATTGCTTTTAAAGAAATATTGTGCTCCTTCCTTGAAAATGTAGAGGACTTCTATTCAACATCCTCCCTTGTCTTGATCAACTGCTCATAAGACTTGAGCTTGCCAAGCAGAGATTCTGTAGAAATCTCATTTAAACTTTTGGCCTCCTTAATTGGACATTTCCTGGAATCCTAAGTGCTGGGGAAGCACATTAGAATTTTGTTATTTATCTCAATTAATGAGATGTCCTAACCAGGTTTCTCAGTTCATTTATGATGACACAGAGTCTGTTATATATCTCAGCAACTGTCTTTGATTCCTCCTTCTTGAAATTCTCATACTGTGATATGAGGAGGGATCTTCTGTCTTTTCTTTCATCTGCTGAGCCAGCAATTATTTGGTTCAGTGAGTCCCAAATGGCCTTTATAGAGGTGCACTCAGCCACCTTCTGAAAGATGTCATCTGACATCGTTTGTGCCAGAATGTTTATGGCCTTTGCATCAGTAACCTTGGCCTTCTTCTGTACATCGGTCCAATCAAGTGGTGGGACTACATATGTGCTTGTTGAAGTAGTAGCCTCTTGAGTTGGAGGACCTGTCAAAATAGAATTATAGATATCTTCATCAATGGAGTTCATATATAATCTGATTATTGCCTTCCAGATTGCAAACTTATTCAGATTCCAGACTAGAGGCCTGGTGCTTGAGTATTCTTTATTCTGTGCCATGATAAAGGAGATACACTAGAGATATTAAGGTTCATCAAAGGAACTTTTGATTCAGGTATTAGCCTATGAAATCAAATAAAACGCACTATTGGTACCCTAGTTTGGATTTGGGTTTAGTCTTCTCATTTAGTCTCTTGACCCAAGATTTATTTATGGTCAAAGGTTAGTTGTTTAGTTAGATTGCTCTAGTTGTAGAGTTGTCACTTATCCAGATG